>OZ035828.1:23802528-25153781 GCA_964034765.1 Knipowitschia caucasica
CGCCCGTATGTGCCCCTTTCAGACCCCAGCTCCGGCCGAAGAGCGAGGATCACGTGGCCCCCCTCAGGAAACCCCTCCCCGCGCCCTCCCCCAAACCCCCCAAGCCCAGACGACCTGCCCACGTCAACATAGAGCAGTGGAGGGTCCCACAGAGAGGAGCTGCAGGGGCCAGGCTTGCCTCAGGTCAGTGTGAGGTCACCTTCAATGTTTACAGAAATGGTTGGCTCTATTAACAGTTAGCTAGGTTTATTTCATGCACAGCTTTGCACAGTTTTTGACAGCTGGAGCAGCGCTCAAAGCTACAACCAACAGGTTTGATAACTCTGGTCTCTCTCACTTCAGCAGTCATGAGTTCAGGTGGTTAGAAAAGTGTGTAAAGTGTGGTTGAGGGTTTTACAGCCTTAAAACACGCAGCTGCTCCTGAGAGGATTTCACTTATTGCAGGTTATTTTTAGGACTTCTCTCCGGGACCACTGTATAAAAATAATTCTAATAAGTTCCTGGCTCAAAAACCTTTTGCTTCTATCACTAGTTTTCACATGCATGTATTTATGTAAGTGAAAAAGAGAAGACCACCCTCACTCAGCCTCAATCAGCTCTCAACCCAAACAGTCAAATAGTGACTCACAGGGCTCTTTCTCACACAGAAGACAACATGTTTATCTGCAAGATTCTTTCTGGAACAAAATGTATTATTAATTGAGGGGGGAAAGGTAGGATCCCCCGATTTAAATAGAGCGGAGACCAATAAAAGAAAAAATGTTCCTAATTCCAAATGTTTCTTTTACTGTAACATCTTTGTCTTAAACAATATTCACACTGCTCTTGTCTCCCTCTGTGTGTCCTCCACAGTCTCACCGCTCCCGGGCTCTCCTCTCCCAGTGTCTCCTTTCTCAGTCTCTCCTCTCCCAGGGGCCCGGCAGTGTGGCCCCCCCACACTCCCACAGAGGGACAGCAAACCAGGACGTCTCCCCCGGCAGACCACCATGTTGTGAGTGACAAGTACACAGTACAAGCACAAATAAAAAAATATTAACAAAAATTAGCCAAGTTTATATGTATAGCACAGTTAATTGTAAAGACACGATTATCACTAAAGAGAACTGTTAACATTCATCCAACCATTTTCTTCCGTTTTATCTAGGGGTGTAACGATACATCTATTTAATCGATGTATCGATGTGTCTCCCCTGCGATCCACTACATCGATCGGCGCTCAGCTATCTGGCCTCGAGCCAAGACGCACAGACGCTACATTGTTTTAAATGGAAAAATGTCGATTGTATCGATATAGTTCTTTCATTAAATCATAGTCAGAACGTGCAATAGAATTATAAATTCTTTGTTGTCTGAATGTTAATCTAAACAAATGTAAGTTGTTTTTCGCCCGTGTCATCAAGCCTTTGCGGCGGCGCTGTAAATTTACGTCACAAGCTCACGACAACAACCTGGATAGTGGTAGCAGCAGTAGCAGCGAGGCTTTAACCTGCGTCAGTCAGGAGATACTTCGGGTTTTGTAAAAAAAAAACAAAAAAAGGGGGCAATCTTGACAAAACACTTCTCGCTACGCTTCTCTTCGCATCTGTACCAACGCCACGGATGAAGAGTCATCCGAGGGAACAGCATCCAAAAACAGTAACTGCGGTGCGAGAGCGGAGACAAAAAAAGGTGTTGCTGCAATTTTCAAAGTTCTAAACGAGCTAAAGGCTTCAGTGTGTAGCACTGTACAGTGCTCACTGCTCAACAAAAGTTTTGGACCATCGTCATGACAACATAACGAGCTTTAGTAATACTATATCAAGAACTTCAAATTAACAGTATCATTTTCATCTAATATTAAGAAAATAATCAATTGGAATAACAAAATAGTCCTTGTTAAGTCTGGACTTGTTTCCATCAAATCCCGCTTCAGATTCATTCTTATTTAACCACTATAGAAATAAACATATATTGTTTAATTTTAAGCACTTAGGTGGTGCTGTCAAACATTTGTTAAGCACTGCATTGTTATACATCTGTTTTATTATTTTTTATTCATGTGAGTTATTTATAAGTTAGCTCTTGGGCAAAATAAATATTTTTGTTAAATTTGTAAAAAAGTTGTATTTCTTGTTCAGCACTTTAAATCTGAGTTAGATTTCTAAGTTTGAATTACTGTAATAAATTTATTTACAGAAAAAGCCAATATTACTGCATCTTTTTTTATTCAAAATCATTTGCTCTCATATCGATACGGATCATATCGTTCTAAAAACGTATCGTTATACCCCTAGTTTTATCCATTGCCGGGTCACAGGGCCAGCAGCAAGAGACGCCCAGACCTTGTGCTAACCCTAACCCTTCAGATGCCACCTGCAGGTGAAAGCCAGATTTATTATAAGCTAAGCAGGGCAGGGCATATTTAGTACTGTGATGGGAGACCTTTGTGAACATCAGGTTCAACAGGCTGCGGTTAAAGCTGCACTAACTGACTTTGGGATTTTGAAGCCGCGGACTCGCTGGCCTCTCTCTTTCTGCTCCCCTCCCCGCACCCACGAAGCTATCGCCCCCCACACACACCCACTGTTGTTGACGGAGCTAGCGTCTCCCAATATGGATAATACATGGATATGGATTTGCACGTGGATGGCGTGACCATAGAACGATAGAACCGGAAAGCACGGAGGAACGAGACTTTCTTTTGGATGGCTGTGTCGCTGTGTAAGCAGTAACCGGTGACGAAGACGAGAAAGCTTCAGTTTAGCTCCTCGGCTTGTTGTGCTAACTCAGCGGGGAAATTTTGTTGTTGTAGCCCACATACATGACAGTCGTAAGAGCACACAACCCATACATAAATAGCTGTAAGTGCCTCTTAATTTTGGCTTTAGGGACCAAAGTATAGGCCTGTAAAACACCATCTTGGACCCAGCGTTTGCAGCCATTCTTTTCCCACATGTGTGATGGACTCCGTGGATCTGCTCTCTCCACAGGGACCAGATCAAGGACCAGGAACTGTATGACGACATCGGCAGTTTAGAGATGAACGGTGAGAATCCCACTTCAGAGTCTGAATGATGACCATATGAGACAGACAACACATGAGACCCATTTCCACCAGCTCCTCTCTCCTCCCGTCTCCTCAGATTGGCTCATAGACTGTATGGACAATGCTAATCTGCTAGCCCAATGAAACCCAATAGGGAAATGCTTGTGGACAGGGTTTTGCGCCAATTCGCTCTGGCTCCTATCGACTTACATTGAAAAGTAAACTCCTCCATCATTTTGGGTTTAAAACAACTGTGATTTAGTGCTATCTTTGTTCCTGGTGTTTATATTTTGATTTTTTCTAAGTCAGGTGTCTTCATTTGTGGGGGAACTCAGTCCACACTTATATGGTCTATAATCCTCTTTCCACCAGCCCTACTCTACTCCATTAGACCTCTTTAGTACCAGGGCCAAGACGGACTAAAGGAGTAGAGAAAAATAGGGCTGGTGGAAACGGGGCTAAAGGAACCCCAACCCTCCTCAGCTCTACTCCATCTAGTCTCATTTCGATTCCTTCTACCAGATTCTAAAGTGTGTTCTTCTCTCAAGGATGCTAAATATTGTAGCAGTTTATAATCTACCGTTTCCCTCTTTCCTTAGATTCCTGGAGTAACACTAGTTCACAGGACAAAGAGGAGGTAAGAACGGTAAACCTGCTAAACCTGCTAAACCAGGGGTCTCCAACCTGTAGCTCGGGAGCCACCAGTAGCTCGCCACCTCCTTCCATGTAGCTCGCCAAAGGATTTAGAAATGAACAAAATTAATAATATACTAACTATTTCAGATTGTATTATTCATTATATTCTTACTTTGTGCACTAGGAACAGATATGCGATGATGAATAATGACTGTACCCAATATGAAACTAGTTCACACCAATATATCACCACATTTTTGCCAGGGCAGCTTAAAGGAGTAGCTCTCTGCCGTTATTGTCGCCGTAAAGAAGCTCTCTGGGTGAAAAAGGTTGGAGACACCTGTGCTAAACAGTGTACGCACCCAGACACAAATGTGGATTTCTGGTCCCTATTTATGAGATTATGAACCATATTGAGGTCAGAAATTCCCTTTCAGACCCTGATCAGAAGTTTCCACCCCCAGTTCTCAATAGCATGTGTTGCCCTTTAAAAATCTATGTCAGTTGTTGTAGATTAAGTTCTTTATACTCTCTGGTCTCTGTCTGGGGTCTGGTCTCTCTCGGGGGTCTGGTCTCTCTCTCTGGTCTATTTTGTCAATCTCCGGTCTCTCTCCCTAAACTCTCTGGTCTCTCTCTGGTCTTCACAGTCTCTCTCCTCTCCCTCTGGTCTGGCTTATCTCTGCTCTCAGTGTCTCTCTGGTCTTTCTCTGTCTGGTCTCTGGCCTCTCTCTGGTCTCACAGTGTCTCTCTGTATCCTCTCTGATGGCAAAGCTGCCCGTACATCGTGGAAAAAAGCCTCCAGCTCCTGTCCATTCCTGGGCCACCATGCCTGAACTGTAGGTTTGAGAACTCCCCAGTGATGTTAAAATGTGAATATAGGTCCATGGTTTTGTGTTTTCTCCCACATAAATGCTTCGCCCTTCAGCGTTTGAGTCGTGTTTGTCTTTTCTCAGGACGAGGAAATTTACGAGGACATAGACGCGTGAGTACACTCCTCGCTCACGTGATGTGGTGTTATTTCTTTGAGACGTTTGCAGCCACACAACAGAAACTGAGACTCATTCCCCCAACAAAACTCACTGACAGAGAAGTGAATAGTTACAAGACATTGTGGAACATTTTCTGGCATGGAGAAGTACATTTAAGATGCAGTCCAGACGCAATGTTTAAAATACTGTGGGGAACCCTAAAAGTAGTCAAGTTATCAAGTGTTTTCAAATAGGAATGGACATGACCAGATGCCTGTAGCCTCAAAATATAAAATATAAAATGGAGCAGGCCGATAGAAAGAAACCAATGGGATGCATGGTTTTGACTCTGTGCTACTTGGATGCTAACGCTAAGCTAACTTACACTGCATCTTTAAACTGTGGCTTGAAAAAGTATTCATACTGCTAGAAAAATGTCCACATTTGGTCATGTCACAACCTCAACTGTTTGAACACACAAAAGGCAATCATAACAAGCACACAGGAGCCTTTGGTCCATTTGGAGCGGGACAACCACTGTCCAGAAATGTTCATAAATGTCCTTAGACCTTCCTGCATCGGCAAGGAACGACTTGAGTGGGGGAGGCCCACAATAAGAGAGGGATCCACTCCCATGGACCGACAGGCTGTTGGTCCAGGACTGAGGATGTAGGTCCAGGACTGAGGCCGTAGGTCCAGGACTGAGGCCGTAGGTCCAGGATGTAGGTCCAGGACTGAGGATGTTGGTCCAGGATGTAGGTCCAGGACTGAGGCTGTAGGTCCAGGATGTAGGTCCAGGACTGAGGCTGTAGGTCCAGGATGTAGGTCCAGGACTGAGGATGTAGGTCCAGGACTGAAGCTGTAGGTCCAGGACTGAGGCTGTAGATCCAGGACTGAGGATGTAGGTCTAGAACTGAGGCTGTAGGTCCAAGGAGCACAGAGGTCAGGGAGGAAGATATTTAGATGTTGAGGTCATACAAACATTTGCCATGCATTGAACATCTCATAATCGCCCAAGCATGGAAAGAGAATGCAAACACCAAGAAAAATTTACCAAGACAGGGCCGTCACAGGGCAACACACAGCTCAAACAAGGACAACACTGATCACAGATGCAGACACGAGGCTCATGGTAATTCTGGAGAAGTTGCAGACACACAGTACACAAATCTAACCTTTGTGGACAGGTGGTAAACAGAGAGAGGCCGCCGGTGACGAGAGCTCTGTCCCCGCAGGAATCTGATGGAGAAAATCCCGGAGCCAGCGTCGCCCAGAGTGGAGGCGCCTGAAGGGAAACCAAACAGGAGGGAGGTGAAGAAGCAGGAAGAGCAGGAGAGGAGGGGGATGAAGAAGCAGGAGGAGCAGGAGAGGAGGGAGCAGCAGGAGAGGCAGAGGAGTGCAGAACAGCTGCGCAAGAACTTCCAGGTAACAAATACATACATTGTTTACATTAGTGATGGGAGAATGAAATGAGGGCCTTGTGTTACAACCATAGACCGTATGTAAGAAGTGGACAGATCGAGTGTGACATCACCATAGTGTGGTGCCGTTTTGAACATAAGCTAGCTGGGGCTAATTTCCTTATATAGCCGTTTGTACCGTTAGCTTGCACATCTGTCCGAAAAAGCTAAACTAAAGACGTGACAGAGGCCAAAAAACACAAAAACCGTTTTAGAGCCAGGAACTTGTGACATGGATTTCATTGCATTGTTCTATTGTGCTTTGAAAGTTAGGTACCCCAGCTTTAAGCCAGGGCCGATATATTCTGTTTAATTTAGACCGGTTTTAACACTGAGGAGATGTGTTTTAAGACTTATATCATCATTAAAACACAGGGATAATGTGTTCTATGTTGAATTCAGACAGGTTAAAACCCTGGGGTGATGTGTTTCCAGTCCTTTATACTTGTTTGAACACCAGGGTGATGAGTTCTTACTTGTATATGGTTCTTTAAACCCTGGGGTGATGTGTTTTCTCTGCCGTCCCCAGCTCCAGTTGCCCGTGGATGTGCTGCATACAGCCAGTGTGCGCCAGGACTGGTCTGGGAGCAGTAAACTGGACCTGAGCGTGAGGCAGGGGGCCCGCGTGGACATCATCAGGGTCAAGGACAACCCTGAGGGGAAGTGGTTAGCACGCTCCTCATCAGGAAACTGTGAGTGGAGATTTATCAACTACCTCTTTATTCGTATTTATTTGTTTCTGCTACTGGACACCTGAAATTCTTCTATGAGGAATCGATTAACTATAACTATCTATCTATGTATCTACATCTATATTTCTCTCTGGTATGTTTATCAGAGAGAGACCAGAGAGAAACCACAGAGACCATGCACCAGAGACAAGAGAGACTAATGAGAGAGACCAGAGAGGCCAGAGAGAGACCAGTCCCCTGAACTAATCACTACAGTGCCTCAAAAGTGATTTTTTTATATACACTCTGGTGTCTCTCTCTCTGGTCTTTCACTAGTTTCTCTCTTGGGTCTCTCTCTCTCTGGACTCTCTCTGATGTGACAGAGGCCAGAAATACATGCATGCCTTTTAGAGCCAGGAACTAGTCACATTAATTCCATTTCCATCCAGAGTTTGAAAGTTACGTCCCCAAGCTTTAACAGTTAGCTTGTGTGTGCAGACGGCTACATCAGCAACAACTGTGTGGACATCGACTACGAGGCCATAAAACGCAGAGCGACTCTGCTGCGGAGGATGGAGCGATACGACGGAGGAGACCTGCCTCCTCCTCCCCCAGACCCACCGGGGCTCAGCCAAAGCAGCTCCCAGCAGCACAGGTACCATTCAGTATACATGCAGACCTCTCTAGTCTCAGTATACATGCAGACCTCTCCTGTCTCAGTATACATGCGGACCTCTCCTGTCTCAGTATACATGCAGACCTCTCTAGTCTCAGTATACATGCAGACCTCTCCTGTCTCAGTATACATGCAGACCTCTCCTGTCTCAGTATACATGCAGACCTCTCCTGTCTCAGTATACATACAGACCTCTCTAGTCTCAGTATACATGCAGACCTCTCTAGTCTCAGTATACATGCAGACCTCTCCTGTCTCAGTATACATACAGACCTCTCTAGTCTCAGTATACATACAGACCTCTCTAGTCTCAGTATACATGCAGACCTCTCCTGTCTCAGTATACATACAGACCTCTCCTGTCTCAGTATACATACAGACCTCTCCTGTCTCAGTATACATGCGGACCTCTCCTGTCTCAGTATACATGCAGACCTCTCCTGTCTCAGTATACATGCAGACCTCTCCTGTCTCAGTATACACGCAAAACTCTCCTGAATAATGTAATATTATCTTTTCTTTTGCAGTGCACCTGAAGATGATGGTAAGCACATGTTTTCTCTGACTATAGTGGTCCCTGGTTCATTTTGGTACGTTTGGTACGAACAGTAACATGCAATAGGAGAAACACCAGAGAGACAACAAAGAGACACCAGAGAGACCAAGGAAAGACCAGAGAAAGACCAAAGAGAGACAGGAAAGACAGACCAGAGAGAGACCAGAAATACACCAAAGACAGAGAAAACAGATATCAAGGAGAGAGACCGGAGAGACCAAAAAGAGAGAAACCACAGAGACAATGCATTAGAGGCACCAAGGAGAGAGACCAGAGATAACCCAAAGAAAGAGAAACCACAGAGAGACACCAAGAAGAGAGACCAGTCCCCTGAACTAATCACTGCAGTGCACACAGGCCTCAAAAGTTTTCTTCTGAAAATGTTGTATATGATGTTGTTGGAGTAAACACCCAGCGCATGAGAAACACAAGTAAAAAATATATCACAATGACAGAAAAACTAAATCCAAGAAGTCATGAAACCTGAACCGCTTTATAGCGAGGGATCACTGTGTACATACATTTAATCAAGTTTTCAATATTTAAAGATATGAATCAGTGTTTCTATAGTTGACAACATTGTGTTCCCTCAGATAACTACGACGACGTGGACTTCCCACCTCCTCCTATTGAATTCAAGTACGTTCTTTGTAATGACTTGTTTAAGAGCACAGATGTTATAACTGAGGTGTGTTTCACAGCATGGACCCCAAGATCGAGAAGGAGCTGAAGAAAAAGTTCAAGGTAGGCCTAAACAACTGGGGTTCGAGCTAAAGTCCCAATTTCCACAAACCCTACTCTACCTCAACTGGAAGCATTTCAACCAGCCCTGTTTAACTAGTATCAGGTACATTTCTAGTCCTGCTTGGCCCTGGTTTGTTGTGGGTAGGTTACTAGGATAGAGTACCAGATACAAAAACAACTACTGAGCCACAAACACTAAAAGATACTCTCTCTGGTCTCTCGCTGGTCCTGCTCTGGTCTCTCTTTCTGGTCTCTCTTTCTGGTCCCTTTCATTGGTCTCCCCCTCACCATTGAGTTGTGTGGTTGTGTCCACAGCTGGAAGGCCCAGTGAAGGTGCTGCACACGATGATGGTGGATCCAGGTGCAATCATAAAGAAACCGGGTCCCAAACACCTGAGCGTGGCCCCTGGGGACCTGCTGGACGTCCTGCAGATCCACGGCAAGAAGGCCCTCTGCCGCGACGGCCTCGGGAAAGGTACCACTGCACAGAACTAATATCTATTCATTGGATAAATGAACAAGGGGTAAAATTTAAAACAAAATAAAATCAATGTTTAGAAAATATACATAGTATTGATAGCAAAGAGAGTTATAGGTGGAAAGTATATTGTCCCCCCTCTGGTCTCTCTCTTGCTGGTCTCTCCCGCTGGTCTCTCTCGCTGGTCTCTCTCGCTGGTCTCTCCCACTGGTCTCTCCCGCTGGTCTCTCCCGCTGGTCTCTCTCGCTGGTCTCTCTCGCTGGTCTCTCTCGCTGGTCTCTCTCGCTGGTCTCCCTCTGGTCTCTCTCGCTGGTCTCTCTCTGTGGTCTCTCTGTGGTCTCTCTGTGGTCTCTCTGTGGTCTCGGTCTTTCTGTTGTCTCTATGCTCTCTGTGGTATCTTTCTGCTCTCTCCTGCTGGTCCATCTCTGGTCACTCTTTGGTCTCTCTCTGGTCTCTCCAAAGGAATAAAATTACACAAAATAAATGTTTAGATAAATAACATAGTAGAGTAGAGATAGCACTGGTGGAAACGGGGCTGTAAGTAAATTGTCTTATAATTTTCAAAGGACAAAAATAATATTTTCTTCAATGGAATCTGAATCTTTTCCTAATTTCTTGTGTTGTTGCAGTCGGTTACGTGAACAAGGCTCATCTGCTGCCGCTGTGAGTAAAACTTATCATAATATTTCAAGTTGCTCTTTACACACGTTTATTTATCATCTTAAAGCTGGGGTACGTAACTTTCCAACCACAACAATAGAACTGTGTGAGAAAATCAATGTCTCCACTTCCTGGCTCTAGAAAAGTCTGCTTCTGTCACTAGTTTTTTTACATGTACTTATGGAATCTGTCATATGTTTGGATGAACTTTTTCAGATAGAGACCAGAGAGAGACTAGAGAGAGACCAGAGAGACCAGAATGAGGCCAATGAGAGACCAACCAGAGTGAGACCAGAGAGGTCCGAGAGACACCAGAGAGAGACCAGAATGAGACCAAAAGAGACCAGAAAGAGCTCAAGAGACCAGAATGAGACCAGAGAGAGATCAGGAAAGAGGCCACATAGAGAGACCAGAGAGAGACCAAAGTGAGACCAGAGAGAGACCAGATTGAGGCCAGTGAGAGACCAAAAGAGACTAGGGAGAGACCAGAGAGAGATCAGAGAGATACTAGAAAGAGGCCAGAAAGACCAGAGTGAGACCAGAGAGAGGCCCGAGAGACAGAGAGAGACCAGAATGAGACTAAAAGAGACCAGAGAGAGACCAAAAGAGACCAGAATGAGACCAGAGAGAGAGACCAGAGAGAGACCATGAGAGACCAGAATGAGGCCAGAGAAAGACCAAAAGAGACCAGAGAGAGACCAAAGTGAGACCAGAGAGAGACCAGAATGAGGCCAGAGAAAGACCAAAAGAGACCAGAGAGAGACCAAAGTGAGACCAGAGAGAGACCAGAATGAGGCCAGTGAGAGACCAAGAGAGAATAGGGAGAGACCAGAGAGAACACGTTTACTAAGTTTTTCTTATGACATTGACTCTTCTGGACAAACGTGATTATTATGAAGCAGAAAAGTTGTAAAAATCTGGCCAAAAGTGGTACTGCAGTCACAGTCAATATTGTGTAGTCCTCTCCCACTCTCCCTGACTCAGGTTGCCAGATACACACCAAATCCAGCAGCAAACACAGGGAATCATTTTATCAGTTGTTTGTCTGTCTCCATTCACATCGCCATGAGCCGTGCTAATGTTGAATGAATGTTTAATTTTTTATTTGGACATTTGAGATAAAAAACACAAAACAAAATAAAAGCAATGTAATTATAGATTATACAAAATAAATAAGCAATTGATGTCCAAAATAGGAGTGGGAAGAATGAATGTTGGAACGTATTTCTTCAGCGTATCAACATCAGGGTTTGCTCAAGAGGATATCACCTTTACATTTTATTTATCCCCCATTTTGTAGACAAACATGTAAAAGTCCCACATCCAAAAGAGACTAACATTGTTTTAATTGGGGTACATGTGGTCTTAAATTATTATTTTTACAATTAAGCTATAATCTGCAAAAAAACGTCTTGACCTTCGTCTTTTACCGTTTTTAGAGCAATCTGTCCTAGAATGTGATAAAATGCAATTAAATACAAAAAGGCTCTGTCCAGAATCGAACCTGAGTTACTGGTTTGTGAGCGCGTAGTTTAATCCACTAGATCACCGATTTCGCACGGAACATTATTTTGAAGAACAGCCTCGAAGCAGGAAATTCTGCATCACACGTAAACTTTTATCAGCTGTCTCATTGTTCGAAGGCGTCCCGATATAAATCCTCATTTTAGTCTTTGTTTTGTCATTAATTATTTGAGAGTCATAACAAGACCTTTTTTAGTTCTGCGGCCACATGTTATTTTACCACTGAGATTAGTGAGCTGCGCGGAGTTCTGGCAACCCGATCACGGACTTACATGACACTTCCTGATTGGCGAAACGGCGGAGGGCAGGACATCAAAATCAAAACAATAAAAACTTTTACGGGTCGTAAAACTAATTTTGATAATTTTGATAAATATCTCGGCTGAACTACTGTTATCAGTTAAAGATGTATTCGAAAAGAGCATGATTTAATAACGCCTTTTGAAATATGGGGCCATTTAATGATGACTTGACATGCAACTATTACATACTGCTACTTTAAGTTCCCCAGCTTTAATGTCCGTGTCTTTTGCAGTGAGGGCGACGTCTACGATGAAGTGGAATATCCCAGCGGTGAGTGCCATGCTTGGATTCTGAGTGTGAGATCTACGCTGCAGTCATGTGACCAGAATTCTGCCTTTTTTCAGACGTCTACGACAACGAGAACATGGACCATCAATGAGGCAGCTCCTGCTTTCACTTAAATTAAGGGAAAACTCTGGAGAGAATTATTTACTGCCGTGAAAACCTCCTCAAGATGACGTTAGAGATGTTCAAAGGACAGTTTGAACAAAAGATACTTTGGATTATGTAAATGTATGAATAAATACTTAAGTGGTTTGGTCTCACTTCTAGACGAGGCTTCCCCTTCAGCACACAGTTACAGGGTCAACGAGAGGCAGGGGAGAGGTATTCACTGGAAGGTACTTAGTCCTGGGTCACCCGCTTCAGTCCTGGATCTAAAGCCTCATACCTGGATCTACAGCCTCAGACCTGGATCTACAGCCTCAGACCTGGATCTACAGCCTCAGACCTGGGCCTACAGCCTCAGACCTGGATCTACAGCCTCAGACCTGGGTCTACAGCCTCGGACCTGGGTCTACAGCCTCAGACCTGGGTCTACAGCCTCAGACCTGGGTCTACAGCCTCAGACCTGGATCTACAGCCTCAGACCTGGATCTACAGCCTCAGACCTGGGTCTACAGCCTCAGACCTGGGTCTACAGCCTCAGACCTGGGTCTACAGCCTCAGACCTGGATCTACAGCCTCAGACCTGGATCTACAGACGCAGTCCTGCGTTTACTTTTTGTTTGTCTCTCAAGATGGGCCTCTTCCAGGTGTAACAATGTTATTTTCCACTGGGTTTTTGAGTCTTTCTTGCAGATGCAGGAAGAGTCAAACGACTTTGATGATCCAGGACATTTCTGGACAATGGTCATCCCACTCCCTATGGATCTATGACTTCTATGCGTTTTTATTGCAATTCCTGTGTTCCAACTATTTGAATCTCTGATCTATTGTTTGTACTGTAAAGCAGTGGTTCTTAACTTGGAATCGATTGAACCCTAGGGGTTCAGTGAGTCGGTCTCAGAGGTGGTGGGCAAACAATTCAGACGCTCCGAAGCATGTGTCGCTCCTCCTGAAGCAGATGTTTGGTAACTTTGTGCATTTATCTTGTGCTGCATGCTCCTCGTTCCTACTGTTCTGCAACTTGTGATGCAACACTGAAAATTCCCCGCTGTGGGACAAATAAAGGATGTCTTTATTTAGGATGTGTTGCAGAAGTCCAGGAATGCCCCTTTGGGGATAAGAGATGTGATAGCAAATATTTTAGAACTGTTCTAACAAACACACATTTTCCTTTGTCTCTTAGAAAGAAAGAATTGCTAAGAATTTACCAGTCGAAATAATAAATCCATTATATTAAATTAAATTTAATTTCCAGTTCCAAAGAAAGCCGAAGAAGTATAATTTAAAATTATAAACAGTATATATCCTGGTAGAGATTTTACATTTTAATTACAAATGTAATATTTGGAGAAAATTATTGTGTATTATAATATTGAAACCCAGGGTATTGTCCTCATCATCCACTGATACAAAATACGGAGCTATATTTGAACACTAAACCCCTATATTTCCAAAATAATGATGTTGTTTAAAGATTCTTTAAAACTCTAAAGGGGCTTTCACACCGGACTTGACTTCGACTTCAAAAGCGTCAGGTTTGCATTGAAATCAGAATCAGAATCAGAATCAGAATCATTTTTATTGCCAACGTAAGTAACGGGAGGTCACAGACTTGGAAATTGCTTTGGCTCAGTGCAACAGTCAAAAAGAGATAATAAAAATAAGAATAAAAAACACTTCTAAAGAATAAATTTAAATTTAAAATAGAGTTACAGTTACTATTTACAATATACAAGTGCACATGGTGCACACAATGTAAGGTGACAGCAGTACAGTGAAGTAAAGTGACGTATGATGGGCAGTAAAGTGACTTTATAAAGGGCGGGGGGACAGGTTAAGAAGTGTTCAAGAGTCCAACAGCAGAGGGGAAGAAACTGTTCTTGTGGCGGGAGGTTCTAGTCCTGATGGACCGCAGCCTCCTGCCTGAGGGGAGTGGTTGGAATAGTCCATGTGCAGGGTGAGAGGGGTCGGCTGTGATACGACCAGCCCGGCCTCGAGCTCGGGCGACGTACAGGTCCTGCAGCGATGGAAGGCTGCGGCCGATCACTTCCTCTGCAGAGCGCACAATGCGCTGTAGTCTCTGTTTGTCCCTGACTGTGGCTCCAGCGAACCACACGGTGATGGAGGAGGTGAGGATGGACTCGATGATGGCCGTGTAGAACTGCACCAACATCTGTGCAGGCAGCTTGGCTTTCCTGAGCTGCCGCAGGAAGTACATCCTCTGCTGGGCCTTCTTGATGAGGGAGCTGATGGTCGGCTCCCACTTGAGGTCCTGGGTGATGGTGGTGCCCAGGAAACGGAAGGACTCCACAGAGGTGATGGGGGAGTCCATCACGGAGGGTGGGGGCGGGGGGACAGTGCTCTTCCTGAAGTCCACAATCATCTCCACTGTCTTCTGGGCGTTCAGCTCCAGGTTGTTACCACTGCACCAGGACACCAGCCGGTCCACCTCCCTCCTGTAGGCGGACTCATCGTTGTTGGAGATGAGTCCAATGAGGGTGGTGTCGTCCGCGAACTTGATCAGCTTCACGGAGTCGTGGCTGGAGGTGCAGTGGTTGGTGTACAGGGAGAAGAGCAGGGGAGAAAGAACACAGCCCTGTGGGGCTCCTGTATTTATAATCCGAGAGTCCGAGACATTCTTCCCCAGACGCACTCGCTGCTTCCTGTCCGTCAGGAAGTCAGTGATCCACCTGCAGGTGGAATCGGGCACGTTGAGCGAATGATGAAGCGTGTCAGGTGACGCCGAGAGGCCCGGCGGGACGCTCGTCAAAAGACGCGAGTAATACGCGCACCACTTGAAGCTTTTGACGCGCGTAACGCTCGCGTCGCTTTCAGCGTCAAAAAATCCCTCTACACCAAAGTTGAGCAAAGCTGAGCTTTTGAAGCTTTGACGCCGGGCTTCAACCAATCAGGAGACGAGGAGCATCAGCAGCAGCAGCTGGTCTGTCTCTGTCATGGAAAGAAGTCATAGCTGCTGCTGCTGCTGTTTTATTGTTATTAGTAATATTATTTGTATGAGTAGTAACTTTCTACTACTGGGTAACAAAATCAATGTACACATGCTGTGAAGTAAACGCAATTTATTTAGTATGAGAACAAGCTGATGAGTCTGGCTCACAGCGAGCCGTAGTCCGTGTTGCACTCAGGACTCCTGCGGCAAGAGCAAAGTCTAAAGCCGCATTCACATCGAGGAAAAACAACGACAAACCCTATTGGCCACTGAGCAACACAGGCTGCTGTGTCAAAACGACTGAGTCCAATATGATGTGATTCTCTCTGGTCTCTCTCTCACGTCTCTCTCTCACGTCTCTCTCTCACGTCTCTCTCCCACGTCTCTCTCTCACGTCTCTCTCTCTCACGTATCTTTTCAACTCACTGTGTGACTTTAGAAGATACATTTTAAAAGTTGTAAGTTCAGTTTCACTCTTTCACTCCAACCTTTCCCGCTGTCGTCTCGTGTCAACAGATGGGTCAAAATTCACAAGGTTCTAGACTGACCTGGGCTCCCCTTGGTCGGCCGTGTCCATGCACTTGGTCCCAAACCCCGGCTGGTCCAGCCGAGCCTCCAGGAGGTTCTCCATGGAGGGGTCTCCAGGGGCGTCATGGCTGCAGAGAGAGGAGACGACCCTTAAAGTTCTGAAAGCTGGGGTTCATCAAATATTGTTTTTACATTAAAAAAACACATGTCTAAACAGAAAGTGCACTCCATCCATCCATTTCTTCTGCTTTATCCGTGTCACCAGGGGGCAGCCGTCCAAGCAGAGATGCCCAGATTTCACTCCCCAGGAAGAATTTGTAGATTTAAAAACTGCCAGCATGTTTGCGTGAGGGTGAGCATGTGTGTATTTGTGTGAATGTGTGTGTGAAAATGAGTGTGTGTGTCTGACCTGAAAAAGGTGAACTGCTCTCCATACATCCAGGGCTGCAGTTGTAGCGCTGGGTATTTCCCAAACGGAGGAACAATGAAACTGAAGAGCAGAGCAACCAGGACGAACACGGCCGGTAGCACGATCTGAGACACACAGAGATCAGCATGGTCCAAAGGGCAATAGCATTGTGGCTGAAACATCTCTTTTAACTGTTCTAACTACACAAATTTTCTTTTGTCTCTTAGGACACAAGAATTGGTATGAATTTAAAAGTCGAAATATTAAATCCATTAGATGTGATTATGTTAAATGTCCAGTTCCACAGAAACCCAAAGAAGTATATTTTAACCCTTTAAGCGCCAAAGTCGCAATATTGCGACAAGCAACATTGCTCACTTAAACAGGCTGTATGTAAAAATGTGGTGCAGAATCGTGTTAATACTTTTCACCAGGGGTTAGTGGACATGTGTGCCTGTGATATGAGCAGCATTTGTGGGTGTGGTTATATTGAAAGTTTTTGAGTAAATTGAGTTTGTAAAACACCTGCGGCGCTGCAGCGCGGAGGCGAAGCAGCAGCGGTAGAGCTGAGGAGCGAGAGCTGTTGCGGCTATCCAAACGCGCCGCACGCTATCATCTAGGCGCTCATAACGAGCGCACCTCACAGCAGGAAACGCGCTCCTCCCAGTCGGCCCCTTCCAATGGCCGTTGTGGGTGGTGCCCTTTTTCCTTTTTATCAATGATTTTTTGAACGTGTGTGAATGAAAATGAACAATGACTCGTGCTCACTGAGAGAAGTCAAACTTATAATAAAATAAGAAAAGACACTCCTGCCTTGTGTTCGTCCGTAATTTGGGTCATTACTGCAATATTTTGGTGCCGAAAACCCGGGACAACAAAGAAAAGTCCATAGTTTGCAGAAGAGGACCGCGCGGACAAACAAAGCAAGATGGAACTGGAACGTCTGAAGAAAAAGAGAGCGTCCATCCGAACCTCCCTCAGCAAAGTAGTAGTAAGTAGTAGTAAGTAATCTTTATTTATATACCGCCTTTTCACTGCAGATCAGAGTCTCAAAGCGGTTTACAATTGTTAATTATGGGCATTTATCTCTCACTCCACACAGAGATGGGAGCGGGGTCGCCGGTACAGGAGGCGCATGCTAGAACTATTGGACATATTTTTAGTGGTAGGGGAAACCGGAGTACCCGGAGGAAACCTACGCAGACACGGGGAGAACATGCAAACTCCACTCAGAAAGGCCCTGGTCCGACCGGGATTCGAACCCAGGACCTTCTTGCTGAGAGGCAAGAGTGCTATCCACTCAGCCACCGTGCCGCCCAAAGTGATAAGTAAAATTGATGAAGAAATGTGCAAACAAAGGAAATGCTTGAAATCATAATTGATAAAGAAAAGTGTTTAACGAAAATGGATGAAGACGTTGAAAGTGTTATTCCAGTAGAGGAATTGGAAAATGAAGTGTCAAGATCGCAGGAGTACAAAGAAGTCATAATACGCAAGAAAACAAAGATTAAAAGAGCTGTCAGAGAACCACCAGAAAGTCCATCCATGTATGACGGAGAGCCTGTGTACCAAAATGTGAAGTTGCCCAAACTCGTGATTGACAAATTCTCGTGAATGAGCAAATGGAAATATTTTTGGGAACAGTTTGAGAGCGCAGTGCATAAAAATCCAAATCTAACGAAAACGGACAAATTCAGCTATTTAAGGTCATACCTGGCAGGTGCAGCTGCCAACGTCGTCGCGGGATTGTCCTTATCAGAGTCCAACTATGACAATGCCACTGAATTACTCCATAACAGATTTGGACGGAAAGATTTAATAATTAATGCACATATGACTAAACTGCTCAATTTAAATCCTGTGAAAAATGTGAATGAATGAACTCAGAACCCTGTACGACGACTGTGAAATACAAATCCGAAGCCTTTCATCGATGGGAGTTGTTTCTGAGGCTTACGGCAGTTTACTGTGTCCTATTTTAACAAAGTTGATCCCTGAGGAAATGATTTTAAATTTCAGTAAAGATGTGAAGAAGATGGCATAGTCTGGGATCGCGTCTTAAATTCAGACAGAAGACATGTTTTATTGTCGATGGTAGAGACAGCACGAACAAAGCACACGATCACAGATACAATAGAATGCAAGTGTATTATACAGAGCAGAGGCATGGAGACCTCCAATCAGCAGCTTCCACGGTGTGCTTGTAGCTTGGCCTTCAGATAGACAAAACAAGGGAAAAGTACTGGCTTCTGCACATTGATAGAATGATGAGTTTAACTTTAACAAAAGTTGCTTCAAAGTGTTCTCACATCTCACATTCCCCCCTCTGGTCATACATTCACGTGTGACCATCAGGATCGATAAACAGCAACATAACATCATCACTCAATACTTCAAAACTCATACTTCACTCGGTACTTCAAAAAACTCAGAACTCGGAATACTTCAAAAACTCAGAAAACTCATAAAACATTTTCAGATCTTTCATAAAACTTGTCAACAATCTTCAGTAAAATACCAAACTTCATCAGTCGATGGTGGTTCCAGATATTGCTTTGAAAACAGTCTCTCCCACTTCTCCGTGTTGGATTCTTCAGCTGCATTTGTTGTGTCGAGCCATGAATTCTTCTGTGACGTGTCTTTCAATCACACGTTTCAGCTTCAGTGTCCAGATTCAGCAATTCAATTCAGTCCAAATTATGTCCAGATTGTTCCAAATTATGTCCTTGCAAAAGAGGACGCTGGTGTTGTCCATGTCTCAGCAGCTCACAGCCTGACTGGAATCAGGGGCTGTGCAGATAGTCCAAGTGTGCTGGTCCAGATGCATGGTTTCTCTTGAGGTTTCTCAGTTTTGGCTTAAAAAAACACTTTTTGTGTAAAAAAAAAAAAAAAGTCTTCTGTTCTCTAGATGTTACAGACAAGGCCCGCATCCTTCCACCACCTGAAGAAGATGGCATAGTCTGGGATCGCGTCTTTCATTCAGACAGAAGACATGTTTTATTGTCGATGGTAGAGACAGCACGATCAAAGCACACGATCACAGATACAATAGAATGCAAGTGTATTATACAGAGCAGAGGCATGGAGACCTCCAATCAGCAGCTTCCACGGTGTGCTTGTAGCTTGGCCTTCAGATAGACAAAACAAGGGAAAAGTACTGGCTTCTGCACATTGATAGAATGATGAGTTTAACTTTAACAAAAGTTGCTTCAAAGTGTTATGAAATCTCACAGATGTTGCAAAGGACGATGTCTGGAAAACTAATGAATTGATTGAATTTTTAAAGATTGAAGTGGAAAGCCGAGAGTGCACTGCAAACATGACAAGAGGCACACGAGAGCGCAAGGAGCGAGAAGGAGACCAACAAAGTCATTGGGAAATGCGCAAAAGATCAAATCAAATGTCAACTGCATCAGCACTTTATTCTACACAGCAATTTCAACGGCCTTTTTATGAACGCAACCAGTGTTTCTTCTGTGATAAAAATGATCATGTGTCAAAGGATTACAATGAAATGAGTGTGCCAGAAAAACGTGAAAAATTAAAGGGAAAAGGAAGATGCTTTATTTGTTTCGGAACAAGACATGTTGCCAAAGATTGCCGAACCAAAGGCATAAATTGTGAAAGATGTAATCGTTGTCACTTCAAATCAATGTGCACCCTCAACAACGAAAGCCGACATGAAAATGATCCAACAGACACAATTATTTCAATATCCCCGAGTGAATCAAAACGGGGAACTGTTCTGCTCCAAACCGCCACAGTGTGGATTGAAACGACTGCTAAAAGACGACTAACTCGCTGCCTGTTCAATGGAGGAAGCCAACGCAGCTTCGTGCTAAAAGACATCGCCCGTGCCCTAAACCTGCCCAAAATCGGGGAAGAGACACTGAATTTACATACATTTGGTTCTGATGGTCCCAAACAAGTGAAATGCAATGTTGTAAAAATAAAACTGAGCAACATAAGAAACGGACAAAGCATTGAAATCAGTGTGCTCAAAACCCCCCATGTTTGCACTTCTATCATGCAAATAGTTGGAGATGAGGTGCGCGCAGAGCTGGATAAAAGAGACATGCAGTTAGCAGATGAAGCGGTGAGTGGAATGGAGACTGAGGAACTCTGAGTGTTATTGGTGGAGACAATTATTGGGATATTGTTTAAGGAAAAGTTGAACGACTGTCAAAGAAAATGGTTGCACTTGAAAGCAAATTCGGATGGCTCATCCAAGGCACAGTTATGTCCAATACAGTATCATGTGAACGAGATGAAATGCAAACACTGCACGTGAGCGTGGGACTTGAAAATGAAATGAATCACACTTTACGCTCTTTTTGGGAGCTAGAATCAATCGGAATTGCCATGGAAAAGGAATCCAAAACTGATGATGATGCAATAAAAATGTTTGAAAATTCCATACAATATAAAGACGGACGTTACGAAGTGTCTTTGCCGTGGAAAATTGAAAAGAAAGAACTGTCGTCCAATTATGAAATTGCAAAAGCGCGCTTTGATCATTTGATTAAAAAATATAGGCGCAATGTTTGTCTTTATGACGATTATAATGCAGTTATTCAAGACTATGTAAAACAAGGAATAGTAGAGCCAGTAAAAAGTGATGTTAATGAGACAAATGTATATTACATGCCACATTGTGCGGTAATTAAAGAAGAGCGCGTCACTACGAGGCTTCGGCTGGTATTCGATGCCTCCTCTCATGCCCCCGAGTGCCTTTCGCTCAATGACTGCCTTTTGACAGGCCCTAATTTAAATCCTGACCTACTTGGTGTTTTGTTACAATTTAGACAAAATCCCATCGCCTTTATGGCAGACATCTCTAAAGCATTTTTGCAAATTTTGATAAATAAAAATGATAGAGATGTGTTGAGATTTCTGTGGGTAAATGATTGTCCAAATAATGTAACTGTACAGCCTTGCGTCATGCGTATGACCAGAGCAGGGACGTGCGGTGAGGTTTGTGATTGGGGAGGCACTGACTTTAAAAGTCAGATTTACAATCATTATTCAAATAAAATAGCATTTAATCACCAATGCAATGACATCCACAAACTTTATATACTGTAAAGATAAGAGAACCAGCTTCTTTTAATAATCTCACAACAAATCTAGCTGCTGACTCTGCTCCGCATCAAACAACATCTTTAAGAAGCGCAGGTGCGAGAGACGCGAGGAGAGAGAGACGCGAGGAGAGAGGAGCAGAGAGAGACAGAGAGGAGCAGAGAGACGGAGACGCGAGGAGCAGAGAGAGACGGAGACGCGAGGAGAGAGAGACGCGAGGAGAGAGGAGCAGAGAGAGACAGAGAGGAGCAGAGAGACGGAGACGCGAGGAGCAGAGAGAGACAGAGAGGAGCAGAGAGACGGAGACGCGAGGAGCAGAGAGAGACAGAGAGGAGCAGAGAGACGGAGACGCGAGGAGAGAGGAGCAGAGAGAGACAGAGAGGAGCAGAGAGACGGAGACGCGAGGAGAGAGAGACGCGAGGAGAGAGGAGCAGAGAGAGACAGAGAGGAGCAGAGAGACGGAGACGCGAGGAGAGAGAGACGCGAGGAACATAAACAATAATTTAAACAAGTTGCAGAACTCTTGAGCAGTGTTTGAATCAGTGTTTTTCGGAAAAGCACTACTTTGCCGGTATCTGTCAATGTTCAACATAAAACACAGATTAACAAACTCCTCCCCCGCAGCCGGACTAACCTCGTAAGTCCAGTGGTGGTCTCCCAGTCTATATTAATTCTTTCTTTGTTTGAAAGTCCAATTGAGAAAAAAAATCTTCATTCAAATCATCCATTTTCCAGCAAAAGAAATAGCATTTTGGGCTGATTGTTTGTTAGCAACTCTGGTATGAACTTTATGCTCACTATCACCCCTAGCGGTGAGGCACAGATACCGCCTGCCTCACGCCAAGCTTTTTCCTTGTGTGTTCATCTACGATCAAAAGACTTAAACTAAATATAAATTACACACATACGTGCAATACACTACTAAACACTAAGAGGAGTTTAAAAAATGTTTTTAAAGCAGGATATTTGAAACAAACGGTGATATATCAACTGCACGAGCTGAGTGCACTCAGACACACACACACACACTGTGAGGGAGCGGTCTGGGGTGAGGCACGCAGGAGCGCTGCCTCACCTCGTCTCTTTGAATAGGAATAACGGGATTTCGGCGATTTTGACTTCAGAAATGATCAAAACTGATGGGAACCGTGCCGAATATACATTAAAAGCATAGGACAGTGGATATAAATTATATATTTAAACTAAAATAATTATTAGTTTCCAATAATGGCAGGTGAGGCTCTGCCTCCCCTGCCTCCCCTGACTGCACGTCCCTGGACCAGAGTCCCGTTCGGCGCATCCCCCAGTCCATTTCTGTTAGCTGCTACAATCAAACACCATCTTAAAAGGTTTGAACAAATAGATCCAAGCGTCACATCTATTTTAAATAAATCCCTATATGTTGATGATTTAATTTGTGGAGCACAAAGTGTAGCTGAAGCTCATGCTTTCTCAGTTCGCGCAAAAGACATTTTACACTCTGCTGGCATGGAACTACGGAAATGGAGCACGAATTCTGCGGAATTAAAACACAAATGGATGGAAACAATGGACATGTCTGTAAACGAAAATGTTGAAGTCAATGGCAATGGACTAAAAGTTCTGGGACTAAGTTGGGAAACAAATGAAGATGTTTTCACGTTTGATATTAAACATGTCATGGAATTTTTACAAGAAACAAAGAACACAAAACGCGGTGTGTTGCAAGCGGCTCGCGAATCTTTGATCCCATTGGATTCTTATCACCTTTCGTGATCAGAGTAAAATGTTTGTTTCAACAAATGTGGGAACGTGGCATAGATTGGGATTGTGATGTGCCAATTGATCTCCTGAACGCGTGGCAACAATGGTGCTTAGAACTGCCAGCCGTCAGACATTTAAAAATACCCAGATACAATATTGAAGCATTAAAACATACGAGTTTATTTGTTAAAAACGAAGTTCATGTATTTACTGATGCAAGCGAATCTGCTTACTGTGCCGCTGCATACAGTAGGTCCCATTTCGTTTTGTCGTCTTCATTCACGCTTTTCATGAATCACGCAGCTGCGTGAAACATATTACATCCTATCGCCACTAGGTGGCAGGTTAAGTCCGCTTTAGCTCTGCCAGCGACTTAAACGCTCAGGTATAAGACTGCGTGCAAACCTGTTTTGCCTAGTGACGCACACATGTGGCGCAGAACTAAAAAAGGTCTTGTTATGACTCTCAAATCATTAATGACAAAACAAAGACTAAAACGAGGATTTATATCGGGATGCCTTTGAACAATTGAGACAGCTGATAAAAGTTCACGTGTGATGCAGAATTTTCTAGTTTGACTGCGTTCTTCACAGTGTCTCTATTTGTGTGAATCGGTGGTCTAGAGGTCTAAGCTGTGCGCTTACAATGTAGGAACCTGGGTTCGATCCCGGGCTATGTCTTTTTGTATTTATTGCATGTTATCACATTCTCTGACAGATTGCTCTAAAAACGGTAAAAGATGAAGGTCAAGACGTTTTTTTGCAGATTATAGCTTAATTGTAAAAATAATCATTTAAGACCACATGTACCCCAATTAAAATAATGTTAGTCTCTTTTTGATGTGGAACTTTTACATGTTTGTCTAAAAAATAGGGAATAAATACAATTGAAAGGTGATATCCTCTTGAGCAAACCCTGATGTTGATACGCTGAAGAAATACGTTCCAACATCCATTCTTCCCACTCCTATTTTGGACATCAATTGCTTATTTATTTTGCATAAACTATGTATAATTACATTGCTTTTATTTTAGCGTCCGCCAAAGCTATTTTCTCACGGACATCTCTGATGTTCATATATTACAGCATTTTCCCGCAGCATAAAACAAACATATAGAAAGACAGAATGCTGATGCGCATGCGCAGGGCTTGGTAACGACACACACACACGCGCGCGCTACTGGGGGAAGCAAAAGCATGGCAGAGAGCCCAGGAGCCGCCGCGGTGGAGGAGGACCATGATAAGGACTCTCAAAGTGTTGTACCGTGGCCATACCTCCAAAAGTACGTCACTCTAGTCGAGATGAGCGAAAAGAAATATGTTTTCAGATGCCTACTCTTTGTTGTTTTTGGTGTTTTGGGCTATTGTTCAATAAATATCTAAAAAAATTTAACCTTTATCTGACTGACAGTTTATCTCAAATAAGAAGATAAGCTTTATTAATCTCACACAGGAGAAATTTACATGTCACATTTGGCATGGATAAAATGAAGAGGATGTGCCAAGTCTGGGATCCAGTGGCGGCCGGCCAATAGAGGGCGCTAGGGCGCCGCCCCACCACTCACAACTTGCCATGTTACCTTGAATAAAACGTTAAAACAAATAATAACATTAAAATATTTCGAAATGTATGTGTGTTTTATTTCAGATGTGGAAGAAATACTTTATAGTTTATGCTGAGTTGGATTGATTAAGCTCATCAGCGTTGTCTGTGTCGGACTGAGGACGTATTTCCGCCTCAGGGCGCAAAAGATTGCGCCCTGAGCTGTCTATGGACTCTCGTTAAAAGTTGTACATGCGCAGTAGCTCCTCTTCAATGCAAGAGATAAGACGATTTGGGGGCGCAGGAGAAGTGCGCCCTGAGGGGGCGGGATCGCCCGCGACCTGTACTGTCACTGTCTGTGACGTCCGTTTACAGTGATTGACAGGTCAAGCTGTGGGAGTTTGAGACGAACGTAAAGAGACGCAAAATGGAGAACGAGAAAAAATTCAGTTAGATCACTCAAAACAATACCGTTTGAGAGAAGATCATACCAGGAGAAGGTTGAGGTTAAAGAGCTTCAATCAATCAATCAATCAAATTTTATTTATAAAGCGCTTTTCATACAAAAAGTGTAACACAAAGTGCTTTACAGTTTAGTTAAAAACAATCCAACATGCCCAGCCCTAAACCCTCCTCCCCACAGACCCCCCAAAATCACATTTATAATTATATATACAATACACACACCCACACACACACACACACACACATACACAAGTGTAAAGTCATATCAGGTAAAATAGGTAAAACAATAAAAAGAAATGGGGCTGGGAGCAGATGTAACCGGCTGAAGAAGCGTCATCCAAGGAGCCATCTGCACCAGGAGCAGAGAGCCGGCTGCAGCCACAGGCAACGACACAGGACCCAGAGGAGAGAGGGGCCCCAGACCCCACCAGGCCCAGGACTCAGACCCCATAGGACCCAGAGGAGAGAGGAGGCCCCAGACCCCCACCGGATCCAAGAGCCAGTCCCCCGAAGCCACAGCAGACCCCAGCTCCCAGTGCAGAGGGCTCCTCCAGAGGAAACACTGGGGACACTAAAACAATACAATAATACAATAGAAAGTAGAACAATAGAATGTGAAAATAAAAAGAAAAATGGCAGCTGCCTAATATAATAACAATAGTAAATGGGTAGATACAATAAATAATTAAAAATAGTAAATAATAAAAATAAATAAAAATATAATCCGTCTAAAAACATAAATAGATGTACTAAAAAGCAATAATAGATAATAAATACTAATCAAAAGCTGCTCTAAAAAGGTGCGTCTTGAGCCTACTCTTAAAAATATGAACGTTCTCTGCGGCCCTGAGCTCCTCCGGCAGACTGTTCCAGAGACGGGGGCCGTAGTGCTGGAAAGATGCCTCGCCGTGAGTGTGTGTCCTGACTTTGGGGATGGTTAGGAGTCTGCTGCCGGAGGAGCGCAGGGGCCGGGAAGGCTCATAGGATAAAAGCAAATCTGAAAGATAAGAAGGCCCAAGACCATTAAGACATTTAAAGACCATTAAAAGAACCTTAAAATCGATCCTGAAACACACGGGGAGCCAATGCAGCGATTTTAAAACCGGTGTTATGTGGTCCCGCCCCCTGGTCTTAGTCAGGACACGTGCGGCCGAGTTTTGAAGTAATTGTAAACCTGAAATGTTCTTTTTGGGAAGACCAGAGAGCAGGGCATTACAGTAGTCAATGCGACTGGTGATAAAAGCATGCATCAGCGTCTCCGTGTTGGCCCGAGAGAGAATGGGGCGGACTCTGGCGATGTTCTTTAAATGATAAAAACCTATTTTTGTGATGTTCTTGATGTGAGGAATAAAAGTCAGCTCAGAGTCAAAGATTACGCCCAGGTTTTTCACTTGTGATGATGGATTAAAAGAGTGTGATTGGAGTTTCGGTAAAAGTTTCTCTCTCTGGGCCTCAGGACCGATGACTAAAACCTCAGTTTTGTCCTGGTTGAGCTGGAGAAAGTTTTCTGCCATCCAGGATTTCAGGTCTAAAATGCAGTTAAAAAGAGCATCCATTGGCCTGGTGTCGTCAGGAGACATGGAGATGTACAGCTGTGTATCATCTGCATAACTGTGGAAGTCAATTCCATGTCTCCTGATGACACCGCCAAGAGGGAGCATGTACAGGTTAAAAAGGACTGGACCTAAAATGGAACCCTGGGGCACACCACATGTGATTTTATGGACCTGAGAGGAGCAGGTATCCAAACTTACCATGAAGGATCTGTCTGTTAAATAAGAAGTGAACCATTTGTGGACAGCACCAGAGAGGCCGAGGTGTTTCAGGCGGGATAAAAGAATGGTGTGGTCTACTGTATCAAAGGCAGCGCTTAGATCCAGTAGAACCAACACGGTCACCTTTTTAGAATCATAATTTAGTCTAAAATCATTTAAAATCTTTAAAAGAGCAGTCTCTGTGCTGTGGTTCACCCTAAATCCTGATTGAAATTTCTCTAAAATTTGCTGCTGATCTAAAAAGGCATTGAGCTGGGTAAAAACAAGTTTTTCTAAAATTTTGCTTAAAAATGGTAAGTTGGATACCGGTCTGTAGTTGTTAAAATCACTAAAATCCAAATTGCTCTTCTTCAGAAGGGGCCTCACCACAGCCGCTTTGAAGGCTGCAGGAAAGACCCCAGTCTGAAGAGAGCAATTCATCAGGTTTAAAAGCTCCTCTCTAAAAGATTCATAAAATGACTTAAAAAATGGAGTGGGGACTGGATCTAAAAGACATGTGGTGGGCCTCACTGAGGAGAAAACTTTATCAAGCATCTCAGCATCAACCAGGACAAAACTGTCCAGTGTTTCCTCTGGTGAAGACAAACAATCAGATGTGTTAAAAACAGTTGTGCGGTTGGATAAAATGTTACATCTGATTGTATTTATCTTCCCCATGAAGTGGACTGCAAAATCCTCACAGAGGGAGTCTGTGGGGGTTAAAAGAGACATGCTAAAATCAGGGTTTAAAATGGTGTCGATGGTTGAAAAGAGGATTTTTGGATTATTTTTGTTCTGGCTGATTAGTTTTGCAAAGTAATTGTTCCTGTTTTTCCTGATTGTGTTGTTGTAAATTTGCTGTCGGTTTTTATATATTTCGTGATTGATTGTCGTTTTATTTTTTCTCCATCTTCGCTCTGCCACCCTGCACTGTCTTTTCATACTCCTTGCTTCCTCATTTTTCCAAGGGGCTATAGATTTTTGTTGAATGCTTACAATTTTTAATGGAGCAACCTGATCCAGTGTAGTTCTTAGTCTACTGTTAAAATCATCTTCTATAAAATCACAGGGGGCAGGTAAAACCAACTGAGGAGTGTTATTTAGAATGTCCATAAAATTTGCAGCCACTTCAGGGGTTAGACGTCGTTTCTTCACAGTTCTCACAGAGGTCTCCTGTTTAACAAAACCAGTGATTTTAAAAAACACACAATAGTGGTCAGAGATAGCCAGGTCAACAACAGAGGACACACCCGCACTCAGGCCATAAGTAATGACCAGGTCGAGGGTGTGCCCTCTGTTGTGCGTCGGCTGTGTGACATGTTGAGTAAAATCCATGTAATTTAAAATACTTACAAACTCGCAGGTAAAATGGTCTGATGGGTTGTCAAAGTGGATGTTAAAATCACCGGTTAAAACAATCCTATTATAGGAATTGTATAAAAAAGATAAAAACTCTGAAAATTCATTGATAAAACGGCTGCACTTTTTTGGTGGCCGATAGATGGTTACTGCTAAAATTTCGGGGCTGCTAAAAACAAGGGCATGATACTCAAAACTTGAGTATTGGTTAAAATTAATGGTTTTGGTGGCCAGGGTGTTTTTCCAAATTGAGGCTGTGCCACCACCTCTTCTTCCTTCTCTTGTTTTAAAAGCAAAGCTAAAATCGGGAGGGGAGGCCTCTGTGAGAACAGCCGGAGCATCCGGACCCAGCCAGGTCTCAGTTAAAAACATAGCATCCAGTTTGTGTTGTAAAATCAAATCATTAATGATAAAAGTTCTATTTAAAAGAGAGCGTACATTTAAAAGAGCAAACCTGATGGTGGATGGAGAGTCATTTTTGTTTGTAGTGAGGGGAGAAGATGATGTGGAGGAGCAAAGGGCAACAGGGATGAGGGTGTTGAGGGACGGTTTCCGGAGTATGGACGGTCTGTAGGGGCGGGGTCTGGACAGAACTGAAATTCCTTGTTGGGGGGGGGAGCAGGGACTGATGTTGGAGTCCAGCGGGGCAGGAATGATGTGGGATGGAGTGATGGGTTGTCAGAGGTGCGGGGGACGGGATTGAACTGAGTGGGTGATGTTTGAAATCAGGTACCGGGTGCCGAGTTTATTGATATGGAGTCCATCGGGTGTGAAGAAGGGGTGGCGGTTCCAGAACAAATTAAAATTGTCAATAAAACCAAAGTTGTGCTGCTGTGATGATTTTTGAAGCCAAGTGGTGAGTGATAGTATCCTGCTAAAACGTTCCACGCCCCGGTTCAACGTGGGCAGAGGGCCAGAGATAAAAACACTTTTTCCGGTTTTTTATAAAAGGTTAAAAAGGTCCTTAAAATGGAGTTTGGTGATTTCAGATTGGCGGAGTGCAGCATCATTTGTACCAACATGAATTATGATCCGGGTTATTGTGGGGGGTGCTGTCTGTAGAAGTGCGGGTAGTTTAGTGAGGATGGTAGGGACAGTGGCTCCGGGAAAGCAGTGCGTGATGGCATTGAAGAACTTACAGTGTTTGATGATAGAGTCCCCCACCAGGAGTGTAGTTGGTGCGAACAGAGGTCGTGGAGGGGAGGGAGTGACTGGAGTAGGACCCGGGGGAGAGCAGGGGACAGGAGAGCGTTGGGATGCGCCCGGAGCAGAGCTGCTGCGAGCCCCGTGAGCCGCAGTGGAGCAGGAGGAGGGAGCCGGAGACCGAACCGGCGCCCCTGCAGCGGGGTTGGTGGTGGTGGTAGTGCGGGCGGTTGTGGGAGGGCCATGCCCCGGGCGGAGAGATCCTCCAGCAGGCGAGACAGCCTCCGCGGGGGAGCTCCGCGCTGAGATAAAGCGCAGAGACCCCCCCGCGGGCGAGGCAGCAACTACGGGAGGACTCTGCGCCGCGGCACGGCGCAGGGACCCCCCCGCGAGCGATGCAGCGTCTACGGGAGGACTCCACGCCGTGTCAGGGCGCAGAGGTCCCCCCGCGGCCACCTCAGCGTAGGACCTGCTTCGTGTCTCGCCTCTGGGGACTCCCTCCGCGTCAGAGCGCACGGACCCTCCCACAGCAGGGACAGCGCTCCCGGGGGTATCCGGTGCCGCGTCGGGGCACAGAGATCCCCCCGGGGCTTCCCGCAGTTGGTCCTGCGTGACACCCGGAGAGCCCCGCGCTGTTTTAGAGCGTGGGAAGCTCCCCGAGCGTCTGCGCACAGCCTCCTCCACCAACCTGCGGCGCGAGGACGCCGTGGATGTCGTGTGGCCTCCAGGCCTCTGCTCCACGCCGCTCTGGGTATGGGCAGCAGGCTCCGGGACTGAGGAGGAGGGAAGAGCACCAAGAGGGACAGCTGCAACCGGGGAGCGTGAGGTAAGCACCGGGGTAGAGCATGATGAGGGGTGAGGACAGGCGATTGGATCCCAGAGTGCAGTGTCGTGGAGCTGTGATTGTCTGAGTACGGAGAGGGATATTTGCTGTGACTGTTTGAATGATATGTCCATGAAATGTTCCAGAAGTTTCTCTTTATGTATGAGTTCGGTGGATAGTTCTTTGACAGTGCGCTGAAGTTCCTCGGGGGTCATGGTGTTTACAGGTTTGGATGGGAGGATTGAAGCCAGTTGTGATTTGTATATCTGTTTGTATGAGTTCGCGGGGGGAGCATCGGTGTCCATGGTGATGTGTGTGGGCAGGCTGGTTACCGGTAAAAGGCGGATAAACAGTCCTGTTAAAAGTGACAGTAATCCTTTTTTATGCAGTCTGTTAAAATCCGCTTACTCCGTCGAGTAGGGCAAATAAAACCAGTAAAAGAAACTTAGTTTAAAAATAAATCATAAAAAACGTGCAGCTCAAAAAAGGCTCCAAACAAATGCCTGGACCTGAAGCTTGGACCTGATCTTGGACCTGATCAGCCAAATATTACCATTAGTCAGCAGTCCAGCGACAGGGGGAGACGGTACACTGTACTTTTTCCAGGACCTGGTTCAGCGCCAAATCTTGGCTAGCAGCATGTAGCGAGGCTAATGCTTTATTTTGCTTTCCATGCCTCTTGTTTCAAACATCAGGATCTGACCCAGCATGGATCAAGACAGGTATGACTGATCTGAAGCACTTTTTAGAAAAGGCAAAGAAGCATGAGCAGACTGGTATCCACATGCAAAATGCCCTCAAATTAGCTATGTTCGGGAAGATAAATATTTCATTCTCGTGTGAGGCTTCAGTCACAACAGTCAGTGTAAACTTACTTACTGCTGGTATATATCTAGTCATCATATTCATAGCCCCCCCAGTAGAAAATTCCACCAGCCGCCACTGCTGGGATCGCGTCTTAAATTCAGACAGAAGACATGTTTTATTGTCGATGGTAGAGATAGCACGAACAAAGCACACGATCACAGATACAAGAGAATGCAAGTGTATTATACAGAGCGGAGGCATGGAGACCTCCAATCAGCAGCTTCCACGGTGTGCTTGTAGCTTGGCCTTCAGATAGACAAAACAAGGGAAAAGTACTGGCTTCTGCACATTGATAGATTGATGAGTTTAACTTTAACAAAAGTTGCTTAAAAGTGTTATGAAATCTCACATTCCCCCCTCTGGTCATACATTCACGTGTGACCATCAGGATCGATAAACAGCAACATAACATCATAACTAAATACTTCAAAAACTCATAAACTCGGTACTTCACTCGGTACCTCAAAAAACTCAGAACTCGGAATACTTAAAATAAAACTCATAAAACATGTTCAGATCTTTCATAAAACTTGTCAACAATCTTCAGTAAAATACCAAACTTCATCAGTCGATGGTGGTTCCAGATATTGCTTTGAAAACAGTCTCTCCCACTTCTCCGTGTTGGTTTCTTCAGGCTGCATTTGTGTCGAGCCATGAATTCTTCTGTGACGTGTCTTTCAATCACACATTTCAGCTTCAGTGTCCAGATTCAGCAATCCAATTCAGTCCAAATTATGTCCAAATTCAGAAATCCAGATTGTTCCAAATTATGTCCAAATTGTGTAATCCAATTTTCCAAATGGTGTCCATGCAAAAGAGGACGCTGTCCATGTCTCAGCAGCTCACAGCCTGACTGGAATCAGGGGCTGTGCAGATTGTCCATGTTGCTGGTCCAGATGCATTCTCTTGAGGTTTCTCAGTTTTAGCTTAAAAAAAAAACACTTTTTGTGTAAAAAAAAAAGTCTTCTGTTCTCTAGATGTTACAGACAAGGCCCGCATCCTTCCACCACCTGAAGAAGATGTGCCAAGTCTGGGATCGCGTCTTTAATTCTGACAGAAGACATGTTTTATTGTCGATGGTAGAGACAGCACGAACAAAGCACACGATCACAGATACAAGAGAATGCAAGTGTATTATACAGAGCGGAGGCATGGAGACCTCCAATCAGCAGCTTCCACGGTGTGCTTGTAGCTTGGCCTTCAGATAGACAAAACAAGGGAAAAGTACTGGCTTCTGCACATTGATAGATTGATGAGTTTAACTTTAACAAAAGTTGCCTTAAAAGTGTTATGAAATCTCACAAGCTGTGGTGTGTGTGTGCTATGCATCTCTGACAAAAGGCTGTTTTTTAATGCAATATAAAAACAGTTCATTCAGTTAATTTCCTCGATAAATTCAGCCATGTCACTTGATGGCCTAAGAGACAGTGTAGTAGCCTGCATGAGGTACATTTATATGCAGCATAATCTGAATATATATATATTTAGATAAAGTCTTCTGTTGCAAGTTTAATGAGTCCACTATTACATAATGGCCTCAGATCTGCTCAGGGGAGACAGGAGGATTTTACTCTTGTTTGAATATGTTATCTATAATCACTATAAACTACACTGGGTGGCCAGAATTAACCCACACAGACACCATTATGCAAATGGGTTTACAAATTCAATACCTTGTGAGATTTCATAACACTTTTAAGCAACTTTTGTTAAAGTTAAACTCATCAATCTATCAATGTGCAGAAGCCAGTACTTTTCCCTTGTTTTGTCTATCTGAAGGCCAAGCTACAAGCACACCGTGGCAGCTGCTGATTGGAGGTCTCCATGCCTCCGCTCTGTATAATACACTTGCATTCTGTTTGTATCTGTTGTTCGTGCTGCATCGACAATAAAAACATGTCTTCTGTCAGGAATTGAAAGACACGAACCCAACTGGCACATCCTTCTTCAGGCTGGTGGAAGGATGCGGGCCATGTCTTAAAACATCTAAAGACCAGAAGACTTTTTTTTTTCTGTTTTTTTTTTTTAAGCCAAACCATCGACAATAAAACATGTCTTCTGTCATTTGGAAAAATTGGGTTACAAAATTTGGAATAAAGACGCTGAATACACAGAAGAATTTAGGCTGACACCAACAAATGCAGCCCTGAAGAAACCAACACGGAGAATTGGGGAGAGACTGGTTTTCCAAAGCAATATCTGAACCACCATCGACTGATTAAGTTAGGTATTTTTCTGAAGATTGTTTGGACAAGTTTTATGAAAGATCTGAAACATGTTTTTATGAGTTTTATGAGTTTTTTGGAAGTATTCCGAGTTCTAGTTAGTTTGAATACCAAGTGAAGTAACCGAGTTTAAGTATTGAGTTATTGATGTTATGTTGCTGGTTAATCGACCTCGATGGAGTCACACGTGAATGTATGTCCAAGGGGGGAATGTTGAATTTCATAACACTTAAGCAACTTTTGGTAAAGTTAAACTTCATCAATGTTTCTATCAATGTGCAAAACCAGTACTTTTCCCCGTTGTTTGTCCTATCTGAAGCAAAGCTACAAGCACACCGTGGAGAGCTGCTGATTGGAGGTCTCATGCCTCCCCTGCTCTGTAATAATACACTTGCATTCTGTTTGTAAATCTAGTTGTTCGTGCTGTCCTCTAACCAACGACAAAAAAAACAATGGTACTTCTGTCGAGATTGAAAGACACGAACATACTGGCTCATCTTCTTTCAACCTATTCATTGGCACTTTAAGCACTGCAAATGCTGTGTCCACCCAGGTCAAGAGTGGGAAGGGTAGGAGTGATTGACTGATTGTTTAATGATGTGCTGTTTGAACCATCAAAGAATGGTACCTGGTCAGATTTTCTACCTCAAGGAACTAATCACCCATTCACACACACATTCAGACACAAGATTGGTAAAGTGTCTTGCAAAGAGACACATTTTTTCACCAATGTATATAGAGCATTTTATTGTATTTTGTATCTTTTGTTTCTGTGTTTTTATGTGTCCCCACTGGTGCCCCGCCTGCAAATGAAGTTCCTAACGGATAAATAATAATAACAAAATAATAATAATAGCGCATGGTTTTGTATATAGCGCTTTTTTGGACACTCAAAGAAGCTTCAGGTGGAAATATTCAGTTGTGATAGACTACTACAGTAGCCACAGCTGCCCTGGTGCACACTGACTGAAGAAGGCAACCAGTATGCACCATCTGCCCCTCCGACCACCACCAACTATTCAAGCATACACCAGACTCATTCTCAAAAGATTGCGCCTAAGTATGGCATTTTAAAGCCACTTATGTCAGAAACGGGATTCCAACCGCCAACTTTCTGGTCAGAGGACGTTTTCCACCTTTTCACCACAGGAAAGACAGGAATGTGATCAAATAAAGAGTCAAAACACACTTCAAAGTCGAAGTAAGTCTTCTGAAGTCACAGCACAGTGCACCCAGGACCAGAGGGAATCACATAATTATGGACTACAGCAAGATTATTGCTCCAACCTCCATGTATGATGTAGACATTGCACCAGAATATACAGAATATACAGGTTTATACCATATATGTTTATACTTTTATATACCGTTTCTTCATTAAGCGATAAAGAGGTGTGCTATACATGATAATCTCTTCTCTTGTGTTCTTCTTATTCCTTCTGTTCAAAAACTTGTGCTGCAACAATCTTAATCTTAACCTACTGCAAAGAATTGTCATTTGTGTGAGTTGTGTGTAGTTTTAGAACCTTCTTCACACGCCTGTAAAACAGTTCGCTTTTATGGAGGTCTAAATTAATGCTATATTTGGTGGTAGTTTTCCCTGGGAACACGCCTTCACAAAAAGTACAGACTAGACGAGACTTCAAGGACGTTCAGTGGAAATACCCCTGGATAGTAGGAGTTTGTATGTTCCTCTAATTAGTGTAGTTATGAAGATATAATATAGAGTACTGACAGTAAGAAAAGGTTGTTGTGGATTTACCAACAACAAATCAAAGAATCAAACATTTTGAACAAAGAAAATGCAATAATCACACAAAGGAACGATTGGCCCAAAGGGAGCAGGATGACTTATGTCCATAAATGTTAATACATGTATAATAGATAATGCACAAATGTCCTTAAACGCCCCAAATTATCACTGTTCTTAGACACAATGCATCAACGAGGAACAAGACATGCATATACTCATCGTCAGAAGCCTGGTCACTCACTCTGACCAGTGGGAGGAGAATACAGTAGTATTTAGTTTGTCTCAATTTAGGGGAATCCGTCACCAGATGAGTCCAGATGCGGCAAAGCTTTTTATGCATTCAATGATTTTTTCACAATTCACTTATTGTTGCACATCCTGGTCATTGGCTCCAGACTCAGCAAGGCAACCTCTTCTGAGTTTATACAAACAAGCTCTAAAGATTTTAGATAAAAAACCGAGGTCACATCATCATTGCAAAATTGTTGAGAAATATAAATTATTTACATTTGAGAGTGTTATCCAGTTTGCAAATATCTGTCTTATATATAAAATTTTCCAAAATTTGGCACCCCCACCACTAAATACATTTGTGAAAAGGTATGAGGAGGTGAGAACCAGATCCACCAGAGCCACATCCAGGGGAGACTGTTATGTGAACTTTAGGTCCTCCTTATTTGGTCAGAACTGTTTCTCTGTCAAAGCAGCAGTGGCCTGGAACTCACTACCTCTGTCTGTGCGGGAGAGTAGCTCACTAGGACAGTTTAAACTCAGCCTAAAAAACTGGCTCAAAGAGAATCAAGTCTGCAGTCATTAGTCAGATGTAAATAATTGTGTGATGTATATTTTGTATGTATTGAATTGTGTCTGTGTGATTTAGAGGTATTGTATTTTATCTTTATTTTAATTAGCCCATTCATTCTTTCTATTTATCAATTCTTTGCACACTGTAAACCTGCTGTCACGTTGTCACGTTGCCTCTGCCTCAGGGACTACGGATGAAAATCAGCTTGTAGCTATATGCGGGCTGAACAATACATTTATTGTGCAATGTCCCTGTCAAATAAACAAATAAATAAAATAAAAATAAAATAGTATCTGGGTATCTAGATGCAATAAAAGGAAATTAAACAAAATATCGTCCCAGAGATGAGCTCGCAATTAGATCATTATCAAGGCATCACCCTGACCTCGTTAATAAGCCAGTACACAAAAGCCTGAACCAGGCATGTCCAAACTAAGGCTTGCGGGGTAATTGCGGCCATCTCTGCCATGTTATATGGCCGTCTGCCTTGCTAAGGCAAAGTAGTCTCTGAGATCATAAATAATAAATAATCACATGTCATTTAACTTCAGATTCATCTATACACACACTAGGGGTGCAACGGTTTGAAAAAATCACGGTTCGGTTCGTACCTCGGTTCAGAGGCCTCGGTTCGGTTCATTTTTCGGTTCATTTTTCTAAAAAAAAAGTTTTGTCTTTTTAATAAACACGGCTCATGTGGACTCGGCACCTGCTCTGACTGCCCCCCCTGACCTAGAAATGAATTAAGGGGAAGGAAATGGATGGATGGATGGAAGGCATATTCCAGCCATCCAATTATGTCTATTTAACATAATTAATGAAAAACGACACAAAGTGCAACATAAGAAGGCCCTTTATGAGGATATTTACCCCCATATATTAAACCACCTTCCTGATTCTCCCAAGGAGGGGGTCCATTCTGGGCCCAGCCTCATTCACTGCATTTATTAAATCTTTGGCATTATCAGTTGTGACTGGGATATTAGTACTGGGCCTTTGTCTTCCATTCCTCCGCTGCTTGTGTCAGTACCTGTGATGTGTGTCACTACCTGCGCTGTGTGACAGTGTGACTGTCGTAGAGGGGGCGTGTCTTCAGCGCCAGACTTTTCATCTCCCAGTCTGCGGTGATGAAGTGAGCGGTTCCGCACATGGATCTAGTATAGATTCCGCGGGACGTCCAAGCGTCAGTCGTGAGCGCAGCTGTGATGCGCGGGAGAGTTGACTTTAGCCTGGTCTGACTGTGCGTAAAGGAGCTGCTTAAATGCCGCGACAATAGGTGGTCGTTGAGACGCTTTTTTCACTCATGTCTTTCTTGTGCCACGGTGCTTACACATCGTGACAGTTTTGTCGAATATTAATTATCAGTGTAGTTACAGTGAAGCCAAAATGCTCTCATACTGGGGATTTAAATGACGCAGGGCTTTCAAGCATCTCCGTTCCTCCGCTCGCAATGACCGCGCTGTGCAGTCCCGGCGTCAAGAGGGGGCGTGAGGGGGCGTTGCCCCCTCACGCCGACAGTCCCGCCCCCTCAGTCAAAATGTATATATATATTTTTTTAAATAAAGAAGTGTATATATATTATTCACAGTTTGTGTATTCAAAACAATCCAGAAACTCAGAAGAAACTCCACTGACTCTAATGAACAGTTTTGAAAATTAAAATTCAGATTATAGTTGAACCCATGTTACCCATCACTCAATTGGTGGGAATATGCAGTGATGACCTTATCAGTGCATATTCCCGCCGTACGGAGTTGCCTGTAACCAGCCAGCAGCTAAGGGTTAGCTCTTCATTTCTGATAAAAATGGACATTCGTACATGGCTGAAAAAGCCAAACACTACACCGGCAGTGTTCCCGCAGCCTGGCAGCAGCTACAGGAGAACCGGAGAAGCCGAAGAGCACCTGCCGAGGCCATGGCAGCAGGTGCCGAGGCAAATGGAGGAGAGTGATTCTCCCGCCATTCCCCCGGTGCCAACAGCCTCTGACCCGGGTTCAGCGGTGTTCGGGGCGGCGAGGCCACCATCGCACTCGCAGCAACAGCTTTGTTTACCAGAAGACCTCGGAGTTGAAAAGCCAGTTCAAGTTTCACTCATCAGAAAAGAGGAGACTGCAACTCTACTAAAGATAAGAGCTGGTTATTTTATCATCCGTATATTGTTGATGCTACTGTTTTTGTTACCAATGTTTGTTACTGCTTTGTCACCAATTGATTACGCGTTAAATCAGCGAGTGTGATCTTTGGAGTGTTTTGATGTTGCTCTGTGCTACATGTGTATCACTTCTGAGTCTTCATCTGTTTCTTAATGGTCGGGTTAGAATGAACGTTGCGTTAAAGCAAGAATTATTCCTTATGGCCGTGTGTTATTAGCTGCGTTTCCATTGAGCATCAAATTTGGAAATTTGAATTTGCGCATCATAAAATGTCTAATGGAAACGCGCAAATTTCGAATAAACCACAGTTTTTCGATAAAAAGTTAATGCGCTTAAAATAGGTGGTTTTTTGGACGTATCGAAATTAAGTTTTTCGCAAAACGGCAATGGAAACGCTTATTTCGATATAGCGGAGGAAGCCGAGCTGAGCTTTATTCAGTGAGTTTTGGCTGCGCTTCGTGTGGAGACTTGGGAGATACGTGGGAGAGGCATGGGGGAGAGACGGGGAAGAGACGGGGGTGAGGCATGGGGGAGAGACGGGGGAGAGACGGGGAGGAGACAGGGGAGAGACGGGGGAGAGACGGGGGTGAGGCATGGGGGAGAGACGGGGGAGAGACGGGGGAGAGATGGGGGAGAGACGGGGGAGAGACGGGGAGGAGACAGGGAGAGAGAGACGGGGAGAGATGGGGGAGAGACGGGGAGGAGACGGGGAGGAGACGGGGAAGAGACGGGGAGGAGACGGGGGAGAGACGGGGAGGAGACGGGGGAGAGACGGGGGAGAGACGGGGGAGAGACGGGGGAGAGACGGGGGAGAGACGGGGGAGAGACGGGGGAGACAGGCAAGACCCGTGTCTATGGTTCTGTGCGCGCGTCTATGGTCCGCGCTCGGTACATGACCACGCGCGTTCGCGGAGCTGTCAAAGCAGCCACAGTTTCTCCCGGGGTCAGAGAGGATGAGAGCTGCAGCAGAAGTCAAGACATTAATATATCTCACGTAAATCAAAGTGTGGTTTACTTCTGTTGCCATGTTGACGTACTAGAAACTATTGAATAAACGCGCGAAAATAGTGTAAACTTATTCGAATATGTCTTAATGGAAACGGCCGCTGTTGCGAATTACAGGTTTTTCGAATTTTTAAATGTATCGAAAAAGTTTTTGCGCATTATTCAATGGAAACGCAGCTATTGTAAGTGTTTTATTTGTTGTGTTAATTACAACACATTATTGTAACTTGTTATCACGTTTTATCTATGTGGCTTATATTTAAAAGAAGTTACATACAAGTTGCATACGTTTTCTCATATGCATGCATACAAGTGACGTCATTGCCCCTCCACGTTTTTCAGCCGCCCCCCCCTTCTATACTGAGCTGGCGCCGGGACTGGCGCTGTGTGTGGACTGAACAACGTGCGCACAACTTTTTTTTCATAAATCAAACCGCGGATCACGTCTGTACCGAACCGAAGACGTTGAACCGAACGGATCACGGATCAGTGATGAACCGTTGCACCTCTAACACACACTATATTTTTGTGAACCAATATGGACATGTCATACCTCATTTTACACATTCAGAACAGCCTGACTCCAGTTAAAACAGTTTTACTATCGCCATCTACCCCTGAACATGTAACCAACACTATGATACAATTAGATAACACTTCAGATGACACTTTAATAAGCTATTATCAACATAAAAGCCGTCTATGTCTTATTGCAGCAGATGCCCTGGAGGATCCAAGTGAGACCTGTTGTCATGCACAGTGATGAGGTGCAGCTGGCCTCCACAGCAGGGACCCTCCAGCTGCCAGCACCTATCACCATCATCATCACGGCTCTGGACCGGGTCTGCTTATCACAGGTTTCTCTGGGGCTACAACAGACGAGCTCACTGTGTTGCAGATGTTACAATAGACTTGACATCCTCAGCTGTAATTCTTCATGACGTTCATGGCCTGAGTCAAGCCTGGGCAGGAAAGGTATGAGAAGGGCACATCTACAGAGGAAATTGAATCAAATCAGCGGCTGGCCCTTTTGACCTTCAAGCCATAAAAATCTTGTATTAACACAAAAAAACATGTTTGAACATCTGCACCACTGGAAACAGCAGTTCCACTGGAAACAGCATGTTCCACTGTGGCGCTGAAGTACAAGATGTTGTTGTGTCCTTATTTCAATTACATTTTTTTTTTTTAATCTTGCCCTAAATCACAACAGCCGTCATGTCGTCTCTGAGGGCTTTACAAAGTTGTTGATTCATCAACAACAAATCAGAGATCAGAGAACAAAGACATTTCAATAAAACAAACATAGGAGCAATTGGTCCATAAACGGTGGGGTGAGGAAAGCCCATAAATGTTCTTTAACGTCCCTAGATCATCACTGTCCTTAGGCAAGACACCTCGGGCACATTGTCTTGTATATATCTAACAGTGGCAACACCGGTGTGGTTTATTAGCTCAACTTCACTCAGTTTGTCCCAGGGCAGATGTGGCAGTAGCTTACCACTAGTGTTTGGAAGTATCTTTTGTCCCCCTCAGGAGTTCAGAGATTCTGAACCTTAGCAGGACAAGCCTGGTTAAATAAAATGAATACGTCTGGGCAATCTTGAAATAGAAAGGATCAAGATCTTTGTTCTCCTAATGATAAATCTTGATCTTTTCATGTTTTTTCTTTTTTCTTTTTGAAATTTGATAAACACTTAACGTAGGCAGGACCCTAACCCTAACACTTACTTCACTATAGTAATTGTGAAAACAAACATTGTGAAAGCAGAAAGATAAAGACCGAGGCTCAGATCTTTCTCAAAAACAGTAAGTTTAAGGAGAAAGAACAAATGCTCATCTTCAACCCCACAATCAGTGTCACTCAATATTACAATACACATCAGTACCAAGATTGAGCCTGAACAATAACTGTCAAGAGACTTCATGACAATTTGTTGGTAAAAGAAAGAAGAGTTACAGCCCCTGTCTCCACTGCTTGGTTTTACTGTGAAATCTATAGATTCAACAACAGTGTAACCTTCAGCACAGATGGCACAGGACCAAATGTGGATGTCAGCTAAAGTGGATGCATATGGGAAACCACTGGAAGTTTCCAGGCTTCATGAGTCATGGAACCCCACAGTTTAGTGCTGTAGTCGCTGGTATTCCAGATAAGGAGAGTTTTAGGTTCACTTATATCTCAGCCAGAGGCTCTTGCCCCGGGGGGTGATTTAAGAGGCCGTGTTGATGGTGCAGGGGATGACTCATGGTAACCTCTGTGCACAAGAATGATGAGGAGTTACAATATTCTGTAAACAGAGCACCACCCTCACAAATGACACATTTTCCAAATGACTGTTCACTCTTCCCACATGTTTTCTGTAGTTGTCACTGTCAGTCAAGTGCATCCCACTCATGTACAGTTTAGGCTAGGTTTGATGAATGTATTATAAATAATTTACTACAATAAATATGTGTGTTGGAGTAGTTACTGATTCATCTATTGGTAAAATATCAATAGTAGCAATTCATTGATTTATTGTTAAAGCCCAAGAACGCACCGCACGATTATATGTCTTAGTTCTTCAAGACATACAATCATGAGTCAAGTGGCGAGTCAGTAAACTAGGTTAGTTCGGGGCAGTGTTCCTTGGCTCTTTTTGAGCAGTCACACACCTTTGATACAACAGGAAACTCTGCAGCCTTTCATTCTCATCAAATGCCTTTTATTAAGACTTGGAAAGTCAAACAAGCACATTTTTCTTTTCACATTATTTTGCCCAATCAAGTGACGTTGAATCAATTACAAAGGCACACCAAACAACATCACAAGGTTCACTATAGACATTGAGGACGGAAACGCAAAGACCAGAAACAGTGGCACATAGAGCGGGCAGAACTCAACATAGGTCTCTAACTTACTGCCAACATTTCAAACACCACAAAGAGCGGGTCGTCTATAGGAGAACAACTTTTGGAGAGCCCATCAGAAGCTTTATAACCTTACATATCACTTTGAGTTGTTGCTGTGGTTAGTACAGTATTATAAGCGCCCTTACTTAAAAAGGTTTTGCGCATACAGACAGTGCACAGACGAGCAGCTAATAACTTTTAATGACAGACCATCAGAGCACTTTTGTTCCCTGAGGAATGCTCTACACTGTTATTAATTACACCTGTGGTCCCCAGTAAAAGTGAAAGAGCACGTAAAAGAGGGAAGGATCAGCTAAATTTGCGCTCTCCTCCCTTGGTATGCATATTATATTTATACCACTGTGCTGGGAAAACTTGGCTCCATGACCTTCAGAGGATACTATTTAAGATTCCTCTGCTCCATCATATGGCAGTAAGTGGCGCTGAAAGAGGCCTTTGTATGTGGCAGAGCTGGAAACAGATCTTTACTGAGCCATGCCTTCGAACCAGCTGCAGCTTCTCCACGTAGCACAGACAGGAAACACGGCTCTAATGGGCTTAGTGATGAAATAGTTCCTAATCTGATATCTGTGAGAAATATCATGGGGACATCAGTGAATGAAACAAAACCATAATACAAAAAATAATATAGTTTATATTCAGCGTAACAATACCTACCTGGGAATATAATGTATTGGATTTTTTCTCCCATAAAGGTGTATGATCACATGTGTGTGGCAGTGCATGTGTGTAAGAGCAGTAGACAAAGGTTTTGAGGCAGCAGGACACAATGGTGAATAACCAGGTGATTTTGATGTAGGCCCCACTGCCCTGTCTGTTGATCTCCTTCTCAGTGCAATAAACAAACATATGCTCGATTAGAATGAACTGTTGCATAAAGCGTGGATTCGCACTCACCTGGTTTGAGGTTGCTGTTATAATAGACGATCACCATGACAAAGCAGCCCAGGCTCAGAGCAAAGAGGACTCGGACCACTTTGGGCTTTCTCATGGTGAGTCTTCGGGCAGAGCGAGAGGAGGATGGTCCCGTTGTTTCATGCGCTGCTTTCGGTCTACTTAATCACGGACAGGAGCCTGGAGCCCGTTCGTGGATGGCCATCGCCTCTCACCGACCCGGGCATCCTGGCATGTCCAGCGCGGAGGACGCACGGAGGAGACCAGGCGCGTCTGCTTGCGTTACCCGCTATAAGGGTCGGTGTCTCCGGGTACTGAAGGAGGCAGCAGCGGCATTACTGACAGAAAAGAGCCAGCAAAGATCAGTGTTTGTGGAAAGGGGGGTCCGGCCCAGAGCGCAGCTGCAGCAGCAGCAGCTGTTTAACCCTTTCTCCACAGGGCGCAGCCTGTGGATCACCAAAGACTCCTGACTCCTCCTGACCGACAGTCCGACGGAGAGGCTTCTGCCGGAAGATGCGAGCAGAAAGTCCGCTTTTCACAATAAAATCTGTATGCATTGGCTACACCAATGTTCTCCAAGCTTTTTGAGCCGTGGCACACCTTTTCATTGAGACATTCGCAATGCACACCGCCTGCTGAAACCGATAGAAAAATAAAATCTGGAGTCTTTATGAACAAAGCAAAGTTATTCTCATCAAAGTGTGTTAAATATAAAATCAAAAAAGCACACAAATCTTTCTATTATCTTCTCACATTATTATCATAATATTTTGACCAATGAGGTGATACTGGTCACTATCTAACTACTATAAATATTATTCAATATTTCTGTATTTTATGTTGTGACAAATAAAGGATCTCCTCATCTTAATCTTTGTCTTTCGGGCCCTCACGGATCCTGCAGGTGGTGAGTCCACAGGAGGATGGCTGCTCTGTCAGTGTGAGGATAGCCTTGATCTTTCAGCAGGGGGTTTCAGGCAAGGTGTCTTGCCCAATGGCACGGCAACAGCAGACATCAGTGGGAGTCTGTGGGAAGGTCTCATGGGTGATCGAACCCAAGACCAACTGAGCCCCTCACAATGTTTTTTTTCTTTACAATGACAAAAAAAACAAAGTTTTGACTTTTATCATACTCAATCTTCCACGCTGCAGAATAGGGCAAAATTCAGAACTTATGTCTCTGTGCTGCTCAGAAGAACAAATAACTGATTATTTTTTCTGAACAGGCCCTTCCCTGAAAGCAGCTTTAGCTCTGGCCACAGTGTCCCGTTACAGCATGCCAATGAGGGAGCAGGGAGCACATGACTGCTCTAAGCCGACATGTGATAGGCTGCCTCCAATCTGACCTGTCAGGACCAGGGGGGGTCCACAGCCCTACATTTGGATGGACACCCTGAGTTTAGCTAATTAGAGCAATAAGGAAGACTGCTTACTGAGCTGCTGTGACCTTAGACCTGCCCACATTCCTGCAGGGATGAGAGACTGGAGAGAAGTCAGGACACGTTAGAGGCACGGGGCTGATCAAACTCTGCTCCTTATGACAAGACAGCGTGAAGCCTGCCGCTGTTTACTGTCTGAAGGCCGAGGTGGGCAACTGTCCATCCCACTGTTCAGGGCGCATTCTCACACAGCACAGCCAATCAGAGCTACTGCAATGTGGACAGAGATCAATGTGCGCTTCTGTGTTTGATCAGATAACCTTTATTTGTACTGCTGTGGGGACCTTTGACCTTTGCTGGATTTTATTACTATTGTGCTGTTGTTGGATGGTGAGGGGAAAACTGGAGCACCCGGAGGAAACCAGGCAGATAGAGGGTTTTGAGGCCTTTGTGTGACTGGACTGGAATGGCCCCAATGACATATACAGACAATTACAGAGAAAATTTTTCATTATATTTATAATTATTTGAAATTTGAGATGCAGCACTAAGTGGAAATAAAATGATCCTATACAGATTTCATTTTGAATACATTGACTTCGGGAACTATAGGTGTAAATAATTGGTGGCACACAGATTGGCAGACTTGATCTTTACAGTCCACCCCAGAACAGCTGTGGTAAAAAGTGCTATATAAAACTTAAGTACTATGTAGATTCACTTTACCGTGCATCCTATGTCATAGATATTGCCTCATGCTAATATAATAGCATTAATTATGTACAGCCTTATTGTTAGAATATTTTTGAGCAACACAAAGCTCATTCAGACAAAATTGCCCAATCAGTTAGGAGTCAGAGTCCTTAGGTAACATAATTTGTTATTTTCTGCTTTACAACACTCAAGCAATAGCACAATAATGTCAATCAGGCCTCTGTGTGTGTGTGCGCGGTTGGGGATTTAACCATGGATCAACTGATGAGTATTTTGTTGCACAAGACTGCCCTCAGAAGGCCAACACATGCACACACCTTAACCACATGACATTGTAAACTGGGCTTGGCATGTCCTGTGCTTAGAAACAAGTATTTCAGTCAGCAGAGGCCAAAACTACAGCGCTTCATGATGAGGCTGCATCCAAACGGTGTTTATGTATAATAAACAAAAATATGAATTAATAAGACTCGTAATAATGCCATAGATTTGACAGTCTTTTGAAGATTTCTCTTAAGGAACTATTCCTGCACTACACACACTGATGGCAGCGAGGGAACCACTCACAAACCCAAACTCTCATGTCAGCCTCCATTGGCCCTTTACAGCGACTTAAACATTGAATTATGTCTCTGGTCATGATCCACCCAGAAGAAGAAAATCCTCCTATATACCTTCAAGTAGACCAGACCTGAAGGCTGGACTGGAACACAAGTCGCTTAATGAGAGACTTAAATTATGTCCGAGATTAACTTTTATTCTCAAAAGCTGGATTGTTTAAACTTAAACACTAATCCTAAAAGTAATACTTCACACAGGTCACTTTACCTGGAAGAATAAGGGGCAAGAAAGTGTCCCCCTGCTAAGTGCTGTATTTTGAGAGGCTTTTAAAAATGACAATTGTTTTTTGAAATGTCTTTGGAGTTCTAATATTAGGCATTTAGTAAAAATGACAATTGCATATCAGTAACTAGATTACATCGTATTATGGCCTCATGTTGCTGTGGGGACATCACCTGCCAGGAAGAGTTAATGATTTACCATGGAGTTTTGAGTCATCGTTACAGCAGTTGTAATTCAGAATTGCATAAGGTTGCATAAGAATGGATTTCATCCTCTTCAGACAGTAGGAAGTGTCACAATGAGATAGGGAAGACTTGTGACTTTCCTTAGAATATACCATGACTGGTCTTAAAAGGGAAGGTAGATGGACAATGGTCAGCATTGTGATGATTGAACTATGAAGGCTATTTCTTATCAATAGAATGAAAAATATAAACTTTGAAAGAGAAGAAACTATAGTCTTCACCCTGCTCTTCTGGGCTGTTCATCTTCCCAAGTTGAAACACGTATATTCTTTCAACATTGGAGATGGAGAGGCACAAGCGCCATCAAAGCCTCTAATAAAGACACAATCCAGGTTATTAGAGCAATTGCAGGTGCCGGTGCTTCAAATGCAAATGAACAGATGCCACTAAAGGCTCCACATCAGCCGCGAACCCACCGCCTGAATGTCATAAATGGTGCATTTAAATAGACCAGTTTGATGTAGCGTAATTGAGATCCATCCCAAGCAACAGACATTAATGAATAGAATTAAACACAATTGATTCTCGATCAAGGACAGATGACTAAGACAAAAAAATATATTGAGAGAGCACATCAAAATGCATTATTTATTAAAGCTTATTTATTAGTCAAGCAAAAGTAAGTCTACAGTGATTTGACATGAGCAAGTATAATTTAATGCCGACTAGTTTTCTGTCAAATCAGTCAGAATACTGTTCTGAAAGCATAGATACAGCTTAAATATTTATAAAGCACTGACAAAGTTAATATCAAGCAGCGTAAACAGTTAAAATGTTTGAAAATACATACTTTCAACATCAGAACAGATCCTGAATGAAACGACACACTGACCTTCTGAAATATGTTATCTGCTGAGTTTGCAAAGACTTTGGTCAAATCTGTCACTTCATATTTAAGGCTGAAACCCGCCACAGAAATATTCAGGATACGTTGAAATAATTTGCTTTCAACACTGCAAAACATGTTTTACAGAAAAGCTCTGTAAAGTCTTGAAACATGTACCTATAGCTAGAAATGTTTTAAAATATAAATGGGAGAAGTATAACAGGGCAGAAAAGTGATTTAAGTTGGGGATTGGACGTTTAGGCCACAGTTGTGCCTCTCAGTGGTACATCAATCCTAGCTCACCACAGTATTTTGGGTTACGAACTAGAATGTCAAAAACAGCTCCCACACACGAGTGGTGCTCCTCTGAAAAGAACAATCTTGTGAAGCCATAAAGACTTGAGCGAAGTAACCCCGCCGTTCAGCTGCAGCTCTTATGTCGACCTCCCAGCTCCGAGCCCAACACATGACATTAAGTCAAAGGCCATGGTGCTCCGTTTGCCCTGAGAAAAGCTGTTGTGTAAAACAGAGCTGGAGTGGTGATTTGGATGAGGTAGCGACTTGGTGGAACATAAGAGCAGCAAGCTAAACTAGCAGGGTTTAACCTCAGCAGCCGGCTTGAGTGATGTCTCCACCAGAGCTCTTGGTCACTTCCATGGTGGTGAAGATCTAAGAGGAAGAGTAGAACAACTAATTAGCATCACTGCTATGGGTACATTTGTAAATGAACATGAACGTAGGGCCATCTAAAAAGTATTTTATACGGTCAAGAGAAGAGCGAGAAGGCAAGGACGCAATTTCTGTGAAACATTTTTACGATGAGCTGATGCTGAAATGTGTCAATCTTATTCTCATGCAAGTAGAAATTCAATAATTCAAGTAGAAAAAGTTGGATTCATATTTATGGAGCTATTATTGTTTCAATAATATTTGTGTGTGCGTAAACAGATTTGTGCGTGCGTAAAAAGATTTGTGCGTGCGTAACCAGATTTGTGTGTGCGTAACCAGATTTGTGTGTCTGAAAAAGATTTGTGCGTGCGTAACCAGATTTGTGTGTGTGTAAAAGAAATATTTGTGCGTGTGTAAATAGATTTGTATGTACGTATCAAGATTTGTGTGTGTGTGTAAAGAAAAAAAAAAGTACGTTTTACACACAAGTTTTTTTTTTACACACAAATCTTTTGACGCAGTCCTGCCTTCGCAGATTCGCAAGTGTAACTTGGACTGTGTGCGTGCGTAAACAGATTTGTGTGTATGTAATTTGACATTTGTATCTGTTACAGAACAATCTGTGTGTAAATAACCGCGTTGTACAAAGAGAAGAACGAAAAAAGCCTAAGTGCTACGCACAGGCTCCGTTTTACACACGAATCTCTTTTTGACACACCTCTGCCGCCAAGCGTGTGTCAAAAAGATTCGTAAGTGTAATGTGGTTGTTCTAGCAGTACACCAGCAGATGGTGCTGTTGTAGCTGGTTATTACCTACACGCAAGCAAACCAAAACCTACTGCCTTGACAAGACATACCACCGCAGCTGTTTATGATATTTTTTTCCTATTTTTAAAATCCTGTCATTCACACCACTGTATGATACATGGATCTATTATAATAACTGGATAGGTGTTACTAGCTTGGAGCTGAAGGATTCTCACGTACTGCAGACTAAATTCACGTTGGCTACACAGAAATTTTCCCCATAGAACTCAGCTGACAGAGAACCTACAGCTTTCATAAAGGTCGGATTTTGTGGGAATTTTAGTGTTCCTTGTCATCCTGAACTTTTCTTCTTCTTAAATCCGGCTTCGGTTTTCTCTATCTACACTTTAGTGCCACAAACTCAGCTGGTTTGCTTGCGTGTAGGTAATAACCAGCTACAACAGCACCATCTGCTGGTGTACTGCTAGAACAACCACATTACACTTACGAATCTTTTTGACACACGCTTGGCGGCAGAGGTGTGTCAAAAAGAGATTAGTGTGTAAAACGGAGCCTGTGCGTAGCACTTAGGCTTTTTTCGTTCTTCTCTTTGTACAACGCGGTTATTTACACACAGATTGTTCTGTTACAGATACAAATGTCAAATTACATACACACAAATCTGTTTACGCACGCACACAGTCCAAGTTACACTTGCGAATCTGCGAAGGCAGGACTGCGTCAAAAGATTTGTGTGTAAAAAAAAAACTTGTGTGTAAAACGTACTTTTTTTTTTCTTTACACACACACAAATCTTGATACGTACATACAAATCTATTTACACACGCACAAATATTTCTTTTACACACACACAAATCTGGTTACGCACGCACAAATCTTTTTACGGACACTAGGGATGTAAAAAACTATGAATTTTCATGACCGACCACCGAGCCTCATTAACCGGTTGAAACCGGTTAACCGCGTAGTTTAAAATAGTCCACGTTCTTTGAAATAACAGCCATTTCGAGCCCGTACTTTTCATAAGTGCAGCTCTGCGTTCTACTGGATCAGAGCTGAGACAGCGGCGCCCAAACCCGCAACAGCTCCGGCACCTTTGCGCACAGAGAACTGCTGTTTTAATCTTCCCATTCTGCTGTGCTGCGGGTTAATATACCAAAACTTTCTAGCAGCAAACGACGGCTCGTTCACATGGTCAGAGCAGCGAGTGACGAGCCGCGTCTCACAGGTCTTCACAAAAGTTTAAATACAAGTGATGTGTGTGGAGCTGATCCCGAGGACCATAAACACAAACATGGTCCATGTGGTTTGACTGGAGCTGCGTATTTGCGCGAATTCTTTAGGCTCCGTGACACAGAGGAGCGCGACAGACCGGTATGTGTGTATGTGTGTGTGTGTATGTATGTGTGTGTGTATGTATATGTAAATGTAAGCTCCAATGTAGTTCTGACCCGCGCCAGTGTGCTTTGACGGTAACAGAGGGGAGAGATGATGCGTGTGGATGTTACGTATGGAGAGGGGGAAAGTGTGTGTGTGTGTGTGTGTGTGTGTGCGCGCGCGTGCGTGTGTGCATATGTGGCTCGTGCGGCGTGAGAGTCGTCCCGGAGTTTATAATACATGGGCGCACACAGCTAGATACAGACCCGCTCGTCACACCGTGCAAATAGGGCTTAAAATAGCGTTATTAAGAGACCTCCCCTCTCCCCTTTTTCTCTTTTTTAACCGACAGCTTTGACCGGTTAACGCTGTGACGGTCAACCACCGGTTAACCGGTCGCCGATTTACATCCCTAACGGACACACAAATCTGGTTACGCACACACAAATATTATTGAAACAATAATAGCTCCATACATATTACATATACTATACACATGCAATATATTTACAAATCATCAGCTCCAAATTGTGTGGAAATATGTAGTGACAAACCATCACTAGGGAATGAAAATACTTTATATTTTCCTGTCCTGCTCTTGAGATGTTGAAAAAGAAGAACAGATTTGGACTAACATGTGGTGATACTGGATTATATTGATAATTTAGAAAGGTTCATCTTGTCTTCTTAGTAAAATATATTGGATTACATTGGATTGAACACAAAACCCCAAGTTCTTTTGTGAAAAACTATTGTGAATAGACAATCACTACTAATTTTGTGTGTGGTGTGTTTTTACTAAAGTCTCAAAGAAAACTAACCTCAGCGCAGGTCGGGTGTATTCCAATAGTGACATCCAGCTGATCTTTTGTGACTCCGCATTTCATGGCTGTTCCAAAGCCCTGGGTCACCTCTCCAGCATTCGGACCCAAGTAGTGGAAACCGATCACTCGTTCCTACGAACAAAGACAGTGATAACGTTGAGCAGAGTGTGAAAGTCTAAATCTAAACCAAAGTAAACCTTACATTATCCAGTTTATTGCAAATTATCTTGGCATAGCATCTATTGTTATCCCGTCCAGGCACAGTGAACTCCAGAGGCCAGAACAGACTGTGGTAAGTCTGCACACAAGAAAACAGGCACAAATAATTTAAAACAGCAGATTTCTCAAAACAATAAGTACTAGATAAATTGGTAAGAAATGTCAATGGGAATTCATTTCTCATACCAGACAAAATGTGGCTAGACAAGACAGTCCCAGCCCTTCTCAGCCTGCTCCACCCAAAAATAGTTCCTTGTCTAAAGATGTGATACAGTTAAAGAGCCTTACCTCCAGATTGTCCTGACCGTACAGTTCGATGGCCTTCTCCTCTGCCAGACCACAGCTGCCGTATTCCAATGGGGTGAAGACCGTGGTGGGCACGTTCACATAGTCGCACTGGGTTTAACCAAAAATGTCATAAAGCACAATTGTTTGGAAAAGAGCCCTTTGACAAGCTATGCATGCCAATATAATAAATTGGTGTTTATTCTGTGAATTAATTGTGAGTTGTTATCAGCATGATACAGCTGGTTAAATATTTGCCTGCCTGATAATGACAGACATTTGTCTCAATTCAGATCATAGATGATCCGAGTGCTGACGTCCCCCCCCCATTTGCTTTTCCCTGGAAAGCTGATAGAGCCAACTAGAGATTCACTGGAGATTTGTTTGCAAAACAAATTTTCAATGCAGCAGGTACACAACTCTGCACATGAGCTCTACCCATTAACTTAATTTAGCTAGCGGATTAAAACATTTTCCATTCCTATCAAATAGTCTATACTTCATAAAATGTACTTGAGCAAAAGGTACCTTGAGTGTGGATCCCGCAAACAAGCGGCGTGCCAGCAGTTTCCCAGCCTGGATGGCCACAGGCGTCAGCTCCCATTTGCCCTCCAAGATGTCGCCGATGGCATAAATGTGTGGCACGTTGGTCTGCTCCTCATCATTCACTGGGATTTTCCCATTTCTAAAAAGAAAACAGGGGATATAAATGGCTTCAGATCACCGTTATAGTGAGAGCACAGGGACAGGAACACAGTCAAAGACTAACCCCGGACATCCACACAATTAACCTTGTGACTGTTGAACCGACCAACTGCTATAGTCATGGGACTGTAGCATGACCAAGTTTTTTAATTTGTGCAATAACCCCGCCGGCCTTTTCAATCACTCACACAAACAAAGATCCTTGAGAAAATGAACAATCCAAAACTTGCATCCTCTACACATCTGCATCTAGCAGAGCTGAATAATGCAGAGTCACCATGACTTTGCTGTCCACTTCTGACACTTATCAATGTAAAACACATTCCACCGTAAAGATACTTACTTAGGGTTGACTTTGACCCCAGCCTTGTCCAGGCCAATCTTGTCAGTGCATGCATCTCGACCCACAGCTATCAACACCTACAGAGAACAGAAAATTGATATGACATAGCACTTTGGAAATACAAAATGATTATATCGTCTCATACAGTTTTTGTATTAAGCTTTACTGCAAAGCTTCATTTAGAAATGCTGCCTATTGCCTTGTGTAATCATTCCTTTATGCTATAATCTGTGGTGAACATAGGATATCCATCCACTGAGGCCTTCTGAATCAACTAGCGCTGGAGTCTGCTCTCAGAAGACGCAGGAGTTTTGTGGCTGTGCAATAAGAATAAACACTGCTATGAATGAGTTAGAAAATGTTGTTTAGTCATTATGTTGAGCCACTAATACTTCCTAAAAACTGCCCAAAGCTTGTTTTATTCATTCTGACACAAGACTGCAGGAAGTAGATTTCATGACATACTGTGTTGTACTCTCCCTCGATGACCTCATCCGTCTCAGTGGACTTCGCAGTCACCTTCAGTCTGCCCGGAGTGCCGGCCTCCAGCTCCTCAATCTAATACACATGTAGTCAAGAGAGACTTAGTTACAGAATCACACCCATCAATCAATATGCAGCGAAAGATCCAGGAAATTGGGGAAAATTACAGTGACACGGTAAGGATTTTCAGAGGCTATGATATATATATCATATATTATTTTAGATATCATGTTGACACATTTTTTATATTATTTATTTTTCACTCATTAGGTTTAGTGTCTTTGTACTTTCTTCTGTTAAACAGGAAATGTCAACAATAAACATTTATTTACAATATCTTACGAAAGACAGATTCTTAACCTTGTTATTTTCAAGATGGGACTTTTGGACTTGAGTTCAGTCTTGGCACCAGACAGCCCATCAGACAAACCTAAAGTAATGCCAGTAATCTTAATAACTTTGGCAGGAAGCTTCCACTTTCATGAATCACTTTTCACAACAACTGATGAGACACGCTTAGCAGAGTCACTGCTTTTCCAGCCATTTGTCCAATTTGAAGTGTATATACACACACACACACACACACACACACACACACACACACACACACACACACACAAGATATTCTTTTTATAGATATAGACAGAAAATTATTTTTCAAACACCCCTTCAGACATAGCCTGGCCATAGCCATCCGTACACTCAGCTCAATCATAATTTCACTGCATGTAGCGTCTGAGTCTGGTCCCCATGTTAGCGATTACAATCGGTCGTATTTCGACCGGCTACTCAGAGAGCGCGTTGTAGGTCGGTGCCGGTGACGTCAAGAGTTTGCGGCGAACGGGCAGGTTTTTGTTTGTTTGGCAGTGGCGAAGAATGCAATAGTAAAGTAATCTGGTCTGGTTCTATCAAGAAATTGAAGCAGGAGCAAGAGGAATGTTTAGCAAATGTAATTGCTGGTCAAGATTGTGGCGCTACTCCCCACGGGCTCCGTTAGCAGCAAAGGAGATGGCTAGGCTAAATGCTAATGCTAACAACACACTCAGGCGCATTACATACGTCACGGTAAACTCAGATCCAATCGTTTCAATCTGCAAAAGGAGTTAACCCCTCCCACCTGTTCACGGAGCTCAATGGAGCAAATCCAGACCTTAGTATGAAATGAAATTTGTACTAAGGTGTGGTACAACCAGGCTACTTCAGACATAAACTTGGTACTTTTTGGGCACTAATATTACAGTCATTGTGTCTGTATTTTAACTTTTACAGCATTCAACAGAGCTAACATATAAGATATTCTATTGTAATAAACAAGTATAAAGCTTATTTAAGCAACAGTCAAAATGCTTAGATTATCGAGGTCCAGAGAAGTCTTTCGCTTGTGTGAGCACTCTAATCTACTTCATGTGAATAATAATTTCCACCATTGTTGTGAGCACAGCTATACAAATCTTTTAGTCACCAGGGCAACAGAAACTTCCCAGCGGATGACACAGTACACGTGACATTTAAGATGTAATTTTACTGTGAAATTAATCAAATCAACAGCAATTCTGACAAATGCTACAATGCCAGCTTTAGTTGATGCATTAGGGTGCAAACAGGAGTACCTTCACTGGAACGTATTTGCGGAGGAACTTCACTCCATGCTCCTCCATGTGCTCTCCAGCCCGGTTGGCCATGTCTTGGTCAAATCCTCTGAGCAGTATGGACCTCACCATCACCGTGACATCGAGGCCCAAACCAGCCAGAAAACCCCCACACTCCAGCGACACATAAGAGGCTCCAATCACCAGGGTCTTCCCAGGACAGTAGGGCAGGTAGAAGAGATCATCACTGTGGGGCAGATTTGCATGTGTCAAAGTGGAACATAAGACAATACATATTTGTAAATGGAATTCAATTCTGTATAGGGCAATTAAGAGACAGGTCGAGCAGACCAAACATCAACACAAGAAACAAGTATAATCCAAATCTTTAGACTGGACTCACCTGGTTATGCAGTGCTCCTTGTCTCCAGGGATACCAAGATAGCGGGGCCTCTCGCCGGTTGCCAACACAAACTTTGCAGCAGTATGAAAGGTCTCTTTCCCTCGTTTGTTTGTTGCCTTCAAGAAATCAGTTTTATACATGTCAGACAGAATCAAAAATATAAAAATAAATTCTAAGCAATAGTGACATGAACCACTGAATTATTGGTCATTCATTACGAGTACCTTGATTTTGTGAGGATCAACAAACTCTGCATATGAGTTGACGTAGTTCACGTTCTTGTCCCGGAGAGCCACCCTGTAGCCCCAGTTCAATGACCCGATGTAGTCATTTACCCCACTCCTCATAGTCTCCCAGTTGTGCTTCACTTTAAAACCACCACCGTATATTAGCACTCAGACATTAGCACATTGCCAACACTGTAGCTACAGTCCTCACCTGCTTCATCAAACTCCCATCCAAACTTACGGGCGTCCCGCAAGGCTGTTGCCAGCAGAGCCGTCTGGTGCATCAGTTTTTTGGGAATGCAACCAACATTAACACATGTTCCACCAAGACCTGAAGAGCACCGTTGAATTAGTAAAAACTGAAATTATATCCAAAAGTCAAGCAGTATCTTACCCCATGTCGTTCCTTTCGGTGTGGGAACAACATAGTCTAGTACCATCACTTTCTTTCCAAGCGAAGCAGCTTCCTAATTAAAAACACATCACAACAAAGGTGTTGCAGAGGTTGGACAGTCCATTACTTGATTTTGCTCATAAATTATTACCTTTGAACACGCCAGTCCTCCTGACCCTCCTCCGATGACGATCAAGTCGTAGTCATACGTTTCACTTTCTGCGCTGAGCAGTTGCTGTAAGCTGCCATCCTTGTGGGCCTAACCAAAGAATTAATCAAATGAATAAGAACAATGAAATACGAGCCCAAAGACCACAACAAGGTCAACTTTAGTAATTGAACAATTGTGAATCGTTTGAAGAGACAAAAATATCAGTATGCCATTTGGATCATTCTTAATAATTCTAATAAAATTTTTTTTGGTTGTTCAAGAGTTTTTATGAGTCATTGAGATGACATTATATTAAATTGTAAATAATAACTACTACACTAATCAATAAAAATAGTAACAGTCCAAGGGGCAAAATAAACATGATGCACAACACTCAAGAATTCTTGAGTGTTGGAATAGATAAACTACTGATCAAATGTCTTGCCTGCATCGTCTTGTCACAGCCACCGAGATGAGTCTTGTTGATAAAGACATTAGGAACTGTTCTTTGTCCCGTCATTTCAAGAAGCATCTCTTGATAGTTAGTCCCATTCTCTGAAAAACAGACGATAAACTACAACTTACAAAACTAAAACCATGAGTCATTGTGCAGTTAGTTGTGACAGTTCATGCAAATGGCAAAAGAGGAAATGTTGCAGTATTTTAATTTAATACATAAATATTCCTGCACGAGTATTACAGACACAGTATATATTTCTTGGCACTAGATAATACAAGTTTATACTTCTTTATTAAACTTAAGATAAGGATTTTACTTTTTTGTTGTGCTATATGTTCTCTTGTGATGTCTCCTCCTGTTCTGTAACTTGTGATGAAACACTGAAATTCCCCCACTGTGGGATGAATAAATTATCTCTTCATCTAATTTAACAAAATAAAAGTGAATTAGGCTATAATTCATTGAGGGCCATTCATTGATATTATTTAGTAAGATGGCATTTGTTGTAATTGGAACAACATAAAAGGCATCCGTAGATCAAAAATAAAAATAACAGCAGGGTCTGGCATATCTGTCTTCACAGAGTGACTCAGCATTTCTACAGGCTCACTGCACTTTCTGCGTAAATAAAGCCGCATTACTTAAAAGCAGCCAACAGAATACATTGGTAAAAATAACCATAATTAAGTATTTGTGCCAGAAATACTATTCTTTTTTACACTTTGAACAAAGATAATGTTATTGATCCTACAGGAAGAACAATTGTTTTTAAGCGTTAATCATTCATCAACGAACTCTTACCAATGAGATCCAACTCCACCACATTGCAGTCCACTTTCAGCTCTTTGAAAAGGTCCTTTACCTGGACAAACACAAATATCCATGTTCAGCCTATTACACATTGTCCATGTGTTTTTTTTTTTAAACTTATCCAGTTGTTACTTGGACGTGTACTGTGATGAAATCCCTCAAAGTTGAGGTTAGTAGCAGGCCAGTGCTGAGCCCAGAGGGGGGACGAGGTTACACTAGGCCCCTTCCCCAAAAGACCAACATCTTACCTTTATGCAATAGGGACAGTAGCTTTTACTGAACACCATCACTTGATTAGAGTCAATAAGTTGCTGTATTCGAGATTTGAGTTCAGTTTTAACGCTGTCCTTTTCCACGGGAGGCATTTTGAGAGGATTTCCGTCTTCGCCCGCCCTGGGACAAGCTCAAACACACGGAAAAGCCGACAAGCGTGAGGACCACACGGGTTTACGCAGTCCACACGGCCCCTTTAGCGCTTGACAGCTTCCACGCTTGTTGTAACTTCGCTCCCACGTCCAAAAGCTGTAACTTTACAGGCTAGACGTATCCTCAGTTCTTCAGACTGCCTGTGCTCTCAACGCGCCAAATGCTTTTTCTTATTTGTAGCAACGCCGCTTGGGGTGCGCTTGATGTATTCAGCCACGATCGCACGCATGGGCGTGTACACATATAATGCTTATTCCCCGCCCAAGTGCTCACTCGCGTCCACCAACATGAACAACCGTCCAAAACGTCATCCTTGTTACGAAAAAAATACAAAAAATACTTATAAAATCATTTGAGCTAACCCGTTTTTATTATAGACCCTAACCCTGGTCTATGAGTTGAGGATTAAGATATTTGTGTGTTCTTTTCCCCTCTGTTTAGTTTAATTTATTTGAAAATGTGACAGTGTAATTTGGGTATATGAGAAGGACTTCCACAAATGTTAGGAAAGATGCAGATCTGCACTTTTTTCAACAAAACTCTCTGGTCTTACTTTATCCATAGTAACATTAAAATAGTTCAGTGAAAGGTCACCCAAGCTTGAACAAACCTGAAGCTAGCCCGTCTCATAAAAGCCTCGGTGTCAGAACTGTCACGACAGTATGTGACCGCCATCTACTGGATAAACTTTGAAAGTATGCGTCAAGCAAAACATTGTATTTCATGATATGCCAGGAGGGGCACTTTTTTAACGTATCGCAATTTGAAGTAATTTACTTGATAATACTTTTTTAGATTTACATTGTGTCAAAATAAAGTAAAGGTCTGCTTTATTTTACTGTATTTCTACGCGCTATTTTACTTTACTTTACTGTAATTACTTATCGTTAATGGCCAGCTGGCTCTAATACCACAGTTCTATTTCTGGTTTTCACATGCATTATATGGCCTCTCCTCTGTCACATACATAGATCAGTTTTTTTCAGACAGAAAATTGAAAAAGAGAAAACCACCTTCACTTATCTAATCAGCTCTCAGCCCAAAATGTAAATAGTGACTCACAGGGGTTCTCGCAAGTATGCTGAGTTGCAGACGATACACTGTTTTCCAACAAGACGAAAATATGTTATCGTCCGATTTGTTGACGACATTTTAAGTTTAAAGAGCATCATCATCATCATAAATTCTATCATCAGTAAGTAGTCGGCGCTTTGTTGTAATCTCATCGCGAGCGTCACAACCTTGCAATCTGCACGCATAGTTTACAGCTGAGTTTTTCCCTTGGGGTGAAACAGCGGAGCCCAACAGGAGCCTGGCAGTCAGCAGAAAGGTGTCGCAAGAGTATTATGTCAGCTTAAGGAGGAGAGGCCGGGGGGCAGCTGTAATAATTCCTCCATCTACAAGTTCGAACAAGAGCTGCCCCCATGATTACGAAAAACCACGCGGATTTACTCAGCAGCTGACTCACTCCATGCGTTATAGTGAGTTGCTGATGTCCCACCCACCTCCACTCTCTCCACCGCAGCCACCTCCTTCAAGAGCAGAGCGACCCAAAACAACTGCACATCTAGCGGGAAGAGGCTTATCTAGCAGTTTCTGAGTGTCAAAACGGAAAAAAGTCGCAATGTCTGACAATAAGATGGGCCCAAACCTCCAGGCTGGGGCAGGATTCCTCGCCAGACGCGTACAGAAGTCTCTGAACAGGGCGCAGGAAAAGGTAGGACACGTTGCATGTGTGAACTGCTGGTACAATGAAAGTTTTGATACAATTCAACTAAACAAGTATTAAAATGTCATTGGTTGTTTGCGTCATATTGTATAGTATTTGGGATCCCCTGTTAGAATAGTATTATGATGGAGGCAAAGTTAAAGGCTTATGAATGTGTTGCCCATTGCCAGGGGATCAATCCATTCTACATTCCAGAGAACTTCAAGCATATTTCTTAAGTAAATTCGTGATGAAAAACAAAAGTTGGTTGTTTCTTTCAGCTTGCAGTTTATGTTGTGTGTGAACAAAGCTGCCACTTCCTGTCTGAGCACTTCCCCTCTCAAGCTTTAACCTTCTCACTCATTTTTTGTGTGGTTGGTTTTGTTGCACTACCTGAAAACTGTCTGGGTGCACTATTTTTAAGCATGCCACTTGCCGGGAAATGTTTTATGTACAATAATGCAATCTATTCTTGTGTTAGGTTGGTGACCTCTAGACAGCTGCATTCGGGAACCATGAAAAACACAGACATCTCAGACACAGTTCAGAACACTATAAGGTTTTTTTTTGTTCGCATCATACATTTAAACTTTTTGAGACACAGGCACTCCAGTAACAGGTGGCATATTTGTACTATAGACTTAACCCTAAGCTCCATCCATTAGCTGCCCAAAGTGAGGCAACAGCTGTCTTAAAGCAATCTCGAAATGGACTCATATCAACCAGACTTTCCTTTTAACAAACCTTTTCATCCCATAAATAAAACGTTTTGTTTGACATGACATCAACAAATGAGAAAATCATCATGCTGTCTTTCGTTCAATTAAAAAGCCTGTTATTTTTTGCATACTGTGAATCTGAGAGCTGATTTGTTGGGATTTGTTGGGAATGGTCCGCTGTTTTCCCTTTTCCTTTCCTGTTTGGAAAAGCGGATCTAAACTAGGAACTAGTTTGGATGGCTTTTATTAAAGTTCTTGAAAGTTGGGTATGCCAGTTTGAATGCTTTTGCTTCTCGTCATAAAGGTGGTAAAAAATGAGATTCTCAACCGGTCTTTTATGTTCTGCAGGTTCTTCAGAAACTGGGTAAAACAATGGAGACCAAGGATGAACATTTTGAGTTGTGCTCCCAGAACCTCAACAAGCAACAGGTGCAGCTCCACAGACGTCACACATTTGAAAGCTGTGTACAACAACGCAGCATATTGGCACAATTACTTATTCTAATCTCGGATCAAACGTACAGTTCAAACCATTATCAATCCAGAGGCGCTGTACTTTTCATAACAAATTGTGCCTGATAGTAATGCATGTCTTACCAAGTCACAGTCATCAAAGTTGGGGAGGGTAATCTGGCTCTGGTGTTTACTAAAAGAACATTTTAATTGAATAGATTTTTGTATGTTCTACTAATGAAACCCAGAACTGAACTGAACTGAAATTCTTTGGGTGCTGCTGGATTCTAGGAGATCACTGTAGGAACTTATTGGGACTTTTGGTCCATAGATGCAATATATATTATCTAATAGGCTCCCCAGAATTGACAACGGGGCACCTCAACTTAAATTCACATCAGCTGTAAGGAGATTTTTCCCATAGACCTCAACATTATCGCTGACAAGGAATGTATAGCTCGCAATGAAGGTTGGATTCGTTTGGGATTTTAATGTCCCTTGTCATCCTAAACTTTTCATTTGAAATCCATTGGTTTTCAAACTAAATCTGCTCGCTCTCTTCCTGCTCCATCTCCGCTCTGATCAGCAGCGCTCTGATTGGTTAGAACCGTCGAGCATGAGAGAAACATGAGCAAGCGCCGCCATCCACAGTGAGCCCTGATTGGTTAGAACGCTCATCTGTTACTCTGGTCCTTTGGAAGTAGAATCACAGTACACATACTGAACAAGAGTCTGAACCAGAGCTGGCCAAACAGTGTTATTTTTGCGTGTGTTTAGTATGTCAATGGTGCACAGGCCATTGATTTGAATGGGCAGACATCTTGAAGACCCAGGGCCGGGGTTGGCCGTACAATCAATGAAATTCAAGATCATAAGAAACAAGATAACTGTTCACACAATCAAATAAACCAATAAAATAACTCTTCAGGAAGTACCATTGAAATACTGAGACCACTCCCAGCCCTGTACATAACACTCTGGGCCTAAAATATGGAACCATCAATAACATATTCTTTCTGTGCTTCAGTTTTAGTTAGTTAATGGCTTGGAAAATAAATGTATGTGTCAACCATCCCATGATCACTTCACCCAGCCCAAGTCTGAGCCCAAGTCTGAAAGCATTAGCACACACAGAGCTTTGTTTTCCTGCTTAGCTTATGTCTTGCTGCCAGCACAAGTTCAGACAATCAGCTTGGCCTTGAAAACAGGAAATACACGATACAAGATGCAGACTTGGTATGTTATACAATCAAATCTAAAGTGGGCCTTCATTTTCATCTTTTTATAACGAGTAAAACATGTGCAACTTTCTAAACCACAAACTGGAGCTACAGTCAAAAACGGGAAGGAAATCAATCTGCTGATCAGAGTTGAAATAACAACTTTCACTTCACCCCTCGCTGGGATTACATCACATACATTTTATGTTGTTTTTATTTTTTACTAAAATCTTTCTTGTATATTTTTTTTTTATCCAATTACAGGAAGTCATGTTACAGATTAAACTTGTATATGTTCTAATCTAATTTCTCCTGTGCTCAGGTGGATGGATTCAGGTTGCTCAAAGACGTAAAGGCCTACCACGCTGCTGTGAAAGGTTAGTATAGTCTTATAAGTATTACAGAACGAGTGGCATTTAACTCAAAACTGAAGCTGGACAAATCCAAACTGTTGTGTTCCTGAATGATCTTTTGCTTTTGACACACTGCAGCTCTCAGACCCAAACAGCTGACTAAGCAATGCGACTTTTTTTCCTCAAATCTGTTGTCAGCTGCCACCCTTTCAGAAAGCTACTGTTGCAGCTGTCACAAAGGAGTCTCCCAACAAAACACCACCTCAATACGCCCTTCATGTTTGTGATCTACATATGCATTTACAATCCAATAAATATGGATTCATTTAACCAGATAAAGTCTTCTTAGCACTATAGCACTTTCCCTATTACTTGTAATGAGTGCACATGTATGTATGGTTATGCACACATGCATTTTCACATTGGGACAATGAAAACAGAACTTTATTCTTGCTCCTTATTATATAAGTCTTGCTTCTTCATTATGCTAAAGTTGGAGATTTTAAGACTTCTTTCCTTAATTATGCTAAAGAGTTAGATTTTTATTTTATTCAATTTTAGTTATTAATTACTCAAGTTGACAGCCAAAAAGTGGTCAGGGGTTTCTCAACTGATTTAAACTAATTTTGGTGTTCTGAGTCCGAATATCACATGCATTTTGCTCTATCAGGTTAACTTTTTGAGATACGGCCATAGTGTTACGGATTATGTACGTCTACATTCAAATCAAATTTGATGGAGAAAATAAAAACGGAATGACTTTGGATACGTTGACTTTTATTTCTTGAGGAAAACGGAAAAAACGTCAAGGGTTTCTCAGCTGATGATCCGCAGAAATTAGTTTTTTACGCAAAATCGATTTTAAAAAAAATATTTCTGTAGCATAAAATCCTGACCTGATTTTGCAAAGCCAAGGTCATTTTCGGACTCAGAGCATCAAAATTAGTCTAATTCAGCTGGAAATCCCTGGACTATTTTCAAAAAATATTTTTTTGTTACCCAGTCTGATTTATCTTGTGCTGTGTGCTCATTTCTACTGTTCTGTAATTCGTGATGCAACAATGAAATTTCCTATTAATCTTAATCTTATCTTCCCTTAAAATGATTTTATTATGTATTTTTTTCAGCTGTACATGAAACCTCAAAGAAGCTCTCTTTGACATTACGGGACGTCTATGAATCAGACTGGGATGGATTGGAAGACCTTACCCTCATTACAGACGTACGTGTACATCAGTTGTGAATTAATTCAAAGAAACTTCAAAAATGTATCTCTATTTCTTGGAATTTTGAGTATTATGGCGTACAGATAAAAAAAACCTACCTTTTTAGCTTTTTCAATTGCAATACAGGTGAAAATTAGAATGTTGTTCAAATGTACATTTACTTCTGTAATTCAAATTTTAATGTGAAACTAATATATGACACTAACTACATATGTCAAGCCTTTGATCTTGATAATTGGCTCACTGCCCCATATAAAAACTCTTTATATGGGGCAGTGAGCCAAGGCATTTATCATTTTGCTTGTAATGAGTCTACATGAGGGGTTTTAAACTGGTCCTCAACCAAGCAAGCACACACATTTCCTCCAGGTTCAGACTGGACTCATTGAGGAAATGGGTGGTTAAAACCTACAGCCACACTGGCCCGTTCTGGAGCTTATTTGACACCCCTATTCTATGTCATATATTTGTTTCACATTTTAAGTTGAATTATAGAAATGAATTAAATTGAGAACAATATTGTTATCCTCAGAGTTTCACATAAAAATATCTGTTTTTAATCACAAACCTGTATGATGATCTCGTGCAGTAGATCAGTGCAGTACATTTTTCACATTATTTCTGTTCCCTGAGACGGTCTAGTACACTCAAAGCAGCAGGATTTTTCAGTAGGCTTATTTGCCAAGAACCGTAATCACTTGTGTGCTCTCCAATTCTATCGTATTTTTGGCCTCCTCTAGAGCGAGGACTTATTGTGGAATGATTTTGAGGAGAAGATAAATGACCAGCTTGTCCGCACAATGGAAAACTACACGAGCCAGTTCCCCGAGGTTAAGGTAACTGGACTCCTCATCCTCCTTCGCATAAAAAAAACGATTTGCTATTAAACACCATTAATTATCAGGAAAGAGTTGCCAAACGGGGGCGGAAACTGGTGGACTACGATTCGGCTCGACATCATTTGGAGGGTCTTCAAAGTGCAAAGAAGAAGGATGACGCCAAAATTGTGAAGGTATAAAGTCGGTATATAAATCACATGATCTTTTTTTTATTTTTATGGTTTGGTTATTTTGAAAGACTAGTTAGATACAATGTCATAATAATTTAACTGAAGACAACATTTACTTTTTTGAATTGTCAAAGTTAATGTAGGTTACATTTCAAACTGAGATTATAGTGAAACTTTATGACCAGCACTGGTGCCGCTGCTCATCCCCACAGCTTCCTGATTGGACCGAATACATTCAAATCCTAGAGGCCCCTTGTTATTGTTTTAACTGTTCTCCTCCAACAAATTTTAGATTGTATTTATTTTCATGCCTTATTCCATTTTTTCATTTTGTACCAAAGCATTTTCCTAGTTTGTGAATTCTTGTCACAATGGAAATAAAATGATTTCTTATTCTGATTACTGTTGGTAGTTTTGCTAATGAAAGAAACAGTTCTCAAAACAGTACTTGCTGGACTATTATGTGCACCTGTGTATATATATCGCAAGAGCAAAATGTATTTATTAATTTATTACCATATGTAGGCTGCACTTGAATAAGCCGCAGATTTTCATGTTGTAATGTAACACAACTGCTGAGGGAGCAAAACAAAGAGCCCTTGGGCCCCAAATATAAGAGAAAAGTTGCTTCCAGGGTGTCCCATTTACAAATATACAATGTCACTAATTATGAATGAATGTTACATGCTTTTATAACATTTTATAACAGGGGCGGCACGGTGGCTGAGTGGATAGCACTCTCGCCTCTCAGCAAGAAGGTCCTGGGTTCGAATCCCGGTCGGACCAGGGCCTTTCTGAGTGGAGTTTGCATGTTCTCCCCGTGTCTGCGTAGGTTTCCTCCGGGTACTCCGGTTTCCCCTACCACTAAAAATATGTCCAATAGGTCTGGCATGTGCCTCCTGTTCGGCGACCCCGCTCCCATCTCTGTGTGGAGTGAGAGACAAGTGCCCAAAATTAACAATTGTAAACCGCTTTGAGACTCAGATCTGCAGTGAAAAGGCGGTATATTAATAAAAAAAACGTACTTACTTTTATTTTATATTTCTAATAAAGTGAACTGAACTGTTATAACTGGACACAACATGATTTAATCCCTGTTCTAAATGTCTCTTGATTTGGTTTGAAATGGGATTGGATGAAACAAAAGCTGACAGATCTGTGTCCAAATCCCAAAATAAAAATGCATACATTGGCCACATCGCTTTATAGGCCGCAGAGTTCAAAGACCTTGAGCAAAGTCGCGAGCAAGCACTGTACGTTATTGTTGGAATTGACTCACTGTTTCTGACATCACATTTAAATTAGTTTTATGAAATGTTTGTTTTAAGGCAGAGGAGGAGTTCAACAAAGCCCAGAGCGTCTTTGAAGAGATTAACACTGAGCTGAGAGAGGAGCTGCCTGGACTCCATCAGAGGTAGACCTATAATACAAATCTATATCAGCATTGAATACACATGAATGCATGCGATTGATTGTTTGAAGATATGCATGTTACTTCAAATAGAAAATGTTATTACGATTATTACTGTTGGAAAAATGCACTAGGACACCCTGGTATTTCTCACTTCATCAGTCATTATGATAATAGAGTTGGTAAACACGAAGCACATTTATCAACATCCTGCGATACAATAGACCTTAAAAAGTTAACTCAATTCTGTGTGTTGCTTTCTGGTCGAGTGATATAGAACCTGTAAATTAATATTTTAGGTTCAAACAGTATTGGTCAGTAGTAGTTTTCCTCATGGTAGATATAATTTTTTTTCATAAGTGTGTTTTGAGGTTTGAAAGTTTGATATCTGAACCCAAAAAGAACTAAAAATACAGGACTAGATATTTTACTCCTTGTTTCCTGCAGTCGGATCGGTTGCTATGTAACAGTCTTCCAAAACATATCCAACCTCAGAGATGTCTTCTATAAAGAAATGAGCGTGGTAAGAGACACTCATAGTTCTGTTTAACCCTTCTTGTCCCTTCTTTAACACTTGTGTTCTTGCAGTTAAACCGGGACTTGTACAACATCATGAAAAAGCTGGAGACTCAACATTCAGGCAAAGCTTTCATTGTGAAGGGTCTGGACAGGTAAGGCGGATTCATGATCGGTTGAAATGGTCATTTCACTGGAGACATTTCAAGAAGTTATGTGGAGGCAATAATTTTGTTTTGTAAGTCAGAGAACTGCTTTGAGCGTGACGTAATATTCTAGAGTTGAGATAGGAGATGGTTGAAAGGGGCAGAGATTGTGCCATAAAGCAAACTCTCGTCTGGTTTGTGTCATGGGAACATTGTTGTAATGTTTAACCCTTGGGCTACCCTCGGGTCACAATGACACACCACAGATGATTAAAAGTATAAGAAAAATACCCTCAATAAGGGTCGAAAAACAAAAATCATTGCTAAAATAAAATTAGGGTATTTTTTAATCACTGTCTCCATTTTTAATTCCAAAAGAATGGCCTCTAAATTAATTTTGGAAATGTCTTCAGTGAATCCCATTCTTTCTCAAGTAAAGTTCTACTTCTACCACTAGATAGAGTTTGGTCATATTTAACCATATATTTCTCACATTTGAATGCATTACATGCCAAAATAAATATTGTTCCAGATAAGGTTGAAAAGGCAAAATAAACACAAATAATGTATAATAGTGGAAGTCACGGTCATGAACTAACTAAACGCTTGTAAATGGCCGACGTGTAAATATAAACGATGGACACAGTGGTACAAGCCAATAATCCATGATGCATAGAATATCAGAAAAGATTTTTTTTCATTTACTGTGTTTCTCTTCTTTAACAAACACACTTTGTATGGACATGTATGGCTTTACCAATAAAAACATGTAACCAAAAGTAGAACTCTAGCCAACAATTGTAAAACCAAACAAATCTGCGTTATCCCCGGTGGTCAGGCTAAGAATGCAAGAACAGATAGACTTTGTAAGTAAGGACATGAGTTGACATTTTTTATTTACTCGCTTATGATGCCATGTCGGAGGTCAGTTGGTGGCAGACAAAAAAAGAAATCACACATTCAATAGTCATTTTAAAAGATCTTTCTATTTCCCAGCAACACAAGCAAGTCTAAGAAGAAAAGATCCCTGGTTATCTCCAACCCCATTCCCTGCAACACGGCATTCCCAGCGGACCACGTCTCCATCAACTCCAACGACGGCGACGCATCATCTGGCTCCAGCCAGCAGTCTCAGAGCGCCATAGAAGACCAGAGAGCAGAGAGCGGGACTTCTACCAAAGACATGCACTCCTCGGACTCGGACCTCAGCTCCAGCGGCAGCAACACTCCCAAACGACGGTCCGTGTGCGACAACAGCGACGGCGGTCACTCTTTAGCGGACGCGCAGGCCGAGGGTGAACCGGAGCTGCCCACGAATCACGTGAGAGACTCTGAGGAAGAAGCGCAAGTGTGTGAAGTGGAGAGTTCAGAGGTGTCCGCAGATGGGGCCGATCCACAGGACAGTAGTGACGAGCCAATGCAGGAGACTAAAGTCAAGCCGCCGCCAGTCCCAGCTCCGCGCCTGTCCTTCCGCCGGAGAGAAAGGCACCCGCCACAACCCAATGAGCCTGAGCAGATGATGGAGACGGATAAATCCACAAATCCTCCAGAATTTTTATACAAGGTGTGTCTTTGTCTTTCAGCAGAATATGTTTTGGTGTAGGACCAATCTTTCAAACTAGATACATAAACACAAATGCACTGTTTGAAAAAGGGTTGGACAAAACAGACTAGTATTTTATATTGAATCAAGTTTGAACATGTTTTTTAATTATTGAGCTAAATTGTGCCAATTATTAACTCCTCACCCTAAGATTTATACAGCTGTTAAAAGAGTTCTAAATTTAAGCAATTAAAGTTTTGTAAGTTAGATTCAGGTTTTCGGAACATTATTAGAACAGTTGATCAAGTGTGTAAATCTGTAAATCGTCGTTAATCCATGAACAGTGCATTAGAATGTTGTTATTAGTGGATTTGTTTTGACGGCAATCGTTTGAACATTTTTTTCTCTCATTCATTCTCTTATTTCAAAGATCTAATAATTAATGGTTTAAAAACATATCTTGTAACCAGGCAGTGGCGCTAGAGAGCCATGCAGCAAGTGAAGATGGCCTGCTCCAGTTTGATGAAGGAGATGTCATCCTGGTGCTGTCTGGCTCCCATGAGGTTGGTATTTTCCGTTTCCAAAAGACCTACAGTTTTGTGCTGTGTTTAATCTATTCATTCTTCAAAATCACACTAGACCGGACAAATGGACCCCTGAAGTGTTTTTAATGTTTAAAATAAATGTTTATTTGAGCTATGCATCCTCTTGACATCACTCTCTTGCTCCTGTTTCCAGGAGGGGTTGCTGCGGGCGATACGGGAGGAGAGCTGGCTGCAGCACAGAGAGGCCCAGAGTCATTCAGGGATTGTCTCAGAGAAACTCCTCAGACCGGTTCAGTCTGAATGAGGCTTTCTGCTCAGGAGAAGTGAAGTGGGACTGAGATGTTTTTAAAGTCTGTTACACAAATGTCAATGACATTTGAAATACTGTGAACTGTTTTATAAACCTATATGCAATGTTTAATAAAGTTGTATAGTTTTTTCTAACTGTGTGTTATTAATAAATAAAGATATAAGTAGTAGTAAGTGATGCTAAAAGAAAGACCTGAAAAATATATCTGGATCTTAAAATGTGTACTTGTATGTAACGTCTCTAAAAGAGATTTTATGGATTTAACATTAATTAAAATGATAGTTAGGTACTATTTTAAAGTCATATCAATCTAACACACAATTACACACCTTGGGATTAAAAAATGATCCATTGACTTCCATTATAAGGATATTTTCAACAAGCTATAACTGAAAATTTATATTTTCCACTCATAATTTTGGTCGTCAAGGATGGAAACAGTTTGACTCGGCACCAGGACCTTATCATTGATGCACACACTGCAAGTCTATGCAACTGTTCTGGCCCAAGTTCAATGTCGAAAAGCGGCCGCTTCTCAAAGAAGACGAGTGCGTAATAATGTGTTCCCAAAGACAGGAGACTCCCCTTGTGGACATGCCCTCACTGGTCGCCTCTGCACTGTTTACCAGAACACACGCTCTCTCACGTAGGAGGGCAGGGGCGTAGGCCCCCGTGGGAGGAGTTTATGGAAGATTTGATCCCCACATGCTTTAGATTCCCAAAGTTTTGTCCCACGCCATATCTGAGCATCGGGACAGTTGTGTGGTGCGATGTGGTCAGTGGTTCTGTTATGGCTGAGCTGTGTCCCTGCAGGACTGCAGGCAGCTGCTGTCTACAGGAGAGATGTTCCACACCAGGTATGGTTACATACATTCAAAACAAGCTAAGTGCAACTTTAAGAGATGGTTTTGCAGTGTATTGTTTGTGGCATAAGTAGTTCATTATCCGTGATTATTCTGTTTTTGTGTTTTCTCATGGGAACATTCAACATTGGGGGCGGTTGCGTGTCAGTGTTTTTGTCTTAAGTAAGTTCTGATAGTCAATAGTCAGAGTTTATTTGGCACGTGCCCATGACTGGCATCGCCCCTTAACACATCCAGATGGGCAATATGTGGAACTGATGAGAATAGATTTGCTTTCCATGCTGGTGACAAAACATACTGACGCATATGTTTGGAATCTCTCAATAATTTGTCCATTTTGTTGTTGCTTAGGAAATAAAGCCTTGTGGCTGAAAGAAACCAATATTGAGACATTTCCAGTATTTAGTCTAGTCTGCATGGGATCCAGGGCTGTTTTTGTCTCACAATGGCTGTATTGTTTTGTGCTTCTGTTTAACTTTATTTACTCTATTGCTCCCACATGAATCTAACTGACCACTTGTGTTCTACCTCTTTTGTGTTATTTGTCTGCTGTCATCTTTTCATTCATTATCACCTTCATTGCAGAAGGTGGAGGTGTACAGTGTGACGCTGGACTGCACAGTCACCTCTCGCTTCGCTCACACCGTCATGACGTCCAAGGCTCTGAACAAGGCCAACAGCTCTCAGGAAATCTTCTTTGACGTGGATCTGCCCAAGACCGCCTTCATCACCAACTTCAGCATGTCAGTCTCTCTACACTTCTGTCAGAGGAGTATAGATATTTCTCCTAATTAACCATCCTTTTGCATTTTGAATATTAGCATGCTTTGTTTGGTTCAACCCACTTCTTTTAAGCTGGGGTACCTAACTCTCAAACAACAAAAGTGTAATGCAATAACATCCATATAACTAGTCCTCGCTCTCTCAGTATCACTCGTTTTCACATCTTTAGATTTGTTTTATTTTTATTCAACCTTTATTTAACCAGGAAAGTCCCATTGAGATTAATAACCTCTTTTTCAAAGGAGTCCTGGACAAGAGGCAGCAAAAGTTACACACAATTACAGATAATAAAAACAGTTACACGTCAATGAGAATTTCTCAAGTGCTCTCAATGAAATAAGTTAATTTCCAGTCTTTTTGCAACATGTTCCATGTAGAAGGAGCTGACTATACAAAAGCCTTTTTTCCCAGTTCTGTGCTGACAAAAGGAACAGAGAGATCATTTGAACTCAAACCGTAAGAACCAACATTTCTCTGTATGATTAAATGACAGATGTAAGAGGGCAGTAGACAAAGCATTGCCTTAGATTTAGGCTGTAGAACAAGAACTGAGGCTGTGCAGTGAAGCACTGAAAAGGCCCCAGGTCGGTTGCTCTTTCCCCCTTTCTATTTCTTACACTGTTGTATGTATATAGTTGTACTAATTTGAACCTTGTTCAGAAAATTCACAATGACTCAATAAGGTTTGTGTTGTTGTTTCTAAACAGGGAAATAGATGGTCAACTCTATGTGGGAAATGTGAAAGAGAAGGAAAAGGCCAAAAAACAATATGATAAAGCCGTATCTTCTGGACAGACAGCTGGTTTGGTCAAGTAAGTGTTTGAACTGTGAGAATCGATGCAAAACTCGAGCCTTTCATTTATAAGCTTTTTCAATCCATCCATATCTTTCCCCTTAATCCATTTCTGGGTCACTTAGCACCAGTCCCTCACTGATCCTCCTGCAGGTCGTGAGTCCACAGGAGCTGAGACCTTTTAGCAGGGACTTCTGGTAAAGTGGGGTTAAGTGTCTTGCCCAAGTACACAACAACAGCAGTCATCAGTGGGAGTCATGAAGTAGGTCTTATGGTGGGCTCGAACCCACGACCTTCAGGCCCAAAGGCCAATGCTCTACCAACTGAGCTACTAAAAGTGTTATTGCTTTACAAAGAAGAAACAAAAATACTTTGATTAGTGAGCTGAAGTCAAAAACTGTACTCAACCACTCACTCACGCACCTGCACTGGAGAGCCCACCCATGATATCACATCCACAACCACACACCCATGCCACGCCCACGCTGACGCAATAATCATTCATGAAATTGGACATCCATTTCACCACATGCATGTAGTGGCAGGGACAATGTGACAGATGTACATATTGTGTTTGCACATTTCTTTGTGCTGTATAAGGATGATTTTTTTTTCAGAGCTTCTGGGAGGAAAATGGAGAAATTTTCAGTGTCTGTCAATATCGCCGCTTTGAGCTCTGTCGTGTTCACTTTGACCTACGAGGAGCTTCTTCAGCGCAAACTGGGTCACTATGAGATCCTCACACGGGTTAAACCCCAGCAGCTCGTCCAGGAGTTTAAGGTGAAGTTTCTGTCAGTTCAATATGGATTTTTACATTTCCATTTCATTGGATCTACATTCTTTACTTTCATCACATTTTGGTAAAGATTGTAGTCAACATCTTTGAGCCTCAGGGTCTTGCTTTTGTTGAAGCAGAGGCCTCTTTCCTGACAAATGACTTGCTCCTCCTGGTGGACAAAACCGTCACTGACAAAAAGGTACCAAACAAATGCCCCGATGATAAATGACTTGATTAAAAATGGGGATGTGGAAGTTTATAACAACCCCTTTCAATGTCTTTCTTTTTTAAGTAATTTGCACCCTGCGACCTTTATTCCTTGTGTTTATGTGAACAGCAGAGAGATACAAAGAAGTGCAGGGAAATATACAGGACTTGTTTGTTGTGATTAGAGCTCTTATTTATGGACTTTTAGTTGAGATGAGTTAATGTTGAGTTAATGTCAAAATAGATTGGATTTACCAACTACATTACAAAATGAAAACCCGCAGATTATAGTAAGTGTGGCCAATATGTGGACAAAATGTACTTTAGTACGTAATGAAAAAAAGTTGATTGAGAGTTTGATGTGGCCTGAAAATCAAAGTAAATAACAAAATCTTCAGTAGTAGTAGTAGTAGTAGTAATCTTTATTTATATACCGCCTTTTCACTGCAGATCTGAGTCTCAAAGCGGTTTACAATTGTTATTATTTTTGGGCATTTTATCTCTCACTCCACACAGAGATGGGAGCGGGGCCAGTACAGGAGGCGCATGCCAGACATGCCTATTGGACATATTTTTAGTGGTAGGGGAAACCGGAGTACCCGGAGGAAACCTACGCAGACACGGGGAGAACATGCAAACTCCACTCAGAAAGGCCCTGGACCGACCGGGATTCGAACCCAGGACCTTCTTGCTGAGAGGCGAGAGTGCTATCCACTCAGCCACCGTGCCGCCCTGCGCCAATCTTCAGCTGTTTTTCTTCATGGGATCCATACTTTTAGCAGTTTTCACGTGCAATTCTAGTAATTGAGACACAGTGATTAGTAATAAAATACCTTGTAAAGACAGCCCTAGAACGATGTAAATACATAATTGCCAATCTATGTTTCTCATGTGTGCAGGCTCATATTTCTTTCACACCGACCTTGGAACAGCAGAGAACTTGTCCAGGATGTGAGGGATCAATAATCGATGGAGATTTTATTATAAAATATGATGTTAAACGAGAAAAGAGCTTGGGCGAAATTCAAGTGAGACATTTTTGTTGTTCAGTAGTGTCACCATTTGAGATCAATTAAACTCTTCATTTAAAAAACAAAAGGAATTGAATTGAATTATTGAGTCCAGGGTAAGATCTCAGTTTGCCTAACCCTTGGCAAGGCAAATGTATTTGTAAAGCACAGGGCAACTCAAGTGCTGAACAAAATAAGATATAAACAATCACACAAGACAATAACACTGGCACAATTACTTGACTTTTCGTGACTTTTTCTGTTTCTATATGTATTTCTATCTCAGTATTTTAATAAATTATCCATTAGTAGGCATTTTCGGTTCCTATCTTTATATGGCAGTTAACTTGTTCTCATTAGCTTTTAATTGCTTTTGAATTGATTTTTTGCTGTAAATAGTGTTATTTGCCACCGTTTTGTATTTTCTAATTGTATAATTTTGTATGTCTTTTCATGTACAGCACTTTGGGTAACCTTGTTGTGTTTATTAGTGCTTTATAAATAAACTGGACTGGACTGGACTTTTTTTAGTGGTAGGTGAAACTGGAGAATCTGGAAGAAACCTACGCAGACACGGGTAGAACATGCAAACTCCTCTCAGAAAGGCCCTGTTCAAATCTAGAATCTTCTCACTGAGAACAATATGAATACATTTTAAATGTATAATTATATATACTTTATTTACACCAAAATATTTATTTTGATTAATAATGATAATACATATTTGACTGTGCTTTTTTTTACAGATTTCTAATGGATACTTTGTGCACTTCTTTGCCCCTCCTGACCTCCCCAGAGTTCCTGTCAATGTGGTGTTTGTCATTGACAGAAGTGGTTCAATGAGTGGAATAAAGATGCAACAGGTAAAGGCGTATTCAGTTGGTTTGCAAACAGATAGAATTTCACCGTTCACTATAAACAATAAATATGTTGTCTTTTATAACAGACAAAAGAAGCACTTAAGGCCATTTTTGATGACCTCCATGAAGAGGACCACTTTGCTTTAATAATATTTGATAACAAGATAATAAAATGGAGAAAATACCTTTCAAAAGCAACACAGCAGAACATCACTGCTGCCCAGTCCTTTGTAAAAAGGATTAAGGACAATGGCTGTAAGTGGAACCTTTAAACTAGACATTATTAGATCTAGAAAAGACACCCAGGTTTACATTCTTCTGTTTTTCTGCCATATTTTGGAGATTATAAATGATAATGATAATTAAAGGCCTAGTGTTAATGGATGTGGGAAGCCATTTATTGTCAAATAAACATGTTTTCTATTTGATCAAATTAGAACAACAACTGAAACGACTCTTCAGACCCTGATAATAAATGTCCATGTCCATCCCCTTTAACCTATGACAGCTGGCAGTCTTCTTTATGGTAGAGCTGCTCATTCTTCTTGGCAAAAAGCCTTTGTTTCCTGTAACGTCCTGTACCGCAGGTTTGAGATTATCCCCAGTGTGGCTCAGTGTGGAAAACTCTTTATGTGACAATACAACAAAAACATCATTCGTAATCTCCAGATTATGGCATAAACAATGACATTTCGGTCCAAGTGTGTAAACATTAAATTACAACTGTTCGTCATCTGTACTGTATCCTTTATTGTTTATTATGGACCAAAATGTTTCTATCTCAGTCAAATATCTTCACTTTTAAGCCACTGACGTCAACAGCGCTCTGCAGGAGGCTGTGAAAATGTTGAAGAATGGCCATCGGAAAAACACTATTCCAGAGAGAAGTACAGATATGATCATTTTGCTCACTGATGGGAATCCAAACTCTGGTAATAAAACATGTTGTTACTTATTTTATGTATACAATATGTGCAAGGCTTTGATCTATGTGTTTGCAACCAGGAGAGAGTAGCATCCCTGTGATACAGAAAAATATCCAGGCTGCCATCGCTGGGAACATGTCACTGTTTTGTCTTGGATTTGGGAACGATGTGGATTATTCTTTCCTTGATGTGATGGCGCGGGAGAATTTGGGACTGGCTCGGAGGATATTTGAGGGCTCGGATGCTGGTCTTCAAGTTCAGGTACATTATACATCAGTGAAACACAAAGTGGGTCCCGTCTCTTCACGTTATATCAGGGGTCCCCAAACTTTTTTCTCTGGGGGCCACATTATCGTTCCTGACTGTGTTGAGGGGCCGGGATCAATCATATGGGCTGTATACTCGGCCACGGCCAGTTATAGCCATAATTTCAAGCACAAAATAGTTCATCATTACAAGTGATTTACAAAAGAAGTGAGTTCTTCACGTTTTTCCAATTTGAAATACCACAGGTATTCCTTTTATTTTCTAATAACAACCATGTAAAAATAGCAGGGAAAGGTTAGAAAAATATGGTGATTGAGTTTATGAGTGATACAAGAGAAAGGGAAGGCCTGTTTAACTTCCAGTGAGATGAGAAACTATCAAGACAAGAAACTTCTGGTCATTCACACTAGGTTATTGAAAATTACAAACTGTAGGAAGGCCTATTGATGAGTTATAATTAAGTGCACCATACAGGTCAAATAAACTGAATGCATTAAAAACATTTAAATTACAGAAAGAGCAACAACAAACAGAACTTCATTGCTCTATAATAGCTCACATGTAGATCATGAAATCAAATTGACCAATAATAATATATAAAACAAAGTTTGCCATGACCATTATATCAACAAACCTAAAACAGTGATTTATAACCCTTTGAAATAGGAGATTGAGATGAGGGGCAGTGCAGAGAGAGAGAGAGAGAGAGAGAGAGAGAGAGAGAGAGAGAGAGAGAGAGAGAGAGGAGAGAGAGAGAGAGAGAGAGATGCAGAGAGAGAGAGAGAGAGAGAGAGAGAGAGAGAGAGAGAGAGAGAGAGAGAGAGAGAGAGAGAGAGAGAGAGAGAGAGAGAGAGAGAGAGAGAGAGAGAGAGAGAGAGAGAGAGAGAGATAGAGAGAGAGAGAGAGAGAGAGAGAGAGAGAGAGAGAGAGAGAGAGAGAGAGAGAGAGAGAGAGAGAGAGAGAGGAGATGAGAGACAGAGCAATTTGCACTCGGAAGAGAGTAACAGAATAACAGAGTAACAGAAGTCAGCAATATGTGCAGTGAATTTGTACTTGCTGTAACCAAGGTGGGATGAAGGATGGATGGGCAGGTAAGTGATGGGCAGTGATCTTTGAGGTCAGCAGTTGCAGTCCCCTCTCCTGCTGCCTGGAAACCTGGCATAAAGGGATGAGATTGGACACATTCAGTTGAATCATAATTCTAGATATGCTGCCTGTTGTTCCTTGATGTGATTTTACAAATAGGCCACAGTGTAGCATTATTCATTAACATGGAATGAAAACAATCATATTTCATCAAAAAGCATAGTCCGTGTTTATATGCATGTTTACAGCCACATAAATTTGTAATAGTTAAAATCAGTATATTTACCTATCAGTGTGAACTGTGTGCCTGCTTCTGGCTGGCGAGAAGTCCGATGTCTGGGTGTAGCCTAGTGGTTGCCAGTCTCAAAGTTTGATGCAAATGTTCATCTGAGAGTCTGTTCCTTGTTGGATTTTTTATTTGCTTCATGCGGGAAAACGTCTGCTCACACGTGTAGGTGCTGCCAAATACGGTGCACATCCTCAGAGCATGTTGTTTGATGTTTGGGTATGTGCACTCTGGTAGAGCAGCATAGAACTCAAGTAGGCTGTCAGGCTTGAATGCGTCTTTAAGGACATCACAATTCTGCAGCTCGGCTAGTTCAAACTGAAGAGAGGGACGTGCGTCGTCTATGTCAGCAGCAAACGGGTTCTGGAACAGACGTATGTCTTTGTTGTTGACATGAAGCTCGCGGAAGCGCACACTGAACTCTCGCTGCAGCATCTCCAGGGCATCCTTGCACTTCGCGACAGGGAAAGGGGCAGCTGGTTTCTCGGCGCAGTACATTTGGGTGGCAGGGAAATGTGTGAAGTCCAGCTTTTGGACCTGTCGCAGAAGGAGCTGCAGTTTGACCTCGAATGCTTTTATGTGGGAATACATGTCACTGATGAGATTCCCTTTGCCTTGGAGCTGTAGGTTGAGGTGGTTCAACACTTCAGTCACATCAGTTAAAAACGCGAGGTCCCATTTCCACCCCGGGTCCGTCAGCTCCTGTACCGTTTCACCTTTAGACTGGAGGAAGGTATTAATTTCGGGCAGCAGGTCGTAGAAACGGCGCAATACTTTGCCTCGACTTAGCCATCGAATTTCGGTGTAGTACAGCACATCCTGGTAGGCAGACCCCAATTCGGAGAGAAAGGCCTGGAACTGCCTGTGTTTCAGCCCATTTTTCCGGATGTAGTTGACACACTGCACGACCACCTTCATCACAGACGCCCACTTTAACACTTTGCAGCACAGCGCTTGCTGGTGGATCAAACAGTGAACTTGAATCGGTGGAGCGAGACCTCGCTCCTCGAACTCGCCGTTCAAGCGCCCTACTAGCCCCCTTGTCGATCCGACCATGCAAGGCGCACCATCTGTTGTAACACTGGCAAACTTCGTCCATTGCAGACCAAGCTCGTCCATTGTTTTGCAAACTTCGGCGAATATGTTTTCACCCGTTGTTGTCCCTTTTAAACTGTTCAGAGATGCTAGCTCCTCTGATACCTCGAAACGAGTGTTAACACCACGGATAAAAATCAAGAGCTGTGCCGTGTCCTTCACGTCATTACTCTCATCCATGGCTAAAGCAAAAAAAACAAAATCTTTCGCTTTCTCTCTGAGTTGGTCAAGGACGTTTTCCCCCATCTCCTCAATTCGCCTAGTCATGCTTTGTGCCGAGAGACTCACCCCTCTGAAGGTATCCGTCTTCTCGGGGCACACTTCCTCAGACACAGCCAGCATCATAGCCTTCCCGAATTCACCGTCCGTGAACGGCTTGCCGTGAATAGCCAGTAGGTTAGCTGCTTTGTAGCTTGCTCGAACAGCAGCCAGGTTGGCCCGTGATTGACGGAGCAGGGCATCCTGCTGAGCTGCTAGCCCACCTTTCAGTCGCCGAACTTTGTCATCTCTCGCTGCCCCTTTCAAGCTAGCATACTCCTTGTGACGGGTTTCGTGATGGCGGCGAAGGTTGTATTCTTTAAACACGGACACGTTTTCTTTACATATAATACAAATGGCACGGTCCTTCCATGGAACAAAAAAATAATCCCTGGTCCATTGTTCATTAAAAACCCGGCACTCTCGATCAATTTTCCTCACTTTACTGCACGCCATTGCACTGCTGTTCAACTGCTGCTATTCTCTGCGCATGACTTCCTCGATCAGCAGTGTTGGGCACGTTACTTTGAAAAAGTAATTAGTTATAGTTACGAGTTACTTCTCCCAAAAAGTAACTGAGTTACTAACGGAGTTACTCCACTATAAAAGTAACTAGTTACCAGTAAAAGTAACTATTGCGTTACTTTTTCGTTTTGTTCTGGAACATAATGTGCACTCGACGTGCGCATTTTTACCTTTAACCTCAGTGAGTCTGAAATAGTGCCAATATTTCCATCTAGAAAAGGCTGTTTTGCTGCTGAAGTCCTGTTCACTCTTCATCTCTCTCTGTGCTGTAAGCACTAAACATAAACACCCGCCACTGTGAATGTGGAAACACCGGTGAAGCACTGACTTCAGCCCAATCAGATGAACATATTTATCATATAAATCAAGTGGACAATTTGTTTGGCTACAGCAAAATATGTTTCATGGCCGCATTGTTTGTTCATACAAAACGCAAAACTATGAGTTATGGGTCTTACCTTATAAATGACCTGCACAGACCACTTCAGTTCAGACCAGTTCTGTGTTTAAGTCCAGATAATAGTTTGAGCGTAGATATGTAATCCTCCATTTGGAAATGAGTTTTAAAAAGTAAAACAAAACGCGTGTGTCCTCCGTAAACTACTCTGTTTTGCTAGGTGCAGCCGGGTGCATCCAATTTCTAAAATCAACCGTCTTACACTTCACCTCTCTTTCTTATCATTCCTATAGTCATTGAAAAATTACCGTAAGTGCATTTTAAATTATCTTAAAATGTGTTATATGTATGTTAGCCAAACTTGTTGCAGCCCTTAGCAGATAAACCAGTAAGAGAAAGGAGCTTTCAGATGGAATTGTATGCAGCCGACTTCTGCGCTCACATGCGCTCCTCTGAGCCCTCACGGTGATAGAAGCTGTGGTTGAGCGCGACTAAGACCCATATTTATTTCAAAAACACAATTTATGACCATCCTCTCAACTGTAGACATGTGGATTGTAAAGGAAATATGTTTTTTTACATCAGCCAATAATTGCTGAGAGGTTTTCTCATCCTCCCTTCTCTCATGACAACACGCGCACGAGTCCTATCATGAAGTAAAAAGATAAGTTCATTGTGCGTCTTTAGTAACGCGCAGTAACGGGATGTCGGAAATGATAACGGCGTTATAGTTACACTCAAAGTAATTAGTTAGATTACTCGTTACTGAAAAAAGTAACGGCGTTAGTAACGGCGTTACTAGTAACGCCGTTATTCCCATCATTTATTTTCAAAAATAAAAGTGTTGTCTTTTTAAATAAAACACAGCTCATGTGGACTCGGCACACCTGCACTGACTGCCACCCCCTGACCTAGAAACTCCCATGTGGATGGATGGGATGGAATATTCCATCCATCCAATTATTTCTATTAACATAATTAATGAAAAACAACACAAAGTGCAACACATAAGAAGGCACGTTATGAGATATTTACCCTCATATATGAAACCACCTTCCTGATTCTCCCCAAGGAGGGGGGTCGCATTTCTGGCCCAGCCTCATTCACTGCATTTATTTAATTTTTTGGGGCATGTATCAGTTGGGACTGGGATATTAGTACTGGGGCCTTTGTCCTTCCATTCCTCCGCTGCTTGTGTCAGTACCTGCGCTGTGTGACAGTGTGACTGTCGTAGAGGGGGCGTGTCCTGCAGCGCCAGACTTCTCATCTCCCAGTCTGCGGTGATGAAGTGAGCGGTTCCGCTCATGGATCGTATTATAGATTCCGCGGGACGTCCAAGCGTCAGTCGTGAGCGCAGCTGAGGATGCGCGGGAGAGTTGACTCTAGCCCGGTTCTGACTGTGGCGTAAAGGAGCTGCTTAAATGCCGCGACAATAAGCGGTCGTTTGATACCGCTTTTTTCACTCATGTCTTTCTTGTGCACAAGTGGCTTACACATCGTGACATTTTGTCGAATAATTCATTATCAGTGTAGTTACAGTGAAGCCAAAAGCTCTCATAACTGGGGATTTAAATGACGCGGGGCTTTCAAGCTCCTCCGCTCACTCCGCTCGCAATGACGCGCTGTGTGTGGACTGAACAAACGTGCGCAACAACTTTTTTTTCATAAATCAAACGCGGGATTCACGTCCTGTACCGAACCGAAGACGTTGAACCGAACGGATCACGGATCAGTGATGAACCGTTGATGCCTCTACTGCTCGGAATACTTCATAGAAAACTCAAACTCATAAAACCATGTTCAGATCTTTCATAAAAACTTTGTCAACAATCTTCAGTAAAATACCAAACTTCATCGTCCGATGATTCCAGAATATTGGCTTTGAAAACAGTCCTCCCACGTCTCCGTTGAGTTCTTCAGGCTGCATTTGTCGTGTCAAGCCATTAATTCTTCTGTGACGTGTCTTTCAATCACATCGTTTCAGCTTCAGTGTCCAGATTCAGCAATCCAATTCAAGTCCAAATTATGTCCAAATTGTGTAATCCAATTTTTCCCAAATCATGTCCATGCAAAAGAGGACGATGGTATGGCCATGTCTCAGCACCTCACAGCCTGACTGGAATCAGGGGCTGTGCAGATTGTCCAAGTGTGCTGGTCCTGAAAATGCATTCTCATCTTGAGGTTTCTCAGTTTGGGCTTAAAAAAAAAACACTTTGTGTAAAAAAAAAGTAGTCTTCTGTTCTCTAGATGTTACAGACCAAGGCCCGCATTCCTTCACACCTGAAGAAAAATGCCATAGTCTGGGATCGCGTCTTTTAATTCAGACAGAAGACATGTTTTTATTGCGATGGTAGAGACAGCACGACAAAGCACACGATCACAGAAACAATAGAATGCAAGTGTATTATACAGAGCGGAGGCATGGAGACGCTCAATCAGCAGCTTCCACGGTGCCATGTAGCTTGGCCTTCATATAGACAAAACAAGGGATAAGTACTGGCTTCTGCACATTTGATTAGAATGATGAGTTTAACCTTTAACAAAAGTGCTCAAAGTGTTTATGAATCTCATAGCACCATGAATCTTCACTTCTATCAATGTCTCATTTATCAATATCCACAATGAGCTCTTTGTTTTTAAAACATGATTTCTAAAAAGCTGTCCACGACACCACTGCTGTAACATGGACAGATTATTAAATCAGACCTCCAATACAGTGTTCCCTTTCGTTGTAAAGCAACAAGAGCCATATCATCGGCAATTTAAAAATTTAAAACATTCCTCATGAACTTGTAATGCAATGGTCATAAAATTGAAAAAAGCAAAGGAGAACATTTTTTCCCTAATTACGTGTGAAGCGTCTTTGGTGTCCAAAAAGCGCTATAATAAAAACCAATGCATTTTCATTAATATTATCATTATTACCATTATTAGTCCTAGTAAAGTTCCTCATAATTACCAAAGCTGCTGATAGCACAGAAGTCAATGAGAAGAAGACTGAATTGTGGTTCCGTCCGCTCACGCAAAACAAGGGGCTTTTAATTGGAGCTTGTAACTGTAACCACCAACTAAACCTGTGTCACAACGAAAGTCACACTGACCGTTAAAAGTCAGCGCACCACATCCTTAGACCACACTGATCTACAGAGTAAATACATCAAGGCATACAAGAGTGGATGGTAGGAAGTTATTTGTACTTTAAACAATTTGTCATGATTAGCTTTTCTACAACTGCTAAAAGAGTGATGAAAAGTAAATAAAAAATGCTCAAAATTGTGTATGTATTGTAATCTGAGCACATTTTGAGTGTGTACTTTGAATCAACATGTAAGACACACAAAAAAACACTCAATTCAACGTCAAGCAATTATATCTCATATTTGTAAAACATTTTGTAGTGTAAAATATTGTGTTGTAAACCTAATTCAGCACTATCCAAATTCTTCATAGCTCAAAAATAAAGCTAACGCCCCAATTATTCACAATCCAAACCACATTAGATCTCCTATTATTTGTTTTCCCACACGCTGAAAATAATTTTGCTCTATGGCATATACGTAATACTGAGAATACTAAGGAACGGTGGCACAAAGAAACAACTGTAGTATTTGACCTCATGCAACGCAACTATCAAAAAGCAAAAGCCCAGCAATCATTATCTAACAAGCAATGTCCCTTTGCAAACATCTTTTCCATGGCAACGTCTGAAACCCGGACCTCAGTTTATTGCAATATTTTGTAGCCTGGGGCACCTCTGCATGGGCCGACAGCTCAGAGCAATGACATTTAGAGTGAAATACCAGAAAAGGGGAAAGTGAGACTAATCCATGCTACTTTAAATAATTAAACATTGTCTTTTGCAATGTGTCATTAAACTTTTTTTGCATATTTTCCCATACTAAAGGGATAACTTGGGCTTGACCTCAACAGAGCAGTTTAGTCAATTCACACCTTCTACAGAGATCAATATGTGGCATTGGAAGGATGTGTCAAATGCACTGCCTTAACCTAAGTATTGAAAACTATATGTCATGTTATTGTTGATACTACAACAGTGACATAAGCAGGAAAAGTGTATGTATTTAGTGACCATATTCTAAGCTTTCAATCTCAGAATCAACTCAGTATAACGCTCCGGTACAGAAAATGCAAGACTAATCGTTGAAAAGAAATAAGGCCCATATCTATAAATCTGCACAGGATTTTTAACATAAAATTACCAAAATATACTTTCTTATGAACCAACTCGTACCTCTGAAAGGAGCACCAGGGACTGGCCTCCTGCTGGTGCCCAAGTTAACATGCGGACCCAGCATTGTCATATTTATGCAGCTAAAATCTGGAACAGTCTTGCCAGGGGGAATGTGTGACAGGCTTCACCTCATGCCATAAGTCAAATCCAGGTTAAAAAAACGTTTCTCACTTTTAGTTTGGTAACTTTTTAAAAAAAAGCAACAGGACGACCGCTACAGGGCCCCGTGGGTGCAGGAAAAAAATCTTGGGAACTACATTCATCCCAACAGCGGTGAAGCACCTAACAACACAGCACTTTACACAAACTATTGCTCTTTACAGCACATTTGCACTGAACTAGCTTTGTGACATTCTCTTCTGTTCTTGTTATCTCCAATGTTGTGACAGTACCTGTGTCTGCTTGTTTATAGATGATGTTTGCTGGCAAAGAACAATTTCCCCTAGTGGGACAATAAAGATGCTTTGAACTTTGTGGTATGAACCGTGCGATACAAAGCCAGCGAAAATTCTGAGGCATTTCAGCTATCAAAAACCCTGTCCACCACCAGATATGAAATTTTCCAAAACCGCCCAGTCCAGCCTATGCGAGTGTGAGCATGGATTAGCACCACTTAGAGCCATTGGTTCGTATTGGATCAGATGTCTGGGCCCATTAGGTGCTCTATTCCCTCTTCCTCATCTAATCCACGCTGCTTCTGGAGACCACCCCGGCTGAACCCATGCTACTGGGGACAATTACAACAGAGTGGCTTTCAGAATCAGACCCGACGCCCACTTTGACCCGGTAAGTGTAAAGACGTCAGAGGAGAGTCACATGATTTAAACTCCTCCCCAAGACGTGCTGACAAGGTTAGGCAGGGTGAGCGCAGACATGAACAGGTCAGTGTGCGCCCACTTGGGAACAATTACTCCCAGTCACAGCTAAGTGGACACTTATTGAACACGACGCAGGCAGGACACACTTCCAACAGATATCAATCCCAGAGCATTTAAGATAAAAAGCCCTTGTGATGCTGCCTTTAGGGCAAATTCAACTTCCTTTTCCCTTTAAAAGAATGTGAGAGGGTGATCGAGAGCCATTCTCAGGGATGATGAGGTCCCACTAAGCATTACCATTTTTCTAGCAATACTAATGAGCTGCTATGGCACAGAACAATTACAAGTTGACTTGGAGAAACAGCCACATCACTGAGAGAGGATTTCAAATTTCATGCGGGAAAAATGTCTCACTTGCATTTGCCATAGACAGCAGCCTTAGCCAATGCATCACCATGGTCCCGCATCCAATTAACTTTATTTATCCGTGCAACCTTTCACCGTTATAGCTGACTGACCTCACTCGCACTGCAATGCCCTAAAAGTTCATACATCTGCGTCTACAATGGCTAACAGCTACGCTAACCTTGTTGACTTCGCCGTTATGTGTGGAAGCGCATTCACTGAGGTTTGTGGATCATTTTGTTTTGTACACATATGTGGCCTTATCATTACTGGCACACTTTGCACAGCCATTTGCATAATCTTGTTGTGTTGGCTTTGTTTGAATTGCTCGGTCTGTTTTCTACAATGCGATGAACTGGTGACACTCAACCATGAGAGGCAGGTGTAATAGCGTGTGCGGTTTATTTGTTTGTAGTTTAGGATTCCCATTAGCTTCCCCACATTCTTCCTTGGATCGAGGGTGGGTCTAAGTTGGAGCCACAAGGTCCAAATCCAAAGTGCAAAAATACAATTCCTAGGTGTTCTTACATTGATATATTGTCTTGGTCCTAAATATGGTTCAAACGTCTATAACTTGCATTTCAACACAAACAAATAACACAAATATGGATATACTTAAAAATAATGCACTGCCAGGGGTACGCGCTACGGCTTCTTTCCTCTAGTACCGCGCAACGGGTTAGTGAGACAAATGTTTTACGTGCTTAGGTTCTTGTTGAAAGACAATTACTGGTTGTTATGTAACTGTTTCGCTGCGAGAGCGGTGAGCAATCTCAGAACTAATCTTCCACAGTAAAGCTACGCTTGTGTTTGGCCATGTGGGTCATACGTGTTTCAGAGTTAAACCGGTTTGACATTTTGTGTTCTCCTCCACCAACCACTAAAATATACAAATTCCACTATTGATATATATCCACAATCATCCATCAAATGTATAAAGCAAAACTCATACAGCGTAACCCAATGTTATTCAAAAGCCAAATCAAAGAAATGTAAAATAAAAACAGACAGGAAGAAAAAACATTAACAACAAGAGAATGACATTAAGACACATTTTATTTAAAAAATAAAATTAATAAACAAATGCTTCAAAAAATAGTTACTTACACAGCTAATTAGAACCAGTTTTTCAATCTGGATTTAAACAATGTGGTCTTACAACTTCCAGGAGACTTCCAGATTTTGGATTATTTGCATAAATCCTGAAATGCTGACTCACCATGCCTAGAATATCCCGACACTTGGGCACCAGCAGGAGGCCATTCCCTGTGCTCCTCAGAGTCCGTGTTGGATCATAAAGGTGCTAACATATCAAGAGACAACTGCACTGGTCAGGGAAGCCTCTAGTTCACACGAGAGTAAGGACAAAGCAGATATTCAAGAGAAATTATTTGACCCATTTGCGATGTGTTATTATTATGTAAGGTTGGATCTCTTGTATTTTACTACATTCCAGTGCAAGGTCCAGATAAACATATAGCCTCAGTATTCACATATTACAAGGTTGTGTAGTACAGGCATCACAGATAAAATGATTTACTTGTGCATACAGTATAGGTGTGTCCTCGCATGAAATCACCAGCCCGCAGAGAAAGTCTATGAGCAACTGTCTGCTCAATTGTTTACATATTGCAGACTCAGTTGCTCCCATAAGGTATCATCTCATTTGTTGAAAAGGAGAATAATCAATCATTATCGCATATCACCCCATCTCAGGCCCAAAAGCTATTGTGTAGTTTCAAAAAAATGTCTCAACTGGTGTACTTTGAGACAGTATCCTCCTAATCATCTTTATTTATATAACGCCTTCACCAAACCAGAGACACAAAGCGCTTGAAAATTGGGGCTATTGGTCCTCTCGCTTCACACAGAGATGGAGTGGGTCGCCAGCACCAGAAGGCAAAATGAATGCCAAACTTATTTTCAGTGGTAGGGGAAACCGGAGCACCTGGAGGAAACCTACGCAGACAGGGATTGAGGAGAACATACTAATTCCACACAGAAAGGTTCTTGAGATGGAATCGAACCCAGATCTACTTGTGTAAAGCACAGCGTGAACCACTGTATCACCGCAACCCACTGCACCACCAGGCAAGGTTTTATCTAAAAAAAATACAAAAAAAAAACAAATACGGTACTACTTTAAAATCATGCAGCTCTAATAATTTATCTCCAAACTGCTTCTTTAGTATTGGATATTACAGAAAGTACCAGTTTACGACTTTTCCACACTGTGACTCCATCGAGTTTTAACTGAACGCTTCTCTGTGGGCCTGGACCACAATTGATAAAAGATCCACTAATAACTGGGATGAAGTGGAAACTACTGAGAATTTCATCTGGCGATCTATCTCCGATTCTGAATGTAGCCATTACGCTCTAAAATGAGACTGCTCATCTATTCATTTGCACATTTGCAAAAAAGATGAACACTGCAGCCGGACTGGTCAGACTGATTGAAAATCCTCTGAATTAGCCTCCCCGAATCAGAGCGCATCAGAGCGAATATGAAGTACACAGAAATCGCACTCCAGGCCTCCGCAAAGCATGCAAAAAAGAATTGATAAATCAGTCAGATATGTTCACGTTGCTTCACACTAAAGTAATGCTCATGAATGACACGACGACAGACAGGTATTTGTTCTTGCCGATGCACGAAGGGTCCCTATGGACTGTGAATGATGCCAGGACATGAGACATTTTATGGACATTTATTAACTGTACATGGGTCATTCCTCCCCGCCCCTCTGGACCCTTGGGCTCCTGTGTGTTTATTTGTACTGCTTTTCCTGTGTTCGAACTGTTTGATTCTCGATCCTGTATGATGAGCAATCAACATCTTTGTAATGTCCTCCGAACAACCGCTGTGGTAATTTAAGGCCTACACAAAAATAATGAAGTGAATGTTTTAGCAAAAACAATAAGCAAATAATCAGCAATATCTCCAACAAAAGAATTGTTCCAAAACCTTATAGAGCAAATGGTAAAAAGTTCCTTACTTGCTTCCTTACACCTTTTTCTTAAAAACAAAAAAACTTAAAAACTGTATTAAATCTTTTTACAACAGTGTTCAGCATCGACTGTAAAGTGCCCACAGTAAACAGTCCAAGGTTTAGACAGAAGCAAACTACTACACGCACCACTAAAGACTGCTTTATGGACTACTCAACCTACACAACAACACTGCCAGTGCGTATCATTTAGGAAACACAATCATCTCCTATCTCCTTAACAGATGGACATGTTCTCCACAATGACAAGTTACATAGTATATTTCACTTGACGATGAAAGCAGAAGGTCCCAATATAGTTTTGTTCCAGGTGCATGTGTGTCATATTAAGTCCAGTAAAAATAGAGAGAGAAAAACAATTGTCCTCCTCATGTTTTTTTTTTTTTTACTGGCAAATGACAAATAAAATTAATCTGAATCCGTATGTTGGTTGTTTCATGCTCTGTAAAAAGTGTACTTACTGGGAGCAGACTTGCATCTTCACAAAACTGGCCTGAAGAAGTGCCCCCTCCTGCTTGTTTCTGGAACTACCAGTGTGGAAATACAAAATCAGTCACCAGTCAGCAAATATTGGCCTCACTGGCCGTTGAATTGAATATGCGGGCTGTCCTTGGTTTCCTCCGCAAGAGAAAGGGTGAGGAGCTCGTGGACACAAGAGCTCGGAATGAGCTGCTGCTTCTCCAACGTCAAGAGGAGGCAGTTGAGATGGCTCTGATAAGGAAAACCCTGGAACAATCCCTGGGCAGACTTCCGGCATGTCCCGCTGGAGGAACGTCCTCAGTGAACGACCCAGGACACCATTGGCCGGGGAACGCCTGGGCAATTCCCCCGGATGAGCTGAAAGAAGTGGTGTGTACAGGGAAGTCTGGTCCTCTCTGCCTCAGACTGCTGCCCTTGCTTCGGATACGATAAAGAAAGAAAATGGATGGATCATTACAAGGATTCCTATTGGAAAACTATTCGAAATCAGAACCATTTAGGAACATCAATATGGTCGTTTACGTCTTGTTGCTTTGAACAAGAATTCGATACCTGTAGATACCTTGTTAAAATGTTTCGGTTTCCTTGGGGGGGGGGGGGGGCCCTGCATTCATCAGCCTAATTTGTCGTTCCCACGAAAAAACAAAGATGTTGGTTTGTTTTGTCAAACCAGATATAGCTCCATTCACAAGTTTATAAATACCTATAGCTATTCAGTTGTCTGTTTTTAATCAATGGGGCGGTCCCCGTCAAAAGTGCCAAATGAGTGCGCTGACATGCTTGCAATAACCACCCCGGCCGAGGGGGGGGGACCGGAATAAGAAATTTAGCCAATTGCTAACAGATAGCATCTTCTTACCTCTCGAAAACACCTCTAGCAGGATGGTCTAAAAGTTGGCTCTTGGCCTCAAAGCTCCGTTCTACGTGTGTCAATGCTGAGGGAGGTGGATTTTTTTGGACCCCTCTAGTTTACTCGCTGTGGAATTTTTGAGTCAATCGTTAAATGAATGGGCTCGTGCCGGCTGACCCGCATGCGCATTAAGTGTTTTTCAAATTTCCAGCCCCCGCGGCCATGTTTGAATCACTCCATGAAGCCCAATTTTTTGTCTCATTATTAGAACGGCGGAGATAGGCGTGACTACATCCGTTTAATACTTACAGTCCTATTTTGGTTTTATGCAAAGTGAGAGTACAGCTCCAATACAATAATACTCTGCAAGATAATGCACGGTTTTGAGAGCCTTTCGAGTGAAGGGACATATTTTTATAGTTTGATCATATTTCTTGGTCTACAACTAGCCTAGGGAAGAGTTATTAAAAAGTCTGATTATGTACAGTAATTATTTAATTTCCACATGTTTTGTTGTGCGGACAGAACTCCTTCATTTATCAGGCAAGGAACTGAAGGTTTTGTGCCAGACCAATGCAGCCAGGCGACAAGCATAATCAGTTGAACGGCTGTAAGTAAAAACTCTACAAGTACATAATTATTTCATGAGCAAGTGCGTGCAATGTTTATCTACGGTTGCCACATACATACAACACGATGCTCAGCCACATATTCACTCAAGCTTATATTTCAGTCTGCTTAATCTATTGATTCTAACCATCAACAGAAAAACAAGCCTTGTGAAAATAATCATCTCCAGAGAGTGGGTTTGGGAGGGAGCCCCAACCCTGTTTACACTAGTCGCTGAAAAACAAACTCCCTCTGAGAACGCTCGGCCAGAAGCAAGTCTCGCCCACACGGACAAACAACAACAAGCCTCTCATGGAGCAGCGGCATCAGGCGAAAACACAGGTGAAAACTCCTACAGATGCCAGAAGAAAGGGAACAAAAAAATGCCAAAAAACTAGGCTGTAATCAAGACTTGTTTCTTTGTTTATTAATGGATTAGTTTTGTTTAGTCGCCAAAAGGTTAGTGATATGGATTTTTTATCCAATTGACCAAATCAAAGCTCAAGTGATGCCCCTGGAGAACACCTTCATATGGGAAAATGTCCCCATTTGAGTTGAATAAAGTTTATCCCTATAAGATGACTGTGTTATACATATGGTTGATTGTAAAGAATTCCCTTATAATGAACATTTGTATATCGGCATCAATCTCGAGTCATAAAACATCTCCTAATATCAAAATACTATGACTGATTACTAAAATGAGTTCATAACTAATTTATAATAGGAAAAACAAAGCGTCAGCAGATTAAAGTGTATATATATCTTTTTTTTAATGTATATCTCTGAACCTAGGACACTAGTTCTCTTTGTACAGTAAGTACATTTCAACAATATTATACGTTCGATTATACTCCCTCCCATTGTCATAGACACATCACTAAGTTTTGCTACAGTGGAAAGTCAACCCAATGACAAGGGGCGTCAAGGATTTGAATTCATTTCGTCCAATCAGGAGGCTGCTCAGTAGGTGAACAGGGTCTAACGACTCTAACCAGTGCTTGTCTCAAAATGTTTCACTCTCTCTTCAGAATTTGCACAAGTAACTGACCATTCACTTTTAGAGTCCTCATAAGAGGCTTGGTACGATAGTGATTAATCTTAAAGCGCTAACAGACAGTAACCCAGAATGAAAGTGGCTGAAATGTAAAAACATTTATAAAAGTTTGTGCGTTGTTACTTACTCATGTTGAAGAAACAATGCACCTGAACAATAGTTTACTACTAGCCATCCAATATTTTACTAGTATACTTTATGATTACCATCTTTTGTCATGCATGTAGATGGAGCTGAAGTACCTCCATACAAACATCAAAATACTATGGAGACATATTTACTTCGATTATTCACCACTGTCTGCAACAGCAAAGTCCATTCTCGCAGCCTCAAAAGTCTCTGGTCAAGTGAATCATCAGAGTGGACAAATACCTCAACTCGCCACACCTGATGACTGCACAGCTGGCAGTTTCGAGGACGCTCCCTCTAATATCCAGGGGGACTCCTGATGAGGAGATAATGAATCTAAGTTAACAAGGCCATTATGGGCGAGTGGCGCTACATCATTGGAAGGACTCAGAATCCACTAACCTTATGAACAGCTGGGGACACGGCAGAACAACGACAAAATAAGAAAGAAGTGTCGCCAATGTTCGCACACAACAAATAACAGGCCCCTCACCAACGCAATTAGCTCTTTCTGATGGCTACAAATGTTACACTAACCCTGGCGTTTCTTTCATCCTGGCTACGGTGGAGTCGCGTGTTTGCTTCCTGGGAATTTACTGCTTTCCCAATTACCACCCGCCTGGTAAAAAAAATATAATCAACTAACAAGCAACAACCTGTCAATTAGGAGCACACTTTTAGAATGGGATCTGGGGGGGTGTTCGACAATGTTTTTTAATGTACATAAACTGGGGAAAAACATTTCAGCCTTCACCTTCAAAGTGAACTTGTCTAACCATAAAGGTGCATTTAAAGAGTGGGGAAGCGTAATTGAACAACTGTTTAGTCATTTATGTATGCACCTTTAATTAAGAGGTTTTAATTTGCAACAGGGAAAATAGTCAACAGGGATGACGGAACCTTAAATATGTGCATGAAAGCGCCGTTGAGTATTTTTCCCGCAATTTATCAGTGTAAGTCTATTTATAACGGAGTTTATGGTCTTCCTCCATAAGAGAAAGCATTGTTTCTTCCATGTGTTCAAAACCATTTCTATAGTCATTCAAATTCAAATAAGAGGATTGTTTTGGAGTGCAAAGTGGATGAAAGTCTCAATGCATATCTGACTTTAAAATCTTAAACTGGAGTGGCTCCTAACCTTTCGAATTTTTCTTCCATATTATTTTCCCAAGGATCCTCCAAACTCCCTCGGATATATTGTAAGCTTTAAGTAATTGTGTTTTTTTTTGTAGTTCTTTGATTTGGTATGATTTTGATAGAACTGCTTCAATGCCCAAAGGAAATTCTTGACACCCATGGAACATCATCATCTCCGTCCCAATCAAAGGGAAAGGTAATGGGGATGCCAGTTTTGTTGTTTGTTCAGTAGTTGTAAGCCCATTATGTGTAATGATTCCTATATCATATATTAGTTTCACATTTAAGTTGTTACAGAAATTAATCACATGATATCTAAATTTTGTCTGAGTTTTACTCTACTCAAACATTACTTACTGTGCATTAGACGCAATCCGTAATGCCACTAGGGGATTCATCACTCACTAGGTCAGGTCTACATGTACATTATTATTATTATTATTATTATTTTGGGTTTTATTTGATAACAGTCTCCCCTGGATGTGGCTTCTGGTGGATCTGGTTCTCACCTCCTCATACCTTTTCACAAATGTATTTAGTGGTGGGGGTGCCAAATTTTGGAAAATTTTATATATAAGACAGATATTTGCAAACTGGATAACACTCTCAAATGTAAATAATTTATATTTCTCAACAATTTTGCAATGATGATGTGACCTCGGTTTTTTATCTAAAATCTTTAGAGCTTGTTTGTATAAACTCAGAAGAGGTTGCCTTGCTGAGTCTGGAGCCAATGACCAGGATGTGCAACAATAAGTGAATTGTGAAAAAATCATTGAATGCATAAAAAGCTTTGCCGCATCTGGACTCATCTGGTGACGGATTCCCCTAAATTGAGACAAACTAAATACTACTGTATTCTCCTCCCACTGGTCAGAGTGAGTGACCAGGCTTCTGACGATGAGTATATGCATGTCTTGTTCCTCGTTGATGCATTGTGTCTAAGAACAGTGATAATTTGGGGCGTTTAAGGACATTTGTGCATTATCTATTATACATGTATTAACATTTATGGACATAAGTCATCCTGCTCCCTTTGGGCCAATCGTTCCTTTGTGTGATTATTGCATTTTCTTTGTTCAAAATGTTTGATTCTTTGATTTGTTGTTGGTAAATCCACAACAACCTTTTCTTACTGTCAGTACTCTATATTATATCTTCATAACTACACTAATTAGAGGAACATACAAACTCCTACTATCCAGGGGTATTTCCACTGAACGTCCTTGAAGTCTCGTCTAGTCTGTACTTTTTGTGAAGGCGTGTTCCCAGGGAAAACTACCACCAAATATAGCATTAATTTAGACCTCCATAAAAGCGAACTGTTTTACAGGCGTGTGAAGAAGGTTCTAAAACTACACACAACTCACACAAATGACAATTCTTTGCAGTAGGTTAAGATTAAGATTGTTGCAGCACAAGTTTTTGAACAGAAGGAATAAGAAGAACACAAGAGAAGAGATTATCATGTATAGCACACCTCTTTATCGCTTAATGAAGAAACGGTATATAAAAGTATAAACATATATGGTATAAACCTGTATATTCTGTATATTCTGGTGCAATGTCTACATCATACATGGAGGTTGGAGCAATAATCTTGCTGTAGTCCATAATTATGTGATTCCCTCTGGTCCTGGGTGCACTGTGCTGTGACTTCAGAAGACTTACTTCGACTTTGAAGTGTGTTTTGACTCTTTATTTGATCACATTCCTGTCTTTCCTGTGGTGAAAAGGTGGAAAACGTCCTCTGACCAGAAAGTTGGCGGTTGGAATCCCGTTTCTGACATAAGTGGCTTTAAAATGCCATACTTAGGCGCAATCTTTTGAGAATGAGTCTGGTGTATGCTTGAATAGTTGGTGGTGGTCGGAGGGGCAGATGGTGCATACTGGTTGCCTTCTTCAGTCAGTGTGCACCAGGGCAGCTGTGGCTACTGTAGTAGTCTATCACAACTGAATATTTCCACCTGAAGCTTCTTTGAGTGTCCAAAAAAGCGCTATATACAAAACCATGCGCTATTATTATTATTTTGTTATTATTATTTATCCGTTAGGAACTTCATTTGCAGGCGGGGCACCAGTGGGGACACATAAAAACACAGAAACAAAAGATACAAAATACAATAAAATGCTCTATATACATTGGTGAAAAAATGTGTCTCTTTGCAAGACACTTTACCAATCTTGTGTCTGAATGTGTGTGTGAATGGGTGATTAGTTCCTTGAGGTAGAAAATCTGACCAGGTACCATTCTTTGCTGGTTCAAACAGCACACATTAAACAATCAGTCAATCACTCCTACCCTTCCCACTCTTGTCCTGGGTGGACACCGCATTTGCAGTGCATAAAGTGCTAATGAATAGGTTGAAGAAGATGAGCCAAGTCTGGGATCGTGTCTTTCATTCCGACAGAAGACATGTTTTATTGTCTCAGCAGCAGAGTGGAATCAGGGGCTGTGCAGATTGTCCAAGTGCTGATCCAGATGCATTCTCTTGAGGTTTCTCAGTTTGGCTTAAAAAAAAACACATTTTTGTGTAAAAAAAAAGTCTTCTGTTCTTTAGATGTTACAGACAAGGCCCGCATCCTTCCACCACCTGAAGAAGATGTGCCAAGTCTGGGATCGTGTCTTTCATTCCGACAGAAGACATGTTTTATTGTCGATGGTAGAGACAGCACGAACAACAGATACAACAGAATGCAAGTGTATTATACAGAGCGGAGGCATGGAGACCTCCAATCAGCAGCTGCCACGGTGTGCTTGTAGCTTGGCCTTCAGATAGACAAAACAAGGGAAAAGTACTGGCTTCTGCACATTGATAGATTGATGAGTTTAACTTTAACAAAAGTTGCTTAAAAGTGTTATGAAATCTCACAAGGTATTGAAGTAAACTTTGCATAATGGTGTCTGTGTGGTTAATTCTCCAGCAGTGTAGTTTATAGTGATTATAGATAACATATTCAAACAGAAGTAAAAATCCTCCTGTCTCCCCTGACGTCTGAGGCCATTATGTAAAGTGGACTCATTAAACTTGCACTTCAGCAGCCACACACGGTCCGGCCCTCTCCACACACACTTGTGGCCTGGAGGATCATACAGTGTGCCTCAGTAAAGCTGCTTTTGGGCATCAGACGAGCTCCTGGGAGGGGCTCGCTCCTCCCAGTGCACGACCAAAGCACAGAGCTCCGTTTTATGACGGGACAGGAGGAGTACACATCAGGCCTTCTCTGCTGCACACTTCCTACACTCTGAATTATAGGAATCCAGAGGAATGTACAGAATCTTTGGGTCTAGACTTGGTTAAACTAACACTTCCAACCTCTGTTCAAAGGCTGTGGTGGGTGTGGTTGGTGCATCTCTGACAACAAGTTATTCATCAGTACTGAAATACAGCATACGACAAGAGCATGGCTGCGTTTTTATATGATCTGGTTAAATTTAGATAAGTCTTCTGTTGACATAAAGCTTGTATAGAGAGTCTAATTCCTTTTTTCTGCGATATAGCTGAAAGAATCTATAACTATAATATAATGAGGTAATAGTGTTCATCACCCTATATATTTAGTATATATTTACATATACATGTAGGGATTTTTTTTCCATTTAATCCTTTTAGTTTTATTGTATTTATTACTACATTGTGACTTGCCACCAGAAAATCACTATCACAATAACACTATGACGATATACTGTAAAGTAGTTTATATTTCACAATTAAATAAAAAAGAACATTTTGAAATTAACCAGACCATTAAAAAAGGTTGCATCCAATTTTGTAAAAAAAAAATAAAAAACATTGTTCCTTATCCTTCGTTATCCTCTGATCTTCTCATTTGTGTTGACCTAAGTGGCATCACAAACGTCTCAATTTGGATGCAGCATTTGACTTAAAAATATAGTCAGCTTTTTAGTGTCATGTGGTATATGTGTGTTACGACCCAACCCTGTATACAGTCCGTGTTGAAACTTCAGATTGAGACATGCTGGCTCACTTTGGAGGCATTAACGCTGCTCAGTCGTGGTTCAGTTTGTGAGTTTTGCTCTGTTTCGTGAGATGGTGACGGTGGCAGAATGTCTTAAAACATGAATTGCATACTTCAAGAGGTTTGTCAAACTGATCTCATTCACAGGCTTCAGTTCCTCCTCCCAGCTGCACACAGGGCTGGGTACACTTAGGGGTTTACAGTGCCAACAAAAAGCTATTACAAAAGTATGCTCCCTTTTTACGCTTTTATGTCTGGTCAGTGCTGAAAATATTCTGGCGTTGTGACCTCAAATGTGAAAGCTGTGATTTTCATGCATCAGGCACTATACAGGCCAGGGTCAGCTATTCTAAAAGAGCTTAGAATAAACAGTTTTTTTCTGTTTAAAAGTTACATGTACAACAAAAACCTAGAGCTGCACCTGCTGCGGAAGAATGATGTGCTGCAGCTGCTGGTGTTTAGAGAGGGCTACAATTACTGGATTTCATAATTGGAAGTGGCAACCCAAATTAGAGTCATGTGACGCTCATTTGTTTTGAAGTAATGTGGCCAAATATTGGTAAAACAGGTTTGCTATATAAAAAAAGAAGAAAGAAAACTAGCTGTGTTTGCGTGTGTGTGTGTGTGTTGGAGGAAGACTTTGGCTTCACAAAAGTAACAGATCTGTAACTTCAGTTTGGGAAACGTATTCCACTGTATGTAAAGTATTTATTGCAATTCAGGCATTAGCACTGCTTTTTCTTACAAATTCCCGCATTAGGGCAAGACTGCAGAATCTTATACGAGATAGAATCTGCATAAGTTAGTGTCAGATTCAGATTCAGATTACTTTAGTTATCCCACCAAGGGTAATTTGTTTGAGCAGCACAGCACTTAAAAACATAAAAACACAGGAAACGTCAGATGGTAAGCGATATGATATGATATGATATGAAGTGGAGCCCCGTACAAACATATGAACATAATATAAGCTTCAACACCACACACAAGTCCATTTCACCAAGCTTCAGCGAGTCCAGCAGTCTAAAAGCAGGTGGGACAAAAGATTATAAGTGACGATTGGTGTTAAAATATGGTGCAACAAGTGTTATAAATAAAAACCCCACACAAGGATAAGAAATCAGAATAAGATCAAGGATAAGATCAGAATTCACGCCGACTGCTAACTTCTTGCTTCTGTTCACTCTAAGTCTATTATTTATATACTTTTTTATAATTGAAAAACTAACATTTACTCAACTCTGGCTTGTGTTTTTTTATCACATCACATTTTGTTTTGTTAGGTTTTTTCCCAGACCTTGTAACCGGAAGCCAAGGTGAAAGCTCATCCTTGTAAATGTAGAGCAGGCTCAGAGCTCATCAGATCCTCTATAAGGGCTGCGCTTTTCCAATCTTCAAACAAATTCCTTTTTGGAAAACATGTCTGTAAACAAACAGAGAGGCCTTGCAGAGTATGTAACATAAGGTCCATGTTTTTCATTAGCTCACGGACAGAACCATGTTTCTCCAGTGTTCTGAAACTGACTTCTTTTTACTGAATTAATTATTCTTATGTTGTTAAGTTTTATTCAACAGGTTAAGCAACAGAAAGCCTTTTTGAGCTGCCACGAAACAGACAGTGGTGATGTGTACCTGTGCAGCTGTCTGATATGATAAAGACAAAATAAATAGGGAATGACCGATTTGGATTTTTCGCAACCAATTTGTTCACAATATTGATTCACGTTTGGCCGAGTTGAAGTTGCCTGAATGTTGATTGCTGTTAATATGGACATGTGGGTTTGGCTTCCTCTTTGTGACATTAGCACATCATTAGCAATCATTTGTTTATCACTGGTTTCTCACAATTTGTACCTGATGCTTAAAGGATCCATGCTGTCTCCACAGGTTCAGAGCCAGTCGGGGAGAGAAGTGGCCAGAAGTCCAGATGGAATCCGCTGCAGGCTCTTTATGACAGTGACCAGGTCAGTGCTGTGTGCTGCAAACATTCTGCCATTTTCATTCACTTATTTCATGTATTTATTGATTTCAAGCTAACATACGTACATACATGAACATCCACATGGGAAGAAGTCAAACTTGTCAAACCCCCCCCGGTTGATTGACTTTTATTTTATGTTTTCTTGCATATTGCAATTGCAACACAATTTACCTCTATTTTGGTTTACATTTCTCATTCATTCTTCAAAGCCAACGTGGTGAAGCACACAGCTCAGGAAAAAGCTAAAGCATATAATGAAAAATGCGTCACCACCACAGAAATCTGTGAAATATATTTAACACCGCATTCCTTTTGTAATGAACCATAAAAACACATGATGAATGAAGCCCAGCCGTTAGACACACTCTATATATAAATAGCCAGATGAACAAAGAGATCTCTTATAAAAGTGGAATCCAGTAAAATGCTTTAGTTCTTTCTCTGATTGGGCCTAGAACAGAACTATGCATTACTCTACATCAGATATGTTTTGAAGTCAGGGCACACTTTGTCTCGACAGCTGCTCACTTAATCCATCACATGACGACGTCACTGTGGGAGACTTCCCCTGACAACAGCTGGAAAACAGCTGGCCATTACAGACTGGGCCAGACTGATTAAAACAGAGTAACTTTACACTCTTTTGAGGGTAAAGTTAAAGTTAGCCTATATAAAGTGTAATAAACCTCCAAATTCAATTAAACAGCAGCCGTCTCGGAGGATTTTACAAAGTTGTCAACACTGATTTTAAATCAAATGTATTATTATTATCAGAGAATCCAGCAGTTGGAACACAAGAAATCCAATAATAACACACAAATAGGAGCCATTGGTCCACAGGGAGTGGGATGATCAATGTCCATAACAGTTCTAACATTTAGATCATCACAACTGTCCTTAGTCCTGCATCCGCAAGGAACAACTTGAAATCCCAGAGGCAATGGGATTAAAGTTAGATACTTAAGGGAGGCCCACAGAGGGATCCACTCCCACGAATGGACAGACAATGGATCCAGGACTCAGGCTGTAGAAATAATTCCACTGTGTTTGTGCACACTGTTAAAAAGTGTAGAGTAGAGAAATGGGACATCCTGATGTGGTCACTCCTGGTTAATACACTAGACTATTTGTGATAGAAAACATGAAAAACCATAGACCAAACCTGGTTAAAAAAGAGGGACACTTAAGCTCGGCAATTTTATCCAGAGGCAGACGACACGGAAACTGTTTTCACTGGTTCTGAGCTTGGTTTTTGTTTTATTTTATTTGTTTATATATATTTTTTTACACACTGATAAATGCAGCTAATGGCAGTTATTGACAACAAGTACAATCTGTGTGTTGTTATATTTTGCTATTCCTTCCCCCCTCCCCATACCACACCACCCCGCCTACACCACCCACCTTCCCCAGCTCGTCTCCAGACTCCAGTGGATTTTTATAGAGTTTTGTTCCCCTGAGTATAAAGGGTAAATAAATAAACAAATAAATCGATAAATAAATACAATATAATCATTAAAAAAGGGAAATGAAATGGTTCTGAGCTCTTAAATGAAGGATGCCATGTGCGTATTGATTCACTTTTGACAGAGATGAAGTTGAATGAAGACAAACGTGTACGATCTCCTGCTACATTAGTGTCATATTCAGAATGTTGTGACATCATCAAAAACAAAAGTCAGAATATACAAATAACGTACAGTAAACCACTCAGAGGTTCTGAGCTTTACGTTTAAGTATAGCATGCATATAATAGTGACGCTGAAGCTGGCTGGATGACACTGTGTACTTATATTTGTGATCTCAATGGCAAGTTTGTGTTAGTAAGAGAGTGGGCCGCGGTTGAGTTTGGACATGCCTGACCAGGGACTAAACATCTTCAGAAACATGACGACAATTGACGTCAATCCAGTGCCTTGTCCCGCTTCAAGCCCTTTCTAAAAATAGCATAAAAAGAAAGAGAAGCAGCGTTTTCAGACTGCTTTGTTAGCGAGTCTCCCCAATAAACTCTTTCTAGTGGGTTTCTGCAGCAATCAAAGGCCAGGCTCTTTCTTTCTCTGAACAACACAGATGATAGTGACTGAGCTTTTACTGCGCACTGCTAATGTTGTAATCTATCACAAACTGCTTTACTATGCTAACGTTTCTCAATGGGCTGTGTTTATGGTGTAGAATTATATTTCAGTTGGAGGGTTAGAGTCAATACAACACCATATTATTCTTCTATTTATTATTCTGAAAGTTAATCTAGCCAACATCATACATATGTTTTCTTGATCGTTTTCTCCACGTCCAGATGCCTTTTATGAGAAAATAATTTGACCATAGTTAATGTGTGATGACAAAGAAGATGAAGAATAGTTGTTGTCTTATTTTTTTCCCAGAGATTAAAGAAGATTTTGCGCAAAACTAATCTGACTTTTAGCTCTTTTTTTTTTATTATGTCGATCACATACATATGTTTTGTTCATCGCAACATGTACACAACATTGTTTCTCCTATTTTACAAATTATTTGTTCCCCTTTCCCTTCTCCTTGTGTTTTCCTTGTGCACCAAAATAATCCAAAGTAAGAATACATTAAAATACATACATTAAAATAAAATAAAAACTTTACCTAGGTTGCTAGATTCGGGGAAATGTTAGTGGAGATTAAGACTTTCTTTTAATACCACATCTGACTTTTATCAGTTACCATAGTTACCACCAAAGCTGCACCACAATTTTAAACTACAGGCTGCTTGTGATGTCACATGATCGCACAAACTATTACATTAACTTTTCTTCATGAAAAAATGAGGGTAGAGAGTTGGTTAGACGTGTGTGATGGTCCTGTTTTATCATATAAGTCTATATATGAGTTATAACTTTACAATTTGTGTTTTTTATGAAGTATTAAAAGAGATGAGCGCTGAGAGTGAACACATGTTTCCAGTTAGGAGTGGACTGAAAAAACCAACACGTTGATTCAACTTTCCTTAATTGTCTCTGCTCTCTCTAACCCCGAACGCCTGGACTTTATCAATTCTTATTTAATTACAATAACATTGCTCAACTAAGAACAACTGTGTATTCTGATCTCTGTTCCCGGACACTAAAATGAAAAGAAAACACTTAAGTTAGTCAAGTGTCAAAGTTTATTAAAATTGCAGTTGGCTCTATATAAAAACACTCTCCCATTTTTCTCCTGTTAAGTAGCGTTGGTTTGTTTTAACAGGTTTAAAGAAGGAATAAGATAAGAAAAACTTTATTGATCTCACAATGGAGACATTTACATAAGTTTCTGTCAGCAGTGGGATGCATAACGTTTTCGTATCATATATAAATCTTTTTGTTTATTGCCACAAAAAGCAGCTTGTAAAAACTAAAACCGCTGAACAAGTCCGATCACAACATGCTGTTTTCGTTTTTACTAGAAAACGTTTTATCCTTGGCAAACTTGTAGTGACTCTTTGTGCTGAGAGAGCCGGGGTGGTCCGCTCTACTTCACTTTTCCATCTAAAAAAGCTGATCTAATGCTGTGACTAACGACAGAGAATCCTGGTTGCGAAAACGAGTGGCTGTTTTGAGGGGAAATTACTAGTTAGAAAGCTTTTAATACATATTGTTCCACTGTTTCCAGTTGGAGAGCAGAGGAAACACTGCAGACTATTTAAAAACATTAAAAATAGTTGCCAATGTTGCCTATGGTGGAAATCATTAGCCCACGTCACAAGTGGAAAGAGTGGATTTTGAGCTGGAGGGAGTGACAGAAGGTGGGTCTGTGTGCAGTCAGCTGTATTTTGGACCCAGAGCAACAGAAAGGCCACAGTGTGAGTGGAAGTGTGACCCTCTCCGACCAGCGCTCTGCAGCGGGAGCCAGCAACGCTCAATGAAAGGACTAAATACAGTGTTTGTGTGAGCAGCAGGACAAACTGAACTGACTGACCTCTTACTGTACAATATCATTGCATCATAAAGGAGCTGGTCACAGAGATTGTCTTTTGACCTTTTTATTTATTTAGATTTTGGATGAGTTTAGCACAGGGCTGCATGGTTTTGGCAAAATATCTAACTGCGATTTTCCTGATATTGCAGTCGGATTTATGTTATAAAAGTTTTGGTTTAGAGTGACTGGATCAAATATCTTATAGAGTGTAGCATGTAACAGGGCGGGTATTGTTCAGTCTGAATCATGGCTGCATCACGACACAGGCCGCAGGGTCCAAATAACTTGAAAGAAGTAGCAGCTTCTGGCAGCACGGTGGCACAGCGGTTAGAGCAAGAAGGTCCTGAATTCGATTCCACCTCCAGGCCTTTCTGTGTGGAGTTTGAAGGTTCTTTCCTCGGGGCGCTCCGGTTTCCCCACCACTAAAAACATGTACAATAGGTTTGAATGTAATGAGTGAGTGAATAGGTGGTGTTTGTTGGGGCTTTGATGCGCCAGTGTGTTGGGAAAAATATCTGATCTCAACAACAATTGTATAGCGTAAAAGTAAACATTACTGACTTACTTACAGCTTATAGTTCAGCAAGTAGTCTATTTGTGTGGAAAAAATGGGTGCCCCAGTTTCAATTGTAAGATCCATTGGCACCAGAATTCATCCCTAATGACTTGTCATTTGTTCTTCAGGTGGAGTCCGCGGTGCAGGTGCTGCATCAGAGCCGGCGCGAGCTGCTGGAGGAGGGCTGCCGCTCGTACACTCGCAAACGCAGAGTTCTCATCCCTGAAGACCTCAAACATGTGATCGTGGACGACCAGCACGGCCTGCTGTACTGCTACGTCCCCAAAGTGGCCTGTACCAACTGGAAGCGCGTGCTGATGGTGCTGACCGGAATGGCCGGGGCCCAACGAGACCCCCTGGCCATCCCCGCGAACGAAGCCCACGTGTCGGGAAACCTCCGCACGCTGTCCGAGTACAGCAAGTCCCAGATCAACCAGAGACTGCGCTCCTACCTGAAGTTCCTCTTTGTGCGGGAGCCTTTTGAGCGCCTCGTTTCGGCGTATCGCAATAAGTTCACGCGCAGCTACAACACTGCTTTCCACAAGCGCTACGGCACAAAGATCGTCCAGCGGCACCGGCCGAACCCGCAGCCCGAAGCTCTGGAGAAGGGCAGCGACGTGTCCTTCGAAGAGTTTGTGTACTATCTCGTGGACCCAGCCACGCAGCGAGAAGAGCCTTTTAACGAACACTGGGAGCGCGTACATTCGCTGTGCCACCCATGCCTCATCCATTACGACGTGGTGGGAAAGTACGAGACGCTGGAGCAGGACTCCCGCTACGTGCTGCAGCTGGCCGGAGTGGAGCAACAGGTCAGCTTCCCCACCTCCTCCAAAAGCACCAGGACTACAGGCGACATGGCTGCGCACTTCTTCCAAAATATAAGTCCGTTTTACCAAAAGAAACTCTACAACCTTTATCGCATGGACTTCCTACTTTTTAACTACTCAATCCCAGAGTATTTGAAGTTCACATAAGGGCACAACGCAATGAATAGGATATTATGGAAGTGTGTGAACTATTCCTTCGTTTAAAGCAGGAGTGTCAAACTCATTTTGGTCAGGGTCAAATGAAACAAATAGGAGCTCGTCGGGGGCCAAAAATCTACTAGGGATTTCCTTTTCTTATCATTGTTTTTTACATTATGAAGGTATTTTGGAAATGTTTCCTTAAACAAAATGTGTTTTTTGTTTAGATAGGTAAGAATATAAAGCTAAACACATTGTTTTATATTTAACTATTCAACTTTTAATTATGTGTTGGGTTAAAATTTTATAATCCGATCCTCTGCAAATGGGTCCTAAAATGTCCCGGAATCTACTTCCGGGTTTTTCGCAATCGCTTTTTCTCGCATTAAAACAGTATTTTTGTCATGAAAACCTTAACAGATACTTCTGAAAACCTCCGTGCATGTGTATTAAGACTGTATATGTATAATGTATTCTCCGATTAACATTTAAATGTGTTGATTGATTGGTATTTGCATTTATTGAGCGTGGCTCCGATTGCGACGAAGTGGCCGGAACTACTTGCGGTGTAATCTACACATCTGAATTACAAGCAGAGGTTGCGTTGCCATGGGCAGCGGTCATTATTGTTTGTAGAGGCCGGTTATCAAGAAATAATGACCGGTAGAACGTTTCGAAATGACCTTCAAATCAATTGAGCGTTCTACTGCTGCTGTGAGGAGCCGTGTAATAAAATAATAATATTACTGAATTGAATATCACTAAAAATCGTCTTAAGGGCCAGATTTGGCCCACGAGCCTGAGTTTGACATACCTGCTTTAAAGCAAAAAAAAAAGTTTATTCGTAATTGTTCAAGTGGACGTCATTGATGTCATTCATTTCCTGGGAAAGTGTGAACTACAAATTGCCTTTTATCTTTTTCCATTGTCTGCTGTCAAACTGGTGAGACAGACGTGTGTGCGCAGTAGCCTCTAGTAGACGGTGAATGTTGCTAAATGTACGTGCCTTTTGATGACGGGCCTTATAATAAAACTTTTGTAACTGTGATTTCGGTTTTGTACTGTAGTGCAACTTTATGCGTAACTATTATATTGTTTAATTTATTTGTGTTTTTGACTATTTGAAATGGAACTTTAAGTGCATTCTTCAAACAGTCTCAATAATGAACTACTGTCACCCAAGTGGTCCCGAAACCACAAACCTTATCACCCATAAGTTACATAACAGGGAACATGTGCGGCTGATCCATGAGCTAATATCTGATGCAACTATTTAGAAATCTCAACTAAAGTAGGTGTGCGCATCCAACCGAGCCATTTATCATTTATGGAGGAAGAAGAAAACTGTACGGACTACCAACCAAAGTGAATTACACTGTTGTCATCTTTTCAGTTTGGAAATAAATGCAACTCTAAAGCATAAATGGAACTGCAAAGCCTCTTTTTTCTCTGGATGAATACTGTACTTTGTGAGTTATGAATGTTGTCAGCTCCGTGCAGGGATACAGACGCTGGTTTCAAATATTGGGGCTGATCCGGGACAAATTGGTGGATCAGGTATCTGTAATACGTAAGCTAATATCCAGATTGGGTCTGACAGTGGATGTAATGCGACTATTTCCTGGATGATATTAACCCAGTTTTCCCTTTTTCTCATGCAAAGTTCTGTTGTTACTTGCAGGGTAAAATACTATTACTAATACTATTACTACTACCACCATTACTACTTCTACCACTACTACCATAACTACTAGTACTACCACTGAAGCTACTATAACTGCTTTTTTATTTTTAATCCTAATGGGAAACTTTGGCTACATTTTGTGAAGCACTGTAGGCATATCCCTAAACCCTCTCTAAGGAGTCTCTGTGAGTTTTCTCCAAACAGAGGAGGCCACTTTTTATGATCTCCTCTTAAGTAGTGCAGTACTCGGCCCTCTCTCCCCCGCAAGAGTCAACTGTGAGGTAACTCTTGGCTAACTATAAAAACTACTACTACGACTGGTGCTGCTGCTACCACTATTACCACTATTAAATACAATTATGCCCTTGATGTAGTATGTTAGCTATGATTTAAGGTCCATTTTCAACTCTCCAAGTCAGGTATCGTCTGGTTATTGCAAGTATCGAGATTGGTATCAGAAATGAAAAAGCTCGTTCCCTGCTGCGTTCTCCGGCCTCTTTTCAGCAAAATCAATAATGCGCCATTGACCTAAAGTGCTGTCTCAATATAATGCATTTCATTGCTCTTTTCTGATTACAATCACCCTTCTTATCTTTCCATTGGACCCTTCCCAAGGCTTTTAGTTTCCAACAAAAGGACACACTGACTGGATTTATGCTCAAGAATTTTCTAATCTTGTATTTACAACTGAAGTCCGCACATGCTTAAATGGGCTGGTGTTGTTGGGTTATTTTTTTAATGTATGACATGACATCAGTAAAAAGCACACATTTATTAAGAGTCAACAATGAAAAGAACTGGGGAAAAGGCTTCTTATAGTGATGTGTACATGGTATAGACACATATACTGTAAGTGCATATTCAGTACCATCCTTATGAAGGCACAAGTCTAGTGCTTACTCACTGCTGCATCACTTAGAATGGACATTTTTGTATTTTTATTGATAAAATACAGTAACCACTGTTCAACACAGACAGAGGCCTCCAATAGTTGTTTATGAATATGTCTGTTTTGTATGTACAGTAAGTCACATTGATCCCAAATTTCCATCTACTTTGCTTTTTCATTGGTTTTATTTTGGGACATGTCTAATTCCTATTCTGTTGTGAGCTAAGTTTTTTCTGTCATAAATAATGTTTTTTTGTCCTAACAGAAACAGAATACTTGTAAGAAAGAGCCCTGTGAGTCAGCATCTGAGGCTTGTCTGAGAGCTGATTGGCTGAGTAAAGGTGGTCCCCTCTTTTTCACTTTTCTGTCTGAAGAAGCTGAACTAAAGATGTGACAGAGTCCACAAATCCATGCATGAAAAACGAGCAATGGAACCAAACTGTTTTGAGAGCGAGGTTAGAACTGATTGATCTTATTCCATATTTACATTTTAGGTTAATATAACAATGCCTCTATTCCCTCAAAAACAAATATCCAGGAGCCATAAATATTTTGATAATTTTTTCCCCCAATTTAAGGAAATCTCTGAGAGTAGAGGCGTTTTGTTGAACCAATAGTTTGTTGGGCATGAAAGGGAAAAGGCTATGGGACATTTTAGGACTGTACATGGAGAACTGACAATACCTCTTGAAATGTATTTGGTTAGCGCACATGTGTTCATTCTACATTTCTTCTTCTCTTGCCAATATACTGTTACTTGCAGTGAAAACTACAGTACTACTACTACTACTGCTACTGCTACTACTTTTTAATCCTATACTGAAAAAATTTAACCAAATGTTTTTCTGAGTACGTAGTTATTTTTAGCAGGTGAGACCACTTTTTAAGACCTCTCATTTTGTCTCATCAAAGTTCTCTGTCCTGGTTCTGTAGCTTTAAAAAAAAAAAGAAAAAAAAGTTAATTCCCATTTGAAGAAGAATGTCCACAACTGCGCAGCGATATCAGATATGGAACGCAAAAAAGACCAGGATCCAAAGACCTCACGCCATCACTGAAGCCACATACAACAAGACGGTCACCTGAAATAAAAATAAACAAATGAGAACATTGCGTGTAAATCCATTAGAGGAAACATATTATGCAAATGTAAATGTTATTTGCATTTTCTTCATGTTGCAACACGTTCCTCTATCATCCGTTTATGAGTACCTTTTGGCACCAAGATGTAACTGAATTTCCTCCCTTTCTGCCTAAAGATCTTCAGTCCTGTAATAGTGTGATGAAACAAAAACTGGAATTTTTGGATTTTAAAACAACAGTAACAAATTCAACTCGTCCCTCTGGTGTTCGCATAGGGAGTTACAGGCTGATGTAATTGTTATCCTATTAATAACCATATATTTTCTACTTAAGATAATATTTGCCATTCTAAAACTTGAATTGACAAAAAACCGAGTCACATTTGCATTTTAATGATATAAAATAATGCATGATATTTCTTCTTTAACTGTGGGACTTGCATGACACCTGTACTGCAGTGTGGCCGCCATGAAGGGGGTAGATCGTGTGGAGGAAGTGACCAGGTATGTAGATATCTGGAGTTCACGCTATGAGAATTTAAGACCAACGTATTGTCTCTTTGTCTCTATGGTCAAATCAGTTGAATTGAATCCATAGGGTGAATGTATACAGTACTGGGGACAGTACTTTGTAAAGTCACTCTTTTCAATACCACCATAAGAAAATAAGAATGCTACTAATGCTTACTATGTCGCAGCAGAGAAGAGGTAAGTGGTTATTGAGTGCTATATGGATAGCACTCTCGCCTCTCAGCAAGAAGGTCCTGGGTTCGAATCCTGGTCGGACCAGGGCCTTTCTGAGTGGAGTTTGCATGTTCTCCCCGTGTCTGGCATGCGCCTGTACTGGCGACCCTGCTCCTATCTCTGTGTGGAGTGAGAGACTAATGTCCAAAAAATAACAATTGTAAACCGCTTTGAAACTCAGCTCTGCAGTGAAAAGGCGGTATATAAATAAAGATTACTTACTACTACTACTATGTTGCTCCTTCGGCTATAAGACTGTACAACAGATGTGTCTAGACGTGTGTGTGTGCATGTGAGATCCATAGGTCGATCCAAGGGAGGGGACTGACCAAATAAAACCATTCATAATAGTTTTCTCTTCTTTTACACAATAGTCTGAACACAAACATAAACCTTTGTATTGTCCATCAACAATTAAATATAAAGTCATCAAAGACTAATAACTAAAACATTCAGTAACTTACTTTCATATTTTTAGGTTTGGACCTTACACTCTTGTCAAGTAGAATTATATGTTTTAATATATATTTTTGTGAGTTTTTCCTTGCCGATGCAGTAGGGTCTGTTGGGCAGTTAGTGTCCAACTGTGAGATTTCATAACACTTTGAAGCAACTTTTGTTAAAGTTAAACTCATCATTCTATCAATGTGCAGAAGCCAGTACTTTTCCCTTGTTGTGTCTATCTGAAGGCCAAGCTACAAGCACACCGTGGAAGCTGCTGATTGGAGGTCTCCATGCCTCCGCTCTGTATAATACACTTGCATTCTATTGTATCTGTGATCGTGTGCTTTGTTCGTGCTGTCTCTACCATCGACAATAAAACATGTCTTCTGTCTGAATGAAAGACGCGATCCCAGACTATGTCATCTTCTTCAGGTGGTGGAAGAATGCGGGCCTTGTCTGTAACATCTAGAGAACAGAAGACTTTTTTTTAACACAAAAAGTGTTTTTTTTTTTCAAGCCAAAACTGAAAAACCTCAAGAGAAACCATGCATCTGGATCAGCACATGGACAATCTGCACAGCCCCTGATTCCAGTCAGGCTGTGAGCTGCTGAGACATGGACAACACCAGCGTCCTCTTTTGCATTTGGAACAATTGGATTTCTGAATTTGGACATAATTTGGAACAATTGGATTGCTGAATCTGGACACTGAAGCTGAAACGTGTGATTCAAAGACACGTCACAGAAGAATTCATGGCTTGACACAAATGCAGCCTGAAGAAACCAACAGGAGAAGTGGGAGAGACTGTTTTCAAAGCAATATCTGGAACCACCATCGACTGATGAAGTTTGGTATTTTACTGAAGATTGTTGTCTTCTTCACAACTAGAAGGACTGTGGTGATGATCCAGGACAGTTTAACATTCTACAACATGTATGACATTTATCAACATCCATGGACATTGGTCTCTCCCTAGGGACCAACTCATATGTTTATATTTTGTGTCTTAACTGTTAATTCTCTGATCAATGTTGGTGATTTCAATGATTTTGTTGAGTCCTCTGAGATGACTTCTGTCATTGTTGTGGTTGTTAGAATTTGCTCATATTAAATCCATCCATCCATTTTTTTTTAACAAGACAATGGTCTAACTAAAAAATCCATCACTCAGAAAATGTAAGTATAGAATAGCCCTGGTTTAGCATGAACGCAAAAAGGGAACTGGGTGGTTCTTCTGGTTGAACAGGAACTGGGGGGAAATAGGGACTAGTTCTACAGGTCGCTCTAAATCTGGCTTCTGTGGACACTCTGCTGGCCTGGATGGCTAGATTTCCTACTGCTCCTGTACAAACATGCTATGTTGAATTCGTTGGACCAAGAAATAAAGGCCTTTTTCAGCCATTTTATTTGTGTTGTTGTCTCTGCAGGTTGATTGCATTATGGGTAGAACAAAACTGCACATGGATCATTTGAACACAGAGAGAATCAGTGAAAGGAAATGCAAATGGACTTCCGGTAGGTGGAGGAGTGAGGGGGTTCTGATGCTGGCACAGGGGCCACATAGGGGGCTGTTGTCATTCAGGCTTGTGCCTTGTGTAAAGAAGACTACTACTGCTGCAGGCAGAAAAGGAGAGAGGGGAGAGCTGAGAGGAGAGAGAGGAAGGGTTGGCGAGAGGGGAGACAGAGGAGAAAAGAGAGGAGAACGAAGACGAGAGAGGAAGGGAAGGAGAAAGAGGAGAGAGAGGAAGGGAAGGAGAGAGAGGAGAGAGAGGAGAGAGGAAGGGAAGGAGAGAGAGGAGAGAGAATATTTTGTCAACATAGTCCTAATGATTGAGGATGCCCATATATGGACTTTCACCATCTCATGCAAAGCGAAGGCTACTGAGATAAAATGTATGGTGCTTTTAAAGGGATGCAGCAGAGGGGGCAGCCACAGAATCCCTACACAAACATGGCCATCCATCGAAGCAAAGGAACATGCTTTTGTCCACCCACACATATGTACCCTGTTTGGGAAGCGTGAGATTGCATCCTGCACGAATATTACATGCATTGAAATGTATAATATCACATGCATTTTTACTATTCTCAGCTCTTCGTGCTGCTAATGTGTGATGCCATCCTGTGTCCTATTGCAATAATAAGGTATTACATCAAATTAGAAGTCAACTTTATCCTCGTGATATAGAATCAACAAAACGATACTTATACTATTTGGGGTTTGTGCTGATGATCCAGGACGTTTAAGGATATTTAAAAACATTTATGGATATTTATCAACAACGAAATACTCCTATGTGCTTGTCATTATTGTTATTATTTCCTGTGTTTGAACTGTTAGATTATCTGATGTGTTGGCGAATCGTAGCCAGACTCTTGCCAGACCCTTGTAGGTCCGCCATGCTCCACCAGAGGCGTTTCACTGAGCTCCCACCTTGTCCTTCAGGGATCTGGCGAGAGTCAGGCTAACCGCGGTAAAGTGGCCCGCATCTTTCAGCTCTATGATCAAGCGGCCCGCATCGGGGAAAATACGGTGCGCGTTTCTTTGAGAACTTACGGTAACAGCGGAACATCCTTTCGGTGTCACCCATTTTTATCGAACAGAAAGCGCGCTGGGGTCAGGGAGACACGTTTTTGTGATTAAAACCTTATAGAGATGCCACCCGGTACATATAGCACCAGCCTCCTACGATTCCTCCGGCAGATTGTGAGTCCTCAGGAGGATAGCCACTCTATTGTTAAAGTACACAATTTGGTCCGCTAGTGCAATTTTCAAGTATCGTAACTATTTACTGTAAAAAGGTGTGCGACTAATTTCACTGGATTCATGACCTTATTAGTGCCCTCTACCACTGTACCAAAGACAAGAAACTTTTACTGTAGAAATATTGAGAAATATTGATTTAAAGTAGCCATTTTGGTCCAAAATACCTCCAAAATAGTCAAAACATGTCACTTTTGATCTACTGTAACTTTTTACTGTAAAAAGGTGTGCGACTAATTTCACTGGATTCATGACCTCATGATTGCCCTCTACCACTGTACCAAAGACCAGAAACTTTTACTGTAGAAATATTGAGAAATATTGATTTAAAGTAGCCATTTTGGTCCAAAATAGCCTAAAAATGGTCAAAACATGTCACTTTTGATCTACTGTAACTTCTTACTGTAAAAAGGTGTGCGACTAATTTCACTGGATTCATGACTTCATTATTGTCCTCTACCAGAGCTGTATTTGCATTGCCGGCAGGTGCAGGCTGCCCTTTTTCACCGCTTCTGTTTACTGTCATAATGGACAGAATTTGTAGGTGCAGCCAGGGGACGGAGGGGGTCCGGTTCGGAGACCACAGGATTTCATCTCTGCTGTTTGCCGACGATGTTGTCCTGTTGGTTCCAAGGAACCAGGACCTGCAACATGCACTGTGACGGTTGCAGACGAGTGTGAAGCGACTGGGATGAGAATCAGCACCTCCAAATCCGAGGCCATGATGCCTGACCGGAAAAAGGTGCCTTGCCCTCTCGAGTAATGAGTAATGATTAATGAGTAATGATTATTTTATATATATATAAAAAATATATATATATATATAGCGGAAAAAAAAGCATCCGCGCATGCGTCAGCCGGCGCAAGCTCCATTCATTTGAACGAAAGACTTAAAAAATTCACAGCGAGTAAAGTAGAGTGGTCCAAAAAAATTCACCCCCCTCATCATTGACACACATGTGGAACGGAGCTTTGGGCCAAGAGCCAACTTTTGGACCATCCTTTTCGAGAGGTCTGCCAATGCTATACGTTAGCATTGGCTAATTCTTAATCCGGGTCCACCCCCATCGGCCCGGGGTGGTATTGCAAGCATGTCAGCGCATCATTTTGGCCACTTTCGAGCCGGGACCCGCCCCCACTGATCAGCCCCCAATCTTCACTATCCATTAATACCTATTGAGCATGTTTTTAATGCCAGGGGAAACCGGAGCACCCAGAGGAAACCTATGCAGACACGGGGAACATGCAAACTCCACTCAGTAAGGCACTGTTCCGACTGGGATTCGAACCCAGGACCTTCTTGCTGAGAAGCGAGAGTGCTATCCACTCAGCCACCGTGCCGCCAAAGTGGAGAGGTATTTCCTCACGTGGAGGAGTTCAAGTATCTCGGGGTCTTGTTCACGAGTGACGGAAGGATGGAGCGTGAGATTGACAGGTGGATTGGTGCAGCGTGCGCAGTGATGCGGCCACTTTTGATTTACCGGTCAATTCTTGTTCCCTCCATCACCTCTGGTCATGAGCTTTGGATAATGACCGAAAGAACGAGATTGTAGATACAAGCGGTGGGAAAGAGTGGTTGGGCACTCCCTTAAGGTGTTTTCACCCCGGACTCAACTTAGACTTGAAAAGCGTCAGTTTTGCACTGAAAATGAATAGTGAAGCGCGTCAGGTGACGCTGAGAGGCCCGGCGTCACTTGAAGCGCTTCAAAAGACGCGAGCATTATGCGCGTCACTTGAAGCTTTTGACACGCGTAATGCTTGCGTCTCTTTTGTCGTAAAAAAGTCCCTTAACGCCGAAGTTGAGAAAAGCTTTTGGAGCTTGACGCCGGGCTTCAACCAATCTGGAGACGAGGAGCAGCAGCAGCAGCAGCAGCAGGGCTGTCATGTAGCTGCTACTGCTTTTTCATTGTCATTATTGTTATTTGTAATATTATTTGTATGAATAGTAACGTTCTTAAAAAGTAAGTAACACAATCAATGTACATATGCTGTGAAGTTAAAGTAATTTATTTAGTATAAGAACAAGCTAAAGCTGGCTCAGACACAGCAGACTGAAAGACAGGCGCTCCTCCGTGGGAATCAGTGCGAGCTCCAGGTGGGAGCGAGAGAAGCTCCTCCCACCCGGCGTCAGGAGCTTCAAGCACCAAGGGGCGTTCACACCGGACCCAGCGTGAAATATTGCGCGTCAAAAGCGTTTTGAAGCTATTGGTCTGAAAGCACCTTTAGAGATAGGTTGAGGAGCTCAGTCACACGGAAGGAGCTCGGAGCAGAGCCTCCGCTTGTCGACTTGTCGAACCTCCGCTTGTCGACAAAAGGGGCCGTAGCCCCTTTTGTGTATTTTTTACCAAGGGGGGTACTTTGACTAATTATTTCTCAAAATTTCCACAATAAAAGTTACAGTAGACCAAAAGTGACATGTTTTGACCATTTTTAGGCAATTTTGGACCAAAATGGCTACTTTAAATCAATATTTCTCAATATTTCTACAGTAAATGTTTCTGGTCTTTGGTACAGTGGTAGAGGGCAATCATGACGTCATGAATCCAGTGAAATTAGTCGCACACCTTTTTACAGTAAAAAGTTACAGTAGATCAAAAGTGACATGTTTTGACTATTTTTAGGCTATTTTGGACCAAAATGGCTAGTTTAAATCAATATTTCTCAATATTTCTACAGTAAAAGTTTCTGGTCTTTGGTACAGTGGTAGAGGGCAATCATGAGGTCATGAATCCAGTGAAATTAGTCGCAACAGCAAAAAGTTACAGTAGATCAAAAGTGACATGTTTTGACCATTTTTAGTTTATTTTGGACCAAAATGTCTAGTTTAAATCAATATTTCTCAATATTTCTACAGTAAAAGTTTCTGGTCTTTGGCACAGTGGTAGAACATAATGAGGACATAAATCCATTGGAAAGAGTCACACACCTTTTTACAGTAAATAGTTACAGTAGATCAAAAGCGGGAATGTTTTTACAGTTTTGTGTATTTTGCACTAAAGTGTACTTTGTCTCAATTTTACCCAACATTTCCACAGTAAAGGTGTGTGGTTGTAGGCACAGCGTTGAAGGCAGCTATATCGAGGTCATGAACCCAGTGGAATAAGCCACACAAGTCTTTACTGTAAAAATGGACAGCTGCTGAAAATTTGACCAAATTAAATGCTTTCCAAATATGGGTTTATTCACAAAAACGAGTCTCCTCAGCGCACTTTCTGTTCGAGGAGAAAAGGTGACTCCGAAAGGCTGTTCCGCTATTACCGTAAGTAGTCAACAAAACGCGCACTGTTTTTTTCTCGATGCGGGCCGTTTTACTTCGGAGGTGAAAGATGCGGCCCACTTTACCGCGGTTCAGGCTAGGGCTAGGGTTAGGCGAATCGACAATTTTGTTAAATCCTCCGAGTCATATAGTGCCACTAGAAGTGCCACTTGCTGATGGAGAAGGCCAACATCACAGGCTGAGTGCTGACCCAACTGCAGCACCTCTCTGACCGGGAGAGAGAGCCGCCAGTCCCGGGAGGTGAGCCAGCAAGTCTGGGAAGAAGAACAAAAACAGCCAGTTTAATGTGTTGATTTGAATAAGATTTGATCAGATTTAGTTTTATCAAAGTCTTGCGCGCTGGATTCTGCTGCCATCTAGTTGCGACCATGACGCTTTGCAGTAGACTGAAATTCAGGTTACAGAACCTATCAGGGCCCAACCCAATTGCGGCCCCTAAAGCTCTTCTTCTTGGCTTTCAGGTTTCCTGGTGATTGATGAAGAAAGCCACGTTACACTCAGATGTATTTATTATAGCATTGAGAGGATTGGATTTATTTAAGTTTACAAGTGTCTTCATAATGATGCAGTTCATATATGCAGGATCCATAACACCTAAGATCAAAGATCTTTATTGTTTCTCTAATTTCGTAAAGCCTCCTGTGAGGACTGTTGTTATTATGTAGAGCTTTACAAAATTTATTTTTTGGAATCGATTGTGAAACATTTGGACATCTCTGATATCCGATTTCAAAGTTCAGGTACAAGAAATCATCATGGTAAATGTGTTTGACATTCGCCCTTGTAAATGTTGGTAAGAGAAAAACAGTAGCGGCAGAAGTAGTATTAGTAGTAGTAGTGTAGTAGAAGTTGTAGAAGTAGTAGTAGTATTAGTAATAGTAATAGTAGTAGTAGTAGTCGTATAGGGGTGGGAACCTCAGGGTACCTCACGATACGATATGCGATACAAAGCTCACGATAACGATTATCTCACAATATGACAATCCAGCAATTATCCATACATTGGTCAAAAATCCATACATTGGTCAAAAATATACCTTATATATATATATTTCTTATATTTATGACATTTAAGTGAATAATTACACTTTATTTCAAGATAAATGGATAAAGTGTCATGTGTAACATTAAAGTGAACAGGCAAAAATGTCTTTTAACCTGCACATTTTAGTAAAAATCTTACTTAATCTGTCTCACATCCAATAAAATCAATATGAACATTCTACAGAAATTGTAGAATTCGTAATGTAGCCATATATTTGTTGTGTGAGTTTCGAACCCCAAAGCAGAGGGAGGCCAAAGCAGTTTAACAGTCTTTAATAAAACAAAGATACAAAGATACTCAAAAAAGGATGGAGCAGTGGAGACAGGGAGCAGGCCGGCCGGAGAGCAGAGCGGAGACACGAGGACTGGCCGAGCACGGGATCTGGAGATTGCAACAGGTAAGTAGTGTAATCCAAAAACCACAGGTAAGCAGAGAAGACACTGCGTAGCACTACCGATATGACCAGGGTCATATACTGAGGTGAGTGGAGTGAGTGGATGTGTGTCTCGTCAGCAGCCCAGCAGAGACCGGCCACGCCCCCTGCCTCACACATGCTCTGGAAAGAGAGCATAAACAGAATCATGACAATATTAAGTATCAATACTTTTTTTTCAAGTAAAGCTTAAAAATTATTTATTTTTATAAATAATATTTATTTATTTTTTTCATCAATTCTTAGCATATATTGATTATCGATTGCGTCAGAAAGGATCCCGATATATCGATATATTGTCACACTCCTAAGTAGTAGTAGTAGTAGTAGTAGTAGTAGTATTTGGGAAGCCTGCATTAGATCATCATGATGATTGTTCTCTCACTGCTGCTGACAGTCGGGATGCCAGTGTCACTTCCTGGTTTCCTTCAGTCCCATCAGCGCTGGCTCCAGGATAAAAACCTCTGGGATGTCACTGAACACCTCCCAGTGCTGAAATACATTTACATAACTTGTTGTTACTCATATACCATTATTTAACGACCGAATCACATATACAAGGCTGAATAATATTGTCATAATATTAAAACCAAACATGTCTAATACTGTAGAGTGGGGTACATGTACTTTTACTTTATTACAATCCATACTTGCTCTGTGTCCATGACGACAGCTGCCACCATTCCCAGTGCAGACAGCTGGAGACCTCAGACACTGCACATCTCACACATGCTGGAGATTTAACATGCGTTAAATGGGTCATCAGATTCAGTTCTTTAAATAAAACTGAGTTTCTGACTTCTGAAATCACCTTCATCATGAACCTAATTGTAAAGTGAACGGAAACATGTTCCTCACAGGTTTCTCTAGCAACATTGAAAGCAGTGTCAAATGCAGAAGACAGTATTCCCTCCAATGATGAAAAAGTATATCTACCTGTAATGCTGGATCCACAGAGTTTGCTGAAGTCATGTATCTACTTTATTTAGTTTTAGGTAATTTACTGTATATATCATTATAATGATGATTATATATGATTTGAAATGAAATTACATAGACGAGATTGAAGACAGGCTGTCCTCTCCTGAAACTGACAGATCTACACACGTACACTGACAGACGTGTCGCAGGCATAGACCGTATTATAGGGAGACTAGTGATGTCCAGGTGTGATGTCTCATCACACCTCAAGCAGTTTGAGGGCTGACACTGAGCGCTGGAGGCTTGGTCTGTCTCTGGGTTTGAGCCAGCCCCAGGTCCGAGACAGTGATGTCAAAAATGCCAGTAATTTGCGTGCTCTCCGGTGCCGTCTCCTGTCCTCTGTGTCCTCCTGGTCTCTCCACAGATGGTGGTGGTCGTTGCTTTGGTGCATTCTGTTGTCTTTGCTGTGGAACCTGTTCTTCATGATGATGATCACAACAGCACAAGGTTCTTCAGCTCCAGGATGACATTGAGGACGTCCCTGCAGCCGGAGGTGAGTGACGATGCAGTGTCTGAGTACAAACAGGTGATGTCTCTGTTTACAAGGGACTGCAGACCCCCCCTGCTGCTCCGCCCCTTCACCCCCCCCCCTCTCCCCTCTCTTCTCTTCCCTCTCCTCACTCTGCATTAGAGTGATGCTCTGAGCAGCAGGTGGTGCACCTGTCACATGCACTGCAAATCCATAGTTTCAGGTTTTATTTTGAACAAATAATATAATAGAAAGTGTGAAAGTACTTCTTGTACTCTGGATTAATGTTGGGGATTGTACTCTACAAAGAGTCTCCTCTGTTCAGCTCTTGTACTCACGAACAGACCGTGACTCAGCTGAAACATGTCCTTGAGACATGTTCTGGACGCCGCAGCCCCTCCCCCTGCTCATGCTGCAACACCACACTGTGAGTTGCTGTCCTCAAATACAAGAGGGGATTGGTACTTTAAATTAATTATTGAATAACAGCAATTGAATAAATTAACAGTTGTTTTGGCTCACAACAAACCGCTGTTCGACTGGTTTATGGAGATAATATGTAGACAATGAATATTGTAACTATATATTGTACTTGTCATTCTAATTCACCCTTTTGGTCTGTCAGCTCACAGGTCGCCATGACTCTACTGTCATGATGGTCCATGCAACAGAGTTAATACATATGAATGAATGTATGAATCCACCATTTGTTATCAATAGAATGTGATAACAAATGTGCTATACACACACAACTCACTGATGTCATTTCAGAAAATTCACTAAAGACACAGCCTTTTTAATCTGTGCATTGTGTTTGTGGTCAGTGCTAAGTCTCTCTCCTCTTACAGTAAGAACATTTGATAGCAAGCCCTGTGTGGAGTTTGGCTTTTTTGTTTTTTATTTGTGGGCATCCCTTTTGGTTTCCCCCAGATCATGCTCCTAATCTGGAGACTCCTACTCCTGACAGACTGTAGCTACAGTGAGGCTTGGGTCAAATGCAGTGTGTGAATCAAACAAAGAAGTGTAACTTTAAACCGTAAACCTTTTGGCTGCAGGGGTCGCTCTGAACAGTGGGATCACCTACTAAAAATATTCAGTTGGTGCAGTGCAGTCAGTGTCTCATGTTATATGTCAGAGGTGCCGTGGAGATAACTGTTTAGGCGTCAACCACTCAGCCGGCTGGAAAGAAGCAAGGTCAGTTGTCTCTTGTAACTTCTGTCTGTTTAATGTATGAATGGGCACCACATTTTAAACAGGTAGTTTCTCTTCAGATGCATGTTAGAGTTGTGGAAATGAAAAGAGCAAAGTCTTCATCTAGTTAGAATATTGCATTTTAAACAGGTGTTATGTTTTTTTCAGAGATCTGACCAAGCCCTGTTTTTAAGATTCAAGTTTTGAGACAGCAAGTTTCTTTCAGTCCTTTTAAGGCTTCAAACTAATTTACTGAAGACGTCTCATATTTGGATTACCTGTATAATGTGGATTATTGCAATATGAGCTCACTGTGACTATGGGTTTTATTATTCCAATGACTGGAGAATTAGTTTTCTTTTTGTCGTTGAAAACAAATAGTTTGACCCAATAGAGAGAGTCATGTCAAATTTTCATTGTTCATTGAACATGCTTCATATTATAAAACATAAAAACATGTTGTCTTTTGCATATGTATTATTTATATACAGTGCCTTGCGAAAGTATTCGGCCCCCTTGAACCTTTCAACATTTCGCCACATTTCAGGCTTCAAACATAAAGATATAAAAATAAATTTTGTTGTCAAGAATCAACAAAAAGTGGGACACAATCCTGAAGTGGAACAACATTTATTGGATAATTTTAACTTTTATAACAAATAAAAAACTGAAAAGTGGGGCGTGCAATATTATTCGGCCCCTTTACTTTCAGTGCAGCAAACTCACTCCAGAAGTTCAGTGAGGATCTTTGAATGATCCAATGTTGTCCTAAATGACTGATGATGATAAATAGAATGCACCTGTGTGTAATCAAGTCTCCGTATAAATGCACCTGCTCTTTGATAGTCTCAGGGTTCTGTTTAAAGCGCAGAGAGAACCATGAAGACAAAGGAACACACCAGGCAGGTCCGAGATACTGTTATGGAGAAGTTTAAAGCCGGATTTGGATACAAAAAGATTTCCCAAGCTTTAAACATCTCAAGGAGCACTGTGCAAGCAATTTTATTGAAATGGAAGGAGCATTAGACCACTGCAAATCTACCAAGACCCGGCCGTCCCTCCAAACTTTCATCTCAAACAAGGAGAAGACTGATCAGAGATGCAGCCAAGAGGCCCATGATCACTCTGGATGAACTGCAGATAACTACAGCTGAGGTGGGAGAGTCTGTCCATAGGACAACAATCAGTCGTGCACTGCACAAATCTGGCCTTTATGGAAGAGTGGCAAGAAGAAAGCCATTTCTCAAAGATATCCATAAAAAGTCTCGTTTAAAGTTTGCCACAAGCCACCTGGGAGACACACCAAACATGTGGAAGAAGGTGCTTTGGTCAGATGAAACCAAAATCGAACTTTTTGGCCACAATGCAAAACGATATGTTTGGTGTAAAAGCAACACAGCTCATCACCCTGAACACACCATCCCCACTGTCAAACATGGTGGTGGCAGCATCATGGTTTGGGCCTGCTTTTCTTCAGCAGGGACAGGGAAGATGGCTAAAATTGATGGGAAGATGGATGGAGCCAAATACAGGACCATTCTGGAAGAAAACCTGTTGGAGTCTGCAAAAGACCTGAGACTGGGACGGAGATTTATCTTCCAACAGGACAATGATCCAAAACATAAAGCCAAATCTACAATGGAATGGTTCACAAATAGACGTATCCAGGTGTTAGAATGGCCAAGTCAAAGTCCAGACCTGAATCCAATCGAGAATCTGTGGAAAGAGCTGAAGACTGCTGTTCACAAACGCTCTCCATCCAACCTCACTGAGCTCGAGCTGTTTTGCAAGGAAGAATGGGCAAGAATTCCAGTCTCTCGATGTGCAAAACTGATAGAGACATACCCCAAGCGACTTGCAGCTGTAATTGCAGCAAAAGGTGGCGCTACAAAGTGTTAGCACAAGGGGGCCGAATAATATTGCACGCCCCACTTTTCAGTTTTTTATTTGTTAAAAAAGTTTAAACTATCCAATAAATTTCGTTCCACTTCACGATTGTGTCCCACTTGTTTTTGATTTTTGAAAAAAAATTGTTTTAAAAATATCTTTATGTTTGAAGCCTGAAATATATATATATATATATATAATTAGAAGGTGCCTTGTGAGTCACTATTTGACACAAAAACAGATTCCAAGATGTGACAGAGGTCAAAAGCTGTATGTATGTAGATTGAAAATTAGGTACCTCTGCTTTAACTCAACTGACGGGGCTCGAAGTCAAAGTCAAGGCCAGAATCTAGTCCACACAGTTTGGAGACAATCATAAGAACATATTAATGAACATACTTTTGTGTGTGTTTTTCAATAGTAGAAGAAGTGGCTATGACTGACATGGGTCAAAAGAGGACCATATGTCTCCGGAACATTTATGACCCAAAACCAGTAGCCAAAGCTCCCGTGCGGATCCGACCTCCGCCTCCCAGACCCCCGACCACCAAACCCCAAGAGGCCATCTCTGCTCCCTCTGTGGACCCTCCGGCTGATCCCATCATGAGGAAACGAGCCAAGTCTCTGTCGTTTTTAACTCCAGAGAGGAGCGCCCAACACCGGGGTACACAGGTGCGCTTTGTGGATGCCCTGGGCCTGGAACTAGAAGAAGTCAAAGTGTTTAAAGTCCAGGAGCACCCTTCCATCCCCGATCACGTCATGTTCAGACTACGGATGAATTCAGAAATGGCTTTTAAGAAATCGCCGGAGCTGTCGTTGCCGTATTTTAAACCCTGCTTTCCGGAGGACCAGAGAGCTCAGCCCAACTTCATGGAACGCTTGTACAATCAGTGCGTTTGTCTGGAAAAGGTTGCCTGCTCCGACCAGGGAATTACAGGCTCCATTTTTGTCCTGAACATTGCCTTTGAGAAAAGTGTGGCGGTGCACTACTCCTTCACAAACTGGAGGACACACTCCAACGCTGCGGCCTCCTGGGTGTCGAGCGGAGACGGCGCCAATGCACCGGGAACAGACGTTTTCAGGTGCCGATTGCCTGTTCCACCGTTTATCCTGGAGCCCGGAGCCATTCTGGAATTTGCTATTTGCTACAGCGTGAATGGACTCAGTCACTGGGACAATAACAAGGGACAGAACTACAAACTGTCTTGCCATAGCTACAAAGTGACTGTGCCAAAAGAGTGTGAGGGCAGCATGCTCCATTTCACCTAAATAAGAGCCCACCACGAGACCTTCTCCACAGACTCCCACTGATGTATGCTGCCATTGTGTCCTTGGGCAGGACACTTGGCCCAACTTTTCCTGAAGCCCCCACTGAAAGATCAAGGCTTTGCAGCCGTCCTCCTGTGGACTCACCACCTGCAGGAGGATCAGTGAGGGGCTGGTGCTTTGTGAACTTAAAAAAGTTAAATCGTTCTGTTGGATAAATTGGACAATATATTTACTTTGTCATTTTTATTATACTGTAGTTTTGAACTGACAAAGAATATGACAATAAATGAATGTAGAACTTGGTGTAGAATGGTTGGATGGTCTGAATTAATTATTAATCATTAATTTACTTAGAATCATGGCTAACCATGTTAAATCTTTTTTAATGTCGCTATCAGCAAAAAAAAAAATACAATCATTCATGTGTGTGTGTATCTATTTGTATGTATGTGTGTGTGTGTGTGTTTTGCTGCTGCACATGCTTGAAGAGAGACAGATCCTCTTACACTCTGGACGACTATCAAAGCTGACGACAGCTGCTCTCAGCTGGATCTCCAAACACGTAGAGAATGTGTGTCACCCTAATGTGTCTATTTACCTTCTCAATTTCTCTTTTGCAGAAGAATTGTTCAAAATGGTTTAACAGTAAGTAGTGCTTCAGTGGCTTCTTTGTGATTCTAAAGTAGTTTGTAGATATGATCTTCTGCTTCCAAACGGCCCTCTGAATGAACTCAAACAGATCTGGAGTTAAATTTAGATACTAGGGCAAACGCATGTGTTTGACCTAGTACCTTAATCTATCCAAGAGTCTGTATAGTGTAAAATGATGGAAAACAGGGACAGAAACATTGATTAACACTTCATCCATCCATCCATTTTCTACCCTTTAATCCATTTCTGGGTCAGGGGGGTGGCAATCAGAGATGTCACCCAAGTCTCATAGCACCAGCCCCTCACTGACCCTCTGCAGGTGGTGAGTCCACAGGAGGACGGCTGCTCTCTGAGTGTGAGCATAGCCTTGATCTTTCAGTGGCGACTTTTGGGCAAAGTGGGGTTAAGTGTCTTGCCCAAGGACACAACGACAGCAGTCATCAGTGGGAGTCGATGGAGAGGGTGCAGAGGTGGGAATTGAACCCACAACCTTCTGGCCTTAAGGCCAATGCTCTACCAACTGAGCTACAAATCCTCAGTGTTTCAAAGCAGTGCATTTAAAGATACACCTTTTCAACACTAGATGGCGACAGTGGCTCAGTCGGTAGAGCTTTGGCCTTTCAATCTGAAGGTCGTGGGTTCGACCCCACCACAAGACTTTCTTCACCGACTCCCACTGATGTCTGCTGTCGTTGTCTCCTTGGGCAAGACACTTTACCTCTGGGAACACCAGATGCCACACTGGGGCAGCTGTAAAGTGCCAAACTGCTGTTGTGTCCTTGGTGTGTGTGTGAATGGTTGGTGGTGGTCAGAGGGGCCGATGGCACATACTGGTTGCCTCGCTTCTGTCAGTGTGCCCCAGGGCAGCTGTGGCTACAGTAGTATTTATCATCAACGTGTATGGAGTAAATTAATAATGACATGTGAAGCGTCTTTTGAGTGTCCAAAAAAGCGCTATATAAAACCGATGCATTATTATTATTATTATTATTATTGCTAGATGGCGCCATTATACTTCACTATGATTGCTTTACTGTTTTGTTGACCACATCTCAGCATTAGAAGAATCAGCCGAGGTCCTCATCTAAATGGGTGTGTTTCATAAACGTGTTGCTCCTGGTTTGGTTTGTGGCATTTGAAAGTAAGGATTAAATTCACAAAATACTAATGTGTTGTATGAACCTCTCGATGTTACGTCATAAGACACTAATCTGATTTTTGGAAACGAAAAGTGTGTCACGTTGGATTACTGTTTTTCAGTGTTAAAAAAAGTTGTAACACAAGAGCAATGACTAAATGGAGTTTGTTGTACAGTATGTGTGGCAATTACTTTTAATTTATTATTGGGAGCATGTGCATCCAACAATACTGCTATAGGTGAACTACAAGTATTGTGTCCATGGAATTCAATGACATGGTAATAGTGTGTTTTGACCTTTTTGTTTCAAGTTTGTATTAATTGGCTAAAATTGAGCCAACATAGGAACATAAAGAAACATGATATGCCCCAAAACTAGTCCCAATGCCCCAAACCTCAGCTCTATCATTTGTTTATGGGGAATGAGAGATGAGCAACTATGAAACTATAAAACTGATGAGCAAGGAACTAGTTACTGTAGCTGTAGTAGTAGCATTAGTGTCCATTCTTAGCAGTTTTGAGTTTGATAAAAAAAAAAAATACAATAACAAAAAGTGACCTAAAATGTATGGTGGAAAGACTTTGCTTTCAATAGCAAATATTCTCAAGTTAAAAACACATAATTTCAACTGATTGGTCCAATTTATTTAGGTTTGGGGCATTGGGCCTAGTTGCTTTTACGAGTTTGATAGAAATGTTGCTCATCTGTCATATCCCATAAACAAATGATAGAGCTCAGGTTTGGGGCACGTTAGCATTTGCACTGATTATATAACAATATTAGTCTAATCCATGTTCGGCTCTGCATGGAGACGTGTCAGCTCGGTACAGCATCAGAAATGCATATTAGATCCTGAGTCTGCTCCTGGCTTTTTTGAAATGTAAACATGACGACGTTGAATGCATCTTCCCTAAGTCAGTTCAGCAAACGAAAACAAGAAACAGTTCTATTAAGGAATTTCAACAAGACGAGATAAACAGGAGATCTGGTATAATTTCTGAAACAATTGCCACCATATATTTTAGGTATCATTTTTTTTTTTTTTTTTTTTTTTACCAAACTCAAAACGGCTAACAATGGAACTATTCAATACACTGCATCTACACTTTCCCGCTCTCATAACAGTTTAGTTCTCTCACTAGTTTTCACATTTATGTATTTTTGGCATCTGTCACATCTGTAGATCAGCTTTTAAGACAAAAAATAAGTTAAAAGAGAGGACCACCCTCACTCAAATCTTAGGCCAACGCATCAAATAGTTATGAAAAAAGTTGTTTTCTAATAAGATGAAGACAGGAAAACGTTTACAAGACTCTGCGTTTGAAAAGTTAAGGAATACAGGCTTTCAAAATGTTTTAGTTTGAACCCAATCCATACAAATAGATATAGAGAAGGTACAGGACAAAAGCTCAACCACCAGATTAAGAAATATTAGAAATATCCTTTCTAGTTGCTGGACACCTGAATTTCTTGAACAGAGGAACAATAAAGTATTTTTGCATCAGTGTCATATGACCACCGTGTTGCCAGAGTTGGCCCTGTCTTATGTGAGGGACACCGGAAGTGGGGGTATTCCCACGCAGACAGCAGTGGTCCTGTAGTTCAGTCCATCTGCTGGGTCAGTGCAGCCAGCTCCAGAGCACGACTTACCTCAGGCTCAGACGATAAGCCGCGACAATAAACATTTCATTGTTTTATTTAGAGCAGATTGTACTCTCAGACTTTACAATGGCCTCAATGTTCCTAAGAATGCAAGTATTTGGCTTGACTTGGTTACTTCAGCAAAGTACTGTATATTAATCTAACTGGCCTATTTAAAGTGCCCTGTAACTGACCAAACACTAAACCGATTGAGAAAATAATGTGGCGTGCAAACTTCTTTTCTGATTAGATCTAATTAAGACGCTCACCTAAATAATAATCTCATCCTTGTTCTACAGCAGATCCCTTTCTCAATAAAGGCCACTGTTTTTTATCCCCTTTTTGAGTCTTTTCTTGTCGATGCAGGAGGGTCTAAGAACAGAGATGATCTGGGACATTTAAGGACGTTTAAGGTTATTTGGGACATTTATCAACATTTATGGACTTGGTCATCCCGCTCCCTATGGACCAATGGCTCCTATGTGTTTTTGTTTTCATTGCATTTCCTGGGTTTTTCTACTGTTTTATTCTCTTGTTTTCCTCTGAGATGACTGCTGTTGTGATTTAGGGCTATACAAAAATAGATTGAATTGAATGAATCTACTGGTATAAACAAGACAAACACAAGTCAGTACAAATAGAAAACCTGTATTGTGCGGACAATAAATAGTGCTTACAAAGGGTCTCTGTCGGTTACAGAGGCTTCTGCTGGAGAACATTTACACTGTCGATATGAAACACAACAAAGTCTTCATTGGGGGGAGTGACACTGATACTGGAGTGGGTTGGTCACGTGCATGTTTCCCCGTTATGGCATCAAATAGAATCTCTCACAAGAGTCTGTTTACAAAATAAGTCTCTATGGCATTGGCTCAACCTGGATTCTCGTTGCTCCTTGGACAAGCTGTAGAGTGGGTAAAGGAGAAGGCAAAGGTGGAGCTCTCTTTGCATTCAGAGACATAGCCTCCAAGCGTCTGGACCCAAATATCAGGAGCCCGCTTACGTGGGCACTGGAAGACTCCATGCAAGGTCGTCACTAACAACACCATTCAGCAGCTCTTCACAGAAGAAACCTTTCTATGGCCGATGGAATCTACAAAAAACAAATGTGATAAATGTCATTACTTAACACAGTCAATTTTCGTTTTGGAAGTGTAATTACTCTTCAAACTTTGTGACGTAGCTTTATTTAGTTTATTTCTATGTCATTGTATTTATAAAATAATCTTTATTTTTTTATTATTTTTTTAAGTGAGTGGTTCTACCTTTGGCTCATTTTGACAGTTCCATAAATGTTTATGTACATTTTAAATGTTGCCATTTTTGGTCACTTTCTATGTCAGTTAAAGCAGCTTTTATCAAGGAGCTGGTCCTGGACGTGTTCAGAGGCTTCTCAGTTTGGAGCAAGGTCTGTTACTATAGCAACACACTGTTTATTTGACAGCAGTTAGCATTTAGCCTTTCAACAAACTGTTTTAGATGTATTTCAAGTTATATTCACCAGTTTGACCACATATTACAAGGTAAAGAAAACAGATAATTACTACTTTGATTAAAAGATGTGACAAACAAAGTTTTTCATGGGATTATTTAGAATTCTGCTGATTTGAGGAGGGTTTGGGAGTTTTAGTGTTAAACAAGTACGCTCCACTTCAGGACAAAGCTTTGGCCATTGTTAAAAATATTGCCTGCAGTTTGCATAACCGCCTGGAAGTAAGCTTGGTGAAGATGCAGAGACAGCGAAGTCTCGATTTACTGTACAAATAAAACGTAAACACAAGCTAAAAATAGGTGGACTGTATAAATGTATTACAGCAGTGCAAGGTTGTGCAAACACTGCATCTGAGGGGATCAGTGTGAAGCTGAGAGTGTAAGATTTCAGTTTGAGTCCTGGGTCATAATCTACAGCATAGAGAATCTCAGTTTGAGTCCTGGGTCATAATCCACAGTTCAGAGTCTACATAGTCACAGTATTCAGGCTCCTCTCACCTCGTCAGGTGCTTGCTCGAAGAATGGACTTCCATTTCATTGCTCTTGAACTCATTCAGCTCCTTCCGAATGGCTGCCTGCAGAAAGCAACATGATGTGTTAGCACAGGTGAGCTCATTAGGGACAGAAGCCAGTCCCTCAGACAGAGGCTCGTACAACTAGGGACACATCTGTTGTTTAGAGGCCACTTATATAACACCGTTCAGAAAAGTATAGCTGTCGAAAAAACTTAACATCTAAGGCCCTGTCCACACGAAGTCAAGCTCAGGCCTAAACGCAAAAATACTTTATCAATCCAGTGTATCGTCCATACGAGGCCGGCGTTTTGGGGGGGTGTAAACGAACATTTTTGAAAGTAGGTCCCAGAGTGGAAAGATTTCAAAACTCCGTATATGCCGCTCCGTGGTTACTGCCTCTCCGCAATGTATCTGAGACGCTTGCGTCATCGCCCCGCCTCTTGTTAAAGCACGCATGTGCCGCACTCAGAAAATAATGACAACAACAATGTAGCTTGTTGGTTTTGTAATCCAGTGTGACCCGAAGCAACAGTTCAACCTCATCGTCCGTCCATACTAATGTAGTACCAGCTTGCCCACTCGCCATGTTGTCTGTTTACAAAATTCCGCGCATGCCCACGGAAGTTTGGGCTTGATCCCGTCATTGCGTCACAGCGCCACCAACAGGTCTGGCATAGTTTCACAGCGTTTTCAGGCGTATTGACTACATTCATATGGACGCACACATTTACTGAGCTAACTCCGTGTTTACAGAAAAAGTTTCTGAAATTATAAGCGTTTTGTCTTCGTGTGGATATAGCCTAAATAGCCGCTACTTTCTGAAGATCTGGGACAATTTAATATTCTAGAACATGTATGGACATTTTTCAACATTCATGGACATTGGTCTTCCTATGGACCAATACATATGTGTTCCAAATATATTGTGTCTTAACTGCTAATTATCTGATCTGTGTTGGTGATTTCAATGGTTCTCTGGGATGACTGCTGTGCTTTAGGTCTATACAAGAATAAATGGTATTGTATTGTATTGTATTGATGATTACATTGATATAGTTCATGTTGGTAATCTCATGCGTACCTTATCAGCAGCAGACAGTCTGGTCCAGGGCTTGTCTGCTTTCCTGTCGTAGTCCTGAGCTTTGGCCACTTCTACGTAGTCACTAAAACGAATGAGGATCTTTCTGTCTCGCAGCTCATCTACTGTGGGCCGCTGGTTCAACTATAGAGAAAACAACAGCACATCCATCAGAGAGACAACACGGCACGTGAGAGCGGGTATCAAAGCTGAGGTGCCGTCATAAATAAGTTGTGAAAGTAAAAAGTTCTGAACTATTTGGAACATTCATGGCCACAGCGACCTACCTTTCTGTTGAGTCGTTGTTTGATTTCTCTCCTTTCCTCCTGCTCACTTTGGTCATTTCTCTCTGTTAAAACACAGATTGCAGAGCCTTAATAAGCCATACATTTCAACGGCTCAGTCCACATGTAATAACAGTCAGCATTGTTCAAGATTCAAAACACAACCCTAGTATTTTCTCATGCACTCAAGTGGTTGATTGGCCGCGGAGGAGCTTTCATGGGGTAATTGTGCTTCGGAGCATTTGTTGTTTTTGGGGTCAGATTCTGTCACAGTGGGTCAGTGGTGAGACATGCAGCTGCTCTGAGCCAAGTCCACAGGTGGGAGCCCCAAAAAGAAGCTGCCAACTCAGGAGCCTCCATGACGGTCAGCTCCGACAGAACAGCCTCTCACACGCCACATGCTCAATCACACTCACGCGCTATTTCTGTCATGTTTACACAATGAACGCCATAATGAGCACATGCGGCGTGAAAATGTTCCGAACGGCTTCATAGATAAGAGATGAGAGTCTGCTCCAACTCTGTTTACACATTACACATTGTTCAGACTTAGTTATGGTGTCTTTGTTTTTATTGCTTTTATTTTTTTCTATCATTTGTATTTGTCCTATTTGTTTTGAATGTACTAATATCAATTCATTTATTTCAAATTCAATGTGTCCATATTTTAAAAGAATAAAGAAAAGAGAAAATGCAATACAATATAGGAACAGTGCAAGTGCAAAGACAGAGATTTGTGCCATTAGACAAATATTCAAAAGGCTTACAATTTGCTCTATCTATTTGTTATCTATTCTATCTATTTATTTAAAGTTTCACCCCTTCTTGAGAGAATTCTTTCATAACTACTGCCAATAACAAAACATGGTTGTGACATGATTGTAACTAGAGGCATACTTTTTTGACACATATTCAAATGGATTTTTTTTTTTTCTGTAAATAAACTTACACAGTCAGTCCAATCAGATCTACAGGTGATTAGTGTTTCAGCCCATCCTCTGTGGACGTGTACCTCAGAGCAGACGTGGAGCGACATGAGCTCATTTTACAGTAGGTCAGTGTCTCAATAATTAAGTTTTTATTACACCCCCAGACGCTCCTTGAAACTTTATTAGTTTATCATATGAGCCTTAGAGAGCTTATAGGCCCCTGTGAGTCTGTGGATGGACTTGCGTCTGCGTCTGTACAGCGGGGTGTGCGCTCGGAAAAGTCTCACGTACGCGTAAAGTCTGTCTTTTATTGTCTCTGTCATCACGTCAGTAAGGAAGTATACGAGATACTGTGACTTTTTTGTGAGTGCCTATGCTCATATTACAAATATATATATATATTTTTTCTAAGCGGGATTGTCTGCAAAAACAACTTTTAAAGACTTCTCACCAGATTTCAAACTACACAGATGTGCGTGTGCCTGGACTTACGCTTGAGGATGTTTCGGCTCTCCAGCTCCTCCACTCCCGGGCGCTGGCTCAGCCTCCTGCGGAAGAAGACCAGAATCACGTTCTGCACCATCCCGCTGCCCTGAACTGGAGCCCTGGCTTCAGGCTATTAGCACCGCATCCACCGCGGTCCTCGCCTACTCCTGCCTCTCCACATGGGGATAAGTGTCTATAACAGGCAGGCCACGCAGTAAAAGTAATGTCCTCCTCATAAAAGTGGTAAATCCTCAGATAGTCCCAGAATGAGCAGGATGAGGGGATGAGCGGTGCGGGTCACTCAGCTCCGTGCGCTTGTTCTGAGCGCGCAGTGAAAGGCTGCTGCCTTTTGCACAGGCTCCAGAGAGAGGCGGGGCCTGAGGAGATTGCCCTGCTACACCCATGGAACTTTTCTAATATCTGCTACACTCATAGAACTATTCTAATAATTCTACACGAATGGAAGTATTATGATATCTGCTATATTCATGGAAGTATTATGCTATCAGCTATATTCACGGAAGTATTATGATATCTTCTATATTCATGGAAGTATTATGATATCTTCTATATTCAGGGAAGTATTGTGATATCTGAGGCACTTCTGATAAGGACCACGTGCACATTCAGACGGATGAAGGCTCAATAATGTCGAGGTCAGAATAACAAATGAAACAAGAAGGAAGTGAATATGATAAAGTGGATTAGACAATGATGCGTGCGTGAATGTTCCCTGCATTTTGCTGACAGTGCACTTAATAGACACACTTGTGCACTTACAATGAATTAATCAAATTTGTTCATGAAGCACAATTCATGCAGTGTAACCACAAGAGCTTCAGGCCATACTCTGTACAAATAATATTTCATTGGGATCAAGGTAACAATTTAATCAAATAGACCAGTGATGGTTTATTTTGGTTTTGACATATTGCAGACATGTGTCATGTTATGCAGGTCTCTGTGTTGCTGTCTTTGAGATCATAAACATAAGTTCACAGTGTCAGACAGCCAACTTCAGCTCAGCCAATAGAGGCACACTGTACCTCGTTATAAAATTTAGGAGCTCTAGAATTCAGCTGTTGATATTATTTGTATAAACTGAATATTTTCTTTAATTGTGTTACGAAATTCTGTCTTTGGCGCTAAGGTGGCTCGTGAGATGATCATTTGTCATTCAGCCAACTCCAGCTGTTTTATAGCTAATTTTAAAGCTTGGAACAGCCTGAATCGAGTCAACATTTGTTTACAGTCTGGGAGGTCGGCCCCTGGACCACCTCTGATGTATGGACAAAAAGATCCATATTTTACACTCACCACGTGTTTTATACAGAGCAGCAAAAGATAGAGAACTGAACTTTCTCTAAACTGCTTTGCTTAATGAAAAGGTGTCCATGAGTTCATCACGGGTCAGCATTTTGAGCCCTCACATTGTTGGGATGCCAGTGCCACACACATAACTTTCCAAGATAAAACAGGAGCTTGATCCAACTGCTACACACTTGTCCACAAGCAGTGACCAGGCATCAGGCAACCAAGACACACGACCGAATTCCTACATATATAGATTCATATTTGTAGGCCTACAGGGTATTAGGGTTGAAAACAAACTATAGGACAACATTGGCTGTTTGATTCATTGACCTACTGTATATTCAAACAACTGAAAGAATGTCATATGGTTGCATAGATAATAATAGGGTCTCTAAACCCAGTATACATCAAAATTTTTCGAGGTTTCTCCCACTGGGTTTTTGAGTTGTTCCTTGCCGATGCAGGAGGGTCTCAGAACAGAGTGATGATCCGGGACATTTATTAACATTTATGGACAGTGGACATCTTCCCCCGATGGACCAATGGCTTTGATGTGTTTGTTATTATTGCATTTCTTGTGTTCGAACGGTTTGATTCTCTGATCTGTTGTTGGTCACTCCACAACTACTGTAGGACCTCCTGCTGTTTTAAGGCTGTACATGAATATGTTAAAATGTAAGAGGCCCAGTATACATCAAAAAAGGTTTAGAGGCCATTGTGTAGTAAAAAGTTTGAGGCCTATATTTCTTCACTCTTTTTAATGCACTGTGATTATTTATGCCTTGTGTGATTTCAATGTTTCTTTTCTTGTTTTCTTAAGCACTGTGAGTTGCTTTGTGCATAAACTACACAAATAAACTTGCCTTGCCTCAGCGCTCATGGTTGATCAGACACGTTTTTCTATCATTTTTTAACCCTAAGTGTCTCTTGTTATCTTCTCTGACGTTAATGCAATCACTACCCAACCACTATCATGACCTGTTATCAGCCTCCACATTTCAGATCCCAAGAAACAATCACTTGACCCTTTTACCAGTCCCTGCCCCACTTTTTCTCGGCTACATTTGACCTGAATTTAAGTTCTCAGCTAATCCTTCTTGCCATTTTTTTTTCAAGAAGGGACAGCTATCAGCCTTGGTTCCTAGTCACAGAGGCTATGACTGTATGAAAGTAATGAATAATGCCACTAAGTTCCAAATATACTTGCTTTGTAGATACACATTAAACAAACAGCGTGTCATGGAGTATGTGGAGTTGCTCACACAGCCACTTTTAGTAATCATCTGGACAAAAGCAGGCCGCACAATGTGACTGCAGCCGAGCCACACAGACTGACGCTCTAATTCAAACAACTGTAGCAAAGCAGAATAAAAGAGGAATTACGTGCTTTTCACCAGCCCAGAGGCTTTATGTGCTGACCTGCGTAAGGACCATGTGCCGTTATGACTGGGAACACCAAGTCTCCTCTTGAACAGAACGACCCCCTTTTGCTTCAGCCATGGAAATTACCAAGAGGACAGAGGATTTTTGAGTCGCAAATATACTGTCAGGGTGAGCTAACCCTACTGCACGATTCGAGACGCAAGGAGATTGAGAAAATATGTGAAAAAAGTTCAAGTATTTTAGTAACACGAAAGCAACACAGTATGAACCGTATTGGGGACAGGAGAGCCCTGGACAAACTAACATCTACGCTAGACCATGACTGTCGCCCCCTGCAGGACACTCTGACGGATCTGGAGAGCAGCTTCAGTGACAAACTTATCCACCCTCACTGTGTGAATTAGAGGTTTCACAGGTATTTCCTTCCTGATGCTGTCAGACAGTACAATGAACAATGAGGACTGATTAACGCTGTCGACCTGATCTCACAAGCCATGCGTCTGTGCCATAATGTGCAATATACTGACATTATTGCACATATACCAATATGTGCAGTAGTTTGTTTTAGATTTATATTTTTTTGATATTTATTTTAACTAGATTAATAAATATAATCTAGTGAAAAGATTATTTTCACTAGATTTATAATATTAGTATAAATATGAGTATATTTGTTTTCTATGTTGTTTCTTTTTTAAGCTAAAGATAGAGATTTTATTTCATTAGAGTTGTGCTGTACCTGATATTCACTTATCTCCCTCTATTTCCCCTCTGTGGGACACATTAAGGATCTCCTAATATCAAATGAGTATGAGAGCAATTGAGCATTCTCTTATCTATAACTGTGACAAAAATCAACTCTGAAATGCAGACATTTGGCTCTTGCTATAGAGACAAACCCAAACTAGAGCAAGACCACTATGACACGCATGATTACGTCTATAATCCATCAGTGACACCACACCACAGGTTGGCACAGCGCAAGGACGACTGCGCCAAGTGGAGCAGAGAATGAAGATCTACTAGACTGTGATAAATGGTTACGACTTCGACTCTTACATGCAAAAATAATGTATGTATCACATGGGATCAGCATGTTTAGGATGAAGATTAAGACATCCTTTATTTGTCCCACAGTGGGGAAATTTCAGTGTTGCATCACCAGTTACAGAACAGTAGAAATGAGCACACAGCACAAAGTAAATAAACACAGCTCTATACTCAATAACTCCATACTAAACTCTAATAAATTAATAAAAACATATCATAAAATCTGACTTAATCATGATAAAGAAGCAAGTATAAATCCTATGTGTTCTTATTCCTCAGTCCCAGTTTTTAGTTTTTAGCCATAGCAGGAGTTCGTCATTTGTTGCAGAGAGATCAACAGCGTGTCAGAGCGATGAGCTGCACAAAAGCAGAGCTGGGTGAGTCAGGCGGAGTGGACCCACTGAGGTGTGCCCTGATGCAGGCTCCTCCAGCGGGGGGCCTCGCAACAACACAGCCACACTTCCGCTGGGACCAATGCTGCACGCTGGGGCTAATTAAGGGAAGCCGGTAGGGAAGAGCACTGTTTACATACCCGTATTGTGGTGACCTGACCTGAAATCATAATGTAAATATTTAGAGTAATAAGATTGAAATACTGGAGCTGAGTTCACATAACATGCATGTGTGCAATAATGTGCAATATGGGACCACATGTGTCCATTGTCACTTTATTAATCAAACTAGTCAGTTTTAGCACAGAGCCTCAGGCTGCTAACATGCACAGTATCATCATTGTGAAAATTTGAATCATCAGAACTTCAATATTCTTGCACTAGAGTGTATTACAGATGCATCCATACAAGTATAATATGTATATTAAGTGTATTTGGCACTAGAATATACAGGATTTATATTTTATTTATTATGTTAAAGTCAGAAATGTTGTACCAAAGTCTTGCTTCTTATTATAGATTATAGACGCCTTCCTTATTATGCTATAGATAGAGATTTTATTTTATGTTAAGATATTGAGTATAGAGTTTAGTATAGAGCTGTGTTCATTTATCTTGTGCGGTGTGCTCTTTCCTACTGTTCTGTTACTTGCAATACAACACTGAAATTTCCCCGCTGTGGGACGAATAAAGAATCTCTTAATGGTGTTTGCATCATGATTTCATAGAGACGCCAGACAGGGTCATTCTGTATGGAGTTTCATGTTCTTCCCATATCTGCATAGGTTTCCTCCAGGTGCTCCGGTTTCCCCCTTCCACTAAAAACATGGTTGGGGCCTCGATTGTTGGCGTCTCGATTCTGACATCACTGCGTTAGAGGTGAATGAAAAATATAGGTACTCTGTGAAATGTGCTGTATAAACAAATATTACTTATTTACTTAATAATACTGAGACATTTTGCAAAAAGAAAAAAATCCTTATTGGTTATTGATCCACAGTCTTGCAATCGGACAGATGATATATAAGTTAAAGTCCGTTCCTTGGCGGTTGAGCTTGATTTTCTTTTCTTATGATGAGAGAAAAAAATAGTACCAAGTCTAGTTCAGTAACTACAGAGATATAATCCCTAACACAAAACTGTGAAAATGAAGATTACAAAACTCTATTGGCCATATTGTTGTTGTTGTAATATTACAGATTCAGTTTTGTCACTTTTAGAAATAAATAACTCACCAAACATTTGAGAATCTGATGGAGTTGTGTGATACATTTATTTACTAGAAGCAAATCAGGTTATTTTCCACTGATGTTACGTGTACAGTGTCTGTCTTAATGTCTATTGATATTTTGCGCTGTTATTACAAAATTGTCAGGTTTTGTCAATAATCATGACTTATGCCAAGTATGAAAGAGACATGAAGCCTCTGGACATGATATCAAATGTGAATATTCTGCTGGACCTAAAACTCCCGCTGCGTGGAGAATCTACGGCTCAAATTACAGACATTATTAAGCGCTTTAGTAAATGACATGTGATCTTTGCCATGTGCATATCTTACTGCATTTCACAATCACGTCTTCAGTCCAAGTGCTTCTGCTGTCCTGACATAACTGGGGATTGATTAGCAGAGACAATGGACAGCCATTAGCTAACATAGTGGACATAACCTATTTAGTAAATCAATATCTGAACTCTTTGCATAATGAACAGCACAGTCAAAAGGGCAACAGGATAACAGAACGTGTCATGGTGCTTACTGAACAAAAAGACCTGTAGTGTATAGCGCTGTGTATTCAGTTCGCAAAATCGTGACAAAATATAGACAATTAAGTTGCATTTAGCCTCTCAGGGATTGCAAAAGTAAATCACATTTTAAGTGAAACATATTATGCCTAATTTCTTTTATTTATCTTTTTAACCATGTTGCAACCTTAGACTGTAAATAGATAGACCCTGGCAGCTAGCTCAATGAAGCCCAATAGGGAAGTTTTACTCTAACTCCGGTATTTCTTGCTCTGACTCCTACTGACTCCCATCAATATATAGCCATATAAGGATTGACCATTCACAGGCCTTCATTCACAGGGGACACCAGCTTGCCTTAGCAACTGTCTTGGCAACTTGTCTGCTCCTGTTACGGCGCAAAGCTAACACCACAGAATGAAATATAAAGAATCTATCATAATAATATAATGTAAAGATATTGGCTCCAGAATATGTTCAAACCGGCTTCTTTCATATCAACGACACTATGGTGACGTCGCACTTCTGACGTCTGTTCACTCCTTATTTACGGTCTATGATTATAACATTGTTCCTCATCAAAAACAGACCTGGAGTTGTTTTTAGATCCATCCACGCTAATATCAAGAACTTTTGGTACAAACAAGTAACTCCGTCCCTTCTGTCTGAAAGCTTCTGTCTCAGTCCTGTATTAGTATCACACTTCATTACAAAAGTACTGTCCTTAAATTAGTTTTGGGAATTTCTCAGGTGAAATGACACAGTTGTGTTTCAAAGTTGGAAAGAAACACATCCCACCCCTCCCTCTGGTGGTAGCATAGGGACAGGGCACTAGATATTTTCTAAAACATGAGATGATAAAGTAAGGTAGGTTTCCTCCGGGTACTCCGGTTTCCCCTACCACTAAAAATATGTACAATAGGTCTGGCATGCGCCTCCTGTACTGGCGACCCCGCTCCCATCTCTGTGTGGAGTAAGAGAACAAATGCCCAAAAAATAACAATTGTAAAACCGCTTTGTGATTCTGGTCTGTGAAAGGCGGTATATAAATAAATATGACTTACTTTCTTACTTAATAGTCTCATTATGATTTTAAAGGCCAAAAATAATGCATAATATGTCTTCTTTTTAGGCAAGAAGCTTGTCTCGTCAGGCAGCGCCATGGATTCATTCAATCTGTCCTCGTTCAATGACATCAACTGTAAATTTAACATTGTCCCTTTTGTGTCACTTATATTTTGGGTGCTGCTGAACTCTCATCTCTTTCTTTGCTGCTGAGAGAAAATAGAAAAGTGGAGTTTGGGGGTGGAGCCAGAGCCGGAGTTTGAAATAAATGCGGCGGCGCTGTTTCGAGGCTCTTTGTATAGACTGTGGGTTAGAGAGGCGGGAGCAGTGGGGGCAGAGGAGCTGTAGGGCTTTTGACATTTCAATTAGAAGGTGCTGGCAGCGAGCTCCCGTCAAAAACAGATCTTTGTGTGGCGTTAATTACTGTATGTGGGTTAGGGCGGGTCTATAAAGTGACAACATGCAATTTGAGGTATTCTCTCCTCTTTTTTGCCGTTTATGCCTAGTCCGTGTCATCTGGTGCTTACGTGTGTTCTAAATGACTGCCAGCTCGAGTCGTGTGATTGGACAGTGGCCCGGTTGTGATGCAGCTTCCATCTATAAAAAGGCCCAAATAAAGCCGTTTTGAGTGAAACGTGCTTGTGCGGCAAAAGGCCACAAGCTGTTTAAAGCGGCGCATAAGTGGTATGAAGAGGCGCGTGTGCAGAGGATGGACTGCATTGTTCATGTATTCGTGTTTTCCACAGGGAACTGAAAAACAGGGAAACATCCAACTCTGTAGCATTGTACTTCACAACTTGCTTCTCAAAAGATTCAAAGCAGTGTGTGTGTGCACTATAATATTGTCTCTTTAAATTGACCTACAATACAGATCAACAATTAAACTTGTTTGATGACATTTCTGATAGTTTTATTGAATAAACAAACCCAAACAACTACAGTACTAAAGGAATATTAAGAGCACCTCTTACATATAGGACGCGCTGGAATCATGCTGTAATAGAGCATTATTAACATACAAAAATATAAGTTTTATAAACGTTGAAAGAGGTTTGAATTAATGTGTTCGACTTTATCCAATCCTTTTTCAAGTAGCAGTGAAAATCACTGAAAACCAACTATGTTTTTTGTTGTTGTCCATAATGTAAACCAATCTATCTTGAGAATAGATGTGTGTCCTATGACAACAAAACCAGGATGAACTCAAAATAATGCATTATCTCGTGTCGACTCATTGCGAAAAAAGGCTGCTGATTGGTCAGTTGTTACGGCTCATGTCCGGATTAGAAAAGACAATATCCCAATATAAACACCAGGATCACAGAGCGCGGTGAGTGTGACATAAACAGTTACTGAGATAGAGGAGTTTACTCTTCAATGGAGGAGCCTGAGTGAGTTGGAGTAAAACTTTGTCCATGAGCACTTCTCTATTGGGCTTCATTGAGCTAGGGAGTTAGCCTCGTCTATGTAGTCTATGGAAGCCACCTGTGCTCTTGTCTAAAGAGTGAATGAAACTGACCGTGTTCCGTTGTGTCAGGGAGATAGAGTCTGCTCTCACTCAAATTCAAGTTTGGACTGATTTACTCTGTTCTCCAAAATGTGTTCTGAGGAACATTTTGTCAATTGCATTGAAATAATCCGTAGGAAACGTTTTATTTTTTCAGTTTTCCTGAGGTCAATTCAGCCCAGCACTATAATCAGTGACAGTGAACAGTGTGGACTCTCAGCTTTAGGAGAATCTTCGGCATAAAGACTTTATTTTTCACTCATACAATAACTGGACAGGGCTTTTCTGAGTGGAGTTTGCATGTTCTTCCTCTGTAAGTAAGTAAATACAGAAGTGAACTTTATTTATATGGGTATTTCACAGAACAAGGTCACACAAAGTGCTTTACAATTATCATGTACCAATATTTTCCATTCATTCCACACTCCACAATGACAGGAACGAAACGTCAAACACGGTGCATTAAAGCCTCTGATCACCTCCAACAATTTACTCTTTCACTACAATTAGACCTATGTTTTTTTCATGCAAAGTCTTCAGAGCACTATCCTGAGACATAAAAGAGCACAGTATCCCCTGTCACCAAAGGCTTCTGAACAGACACACTTATACATTCTGATTTCAGCCAAAGAAACAGTTTGGGCGTTTTATGTGGGAGCGTGTTGCACGTGTTGGACTGCAGCACTGAGAGCAGGTGGCAGAACAACAACACAAAATCATGTTCACATGAAAGATAATTATTGAAAAGAAATGTTATCATTAGGTTCTTGAGAACTGGTCTAATAATTAGGTCAGAGTAATAATTATTCATTTAAAGATTATGATAAAATATCAGGATAATTGATGCAGTAGTTTCAGATGTTGATGTTGATGCACATTAACCTACAGATGTTTCCATGTGTTAGCAGTGGGACAGGACTACACTGTGCTTTACTGTGACGTTGCTCATCGATCACGGCTCCTGCTGCAGTGTTCGCTCACTGAGCTAAATTTAGAAAGTCAGGGTTCCCCTGTCCTGTCCCTGGCCGACCCACTGTTCTGCATTCTGCTGCAGTGCTGCTTCATGACAATCAAAGACCAAGGATTCCACTGAGGACTCACACTTCTGCAGGTGATCTCATAGAAGCAGTTTTCATGAAGTTCTTCCACTTTAAGTGTTTTGTTTTAAATGTAATCATCCATCCTCCACTGACAAAAACAAATGTGAACAGTATTTCACTATAAAAATTAAAACTAGTTCACTGATTCTCTTTCTGTGTGTATTTGCTCCAGATGCACAAAGGGGTTTCAATATTATAATTCATCACAGTATCTTAATTTGTGTTCATTAAATTGTGTTTTTGTGACAGTTTGTCCCTAGTGTTGTACAATGATCTCATCTGAAGAGCCTTAAGTAGGACACCGGCTGCTCGCCACCTCCACACGCCCACACTATGGGGAGGGATTGTGAATATGAATGTTACTGGTAAATAAAAGTGGCATGTGAGAAGGAGGTCTATATCTGTGACCCAGGGCAGCAGCTTGGCACAATCTTCTTTCTACTCCAATTTGAATAGAAATAAATACATAGAAATAGACATAACAATGTTTTATAAAATGTGACATATTAATAAGCCAAAATATATTTAGGGACTATTTCTGAAGTCATAAATATCAATTTCTCACTTTTGTCAGACAATCCTAAAATTCAACCCTTTGAAAATGTTGCAGCAATTTGCATTAAACATTTTCTCCAAAAAAATAAATGCACAGATTTGATCTTGGGTGTGCACAAGGGCTATCCACATAATGCAACATAAAAAATGGTTCCATCTATCGATTCTCGGTTTTACAAAATCCCACTCTCAAACATGAATTTATTAATATAGATAAAAGCACAAAATTGAGATTAGGATCAGATTAAATTGTCATAAATATTCCTCCCTGGACGACTGCGGAGCGGCCGCAGAAGACAATCATTATTATACATAATTATATGCATTGTACATTTCAGTATTATAAAAATAGCTTATCTTGGCTGAGTGGGCCTCGAATTGTCTGAGCCCACTCAGCCTGGATGAGAGGATATGATCTAAACCATGGCATAGAGCAGGCTGTGTACATTTCATACAAAAAGTGCAAACTGTAACTGGCTCCAACCTCAATTTATGAAATAAATACAAATGAATAAAACAGGATTGCAGCATTTAGAAATCAAGACCTCCGAGATATTGAATTGAATTGAACAAAAAGATAAACATATTTTAATAAAAAAGATCTGGAAAGAACACCTAAATACTGTACTTGTCAGAGCCGACCTTTCCCTGCCCTTTGTACAGTAACATGCTCTTTTCCAAATCAATAAGGTTTTAATGCAGAGACGTAAACATCCCAGAAAATCATTGTTTCTAATGTGACACGCAGCAGCATTCACTGCGGCCCGCTCCCAGAAGGCCCTTCACCACTGCATCGATCACTTCCTGGTGTCATCATTATGCAAGTGCATCAGGAGAGCCATTTACATAAGCACAGTCCAGGCTCTATAGAGGGAACCACATTTAAAGCTTGGTCACCTAACTTTACACCACACAAATGGAACTGTGAAATAAATTCTAACTAGTTCCTATAGCTCTCCTATAGCTGTTTTTTTAAGTTTAAAATGCATGTATTTAGAGATCTCCCCCCCTGGACTGCCACCTTAATGTGTTGGGGGAGTTTGAGTACTCGGATGACCCTGGGAGCTATGCTGTCTGGGGCTTCATGCCCCTGGTAAGGTCTCCCATGGCAGACGGGTCTCGGGTGACGAGTCAGACGAAGAGCGGTCCAAAAACCACCATGGATCGCACTATAACAAGAGCAGTGACGTCGCCCGGCATGGACGCAGCCGAGGCCCCACCCTGGAGCCAGGCCTGGGGTTGGGGCTCGAATGCGAGCGCCTGGTGGCCGGGCCTTAGCCCACGGGGCCCGACCGGGCTCAGCCCGAAGGGATGACGTGGGCAGTCCCTCCTGTGGGCCCACCACCCGCAGAGGGGTCCGTGGTGGTTGGGTGCTGAGAGGACAAGGCAGCGGTCGAAGGCGGAGACCTCGGCGACCCAGTCCGCACACACAACATCTGGCTCTTGGCAAAATGAGCTTCCTGCGCAGAGTGGCTGGGCGCTCCCTCAGAGATAGGGTGAGGAGCTGAGTCACACGGGAGGAGCTCGGAGTAGAGCCGCTGCTTCTCTATGCTGCTCGGGCATCTGTTCCGGATGCCTCCTGGACGCCTCCCTGGGAAGGTGTTCCGGGCACGTCCCACCGGGAGGAGGCCCCGGGGAAGACCCAGGACACACAGGAGGGACTACGTCTCTCAGCTGGCCTGGGAACGCCTTGGGGTCCCCCCGGACGAGCTGGAAGAGGTGTGTGTGGATAGGGAAGTCTGGGTGTCTCTGCTTAGACTGCTGCCCCCACGACCCGGCAACGGATGAAGCGGAAGAAAACGGATGGATGGATCGATGGTATTAAGAGATTTTAAGACTTCTTTCCTTATTATGCTAAAGATAAAGAATTAATACTGCTTCTTTTTAAGCAAGAGTTAGAGATTTTATCTTATTTTAGTATAGAGTTTTTATTCATTTATCTTGTGCGGTGGGCTCCTCATTTCTACTGTTCTGTAACTTGTGATGCAACACTGAAATGTCTATTTATTGACATAAGAAAAGGGAAAAAGAGAGGACCACTCGTGCTTAGCCAATCCTCTCTCAGCCAAAACTTATATAGAGCTTAATGTTACAGCCCGGCTCGGTGGCTGCAACAAAGGAAAAAGGGGGAACGACACCACAAGCAGATTTTAGGCCTGTTGGCATTTATTGACAAATGATAATAATAATAATAATGTATTACTGCGGCCAGTGTGAGTGTAATATGAGTGGCTGCGTGTAATGCAAGTAATATCAGTAGGATAACCTTATGTGTAAATGTACGTGGTGGGTGCAAGTGCGTGTAAAATCAAATCATACGAAAAACCAAGTGGCGTTGGCCTGACACGTCTGTCCCAGAACGTGGTCGGGACCAGTGTGTCGAGGGCTGGAGGGAGAGAGAGAGAGGCCATCAGCACACTTGCTGCTTTTGGGTGAACCGCCAGCCAATCAGGGCGGAGCTGAAAGATCTTCATCGGAGGAGGAGAGAAAGCTTACGCCGGGGCGCGTAACAATAAATAAGTATACACAAAAACAGCATTTTAGACTTTTAGCCTGCATATACATGGACTTCGAGGAAAGGTAAGAAGTGTTTTTGTGAGCGAATATAGCCATGACTAATTCCCCCTATAATAAATGTAACACAAAACATTGACATTGTGATCTCCAGTTCAGTTTATTACTATCTGCAGGCACCTCACAGGGAACAAAGAAGGCTTGATTTATCATCGCAGCTTCCAACAACATCCACACCCAGCTGTGAAATGCTTTGGAGGGTACGGGGCCGGCCTAAGACCTAGATCCTGGACAGCATTATTAATCCCCATTGAATGAGCTGGAGCAGTGGGCCTGGACAAAGACAGGGCCGTGGTGAGAGAGCTTGTTTAACGGCAGTGTGTGAGATATCATGGCAGCTGCAATGGCATGAAACTGCACCCGCCATTTGTCTTAATGATAACCTTCCATGTTTGGGACAATTATGCAATAGCTTTCTCACAGAGGAATCTCACACAGGAGTCATAGTTACCTGCTGCTTACAGTTTCCATGCATTGCCTGCGTTATGTGCCACGCTCAATAGGAATGCAGAAGCAAAAGTCGGAGTAATAATCCACTCTTTTGACTTTGCTAGTTGAGTAACAGTGAATTATGAATGCGTCTTTAACCAACAGGAAAGTGACAGAGATAGAGTCGCATCTGTGGTGTTATGTCAGACCCACGGGTCGCTTCACAGAGGACCGCATTATTAGAGTTTGTGAAGTCGGTATTGAAATGATTTGTTACTTCTTTGTATTGTTGTATAGTGCTGTATTCCAAACGCAGCAAACTAAGACAGACCCCAAGAGAGGAAACATGAGAATAGACCTTCCACATGGAGGAGTTTTAACGAGTGAGAGAAGAAAATAGGATAGTTAAATCTTTCAAACTAATTCATGAATAAGCAATTCATTCTAACTGTGAATATTTGCATTAGCACAGCTTTATAACCGCTTTATCAGGCAGAAAATAAAAGTAGACATGACCGTTCTCAAACAGCCCAAAGGGTCAAATACTGAGTCACATTCTTCACATTCAGCCCTTTCTTACAAGGAACAGGATCTACTTTCTCCCCCATGAATAATACATTTTATTTGTTGCAATTGTGTTCGAAAAAGGTGCGTTGCCCTCTCCAAGAGCAGAGGTTCTTACTCAAGTGGGTAGTTCAAGTATCTCAGGGTTTTGTTACGAGAGAGGGAAGATTGAAAGGAGGATCGATGCAGCGTGTGCAGTGACGCGATCACTGTATCCAACTGTTGTGGTGAAGAGGGAGCAGCGTCTGCAGTCAGAGCTGTATTAGACTGCTGCAATGAAGATGGAGCTGAGTCAAAAGGCAAAGTTCTTGATTTATGGGTTGATCTATGTTCCCTCCCTCACCTATGGGTAATGACGAAAGAACGAGATCGCGGATACAAGCGGTCGAAATTAGTTTTTTCCGCAGAGTGGCTGGGCGCTCCCTCAGAGATAGGATGAAGAGCTCAGTCACACAGGAGGAGCTCGGAGTAGAGCTGCTGCTACTTTACATGGTGAGCAGCCAGTACAGGTGGCTCGGGCATCTGTTTGGGGGGCCTCCAGCATAGTACCTCCAACTTGCCCATAAAAACGTGTCAGGACTTCACGCTATGTGCTGAGAGCTGATTGGCTGAGAGAGGGTGGTCCTATGTATTCAGTTTCCTGTCTGAATAATCTAATCCAAAGACGTGAAAGACAGTGCATGTGCAAACTAGTAATGGAACCAAATTGTTTTGCGAGTAAGGAAGAAAATTGATTGATTTTAAAAGTAAATTACATTGTTTTTCAGCTTGAATGAATGTATTACCTAACTTGTTTGTTATTGTTACTTCTGAGGGTCTAAGCACAATGTTCAGAGTCAACAGGTATTATTTACACGCTCTCATGAAGACAGCTGTGTTTAACCGTGCCACTTCTAGGACAAACAGTAAATATGGAGTGTGCCTGTGAGAAGGTTACGTAAACCCAGCAGCTCCCTACTTCATTAAACAAACAACATGCTTCCAAAGATAATCCTATTAAAGACGCCGTAACAACAACTTTTACGTAATGTCAAACGTAATTATATTTTGCTTTGCATTCCTCTACAGCTTTTTACCAAATCCGTCTGCGCACTTTAAAAACATAATTAAAAACACACGCAGGGCAACGATGTAACAGCGCGTTCATTCATTTCAGGGATTCTCAGACTCATTGCATGACTCTGCAAAATACATTCAGGATACTATAGGCCCGAGAAAAAGTAAAAAATATAGATCAAAAATTGCTTGAACTAGGCTTAATTTATATTAGTTTGAGTACATTTTGATTGTCTTAAAAGAAGATTATCCAATGGGACAAGTTACATTTTTGTTTTTTAAAACAGGCATTCAAAAACAATAAAATCAAAACTCTCCCTGGGAATGAAAAATAAAATACACTTGATTAAACTACTTGCTTAGCAAATCTTGTTAAAGTAAAAATGTACTCAATTCAAGATAAAAAAAAAACATCTTCAGTGTGTAACAATCAAAATATTGAAAATATGGTAAAATAATAATGTGATGCAGCTGAGGTCAAAAGTTTTTGACAAACTCATATATCATATAATTCTTTTGTCATCTTTAGTGTACACACACAGACAGAGGCTGGACTTGCACTTATGGCAGGTGTAATGAATTTGAAAATGGTAAGAATTTTAATCAGACTCGACTAACTAATAGTTGAGCTCAATATTTGATGTTATAATATTTAGTATATTTGGACCACAACTTATATTTGAAAAAGTTCTTTTATGGGCTGTTGGCTGTCATTTATAACACAGACATATCGTATTGTATCACAACAGTACTTCTGACATAGATCAATAAATGTGTATTTTCTGTTTCAGTTACAAGTTGTCAACACTAGTTTACACAAGATGAATGCTTCTAGCTAGAGTTGGGCCAAATAATTGAAAAAAAAGCATACTGTCGAAATCGGTGTGGAATGTGCAAAATGTTACAATGAGAAAATGGTTTATCGTCAAAACAAAAATGGCCGCTAAACAACCAATGAAAAGTAAAATAAAGTATATCAAATGTGCTCCAGTTACCCCATCACTAAAAACATATACAATAGGTAAAATCTTCCAACTTTCCTGACCAAGCCTAGCATCTAGAACTGAAGTTGGCCATCAGTAAATATTGAAAGCCGAAGAATGCAAAATGGTGCATCCCTAATCAAAACGCATGAAAGACAAATGGAGATAAGAATTTCTGTCAACAACACCCACCCTTATAACAAGCACAAGAGATGAGAATGGCTTTGGCGTTTACAGGCACATACATGGGATGATGGGATGGGTGAGGAGCCGGGGGGAGGCTGATGGTGACCACACAGCCACTCACTTGGCCAGCTTCATCTCGATCTGCTGCCGGATCTGCTGCCGCTCCAGGTCACTGCGGATGGGGAAGATGTTGCGGTCCTCCAGCTCCTGTTTGCTGGGTCGGTTTCGGAGTTTCACGGCCAGAAGCTCTTTCCTCATTCTGCGTGGGAGTGTTCCTGTTTGGAGGTCAAAAAACAAAACAAGGCGTCAAAAATTACAGTCATTATTATTTATGACTTAGCCTGGAACAGTACAATATGAACCTTTGTACTGTACCTTCCCAGCTCCACTTATAATTTCAATTACGCATAACAATTAACGCTGTTGTATCTCTCAAAACAGTCACAAGTTTTCAAATGCATGTGTTGTTCGTCCTCTGTCACCAAGTGAAAAAGAGAGGGCCTCGCTCACTCAGCCAATCAGCTTATTGTCCAAAAACAACACTCAAAGACGCTTCACATGGCATTAATCTTTCACTCATACACGGTGGTGATAATGCTATGTAGTCACAGCTGCCCTGGGACACACTTGTAGAAGCATGTCATCGGCCCCTCCGACCACCACCAACTATTCACACACGCACCAAACTCATTCTAGGCAATGTGGGTGAGGACACAACAGTTTGCCCTTTTACAGCTGCCCCACTGTGGTACCTGGATGTCTCCCATCACAGTATTAACCAGGCCCTGCCTTGCTTAGCTTCAATGATCTGAAGGGATCTGGCTTTCACATGCAGGTGGTGCCACAAATAGTGACTCACACTTGCAAGTACACAAAAGATAATATATTTTATAATAACACAAACCCAGAAAGAGCATGTTTGTTCACAACAAACTTGTACAATAATTATATATGGAAAAAAGTTAGGTACCCCAACTTTAAGTGTGACATCATTTCTCACATCCGAGGTTCAAACTCAATCATCAATTTAACAGCTCGGAATTTGCTTTGTTCCTGACTTTTCCGCAGAGTTTCAGCTCAGTTTTGTTCAAATGTCTTTGTGTCTAACATGAGTCGATGACATCATGGCCGTGCAGACTTATTTTAGCCATTCCACTGGGGATTTAGTATTTTATTAGGAAAACTATAAGCTCATCAGGTCAAACTCCCATTATAAAACTATTTTAGCTTACGTAAAACGATTCAGGAACTTGATTGTCATCATCATGTGGAACAAATTAAGTATTTGTATAAAACAACTATAAACTATAGCCTACTACTGTATACAGAGGGGCAAAAAGTGTTTAGACAGCCAATAATTGTGCAAGTCCAAGATGCCTGTAATTTCCATCATAGAGAGAGACAATATGAGAAAGAAAATCTAGAATATCACATTGTCTGATTGTTTTGCCCCACTGTATACTGAATAACCATGGGCACTTAAGGTAGTACTTAACTTTCAAACCATAAAAACCTTTAACTATGTAATAAAATCTCCAGCTCCCGAAACACAAAACAGTTTGGTTCTTTCACTACTTTCCTCATAAATGTAGTTTGGCCTCTGTCACATCAGCATTTTCAAACAGAAAAGGTGAAAAAGAGAGGACCACCCTCACTCAGCCAATCAGCTCTCAGCCCAAAGTGTCAGCTAGTGACTCACAGGCACCTAATACTAAGACAGCAAAAGATAACATGCTTTCTAACAAGATGTTGTGATTTGTTCACAACAATTTACTTTTCCAATAATCTTTCTGTTGGGACAAACTACATTTGAAAAAAAAAAGGTTAGGTCTGTGGTACCTAACTTTGTTTTCAAAGTCTCAAATCCAACCAGGACAGCTTTGCCAAAACCACTCAGGAATATCAGCAAATAAGAAAAAGGCTGCTCAAACATCCACGTTTGAGAAAGAGCTGTCAAGCTGTCGCATGGCGCCGTAAAGATGGCGCCGTGGCAAGAGCTCTGGTCGTCTGGTGCACACTGGGGTAGTCTTGCACAGTTTTTCCAATGTGGTTTTACTGCAAATGGCAAATAAATGAATCTGATCTGATCTCTGAATCTGAATCTGAAAGAAAGCAACAACGATGAAACCAAAGGAAACCTGACCATGCTCGGCTCGGTCAGGACCAGGCTGGAGGACTTTACCTCCATGTTTTTAGTAGTAAGGTGGAAGCAGAGCAACTCCACAGAGAGAGAACCTGTTCTGACTGGGATTTGAACCCAAGGACTTCTTCCTGAGAAGTGAGAGTGCTAACCTCTGTGCCTAATGTACTCGTTTGAATACGAACTGAAATATGTGCACTGTAGAAATGTCTGATGATGTTTATGTTTTTCAAAGCAGCGTCCATCTGTCGTATGTAAACATCTGGGATGGAGTCGTGGCGGTCACAGACGCACTGACCGCTGACCTACATCCATGGCCAGAGGAGGAACTAGGGCACAGATGTGGACTTCTGCCACGAGACCAAATCTCCCACCGAGATCTCACTGGAGCCGGAGATTACACAGCAGCAGCCGTCACACTGACACACTGCATCAGCACCACATCTAGGCCACACACAAACCAGGACTAAACCAGGACTAAACCAGGACTAAACCAGGACTAAAATCAGAACAAAGCTAGAAAAAAAACCCAGTCCTAACTCAAACATGAACGAGCCGGGTCTAAATCTGGAAATGTGCAGACCTAATTTAGAAATTAAAGTTGGACAAGTACATTTACTCAGAATTAGAGGTGGCAAGTATTTAAAGGGGGTGTCTGCAGCTTCAGATGTATTCCGTGTAGAAAATAATCCATATTTCTGACCATATCTGTAGCATTATCATAATAAATATATATAAAACACACCAGTGAGGTTTTCTGGAGGAGAATACTTTTACAGTTACTGTAGACCAATGGGAGGGGCCTCAGCTGTCTATCAAGGATTTGAAATTAATTACATCCAATTAGTAACCTATGGGGGCAAATGGAACTGGCGCTTGCATTCTAATTACGTCTCTTTCTATCTCCACAATATAAAAAGTGACCGCCTTTTAGTTCAGTGGTCCCTCCTTTATTGTGACGGTTACGTTCTAACATGACTCATAATAAGTGAAATCTAGTAGTATTAGCAGTGAAGTAGTAGCTTCTTGTTTTAAGGCTGTAAATGTGCGAATGCGGAGATATCAAACCTGTTCGTTGTAGGTCTAAGCGCTGCTGCAGCTGTTAAAATCCGTGCATGCAATGTAAATTACAGCTGCAGAAAAAAATACTCAACTTAAGACCAAATGAACCTTGTTGGACTATCAGTACTGTTTGTTAAAATGTTACAACTGAGTGGTTGAGAGTACATCATCTCTGGCTCCTGCGTGAGAACTATTGTCAGATTTTGGGCATCTACTCCTTTGTGTAGAGTGTGGACATACCAGAGATCACAGAGTCGTTCCAACTGTCCGGATCGTTCAAGTATTCGTCCAAGCGCCAGTTCTCCTTATTCTCGTCACATTCCTTTTTGTTTTCGGTTTTCTGGTCGCTGCTGTTCTCTTTCTCAGTGCTGCAGGAACGGGACAGCCGGCCCTCGAGTCGCCGTTTAGGAGAAGAACGGACCTCTTTGGTCTGGAAACTGAAGACATAACAGAAGAAAGCTGAACAAAAGCAAGTCAAATATTTATTGGGGGCAGTCTTATAGATGCAGTCAATTCAATTCAAACCTTTAATGCACCCTTAAAGGTACATTCCTTAACTTTCCCAGTGGTGGACCTGCTCTTTTCTTGGGCATATCTATTGAGGGGTGTTAAACTGGCTCCAGAAAGAAGTATGGCTGCAGGTTTTATTTCCAACCCAGTCAGAGTTCATCAGACTCGGCACATTTCATCAAGTTTTAAGACTTGCCTTTCAATGAAATGGATTAAATCTGCTTGATAAGAATGAAAAGCTGCAGCCACACTGGTCCTTTAAGGACCGGTTTGATATCCCTGTTGCTTTTTGGCCTGGATATTTATACTGTCTGTAATTAAACTTTCATTTTAGTAAACAAGCATGTGACTTCACTGGATGGAACCAGTTCACAAAAGCAGGTCACCATTCGGACAGTTGAGGAATGTACAGATAAAGCAAACCAGCCAGATGTAGTAAAAATATTAGACACATCTCTATGCCATTTTCAGCCTTTTTCTAATTAAAGACAAAATAATAGTTGGTACATAATAGCAGTAAATTGAACAGATAGCTTTAACAGCTTTGATTAAAGCAACACATATCAAATGATTTTCTTGAGTTGATAAGATCAAATGAATGTATCTGTGTTTCTTGGTGAATCCCCAGACCCAACAAGTCTATTTTTATAAATCCATGAGTCAGCATGTCTGAAACAGTCACAGCCATTCACACCCAAGTTTGACTTTTCACAGTTATTACATAACGACTAATGTGATTACACGTTACATTGTTGTTGTTGTTACAGCAATAACCCGTCACATAAGTTCTCATGGCACTGAACAACTGTATATGTACAGGGGAAACTTGGAAATTTAGAATATCACTCAAAAGCCCAGTCATTTCTGTAATTCAACTTAAAATGTGAAACTAATACAGATATATCAAGCCTGTATTTGTTATAATGTTGATAATTGGCTCAGAGTTTGGAAAAAACACAACTAAAACACCACTTGCCCCATGCATTGAGGTCCCGGGGCCAGCTCCGGCTCGTGGTGCCAAGATGAGACTGAACACCTGGGGGACAGGGCCTTCTCTGTGGCTGCGGCTAACGCTAACTCAGAACAGCTCCTTTGTTAGAATGTTTTAAGTCTCGCTTTAAATATGTTCAGTTTTTTAACACCATGAGTGTGGTCCTCTGTGTTTTCTTAGTTCTATTGTTTAAATGGACTTATTTGTGAATATAATTGGTATGTTATTCCTTTTATTTCATAAATCGAATTGTTTTATTTTTCTCCTATTTCTATATTCATATAAAAATGTTCTATAACCAAAGTGGATTGGGAGTAAGGATAATTGCTTCTTTTGTATAATAATTGAATTTTCTCCTTACAAACCAACCATAAACCAAACCAAATAAAACTAGTCCAAGCTGCATGTCAAAGAACACATGATGAGATAAATAAAAACAGAATAATAAAGTGTCAAACCTGCACCTGTCCTGTCGGTGCTTGGAGGCCAGTGCGCGGTGCAGCTCCTCTATGATGCAGCTGGGTGGAAGCTGAGGGTTTAGCGCCCCCAAGTGGGGAGACCCGGTGGGAGCAGACATTCGGCCTCTCAATAATGATCCATGAGGGTCTTTGGGTAGAGTGAAGTTTCTGGGCAAAGTGGCTGGAGATTTCTTTATTGGCTTTGATGGAGCAGCTAATAGAAATACACGCACATTAGAACTCTACATAATCAAGCCACAAAAATCAGTTATCTTTTATTGACTGACCATCGAGGCTGCCCAGTCTGGGAAGCAGTTTGACAGGGAGAGAGGGAAGAGGAGGGGTGCTGGCTCTTCGCTGGGGTTGAATCACAACCACTTCCTGTTTGATTTCAGCTGCATCTACTTTTCCCACCGGTGGCTTTTCACTGGCGTCGCTCATGATCGAGTCCTCCCCGTCTTCAGTGGGACCAGGGTCAGCCCCGGTCCTGTCGGTCTCTGCCACCTCTGCTGCTGAGAGAAGAGGATGGTGACTGTCAGGTCCCTGTCTCCCTCTAGTGGTCCAAGATAAATCTGTTACATTCATATGGAATTAACCAACTTTTAAATGCTTTTAACCTTTTGAGGTGCTAATTCAGGGCACTTTCTACAAGGATCTGACTTTATCTTTTATTTCTATCTATTATTGATCTCAGTTGTCCTCCTTTCTCCTATGATTCAGGGTTTCATCGCCTCTGGCGCCTAAAGGGTTAACATTGTTTCAAACTAATGAATTACTCATAGACTGTATATGGACACTATTAACCCACTAACTCAATGAATCCCAATGTGGAAGTGCTCATGGACAAAGTTCTGTTCCAACTCGCTCCAGCTCCTCTGACCCTTTGTGTCGCATTTACCATATTGTACCTAAAAATCCACTCTCTTTGATCCTGGAGTTTATATTTTGATATTGATATATGAACCTTAGCAACCACCTTAGATAACACCGTCGGAACAAATGCCCATATAAGGAATCTCCATCTAGCTTATGTTCAAATCGGCTTTCTCCGCATTCAATTATACTGTCTATGGAATATCTATGCAATATACTCTGTAAAGGCCATGCTTTTTCTACACACAATATCTCCATAAAGACGAATAACAGTTATGGGATATTCAAAGTGTATGAGTTGTGTACCAGTGGAGGCCTCTAGATCACTGCCCAGCTCATCGTTGGTACAGGCCAGTGGGGCGACCAGCTCCTCATCCTGGTCCTCTCCATCCGAATGTGTGGGTGTGTCTCCATCGTCACCATTTTCATCACAGTGAAGCTCTGAGTCTGTGCGCAAACACAGAAGGGCAAGTGTTGGTCCTTCAATAGAAAGTAGTAGTCGTTTGAAGTTCAGTCATAATCAGGGTACCTGGCTGTGTCTCCTCGGGACTTTGCTTCAAAACATCATCGGTTTTTTGTCCAAGAGCGGTTTTCTTCTCCGCAGCTACAGAAAAAATTAAGCATTTGAGTTTTATTGGTGTATAAAAAATCTCTAGTCTATCCCCTTGCCACCAAAAGTCCAGTGGGGTTTGAGCACCCTAGAACAGACTTAGGATCCCCAAAAGACATAGTTACAGTTCTCATAAATGAATTTTGTGACTGGAAGATGGAATTAGGAGCTTGCTCTGTCCTCTCCATGCATTTATCTGCTAATCCAGTGCCTTCAGGAACAGTACACCTGAATTTTACGCCACTATTTTACATATTTAGGGAATTGTTTTTAGCAGTTTGCAGAGTGGACACATACTGTACTGCTCCCTTTGCTAAGTGCCACAGCCTATAAGTGTTTTTATTGGCAGCCTAAGCCAAGATTCTTTCAATGCCCTGGGGTTCCCAAACGTGCACAACATCACAGTTTATGTCTTTTACTGTTAAATAAACGGTTTTGTTTTTGTCAGCGATAAGTTTGTGTAAGCTCTCAGTCGTACAGGTATTATTCAAAACAAAGGAAGGTTGCTCATTCATCATCTGTACTTCAGTTAGGTTTTTCCAACGTTTCCTTCTTAATCCTAAGAACTTTCTCAATCTCCAACTCACGGCTGAACTTTCATTTCATTGAGAAAGTTCTTTGGATTAAGAATAAAACAACAGGAAAAACTGCTAACTGAAGTACAGATCATGGGTGAGCATCCTTCCTTTTGTTTGGTTTTTGTTAACCTTCCATCCAAGACACATCAAACCCACCAGCAGCGGGCTTCAACTTCTCGTTCTTCTTTTTCCTCCACTTCCAGGGCTTGAAGATGCGTCCCAGACTGGCCAGTTTACTATTGCGCCGGACAGGAGGAGTGCGAACCCCTGAGACAAGGACCCCTGAGTGCAGTGACCTCTGCTGCTCCATCACATCTGCAACAACAACCGACAACAACAAGAGTTCATAAATGTGTATTTGACTGGTGCGCAGGATTCACTCAGTGATGAAGGCAGTGTTGAAGGAAAGACTACAATGATAAGATAAGACAGGATTTTATTGTACAAAGGGAAATTTGCTGTCGGATAAAGTGCTACAGAGGTCTGCATGAATGAATTAGAAAAATATACATATAGAAAATTACAGGAAAAAACCTAGACAGTTCTGTAAGTCTCTGTTTGGTCCAGTACTGCATCAAAAATAAGTAATAGGTCCTGAATAAGAAAATTAAACAGTTAATTTTTTGTTATTAATATTATTCAGTGCCACTAAAGTTGGGACAAAGGAGAGTTTGAAGCGGTTTGTCCTGTGTCTCACACCCCTTTAAATGACAATCTGTAGAAGAAAGCTTGAACGCAATCAGCTCCACAGACACTTTGACCACATACAGCACTCCCATGTTCTCGCTCATTGATCAACACTATTTTAAACAGACAGCTGTTCCACTTAAACCATCCAGAATCCACTCTCCATTGACACAAACTGCCGCCTCGAAGCCATTTCTCACAGGTCTTGTGTCCCCAGAGGTGGAGCATTATAAGTGATGTTTCAGAAACCATGTTCAAAATTCTAGAATTTTAAAATGTTTAATGATTTTTAATGATTTAATGAAGAGCTGCAATCTTGCCATGTACTCAGCTCCCTCTAAAAAATTAAAGCAACTCTTTTCGTTTGGTCCTCTATCAAGAAAGTGGAGGCCCTAACTTGCATCTTATCCCCATGTCTGTGTAGGTTTCCACTAAAAGTAAGTACAATAGTTCTGGCATGCACCTCCTGTATGGCAACCCCTATACCATGAGAGACAAATGTGTATAGTACTTTGTGACTTCGGTCTGTGAAAGGCGCTATTTAAATAAAGATTACTTAATTATACAACAGATACTTCTTTATTCTGTCCAATGGAACTGTTGTTCCATTGGACAGAATAAATAAATCTACCAGACCATTCTCATTTTCAAATGTACACAGTTTCAGACGTCTGGTGAGTGAAGATGTTTAAGCCAGATGTTCCATTGTAAATACAGTTGTACAGATGGTAACCACAGTTGAGCTGACCCCCCACTGCTCATCCCTGTCCATCACAGCCAGTATCAAGGATCAAATCAAAATGGATATAAAGCTTTTGAACGATTCCACATAAACAACGGATTTTCGGGTGCAGCTATATCATAACTGGAGTGGAAGCCATTTAGGTGTGCGTTCACAAAAAGGCCATTAATCGTTGCCACATGGCTTTGGTGACTTCTTGTAAAGCGCTGTGTCTGGCGGCTTAGCTGAGCAGAAGCATCACAGAGATGGGTGAGCACAACATAAGCAGAGAGAAAGGCCCTTAGAGAAGGGACAGAAATAAGCCCTCCTACACGCTCTGACTCCAGCACTAGTGAAGCATTAAAGACAGAGTATGTAATATTGTAGACATTTAACAGACAATCTGCACTGTTGAATAACTATTGTGTGTATTTATATATTAGACAGTTATGATTGTATATGCATGCCTTTATCGGCAGGGCAAGTTTATTTGTATAGCACCTGGATTTCAACCAAGATCCCTGTCTCACATTTTCAGGAAGACTGTTCCAAATTTTAATTGCATAAATCTGAAACGCTACGTCCCCATGTTTAGTCCTGACTCTGAGGCCAATCACAGTGCTCTTCAGAGTCCCAGCAGGAGGCCAGTCCCTGTACTCCTCAGAGTCCGAGTAGATTCATATGGCACTAACATGTAATTTGTTTACTTTTTCATAACTTGTTTGCCCCATCTACCAAAGCAACCCTGGCTGGTGACTTCCTGTTGCTTTCGATGGCAGTAAAAATAATTCTGATATTGTGAGTGTAACCACAATGTGCTCAACGTCGGGGAGAACAGGTCTCTCCCAGATGCATCTTCCAAGAATACATCCAAACTTAAAGTGCAAGTCGACCGCACACCAACAACGCTCAGAACAGGCTATAGTATGAAAACAGAAAAGACTTTTGTTTAGAACCGTCGCCCTGCAGCTCTGTGTCGAGTGCGCAGTGCGAGGCCTGCGTCTGTGTGAATGGCGTCTGTGCGGCTTTGATGTTCACGGCGAGGAATTCAGGTCAAGCGTGAGGCGAGCGAAGCAACACGCCCCGGGTCAGGCTGCTGTTGCCATGGTTACTGCTGTGCGCGAGCTGCAGAAACACCCCTCGGAGGCAGAAGCTCACCACAGCAGAAGGAATGGGGAGTCACCGGGTAGAAGGGGAGAAGGCTGCAGCCACACGGAGAGAGTCAGCCAATAGCGTTCATGTGGTAGGATTCTATTTCAGTTGTGGAGGGGGTAGGGGCAGATGCAACTCTATGGGAAGGGGCAGATGGGAAAAGAAGCAATTTTTTAAAGAAAATTTTAAAATGAAATTGTTGTTATTAATCGTAATCGTTATTCAGCCAATTTCCTGCATACTTTTATATTTTTTGTTTTTACTGTTATCACATCTTCTCCTGTATGAGTTCCTTGCTGATGCAGGAGGGTCTAAGGACAGAGATGATTCAGGACATTTAAGGACACTTATGGACATTTGATCATCCTGCTCCAAATGAACCTCTATGTGTATATTATATTTGCATTTCTTGTGTTTGAACGGTTTGATTCTCTGATCTGTGTTGGCAAATCGACAACTTTATGAAGTCCTCCGAGACTATTATACAAAAATAAATTGAATTGTATTAAAATGAATTTCTAGACAGCTTTATGAGAAAATAATTAAACAATAGCTGTTATGTAAGATGTAGAACTTTGTAACAGTTTTTGTTTCATAAGTATTATCCCAGGAATTACAGAGAAATTAGATTTCAACTAAATAGAAACTTTTGAAAGTCACCATAGTTATCAATGATTTTTCAGCTGCCCTCCACCACAATTTAAAACTTATGGCTCTTTAGTATGTAGTGATGTCACATGAATGCAGTCTATCACAGACACCCAGCAATGTAAATCGATATCATCCTCCATCTTTGTCATCTGCAGTAAATTGTGCTCAATTGTGTTGTGATGTGAAACTCAATATCAATAAAAGACTCAACAATAGAGTAATAATTATAGTATTTTTAAAAATGGTACTACAATGTAAATAAGTCAATATAAAGTTCATAAAAAATCGCACAAATAATCTCATTATTTCTTGTGTTTAATTGATTTTCTTTCAGTCTTGATACTTCTCCTTACAGGCACTACTACAGATACTTTTGACAACCCTCGCTTCAACATGTAACAGACAGCCTTTATATTCCCTTACAAAACTCAAAAAAGAAACAAAATAATAATAATAGCAATACGGGGATTCACATCCCAGTGATGACTATGGCTGTTTATGTGTTAAACATAAGGATGTGGACAGAATGAACAGCAGATGATGTGACTTCGTGAATGGTCAATGGACAAATTGTGATACCACATTGACGTATATAGTAGAGGCTCGACCAAACATTTACCCAACATTTATTTGCATATATTTTGGACAATCAGAAGACACAATTGCAATTGCTACCACATCTACTGAGAAGTGCACATATTGACAACAGTTACACATTGTGCACGGGACAAGCAAGAGCCAAAACATTTGATTTCAAACTCACCCCTTTGTTGATCCGCCGCTTCAATCCCAGTCTTGCACAGAGCTATCCTCATATAAACACACACACAACACAACTGCTCAACCAAACCAAAGCAGTAATACAGTAGGCGTCATACACTTGCCGTCTCCGCTCCAGTGGTTATTGTAAAATGGGAGGGAACAGATGTAAAGAGAGAGCAGAGCTCAGATTTAGACCAAGAGCCACATGTTACAACCTCAACTCTAAGAGCAGAGTGCGTGGATCAACTCTGACGCACCTTCTTCTAATCAGGGGGCATAGGAATATTAGTGTATTTAGGTTATGTATAGGCTGTGTGTTGAATAGTGGAGGGATAACTTTTGCAGGTCTTTGGCTAAGAGCAGATTTTAAACTCTCAGCAGCGTTCTCATCAAACCAAAACACATGAGCAAGGAGTAAATAAAAACACACAGCAGTTCCACAAGTCGGGTTCATGATTCTGAATCTCACTCTACAGATACACAGGTTGTTACAGTGCTGTAGAGTGATACATATGTACAAGCTAACTACACATTGCTTGCACTAGAATACACAGTACTTTGTAAATCTAAAACTTTTGCACTTCTTTTTATCATTATTTTTTTCAAGATAGAGATTTTATACTTGTTATTGATGCTAGAGTTAGAGATTTTGTTTTATGTTAATTAGTATAGCTATTGTTCATTTATCTTGTGCTGTGTGCTCGTCTTTCCTACTGTTCTATAACTTGTGATGCAACACTGAAATTTCTCCACTGTGGGACGAATAAAGGATCTCTTAATCTTAATCTCTTAACATACAACTTCCCAGATGAGAGGAATTCATATAACAGTCAAGTATTCTTTAGTAGCATCATTTTCACCATACACAAAAGTGCCTGAAGGACAGTTGACTTTGCGTCTTGGATCCACCACAGCCTGATTCATAATTCAGACATGAGCCGTGATGTAAACAGAGCATTAGTTACGAAAATGTTGAGGCACGGTACGTAAACTGCAGAAGAGGTCAGATCTTTTATGTCTTATACTGTCCACAGGGATAGACTATAATAATAATAATAATAATAATGCATTGGTTTTATATAGCGCTTTTTTGGACACTCATAGACACTTTACAAGTCATTATTCATTCACTCCATAAAGGCGGTGATAAACTACTACTGTAGCCACAGCTGCCCTGGGGCACACTGACAGAAGCCAGGCAACCAGTATGTGCCATCGGCCTCTCCGACCACCACCAACCATTCACACACACACCAGACTCATTCTAGGCAACTATAACCAGCTGGGTCTACAGAGGACATTCAACACTAACTAATGTACAGGCCAGTGACATAAAACAGACACACACCACACACTCAGAGACAACAACAATGGGAGAGACGACATCATCTATAAAAATGGTGTATTTGAAAAACAGACTAAATTCATTTAAATGGTTTTGAATTCCTTCATGATTATCTTAACAAAGGGAATGCTATAGTGAAGAAGACCACAGACCTCTCGTCTCGCCTGATAGTTCCACAAGTAACTGATAGATATATGATTAACAGTATATCTTGGCTAATAGTATTATAGGAATGTCATTAAAACATACAGGAAGCATCTTGAAAGTGTATTCAGTACTTTCTATCCTTATGTTACTGTATATAATATTTTGAGAAAGCACAGAGCTGCTGCTGCTGCTGCTGCTGCTGCAACAGTGTGGGAGATGTGGGAGTTTGGAGAGCATCACAAACGAGGTCTAAAATATCCACATTTGAGCAGTCGACCACTAAATGTCATAAAGTGACACTGTTGCAGTTCTGTTTCCATGTGAGCCTTGTTGTGGGATGAGGCTGTGAGGGATAAGCTGCAAGATGCTCTGTGTTCACATGTGCAGTACTGCTTTTACTGTGCGCTGAAAAGAATTAGGTCAGCGCATGCAACATTCATACAAGACACATTATGTGTAAATGCCCACATGGCTCGGCATGTCTGTTGCTGAGTAGATTCAACCTGCTAATTTCACACTCTTTTTTGACATGTGGACACTTCAAAATGCACATGTAAAATGTTTAGGATCAAGTTGTGAAATAATTATATACAATTATCTTTATTTATAGGAAAAACGACAGTGAAGTGAGGGTAATAATTGGGTTTGTTATTCATTTGACTGATTTAAGTGAAGAACATGCTGTGGTGCAGTAGAGACACTGTTCAGAGGACAGATTGTTTGGTCGGGGGGAGGGTGGTTGTTTATGGGGGAAGGGCACACTTTCTCCAATCAGTTTACTGTTCAGCAGACAAAATTCCCTTTTCTTCTGATTCTCAAATGCACATCTTTTGTCATTTTCTTCAGGTCTTCATACAATTATTTATGCTATTATCATTTCAAAACTAAGCAAGCCTACAATAGTCAGATGATAATTTCTCAGCAGAAGCCAGTGAGTTTACACTTGATGTTACAGTTTTCTCGCAAAGCGTCAGATGCTGAGAAAAATAAAAATAAACTCTGATCGTGTTCTGAGACACAATCTTGGACCTCCGCTTCATTTACTTCAGAAATTAAGACATTTGCACCAATATGACTTCACGAATATTGTCTTGCCGACTTCTGTAGACAACTATAAGGCCTCAACCATAGCTCAATCAGCTCAATCAAGTCCAATAGGGAAGTGCTCATGGACGAAGTGAGCTTGTCCAACTCGGTCCGGCTCTTGTTGACTACATTGAAAAGTAAACTCCTCGAGATGAGAAACTGTTTCAGAATCAGATTTATTTTTATTGCAACAGGAAGTCACAAACTAGGAATTTGATGTGGCTCATGGTGCAAACAAGTTATACAAATAAGAAAGAGAATAAGATCTTCATAAAATCTTCATTCTTCAACACCAGCACTCGGTCAGTCCACTCCTAATAGACAGTCTATGGCCTCAACTAACAATTATTTTGGTAATTAGCTATATCATGTACTGTAGCAGATATCAGCAGATTTTTTACAAATCTTGGTTGAGATCAAGAGGCTAAATTGTCAGTGACAGTCAAAATGTCTGCATCCATAGCACTTAGATTTAATTTCTGATCTCAATAAAATCAATTGTTGTGTTGATTTACATCTTAAAGATTTCTCACAAAGTCAGGAAAAAAATAAACTCTCCCATAATTTTCAACAAATGTGTGGGCATGTGTACAATAATGTGTTTACGTGGACTACATTATTTTACAAAATAAAAATGAAAATATCAAATGTGTCTCTCAAAACAACTTGGTTCTCCTTTACTTTTCACATGCATGCTATTTTTGGCCTGTCACATCCCTACATCAGCTTTTTTATACAGAAATCTGAAAGAAAGAAGACCATCCTCACTCAACCAATCAGCTATAGTCAAAAAGGGGCTTGCAGGGCTCTTTCTTGATTTGCAAAATGTTTTTTAATAAAAAAAAGAAAATCATGTTATTTGAGCATGGAGATGCCTGGGAGAATGCACAGTTCTACAACTTTGCACAGATGTCAGCCTCAACATAGACCTCAATCATGGAATTCATGGAAAGTCATGGAAAAGAAACACGTGAGAATTTTGAATCCTGAAAGAACTCACTGACAACTGAGAGCTCCTTTGTCATATGTGTATCATTGAATTAAAGTACTAGTGCATGGTTCTGCTTGAGATTTGCTTTGGTCGAGATAGCGAGAGTGATGTCCAGACTAATACTTGATGATTTAAAAATACAGAAAGAACAATTCAAAATCATATCATGTTAGTTAATAGTGGGTCAGTAATCTTTATTTATATTGTGCATTTTATAGACCAAGGTCACACAATTTTTGTTGTACCAACAATTTCCATTTACTCCACAAACATTGATGACAAGAGCGAGACGCAGTACCCCCTGACCCATTAAAGCCCCTGACCCATCACCATCCAAGCATTCTCTCATTCTATTCAGACTTTTAGTGGTAATGGAAGTCGGAGCAAGGTTGACAGTAGCTCAGTTGGTAGAGCATTGGCATTTAGGCCTGAAGGTCGTGGGTTCAATCCCACCTCGACACCTTCTAAACCGACGCCCACTGATGTCTGCTGTTGTTGTGTCCTTGGGCAAGACACTTAACCCCACTTTGCCCAAAGCCCCCTCAAGGATATGCTCACACTTACAGAGCAGCTGTTCTCCTGTGGACTCACCACCTGCAGAGGATCAGTGAGGGGCTGGTGCTATGTGACTTGGGTGACATCTCTAATTGCCACCCGCCCTGACCCAGAAATGGATATAGGAGTAGAAAGTAGATGGATGGATGGATGAAAGTCGGAGCACCCGGAGGAAACCAACGCAGACACAGAGAGAACATGCAAAAAGACAGGCCCTGTTTAGAGGTGGAATCAAACTCAGGTTTTTCTTTGCTGTGATGCACAAGTGCTAACCACTTTGCTACCGTGCCGCCATTAACACAAAATGGAAAGTTTCTGTCACTGTCATAATAAAGCATTGGTCTCATTGACTTTTTTGATTGAAACGCCAGCACAACATTTTGTGACAAATGTCAGATATTTTCTAGAAAAAACTGTTGGAAGTTTAAAATAAAATGTAAGGATTATATAAATAATTAAAGCCGCCATTAACACAACCATAACCAATTGCTTCACCGACCCCAAAGAAGGTGGTGCCTGCAGGTCTCTTGTGACAGATGCCCAGGCATTACTGGTTTGGGAAACAACATGTCCTTGAGCATACATTTTCTAATTCCAGAACAATGTTTTTAATTATCAAGTACAATAAACTATACATTCTACATCATGGTGACTGTCTCTCTGTTCTCAGGGCTCCATTTAAAAGGAGGTTCTTAATCTCAATTAGACTTTCTGCATGGTTAAATCAAAAAATCAAAAAAATATCTCATGTGTTATTAACATTAATTAACATTAACATTATTAACATGGATAATACCTAATTTGTGATCAACTCTAATAAATGAATTACATGAAGAGAAAGTCAATCCCTTGATTTCTCACAAGTTTGTTATAGAACCATAACACGACACAAATCGACTTGTACCGGCTACAATCAACAGCACTCATCTTTATAACATTTCCAAGAAAACAGAAAATAAACTCATCTTCAATTTGAATTCCTGCTAGCATGTTTTTCACAGATGTTTGACAGAGTTAGGTGTGCAATAAGACATGTACTAGGGCTAATATACAGTCTACTTTCACAGGGTTGACCAGCTCAGTCTGAGTTGAAAACAACCCTCTATATCAACCAGAGCCACTGTAAAACAAAAGACAGTGCCTTCATTTTTAAGGCTTGTCCATCTGAGAAAGGTCTGCAGCAGCTCCCTTGTTTGTCACCATGGCAACACCCTCTCATGTCCTGTTCATAGAGAAGCACACAGTCTGAGCTGCACATGGACTGCATCATGTCAAGCAATATTTTCTGGAAAAGGTTAAATATAATGCGTTTGTAAGTTGAGAATGTGACGGGTTATCCCACAAGAACTGAATTTTAATGATAATTAGCCTGTGTGGACTAATAAGCCTATCACATGTTGGATACCCCTCCCATGCTGTCATATTGGCTGAAATATGTCGATTATGAACCAAGACATAAAAGGTTCCCGATAGGTGTTAATGACGCACATCAGCGCACACGTTTTGCGCATACAAATGAACCTACTGTAGCTTTTACCCAGACAACGACCGTTCCAGGCAGCAGCTGTGTCTCAAACATAATGATAACGTCACACACCATGAGAACGCACCTTCTCTATGCGCCTCAGCCAGCCGGATCTCCGCGGTGCTGCTCGGGTCACTCTGAGATCTGCCCCTCTGCACCACACAGTCATCCCCCAGCCCGTCCAAAGAAGCCATAGTGGAGCGAGGATGCGTCAAGGATGGGAGCCAAGGTCACTCTGGCGCCAATCACAACAGAATAAATGATACATAAAATAAAACGCCGGAGCTAATTGAATGTGGCTTGAGCTGGATGGCCGCAGCTCCCGCTCCACGAGAAGCAGCACTGATCCATTACGCGCGCAGATTGTGACGCCTTCACGTAGTCTACTCCAACGTCCAATGCAGAATGCAGCTCTACATGTACATCGTCAAGAAGTTACAGTTCGTTCCAGAGGGATATTCCCAGGTTGATTACAGAACACGACTGTTGCCAATCCGGTTTTCCAACGTGGTGTAGGGGCCACAGTAAAAAAACGGTCTGTCATGAGGGCCACACTATATGACGGTGACACACATGACAACACTGTAATCTTAATTCATTAAGTAGAACCTGCCTAAAAAGTGGAAGAAAAGCTTATTAGTTTTCTTTTCTATGAATAATAAAGGTAATCTATCTATGAATACAAGTAATCTCTGTGTGCGTGTGTCTTTCTGTGCGTGTTCAGCTGGTGATGTGACATCATGTGATTGTTTTGCCATTTAAAAGTGTATCATCACTCAAATAGACAATAGACAAAGTTTTGCTCCAACTCGCTTTTGCTCCTTTATTTACATAATCTAAGGATTGACCAATAGGATGCCAGCATTAGTGAAGGGAAACTCCAGGCATAGCAACTGCCCTAGCAACCTGCTGTTTGAAAACATAACTAAGGCTAAGAGCAAACTTACTATACACAATATGGCGATTTATCAGAATGAAACGTTGTTAAAATGGAAAATGTGCATTCTTTTTAATCAAACTGTAAAGCACTTTGTGTTGCATTAGAAAATCGCTTTACAGAATTGTATTTTTTGAAAAGGTTGCTCTTGGTGAGGCTTACGGCCTCCAAAAAGATTATTTGCCACAAAGTGGAAGCCTCCTCCGTCACTGTCACTGTTTGTCAGTGGGGGATGACTTTTGTGAACATTGTGTATTCTGCAGTGAGAGTTCACAGTAGGCTGCTATCAACATGTGGAGTTTAATTATCAGAACACTCAGCAGTCTCAGCCCCAAACTAGTTTTACATCTTTAATTATTAATATAGCTATTTAATTTCCAAATCTCTGGGGAATTTGTATGGGAAATTTCACCTTCAAAACACCACACACCACATGTGTGATGTTCTTAGATACTTTTGTAGTTTGTAGGATTTTTTTTATCTTGCATCTAAAAGTAATATTTATGTTATTATGTTTGTATAACCTAGAAATGATACAGAAGAAAAAGAGATCCAGGCTGTAATGTGAAATGTTTAATGTGGTGCCCAGAATAATATCTGATTTATAAAGAACGCGTTCTGGTTGAGATCCCCAAACTCCTACAGGTCTGATAAAGAAATAAAAACGCAATCACACCATCTAATTAAAATAAATGGATTACAAGAATAATTGAAAAAGTTTGAGGAAAATAAAGACATGAAGTGCTGTAGGCCTGCAGCTCACTGCTGCCTCCTGCAGGTTGTATGAGTCCAATGCAGAGAAGGAATTTCCCTAAAATAAAGGAAGTGCAAAACACATGCTGCCATTGCTTGTTTCCACAGTAATGTTATGAAGGGGCCGGTGAGGAAGCTCGTTTGGCAGGTTGCAGAAGTTCCTCACTATCAATTATGCTGAGTTGCGTTATGGCCCAGCCCTTTGCAAATCTGAGTTCATGATTCCTTTAGAGCCTCTCCTTCCAGTCTGTTGCGCAGTCAGACACAGGTCCTCCCTCAAACAACCAAAGGTAAGAATTAGATCCCTGCTTTAGAACAGATCATAATCAAAATGAGATTTGACTTTGACGCTGCGTGTGATTGTAAAATAAAAACAACTTTGTGTGAAATATTGTAGAAACACAGGTCACATTAGTTTAAAGATGTGTGTTTGTTGTTGACACTGTTGGGTACAATACTTTGAAAATGTATTTAATTCCAGAATACTGACATGACCTAAAATGTATTTTGTATAGTATTTCATTATTTTGGAAAAAGTAGTGCCTGTATACCGAATACTTTTACTTTTACTTTTAATTATTATGTTTGTATTATTTATATTTGATGTGAAATTCATGTTCATTTAAAAAACTTATAAAGGTACATTTGAAAATATTTAAAACCACAACCTCAACAAATTAAAAACATTGTAATTTTTCGATAATTTGTTGTTTACTTTTGTAAAACAAGTCAAAGTGCTTCAACAGCTGCATTTCACTTCACTAGAATTCCCAATGTCTTCTTTGTTCCCTTAAAACGTAATGTAAGAAAGTAAGTATTCCCGTGATTTTCAGAAAGTAACTGTATTCTAAATACTATGGAAAAGAGTTACTCAGAAACACTGTCCAACACTGATGTGCTTAGGTTACAGTTTCTATACAGTAAACTCGCTTTTGTCATTTTTGCTAGACCATAAAGGAAAAATATATAACAAAATATATAATGAAAAAAAAAATGGACCATAGTTCTATGGAAAAAATAAGTAGGATATTTATTTTATTGACAAGTCATGAAGAGGAAATGCTAACTTTGATTTATATGTCCTTCCTTCATGACGTTTCTCCTTTTGTTGAAGATGATGCTTCCTGTTTGGTGTCTTGTGGCGCTGACCGCTCTGACTTCTGCCGTCAACCCAGGAGTAAAGGTTAAACTCACACAAAAAGGCCTTGAATATGGTGAGACTTTTCATTCAACCACCACATGACTGAAACATCAAGAGTTTTCTGATAGACTGTGAAGTACAAGCAAAAATATACTATAATTAATACATTATTATTCCTACTAAAATAATAATATTAATAATTATTATTATTATTACTATATTTTCAATTAGAGTTATTTTTATAAAAAGATGCTAAACAGGGATTCACAAATGCCTTTCTGAATAGTGTTTGCATGTTATCCCCGTGTCTGCGTAGGTTTCCTCCGGGTGCTCCAATTTCTCTTACCACTAAAAATATTAAAATCTTCCAGCAACATCATCTGAACATGACTGTCCCCATTTCTGGATATTTTGCCGATTCATCTTTACAAAACCTCATGTGCTGCAGATTATAACAGTAGCTTTGTCAGATTTCTGTCTGGACTTTAACTTTATCCCATTTGATTTGATAACGCTCAGTGTAAAGGGGGCTGTAGAGCTGTATTTATTTATTTATTTATTATTATATGTATAATTTCACTTCAGTTGTATTTCCACTTTGTTGTGGTATTTCCCACAATAATGTTTTTATGTTTGTGTTCGAGTCATGATCACTAACCATAATTTTTTGTCTTTCTCTGCTAAAGGACGAGAACTTGGCATAGCTTCCATCCAAAAGAAACTTCAATCCATTAAGCTCCCAGATATGTCTGGCTCAGCGTCGACAGTTGTTGGAAAAGTCAAATACAGTTTTACAAAGTAAAGTGAATTAAGCACAGAAAAATTCTTCATCTTCATATTTGTCAAAGCATTGTTCTCTCTCTAGTATGCACATAGTCAATGTTGGACTGCCGCAGTCATCTGTGAGCCTGGAGCCAGGAGCTGGGGTTAAACTCTCTGTGACTAATGCCTTCATGAGTCTGAACGGAAACTGGAAGATCAAATACTTGTTCATGTAAGTCAAAAGGGTCTTTTCAACACGTTACAGACCATGCTGCACATAGTATACATTCTGTTACATTTCTTATGCTTACAGCAAAGACAGCGGCTCCTTTGATTTGAGTGTGACAGGACTGAGTATTACCACAACGATTGCGGTCAACAGTGACGAAACAGGACGCCCCACAGTGAGCGGCAGCAGCTGCTCTGCGGCTGTGGGCAGTGTCAGCATCAAGTTCCATGGTGGAGCCAGGTAATTCTCTACAACCAGTTCAATCACTTCTGAGAAATCACAGACATCCAAAAGTTTGAACTCAGTTACTTTCTTCAGCTGGCTGTACAACCTGTTTACGGACTCAATTGACAAATCATTACGCAGTGCTTTGGAGAAACATGTGAGAGATCCACCACTGTTTACTGTACAAGAAACATTTTACGCCATGTGACCTGTGTTGTGAGTAGAGATTCTTCATGTTTTTTCAGATCTGCCCACTGGTGGCTGATTCCATATCTGATATAAATCCTTATTTGAAAACTCTCAATGGTACAACACATGCGAGCGTATAATTCATTTGATTACACAAATGTCATTCAATGTCACTTGAAATATTCTGCAGTTTTGGCCAAAGTAGACGAATACGCAGAGATCGAGTATTCAATGGTGTCGTCGCCCGTCATCTCAACGTCTTCTGTAGAGTTAAGTTTGAAGGTACATTTTCAAAGGTACTTTTCTCTTACCTCCTGTTTATCCTTGAGCTCATATATCTCTTTTGCATAATCAGGGGGAATTTTACAATATTGGGAAGCACCAGGAGCCCCCGTTCACCCCAGCAGTCTTCTCATTGCCGTCCTCGAACGACACCATGCTGTACATCGGCCTGTCTTCTTACATTGCCAATTCTGCAGGTTTTGTTTACACCACAGCCGGAGCCCTCAGCCTCTACATCACTGATGACATGGTGAGCTGCGTCTGCTCAAGTGAAAAGAAATATACTATTATCATAACCATGTTGCATTGGTTTTTACCCACACAAAATAAGCTTTGTTTGAAAGAGAAATTGCGAAAGTCTTCTGTGTTTTTAGGAACAAATTAATAGGAGCAACTTCTGATGCAAACAATTGGGTCGAAATCATAGAATGTACAGTATATAGATGGTCATTGCAACTCCCCCAGCACAATGAAGTCCAATAGGGAAGTGCCAAATAGGGAAGTTTTGCTGCACTTAGCTCAGGCTTTGCTTTATTATTCTGGTGTTTATATTTTGATAATGTCTTTGTAGATATGAGCCATTTAGGAATTGACCAATGATGCCTCAAATAAGAAAATTGGCTCCAGTTAGCTTGTGTTCAAAACTGCTTCTTCCACATTTGACAAACACTATGGGTGACGTTAGCATTCGATCAACCCTCCTCTGCTCTTATCTCAAACATGGATGGCTATTTCTTCTACTGTCAAGTCATGGATAGATACTTTATTGATCCGAAGGAACAAAGGATCTCATAAAACGTTCCGTTCGGCAGCGCAGCGAAGGCTGTTTCAGGCAAATGATAAAATCATCACATTCCAATTTTGCCATTTGCCTGAAATAGGCTTGGGCTAACAATATTTACAAGGATTCTTACGTCTTGAGCTGGGTTTGTTCCCATTCATTATTTGTACCCCGTCACTGTGTGAAGCCTCATGTGTCTTGTCTGGAATTTCTCCAGTGATATGATACTCTTTACCCATGTTTAATGTTCAATGTTTTTGGGGTCCTGCTTATAAGTGAATGCATTCCTGGGAGTTCCATTTTATTATTAAGTGTATGACTGATGAATGTTTTGTGAATAAAGAGAATTTAATTGAATCAAACTGTTGACGTTAAATACCAGAATGTAATTTCCCACATTAACCACCAGATGGAGATGTTTCACAACTGCGACCTCTTCCTTATCCAATATCTATGTTTATCCATGTATTCTATTCATTCCAAACAGATCCCTGCAAGCTCCCCCATAAGACTCAACACTAAAACGTTCGGAGCACTCATTCCACAGGTAACCTCTCTCTACTCTTTCTTTTGTCAACCCTACAAATGTCTAGCTCCGTCCCTTCTGCCACAAATTCACTCATTTTTAACACACATTTTCTAATTCAGATTGCACAACAGTTCCCTGATTTGATGATGAAGTTGCTGCTGAAGGAAGTAAAAAGCCCTGTTTTCGCATTCGAATCCGACAACACAACTATTCAAACGACAGCAACGATGACAGCCTTCGCCATTCAAGTCAACGGGACGCTCTCACCCTTGTTTGTGCTCAACATGGTGTGTAGCTAAAAAAACAACTGTCAAACTGAAGAAGGGAGAAACTTCAAAATTAACTTGAAATCTGCTTTTATGTATGCTTGGTTTACGTCAGAACACCAGCGTCAGTGTAGAAGTCTCTGTCAGCGGAACAAGCCTGGCGGGGTCTGTCTCCCTCAACAAGTGAGTGGTGAAAAATATATATAAAAAGAAAAAAGAGGCCAAGGGTCTTTGGCTAAATAAAAATGAAATTCTGATGTGTTCTCATTTGCACAGAATGGATTTAACCTTGGAGACAAGTTATGTTGGTGATTTTCAGGTAAGACTCTTCTCTATCCTTTTAATATGCATAAGTATCGATTCGACAGAGGGGAAAACAATTCTCAGATTTGTTTGTTGCCCTTTGGATATTTACATTTTATGGCACATTGAACATAATCTTCATTTGATCATTATAAGCTGTCTCCATCCTTGGAGTGAGTAATGTTGATCATTTTTTGTTATGTATTATGCATCAAACAGGTGAAATTACTGGACAGAATCTTCCAAAGTTTTCTAAAGGGTGTGATTCTCCCGAGAATAAATGGTACGTATGAGTTGAGCAGCACTTTTACAAACAAACTATGCCAAGTGGCCCGGATCGTTGCCACAGGGGCGTGATTATGTGCTTTTATGTTACGGAAAGCAGAAGAACCAGACTTTCAAACTGTGAAAAGAGGAAGTATATATTGAAATCTGTGCAACTCTTTCAAATCCATCACAGACTCTAACATAACTTGTCCAGTGCTCACTCACAAGATTATTTTTTGTTTTTATCCCAGATTAAGACTGGCTTTTTCAGACAGAAATGCCAAGAGTCCTGTTTTGAAAGGCTTTTCCTTACAAGTTAAAAGCTAATCGTGTACTATTATTGTTGTTTTTGCGCCATGATAAGTAATATACTTGGAAGAAAGAACATTTGTTGCATATTTCTGATTTAAACGTGTCTGGTTAAAGAGCAGTTGTGTCAGGAGGCCGCACAAAGCTCAAGTCCGGATGAGTCTAGGCCACAATAAATGGGGATTATTTATCTATGGGTCTTTATCTATTATATATCTATGGGTTTGTAAAATATATTGGAGCAAACGGATCTATGACGCACATGGAAGTTATTGAACGCTAAAATTTCACATGTCATTTATCTTTGCACCCACAGTTTAACTCCTGGATTGATAAACATCCCCAAGATTCAAATTGTGCCATGTTCTCATTCGTTGATGATAATAGTACATAAACAATACTCAAGAAGAAGAAGTGCAAAAAACAGTTGAATCAAATGTTTGTGGAACGTTTTTTTCATCTGTGAATCAATAATAACAATGCGTAAAGCTGCTTGGATTGAAGCAAAAGCACTGAAGGCTTAGTATTGTAGCTAGATTTAAAATGTGTTACTTCTGGTTATTACTTATTGCGTTTAGGGTTCAGTGTTTTTGATCGTATTAATGGCATGGCTTTTATTCTTTATAAGAATAGCTTTGAAGAATCTCTCGTCTTATTAAACCCACTATGTGCTCTCTCAATCACACATAAGCCTTACTCTAAGATCTATGTCCAGTCTGTTTTAGACAGCATTTATCAGATTCAGGAAATGACTCTGTCATTCTGACCATTGCAGCTGAATTTTCAAAGGGATTTCCACTTCCTACGATTGGAGAGGTGAAACTTGTAAACACCCAGTTGCAGATCGTGAAGGTGAGTGCTCGCTCCAGTGTTTTTATGTCGTGGATTCAGGCTCTGACGCTCCTCTGCTCTGCTCTGTAGGATTATGTTCTGATCGGGACTGATGTTCAGTTCTCTGGATGATGGAAGCTATAAATATAATCTTTTTTTTTACCTTTTTGTTTTCCCAAACCTCTGTAGGACAGTTGCTCTTGCTGTCACCACAGTCTTGTTTAAAACAACTACATATCTAGCGCACATCACATCCTTGTGCTGCTGACCCAAAGCATAAATGTCTTGAAAAGTTTCCGTCTGAGCGCAGTGTGCAGTTCTGACATGATGCTGATCTCTGGAATTTTCAAACATCTCCTTGAATCCCAGACATCAGGACACTGATAGTGCAGATAGCACAGATGACTTCATGTGCATTTGTCAGTATGTTTTAGATCAAAGCGGAACATTAAAACTCAGAATTTGAATGTATCTGTGGTCACAGCTTCATCATTATATTTCACTTACTTGCTTGACCATAAGCCAGTCGTTTTTTAAGTTCTTTGAACCCTGCAGCCATATAGGGGTGAGAGTGATGCCCTCAGCGTACAGCAAGTGTGGGGAGGGTCAGCAGAGTGTTTGGGTTGTGTGTGTGCATGTGTGTGTCAGTTCAGCGTCAGTGTGTTTAAAGAGACAAGGTGCAGGTCACATACACTCTTGCCCTCGCTGCATTTATCGGCTGCAGGATGGCGCAGTGGTTCCCACTTGTGCTTCACAGTAAGAAGGTCCTGGGTTTGATTCCACCGTCGTAGGTTTCCTCTCATCACAAGTCAACAGCGTGATGTTGATGTTGATGTTGAATCAAGTTAAAACAGTTTTTCATCTGCTTTTTTGTGTGTAAGCGTTACATTACAACATCCACTCAAATGGATAAAATGGACAACATTAGCTGTCTTTTAAAAATGCATCTCTTGGGTTTTATAGAATATACAGGTGCACTTGATTGCCCACTGTTGTCTACATTTTTTAAAAAGCACCTCTGAAATAGATTGAATGCATAAAACACAATTGTCCTGGGGATTTGTGTAATAAATGAATAATTGTATTCTTGAAGAGATCTGAAATGTAGCTCATCGTGTGACACCCTCCCATTGAACTTGATAAAGTGTGGTACAAGCTATTACGGCTTTTGCATTAACCTCATGTTATTGTCATAACCAAAGAGGGGCTTTCTTGTGATTGAAAATCCCCCTTTTCTGTAAAGGAGGACTGCGCGTTACTCCAGTAATTCAGTGTTCTTCCGAGAGGCCAGAATGACATTGTAAATGCATCATGATAATATAACAGTTCTGGAAATGTTTTTGATGAACACGTACACTGTACAATGGGACAATTCAAATATAGAAGATGATTATTTCATAACAGCATAAACCTAATATTGTAGCATCTGGACAAATATATTACGACAATGGAATATTTTTATTATGACAGTGAATCAAACATGAACAGACAAATGGTCAAACGAAATCAAGGCTATAAATACGAAAATATTCAAAAAGGAAAACTGCACCGAGCTGGAGGCTGTGGCAAAAACTGGAGAAAAAGTGTGGACCAAAAAAGGCTAAAATGATTGAATATGAAATATTGTATAAAAAACTCACACACACAAATATTTCCTGCTAAAAATATGAGTATATCGTATATCATTAATGACATAAATCAATAAAGTTTAGTTTCAAAACTTTTACAAAACAATTGTTTACAAAGACAGTTTTTGACATTCTGGACTAACAGTAGCTGTGGTTTTTTAAATCTTTTGGCACAGGGACAAAAGTCATTAGTATAGTTAGTTATTAGAATAGTTGCTGTTTATCTATCAGCGATCTTCACACTTTCCAGGGGCTCGAGACAGGGGTGTCCTCAGTCCTCTTCCCTCTGCAGTCCCTGGCCCAGTCCGTTTATCTCAAGTCACTCAGATTGAATTGAATGTCCTCCTGTATGTGAGGAATGTTCAAGCACACGCTAATATTCTAAATAAATTCTTAAAATCACGACATCCTCTCTGAAATCTATTGTTTAAACTGACTAATTGCACTACCTAAACCTTTAGTTGGCCCAGAGCAGTGGCCTATGCGGCCACCATTTCTTCATTTTTGTAGTTTCATGATTCACCTCTACCACCTGCATGTTATTGGGACAGGATCCGCATTGCCATAGCTAAGTTTATCTGGAACGTCTAACAGCCACGACCAGTCAACCGTGGCAGAGCTGCAGGTGGACTGTCACTTACACTTTTAAAATACGTCATCAGGCTTTTGTACCGTGTCCCCTTTGTACGTGGTTTGATAGTTCAGTTGAAGTGGCCTACGTAAACATTGTATGAGAGAGGCCTTCATTCCTTTGGAGACTTCCATGAAAACTAATGGAAACTGACAGCATATAATACTTAAACTTATAAATATATAATACTTGGTGTATATATTCTATGTGACTTTATGATGTATCTTTGAAGTCTCAAAAAGATTACTCCAAGAACTCCCGGATCTATAATAATGGCCAATGCCTCACTCAGGATCAGACGTCATTCGCTTTCTGACGATTCATATGATTATGAAGTGTCTTCCCATCCCTGGGGTAACGTGTCCTGGACAAGAGCAGGAGAGAGAGGGGGAGGTCCATGAGCTGTGGGAGTGACTGGACACCACTATAAACTGTCCATGATGCAGAGTTACAGCAGGTGCTTATTCAACAAGATGATACGAGTGGACAGCACTGACTGAGGAGCTTCACTTTTCACTCAATAAGGTAACGCATCATTACAGAGCATGAAAATACTCAAATCTATGACTTTATTTTGAGCACAGTAAAAATGTAGGTGTTTTTCATATGTAATTTATTCTTTGTTCTCATTTGCGCCTGACCAGCAGTTACAGTGATGATGGAGAAAGCTGCAGTGCTCTTCTGTCTTTTTGTGACTCTTTCTGGCTCACCTTTGTATCCCTCTATTAGGTAAACCCTGCACATGCACACAATGCAATAACATACAATGGAAAATGTATACTTCCTTTATAGCTGTATCATTTTGTAATAGATAGATAGATACTTTATTGATCCCCATTGGAGAACTTCAGGTGTCCAGCAGCAGCAAAAATAAAAATAAAAATTGATCATTCCAAAAAGCTAACAATAGTAAATAATGAGCAACAGCCCTTCAGGTCACAGCAGCAGAGATGGAGTAGCCTCTGTGTGGAGCAAAACTCCAACAATAAACTTAAGCAATGAAAGTTAGAAAATATACACACACATATGATTTTACTAACCTAAAGTCCTAATCCTAAATGTTCAGATTTTCACTTGTCTTGGCTGTATTGTTATTGATTTGAGTGAAACTGTTCTGATTGTTGTGGCTCAATGTTTGAGTGACGTTTGCGTATTTCTCCTCGTTTCTGGATGGGTTTCCTCCGAGCGATCCTGTTCCCCCATCACTCAATTGCAGCTTGAATCCCCTCCTCCCAATGGTCGGAGGGGCCGATGGCACAGCATCGTCCAGTGGATAAACATAGTGACTGCGCTATAGCTTCCAACCCTCTAAAGTGCGTGACAAGTGCAAGGCATCATTATAATTACCTTCAGCGCTGAAAAGGCTGTATTATTGCGAGAAAGCATATACTTTGGTTTGAGTTAAATATGTCATGACCGAGGCCTCTGCAGTTGTCATGTTAATGGGAGGTCAGTATCTGAATAAGTGGACCAATCACACGAGACCTGTGTCAAGTAAAAGTGAGCAAAATGTACCAAGTGTAAGAATGTTGGGCTATTATTATGATTTTATGGGTGTTCTAGATCAAGGCACAGCAGTTTCCCTCATTTTTAAGTCATATGCTAATTTTTGAAAACTAATTGTTTGGAGTCAATCATTAGACTTGGTAAATTGACACACATTGAGACAGATTATTTGTGATCATCCAGAAATGGAGGGAACCGCTTGTGTTGTGTATGTTATGTCATTTTAAAACATTTGTTCAGTACTTATATATTTATCCATTTGAAGGTTTGGGCAACGAGATACAGCGATCCTTATGGCTTCTCTAGAAAGCCCAGCACAGAATTCAGAAGAATACGGCCCTCAGACAGAGCAAGCAGAGATGCGGTGAGTTGGCTCAGTTATCACGTGATTTGGGAAAAATTAGTTCCTCTTTTTGAGCATAAAGGCACTAATATGAACGTTTTTAATATTATTGTGTGTGTGTGATATGATGTAGAATAGGACGTCACGCAGACGCCATCTTCACAAACGGTTACAGGAAAGTGCTTGGACAAGTCTCTGCCAGAAAGTTTCTACAAACAATTATGGGCAAAAGACTTGGGTAATTGTTCAAATATGTATTCACATCTTATGAGGCCATTACACATTATTATCATTATTATTATTATTATAAGTATAATTATTTATATTTCATAATGTTTTCATATTGTTTGCTATGGAAAGATTAAAGCTCAAGATTTCTTTTGTTTTAATTGGGATCTGTATATCTAATATAAACAGAGAAAAAATTATGAATAATTGCAGCATTTTTAAAATTTCAAAATACATTTCAGCCTTAAGTATTAAACAATTTACTTTTTTTCTCTATACTTCAACATAAAAGATCTATTCCGATATATAACTTTGTCACATAATATCTATCAGTTAATTTAGAGAAGTTTTGTCCCAGTTTGTGTGAAAATTTCCTCATATAATCTACAACCAGGATCTAGAAAATTGTAAACCACTTGCCACATTTTTAGCAAATATAATCAATAGTATTATTATAGTGTTGTCCAAGGGAACACTGTACAGAAATGTTGCAGATTTCAGCCATAATCGATGTGTTTTGTTCAGGGGGGAAAGCGAGAGCTACATGAAGCGTCAGTACCAGGGGACGTACAAAGAGGACCTGACCTCCATCCAGAGCCAATACAGAGGACTCCTGGACGAGCTGAAGCCGAGGTCTCAACTGTTTTGTGTTTTTAATATTGAAGAGGATAAATGTAACGCTGTGTTCTGTTCACAGGCTGCTGAGTTGAGGTTTTGCCCGAGGAGGAAGGCTCCAAATCCTCATTGACCGTTCTATCAATTCCAATTTATCTTAATTTGTCCTCAGTTGCTAATAAAAGTGTACATTTGTTCTGTGACTCTTTTTCTTTGAGAGGGGTTAGATTACACTCAAGACATATTTAGTTTAGCAGCAAAGTGTATAGGTCTGAAACAAAGCAAACAGCTCAGCTTTTATTGAACCGAAAATCAGGAATTGAAATTATTGACAAAACTAGACTATTGTTCAAAACTCCATTTACTTCTGTTTTTTACTTCTTCAAAATGTCCTGGTTGTAAATAGTGTGCTGGTGAGGTTCCCTAGCGGCCTGAAACATTACAATATAAGTAGATAGCAAGAGATTAAAATCATATCCCGTTTGTACACTTACAAACAGGATATGACACTTCGGCAACATTAGCTTTTTTTAAAAAAAACTGTTGGATATTAAAAATAAAACTTTATTTGTAAATAAAAGTTTTATTTACCAATATAAAAAGATAAAAAGATGTTTGAAACATTATCCTAAATTGGTGGAGATGTATCATTCTACTTCCTGCGTGTGGTTTGCATGCTCAGGATGTCCATCCATCCATCCATTTCAATCATCAATTATGTTTTGACTGCTTCATACAAAACAATGTTCTCTTAGTGTAGGATTCAATGAGAGAATCATATAAACCTGACACTGACAGCCGGAGCACGCCTGTAGAATGACAATTGGGAACTATGAAAACAAGAAAAGACAAAGTCCTTCACCTCAGTTTTCTTTTATTTCCTCCGCAATTACAAAAACAGATGCATTTCCATTGTGGTAAAACTGTACAGTAGACTAATGTGCCCGTGTTTTGTGAGGGAACGGCCGAGATTTGAAAACGAGGAAAGGGGCACTGACAGTCAACAAAGAGGAATGTAAAAAACAAAAACCACACACACACACAATTCCCCTAACGATCCACAGTTTACAAAATGCAGCTTTGATGGACAAGAACTAAAATTTTTCATGAAGGTGAAGTGCATTGATCAGTAGCTTTAGAGCCTTCAGTAAAACAATCTGTCACTGTACAGTATTTCTGGGTTTGTGTGGCAAAACAATATTTTTTACATTTGGCGACACAAAAAAACATGTAAAAAATGCGAATTGGGTTGAGAAACTGCTGCGCCGTTGTATCCGAGTCTGATGTGATGTAGAATGACTTCTTGCAAAACAGAAGACATATCTTTGCCCGTTTCTTCTTCGAGTTTGTACAGTTCAGTTTTTCTCAGTTCTGTGAAAAGATGAGAGATGCACACGTCAGATCGGGCACAGTTTCAGGCCCCTGGTGAGGGCTCTTGAGGATATGAAAACTGTTTTACATGACGTCTACAGCCAGGTGAAACATGCATGGACCTAATCAATGATATGAGATTGGTACAGGTGATCACTTCCTGCCGTTAAAATAAGAAAGAAACAAATACGATACATTTTACATCATTCAAAAAGTAAGTAGACATGTTGTCAGTTGTTCAATAAATATCAATTACATTTTGACAATTTTTACGTTTCCATTGCAAAAACCACATTCAGATGGTGCATTGTCGAGTTGTGTGTTCAGTCATGCATCGTAATATTCCATAAATCGTTTGAGTTTGTCTAAATGAATGTGTGGGTGAGGAGGGGCTGGAATCACACAAGTGTTTGCTTTGCTCAGCCCCTTTTCAAAACATGTTATTGTCTGTTACGTTTTGTTCGATGTGAGCAGTTTTGAAATAAATCGAATGAACAAACTGAAAGACACCCCACATGCAGTCTTCATCGTGTTAGAAAACATGTTATCAAAAGACATGCGTGTGGAAACTAGTGGTAAAAGCAAACTGTTTTGAGAGTGAGGAACTGATTAAATTGGTTTTATGGTTTAAAATTTAGGTATCCTAGCTTTAGCAAACATGACAGGACAAGTTCTTGTGATACTCTTATATTCAAGGGATAAAATTTAATAATTCCGAGCATAAGTGAATGGCATAAACAGGACAGGGTTAAATTGACCAGCCAAATTACTGACTTTTGCAACTGGACTTTTTTCATTACAAAGTTAGATAAAAAGTCTGTCAACCTCACACTAGCTTTTGTGAGGTTGACAGAGATTCAGTCATCTCTGAATCTCTAAATCAGATTATTGACAACAAAGATATGAACTTATATGGGCATATATTTAAATGATTTAGTACGGTTGGAAGGCTGTAAGTAAATGGTGGATGCTTCCAGAAATAGAGTAATACAGAGCAACATATAGAGAAATAAGGAAAACCTGCTCCAAATGTCTTTAAAAAAGTAACACTACAACATGTATGAACATTGTAAAGCGCTTGGAGTGGCCGCGGTCTATAAAAATGCGCTATATAATTAAAGATTACTCACAACACCACACACCAATGTAAAAATGATCATAATCTAAAACTTGCTTCCATGGATTTTAATGAACAGTCAACCAGTCAAAGCAATGTGTAAGGGCACAATCAAAAACACAATGAGGGGTGCGTTGAGTGTGAGTGACGGGCAAACCAGAAACAGGCAGGGCGTGTCAGAACAGTGTCAGTGATGAGCCATGCAAAGATCAGCTGAGATGGAAGTGCACTCAAGACACCGTCTGAAAGTCCCTTACTTTAGCCGGGAAGCACGACCAACTCAACTCATACAAAAGGGATTTATCGCAGGCTCCTATACTTTGCCAACCTACTACTTTGCTCAGCAGCAATCCTGAAAAGAGGGAGAAAAAAAGACAGCCGAGTGGAGAAGGGAAGGGTTAGACAGAAAGGAGGCAGCAGGGAAAAGAAAAAGTCCTCAACGTTTTCAAATGTTAAAGAGTGTAAAATGTTCTGGTCGAGTATCAATTACAGTACAACCGAGTAGGAGCAGTTCAGTGTCCCCCAGAGAGCTCTACATATCGCTGCCATGGAGACATTGCCCTGTCAGAGCCGCTTTGAAAGGCCCTCTGTCTTGATGTGAGAAGGCAAGGGACTGACACAATCCTCTAAGGAGGCAATATGACGACCTGGGAAACTCTCAAGTCCAAGGAGAGGAAGAATAATCTAAACGGGTCACGAGGCCACATACCTCTTCACTGCTTTCTGGGCCAGCATGTGGTTCCCCGCAAGGAAAGTGACGCCCCCGATTATAGCCAGGTATTTGAGGGTCTGGAACATGTCAAGATGAGTCCAATAGACGTACATGAGGCCCAGCATGGCTGTAAGAAACAAACAACAATGCGTTCATGAGTGCTAATTAATGTGTGTATGTCATTCATATTTACTGGTTGTGCGTTTATTCAAAAACGAGTGCATTGCACAATCAATATCGTTATAAGATGAGGGTTTGGCCATTAGAGCCTTCATCTGATTATTCTTATTGTTTCCTTAGACCCCAATATACCCCATTTTTGAGCGTGCATTGCTTTGTTTTTGATATGAGTGTGCAATACGCAATCTTTTTTTAAATTGCACTGCATTGCAAATAATCAGTTTATACTTGAAGGTATATAAAATGGGGTTTTCCATAATTTGCTACAATTTCTTCCTTTCTTTTTTTAAACCTTATTTCATCGGTGCAGAAGTGATGTCCCATTAGAACCTCTAGTGTATTTAAAAACCATTATAGAAATATTATGAATAATGCATAGATGAGTAATTCTCTTTCACACAAACACAATGAACACGTCTTTTGAGGTCATACACCTCTGGAGCAGATGATTAAACCAAAGGTTATGAGCAAATATAAATAATCATGTGATGAACAATATCTGACACTGACCTGCGTGTCCAGCGTGGAACAGAATGGTGCTCGGAGAGAAGCTAAAGTTGGAGATGTTTGCTCCAAGCTTCAGCCACTACAGAGGAGAGGCAGAATAAAACACTGTTATTTTTATGCACAAGAGCTTTGAACAAAGAGCTGCAACAGTGTTTACAGTCTCCTACACAATACACTGTTACAATAACTATTACAGCTCTGCAAATGCCACCAAAACAAACACGCAATGGCTTTTGTGATTTCATTAACAGCATAATCATGAAACATGGGGCCTCCTGTACAACACGAGAGGTTTTCTGAGAATAGTGCTTTATGAATCTATGAAAGAATACATTCTGTACAAGTCCCTTTTGCATCTCAAACTAATCCATTTACAGCGGTTCTTGAGCTTTTACAATAAACCAAATGAAAGGAGACACTATTAACTGGCTCAAGCAGTAAGAGAGTAAAAGAACACATGGCTTTACTCATTCACTTTATACAAAGTGGTGGTAAACAACTACCCAAGCCATTGCTGCCCTGAGGCAGACTGGCTGAATCAAGGAAGCCAGTATGTGCCATCGACACATGGCTGAGTGGTTAGCACTCTCGCTTCTAGTCCCGGGTGCTGCACTAGGGCGACCACTGCCCTTGAAAGACAGACTAGTGGCATTGGAAGGATGGGTCAAATGCAGAGGAAAAAAATTCCCTACGAGTACTATGAAGTATAACGTATCTGGCCTTTCTAACAACCAATCATTCAAATATACCAGACTCAATGTGGGTGTTCCAAGAGGTCTCACCACCACAGTACTAGCCAGGCCCTGTCTTGATTAGCTTCAGCTATCACATTTTCACATTGAGTACCACCAGAGCTAAGTTCAAAACGATTCATGGCCTTTGAGTCAAACTGCGGACATTGTCCTTGACCCTTTCTTTAGCAGTTCCAAAATCAGGATAAACAAACAGTGGGATGACAAAATAATGATGCCAGATGTCGTCAGAATCATGTGGATAAAACAATAGTCTTACCAGAATGAGAAGAAGAAGAAGTGGTGAAAGGATGAGTGCAGTAAACGTATTGGAAACCACGGTGGGAGGCTTCTTTTCTGGTTCTCTAAACAAGTGCTGCAAACACAGCAAAACAACAAAAATGCTTTAGCTTTACATATTTTAAATATTTCCTTTACAAATTGAATGAAGTGTTACCTGAATTTCAGGTTTTGGCACATAGAGCGTCTTGGGCTGGATTGTTGCTGGAGCTTCCTCATCCAGAAATTTCAGTACAACATCAGCCTTTGTGAATCACATACAAGTTAATATTCAGGCCCAGGTTTCATGGTATGATTTACAGAAATATGATTTGTCCAACACTCACCACGGTCCATAATATGGGGTTATCCAAAGTCGCATCACCAACGATCAGACAGAGAGTGTATGTTCCAGACATTGAGTCGAACTCAGATTTTCTCTCTGCTGTATCCAGCTCAAATTTATACACATTTTTGGCGTCTGGCTCAGCCACAAATACAACTTCTTGTCCAGTTTTCTGGTTATGCAGACGGACAAAAGTCTACAAAGAGGGACATCCAACTTTAGGCAGAGAAAGGCACATTTATTTGCTTAACACAATGCATGCGGTCAAGGCTAGATTATTTGCATAACACGTTATACAAACACAGGGAAATTGAGGTGCGTGCTTTACAATGTTTTTACTAAAAAGTTGAGGATGACCATTTCAGACATTTGCAGCCTACGTTTGACCATTAACTCATGTTTAGTCCCAACCCTGGACATCAGCTGGAGGCCAGAACCTGTGCTCCTCAGAGTCTGAGTTGGTTCATATGGCACTAACACAGATTTACTTTGGTGCGAGACCATGGAGAGACTTGTTCACAAGCAGAGCGGCTTTAAAGTCTGTTGTCTAAGAACTGGATTACTGTGATCATAATTACTGGTTCTCGTGAGGAATTGCATGAGAACCAGGAATTATTCAAAAGCAGTTTGAACATTTTGCAAATATTTTACAGCTTGTTTGAAGGGTAAAAGATGTCTACACATACCTGATGAGGGGTGAGTTCCACTCCAGTGTTGGTGTCAACTAGTTGGAAGGACATGGCAAAGTTTTGGTGACTGTCTGCAGTGAATGGAGTCTTTGATTTGGATGGATAATCCACTCTGCAATGCATCAGGGAACAAGGTAGCACTAAATAGTATTTGTCAGCAGATTTCAGACTAAATATGAATGCATTTTTACCTTGTGGTTTTTGAACCAATGCTTTGGTCTTTATCCACAACTGAGAGGTCCATGTTGGTTACAGCGACCTCTGTTGACACCTTCACCTTAAGCTTTAAGCAGAATGAAACCCCCATAACATAATGAGATATCATAATACTATACTGATTTTGTACTATACCATACACATTCTAAAGCAGGGGTGTCCAAACTAGTCCAGAAAGGGCCGCTGTGGCTGCAGGTTTTCTGTCAGACCCAGCAGGAGCAGCACAGACTCCGCCCATTTCCTCAAGTGAGTTCAGTCTTAACCTGAAGATTTGATGAAATGGGTGGAGTCTGCTCTGCTCCTGCTGGGTCTAATAGAAAACCTGCAGCCACAACAGCCCTTTCTGGACCGGTTTGGACACCTCTAAAGTACTGAAAACAAGTGTAAATGGTTAAAAGCCCATACAAAAGCTTACCTCAACATGATTAGCCACCAGTCTGCTGTCACCTGTTACAGCTACAGTGAACTGGTAATAACCACTCGCTGGCTGACTGGACATGAAGTTCAGCTCAAAAACTCCACTGAGAAAAGAGAAACCGTTTTAATATGAGCACAAGCTGCAAAGAACAAACATTTAACAGAGAATGCCATAGGGTTTCTTTCCAATAGCCGCAAGTTAATCGTGAATACATACTCATTCAGAGTGAAAGGTGCCTGGCTGAGGATGAGGCTCTTTGAGGCCACAGCATACGCAGATTCCACCAGGACATTTGCTGTGGCCAAGGGCTGGGACATGACATCGGTTATAAGAAGCTGTGGATCAGACAAACTGACAAGTTGACTGTCGGTTCATTAAATCCTAACCAGAGTAGGTTTGTATTATTTTTACCTGCAGAGTGGGTTGGCTGTGAGATACAGTCGCAGGACCCTGAGCACTGACGATAACTGGGACATGGAAGCGGTTGTTAGAGAGAGCGGCGGCAGCAAGGGCCACACTACAGGCTTCAGATAGGGAATCCCAGGACTTCTTGCTGAATATCGAATTAACGAGCTGAATAACCTGGTCCTGATTTAAAAAAAAAAAACTTTAATATTGATCTCAAACACAAAAAACATCACTTATGCATATTTACTTCTTTCAGAGGTGGCTCCATATCCACATGATCAGATAGAGAGTAAGCCACAGAGACAAACATAGCTGTTGCTTCAAGCCCCTCCTCAAATTGGAGATACAGACCGCCAAGGTCATCCAAACGAGCAGTTAGATCCTGAAAAGTGGCAAATACATGACATTATAAAGACGTTGGGGTAAAAGCGAGGTGAAACACTATAATGTGTGAAGTCTCGTAGCTCCCTCTTGTGGAGATTACCTCAATCTCTTCCAGAATTGCTCCTAGTTCTGCCTGCTGGGGCAGTTTGGCTGCTGTTGCTAAAGCCAATGTGATGCTGCAAATACATCACCGATTAAAATTCTTTCTTTCTTTACCTTTTGTTTAACAGTCTCTCTAATACAATAACTTACGCCATGACATTGTCTTCCTTCTTGATACGTGCAGTCAATGCAGCAACAACTTCTTGGGATGCGACTGGGAGACCCAAAGAGCTGAGTGCACTCACAGCTCTATGAATCTGAGCCATGGTTGAATCTTCACTGACTGCAGCCAGAAGGATATCCCGGGTTTCATTTGAGACTGGAATCTAAAATAAAAAAATCCTTAACAGGAGACAAACTTTTGCGTTCCTTCTCAAAAACAAGGAGGAGCAACTTACCTCACATCCTGAAATGGCATTACTTGCTTCAGCAGCAAAAAATAAGGAGTCAAGACTCATGGGGTCCAGCTGCGATTTAAGGAACCGGCAAACCTCCTAGGTAAAACACAGACACAAGGAGTTATGAACTGGTCGCTTTGTAACTATAAAACATAGACAAAATCCTGTGCTGTGAAGTACCTAGCTTTTTAGATATAAAGCAACATTTTGTAAATTATTTTATGGTGCTTTTAAAAAAATATTGACATGTGTCCTAATTAAATAGGCATCTCTGTGAGGTATAACATATTTTGAAACACAGAACGGACAAGAAAAAAATAGTACTACATTTTATTTGTCCAGAATGACACAGAAGGTACAAATAACATTTCATTCACAATTCAGACCACATATTATCTTTCTCTCATTTTACATTTTGCGAACTGTCAAAATAGTGACACTAATACTCTCTTTTACTCTTTGGTAGAGATCTAATTGGCTGAGGGTGGTACTCCCTTTATCCCTTTTCTGTCTAGATGCGACAGAAATAATATCTGTTTTGAAATAGAAACTGTTTAGATTTAGTTTAGTACATTTTTATATTTTGGTTTAAAGTTAAATACCATGAAGAAGTGAAGACCTAATGCAACTGATTGGGTTACTAAACATATATAACCGAGAATGTTTCATAGCATAGTTTTAACTTTACATATTCACGTAATTTTGCATGTGTTGCATCAATAAAAAAAACCTGATAATTAATTTAAATAATTACATCGTGATCAGGCACAGCACTTCCAAGCTTCGTCAGTCCAACAATAGAATAGTAAGAAGACTCAAGATCAGTGAAGGGCTGTCCCAAAGCAGACTGCAACCGGGCCACGTCGGATAAGGACAGGTAATGTGTCGGTATGAGCCCTGGAACACCAGTCAGCGCCAGGCTGAGAACCAAGCACCCGAGTAGCCCTGAGGAATCACATAAATAATACTTAAAAATACATTATAAAAAATAAAAATATAGACAAAGTATTAGCCTATTATTATGGACCACATCAGCAATTCATTCATTAACAGCACTTCCTTCCTTTAGCAAGGAGACATGCTAGCTAACGTCAGAGCGAAATCCCACGAATGCAGACTAAATACGCCAAACTCTCCGCCATGCAATTCAAAATAAAATGGATAATGTAATCACATTAACATCAACACAACAGAAACATCTAATGAATGCTTAAAAAGGACTATGTTACTCACAAGACCGGTGCATGTCTGGAGATCTAATGCAGCGTCACCAAAATCGAGTGGGCTTCCGGTCTTCCACTTCCGCTAGCGTGAATATTATTTGAGGTGACTTCCGGGAATCCAAATTGGTAGGCATCAGGCACGTTATTATTATAGATAAATGATCAGGCAACGTAGGGTGGATACGTAGGCATAGAGGGAAAACCGACCTGTGCCTACGAGACCTGAGGCAAGACCTGGGGCGAGACCTGACGTGAATTTGGACCATGGATCTATTATAATAACTGGATAGGGTATTACTAGCTTGTAGCTGAAGAACTCATGTGCTCGGGGGATTCTCGCGGTACTGCAGACTGAACCAGACTAAATTCATGTGGGCTACCCAGAAATTTTCCCCATAGAACTCAATGCATATTAAAAAAGCTCAACCTCAGCTGACAGAGAACCTACAGCTTTCATAAAGGTCGGATTTTGTGGGGATTTTAGTGTCCCTTGTCATCCTGAACTTTTTTTCTTCTTAAATCCTTCGGTTTTGTTTAAATCCACACTTTAGTGCCACAAACTCTGCTCGTCTGGCTCTCGCTCTAACTCCCGCTCTGATGAACTGCTCTGATTGGTCAGAGCGCGGCCGAGCCCCTCTGTGCACGTGCGTGAGACCCGGTGTGAGACCCACACACGCGTGTTTGGCGCAACGCATTATGGGAGATCATCCACCGCGCAGAACCGGGAGGACCAGACGATGCCCAAATACAGGCGAGTTTCCCATAGATCTTTGAGTTTCGCATAGATCTTTGAGTTTCCCATAGATCTTTGCGAGTTTCGGGCAACTTCCGCTAATCTTTCAGCCCCCATGCCGTCACAAAGCGCCACTGAGCACAACCATTCATTTGAATAGGGCGCCATCTTGGATCGCCGGGGCTTGGTTGGCCATGAAAAGTGCTTTCATGGAGCAATCCAAGATGGCCGCGAGTGGTCCCGCCCACAAGAAAATTGTGAAAAAACGCATCTGCGCATGCGTCAGCCGGCGCAGCTCCATTCATTTGAACGAGAGACTTCAAAAATTCCCTGCGAGTAAACTAGAGTGGACCAAAAAAAATCACCCCCCTCAGCATTGACACACATGTGGAACGGAGCTTTGGGCCAAGAGCCAACTTTTGGTCCATCCTGTGAAGACGTTTTTGAGAGGTCTGCTAACGCTATATGTTAGCATTGGCTAATTCTTCTTCTGGGTCCACCCCCATCGGCCCGGGGTGGTATTGCAAGCATGTCAGCGCACGTCATTTTGGCCAATTTTGAGCCGGGACCCTCCCCCACTGGTGTAGACCCACACACGCGTGTTTGGCGGAACGCATTATGGGAGATCATCCACTGCGCAGAGCCGGGAGTGTCACTCCCGTATTCGTCCCGGAAACCGGATTCGTCCGGAAGTTCAGTTTGCGCATGTCAAAAAGTTTAATATGTCCTTAAGTGGAGACTGGTTAAGTTTAGGCGTCTGATTAAGATGGTTAAGGTTAGGGTTAAGGCTGGGTTGGGGTTATTTTATGGGAATGGCTGGTTAAGTTTAGGCATGAATAGGTAGTTTTTTATATTTACTTCCGCTTCCGTCCAGATTCCGTGACGTAATCTACTGCCGCGTATGCTCATTGGATCAAACTGAACTTCCGGACGAATCCGGTTTCCGGGACGAATACGGGAGTGACAAGGAGGACCAGACGATGCCCAAATACAGGCGAGTTTCCCATAGATCTTTGCGAGTTCCAGGCGACTTCCGCTAATCTTTCAGCCCCCATGTCGTCACAAAGCGCTGCCACTGAGCACAACCATTCATTTGAATAGGGCGCCATCTTGGATCGCCGGGGCTTGGTCCTTCCGCTCCGCTCTGAGTTGTGTAGTCACGTGGCGAAGGCAGAAGGCAGCTTTTGTCCAAATTCACCTCAGGTCTCGCCACCTACGTCGCAGAGGTGGGACAAAGTCATTGTTTAGCAAGTCACAAGTCAGTCTCAATTCATTGCCCTCAAGTCCCGAGTCAAGTCACGAGTCAAGACAGGCAAGTCCCGAGTCGAGTCCAAGTCAAAGGCCAACAAATCTCAAGTCAGTCCCAAGTCCTACGGTTTGACTTTCGAGTCCTCTCGAGTCTTTTTGACCGCGATTTGTTTCTTGTTGGTCTCCACGTACTTTTGTAGGCAAACAAAATAATGTTAGGAATCATTTTGCTGGTGCATTCTCGTTGGTCTCTGACCCATGGACTAACAGTTTGTTCCATGTCGTTGTCTGCTGATAAATCAAAACTATCTATGTGATCTAATTGGATGTTGTGCCAGATGCAGGCTCAGTTACACATGCACAGACCACACATAAAATCAGAGCAGTCCGTGTCAACATACTTTTTATCTTTGGGGTTTTTAATGGGAAGTAGCAAGTGCAGCATATATGAATATGAGTATTGGGCTAGGACCTGTATCTATATAATCAGTTTAATGTCCGTAGTGGTTATTGTTCCAAATGTCCTACTGTAGAATAGGGGTAGTATGAGGGGTCTAGGCTTTGGACCTGGGGCAGCTCGCCATCAACTGGACCAGCATTAGCAATATCTCATAATTACCAATATATCATTACATAATAAAATGTCTCATATAAATTAATTCAATCAGTCAAAGCACTGATTCTCATATCAATGCACCATAAACAATAGTGCAAATATTAATCTAGCTTAGTGCCCATAATCAAAACAACTATCTAATGTATGCAAACTTTAGCAGGAGGAGCACAGCAAAAATATACTCATAATAATAGGCCTCTGCGCCCACACAGAAAAATATAAGAAAGAGCCAACAGAGCAGCGCAGGCTAGCGCTAGTTTGACTCACCAGTTCCTCTTTAAAACACGGCACACAGTGTGACAACTGCGTCGATTCAATTGTATGAGGCGCCTGTAGTGAAAGCATATCAATTACGGTTTGTAGAACAAAGTATGACGTTAGGTCGCGATAAATACCTGCAGCTCGCTCATTTCCAGCTCCCCCACGACAACACACCCACCGGTGAATGCAGTCCGCTTGTTTAGGGAAGTGTTGCTGCGCGAAACTCACGTTCGAACTCTCTCGCGAGCGCTACAACTACCGCGAGACTTTGTTTCTTCAGAGACGGCATAGATAGAAAGAGAGATACGGAGAAAGGTAAAAATGGCCCGGGTTACGCAAGTCTTTACAAGTCAATTGGCGCAAGTCCAAGTGAAAGTCAGAGTCATTGATGTTAAAGTCCAAGTCGAGTTGCAAGTCTTTTTATATTTGGTCAAGTCGAGTCTAAAGTCATCAAAATCATGACTCGAGTCTGACTCGAGTCCAAGTCACATGACTCGAGTCCACACCTCTGCTACGTCGCCTGTGCCGACGCGGTTTTCCCTCTATGCCTACGTATCCACCCTACGTCGCCTGATGCCTACCAATTTGGACACAGCCATTATATGTCTATGCTGGGCCGGTGTTCTGAACACCTGCCCTGGAAGCGATTCATGAAGTACTGCAGAGGGGTGATTCATTATTTTGTGATTGAATAGATATCAACGCTCAGTTGTTAACGACGCACGGCTCATATCTGGGAGACAAGCGTTCGAATCCGCTCGGGAACACAATAACACCAATTTATTTATTTTTAAATACCTGCGAAAGTTATAAATTATTGGTTTTAAACAACAGCCTTTGAAAAGCACTTGCACTTTCAACATAATGTCTTTTGTTCTATTGGATTTATTACATTGATTTTAACTGGACAGGCTAAAATCAGTCATTATTAAATATGTACAGTGCCTTGCGAAAGTATTCGGCCCCCTTGAACCTTTCAATATTTCGCCACATTTCAGGCTTCAAACATAAAGATACAAAATTTTAATTTTTTGTCATGAATCAACAACAAGTGGGACACAATCGTGAAGTGGAATGAAATTTATTGAATAATTTAAACTTGTTTTACAAATAAAAAACTGAAAAGTGGGGCGTGCAATATTATTCGGCCCCTTTACTTTCAGTGCAGCAAACTCACTCCAGAAGTTCAGTGAGGATCTTTGAATGATCCAATGTTGTCCTAAATGACTGATGATGATAAATAGAATGCACCTGTGTGTAATCAAGTCTCCGTATAAATGCACCTGCTCTTTGATAGTCTCAGGGTTCTGTTTAAAGCGCAGAGAGAACCATGAAGACAAAGGAACACACCAGGCAGGTCCGAGATACTGTTGTGGAGAAGTTTAAAGCCGGATTTGGTTACAAAAAGATTTCCCAAGCTTTAAACATCTCAAGGAGCACTGTGCAAGCAATTATATTGAAATGCAAGGAGTATCAGACCACTGCAAATCTACCAAGACCCAGCCGTCCCTCCAAACTTTCATCTCAAACAAGGAGAAGACTGATCAGAGATGCAGCCAAGAGGCCCATGATCACTCTGGATAAACTGCAGATAACTACAGCTGAGGTGGGAGAGTCTGTCCATAGGACAACAATCAGTCGTGCACTGCACAAATCTGGCCTTTATGGAAGAGTGGCAAGAAGAAAGCCATTTCTCAAAGATATCCATAAAAAGTCCCGTTTTTATAGTTTGCCACAAGCCACCTGGGAGACACACCAAACATGTGGAAGAAGGTGCTCTGGTCAGATGAAACCAAAATCGAACTTTTTGGCCACAATGCAAAACGATATGTTTGGCGTAAAAGCAACACAGCTCATCACCCTGAACACACCATCCCCACTGTCAAACATGGTGGTGGCAGCAGCATGGTTTGGGCCTGCTTTTCTTCAGCAGGGACAGGGAAGATGGCTAAAATTGATGGGAAGATGGATGGAGCCAAATACAGGACCATTCTGGAAGAAAACCTGTTGGAGTCTGCAAAAGACCTGAGACTGGGACGGAGATTTATCTTCCAACAGGACAATGATCCAAAACATAAAGCCAAATCTACAATGGAATGGTTCACAAATAGACGTATCCAGGTTATAGAGGCTAATCTTGATTTCATTTCTTTGTAGTTTCTAATTTACCCTCTTCTGTATGAGATGAATTGAGCCTGTTTTCACGCGTTAGATGCAGTCGCACCAGACGGTAAAACAACTGTGTTGCTCTCCATCTCTCGTTTATTCAAGGTACAGCCGTTATATACTTTGTTGCGTAGCAACATGTAACAACAACATCAGAGCATGGCGCGTGCCAAAACCATGTACAAATCAAATCTCATTACAATCATGTCGGCATAACATTTTCTAAATTAAATCAAATATTAATAATGACATGTAAATTATGTGAATACAATAAACATGTAAAAATGGCGCTTACATTCCGGCCCCTAATTGTTATTGCAGGGACATAACAATTACACAATAGAACAAAAGAAAACATTTTTCTCTCTAAACAAAACTTACAACCTATATCACATTACACATGTATGGTTCTAAAACTCAAAAGTATATTAATCATCCATTTCAAGCAAAAGACACAATTTGTCAACTGGTCTCTCCAAAACATTAGTTTTAGTTTTCACCAAAACTCTTCTCACTTGACCTTTAGAATCACATATAGATTTTTCAACTTTTCCCATTAACCATGAACCTCTTGGTGCACTATCATCCACAACATCACCTGGTTTCATGTTTCTCTTAGCATTGAACCATTTCTGTCTTTCTTGTAATAATGGGAGATACTCTCTGGTCCAACGTTTCCAAAAAATATCAGACAGGTATTGAACCTGACGCCACCGTCTCTTTAAGTATAAGTCCTCTTTTTGGAACACACCAGGTGGTAACACTGGTTTTCTTTTCATGAGGAGCAAATGATTTGGTGTTAACGCTTCAATGTCGTTAGGATCGTTTGATACTCTTGTAATCGGCCTATCATTAATGATGGACTCCACTTCACAAAATAGCGTATGGAGACGCTCATCATCAAGAATTTGTTGTCTGAGTAACTGATTAAGGATTTTCCTCACAGAACGTATCTGTCTTTCCCAAATCCCACCAAAGTGAGACCCAGCTGGAGGATTGAAAATCCATGTAATACCCTTTTGACTCAGTGATTCAGCTATTTTTGACTGATTCCAACCTTTGAGTGATTCACGCATTTCCTTTTCCGCACCCACCAGATTTGTACCATTATCTGATCTCATTACCAAAACCTGACCCCGCCTTGCGATAAACCTCCTAAATGCATTAATGCATGAGTCAGTTTCAAGTGAGTGAGCAACCTCTATATGAATTGCTCTTGTGGTAAGGCATGTAAACAGAACACCATACCTCTTCACATGACTTCGACCAAATTTAACCTCAAAAGGTCCAAAATAGTCTATCCCTACATTAGTGAAAGGGGGATTGTCTGGTATAAGTCTGTCATGTGGCAAGATAGCCATTCTCTGTTCACCAGGTTTGCTCAACAACATTTTACATTGTACACATTTTGACAATATTTTTCTGAGTGCAGCATCACCTTTGGGAACCCAATATTTTTCTCTCAGTTTAGATAACATTATGTTTCTACCACTGTGCCCTGTTTGTTTATGAATGTGCCTAAGAATCAGAGTAGACACATAGTGGTCCTGATGAAGTATTACAGGATGTTTCACACTGGATGGTAAAGCAGATTGGTGCAACCTACCACCAACTCTTAAAACACCATCGTCCATAAAAGGATCTAGTTTCACTATGTGACTTGTCCGTTTGACCTTTTCACCCTTTTGTAAAGTTTGTATCTCGTTTTTGTAGCTTTGATTTTGACAAAATTTAATTATCTCAATCTCAGCCTTTTCAAGTTCTTCAAATGTCAAATGAGTTTGAATCTTCTTTGACCTAGTATTATCACTGACTAAACGTGATAAACCTTTTCTGTCTTCAGACCTCTGCTGAAGAATCTGTTTCAGTCTTAACACCCAAGCAATAGCCTTTTTTAGCTTATGCCAATCTGAGTAGTGACTAATAAGTTTACTGACAGGATCAACTTGCACAATGTCAACAGTAACACTCATCACCTTTACCTCTGTATCATTATGAATGTCCTTTGACATTAGTGGTGATACTGGCCAAAATGCACAGTCTTTACTTAGAAAGTCCGGTCCATGAATCCAAGATTTGCTCGAAAGGAACTCACTTGCTTTCATTCCCCTCGATGCTTGATCAGCAGGGTTCAACTCTGAGTTCACGTATTTCCACTGTCTGACATCAGAGTGCTCTCTGATGAGTGACACTCGATTAGCAACAAAAGTCTTAAATCTGACACTGTCATTTGCAATGTATCTTAGCACTGTGGTGCTATCAGTCCAGAAAGTAGATTCCTCTAGAGCCATTTGTAGCTCATTTCTCATTAGTTTGTCCATTTTAACAGCCACAGCAGCCGCTGTAAGCTCTAACCTGGGAATGGTTGTTTGTTTCAAAGGTGAAACTCTTGACTTGCCCAGAACAAATGAGCAGTGGGTTTTTCCTTTTTCATTTGTGAGTCGAAGATACGAAACAACTCCGTACCCACGTTCACTCGCATCTGCGAAATGATGCAGTTGTGCAGATATGATCTTTTCAAATCCAACTGGTTTAAAACATCTGTCAACCGTAAATCCTTGTAGTTTTGTCAAGTCCGATATCCACTCCTGTGACTTTCGAGCGAGTTCTGTCGGAATGTCTTTGTCCCAGGAGAATTTCTTTCCACACAATTGCTGCAATAGGATTTTTGCCGGGAGAATAACTGGGGACAAAAATCCTAAAGGATCATAGATTGAACTCACATAAGACAAAATGCTGCGCCTTGTTTGTGATACTGGTTTAGCATTGATTTTGATTTTAAACGAGTCTGTTTCAACACACCAATTTACTCCTAATACTCGTTCATCAGGTAGCATGTCATGACAGAGATCTATTGCTTTGACCTCGGTTGCTCTCTCTTTTTCAGGAATGGAGGCTAAAACAGCTCTACTGTTGCTATTCCACTTTGTAAGACGAAATCCTCCACTTCTACAAAGCTCTGTCAGCTCTTTTACCATAGTGCAGGCCTTACTTTCATTTGAAACAGACAGCAGGCAATCATCAACATAGAAATTGTTCTGCACTGCACACACGGCCATGGGTAGCACCTTATCTGTGGCATCTTCTGCAGTTTTCTTTAAAGCAAAGTTAGCACAACTGGGGGAAGATGTTGCACCAAACAAATGCACTGTCATTTTGAACTCTTGCAGGGGCTCATCCAAGTTTCCTTCAGGCCACCAGAGAAAGCGTAGCATGTCAGTGTCCTCTGGTGGTACTTTAACCTGGTGATACATTGCCTCTATGTCTGACATTAAAGCAATGTGATCGTGTCTGAAGCGTGTTAAAACGCCAATAAGTGTGTTCGTCAAATCAGGACCTTGTAAAAGTTCCTGGTTCAAGGATTTTGACTGGTACGAGACAGTACAATCAAAAACAATACGAATCTTTCTTTTCTGTGGGTGGTGCACCCCATGATGAGGTATGTACCAAACTCTGCCGTCATCACGTTCAAGTTGTTCTTGTGTCAAAGGTACTGCATATTCTTTGTCTATTAAGTCAGACATAAACATTGTGTACTCTTTGTGTAAGTTGCTGTCCTTGAGCATTTTTCTACTAAGGCTTTGTGCTCTCTGTACCACTACTGAGCGGTTATTTGGTAATTTGACTGACTTGTTCTTTAAAGGGAGGCCAATACAATAATGACCGTCAACCTTCTTAACAGTGTCTTTGACAGAGTCCATGAATTGTAAATCTTCTCGAGACATCTCATACTTCTCCTCTGAAGCCTTTTCTGGAAAGTCATGGTTGATCTGTTTTAAACACAGTGTTTCTATTTCTGACATAGAAATGTGATTTACTGAAGCACTATGATCCTTTTCATAGTCATTTTTCTTCAGAGGGCCATTTATGACCCAGCCTAGGATTGTGCGGACTGCGTAAGGACCATCATCTACACTATGGATGATCTCCCAAGGTTCCATTGCCTTGTAAGCATTTGCTCCTATTAAAAGTCCAACATCTGCATCTATCTCAGGCAGTTCAACACCATGCAAATGCGGCCACTTTTCTAAATCAAGTTGCACAGGAATGCTTTCTTTTGACACTGGTATATCCTTGTGAGTGTATGTGTCTGGTAAGTCAATGTACACATTATCTTTTACACCGCAAACCTCTAAGCCTGAAACAATGTAACTTGGCTCTAACCTTTTCTGACCCATGGTGCGAAGAAGTATTTGTGTTTTCTTCCCTTCTATGCCAAGCTGTCTCATTAGTTTCTCTGAGCAAAAAGTTGCTTCACTGCCATTGTCCAAAAACGCGTAAGTGTCGATAGTTTTGTTGTTCTTCTTGAGCTTTACGTGAACTGGCACGATTGCCAAAACTCTACTGCTATTACCGGCCCCGGTAGCACCACATGTACCACCTGTGATTGGTATAGGGCTGACGGCTTCAACATTACAGCTTTCCGTTTCATTTCTGGATAGCTGGTCATCTACTGCTGCATTCTCAGTTTTTTCATAGTGAAGCATGTTTGGATGCCGTTTGGAGCAGTAGTCACATTGGATTTTTTTTTTTACAGTCTTTGCTCAAATGTCCTTGAGTTAAGCATGAAAAGCAGAGTCCTTTTATCTTTAGAAACCCAACTCTTTCCTTATGAGATAGTTTTCTTATTTTCTGACACTCCGCAAGTGTGTGATTATTTTCACAAAACATGCACGGTTTCTGAAAAGCAGTCCGTTGCAAGTTGCTCTTATTAGCTTCTGGCAACTGCTCTTTAGTTGCAGGTGCTACACTGGTAGCAAATGCACTGCCCCTAGGTCTAAATGTCCTGTTTGTATTATTTGGTCTTTGACTTTGCTGTTTTCTGTCATCAGCATCTTTAATGTTACCAAATAATGGATCTGAAGCTATCTTTGCTTGTCTGTTTACAAATCTAACCAGATCTGAAAACTTTGCTCTTCTACCAGAGCTTTCTTGAATATCAAAAGCAGAGACTCTCCACATGTCTCTCATCTTATATGGTAATTTGGAGACTATGACTCGGATGTTAGTTGGATTATCTAGTTCCTCAAGTTGGTTTAAATCTTGCAATCCATTTTTACAACCTATTAGAAATAGAGAGTAACTGTGAAGAGCCTTGGCATCATCTGCCTTTACCTGAGGCCAGTTTACAGCTCTATTCAGGTAAGCAGTCGCAATCTTAATCTCATTGCCATAGTGATAATGTAGAAGTTTTATTGCCTCTATGTAACCAAGATGAGGGCTCATATGTTGGCAACTTCTAACTAAGTCTCTAGGTTCACCTCTTGTGAATTGTTCAAGATAGTAAATCTTGTCACTGTTGTTATCTGTTTTGCCACTAATTGTATGCTCAAAAGCTCTAAAGAAGGATCTGAACTCTAACGGATCACCACTGAAAATGGGAACGTCTCTTTGAGGTAAGTTTGTAAGTCTTTGTTGTTTAACCAACATTTCTGTTATGTCGTTTTGTTTTAGCATTACTTCACAAAGGTTAACCTCTTTGTCCATTTCTAATCGTTGAGTGGGAAACTCCATTTTAGGTTCGTTCATGTGGTAAGTATGAGGCTGTTCATTAGTCACAATGGGAATTTGTTTGTACCTCCTAACTGAGCGTTGGCTAGTTACGCTGTAGTTCTCATTTTCCTCATACTCACACTCCTCAAACACCTTTATCTTTGCCGTGGAAACAGCTATTTGAGTTTCCATCTCCAGCTGGTCTTTTTTGGCTTTTAACTTCAGCTCTTCAAACTCCAATACTTCTGGTAACTGGTCTTCAAGCCCTTTTTCCGTATACTTTAGCGCCCTCTTGTGGGCATCTTCACCGCCGCACTTTTCGTCCGTCATATTCAGTTCGCCTCGTAATTTTCAACAGATCTAATAATGTAGTCTATGACACAAAGCATTCGTTGCTTTCTTCATAAGTGTCATCTAGCAAAGACTACAAATATTATGTTGTCTCATATTTCTTGGCTTGGCTCATAACTGTCAGTTACCAGTCTGTGGATGGTCTCTCTTTTCCCTGAAGAGCCGTTGCCGCGACCGTGGACTCTTCTCCGGCTCGTTTTCGGGAGCTGAGTTGTTTTACTTGATATAGAGGCTAATCTTGAGTTCATTTCTTTGTAGTTTCTAATTTACCCTCTTCTGTATGAGATGAATTGAGCCTGTTTTCACGCGTTAGATGCAGTCGCACCAGACGGTAAAACAACTGTGTTGCTCTCCATCTCTCGTTTATTCAAGGTACAGCCGTTATATACTTTGTTGCGTAGCAACATGTAACAACAACATCAGAGCATGGCGCGTGCCAAAACCAAGTACAAATCAAATCTCATTACAATCATGTCGGCATAACATTTTCTAAATTAAATCAAATATTAATAATGACATGTAAATTATGTGAATACAATAAACATGTAAAAATGGCGCTTACACAGGTGTTAGAATGGCCAAGTCAAAGTCCAGACCTGAATCCAATCGAGAATCTGTGGAAAGAGCTGAAGACTGCTGTTCACAAACGCTCTCCATCCAACCTCACTGAGCTCCAGCTGTTTTGCAAGGAAGAATGGGAAAGAATTCCAGTCTCTCGATGTGCAAAGCTGATAGAGACATGCCCCAAGCGACTTGCAGCTGTAATTGCAGCAAAAGGTGGCCCTACAAAGTATTAGCGCAAGGGGGCCGAATAATATTGCACACCCCACTTTTCAGTTTTTTATTTGTTAAAAAAGTTTAAATTATCCAATGAATTTTGTTCCACTTCACGATTGTGTCCCACTTGTTGTTGATTCTTGACAAAACATATAATTTTCATATCGTCATGTTTGAAGCCTGAAATGTGGCAAAATGTTGAAAGATTCAAGGGGGCCGAATACTTTCGCAAGGCACTGTATCTATATATGCAGAGAAGATCTGTGGAGCCCCTCTCCCCACCATTAAGGACATGTACTCCACCCGTCTCACCCGCAAAGCCGTCAGAATCACCAGGGACCCTACGCACCCATCACACAGGCTCTTCAGGGTAATTCCGGAACAGTTCCAGTCGACTTAAACAGTTTCATTCACAAGGCCATCAGGAAGCTGAACTCCCTGCACTCCCTCCCACCCCTCTTCCCCCACCCCCCGCTCCACAATCAAGGATGAGAGAAATATAATTTCAAACCATTTTGTTTGTGTATTAGAGCAGACAACTGTACCAGTTACCAGTGCATAATAATTCTATTGTCATTTGAAATATATTCGTTATTAGTACTGATATTGATCATAATCAAACAGATTAATTAATGGGTCATACACAATCAAATTAAATTTGTATTTCTGTTACCAGTATTAATTCCTAGTATGCAGCAAGAGCCTCACAAACAGTTCAAATGTCAATACATATTTTGACCAACAGGGGGTTTGTGAACATATGAAGCGTCAAGAAATGAACCTTTTCTCGAACCAATTGATGACTACTTGCAGATGTTGCACTCCCGGGGGTTCGTGTTGTCTGCACGCCTTGGTTCCATGTGCCTGCTCGCTGTTGCTCTTCGCCTGGTTGGTTGGTTAGGCATTTGCTTAAATGACCTCCTCCTCCAATCAGCCGAGAGCAGTGTGCCGAGGTCAAACTGCCATGGTTCAAACTGCCATGGTTCAAACCAAGTTTTTTGGGGGTTAACCATGGGGTCGGCACTAGAATCGGGACGGAAGCAGAAGTAACATTTGTATAGCGGCCCTTCGTATTACTTTTTAATTAGTTTTAGACTGTAAATTATGGATCCATAATAATTAATGGAAAAACACATTGAATATAAAAAAGGATTAATTATAAATATCTCATAACGATAGTGATCTTCAGTTATACAATACTATTGCAAATTCCGATGGGCATCTAGTCTAGTGGTCATATCTAAGGCAATTATCGTCGGCGATTGGGGTTCGATTCACGACAGATACGCTTTCAAAAGTGCACAGTGAGCACTGCGCAGTTTTGTTCGATTTTTTTTTTTTAACATGAGACATAATGGTAAACTTGTTTTTTTCCACTATACTATATTATGTGTACGTGTATTTGAGTAAAACAACAAGGTGGTATTCATACATACATATGCTAAATCCTACATACACGGATTTATATAACAGCACTCAAAATACACATGGCATTTAATGTGGCACCTTGAATGTTGTCTTCATTTTCTCTGCCTTTTTTCCCCACACGATTCGTATATTTTTGTCTTTTCTTTTCCCAAATAACCTCATAGGTATCTTACCAAGCTTTTTAGAGGGAAGAGTCTTTTCCTTTCTTGGTGACTTGTTCTTTCTTGGAATGTTATTCAGAGTTGGCACACATCTCCTCATATTGCCCAAGATTTCTTGAAATTCTGTGAGATTTCATAACACTTCGAAGCAACGTTTGTTAAATTTAAACTCCTCATTCTACCAATGTGCAGAAGCCTGTACTTTTCCACTACTTGTTTTGACTATCTCTGCTGGCACCGTGGCAGCTGCTGATCGTAGGTCTCTGTTTCTCCTGAGTATATTATCACTTGCTGTCTAACATCCCTTGTTTGTGTTGTGTTGTGTGTGCTGTCTCCATTTTTTTTTTTTACACAAAAATTTGTGTTTTTTTTGTAAAGACAAAACTGAAAACCTCAAGAGAAACCATGCATCTGGATGATCAGCACATGGACAATCTGCACAGCCCCTGACTCCACTCAGGCTGTGAGCTGCTGAGACATGGACACCACCATTGTCCTCTTTTGCATGGACATCATTTGGAACAATCTGGATTTCTGAATTTGGACATAATTTGGACTGAATTGAATTGCTGAATCTGGACACTAAAGCTGAAACGTGTGATTGAAAGACACATCACAGAAGAATTCATGGCTTGACACAACAAATGCAGCCTGAAGAAACCAACACGGAGAAGTAGGAGAGACTGTTTTCAAAGCAATATCTGGAACCACCATCGACTGATGAAGTTTGGTATTTTACTGAAGATTGTTGACAAGTTTTATGAAAGATCTGAACATGTTTTATGAGTTTTTGAAGTTTTCCGAGTTCCGATTTTTTTGTTTATCGATCCTGATGGTCACACGTGAATGTGTGAATGAATCCAATGTGAGAATGTTATCTCTGGGAATGTTAGCGCTCATTCTCTTGTGGTCTACCATGTCCTTGGGTCGATTGTGGAGATATTTGGGAACACTATCGCTGTAACGTCTATAGCCATCAGAGCAGCGAATGTTCATCTCTTCATATCTGGAAAAGAGATAATTATAGTGTGTACATTTTTCTCTTTTACAGGAAAAATGTTCAGCGCTTACTTTCTAAAGGTATCTGGGATAAACCGATCCACTAGTACTGTAACAATCTCACTTATACTGCAGTTTTTATATCCTGCCAGATATGACGCCTTCAATCATTCATTTTGCCTTTCGATACCGTCGTTTGTGTGGATGGCGATGTAGAGACTTTCTTCCCAAAATGCACGGGCCCAACGCTGAAAGAATATGTAGAATAAAATTAAACGAAAGTAAGTAAATAAAGAAAGTTTCAGAGTTCAATTGAAAACACAGAGATAAAACAATCACTGACTTCTAAGATTTAGGCCAACAAAATGATATGCATTCGGATAGGGCTAGGGTTACATTCAATAATTCAACACAGTCACAGGGATGAGAAACAATCAGAGAAAATAGAGAAAGCCTACCTCACACTGAATTTCCCAGGTTTTCACTGAACTTCTCATTTTCTTCTCAAATTGTTGAAGATTTGAGTAGAGTAGCATGATGATTGTAGAGATCTTGTGTGGGACTACTAGCTATATTTCTGAGAAAACTGAGAACTTCCTTACTCAGATGGGACAATCCATGATCTTTCTTACTTATCCATTCATTCCAGGCTTTCTCTCTGTGGAAATCACAGATCAACACCTTTGTACCTGGGAAAAAAATACATGTACAATAACATTAATTGTGAAGTACGCCATCTGAATTCAGCATTTCATGTTGAAATAAATAATGTAAAATTGTATAATCCACAATGGCCGTTTGATCAATTTTACAGGAAGGATGAAGGAATATTTCCATCAGTATATGTAAATTACAACTCAAGCCATCATTGAACTATTCATGTATTCTCTGGGATTCTGATCATCTAAAAAAATACTCTTTTGGTTGGGAAAAATATGAATTACTGCATTAGAAATTTGCTGCCTTATTTTCCTATTGGTTTTATAGAAATCTGAACTTTCTCTAATTGTTACCTGGAAAGCAAGACTCCAAAGCATTTATCTCAGGTAGACTGTAGTCCACCATCATGTTCTTGGGTTTCCAGTTAGGATTGTTATCCTTGAGCAGAGTCAGTGCCTCAGTTAGTGACTCTGTGTCTTTATTGTGAGTGATGAAGGTCGCCACGACTGAGTAACAGACAGTTGTTCGTACACAAATGAAGAATAAAGGCAAGGCATAACTGTAAGAAAATATTTTAGCAGTCAATTAGATCAAATTTGAACAATATTGGTCCTGAAATAACATTTATTTAAGAAGCAACATTAATAGCCTGTTCAAAAATGTCTGCAGGTATCATAAAATAGGAATATCAGGCTCAGGAATACCAAGCCTAAATTCTTCAAGGTGAATTGAACCTTTCAACATTTCGCCACATTTCAGGCTTCAAACATAAAGATATAAAAATTAAATGTTTTGTCAAGAATCAACAGCAAGTGGAACGAAATTTATTGGATAATTTAAACTTTTTTAACAAATAAAAAACTGAAAAGTGGGGCGTGCAATATTATTCGGCCCCCTTGCGCTAATACTTTGTAGCGCCACCTTTTGCTGCAATTACAGCTGCAGTCTATCAGTTTTGCACATCGAGAGACTGGAATTCTTGCCCATTCTTTGACAATGCCGTCACAATGGAAGGTAAAATGCTTAAAATATGCTTTAATTAGGACATAAAAGTTAATAGTAATAACATTTGAGGCAAGAAACATCCCCCTCTAATGTCATATCAGAGGTCTGTTTGGCAAATAAATAGAAAATTTTCAGAATCTACCTCAAGCGCAAAGCTGAGGTAGAGGTATCTCCCATCATGCATTGCGCTAATCCACTGCGCAGAACCGGGAGGACCAGACGATGCCCAAATATAGGCGAGTTCAGTTAATCTCCCGGTCCCATGCGCTACGGAGCACAAACCATTCATTTGAATAGGACGCCATCTTGAATCACCGGGGCATGGCGAGCCTTCGGAAACTTAACCAAAACAACCTGCTTCACCGAACAACAGCCAAAACTGTGATATTTGGCAGTGCGGTTGGTTGTACAAACAGGCAAGGACATAAGCCAAATGTGTCTTTTTATCTGATACCTGCTCGTCATGAAGACAGAAGACGACGATGGCGGCAATCAACCAAAAGGACTGGGAGCCATCCAAGTACTCCCTAATATGCTGTGAACACTTTTTACAAGATAAATCAATCACAATTAGGTATTTATTCTCTTTCCATTAATTTATTTGGAGAACAATGACACAAGAAACGCTTGAAGTCAAACGTGTGCTCTTACTACTGTCCTGTATGTGCACTGCAACATTGAAATTTCCTCACTGTGGCACAAAAAAAAGATCTATTTGATCCGTCAGTTGCGTTTTTCACTGTTTTCCTCTCTGTCAATATGCATCATGTTTGGCTGTAGACTGAAAAGTGCATTGCTAATGTGCTAATGCTACCAGCAAAATGTGCATATACTAAATGTATAGTATTGTGAGCCCTGAAAAGATGTCCTACTTTCACAGAAAACGTATTCGAACATGTGCTTGGAGAAGCCTCGTCTTGATTTAGGAGAGGAGTCTCCGTTTTGCTCTCTCCGCAATGCTAGTTTCCACTACTTCCGCCGTAAGCTCCTTCATAATCACGTGACTGTATGACGTCGGAGCATCTGGTCAATTATAATTTATTTATTTTAGTTTTTTATTTATTGTGTTTATTTGAATATCAAATAAATGTATACGAAAAAAAGACAGTAAGAAAAAAACAAAGAAAATAAAGAAAACGTATTCACGTTCAAAAGGATTAGGAAGAAGCCAAAGCTTATTAAATCCTACCCCTCTTCCCTATGTTAATTCAATATATTGAAATAAGTTATAAGCAAATATATTAATATATATACACACATACATGTATATACATACATGCATACATACATGTATCCATACATACACACACATATACATACATACATATATAATTACAGTTAATAATAAAATGAAATTAAATGAACAGTAACAATAATTGCACCGTGTATCACCTAGTGTTTGTACCCCAGTTTCATCCCTGTATCTTTTATATTCATTTAACCCCCTAATTGATAACCCCCATCTCAACCCGTAAAGTAAGTTTTGTATATTATTTGGTAGTAGATTATTAGCTGCTTTATACATTATCTGTGCTGTTTTAAATTCAACTATGTCTGTGAGTTTTAACAGTTTTGACTGCAAGAAAAGTGAGTGAGTGTGATCCAAATAGCCTACATTATGTATTATCCGAATTGCCCTTTTTTGTAGAATAAGTAGTGGTTTTAATGAACTCGGATAATTATTTCCCTAAATCTCTGAGCAGTAACTGAAATATGGTAAGACAATGGTACAGTATATGTTACGAAGTGACTTAGCGTCTAGTACCGGTTTTGCTCTATTTAATATTGCAATGCTTCTTGACAGTTTAGTCTGAATATATTTGATATGTGGTTTCCAGGTGATTTGATCATCTATTATAATCCCGAGGAACTTGTTTTCATGAACCCGTTCTATTTGCACCCCATCTAACCTTAGTTGTATTTGCTCTTCAGATTGGTTGTTCCCAAATAACATTATTTTTGTTTTGTTAAGATTAAGTGATAATTTATTCCTGTCAAACCATAATTTCACTTTGCTCATTTCATGATTAACCTCTTTCAGAAGCTCTTTTAAATTGTCCCCAGGACAAAAAATATTTGTGTCATCAGCAAACAGCACCAGCTTCAGTTTCTGTGAGACAACACAAACATCATTAATATACAAAATAAACAATTTAGGGCCCACTACTGACCCCTGGGGGACGCCACAGGAAATGTCCAAGCAAGCTGAACAAACTGCTGCCTGTTCTTTAAATAACTTGTGACCCAGTTCAACACAATGCCTCTGACACTACATCTTTCTAGTTTTTTTTTATCAACAAATCATGGTTAATTGTATCAAAAGCTTTTTTTAATATCAATAAATATTCCAACTGCATATTGTTTTTTTTCAAGAGCATTTGTAATATCTTCGATAGCTTCAGTTATCGCTAGTGCTGTTGATCTTTCTGACCTAAACCCATACTGGCTGTCAGAAAGCATTTTATGTTTTGTGATGAATGTATCCAGTCTATTACTAAAAAGTGTTTCTAATCCATCCATCCATTTTCTACCCTTTAATCCATTTCTGGGTCAGGGGGGTGGCAGTCAGAGATGCCACCCAAGTCTCATAGCACCAGCCCCTCACTGACCCTCTGCAGGTGGTGAGTCCACAGGAGGACGGCTGCTCTCTGAGTGTGAGCATAGCCTTGATCTTTCAGTGGGGGCTTTGGGCAAAGTGGGGTTAAGTGTCTTGCCCAAGGACACAACGACAGCAGTCATCAGTGGGAGTCAAGTGAGTCAAGTGTTTCTAATATTTTGGAAAATTGTGGGAGTAAGGAGACAGGTCTGTAGTTGTTGAAGTGATGTTTGTTCCCGCCTTTGTACAATGGCTTTTTGTACCTTGGCTTTTTTCATGCTGTTTGGAAAGACACCAGTGTGAAATGACAAGTTACAGATGTGCGTTAGCGGCTTAATAATTCCCTCAATCACATCTTTCACAAGAGTCATGTCAATGTCATTATAATCAGTATATTTCTTATTTTGACACTTTTGAACAATGTCAAGTATTTCCTTTTCTTCCACTTTATTAAGAAAAATTGAGTGGGGATTTCTTTCTATTAACACATCCATGTCTTTACCAACTGCCCCTGGATCAGGTATGTTTTTTGACAGGTCAGGCCCCTCATTCACAAAAAAGTTATTAAATTTATCCGCCACATCACTCGTGTTTTCAAATATATTGTCTTCATCGATAAAGTATTCAAGATACTCATTTTGCTTCGAGCCACTTCTTATAATACTGTTTAATATATCCCACACTCCTTTCATATTGTTTATGTTGTCATCTAATCTTTTCCTGAAATAGTCTTTCTTGCTCATTCTTATAATATGTGTCAACTTATTTTTATATATTTTATATCTATTTTCAGCCTCAGTGGTTTTTAATCTTATGAACTCTCTGTACAACGTATTCTTTTTGCAAGCGTTTTGTTACCCTTTTGTTATCCATGGACAGTAGCTGTATTTTAGTTTTTTTTTGTATATTCCTTATTTGGACAGTTTTTAAAAATACAATTGTGTAAATACATTCAAAAATAAATCATATGCATTGTCCACATTGTTTTCCTGATAGACTGTCTCCCAGTTATGTGCCAGTAATTCATTGAGTGTGTTTACCGACTTCTCTGTCCTTAACCACCTATATTGCGTTTTCTTATGTTGCTTTTTTCCTGAAGTTATGATCATAGACAATGAAAACTGTCTATGTCTAGGGATAACAGAACACGTTCGAGGGAGTATGTATCTCAGCTGGCTTGGGAATGCCTCAAGATTCCCTAATGAGCTGGAGGAAATGCCCCCACGAACCGGCGGTGGATAAAGCAGAAGAAAATTGATATTTATAGTCGTCAGAGCTATTTGTCTGTTTTTTTATTTTCCTTATGATCTACTTTAGTTTGTTATTTTTCTTAGTTCTGCATGTTTACCATTTGCTTGGAGAATAAACCCACCTAAAATGCAATTTTGTTTGGACATTCTCTACCCTGCGTAGGGCCAACCTGAAAACACCTGAGTGGCCTTTTGATTTGTTTTGGTTTAAGTTGGACATGGTTTAAGTTATGGACAAATCGCCACTACATCATGTATAGCAACTTCAAAGTGAGACAGTAATTCACACATGCTAGAAACATTCCACTTTATATTTTATTTTATCTCTGACAATTCACAAATAACATTATACATACAGTGCCATTTTAGACATAATAGTTTGTTGATAAACATCAACATCCTCCATCTTATCTACACAAATTTAAATTCTCATTAGAAAACACTGTTTGATCCACATACAATATATCTGCATTGCTCTTATTATGCCTCTACAGCTATTTGTGTGCTTTTGCTACTGTCCTGTGTGCACTGCAACACTGAAATGTCCCCATTGTGGAATGAATTAAAGTTTCCGTATCTTATTAATTATGACTCACATTTGAAACTAACTTGATCCAAATTTCTACATGAGGGTTCCCAATCTAAAACACTGCAGTTACAGAAACATACGAGCAACAGCCTCCTTAATTTGGGGGCAACATCACGATGATTTTCTAAATTCATTTTAGAAAACAAATTCTCTAAAAATAAATCTGAAATAGTGATGGTGCACAAGCTCTTTTTTACAACAGTAATTAGAAATGTAAACAGTGATGTACGCTTCAGGACAAAATGAGTGCTCGATTATGTCCATGTGACTTCAGTGAGCGAAGAAAGCGCCTTGCCTTTTCATTCATTATCAACTGGTCTTTAGTCTGCCCATATACAACCGTTTCCCACTCTTTTGTCATCTAAAATAAAAAAAACAGTAAATACAATGCTTCAAAGTATATTTTCTTGAGAAATACAAGTAAACTTACAGGACTCACGTGTACAGAACTTTGGAAAAAAGCGCTGTCACTGGGGCCCACAAGAAAACCCTGATCCAAGATATTTTCTTGGCTTTTGTTGCAAAATGACGACGAGTTTATGGAGATAAACATGGGTTCGTCCTGGGAATAAAGACAAATATAAATTACAATTTCAAAACCAAACCAACTATATACACTGAATTCATAAAGCCACACCTTAATGGAGCGTTTCGCCTCCGTTTTCATTGTTTTGCGCCTTGATGATGTGTGACAATCCAGAACATCTAAAGCCAAAGACTTGCGCACTTTTTTCATTGGTTGGCGAGTCTTGAAAATAAGGAAATTAGAATGTTACAAAAATGTTCAAAGACAATGCACATATTTAAAAAACATCTTCATAAGATACACATTTCCACAAATAGTAAAGCATTTAATGAAGCACTTCTATATGGAGCTATTGTTTCAATAATATTTGTGTGTGCGTAAACAGATTTGTGTGTGCGTAACCAGATTTGTGTGTGCTTAGAAAGATTTGTGTGTGTGTAAAGAAAAAAAAAGTAAGTTTTACACACAAGTTTTTTTTTTTTTACACACGAATCTTTTGACGCAGTCCTGCCTTCGCAGATTCGCAAGTGTAACTTGGACTGTGTGCGTCTGTACCCAGATTTGTGTGTGTGTAATTTGACATTTGTATCTGTAGCAGAACAATCTGTGTGTAAATAACCACGTTGTACGAAGAGAAGAACGGAAAAAAGCCTAAGTGCTATGCACAGGCTCCGTTTTACACACGAATCTCTTTTTGACACACCTCTGCCGCCAAGCGTGTGTCAAAAAGATTCGTAAGTGTAATGTGGTTGTTCTAGCAGTACACCAGCAGATGGTGCTGTTGTAGCTGGTTATACACGCAAGCAAACCAGCAGAGTTTGTAGCACTATAGTGTAGATAGAGAAAACCGAAGGATTTAAGAAAAGTTCAGGATGACAATTAACACAAAAATTCCCACAAAATCCGACTTTTATGAAAGCTGTAGGTTCTCTGTCAGCTGTTTTAGTTTACTTTGAGTTCTATGGGGAAAATGTCTGTGTAGCCCACGTGAATTTAGTCTGCAGTACGCTAGAATCCCTCAGCTCCAAGCTAGTAACACCCTATCCAGTTATTATAATAGATCCATGTATTATACAGTGGTGTGAATGACAGGATTTTGAATATAGGAAAAAAATATCATAAACAGCTACGGTAGTGTGTCTTGTCAAGGCAGTGGGTTTTCGTTTGCTTGCCTGTAGGTAATAACCAGCTACAACAGCACCATCTGCTGGTGTACTGCTAGAACAACCACATTACACTTACGAATCTTTTTGACACACGCTAAGCGGCAGAGGTGTGTCAAAAAGAGATTCGTGTGTAAAACGGAGCTTAGGCTTTTTTCCGTTCTTCTCTTCGTACAACGTGGTTATTTACACACAGATTGTTCTGCTACAGATACAAATGTCAAATTACACTCACACAAATCTGGGTACAGACGCACACAGTCCAAGTTACACTTGCGAATCTGCAAAGGCAGGACTGCGTCAAAAGATTTGTGTGTAAAACTTACTTTTTTTTTTCTTTACACACACACAAATCTTTCTAAGCACACACAAATCTTGATACGTACATACAAATCTATTTACACACACACAAATCTGGTTACGCACGCACAAATCTTTTTACGCACATACAAATCTGGTTACGCACACACAAATCTGGTTACGCACGCACACATCTTTTTACGCACACACAAATATTATTGAAACAATAATAGCTCCATACTTCTACTGCTTTGACAGATTGTAATTTTAGACCATACTGTAAATAGATCAGGAGTCTCAAACTGTTTTTGTTTGGAGAGCTACTTTTGCACAACAGAAATGACAGAGCTACTCTTTCTTTGCAGTTGTATTAAAACTGTTGTCTAAGTAATAATTGCGGAAAATCATGGACAACACTCATGTAAAATGTGCCATATTACTGACTAACCCTGGATTAGAAAACGTAACGCAAACTTCTGGTAAATTAGATATGCAATGACTCAAAATGAAATCATTTCGGATCGTGGGAAATTCAGGAATCCTTCGGGGAGCAACCTGAAAATAAACAACGCCTTCCTGAGTCTTATGTCAATGGTGAGTAATGTGCATTTAAAAAGCCATAAGTCACTTGACCAATCTTGGAGCTACTCTATACCTTTAAAAGTATATTTTAGGGAAGGAAAGAAAGGAAGCATTTATAAATTCGGAATCAGCGAGTAAATGGAAGTAACCAGGGTATTAAACTGTTCCGGGGACTTATGTAAATGTGATTTTTTCTCAAAATTCTTGCGCTACATGGGAAAAGTATTTACTGTGGTTTTGCGTCGTTGCTGAGGAGGCGTTGAACAAGAAACCGATAAATCAATTCCAGCATCTCTGAGGATCACTTCATTGATGTCATCTTCAAGATTTGGAGTCTGAGGCTGCAGCACAAATAAAAGAACTTAACTCTGTTCATAACAAGAAGAGACTCAACCACATACAACACTCACCAGCGGCTGCAAAGGGCCGTATTTCTCCATAGCGTTTTTGAAAGGAGTAGGAGTACGTGGAGTTGTGCAATACTCAGATTTGCAGTTTGGTGTGACAAACCTGGATATTTGGATTTGAGATGTTATTAAAAGATAACTTCACGAGTGTTTCGCAAACTAAGGAATACATACACAGAGTTTTCCTTCTGAATCAAAGGAGTCTTGTCACGCTGGAGAGGTGTCGTCACAGTTGCTTTCTGGCTGCAAACGGGTGTTGACGTAAGAGACGGATTCTCCAGGTCATGTGTATCCTGCTTGGTCCACATGTTGAGAAACTGAAATGGCAAATCATTTAGTGTTTTTTGAGTGCTGTAGTACGTTAGTGTATGTGTCTTTAGAAATTATCCATTATATTAGAAAGACTTTTTTTGATTTCCTGTACAATACTGATGAGAATGCCTTTCCATTGTTCATAAAGGCTGCAGTTTTCATTTTTGTTTCAGTTGTGTGCCATCTCTATGTATAAAATAATGTGTTAGATCTAGAGATGTAAAATTGTGTAGACAATCATGAGGTCTTATTTATTGAGAAAAAAATAAAAATAAAAGGAGGTACCCAACCATTTAAAACAGTCATTTAAACATAGTGACTTACCTGTGATGGGGAGAAGGGCAGGATTTTCACAGGGGTGCTTTTAGGAGTTCTAGAGTTGTTCTCAGGAGACAAAGCGATGCGTCTGTTGCCTTTTCGGTTCAGGATAGCCGGCGGAGTGACACCACCTGGAGATATTGGGATGAGCTCTCCCTTACTGCTTTTGCTCAGCTCCTGTAAAGCACTGCCCTCAAGACGAAACTGGTGGCGTTCAGGACTGGGGTTTTCTTCTGGCAAGTCAAAGGCTGCCAAGTTGCACCATCCATCCAGGTCCTAAAGAGTCAAAACAAACATTATATGGTATTACACTCATTACACTCTACATTTAAACATAATAAGGATCGTTACCTACCCCATCTACCATATCAAGCACTTCCTTCAGAACTGGGCCAGTAGGAGACAGAAAGCCTGAACCATCTACTACCCAACTGGTGATATTAGCATCTCCAGAGTCTGAATCCACTTTGGCCATCGGGTTAACTTTTGCTGCGGCCTCAGTCCTTGACAAGGAATCCTTATTTGATCCAACTCGCATAGGGGCTGAACCTGAAACTTCCTTAGGAGAGGAAAAAAACAGTATACTGTAAGTAAATAGAAACCATATATTAAAAAGTATCTTTGTTTTAAAAGGGAAGATACTTACAACATGATGCACACTAACTTTTTGGTCTTCGTAATCTATTGAATAACTGGAAACCTGTAATCAGAAATAACCAAGTTTTAAATTGATATGAGTAAAATGAATCTTTTATGAGTGACTGTACCTGTACATTCTTATCAACTTTGGTTAAGAATTCCTCAAGTTCCTCCGGAGTTATTACTTCACCTAGATAAAATCCCAGCTCAACTTTGCGTTTGATAGTTGAATTCCAATGATTCTTAACAGCATTGTCCGTCCTACATGAGGAAAAGACCGCTTGTATTCATACTTCTCAACACATATATGTGCACACGTTAGGCTTGGGCTGTAGTTACCGTCCAGGAAGTAATTTTGCAATCTCAGCCCAACGGTTTCCCAGCAGACAGTGTGCTTTGTATATGATGAGGTCTTCGTCTGCAGTCCAGGATGACTTCTTCACATCTGGGTTGAGGTGGTTGTGCCAGCGTTCCCTGCACTGTTTTCCAAGTCTCCCTTTGAGGTGCTTGGCTACTACTGCCCACTGTTTATTGCCATACCGGTTTACAAGCTCGATTACCTAAAACGTATTAAAGAATGTATTTATTTTTTACACAGAATTATTTCATAATTAAATTTACTTCAGTGAATCAGAGACATCGGCAATGCACTATTTCCAAATCTTACCTTCTCATCCTCTTCCTTGGTCCATGGACCCTTAACCAATTCTGGATCCAGAACTTTAAACCACCGATGCTGACATTGATGCTCACTGTGGGTCTACACAAAACAGTTTTCAATATAATGAATATAAAAGGCTTTTATGGAAGCCCGTTTCTGCCATGTAAAAAAAAAAAAAAAAAAAAAGCATACAGAAAGTCAACATTTTGAGTTTTAAACTCAAAATTTCGACTTTAAAAGTCAAAATTACGAGTTTTCAACTGCGCATGTGCAGTAGAAAACTCGTACGTGTTGTTGTCTGGAACGGTCTCTGGACATCCTTCACCTGCAGATTATGTGAAGATATTGCCATCAGTGACCACTGCATCCATGAAGTAGCCAGAAACAATGTTGTTTTAGTGATTCTGTAAAACTTTCCTGTTTAAGCCCCAGACCGCGGTCGTAGGACGCAGGGGGGAGCTGTCTTTTTGTTTATTTATGTTAAATTCAATTTACATTTATACAACATTTAAATCAAACTTCTTATTTCGACATAGTAACAAATAATGTGAGCAATATGTTTTTTATAATAAATCAAAGGAAAATGAGCCATCGAGTCATTCCAATCCAATCTGCCGTAGACCACTCTGACCAGACGATGACACTGAGAGGGGTCCACACGGAGCGAGTGTTTCCACGGCTGAAAGGATACGCTTTCTACGTGTTGAGTACGGGGTTTTATTCATGCATCTAAAATGGGTTTAACTCCCTTTTCAAAGAGTTATTTCTCCGGATTGTTGCTAAAAGAGTTGTGGGCTTTATTTTGTCACAATAAAATAATCAGACAAGGCACTTATTCCCTACATGTCTCTAGGTTCCAACAACTTTACCCTCACGCTCGCTCCATCAGCTCACCCCAGAGCACGCTCACGTTTAGGCCGCGCACACGCACACACGTCACATACTCTTCAATGCACTGAACGCAATTCCAAAAGGTTTAATATTGTCAGTGCCCGTGTCTGTGGTTCTCCTGCCTCTGTCTGCGGACCTCTCTCACTGTCCTGTAATCGCGAACGGTCTCTCTGTCAGTCACTATTATTATTACTACTATTATTTCACTTCACTTCACTTATTATAAGTGAAGTGAAGTGAAGTGAAAATAGTTGTCGACTATTTCAATAATCGATTAATCGTTTTCTGGTTCACACGGACTCAAACAGAGCAAAAATGACATGAAAATGTAGTATTTTTGATTAAAACCGACTTTGTTTTTATAATTTCATGAATATCTGTCTGTCTCATCCAATCAGATAGCAGAATTAGCACAAAGAGCCTGTTACACTTTAGCTTTTTGTGATGAAAAAATATTTTTTTCCTACACAATTCACAGCCAAGCGATTACTCGATTAATCGTAAAAATAATCGATAGATTAATTGATTACAAAATAATCGTTAGTTGCAGCTCTAGATGTCACCAGTGGATGGTCAATGACTTTGAACAGCCACATGTGTTTTATTATTAATCTTCCACAGTCCGTTTAGGATAAATTAAATAGAGGCTCCTGAAGCGGATTTTAATCATAAACGGAGAGACCGTTTGCATTTTAACGCGATTACTACCACAACATTATTGCTGCTACTTCATGGATGTGGTCACTGTAGGAAATATCTTCACATAATCTGCAGGTAGAGGATGACCAATGGATCTATAATAGGGATGTCCAGAGACCGTTCCAGACAACAATACATACTAGTTTTCAACTGCACATGCGCAGTTGAAACTCGTAATTTTGACTTTTAAAGTCAAAACTTTGACTTTCTGTAGGCTTTTTTTTTTTACATGGCGGAAATGGGCTTCCATAGGCTTTAATGCACGTTAAAAAAAATTGAAATAATAATAGACATACTGGAATAAGACTTGCAGTTGTTTTCCAGTCATTGGTTCCCAGTTGCTGAACCAAGGCTTTCAGTCTGTCATCCTGATGGAGGGGGGGGGAGTAAGTTATTTGTGTTGCTCCTCAGACTAGAATCTAAGAATTTAAGGTTTCACTCGCCTCTTCTTGTGTCCATTTCACCTTCAGTTTCCCACCATCCCTTTGCTCTGCCACATCTGAGTCCGTGTCCTGGTGCATGGGCTCTTCTGCATCCTCACTGTGGATAAACAATATGGGACTGAGACCATTGTTGAGACTGGATAAGGAAGTCTGCAAGCTGAATAGACGGTCCCGCCCAGATGAAACATAATGGTGCTACTGTATTTCAAATAATTATAAAACTAAAGCAGGACTAACACATCTAAAGCTCACATATGAAAAACAAAAACAGTTTACAGGACAGATCCAATGGTCTGGGGAGGAATACCAGCTAGCTTTCAGGTCGCTGCAGAAAAAAGGCGGCACATTGGCAAAATATTAACAGATAGCATTTGCGACGGCTTTAAAAAGAAGATTGTCAGGTTTTCGCTGTTTGCATACGTCGAAGCGTCAATATATAATTTTAATGCTCAGTAGAGAAAGTGGACAGCTAAAACTTAAGCAAACACAGCGATCTAAAGCGCCTACCTGCGGGGCCACCAGGACATCTTTTCGGATTTGTTAGTTTACAACGTGGGACGGGGTTGTCCTGAGGTTGGACCAGAGTGTATATGTCCGTTTTTAGGGTGTTATGGGTTATGTCTTCATGTAGAGCCCGGTCTCAGTGTGGATCCGCTCTGCAGAGAGTCCAGCTGGGTCCATAGGCTCCTGGAGTCCGCGCTCTAGTTTCTATCTCGCGCCTACGACGAAGGTGCGAACTGCGGCTGCGCGTGAAATATCTACAACTTCCTGTAGTGCATTTATTATTATTACATCTTACATTTTTTCTCCTCTATTAGCTTTATGGACCTTAAATCTGAAGTGAAACTCAAATATCTAGTTGATCATCTAAATCTGTTAAACAACAATTTTGTCTGATTTATTTATTCAATAGTCACGTCTGGTTATTTGTTTTAATTGCCTGTTTTGACGTATCAACTTTGGAGCTATTAAGTACTATGTAAATGTGTGCTCACATTTTCTTAACATAATGTAAGGTACAGAGTGTTGAGATAAAAAGTACACAATAAGTAAAGCACAACCCTTTTTCTCCTCATAGAATTTTTGACAATTTCAGGGTCAAAAATTCTTTCTACTATGAGCTGTGGAACTCAAAAGTTATTCTCCAGCTATATGGATTTACGAATACCTAAAATAAATAAATAAAATTAATCCTACTGTATATTAATATACAAGCAGAGCAAGAAATGTTTTTATTTCTCATTTTACTCAACTATAAATAATTAATATTAGAAAGTGCAAAAATCAGAAGATTAGTAAGTAAATGAAAAAAAGGACCCACCTCCTTCACATTGATGAGTTCCAGCTGGGCCAAATAACCAGCTGTAGCCTTTTAAAATGCCCCTGGACTTCAGCACACAACTAACACGCTAGAGACACCATGGATAAACCACTTATTTACAAAGGTAAGACCACTGGTTTTTGAAATTTTGGTGCAACATAACTCAATTATGCTTTTTGTAGATCTGACAGGATTCGAGAGCTCCTCCCCGTCTGTGTTTGACAGGAGGATTTATAATTCGCAGAGTATGTTGTCTGCATTATCACTTGATCAGCTATCGACATCCAGAGCGTCCAATGAAGCTGTGGCCAACAGTGGGTCTGACTCTAGGCTCTCCCTCCTGGTCTCTCCTTCCACCTCCACCTCCTCGGAACAATTCTCACCATCACAAGCTTTATTGGTGTCCAGTATAAATGAGCCCGACATTGAGGGCTGTTACTTGACCGTGCCTCTGCAAGGAAAGTCCTCCACACCGCAGTTCTTTCCTTCAAATATGAAGAAGATTGCCAACTGTGACCAGTCGTACAGTATCCTGGATGCCTCGCAGATCTCCTGGGACATTTCCCTTATTAAATCTGAGAGCCCGAAAGTGGCCATGGAGCTGAGTGCTTCAGAGTCTACATGGAGCCCCAAACAAACATCTTCCCAACAGCCTGATGCTAGACTCGGTCCTTGATTTTTGTTTTTTTCATATATAAATGTTCATATTTTAAAGATATTGCTTTAAATAAACTTTGCAAAATTAGAATGTCTTATGTTTTGAATAATTTAATAAAGCAGGTGTTTGACCTTATTTACAAAATTGTTAACACGATGAGTAGATGCACACATTATAATGGATTGAAAGGCACCTCTGGTTCAATATCTTGTTCCTGTAAAAACAATGCAGCTTTATTACTGTAATTCAATTTAAGTAAAATGATTGTCATGAGAGTCTGACAGGTTACCTGATTCAATTTTCTGAATTCAATAACTTTGAAAAATACATGTTCCAAGATGTGCTTAGCATCTCTCTTCTCTTTATCCAACTTTGCAGTTACCCCCAAAATCTCTCCACATTTTCTCACATAAAACTCAAGATCATCTTCTGTACCTGTGAAAATAGTTTGAATATTAAGGTGTTCTGGTAATACAGGAAAGAAAGGTACAAATCAACTTACAGGTGTTGGTGAGTTGTGCAAGGCGTACTTTTTCAGATGAGAATGATTCATCCAGATCAAAAAGATCAAGCATTGGTGGAGGTAACTCACTGATAGAAGCTGGAAAGACCTGAATAGAAAATGACTTGGGAGTAATGCAAGCTATGGACTGTGAGCAGCACAGAGAATAGCCTCCTGTTGGTGTCAAGAGTCAGAACTAAACATGCGGTGGCTGTGTTTCCGATTTATGCCTCTAAAATGTGAAACAGGCTTCTACTCTGACATTGTTCAAATTCAGGTTAGCTGTGAGCATACAACTGAAGGATTACATCTTCACTCTTTTTATGCAATGTAACTTAATGATTTTAATGCCATATGTGATTTTTTTTCTTGTTTTGTAAAGTACTTTGAGTTTCCTTATGTATGAACTGTGCTATACAAATAAACTTTTCCCAACAGCTACACTACTAAATGCATGAATACTTACAGCCGGCTGGAGCTGAGGTAAGGGAGTCTCAAACTGTGGAGTGATCAACTGAAGAGGCTCGGATTTAACATTAAGCTGTTTGTAGGCACTGTAAACAAAGACATGTTTATGATATTTACTTTTGCAAGAGGTCCGCCACCTCTTTGACAATGTGGATAAGGGATTCATTTAGTCACAAGTGCAGTATACATGTTTCAGCTGTATGTTATTTTAAATATCACTTGACTTACCTAATAACGTGGGGCAAAGAGTCGGTGGACATGTTGAACAGAGACACATCGTAGAGTGAAGTGAAGTCCCTGGGATTTTCGTCACCCTCTTGTAAAGAGACTCGCAGTTGCTCAGACAAGCTTCCAGTGTCTGGCAACAGGGTGTAATCTGTGATCTGAGGGTGGAAAGACCAGTGACTGTAAACATGCGTATTGTGCAGCCTGCTGTGTTATGTACATGTGTGCTTAAAGCTGGGGTACCCAATGTTTTTCTTCAGAGATTTTATTATTTTATTTTTTATTTATACTTTATTAAGGACTCACATGCACGCACAGGATCCATAGCTAAGAATAATTAAAGAAAAGTTTTTAAAAATAACAGAACAGAGTTAAAACACACATAGTAATCACATATTCACATATTTAGACCAAGTCACACATACAGAGAAGCACGCCAGTGACTCCAGAGCAAAGAAGTGAACCTGACTGAGCTAATGTAAGGACAAACCAGTGACTGTACAATAGCATTAGGCACCCTCACCACTCTACACATGAACCGATAGTAGCAGTGACGTAGGGCAGCAGGAAAGGAGCGCACCCTGCACTCAGCAAACATCTGACTCGCACTACTGTGTCTGGGGATCTTCAACAGCATCCTCATCGAGTCATTATAGGCAACAGTTAACTTCTGCAAACTGGCCTGCTTATAGCTCCGCCATAGTTGGGCTGTGTATAAGGGAGCACAAAAAGATTGGAACAGGGAGGTTTTAACATTCACAGAGCACATGTTAAACTTTCTGACCAGCATGTTGGATTGGCCATACAGTTTACATCTCTGTCTGTGTATATCCCGGTCGTCTGTGAGGTCACTGCATATGTAATGGCCAAGGTACTTTACCTCCTCACTGACATTTAGAACATTACCACATAGGGAGAATGCAGGAAATACAGATTTTATGTCATTTTTTGTCCTCACAATCATGATGAAGCTTTTACTAGAGTTATATTTTATATCATTTTGAAGACCGTACTCAGAGCATATCTTGAGGAGCTGCTGAAGTCCTGCACTGTACGGACTGAGCACAACCAGGTCATCGGCATACATGAGGAGGTTAATCACTCTGCCTCAGACAACACACTCAGTATTACAGTGATTGAGCTGTACAGATAAATCGTCCATATAGATGTAAACAACAGGGGGGACATCACACTACCCTGCCGGACTCCATTACTGACCTTGAATGAGTCTGACACTGACCCACCCCACTTCACCCGCATACTCTGCTGTGAGTACCAAAATATGAGGACCCTAATAAGGTAGCCAGGAACACCTCTATTAGATAACTTCCTGAAAAGCCTCTGATGATTAATCCTATCGAATGCTTTGGATGCATCTAAGAAACAGGTGAAAATTGTGGAACCTTGACTGTGGTACTTGTCCAGAATTTCCTTAAGGGCAAAAATACACAGATCAGTACCATGCTCTTGTTTGAATCCAAACTGGTTTGCAGCTGTATAAAGGTATGGTTCAAGTCTGTACAGAATGATCCTCTCAAAAACCTTGGCCACACAACTGGCCAAGGCAATAGGCCGATAGTTGTCCTTACTGTTGAGTTTCCCAGCCTTGTCTTTGATTACTGGGACAAGTAAGACTGAAATAAGTGACACAAATTAGCAACTTCTGTTTTTCCCATCCAGAAGTTTTGTTGTAGTGGGAAAACATTCAAATACATTTATATTCTAAAATGATGTTTTCAAGAGTTTGTGATGGGATGGGATAGAGTTTGATAGATTTCAAGATATATTTCCTAATACATTTTGAAAATCAGGCACCCCAGCTTTTATCACATTATTTATACAAGAGACTAAGTTCCTACCTCTGGATTTTCTGCATCAATCTGATTAAGATGGATCCCATCAGTCATAAACCACTGCAGTATAACATCCTAGGAATAAGCATGAATATACATGACACAAAACATATGATTAAACAATACTGGGATGTGCAAAGTAATAGTCAACTAACCAGGATTTTACTATTTTCCTCCTTGTCAATGTACTGGTCACTAAACATGAGGCAAGAACCCATTACCGCTAGTTTGCCAGCCTCCTTGAAGAAACAGATGAAAATATGTTATAATCTTCAGCCAAAAATATGATCTGTGTTTCATTGTTTAAGAAAGAACTTGCCTTTCCTTGGTAAAACGCTAACACCGGTCTGTTAAGGGGGGAACAGAACGATCCAGTTGAGAGAACAGCGATGGCAGGTTTCATTACACTCAGGGTTGCACCAAATGGATAGACAAATGTTAGAGCTCTGAGGAAAGAAAGAAAAGAAAAAAGGATTAAATTGTGTGCAGCAAAAAAATACAGTTATGAAAAAAAACCTGGTACATACTGTGCATTATTCCCTGCATTTTCTTCTTCCATAATTCCCGTCACTGCTTTTCCAGCAGCTCGGCTGATTTCTCTACATACAACATCATACAATAATGGACTTGAGTGCCAAAATGTATACCGGAACTAACTAAACCATAAATTAATGACAAACCTATTCAAGACACCATTGGATACAAGTGCCTCCTTTGGATGGAAGTATTTATAATATGTGTTCCTCACAACTGCATCTACATGTCAAATATAAATTTTAATAAAGTTAAACATTAAATTCATTGTAACTTATTTAAAAATATTGATCGACAGAACACCTGCAGACATACCACTATTGACCATTATACCCAGATCTTCAAGCAGAAAGTTAATATTAGTGTCAAACTTAGATTCTCCTCCTTCACCAAGCATCACAAGTACGTTTCCTCCTTTATCGAGGTATTGCTTGAGTATTTCCATCTGTACAAATTAGAAGAATTGTCAAAGTATTTGTTGTTTGTGGTGAAGTACATACTGGTGAGGTAATAATTAACAACCTCTGAGGCTGTGAACTTCTCCCTCGGACCGGCAGTAATCCACAATCGAACTCCCTTCAGCCGATCCAGTGCCAAGTCCTCCTTCATACTACACATGTCAAAGATGAAAGAATTATTCCACTGGTGAATTTGCAGACAAGCATAGAATTAAGTTATTTACCTTTGAATTTTCCATTGTGCATTTAGTTTCTTCTGCAGTGACTTGTATCCGCTACTAGTAGTGAACAGTTCTTTCTTTGAAGCATTGAAGATCACGGTGTTATGCTGATCTTTAGCTATCATTTTTCTCCCCTTATCTTGTAGCTGTGACACCATAAACATACAGACGCATTTCGTGTAACAATCGGTGTTTATAATATAATCAAAAACAGGAACAACATTTACTGACACGGGCAACTTTTCTACGTTTAATCAATCAATGACTCAAAGAAGACAAACACAGACCAGACCATGTTGGTACTTCTCTGGTTACACTTGTTTGTGTGTCTGTTGTTACGCTGTTGTTACAAAAGTTAAGCTTTAAGTTGTGAAGATTACTGACAGTCTGTATATAGTACGATATCACCACAGTGGTAAAAGAAGCAGCAATAACTAGCGTTATTTTTCATTTGGGTAAGATTTAATTAGCTGGTGTTAGCCATATGGCTAACCAGGCTAGTGATAAAGAGCATTAACTTAGCTAGCTTATGTGTTTTAGAATGTTTCTTAGGAATAATAAAAACCCACCTTGGTTACCAATGATACGGTGTCATCAAGGCATTCGAGTTACACGAAAATGTGTCGTGAAAATCCTGAAATGTGTAAACTAGATAGAAATATTTGAGTTTGTTGTTGCTTTCTTGTGCATGTCGGGTAGTTCGGATGGGAGATTTCCCCGTCGTTCATTGGATAAAACGAGGATGAAGCTCTTCACTCTGTCGTATACTCCAATCCACGGCCGGGAAAACGAGCTCCGCCCTCGGAGGAATCTCCCACCCGGACCACCCTCCGGCTACCCTGAAACACCCATGGGACGACCCAACATGCAGCACTATGGCAGCTATATGAGCTGGTAACTAAGGGCGCCGACCCATAGCAACGGGACACAGTCCTCACTGCTGATCCCAGTAACGCTCTCAAGACTTGAACAAACTCAACGTTAGCTGTGTACGTGGTCACTCTTTGAGTGTGTCCATGATTCTTTGTTTGATTATGATATAATATAATTATGTCATGAACGTTCCAAAAGCTTTATGGTTATATTTGTAACGTGAGAGCTAACGCTAGGTTAGCTCGCGTTAACTCAACATGCTAACTTTTGGAATAAAGGGGCAGTTTTGAAGAGACTCATAATTTATTGGTGATAAATACAAACATCTTAGAGTTCACAATAATATATATTGAGCACATAAATAATTACGTAACTTATTAAACGATAAAATCACAATGGATGGAATGGAATGTACAGACTAAATTACAGTAGGCTGAATGTGATTACAGTTTGCTGCTGTGCTTGGCTGACTTCACTCTGAGAACACCCTCTTGGGAACAAGAGGCTGCCAGGACCCCATCTCTTCTCCACATCTTGCCTTGGACCAGACCACGACAACCCCCTGCAGAAGAAACAAGCATTTTGTGAGTAATACTGGTTATGGTAAAGTTAAGGAGAAAAAAGTTTGCAGATAGAAAACACATTATTTCCATAGCCATTTTTGATGTCACAAATACAAAATTGAAAATGCATAATACATACAGTGCATGGATGAAGATTTTAATTGTGAAAAAACCCCAGATATGAATATAAAAAGAAAAATACAAACCTGCCCAAGGGCTTTCACACTCATAGAGCATCCACTCATCACTGCGGAAAGTGCTGTGAAACCACATGGCGTGGTCTAGGGAGGCAGAGAACATCACCCTTTGGTTGGGATATGGCAGGAGTGCTGTTCTCAGGAAAGAATAGTCTGATACATAAGCAGCAACACAAGTATGCAGCTTCATGTTTCCTTCTCCTAGAAAGTGAATCACAAAATTATAAATGCAGTTTAACAAGATAAGAAGAGATATGGAGATTATGGCAATTACCTATAAATCCTCGAGCTCTGACCCAAAATACCATCTTTGGCTCAGTAGCAAAAGCTCTGTTGAATGTTGGTGGACTAACAGGCTTTATTTCAATGGGCACCTCATTAGCAAGCAGTTTATTGAGACCCAGTTTAAGGTTTTCAGCAAGATCCGGCTTACTATGAATACAAATTGTCTATTACTCAAAAGACCACATGATAGAAAACAGATTCCAGTTTGTGAGCATATTTACTTAAGATAAATTTGTATTAGTTCCTCTATTGTTCGGAGGTCTTCTGGCGGAGGCACGACAGGCATGGTGAACTGATGTTCAATTGGACTGGGCTGCAGAATGTGAAAAGAGGCCTGGCAGATAAGGATGGGCTTTCCGTGTTGAATTGCTTTGACAGAGCGAACAGAGAAACTGCGGCCATCTCTGGTGCGGTCCACCTGGTACAGCACTGGTACTTTGGGGTCACCTAGAGAATATACAAAAGTTCATCAAATGTAATGCCACTCTTTCACCTTGCATGTGCACGAACCATACCTGCTCGTACAAAGTAGCAGTGAAGAGAATGGGCATAGAGACTATCGTTGACCGACTTGGCAGCTGCCACCAGAGCTTGGCCAACTATTTGACCTCCAAACAACCGTTGGGACTTGGGGACCCAATGATGTGTTCCTCTTAAAACAGAAAACAAATAACTCCGGACTGACTGGACATGGCCATGGGCCATATTGTACAGTTTGTGAAAATACCGGTATAATAGTAATATTCTATCCTATATACATATTCTCAATGTGCCCTACCTGAAGCTGGCTCTAATCTCAAAAGTGAGGAAAAATGAAGCTAAATTCTCTAAACGTGATCAGTGTGTTGGTATTGAATGTTGCATGTTATGTAAATTTTGTAGTCTGATTTAGAGTATTTAAATAACATGTATCAAATATTAAGGCTAACTGCAATAATACAGTAGTATAAAACACAGCCCTTGCAAATTGACATTAGATTGTGATCAAATATTGATATATCAATGACAGTGCAAATCCTTCAAAGGTTCAAATTGCTTGTTTACTCCTGTAGTATGCCTGGATCTATTACAAAATACAAATTTAGGCTCACAATTCAGCAGGAACCAGAAATAACCAAAGCATTTCCTCAAACCAGGATGTGCATGTAGGCAACAAAAGTGCATAATAACAAGAGGCTATAATGCTATAGCAATAAATTCAGATAATCAGCCATGATCGAATCAAACCTTGTGTAAACATGAAAGCATACGATGGGATGACCGAATAAGTTAAATGCTATATATATATTTTAGTATAGTGTTGTTATTCTCTTTGACTCAAGGCGTACCTGTACAAGTCTACATCCAGTGTCTCGAGGTTTAGGACACTGGTGACCAGAGCCCCCCTGAGGTCCTGGCTGAAGCTATGGGACTGTTCTTTACTAGTTTTGGGGTCATCTTTATTTTCTACTAAAGTCTCTGCTCTATCTTCCGCCATGATTCTTCTTCCTCTGGTCTGTACACAATAAACCTGTGCGTGCTTTGCTCATTGAAGCCCTCTGCTGGAGTTTAGGGGAATTAGGTATATGTGAATTTAGAGGAATTTCCCAAATTTTAGGAAAGAACTGCCCTCTCCTCTTTTTGAACCAAACTCTCTGGTCTTGTTTGTCTAGCACGTATCACCAGAATTATTCACAATTGAGAGAATCAATAGTCTTGATGATCCACAAGTAGAAAATCCTCCTATTTAGCGTTGAATATTATATTGCGTATATTTGAACTCCGAGATAGGTTAGTGGTCAAATCTGTGCTGTGGAGAGGGGATCGTATTCACAGTAAAAATGCACGCTTTTTAAAGTAATTTAACACTAGAACTGTATCAGAAGCTTTAAGGCCGTAGTCCAGTGTTATTACCCCTACTGTTACAATATTGGTGTCGTGCGCATTCTGGTGGCCTGCTTACTTTATCCATAACGTGCTATCTACATTGGCAAATTGTCAGTCACTATTTGATGCTGATTGGCTGAGCAAGGTCCTCTCTTCCTCTTATAAGAATTCAGAAAAATTCAGGTAAAATTAACTTTACAATGGATATCAAAGCCCTGCGCTTACAGCAGGGACAGGTGAAAAATGACAAATGTCTATCAGATGTGCTTTTTTATCTACTTTGGAACTATTCCAAGTAGTATGTTGTTTAGTGCAAATGTTGCAGCCTCAACAGTAATACACATCAAAAGGGTTGTACCGTAGGTTGGCCACTAGGGGGTACTATTCGATAGCCTCACCAAATGAAAATTTCTATTATAATGGGCTGTCACAATGAATACTAGTAGTATGGCATTTGCTTGTTTTATTTAGACTATTTTAATTCCAATGTTGGTTTACATTTTATTTTGTAGCAACATTATTCAAAGTCATTAAAACATATTTTCTTAGCATAAGCTATGTCAAATTAGAGTTATCTAATATTAATTCATCAATCAAAACAGTTCTCAACACCATCAGTGCAATAATCTTGCAAAAAAACCAAAAACACAGTAAATTCATTTAATAAATTATTTGTTATGGTCTATGTGAATACATGCTAAAATTATTGTATTTAGAAAAGTCTGTCGGCACATCATAAAACCTTACTTTCTTCCTATGCATTGATACGACCGGGTGACTCTTGCCAACATTTTCAACCGTCTATATCTTGAACCGGGAATTGCATGAATTCTCTTTCCCCCTGCATCCACAACATAATGTGTTTCCCTTTGTGTGTTGTCTGATGGGGCTCTTGTGGCTGTGGTGAGGCAAGGCTTCAAGTGGTGCTCCTCTGTTATTTTTGGCACAAACAGCGGTTGGTGGCTGTGGAGCAAAGAGGAAAGACAGAGAGGGATCGCATGAAGTCCAAAATCAAGACAGTCTGAAGGATTTGCTTTGTAGGGATCAAAGACTATATGGCATTTGAAATTTAGCCACACTGAACAACTTTAGCATTAAACGGTTTTATGAAATACAATTACAACAGCTAACAACAATCAAATCTGAACTTTGTTACTTCACAAAGCATAATGTCCAGTAACCAGTAGAGGGAGTTGTTGAAAACCAAAAACCTAATCATCATGTAATTATTATTTTTGACCAAGGACAACCATAAAAAATAAATAATAATACATTAAATTTTGGTCAACGCATAGGGAGAAACTTAAGGCTTAAGGATAACTACATACATGGTGTTTTAACTGGTCAGCTTGCTAAACGGGATATGCCATTCATCACTTTGTGACTTTTTCTGTATATATTATGTCATTTATAAAACTGGTGGAATCCACCAGTTTTATAAACTCCATTGATTTGAAAGGAAGCCATCAAAATGATTGCTCTGGGAGTCATTGAAGTCTCAGAATTCTTAGTCTTAGTGTTATTATTTTGGATGGGTTTTTTGCTATCCATGTTTGTCAGTAGTTTGCTTTGCTTATTCAAAAACCATGAGTTTTGAGTTGTGTTGAGTTCACTCACATCATGGTTTATTGGCAGGTTTAGACTGCTGATGCCTCATTTCCTAGGATCTTCCAATTACACTGTTAAGAATAATGCCTTGAAGAGAAATGCACAACTTGTCTCCTACATAAATCAGATACTGTTCCACCATAGCTTTCATTACATAGGAAACATTTCTCCGTTGAGCACTTTGCTAAGTCTTTGTGGGAGTCTGCGCGCGGTCTAAACCCATTCAACATACAGTGTCAGCCATTATTGCTCCTCCTTATGCACTACTGAAAAAAAATTCTCCATCTTGGCTTCTGATCAAGAGAACTCTGCTTTATTTATTTATATATTGTGGTGGTAAGTTGTAGCCCGGGTGTGTGTTTGTCTGTGCAGAGTGTGTGCCCGTTAAGCCGCAAAGATATTTCAATTTCTTCAGAATATTAAATAAACATGCAGCAGCGGCCTCAGTGCTAGTGGCTTAGGGCTGGTTGGGGGTGGTGCCAGTGGTTAGAGGGGGTTGAGAGGGGACAGGCTCAGGGGGGTTAGGACACAGTGGCGCCTCGCACTGGAGGACTTCAGAACCACATCACTCCTCCACCAAATCCCTGCCAGCCCTGGATACAGTCCTCACTCTGCTTGTCCACTCTTTGCCTCTGTCCCCTGGTCTGTGCGTCTATAAGCTGCGTTTTAGTCCAACCACGTAGCAAAAGGATACTATCTTTAAAGTTGGGATACCCAACTTTCAAACCACATAAAAAATAACTATATGTAAGAAAATCTTTTGAGCTATAGTTTCTCACTCTCAAAGCAGTTTGGTTCTAATAGTATTTTTCATTTGCATGGATGTCACTCATTGGCTCGGCTTTTTCAGAAAAAAAGAGGACCACCCTCAGTTGGCCAATCAACACTCAGCCCAAAACACAAAACATATGTATACTTCTTAAAGACTAAACAAACAACTTGTGTTATGAGAAAAAGGTAGGTACCCCAGCTTTAGAAGTAATTATTTATTTTGAACTTGCAGCAAATTTTCACAGACATCTACATAAACAAATACAAAAGTACATGGTTAAAAAAGGGTTCATATTGTAACATTGCACAGCAATTTCTTAGCTTCTTTTTCCCCTGGAAGCAATTTGTCATCCGGACGCCATTAAACGGCATACAGATTATATTTTTAACACAGTCACCCACACGCCACCCTCCGCTCATACAGTATAAACAAAATAGGGTCATTTACTGGTCCTCTTGTTATATTGAAACACATAGGAGGGGCCCCTTTAAACTTGAAATACAACTGTCATCTAAAGATGACGTCAAGTAAAATAGTGGATTAGAACATCAAATGGGAGCATGTAAATGGCTGATTATTTCCCTCATAAAGTTGTGTTTGTTTGCTGAGTGGAGAGGGTGGCCTAACCTCCCTCACCACTGTGATAATAGCTACAATCAAATGCTGGATAAAGAAAGGAAGTTCCAACATACTACACACTTGAACACATTTAGTTAACCGTTTAAATCCTTTTCAATTAATGCCTAAGGAAAAAAAACAAAACTGCATGTACGGTAGATTTTTTCTTAGCTTCTAGTTTTTAATTGCTCCTATATTCTTACTGTTCTCCTTGCAACTCTCAAACAAATGGTTCTCTTATATTTGTTGGAAGTAATAATATATGTTGATGTAATAAGAAGTGTCCCAAGAGCTTTCATACTCTTGCTCCCTCTGGTGATGATTTAGTTTGAAAGGATAAGCTGCATAGACGTTGTTTTCCCACTAACCTGGCCCTTTGTGCTCTGAGGGTCACGTTATAGTTCCCCTCTGGTTCATTCAGGTCAGCTTACGTTGTCCCCCTCCAACATATGTAAAGATCGCAAAGCCCAGAGGCATCAACACACGCATACCACAGTCACCTGCAGACTTGCGCTTTTGTCCTCTCATCCCTGACTTCAAGCAAGCACCCATGCCCCGGGCCATGCAGCTCTTCATTCAGGCTGAAAAGACTGCATATAATGTGTGTCTCAAACGTTGTGCTGTGATATTTCTAACTGTAGAAATATTTATACTAAATCTATGTCTGTGTGGTTATAAATCAAAGTATTGCAGTATGGCAAGTATTGCTTATAGGACTTGTATTTCTTTTAATCAAAAATTAGTATTCCTTGAATAAAATTTAGTAAACTACATAATACTCATTTGCTGTCTTTGAATGGAGAAAATGCATTGTACTAAACAACAAGTCTTTGCACAAATTTTGTCTGTCCAAACCCGAACCATAACCCCAACCATAACACAGTGGCCGCTCGTGCTATGTATAAGCTATTTATAATGTTCACTACAAGTGCCTATATCACACAAAAACATACTTATGTCAAACTGATCCATCTTTTCACATAGAGAATTCCAATTCCAGACATGCTGAATTCATATAGTCACTGCAGAACACGTTTACATGTTTTATCAGTTGTTGTTTTAGCTTAAAGGTAGGAAAGGCAAACCACATTTATTTGTATAGCACAGTTACACAAGGCAACTCAAAGTGCTAAACAAAACAAGAAAAGAAATAAATATTAAATATTCACAGTACATTAACAAGAGTGAAGATACAATCTTAAACTGTTTTTAATCTGGCTAGAAGTAGCAGCTTGTCTCACATTTTCAGGAAGTCTGTTCTGGATTTTAGCTGGATAAACCTGAAATGCTTCCTCCCCAGATACATTCAAAACAATGAACCGCCTGCAATTCCGCAGGGGAAGGGTTGTATTTTCTCCTCATAGTTCATCTAAAATTAGTAAGTAGGCAACATGTGTTTTATTAGCACATGTTTTTTTTTATTCCATGCAGTTGCAAATGTTTTGTCCCAATAGTATTCAACTGGTTAGGCCTCCACATGGTCAGGGTCAGCAGCACTTTCGCTTCTCAGCAAGAAGGCCCTGGGTTTGAGATGGGTCCCCGGGCGCTGTGCTTTCCTTAGAGGACAATAAAGTATAAATTAACTTAACGTAACTTAGTCTGGATGTGGAAATGTCTAGAGAGTTGTGCCTTTCTAGGTTCACAAATGTATGCAAGTGACACCTCAATTGATTTGGGACTATTTATCAGGTTTTTTCAGTGTCCATAAATGTTAGTTCTACACAACAAAGCAAACAAAGCCAGTGTTTCCTGGTGACTTTTGAAACTTTGGACATTTTAACTGTCACTCTGCATTCTTTGTGATAGCATAGTGTGAGTGAGAGGTGCAAAAGACCAATCCATATGGAAGCGATTGTCAGAACATATTTTTACTCTTTTGTGGTCTTATTTGAAGCAACACTTAATGTTTCCTAGCTTCCAAAAAAGATGTAAAAATAAATCTAAAGGCAGTGTCACCACAAGTGTTGAGGGAACCAGTAGCAGTAGGGTGCTCTGGAAAGCCACTGACCATCTTCACAACCCCCCCACCCTGACACACCCAAGCCAGCCCCTGCTCCTCCTGTGGGGCTTTTATGTTGTGGAGTGGACCGTGCGCCCACTTCAGACCACCATAAACATGTCGGTGCCTGATGACAGAGCGGGCAGAGGGACGTTTTATATAAATTGACCTCAACTACAGCTCATTAGATGCCCTAAATTAGAACCATGCAGCCGGGACGTGTAAACGCTACATCCACTCTTCAAGTCCGGTCTGCAACTTCTGCACGTCTAGTTCTGTCAGATGTACTGATTTATTTGTCGTTTCGCATGCACAATATAAATACAGTCACATGTTATTTCAATGTGCGCAATGTGTTGTGTTAGTTGTTCCAATAATAGTTTCTTGTTTTTCCAATAATAGTTTCTTGTTTTTCGCTTGTAGGCTCATGTTGCTTGACAGACAAATCTTTAAAAGGAAAAAAAGAAAAATTACAACAGAGCAAAAACCTCAAAACTAACTTCACATATTTGTAGATTAACTCACTCAAAATGTGTATATTTTTGAAACGTTTTATTACATTTCTTCATACATTACTCTCTCCAATCTTTTCATGTAACTTTATAGAATGAGTGATATAGACAAAGTATTGCATTGGTAAGCAGGATTGACATGAGACATAGAGGCAACTGGGTTGTGTGCCATGATGCTATTGGGCAAAGATTGTTAACTTCTCTGCCTAAATACAAACGCATCCATTTAAGAGCGGCTCAAGCATATATGTTCAGATTAGAACTCAACAAACACTTTGCATAGTTCCATGCAGGACATCTGCTCTGGACACTGTTTTTTTCCTGAGGCTATCTCGCCTTTAATGCCATGTGGTCAGTCCACCCTCTTCAAGTATTTTTATTGGTTTGAAATGGCCTAAGTGGCCTAACAGGAACGTTGGTTGAAAGCTGAGTGAAGCAGTGACACATATTGTAAACTGGCAATTGCAGATGACAAGTGTATTTGTACTGCATTTCACTGAAGCATAACATTTTGGGCTTTCTTCCCCCATTTATTCATTCTGTAATTGGGGCCCTTTGTTTGACCACCTCCCTCAATAGACAATGTAGGGACATCTTCCTTCTTCTAATCTCTCCTCTCCACTGAGCATCATAATTACCCATGCCAGAGGTGAGTGTGATACAGTGGTCCCTGAAAGACGGCATTGTGCTGAGCCGAGACCTCACTTGAGAGGATGCCTTTGTTTATGCTGCTCAAGATAATGAAGCTATGTGACGTGGAAGTATACGAGAGGAGTGAGATGAGGCCAACATACCAAAATCAAGAAATCATGAAAATGCATTTTAGATATTTTACTTTTAAAAGCACCAGTAAGTGGTGAATGCTCATCACAGCAACATGTATGTTGTTAATATTTACAGTAATATTTCTCAATAAAACATAGTATAAACAAATCATGTATGTAAAAAATACATCTTTATAGTCAAATCACTAAGACAAAGATAAAGGCATCATCTTGGAGAAAATCGGTGATTTGTGCCAGAATTATAAAAGCATTATTCAAAAAAAAACAGACAAACTTATACATGCAACATCTATAAATAAACCTTTAACATAGCTTAAATATGGCTATGTTTAGAGAAATAAATAAAAGGTTTTAATTTATTGTGAATTTCACTATTGGACAGCATCATTCTGGCACAATATTTCCTACATAGGTGGCAAAATAGTCTATAATTTAAGTCATAAATTAGATTTGTAATGTATGTAAATATGACATTAAATAAGCAAAGAAAGAAATCCCAAATATTCAACAACACACAACAAAAATAGTAAGTTAACAAATGCTTAAATACAGTCAACAGTTGTAGTATTCAATATCTTAAATAACCGAAAGCCCCTGTGCTGTGTCCTACATGCTGAAGATGCATGTCATTGGGTTTTAAGTATTTGTTCCGTGTACGATGGCTCGAGACCACAATCTGCTCATGTCCATGGGACAAAGAGAAGATGAAGGTTGTACTTTCTGAATGAGACTTGGTATCTTCATTACAGCCATACTCTAGCTGTCTCTTAAATGTTCCATTTTTTTGTTTTTGTTATTCATAACAAAGCAGTGTCCTGGTATGGTCACTTAAATCTCCAACAGTCCACTGCTGTTGTCCACTCCATTGTTTGTTCCGGTTTTGTCATCTCCGTTCGGGATAGGGTCAGAGGTGGGGTTGGAGGGAAGGACACCAGTGTTCATCTCTGTAGGGTCTTCGGTGCGAGGGTCTGTCTCTCCCTCTGCAGTCTTCCCCTGCAGGGCGGACTCGGCGTGGGTCTTCTGGTGTTTGGAGAGGTGGTCGCTGCGGGTGAAGCGCTTGTTGCACAGCAGGCAGGTGAACTTCTTCTCTCGGGTGTGGGTGCGCACATGCCGCTCCAGCTCATCAGAGCGTGTGAAGCGCTTCCCACAGAACAGCCAGTTGCAGACAAAGGGTCTTTCCCCAGTGTGCCAGCGAAGGTGGGCTTTCAGGTGGGATGCTTTCCCGTAAACCTTCCCACAGCCTGGTATATGGCAACTGTGGACGGGCTTCTTCCTTAAGGAGGCGGCTGAGGCTCCGAGCCTCTCCAGCTCTTGACAGTTGGGACAATCGCATGATGACCTTGTGGGTGCTCCACCTCCGCTGTAGCCCCCTGAGCCCCTAGCAGGCTTGAGCCCCATCTGGCTCTCCATCAGCCCAGTACCGGCCACAGGCTTGGGCTTGTACATATCCTGGGGCAGCATGTGCTGTGAAGGCTGCAGGAGGTGAGACGAGGAGCCCAGGCCCACAGAGGGGTAAGGGGCTGGGTTTAAGGGGGTAAAGTCAGTACTATAGCTGGGCAGCTGTGGGCTGAGTGAAGCTTGGGGGGGCACTGTCTGCAGTGAGCCCTGCAGACCGCCATCAGACTGGGGTTGTGTAGCCGACAGCCAGTTGGAATTGGGGTGGACATCCCACCAGGAGGAAGTGGCGTTGGCAGGGGCAGTGGTAATACCCGGAATGCCAGCCTTGTACCAGGAGCCATAAGGATGTGTCATGTCCAAAGAGGTATACACACTGGTCAGGCAGTCAGCTGTGGCGTGGGCCTTAGACACTAACAGAGATGGGTCCTGGGACACTGAGGTTTGGAACGAGTGGGAGAAAGGATTGTACTCTGAAGTGTAGCCTCCGGCAGAAGGAGGGGGGCTCCCTGTCGGAGTGAGGAGGCCGCCGCTGCCTCCTCCAGTTGTGGTGAAGGAGCCAGTGTAGGAATCCGCCAGGCCAGAGTCTGCGGTGCGGCCGTTTTTGGCTGCCTGAAGGTCGGAGGTCATGATGTATTGCTTCTTTATGGGCGAGGTGCTGCCGTTCTTACTGGGGGTGGCTGTGTCCCTGATGGGGCTGATGCTGCCGAACTTATTACAGGTAGCAGTTAACATAGCCAGGGGACTGGAGCCATAGCGTGTGTCTTCCTGTGAACAGATAAGAGGAGTGAGACGCAGTGTCTGCTTCTGTCAGTGTCAACACTAATAAAAAGCGTATGTCTGACTGCCACTGCGGGCTCTTCCTGCTCTCCCCCTTTTTAAAGCAGTCAGGCCAAGTTTCAAGCAATGCATGTCAATGCATATGTTTGCGATGGTTCTGCTTGGCTCATTTCAGGATTCCCCCACAGCTATTGTTTCACTTAAACCACTGTCTCTAAGCTTTAAAAAAGAGAAGTCGTGTCATTGCATGACATTTGGCAACACACAATATACCCATGCAGTTTACGATTAACCCATAGAACAGAAATACTAGGCAATTATACATGTGAGAAATGTGAAAGGTTTTGGAAAGTTATTTAAAATCCTGTAGTTGCTACATGATCACATTTCAACTCTGCAGTATGGCAGTAAACGTATAGTATTATACTATACTATACACTCATTTTGAGTGCTTAAAAAATAGTGCTTCTTGTTGTGTGCGTTTGTCTGTCGTCATAGACTTTAGTTTCATCCTGATATGTCAGATGCTTGTTTAAATAAAATGTTTTATGATTATTATTTGATACCATAATGTGTCATTATTACAAACTGAGGACATTTGTAAAACAATGTCTAGAAATCTATGAATCTTCATCAAAACAGTTAAATAGATAAAAGCAGCTCTACCATACTTAATGCATTTACATTCCTTGTGAGAAGAGAGATATGCTATATTTCTTTTTGTCTTGTGACTTTTCTTAAATAGTTGTTTTATTTGAAGTAGATTTTCAAACTTAATTCACACTTTACACTCCAAAACTATTACTCACATGTAAGAACAACTCAAAACATACATTAAATGAGATTTGATAAAAGATAATAAAAGTGTACTTACAATTACATTCCCTACCTCCAGAATAGATCCGGCCATCCCTGAGAAACTAAATCCTATGGAAGCGGAGGGGAGCAGAGGAGAGGCGCTCTGAGTCCCAGTGCAGACAGTGTGGAAGAAGTTGGCCACTAACGCGGGGAAGTGTTTTGAGGTACTGGAAGCCCACCCCCTAATTACAGTCTCTGACTCTTTGAAGACTCACTAAAGAGCAATAAAAACTCAAGCCACGGGGACAAGTCAATGTGATTGGAGGGAAGAAAAGAACAGCCAACCCTCCCAAACAAGCAGCGGCCAATCACATTGCGCGATAAAGGCATGAATGGGTTACTCATCAATCACCACACGGACTTTATATTTCAATTTTACTTACCATATTTCTTTCACAAGGATTTGTTGTAGGCGCCTAAAGGAAAGACACTTTTTAAACATCTCACTGAGAAATCTTGAAAAATACATCTTGAAGAATACATTGGTCAATTTATGGAGAAACACTCATTTGAGATGCTTTTAAGTTTTTAACTGTTACTGGTGGAGGTTTTGTTGTCAATTGTTAATATCAAGTTATCTTTTGAAAAAAAAAAACGATTTTGTTTTTGTTTACCTGATCACAGAGGGCTTCCACGAAAGAATGGGATTGCATCATTCACTTATAATAATTAGTCTAAAAATATTTTCTGTTCACTTACAGTGGAACAATTTATATACAAAGCAACCAGTGATTTGTTCAAAGATAGTAGTGTACTTGAACTGAATAATACATTTTTGGACGCTCCATACTCAGTGGTGATGAACTACTACTGTAGCAACAGCTGCCCAGGGACACTATCATACGCAAGGCAAGCAGTATGTTCCGTTGGCCCTTCTGACCACCACCAACTATTCACACACACACACCTGACTCATTCTTGGAAATGTGGGTGAAGGGTCTTGCCTAAGGACACAAAGACAGTTTGGCAGCTGCAGGCACCCCACTGTGGCACCTGGTGCTCCCAGAAGTCTCCCATCACAGTACTAACCAGAACTCTGCTTAGCTTCCGATGTCTGACGGGATCTGGCTTTAAAATACAAGTGTGGCCACAATAAATAAATAAATTAGAAATGATCATTCTATTGTTATTTTTATGATTTCATAATATACTTCTGCCGCTCATCATGTGGATGGGTGTGTTCTGTAACAACGAAGAGTGCTTGATGTTGGTCTGTGGAACAACACACAACACACAGTGCTCATGCGCACTTTTGAAGTAAGGCAAGGCAAGGAAAGACACATTTATTTGTATAGCACAGTTCCCACACAAGGTAACTCTTGACAAAACAAAACCCCATATCCTAACCCCTCATTCAAGGCCTTAAAATGATAAATAATCACGGTACAGTAAAAAGAGTGAAGATATAATCATCCAGCTAAACAGAACTAGTAAGTAAAAGTAAGTAATTCATCAGTGTAGATGACGTCAGAATTATTTTCATTGCCAATGTAAGCTCATTGCAAAGTCGCAATCTAGGAATTTGCTTTGGCATATGGTGCAAACAAGTTATGAAAAAGCAAACTGAATTCCTCTTCTCAATTAACAAAATGTGTACAGTAAATGTCTGTTTCCCTAGTTTAACCTCCTGAGACCCGAGCATTTGTCTGGTGTGCATTTTATATATTTTTTTGCTATTTAGGATAAGTAGGACCCAATAAGTATAATACCTAAATTGTGATTTTGTACAGGAAGTAGTTTTTGAGAAAAAACATGTCCTCGTATGAGGACAGTGGGTCTCTCATAACCTAAAGAAAAAATGTATGCTCTTTGAGGCCGGAAGGTCCTAATTAGTTGAAATTCAAAATTTCAGCTTGATCCAATTAGTACTTCTCTCAAAAATCAATGTCCTCATATGAGTACAGTGGGTCGACCTTACTATACAATACAAATAGACTCCATTGGTCTAAAATAGTATATAACAGTTTATTTGAAAAATGTAAACATCAAAGTTAGACATAAAATCCAAACAGCTCTATCTTCAAAGCCTAAAAATGTCATGGTGTGGACATTTTGACCTGGTTGAGTTTGAATCCTGCCTGTCCTGTTGATTGTTGCCCCGCCCTAATGTGATTCACCTGTGTGTCCCTGTGTGTGTATATATACCCTGTGCCCTTCCTCTCTTGTTGTCCGTCCATTGTCTCCACCACGTTTGTCCTGGCTTCAGTTCTGTTTTTACATTACCTTGGATTTATTTTATTAAATTACTTTGATTTTCAGTCCTGCAATTTGGGTTCCCTTGTTCTTCATTCATCCACATGACAAAAAATTGGCTATACATAAATAAAACTGCAAAATACTGTGTAAACTGTCTATTTCAAGCCTTCAATATGGCTGAATTGAATTGATAAATACAATACTAGAACAAATAATGGCAAATATTATTAACAGTCCTAAAAGAGTAAAATTCTGCTGAACAGCTTTTGAACCGGGGCTTTTTTCAAACTAGCTCCCTCTCTTTTTCTAGAAAGCAATCTGCCTGTTTGGAAGAGCCCTATTGGCAAGTGTGAAATGCTGCAAAGCAGTTGCGTTCACTTTGCAAGCACAGGTACACATTGCATGTCATGCATCGGACACAGGATTTTCCAATGCAGTCTTGTGCTCTGCAACGCATGGGGTTTTTCAAGGCTACCATCTCCGGGTTAGGGTTAGGGTTACAATATCCCCAGTCGAGGTCAGCAGCTCTCCATCTGCACCATACACGGTGTTGGCAAAGAACTGCTTCCCCCTCCTGAGGCGCCGGAGGGTTTGCCAGAACCTTTTTGAGGCCGACCGATAGTCATGCTCCATGGACTCTCCGAAGTCCTCCCAGTCCCGGGTTTTTGCCTCTGCAACAGCCCGGGCCGCGGCACGCTTGGCCTGCAGGTACTGGACAGCTGCCTCAGGAGTCCCACGAACCATCATTGCTCGATAGGACTCCTTCTTCAGCCTGACGGCATCCCTTACTGCCGGTGTCCACCACCCGGGTTCGGGGACCAGCACCAGAGACCTTGCAACCACAGCTACGAGCCGCTTTATTGGCGATAGAGGAAGAGAACATGGTCCACTCGGACTCAATGTCCCCCTCCTCTGGGTCCTGGGAGAAGCTCTCCCGGAGGTGTAAGTTGAAAGTCCGTCTGACAGGGGGCTCAGCGAGACGTTCCCAGCAGACCCTCACTACACGCTTGGGTCTGCCAGGTCTGACCGGCTTCCTCCCCTGCCAGCGGATCCAACTCACGACCAGGTGATGATCGGTTGACAGCTCCGCCCCTCTCTTCACCCGAGTGTCCGAGACAAGCGGTCGAAGGTCAGATGATACGACAACAAAGTCGATCATTGACCTCCGGTCTAGGGTGTCCTGGTGCCACGTGCACTGGTGGACACCCTTGTGCTCGAACATGGTGTTCGTGATGGACAGACCGTGACTGGCACAGAAGTCCAACAACTGAACACCGCTTGGGTTCAGATCAGGGGGGCCGTTCTTCCCGATCACCCCTCTCCAAGTGTCACTGGCATTTCCCACATGGGCGTTGAAGTCCCCCAGGAGAATAACAGAGTCCCCGGGCGGTGCACTGACCAGTACCCCTCCCAAGGACTCCAAGAAGGCCGGTACTCGGCACTGCCGTTAGGCCCATAGGCCGTCACAATGAGAGACTTGTCCCCCACCCGGAGGCGGAGGGACGCGACCCTCTCATTCACCGGGGAGAACTCCAACACGTGGCGGCTGAGATGGGGGGCAATGAGTATGGCCACCTCAGCTCGCCGCCTCTCCCCGCGGGAAACTCCAGAAGCTGACTGACAAGTATGAGATGATGATGCAATCATCCCCATCTGAGAAGTCATAGAGGACTTCTCAGAGTTGTCTGCAATTGCCAACAGCAATTGTTCTGCTCTTGATAATGAAAGTGTGCCTGTAATGATAATTTTAAAAACCAACATCAAAATCTACAGTATATCAGTGACACATCATAGCTTGGCTATCATGTGCTAGCTATAGCCTAGCTATAATGTTTATGATTAAGCATTTAGCAACACTTCACAATACTTAGCATATACCACTTAGTACTTAAATATACTATTTACAACTGTAAACCACATAACTGAGCAAATGTGTGATTCAAAATAACTATTTACAACTGTAACTTCATCTAAATCTTCCACACGGTTAGCTAAACAGATAGCGGTACATAGTCCTAGCGTCCTCAAACGAGTGCTTCACTTTTACTGACATCCTAGCCTGCTACTACAATCAAAATTTTTCAAATTTCAAACTCCATATGAAGCTAGAGACATTATTGTGCATAAATAAATTGATTTCATTCATAAAATGTTGATAGAATTTTTACCTGGGGCATTTTTCTTCTGTAAACTCTTGTAGAAGTGTTTTGCTGATATTCCCGCCATTTCTTTCCTACTGCCTTAAGTGTAATTCTATCATATCACCACAAGATGGCGCGGGCAGTGTCCCTAAATGTGGCCATCAGGTCAAGGATGTAAAAAATTGAGTATCATTGTGCCAAGAGGCAAAAATGTAATGTCCTCGTATGAGGTCGCAGGGTCTCAGGAGGTTAAAGCAATTAACAAAAACAGATGCAAGGCTACTTTTATGTAAATCTCTCCATCGATGAGCGCCTGAACTGTGAACTCTCCTCCTCTAGATAGAAGCTTTATTGATCCATTGCAGGAAATCTGAGCACATTGCTAAGTTGATAATAAAACACATACAAGCTGTAATTAATGAATTATGACATTACATTATAGTTTGCAATAAATGTCTAATGTCTAAATTTCAAAATGTGTGATAAACCCTTTAGTAGTGCATTATCTCAAAATATTATGGCGCAGTTTAAAGTATAAAAGATCTGATTCTTACTTCACCATAACATTTAAGTTGAGGACTTCGAAAACCACGTTCAGCTTGAAGTTTTAAGTTGAAAGACTAATTTTCTTATAGAGCAATGTCAATTCCTCCCCCCATGCACCATCATTCATAATGCATGCTTGTATGCACTTTTTCCATGTCAGATGTAACTGGTATAGCCATCACGCGGTCACCGGGAACAGTGTCCCATGGCGGGAGCGGTAGTGTAAAAGATCCGTGTTATTAGGCTCATTACTGCACATGCGCCGTAAATAAGACGTGAAAAGCCGACTTAGGAGCTTTCCTGTGAGAGGGGAAAAATAACAATGAACATGAAGCCTTACCCCGTGCCACATAAATCCAAAAATTCTACTGGGCCGGTTTGTGGTTTTTCTTGCAGATTTTATGATAGTGAGTTCAAGGCTCTCTCTGTTTCCAATATTCTTAACTGCCTTTTCAGACATTAAGTGAGACTGTGCTTTGAGACAGGCAAATGGAAAGAAGTCATTACATACAATAAAGAAGAGATTATCACATCAAATAAAACAGTGGGCTAATAAAGGCTGGCATCAGTGTAGTTTCCTTTGCAGCAGGCAGTATGAAAAAGAAACAACGTATCTGTGGATGTAAAGCAGAAACCCTGAAACGGAAACATTTCATATCAATGTATTTACAACACCTCACAATTATGTCATATAATTAAAATACTATTACTGTTTTTTATAGCTAGGTGTCAGTTTTATTGAAGAGACTTTTGGAAATTGAAATAATTCTTGTTGTTGTCGTTTTATTTATGTATTTTTTGATTGGAACAGTGCAATCAAATATGGCCACCAATAGGTGACCGATATCCAAGTACATAAGGATTCCTGCACAGGCTAATTTCCAACACCCGTCCCTGGTTTGACTTTTATAGATGTTTGTTCAAAAGCACACTTGAATGGAAGTGTAAGAAAACACACAATTATTATATTCTTTATTAAATAAAACTTCTCAAATATCCATCAAAAACGTATTGTGTTATTTTTATTCCGATATATTCCCCATAATTGCCAAACTCTGCAGCTTACATAAAAACGCGGCCAATGTTTGTATTTTTATTAATGACGTAGCTCACATTCCTGCTTTGCAGTGAGATCATGGACTTAATATTTTGACTCCATTAAGTTTTAGTAAGGATGGGAAACATGTTTATTTATGTGCATTTACCAGAGTGTTTTGATCATCACGAGTCAACAGTGCGCTAAAACACCTCGTCATTAAATCATACTTTGATCATGTAGTCGTCCATCGGCTTCTTTTTAAGTGTTTCATTACAACATGAAAATCTGCAGATTATTAGTCCAGCAAGTTGTGTATTTGTTTGACACCCACAATGCAGTCAGACAGAGTTACAGCAACAGATGCAAATAATGTGTACTGTAGCGATGTCAATGGTAGAGCTTTTCCTTACATAGTATATACAATATTCAAAAATATTTAGGCAAGGCAAGGCAAGGCATGTTTATTTGTATAGCACAATTCATACACAAGGCAACTCAAAGTGCTGAACAAGATAGCATTAAAATCATAAATAATCACAGAACATTAAAAAGAAAGATAAAAATATAAAATCCCTCAGTTGTATGCACAGCTAAACAGCACAGTTTTTAACTTGGTTTTAAACATAGTCAGAGAGGAGGCCTGTCTCACATCTTCAGGAAGAATGTTCCAGATTTTAGCAGCATGAATCTGAAAAGCAGCCTCCCCATGTTTAGTTCTGACTCTGGGCACTAACAGGAGTCCAGTCCCTGTGCTCCTCAGAGTCCGGGCTGGTTCATATGGGACTAACATGTCACTAATATATTTTGGTGCGAGGCCATGGAGAGACTTGTACACAAGCAAAGCTGTTTTAAAGTCTATTCTCTGAGCCACAGGAAGCCAGTGCAGAGACCTGAGGACCGGACTAATATGGTCGTACTTCCTGGTTCTAGTCAGGACTCGAGCTGCTGCATTTTGAATGTACTGCAGCTGTTTTACAGCCTGTTTGGACAGACCTGTGAGCAGGCCATTGCAGTAGTCTAACCTACTGGAGACAAATGCATGGATAAGAATCTCCAAGTCTGCTTTAGACACTATGTTTTTGATCCTGGAAATGTTTTTTAGATGGTAAAAAGCTGCTGATGTTACTGATTTGATGTGGCTATTAAAATTTAAGTCTGAGTCCAGTATTACCCCTAGATTTCTGACCTTGTTTGAAGGTTTTAGGGAGAGAGACTGTAGATGACAGATGACGCTCTCTCTTTGTTTCAAAGACAATCATTTCAGTTTTGTCTGCGTTTAGCTGAAGGAAGTTGTTTTGCATCCACTCACTGATCTGTTGGATACAGTGAAGGAGTGAGTCCACTGGTCCATGTTCTCCTGCAGTCAGTGAGACATAGATCTGAGTGTCGTCTGCATAGTTGTAATAGGAAACTTCGTTTCTGCGTATTAACTGACCTAACGGCAGCATGTAGAGATTGAAAAGAAGAGGTCCCAGGATCGACCCCTGTGGTACTCCACAGGTCAGGGCCATATGATCTGATTTATGATTTATGTTTATGATTTAAACATTCAATAATTAGAATGATATTGTCTCTGTTGCCAAATGTTTTTATTTGACAACTATGTGAATATTGTTTTAGATGCTGACAACTGATTTTTACTACAAAAGTATGTATTTGACTTCCTGACAGCTTCAACACGTGTATTGTGGCTTAGTAAGATATTGTAGAATTTCTGCACATCAAATGAAATTAAATCTTCTTAATTTCATTTATCTTAGATTAAAAGTTAGAATTAACATCCCCGTTTGTATTTCACTAATTCTCAGCATCTCTGTGAAGGCGTCTCATTTTCTGAAGGAGAGCACAGAAGATTAAAATTGTTGTCAAAAATAAACATATAATTTAAATCCTTATTTTCTCCTCAATTACAGGGCATGGTCAGATCTGGGCTTGTCGTTCGGGAGAGTCTGGCCCTCACATGAACACAGCAGCTATATTTGGCAGTCTGCTCTCCCACTGACCTTCATCGCTTTATTTTTTATTCCAAAGCCGTGAGTAAAAGACCAACGTATATAGTTTGTCACTCAGGACAAACTTCACAAGCTCCAAGCACATTTCATAATGTATTTTACACGTGACGTCTGATTGGTGTAAGGGACAGACTGTATTTACAATCCATATTTTCCTTATACAAATAACCCTAACCTTTTGATAAACATTGTAAGCTGAGTCTACCACTCAGTTTATTGCTTTGTTGCAAAAGTAGTTAAAATGTTTTCATTAGTTACAATATCACCCCAATTTCCTTTATACTATTACTTTATACTATATAATGACGCATGTTACACACACATACATGAAATATGGGCAGTAGTGAGTGAGAGGCTTTACACTTTTTGTTTAGAATTGTATTTGATTATTTGCAATAATGCTAGTTTCCATCTCCAGTCTCAATGTTTGTAAAGGCCGAGGAAGACGAGGCATGATCTCCCAGTAGCTCATCACCTATTGATTTAGATAAAATATAACAGCATTGAGACATTGCAACGTCACTTTCATATGAGTCCAGATCACTACTTCTGAAACTTGATTCGGTCTAGTAGTGCTCTTGGTCATATGACAATTTTTTTTTCAGAACAAATAAAGAAGCGAAAGAGTGAGTTTATATTTAGAGGTTGTTCCAATCAAAAGAAGCTTAATATATTAATTTTCTGACTTAATTTTTTGTTTAGATAATCAGGATAACTGCATTATGAATCAGTAACACCTACAGTATTTTGCACCACAGATTCACTTTTGTCACTATATATAATTTTGATACAACAAAGAGTAAAGTAGGAATCTTGTCAGTTATGATTTAAAAACACATTCAGTTGTGATGTTATTTTTCATATTTAGACTTCCTCTTTGTTAACACGGAGGAAAGTTCAATTACGCCCAAGTGTTGCTGAAGTGGTGGCACGCGCGCCCGCTCCCTGTTTTATTGGAGTGGTAATAATCATTGACGTTTGGCGTGTGCTCATTTACAGGTCCCTTCAAAAGACACTGAATAAGATCTATAATTAGAGATTTCATGAAGCTCTTAACAGGGTCTTCAAACAGCTTTCCCTGCTCTATTTACCCATGCTGTACGGTGCGGTTCTACTGTTGGGCACAAACAGGCACAGTGAGTTTGATGACCCTCTGGAGTTGGGTGGGCACCATTATACTCCCCAAAGCTGATTACATGGTTTGTAAGGGTAATTGAACTTATTTAAAACCTCATCTCCTTATTTTTGAGTGCCAATGGAAAACACTACTCAAATTAAAATGGGTATCAGAATTACTGCAATAGTTATATAAGAACTAAGTTTAAAGATTTAGTCAGTGATTTTTTCTGGACGCATCATTTTAAATCTTGTGGGAAAGCGTCCCTAAACCCTAAAAGTAGTCAAGTTATCATGTCATGTGTTTTCAAATGGAATTGACCAGATTCCTATTGTCTCCAAAAATGAATACAAAATATTTTGGAGCGGACCGATAAATATATACCAATGGGATTCGTTCATCCCCAACGATCAAATGGGATGCGTTTAGCCCCTTCACCCTCTTCCTGTTTCTCGCGAGTGCGCGCACCTGAAATATGGGATATTCTAAAACCTAAAATGGCTGAACAGAAAATGCCAATTTCACGTTTACCACTCACTCTCCCTGTCTCTCCCAAAGAAAAGAAAATGCTGGATGTTTGGTTTGGTGGAGGGGCGAGGGGAGGGGGGAGTGGTTTCAAGTTGATCCTATGGCTAAGCTAACAAAATCGCTTACTGCACTTTTAAGTATTTATTTTCATTTCACATCGAATGGATTTTGTTTTAGAATTTGCAATTTCATGAAATATCCAAACTGGAACACTGAGTTAACACCTTTTTGATTTCTATGGGATTTCAATGATTATAAATGTTTTCAAAGAAAGTCGTTAAGGGCTGGAAGCAGGGGGATAGTAACATATTAAAATTGAAATATTAATTTGATTCTTCCTGCAAAAAATAAAAAAAAAACAGGAAACTCAAAAGCCAATGAGTAGTTTGTTTATTTGAGGTTAACGCTGTACATTCAAAGCTTGAGTCTTGCTTTGCCATAACTGTTACTAAGTGAGTGTATAACGTTGGATCAATGGAATATCTGGTTGTAATGCGTTTCCCTTGACATCCCCCCTTTAGGCTGTAGCCTCAGAAAATTAACAGTGTTAATAATACTGCGACGAAGGGGGAAAATTGAAATGATTAGATGCGTTTTAGCTCAGTGCTGATGGAAATGTGGTGAGAGGGAATCAGGGTCAGGGATAGACTTGCCTTGCAGCATGACTCTGTGCTATTTTTCCAGGCTGTGTGGTCAATGATTTGGAGAGCTTGTCGACGGAAAGTGAGCAAGCGAGAGACTTGGGGTGCAGAAAGAGAGAGCGGGATGTATAGTCCAAAAAAGTGGTGGTTCTTATGAAAATCATGTTAATGCACCATGTACCGTTGACTGTTGTTGACCATGGCTGCAGATGGTTTTTTGAGTTGTGAAAGAGTTTTCTTTTATGTTGTACTTGGCACCTTCTAGTCAAGCAAGTAGTAGAATGCATGCAGAGAAAGACCATTTTACAATATAGTTTAACATTTCGACCAAAACTTTGAACATATTATTACTATTTATTTGAACACATTCTTTATCTGCTCTTTCTGATGTTATATAACCTTGAAAACCTTGGGGTATGAGAATCAAAATGACCCCTGGAAATGTTGAGCTCCATGCTATCCCAAACAAAGCGTTGTGAGCTGCCTGGTGCTGTATACAAGACACTGTCCCCTGTAATCTGTGCGTCTCTCATGGAGACCTGTGGCCACCTAATCACCGCAACAGGCGTCATCCTTCTGCAATTCGGGCGTTCTGCTCTCCCAAAATTCCATCCGATGGGCGGGGGAGCGACTGAATTTTGCGTTGCATTATGGGTAACACTTGCCTTCGCAACTTCCGGTTCTCTCTGCCCGGCGCATTTTCTCTAAATGGTTGAGTGTTTTCGTCATTTTCTGTATGCAAATACATTCCCGTCTCTAACTAGTGGCATATCGCGCAAATCATCCGTCCAATTCACATTCTTCCCTCTTAGCTGAACTTCATTCTCATTGTTACCATCTGTCACTCGCACACACAGCCGTTTTCGTTCACTCTGCTCGCTGTCATCTTCTTCTAAATCTTCATAAACACCATCCGCTCGTTGAACTAGCAACAACAATTCCTCCTTTCGTTTTCCCACACTGCAAATACCCTTTCGCTTCAACCTTTCACGCAATTCAGGCACTGTCAATCGCTTGTTGTTTTCGTGAGCCATATTCGCCATTGTATGAAATCAACCGGAAGTGAACTGGGCAACAAACGGTGTCATTTTTTGATCACAGCGCCGCTCAGTGGATGAAATTTTGGGAGAGCAGAACGCCCGAATTGTCCTGGAGAGGGTTACGCCTGGGTCTGTCAATATTTCATTTAAAAATGTAAAGCTTTGAGGCAACTTTGAGGCAAGATTTGATAGGTTGTAACAAATATAAATGTTTTTTAATCATTGGCTAAACAATTCTTAAATGTCTTGTATGCTGGTTGTCACAAACCAGACTCATTATAGGAAAAGTGTCTTGCCTATGGACACAATGCCAGTTACCCACTTTACACCCAACTCACCGTTACACCTAGAGGTATCCCATCAAAGCATTAACCAGGCCCTGCCCTGCTTAGCATCTGGGGTGTGACAGTCACATGTCGGCACCGCATTACATTTGGCAATCTTACAAATAGTGACTTACATTTTTGGTAAGATGATATTTTGGTAGTTTTTCCAATTAGTGTGTTTTTAGAGTGTATGAGCAGTTTACTTGGTCATCATAGGGCGGCATGGTGTCTGAGTGTATAGTACTCTCACTTCTCAGCAAGAAGGTTCTGGGTTCGAATCCCGGTCGGAACAGGGCCTTTCTGAGTGGAGTTTGCATGTTCTCCCCGTGTCTGCGTAGGTTTCCTCCGGGTACTCCGGTTTCCCCTACCACTAAAAACATGTGTAATGGTTAAGGGTGAATGAGTGTGTATTTGTGAGTGCGAATGTGGAACAACGGATGGAAATTATCCTATGGCTACAATCTGGAGTGATGTGTTCATTAACATGTCCCAACCAAATAAATACAATAAATATTTTTATGATCAATAACAATAATTCTTATATTACTATGACAATTTTTGTTCTGAGCGGTCATTATCCTCTTAACAACAACTGTTAAACGGTGACATACCCTGCGTCACATTTTACCAAAAATTACTAACAGATGCAAACATACATTAGATAACTAAATTTCTTATTCTAGTGTTCATGCGCTTAGCGACTGAATGAAAGAAATAATTCTAATCATATGTTTTTCTTAATTATCTTAAAATCAAAAATGTATCAGATTTTTGTATAAACCAATATGCATATTACTTTAAATCCTATATTCATTTATAAAGCTCAACTAAAACAGTAATTTTGGTAAGCGAGATACTGAGTTTGTGGTCAGCCACTTTACAAGACAAAGCCCCGTAAGTCTCCTACTCAGAGCTGCACATCTCTTGTCATGAACCATAATGATGTGGTCTTGCAGTGGAAACGCCATCATTCACAGCAGGAGATCATATCTGCACGGACACAGAGGTTGGAGGATTGTGACCAAGAGTATCAGATAACGTCCACGGAGTGATGTGGAGCAGAAGTGAGGTGTGCTTGACTAGTGCTTCCTCTGATGGAGGGGAGACTGATGTGACTTCCTGATCATTAAGGCCTAAATGTCCAAAGGGAGTGTTGGGTTGGAGCTGCTTTTAAAAGCTATTAGTGAACATGATGTTTGAGATGTTGAATGTCTGAATGTAGCTGGAAGCAACTTGGAAAGTGTGGTGAGAGAGGGCTGGGCTCCTCAACAGAAATAGAAGACATTATAGGTAGGTAAAATAAGCAAGGCATACCTAAAGACACTTTATTACTTATAACCTAAAACCCCTAAAATGGAAACAAAAAGGCCACGCCACACCATATGTGTGTGAGAGGAAGCTCGTGTCCTTTCTGCTTTGGACCACCCAGCGCTTCACCCACACAGGCTCCTGAACAATTCTGAGACTGAACAGGACGAGCGAGACTTCATGTTCCACAAGGCCCTGAATACTAGTCTAATACTTCCACAGTTTCTTTGGTCTGTGATCTGGAGAAACACCAAACCACACACCAAAACAGAAGCAGCTTCAATATGAATTATTTACTCTAAAATAATGAAGTTACCGTAAGTTTTTCTGAACCAGAAATCAACATTTAATCATAAAGTACTAAGGAAGTGCCAAACAATTTTGTACGCTAACAAGGCTCCGGCTGTAGAATTCTCCCAAGGAGAGAGTGGTGCTTTGACTTAAAATAAAGAACAAACCGTCCTTCCCCCACAGGCCTAAGCCACAGCATGTGGTCTACTGTGTTGCTACTCTAAAAATGGCAGGCCTCGGGAGAAACCCAGAACAGCTTCCAATCGTAATGGCGTGTGGGTGTGGCCCCCGTACATGGCTTTTGAGGGGGCCCCTCCCGGACGCCCGCGCCCCTTGCCAGCACCCAAGGGCTCCAGGCTGCCTGACCAGAGACACCGCGAGGCAGCCCACGCTCAACCAGGTCGATGTGGATCGCAATGGGCGTGGCTCAGACCAGTGCTCCCACTTCACCTCAGGTCGTTGCACTCTGCCCTCTGCTGGGAGCTTACAGGATAACAAAGGGGCCTAAATGATCCTAAGAAATGTTTAGCTATCAAAACACACTGTGCTCTTGAACATATTGCAGACAACAGAAATGAGACAAAAGGGGACAGGACATCCACCTGAAGAACACCATAAACATACATTTGGAACTCTCTTTGTCAATGTTTAATGTGGTGCAGACAAGGCTTTAATCCTGGATAAGATCTCTGGCAGGTTAGACAAACAAAAGCACTGTTTGATGTAAGCATCTTGTCAAGGAGCAGTCTGTCATTGGAGTAAGCATATGCAGTAACATCAACCTGAGACAGTTATATAGCCCATTCTTTTAAATTCATAAATATAATGAGCACTCCAGTCCTAATACACTTTCATTTGAAATGTAGACATTTTCTGATCCATACTCACGCATTATATTGCAAATGGGCGCTATTTATGCAGAGCTAGTACCAACGAACCATCCCTCATGATACATGTGATGGGTCAAAAAGTTGCTAAAATGACATCAAGGTTACAGCAGCTTTATAGTGGTGACTTGTACACCCCACATGATGGTAATGCAGCCTGAGCTCTGGGAGTGAGTGGTGCAGCTCCGGTACCTTCTGGTTTGAATCATAGAAGAGGGGGTCGCTCTCGGTAGGTTGGCTTTTATTGCTTCTCTCCTTTGGTTTTAAACAGATCTGCCTGTTTGTGGAAGTGTGGCTGGCGGTTTGCTCCTCAGCTGGCGAGGCAGCGCTGCTTAATTGGGCTTTGTTGTGGTGGGATCGGGGGAAGGAGGTCCTGTGGTCACTGCTGCACAATGGATCCAGCGGCTGCCAGCTCTGACACACATCAACGCACCTGGAGTCAACATATTTTGTCACAATCACATACATACTTTATAGAATTTTATGTGAATTATGTGAATTTCCTCACAATTTTCTTCAAATCATCAGTACATGCTTCAACTTATTTGTTACAATTTCACACAAAGAACATTTCCTCATGGTGGTGGTTTATAATGGACTTGCTAAGTGTTGCAGGAAATAAAACGAGATTTTGGGAGAATAAACAGAAGCAGCTTGGTTTGTGTATCTGCGCAGCTCCGTGAATAGACAAACGTATAATTATCACATTTACGGGGAAGAGCTGCTATAATGGGTCATTGTGGGTGCAGTGAGGAGTGGATCCTCTGTTACTCAGCCACGCCTGAATAGTGGGAATATACATAAATGAATACATGCATCTGGTAAAATGAATACAAATTTATAGTGCAAATCAGGAGCTCTGTGCTTGTAAGTAACAAGCTATTAAATTCTATATGTTTGGACACAGGGGCGACAGTAGCTCAGTTGATAGAGCGCTGGTCTTTGGACCCAATGGTCGTGGGTTTGAGCCCACTGCGACCCATGTCACCTGCTCCCACTGATGTCTGCTGTCGTTGTGTCCCTGGGCAAGACACTTAACCCCACATTGTCTGAACCCCCCGCTGAAAGACCAAGGCCATCTAGTCGATGACAGAGAAGCCATCTTCCCGTGGACCCACCACCTGCAGGAGGATCAGCGAGGGACTGGTGTAATGAGACTTGGGTGGCAGCTCTGATTGCCCCCCCCCTGACCCAGAAATAGATTATTTAAGCTAAAGGGGTAGAAAATGACATGACATGACATGTTTGGACACTGATAAAATCAGATTTTTTTTTATTGCCATGTGAGTAACAGGAAGTCACAAACTAGGAAATTTCTTTGGCTCTCGGTGCAAACAAGTAAAATCAGAATAAAATCAAAGGCATGCATGAATAAAGATCTACATAAATGTCTTTGGTTTACTATATACAAGTGCACTAGGTGCACACAATATACCCGTTAGAGTGCAGTAGAGTGCAGTAAAGTGAGAGTAGCATAAAGTGATGGTCATAAGGTCAGAGGTCAGTGGTGGTTTTTAAAGTGTTCATGAATCCAACAGCAGAGGGGATGAAAGCGTTCTTATGACAGAAGGTTCTGGTCCTGATGGACTCCTGCCCAAGGAGAGTGGTTGGAATAGTCCATGTGCAGGGTCAGAGGGATCAGTAGTGATACGACCAGCCCGGCCTCGAGCTCGGGCGACGTACAGGTCCTGCAGCGATGGGAGGCTGCGGCCGATCACCTTCTCTGCAGAGTGCACAATGCGATGTAGTCTCTGTTTGTCCCTGACTGTGGCTCCCGCGAACCACACGGTGATGGAGGAGGTGAGGATGGACCAAGCAAGCATCTTTGCTTTCCTGAGCTGCCGCAGGAAGTACATCCTCTGCTGGGCCTTCTTGATGAGGGAGCTGATGGTCGGCTCCCACTTGAGGTCCTGGGTGATGGTGGTGCCCAGGAAACAAAATGACTTCACAGAGGTGATGGGAGAGTCCATCACGGAGGGTGGGGCCGGGGGGACTGTGCTCTTCCTGGAGTCCACGATCATCTCCACTGTCTTTTGGGCGTTCAGCTCCAGGTTGTTACCACTGCACCAGGACACCAGCCGGTCCACCTCCCTCCTGTAGGCGGACTCATCGTTGTTGGAGATGAGTCCAATGAGGGTGGTGTCGTCCGCAAACTTGATCAGCTTCACGGAGTCGTGGCTGGAGGTGCAGTGGTTGGTGTACAGGGAGAAGAGCAGGGGAGAAAGAGCAGATATACATAGGTATTCTTTCCTATACTGCACAGTTTTATCACTGTGTCTTTCTGTCCAGAACACCTCAACAACTCAACGACTACAGACCTGTAGCACTTACGTCTGTCGTCAGTAAGTCATTTGAAGGCCTGGTTCTCTCCCATCTCAAGTCCTTCACCTCCCCCCTCCTGGACCCCCTGCAGTTCGCCTACAGAGCCAACAGATCTGTAGACGACGCCATTAACCTGGCCCTCTACCACATCCTACAGCACCTGGACTCCCCGGGGACCTACGCCAGGGTCCTGTTTGTGGACTTCAGCTCTGCCTTCAACACAATCCTGCCATCCCTGCTCCAGGAAAAGCTCTCCCAGCTCAACGTGCCCGATTCCACCTGCAGGTGGATCACTGACTTCCTGACGGACAGGAAGCAGCGAGTGCGTCTGGGGAAGAATGTCTCGGACTCTCGGATTATAAATACAGGAGCCCCAAAGGGCTGTGTTCTTTCTCCCCTGCTCTTCTCCCTGTACACCAACCACTGCACCTCCAGCCACGACTCCGTGAAGCTGATCAAGTTCGCGGGCGACACTACCCTCATTGGACTCATCTCCAACAACGATGAGTCCGCCTACAGAAGGGAGGTGGACCGGCTGGTGTCCTGGTGCAGTGGTAACAACCTGGAGCTGAACGCCCAGAAGACAGTGGAGATGATTGTGGACTTCAGGAAGAGCACTGTGCTCCCGCCCCCACCCTCCGTGATGGACTCCCCCATCACCTCTGTGGAGTCCTATCGTTTCCTGGGCACCACCATCACCCAGGACCTCAAGTGGGAGCCGACCATCAGCTCCCTCATCAAAAAGGCCCAGCAGAGGATGTACTTCCTGCGGCAGCTCAGGAAAGCCAAGCTGCCAGCACAGATGTTGGTGCAGTTCTACACGGCCATCATCGAGTCCATCCTCACCTCCTCCATCACCGTGTGGTTCGCTGGAGCCACAGTCAGGGACAAACAGAGACTACAGCGCATTGTGCGCTCTGCAGAGGAAGTGATCGGCCGCAGCCTTCCATCGCTGCAGGACCTGTACGTCGCCCGAGCTCGAGGCCGGGCTGGTCGTGTCACAGCCGACCCCTCTCACCCTGCACATGGACTATTCCAACCACTCCCCTCAGGCAGGAGGCTGCGGTCCATCAGGACTAGAACCTCCCGCCACAAGAACAGTTTCTTCCCCTCTGCTGTTGGACTCTTGAACACTTCTTAACCTGTCCCCCCGCCCTTTATAAAGTCACTTTACTGCCCATCATACGTCACTTTACTTCACTGTACTGCTGTCACCTTACATTGTGTGCACCATGTGCACTTGTATATTGTAAATAGTAACTGTAACTCTATTTTAAATTCAAATTTATTCTTTAGAAGTGTTTTTTATTCTTATTTTTATTATCTCTTTCTGACTGTTGCACTGAGCCAAAGCAATTTCCAAGTCTGTGACCTCCTGTTACTTACGTGGCAATAAAAATGATTCTGATTCTGATTCAATCACAGTCAGCAGTGACTGTGGTGAACGCACCGCTGCTAGACTTAATAACTATTTTACTGTGGACAGTATATTAATAAATTTCCCAGTTTCTAACCCTAACCCAAGATTAAGGTGCACTTTATTGTCCCTGTAGTTTGTGTTCTGCATTAGACCCATCTTCAAATGTCACTAGAGCAACCTGTCAGGAGTAGAGGTTGCTACAGTGTTGCACCCGTCTTCAGACGTTGATGCTTGGCCTGGTGAGGACGGCCTTCGCTGCAGTTATGGTGGATGTTTTAAGTAGTGGGGAATCCGGAGTGCCTGGAGATTAAGATGAAGAGATTCTTTATTCGCCCAACACCGGGGAGATTTCTGTGTTGCATTACCGGTAACAGAACAGTAGGTAGGAGGAGCAGACAACAAAAGATAAATGAACAATCACTCTAAATAAAATAACATCTCTAACTTTAGCTTAATAAAGAAGCAAGTATAATATCTGTAGCTTTAGCATAACAAGGAAGAAAGTGTTAAATCTACAACTTAAGCATAATGAAGAAGCAAGAATTAAGTAAAGAAGATGGACCCCAGTTTTATGGGACAATAGTGGAGTAGAATAGTAGAGGCATATTTCAATCCATTTTACAGATCACACTGTTCATTATTACTCATGTGTGTAACCTCCTGTGAGTACTAATATTGCCAGTGTTCAAAGTGTTTTTCTTTTTTTTCATTATTATTTTTTCTTGCATTTTCCCTAAATACTTCTCTCTGAAGTGATGCATAAAATCCAGCCAAAAATTCCCTTGTTTACTTTTCCTTTAGCCCAAGCATGTGTGTTTATCCAAAACGTCACTATTCTTTTAGCTCCTGCTGCTCCTTCATAGTGGCTTTTGTGCACAACTGCGGTGAGTTTTGTGTATTTTAGTGTAATTCCTCCTACAATTGGAAGAAGGATGTGCTTCACCCAGCCCCCACCATGCCTCTCAGGTCACTTCATTTCCAAGGCTTTGACTGTAAAGTGCTCCTCCATTGACCACATGAACTTAGCCAAGCTGATGACTCATTATACAAGAGAACAAAACCCTCCGTCTCTGCATGCTTCTATAGATACATGTGCTTACGGCCAGCTCTACATCTACCCCATTTCACTGTGCTTTTCTTTTTCTGTGTCGCTCTCTCGCACACACACACACACACACACACACACACACACACACACACACACACACACACACACACACACACACACACACACACACACACACACACACACACACACACACACACACACACATAACATTGAAGAAGCAGAACCACTGCAATTTTTGGAAATGAAAATGGAAACTGGCACCAATTAGAAAACCAATAAAGTAACCGCAGGTCTTAATGCCTGCCAAGTGGTAGAAGAGATTCTACTGGGAGTATAGCGTTACAGCCAATTTTTAGGTATCATCCAGATAACATCATTCACTGCACTCTGCTCACTCTTATTTTATTAACAACTCTTATTCATCCTATTTTAATCATTTCTAGGAATCATTATAAAGACTTCTATATTGTAGCATACAGTTCTCATGAGGTGAACTTGTGAGGAGCAGCGAGATGCAGAGAGCTCTTTGAGAAGTGTGTCTTATCGAGAACAACAGCATTGTTTTAGTCAGTCCTGAAACCCGACTGGGTTAGATTCATGGGTCGCATCCCTCCCCAAAGTTCCTCTTTTCCTACCCTTGGTGAGGATAGTCTTGAACTCTACTCTAGTATCTATAGCTTCATCTCTCAAACCCTGACTTTTATTTTTCCTTAAAGCAAAAGAGTGAGTGCAAAAGTGGTCAAAACGCATTGTTATGTCCCCTTCCACAATAAAGGATTTTGAAGTTAAGTCAGAGTGCCTTGAACCTTTGCCTCTATTTTAGTTTTCCTTATCTGTTGTTACCTCCCTTACCCTAGCAGACCTAGGGTCGTAACATCTGTAAATCTAATCCATTTAAATAAAAAGAGAAAAAGTGGTAACAGAAATACACTGTTTATCAGGTCTATTCAACTTTGTCGTTGTGAGTAACATAAGGCCGTATCAAACAAGATCGCTGTCAGTAGTTGGACCTTGTTTAGGAAGCACTGCTTCCTAAACAAGGTCCTTTAGTGACTTTTATATTTTGTATTTAATATAACAGTTGATATAAAACCATGATCCTACATATTGTTTGGAAAGATTTGTGCAAGACCAAAATGTGTTAAAAGTGTTAAAATGATGTGATCCACGCGAGTTGCCCTGAAACTGAAAAAAAAGTGACTTTTCCTTTTATCCCATCTGTGAAACGAAATTTTCCCAATTTCCTACAGTACATACTCGACAGTGACTGAAAAGTCTATCTGACTCATGAATATTCAACAAGGGAAAAACCTCAACACGGGGAAAACCTCAGCTCTGAGATGTTTGAACGTCCAGAGCAATGGCTTCTGTGTGATGCAAATATATGCCTAGTCACAGGTTTTTACCCTCCCTCTAAACGGCTCCATCCAGCCTTAGGTTTGTGAAGTTAAAAAAAATACATGTTTCAGAGCTTTCCTTGTTCAGTGCCCTTTCCCTTGTTGCTAGTTATTGCTCGTTGCCTTTCGGATGTCACAGGGCCGTACTTCCTCACGTCTTCTCCAGTATCCCCCTCTGTCTCCGCTGTCCCACTGCTCCGTCTATCTCCATCTATCTCTATCTGGCGTGTGTCTGCGCTGGCCTCATGTGGAACCGATTGAGCCGATCCTGCAGCCCTCATCAAAGGCCCTGTGTGGTTGAATGTGAACAGGCAGCAGAGGCACCAAACTTGCGCTGCCTAATGAGCCCTCGTTCCCTGTGCCTGATCTTCTTCCTTACCCCATAACCACAGCAGCCTTCCAGCGACAGGAGGCACAACCCCACTTCTGCTTGTATAACAAAGCAGAAAGAGATTTCTTTAAAATATACATACTATCAGTTAAAGAAGAAATATGATGTGTTTTGGCCGACTGATATTGCGACTCTTACAAATCAGTTCTTAAGTTTAGGATATGAGTAAATGTTGTGAAAAATATTGTGGTACAATAAAATCAACAGTTAATTTTGTGTTGTCAACAAAAAAAATTATATGCTCTAAATACAATCATACAATTGTATAATAATTTCACCTGAGAAACTTCCAAAACTCATTTGGCAGGACTCTTGTTTTAAAAGGCAGAAAATAGAGCATAAAAAGTGATTTTGAATTAGGGGTGTTCAAAAGTGATGGACACTACCTTCCAGCGATAATGTGGTTTAATAAATAATATTTATTCACATTATGGCTTTAAGGTAAGCCCCAAAGCAATCACTTTATGAGGCTGATTTTAAATGTGTAAAACCAAGTCAAAGTTTATTCCTCACACAGATGTGAAATATAGTTTTCACAACTTTCAGAGCCAAGAGCACAGTTCAACCTTCACTGTAACCAGCCTCAGTCGTGCACATTCAGTTGCTACCATAAATCTCTCTACTATTATTTTGCTACCATAAAATGTATGAGAAATGTAGTAGTGATGTCTTTTTAAAACAAAGAGCTAACATTTCACACATTTTTTTCTTCTCAACTACATGGACAAAACGTAGAAAGGATAGTTTTATGATTGTTTTTTTTATGGCATACGTTATTGTCCCTGATAGTGTGTGATGGGGGCAAAGCTATTATGTGAACATTTTATATTGTTTATGATGCTCTTAGAAGGCTCTTAGTGCAAAACTGTGGGTGCAATGAAAAATGCGTGTACAATTTTGCTGGTTTAGCTCTATAGGACTTGTGCACAACAAGTCAGTTTGCCCCAATTCTACTAACCACTCTTGCACGTGAGCAAACACGTGATAAATGAGGCTCTTAGATGTGAATGTGTCATTATTTTCAAAAGTCATGATATGTTATGGGATGGAGTAGCTCTTGTGTTGTGCAGTCATTGATCATCCGTTCTTTATTCCCCCTCTCAGTTCCTCCAGCTCCAGCCACAGTCCTCGGGCAGTGCTCCAAACCAGCGCTGGCGTCTGTCTGTGTCGGACCCCCTTTGGTCCTCTGCCTTAAGCACCACCTCAACCAGCAGCGCAGTGAGACAAACTCAGATTTAAAGCTGGGATACCTAACTTTTTTGATTCATAACTGATTCTTGTTGTATCCTCACATGAAGATCCTTGTTAAAGCAAAACGGCGTAAAAAACAAATAAGATCCCAATGTGCTGGCTGCTTTGGGCTGATAGCTGATTGGCTGAGCAAGACTGTAGATGGTCAATGCTATCAAGCTAGCTCAATGAAGCTTTAAGGCAATGCAAGTTTATTTGTAAATCACAATTCGGGCGTTCTGCTCTCCCAAAATTTCATCCACTGAGCGGCGCTGTGATCAAAAAATGACACCGTTTGTTGCCCAGTTCACTTCCGGTTGATTTCATACAATGGCGAATATGGCTCACGAAAACAACAAGCGATTGACAGTGCCTGAATTGCGTGAAAGGTTGAAGCGAAAGGGTATTTGCAGTGTGGGAAAACGAAAGGAGGAATTGTTGTTGCTAGTTCAACGAGCGGATTGTGTTTATGAAGATTTAGAAGAAGATGACAGCGAGCAGAGTGAACGAAAACGGCTGTGTGTGCGAGTGACAGATGGTAACAATGAGAATGAAGTTCAGCTAAGAGGGAAGAATGTGAATTGGACGGATGATTTGCGCGATATGCCACTAGTTAGAGACGGGAATGTATTTGCATACAGAAAATGACGAAAACACTCAACCATTTAGAGAAAATGCGCCGGGCAGAGAGAACCGGAAGTTGCGAAGGCAAGTGTTACCCATAATGCAACGCAAAATTCAGTCGCTCCCCCGCCCATCGGATGGAATTTTGGGAGAGCAGAACGCCCGAATTCATACACAAGGCAACTCAAAGTGCTTTAAGGGAAAGAGCTTGTGGATGAAGTTTTTCTCCTGCTCACTATGTCTCTCATTGACTTTCATTAAAAATTAAACTGCTATAGCTCAGTAACTGTTTGTGTCAACCTTGAGTCTCTCATAATTTGGTCATGATATTTTTGAGCTATCAAACCTGGCCGGGGCTTTTTCAGCTCTGTAAATGTGCATTTATCAAGTTGCAGTGTGCTAGAAAAATATATGATCGTCTTCTATAAGCACCAGATCAAATGTATTAACTCTATTCAGCTCTATTTGCATTTATTCACCATTCATTTTCATCAGATGAGAAGCGATTCAACACAGAGGAAACAGTGCTTAGACGAACAATAACTTTGCCTGTTTTAAATTAGTGCCCACATTTTCTCCATAACATATCCATTTTGCTCTTAAACTTCAGCACATTTATCATCACCTCAGCCTCACACCAGCTCTGGCCCGTGCCCTGTCTGTGTTGTGTGGTTTTGTGCTTGAGAGGAGGGACAGACCGCTGCATGTGTTTCCTATTCTTTGGACGGACCTCTCGTCTCCTGCCCCTCTGCATGCTGTCTCTCCCCATGTCCACCAAATTGCCCATTAGAAGTTGTATTTGTGAATCTGTTGGGTAGTTTTCTGTGGCAGCCGGCTGAAATCCACATTCCAAACCAATTGGACCAAGCCCACTCCTAATGCTCTGCAGAACTGTACCATCAATTCATTCGTATTACTTTCAACACAGATTACAGACAGTTTCAAATTATCATTCATAAAACTCCTATTATGATGTCAGCTGAATTAGAAAGATCCAAATACAGGATTCAAATAATCATTGCTCAAATTTTATTTATAAACATATTTTGAAACAGTTTTCCAACAACATAGGTTCAAGTGCTAAGCCATTTTTAACAGTACTTTGCTTCATGGTCCTATACGCACACTGTCATTGAGGAAATGTTTCACAAATCAAATTCAAGCCAGTGCAATATGCCTTAAATAGTGTGATTTCTTTTATGTCAAGCTGAACATGATGGGGAACTGTAAAATCATTCAATAACACAGTCATCTGCTTTTCCTCTTACGGCATTACTGAAATCGTTACCCTTTGTTTTTGCGGTGGTATTTTAACCCAATATGCCGATTCCAAGAAAAACGGACTGATCAAGCTCACACCATACCGTCTCAGGCATAACCAAACTAAATCAAACTGTGTGGTCAAATGCTAAGCTAAACATTGTTGTTACATTGTGTAATAAAGACAGAGGCCCTTTCATGCAAAAGTTATTAATATCCTGTCGGCAGTAAATTAGCTGTACCTGGTGTTTGGTCTAGCAGTGGTGCGTTCACCACAGTCACTGCTGGCTGTAAGTGAGGTGTCCTGGGGCAGAAAGACACGGTGATAAAACTATGCAGTATGTTAGGAAAGAAGACCTATGGATACATCATCTGTCAGTGTCTACACATATAGAATTCAATGGCTTGAGAGTTTAAAGAAGAAAACTCACCACAAAAAATATACACTGTATGTTGACAGTGTAATGTCAAAATAAAGTTTGAGAAGTTAGATACAGTAGCCTATACAGACATAAGGGTACAATGCATTTCCACTGATGCCACACACGGTGATGGGTCCAGTGACGACAGCTCTGCTTTGGTGACTGCAGTGGAGGTAATTAGAGACAGTCTTTACTGGGTCAGTTTAGTCTGTCCCAGCCTGCTTGGAGACAGAGTGGGAGTGAAGGCACAAGGTGAGAGGAATCACCAGTGGGGGAAATATTTGGTGGAATTTGATTAAAATGAAGTTCTTTTGTCTTTGAATATTGGTTGATATAATTAATCTGAGAGAAGATCTTTGGACTATACGCTGTCCAGTGTGACATGAGGATGTAGGCTGCTGTTGAAGTCCCACTGCCGCCTTAATCTCTTTCTCTTTGCGCCTCTCTGCACCCCCTGTTTCCATGTAGCCTTAAAAAGTAGATGAGGATGAAGAATAGCCTATATGTCTCACTCCTTATTAATGAGTCTTTAGATTTTATGAGTCAAAGACAAGGCAATACTCCTCCTTATGTTACTCACAAACTGTTTTGGAAAAGGACAAATTAGGAAAAGAGGAAAAACTATGACTGTAAACTCGGCAGTGCCATTTTGAAGCCACAGATATGTTGACTGAGTTTCTTGCTGCTTTACATCATTCTCAGTTCATCAGCATTATGATGTCAAAAGCCTCACTGTTGGTTTGGATGGAGAAATAACGCTGCTGGGTTTGTGTAGCTGTTTTATATAAGCCCACAGCCCCACACTTAATGCTTTGTATTCAGTGTAATTATTTGTATACTTTCACATTATTATGAGCCCGCATCAGGGCGTGAGTTTGTCGAACTTAAGTGTTTTGCCACCTTGTGGATACTTTTTCCTCAATTATAGAAGAAGTATTAACTCTGGTCTCACCACTGCATCCTTCGCACTGTAGCCTATAATAATAGACATAATATTAAACAAATGTCATATGAGAGTATAATTGTATAAATAGTCTACATAAGATTAATGACTGCAAATTTAATTTCAAGTTATGCTTATCTGTAAACGCTAATTATAATATTCTGCTTGTAAAAGATGATAAACTGTTTTGCATCAAAATAGCTATGAATATAATGCACCTTATGGATAAATAGCGGGTTGTGACTAGAGGACACAATATGATACAATATTTTACATTATAATTGACGTGAAATACGGGATTAGGCCTGTACCACATGTACCGAGTCATCAATGTTCATAGCCATCAATGTTCGATATTTTACAATAGATTCATGGGAACAATCCAATAATTAGACTTTTGGCTCCCCCTTGTGGCTCAAACCTCCTCATGCCCCAACATCTGTGACGTCACTACTCTGTCTGCTCTCCATAGGCTCACGAAACCACAACACGCTTTAAACCAATAGGGTCGCAGTGTCTCCTTTTTACGCACGGCCCTCCCACCTCCCTCCACGGTCTCTCCCTTCTCCCCAGCCCGCCACCCCCCTTAACCCACCCCCCACCCCCCGTGATGTCTCCAGCCAACACTGCCTCCACACGGCATGTCTGATCAAGCGGCATAATCTACACCTAAAGCAGGCTACAATGGAGGCCTGCTGAAACAAATGCGACTGCACGAGAAAGGTATAGTTCCTGTATCATGCGTGTACTTATAATTCATTTACAGACAGCGCACGGCTTTGATTCATTGCTATGTTTGGAAATGTCAATGCAAACTCAATTCTGCTCATGCATTTTGCGGGTTTTTTCTGTTTTACCAGTGCGCGGCTGTTGAACGATGAGGGCAGACAGAGACACATCCCAGTGCACATAATTGTTCCACGGAGATTTATCCCAGATGAGGACCACTATGGCTACGGCAGAGATAAAGGCGTCCGCAGTAATCATCGTGTTACTACATGGCGGTGAGTTTACGCGCTGTGGATGCTGGTTACTTTTGCTGAGTGGAAGCTTTCAACCGTCTCCCATCTGTCAAAACACACCCTGCATTATTATAGAAGAAACGGGTGCATTTGGAATTATGTTTTTACAAAGGGTTCATTACCTTAAGCTGTTAAAAGTTAATTCCCAATGGGTCTATTTATCCAGCACTGATTTGAAGCATAGGCAGTGACAGGTACCTTTTGTCTACTCCAAAACCGTCATGATGTTATCAGTGGAGTCCATGTAATGCCTAAACTCTTAGTTTCTACAGCCCTGACATTTTATTTATCTGTCTCGCTGTGTTGACATCACCTTGGATTGGCTCATGCTCAGACTATGAGTGAAACTATTGCTTCATACATTGGGTGATCTTATTTGACTTTTGACTAAAGTCTAGTCTCTAAATTAAAGTAACTTGGGCTTGGACAAAAACTTCTACTGTCACTTCTGCTGTTGCATAAGTGTCAAAGTGTTTACCTTTTGATTTTAATATTTACAAATGGTTCATGATAAGCACACGTTCTCACCATTATTTAGGGCATGGTTACACTTCTGGTCATAACTGTTTGATTGTTACTTTATTATTATCTTGTGTGTCTGTGTGTTTGAAATTGGACTGGATTGAATTGAATTTGTTGATCTGGTTCACTTTAACTGGACCAAGAGTATGGTTTACTGGTCGCTTCTTTAGGGTTTTACATCCACAAATAAAGCATTTTTCTGAACCACTTTCTGGTCCAATTAAAGTGAACCAGACTGAACTTGCCCTTAGCTCAGCCATAGAATCATAAACTAGCTCATATCCAATATCATGATTTCAAACATGAATCGTGGTATATATTTACAAAATCTGTACAAATGATTTACAGTTATTGACACATTATTAACAGTTAAAACCCCCATATTTCATAATTTCATAATGATACCTGCCCTGCTGCATCTAGTCTGTGAACAACTTTATAGACTTCCCAGATTAAAGATAAATTATTGTAATTAAGAAAACATGGAATATATTCTTAGGAAAATATGCTCCTAAACTGCTACAATGTCATTGAATTATTGATTTAACATACATCCCTACAATCAAAGACTCCATTGTCTCCCTTCTTTTTCCATGAACAGTAGTAGTGTCTAATGGAGCCTCATTTCTGTCTCGTGTTTAATCCACAGTGAGCATTGTCTCGCCCCCGTCCCATATCAGCCCCATCGTTAATTAGGACGTGATCCGCTTAAGCCTCACCCGTCTTATGGGGCGTGTCGTTTCTGGGTTCAGGTCATGACACAGCTCCAGTTATTTTTTCTACGTCACACTTCCAGTACTGTAAGTGCTGGGAGCCGTAAGCGAGCTGGTATTACCTGTTGTTCAAGCACTATTTATCACATTTGGCAGTTTAAGGGCGTGTCACTGGCTCTGTTTGCCTTAAGGGTTGTCATTAGTTTGGGGTGATCGCGCATAATTCCCAATTGACAATGATATGAATGAAATTGTGTCGTATCTGCTGCAAAATGACATTGACTAAGCAATTTTTTGAATGACTCTGATGGTTGAACAACACCGTATGAGAAGGACTAATTGGTCAATCAAAAATATAAGGCTGTAAAAGTGAATTGATTTATTGCAACTAATCGATTATTCAAAAGTAAGTAATAATCATAGTAAGTAAGTAAGTAATTAGTGAGTAATTTTTTAACCTTATTTAGACTTAAATACTGAGAATAGGTTTTATGACTTCTGAAATGCAAGAGGGTCTAAGGACAGTGACAATCCGGGATATTTGAGGACATTTAATCCCTTTATTAACGTTTATGGACATCGGTCATCCCGCCCCCTTTGGACCAATGGCTCCTATGTGTTTGCTATTATTGCTTTTCCTGTGTACAGACTGCTTGATTCTCTGTTCTGTTGTTGTTGAATTGACATATTTGTGAAGTCGTCAGAGCTGACTGTTTTTTGTGATTTATATACAAACCATATTTAATTTAGTTTATTTAAAAAAAATCAAACAACCAAATGTTTTACAAGTCATCTAAGATATTCTCCAGGGGCATCACTTGAGCTTTGTCTTGGTCAAATTAATACAAAATCTCATATTTATTGAACTTTCAGGATCCAAATAACTAATCAATTAATCAAAATAACAATATGTCAACTATTTGATTATCCAATTAATTGCAGCCTTACTAAATAGTGAGATATTTTGTCTTGTAAAAAACCCGCCTTTCTTTCTTTCATGAAAATAAAACACGTTACAGTGGCAGCTGAGATATGACCAAAATCATTAAATCTACTAATGTGCTAAGTGTCACCAGTGTCCGGTGTCCAGTGGCCTCCCAGATTACATCCGTCCACACAAGCTTTCGATAATCAACCCTTATTTCCAACATATTTTGCAGAGAGCACAGCAAAAACCTGAAATACATCACCTCATCAATCTTACTTGTGGTCAGAGAGAAAAGCTGAATAATTTCCCTCGAACAGAAGGAAAGATCGGTGCTCTTCGGCGCCTGTGGGTCTCTGATGGTTGTATGTGGTCGTGTCCAGAGATTAGAACTTTGACAGAGACATGGACACGCCACACTTTTGCCCTCACTTTTGCCCTGGTTCAGATTCGGAATATTGCTGACATTTAAAGTTCTACTCAAAGTTAAACGTGTTAGAAGTTGGAACATTATGAAAGGTTATGCAGCATGGGTTTGGCACTGACACTGCGTTCTGTCTCCATCCATCCATTTTCTTCCTCTTCAGCCGTTGCCGGGTCGCAGCAGTCTAAGCAGAGACGCCTAGACTTCCCTGTCCCCACACACTTCCTCCAACGTTCTGTGTCTCTTTTTTGAAACAATATGCTCCCAGTATGATGTTCCATAAACCCACATATTGTGATTAAAACTAGGGCTGGACGTTTTTTTAAGATAATGATGGCAATTACGGTTCAATTTGCAGTTTTTGTTTCTCTGTTGAAAATAACTGACAAAACAAGACTGAATATGCCTTAACCAATTTGATTCACTTCTACTTGTTATTTTACTTTACGCTTTTTTTATTTTAATTTTTATTGTATTTTCAAACCTGTTTTAGATTTCATGAAACCAGGCTAGCTAACAAGAAATATTGTATAATTAATTATCATTGCAAATTCTTAATTTCCGCACCTGACTATGAGCTGCTATTTTCATGTTGTAATGTAGTACTTAACCAAAAACCGATGCAAAAACCACGCACTGTTGACACGTGATGATCAAAGCACTCTGGAAAAGCCAGTCTGTTTTGACAACCTTCCATCTAAACCTTGCTCTGACACACTCTAATCACATAAAAACAAGAACTGTGGGTTTTCCTTCATTTGCTCAACTCTATCTGCTGTTCACATAAACACACTGAAGCAGGAATGTGTTCTCTGTCATCAGCTCTGGAGAGCAGCTGATTGAGTTGTGTACGAATCCCCTCTTACACCCCATGGCCGTTCTAACCAAATACAAATACACACTGTACTGTTCTCTTGCAGCCATAATTAAAACAGTCACAGGAGAGCCTCCACTCTCCTGAGCCCAAGAAGCCTTTGTTTAGGAAAATGCTGGTGGTTCAGTTTAGTTTATTACAAATATACAGTAGCAGCATTACACATTCACTCAGTTAGATATTTAGAATTGGGACATCCTAGATGCAGTACTTAGCTTCTAACTTGGCTGCATCCCCTGGTTTAGTTCAGTACTATGTAATACAATACACACTGTTACATATTCAATACCTAATCCTGTTTGATATGTTTTATTGTGAGTAGTGATAACATTTTGTTTGCCATTTAAAGTATTGATTCTCCGGGAGCCATTCATTAGCTCATTGATTGAGGGCTGTGCTGTAAGTGCTGTAACCCACACGACTGCTGTTCTGTCAGGGATCATCCAACAAGAGTTTTCTGAGACCGATGCAAATGTTTTCAAAGTTTGACTGACTAAAAGCCAATCTTTAAAAAAATTTTTTTTTGAAAGGCTGCCAATAAACAGGCTTGGTGCTAATGCTAATGCGCTAGTTGGCAATCAGGACATAATTACATAATGATGATGAGATTTGCGAGGTTTGTTTATAGCTCGAGTTTTACATCTCTACTTCTTTTAGTGTATTTACTTTATATAAGTATAAAGTATATAAGTATAATATAAGTATATTTTGACTAAATTATATTTTTATTGAATATGGGTATGGATACTCTGTTTTGCTAGGTTTTTCTGATCAAAATATGTTTAGTTTTGGTTTGAACCAGAAAAAGGTACTGCAAATTTATTTACAGATTTCCTTTTTAATGAATTGTTATGGCTTAATTATTAAGAGTATAATAAATTATGTGGCAGAGAATACTATATATACCATAAGGTATAGGGCTGGGTATAGAGCCTGCTGATATCGATACAGGGGACTTTAATTCTATACGATTTGATACAATATATCAGTAACAAAGAAATGCTTTTTATTCCTTAGAACAAAACACTGCTGATGCCTTTCATTTATTGAATATTGTTATTTATGTCAAAATATAAATGTACATGTTGTGTATATATTTCTTTTTGGCATCAAGCACATAATGAGAACCTCCCTTTTTGCGAGTTTTAGGCTCAGTACTTCTTTGCTGCAATGTTTTGATATGAACTTGTTGCATATTGTACATTTTTATATTTGTACTGCCTTTTGATCTGTGTTATTAATTGCTCTTGTGAAGCACTTGTGAAGCACCAATTTTGCTTTAAAAATAATCGTTGATGATGTGATATATTGGTCAATCAGGAGTTTGTCTGACAGTGCTTCTCTTCCCCAGTGTTCCAGTCTGTGTTCTGTCGTGACGTGACCCTTCCCGTGGGCCCTCTGTACCGTGTGGCGGGCTTCCCCGTGTCCCTGCGCTGTGTGGTGACCGGGTACGAGGGGCCGCGCAAGCAGGACTTCGAGTGGTTCTTGTACAGAGACGACGCAGGCGGGAGGCAGATGGGCGTCATCTCCACACGGGACCCAGGGTTCCCCTACGCTCCCTTCCAGTCGCGGGTGAGGAACGGAGAGGTGAGGGTCGAGAGGGATTCTGATGAAAGAGTCCGCCTGGTGATCCACAGACTGCGCACTGAAGACCAGGGAAAGTACGAGTGCTACACGCCCAGCACAGACTCCACCTACCAGGGCAACTACAGCGGCTCTGTCACTGTCAAAGGTACAATTGACTTTATTTCAACTTTTGGATCAGTTTTATGCTTTGAAATGTGTGTTAGGGCTTTTGGTTTTTAGTCTTTAGTTTGAATGATTGAGGGTTTCATAGTTAGTGTTATAAATATTTATATTAAAATGTAAGGATATTCATAAGAAAACAGCAAAACACAGGTCCTTTCTGAGTGGAGTTTGCATGTTCTCCCCCTGTCTGTGTAGATTTCCTCAGAATACTACGGTTTCCCCTATCACTAAAAACATGTACAACAGGTCTGGCATGCGCCTCCTGTTTGGCGACCTTGCTCCCATCTCTGTGTGGAGTGAGAGACAAATGCCCAAAATAAAAAATTTAAAGCGCTTTGTGACTCTGGTCTTAGAAAGGCGCTATATAATAAAATAATAATAATAATAATGATAATAAAAGATTACTTACCTAATTACTAAAGGTACTAATATATTGGAGAATGTTCTCAAATTTTAGGAAAGAACTTCCCTCTCCACTTTTTGAACAAAACTCTCTGGTCTTATTTGACGAGCACGTATCACCAGAATGATTGAGAAATGGGAGGACCAATAGTCTTGATGATCCACCCGGATGTAGAAAATCCCCCTATATACCTTTAATATATTAGGCAAAAACTAGATAGAAATAAAAGAGGACATTTACTGATATTAAACAGACAAATGACAAATTACGAGATACATACAGAGACGACAGAAAATAAACCAGACATAAGCACAAGGACACATGGTGAAGAGAGAGGCTTTCTGCCACATGGTGTTGTCGGAAAAAGGGTCTGAACCCAGAGAGTCCCCACTGCAGTGAGAGACACCCCCACATAGATATATCAGCCGTGATGTCCCCCACATGTCACACTGGTGGCCCCCCGTGGAGAGGAACCATTGAAATCAGGACATCAAGGAAATTCATCCCTACATCTTTTTTTTAAACTCAATTTTCATGTTTCAAAAATTTTATAACAATTTATTCTGTATCTTATCAGTCGAGTCTCTCAGTTTAGGTCAGATACATGTTGTTTTGAGAGCGTCTGTCCCACCCTTTTTTGTTGATCAACTGAACGGCCGTATCTTTAGTCAATTCTTTAGCCTATTGTGTGTGGTGAATGTTTTGTTAAAAATGTGTTAAAAAAACAAAATATTATGTCCTACAAACTGAATGAAACAAGTATTGGCTCAAAAGGACTCAGCTTCGTTCATTTCTGTTAGTTTCACTCTGACTGTGTTGCTCATTTCATAAGGCCACGTATAAATGTGTGCTTTGTCTCACTCATTGCTCTATCAGAACACCTTCTCAAAAACACACATGCCACAAAAATGTCATGTGAACAATACACAGAGGAATTTTATCATTGACTGAGCTATGAATGACCTAACAGAAGAGCAACTTGAGAGTATATGCTTTGAGACTATTTCTAAAGAAGGGAAAGTGAAAAACAGTAAAGGTAAATGAATCTGTGTATTATTTGATTTTCTAAATAAAACCAACATTTAAAAAACCAATGACGAGGGATGTTTTTGATTGTTTTCTGTGGATTCAATTAAAACGAAAATGCAGTAAACCTATAATGACCGAATCCGTGTATCATCTGTTCATTTGATTTTAAATTTTACACCACATACGTAGTGAAAGCTTTTTTATTATAATTTCCTCACTTTCTGAATTGACAAAATGTGCCTTTTCCACAATATTCCTTTTAAGACCATGTGTCTTTATAATACTTCTGATACTTTTGACAACCCCATAGCACAGGCACAGCCAAGGCACTGACGCACACCTCCATCCGTCTGTCTGCAGTGGCTCAACATAATGTAATAGTCTCTCTGTTTTCCCCACAGTCATTCCCGACACGCTGCAGATCAGCTACTCTCGCTCTCTCTCGGGACAGCCGCTTCCGGAGGGGGCTGAACTAACCCTGACCTGCTCCTCCAGTATCCAATCAGAGCAGCTTACGCATCTATCCGTCACGTTTGGGAAGCGCGGCGAAACCGGCGACGATACAGACATTATATCCATTGACAAGATGCTGGGGGTGGTCCCTGGGCGGCCATACCAGAGGCGCTACGACGATGGGGATATCACGCTGGAGAAGAGGAACGTGGAAGGCGGACAGGACCTCTATGTGATGAAGATGAAAGGCGTGCGGCCAGAGGACAGAGGATCGTACTACTGCGAGGCCGCCCAATGGATCCTGGACCCTGATCGATCCTGGCAGAGGATTGCACAGAGAAAACTGGACATTGGCAATTTGACTGTCACTCAACTGGGTCAGTGTGTCAGAGTGGTCCTCCATAGATTGGTGCTCTGAACTGCATACACAAAATATCACCCACTTATTTCAGAATTTCAGATTCCTCTTAAAATTTTATATTGTCCAATTTATCGGGCCAATACTTTTTTGAAATATCGGGCCTAACTTGGTAACCGATAAGCTACCGTTGCATGTCATAGCTCATTTTGAAGATAATTTTCCAAGCAGAGCAATGGACTCCCTAAAATCTAGGTATTTTGTTCCGCTGCAAGCTAACCCCTCCCTTATCCCTAACCGTAATCTTTTTGTACCTACTGGGAAAACTTTTTTTCAGTGTGTTCCTGGAGAGCAACCATGTAATTTACCTCACTCAACAATGAGCCTAAAACGCAATTAGTAATAACTTCACAAAAATTATTCAATTCACTTCAATGAAATTATTTTTGTACAGCCCTAAATCATAACAGCAGTTGCCTAGAAGGACTTTACAAAGTTTGCCAACATCAAATCAGAGAATCAAACAGTACGAACACAAGAAATGCATAAATTACAAACACATAGGAGTCATTGGTTCATAGGAAGCAGAATGACCAATGTCCATAAATGTCCATAAATGCCCTGAGACCCTCAGGCTGCAGAACTAAGTATATAAGTATTAATTTTGTTATAATTGTATAACAAAATATTCAATCCCATAAAGAAAACAATAATTTGTTGAAATACAAATGTAAAAATAAATACACAATGATGCTAAAGAGTGTTCACATTCAACTATTCCCATCACTATTCATAGAGGAATGATTTAATAACGTTTAAATAATGTAAGAATTGCTAATTAGAACATTAGCTTTAGCACCGACTCCTGTTTAGTTGTGGCCTTTAAAAAAATATAAAAATCTGCCAGTCCTATCAGTCAGTCTCACATAAAATGGAAACAATAGCATCTTGTTTGGGCACATGTGGGTTGTAGATACAGATAGGAGAGTGTTTATAGAGTGTATATGCAGGTTATGTGAATTCACTTTTAGCACTGTTCATTAATCATCACCTGAGATCTAGGCCGCCGTGTGTTCTCTCTGCACTCTGTGAAACAATGGCCTCTCACGTCCCACTTTGTCTGCAGATAATGAGTCTATTGTAGTGCAGATTTATGTCTGCGGTGGTAAACAAGCACTAAAGCAAAGCAAAGCTCAGTTTTTATTTAGTTATTGATGTTTTCAGACAAACCACTCTCCTGGTGGCATAACAAACGCCATGGATCTATTATAGTAAGCCATGGATCTATTATATTAACAGGAGTAAGCTCTATTACCCTGGAGTTAGCAACGGTGTTATAGTTCATACATCCCATTTGTCTCAAAACTTGTATAGATACTGTATTTGTTTGTATTTATAGGTGATATTCTAAAAGTGGTCCCCTCGCCCCGAGAGGAGGTGACGCTGCAGATCGGTGCCCCCCTGCTCCTCACATGTGAGGTCCAGGGACTACCGCCGCAGATCAACTATGGAGCTCTGGTTCAGTGGTTGGTCAGTGATGGCACCCAAAGCAAAGAGGTAAAATACATGTTTTGGTCAAATTGACTGATTGATTGTATATTTCAAGTTGACACTATATGTAATGTACATTTAATGTACATTTAATGTACATTACATATAGTGTCAGTTGTAGTTTTTACAATACTTTAAAAAACAATACTATGTACATGTACATCCAAAATACTGTTGGTAATTAAACTCCAAAAGGAGTGGGAGGAAGAATAACTTATTTTTGCCTCAGCCCAGAACTGAGAAATGTTGTTTTCATTTTGAGCTAATCTCACTGGTAAAGTAACATTTGGCCGCAGTACTAAAGGTCTTGTTATGATTCTCAAATCATTCATGACAAATCGAGGATGAGAAGAGGATTTCTATCGGGGCCTTTGTGAAAAATATAGATAGATAGATACTTATTTGATCCCCGTAGGAGAAATTCAGGTGTCCAGCAGCAGAAGACTCATCCAGGTCTGTTGTACAGTCTGACAGCCGAAGGATGTCTTGAAACGTTCTGTATGGCAGTGCAGTGATATAAGCTTTTTGCTATAATTACTCCTCTGAGCGGCCATAGTGTCATGCATATCTGGCAACCTGAGTCAGGGAGAGTGGGATAGGTTGCAGTACCACTTTTGGCCACTTTATTTTTTATTTTTACATACTGCACCTTTAATATACAGTTGCAGCTAAATATATGATACATTTCTATTGGATTGACAGTGTAAAATGTTATTTTCAATTTCATAAAGATCATATCCTTTGTTATGAATGAAAGAGCACTATTTGATTGTTTGGGCTAAGAGCTGATTGGCTGATTGTCTTTTCAATTCACTGAGGCAAAAAATATAAACATATCACAAAAATATGTGAAAATTGGCAATTGAAATTGAGGACATTTAAATTTAACATACAAGTTATATTGAAACTTTAATGCTGTGTTGAATGCCGTCTGTGGCAGGTGGAGTTGGCGCGGATGACCCCCAGTGGAGTGGTGAGCTGGGGGGACGAGCTGAGTCAGGGCAGGGGCTCGCTGGAGAAAGTGTCCGACGGCCGTTACTCTCTGAAGCTGTTCTCCTCGCAGCCCGCAGACTCCGGCCAGTATCGATGCGCGGCCAGTTTTTATGCTCCGGACAAAAGCCTCGGCCCATCAGCTGCTCCCATCTACACCCAGCGCTCAGAGCCGGTCACAGTCAACCTCCGCATGAAAGGTGATCTCACATTATCTTTGCAACTTCAGGACCAATACATACTTTTAATACATACTTTACCAATACACACTTAACGATGACATAACATGCAACATCAACTTCTTTTAACTTTCATTTTACACACTTCCATCCATCTATGAGATCCATCTATGCTGAAATCAGGAATGTCTAGCAAAAAACTCCAGCTCTTCTGTCTAACAGCTCCTGTCTCAGTCTAGTACGAAGTCTGTACCTCTATGACATCACACACAGAGCCAAACTAGTACCCATAACTTAGTTTTGTCTTTACAATGGCATGGCTTTGTTTACTGATGTTAATTTGTTTATTTTGAAAATAAGAAAACAAATTCCAATTGTCCCTCGGGTGGTAGCATATGGAGTGTATATGAAGCATGTTTTTCCCTTCATCATATATCTCCTTCTTAGGATAGTTTTTTACATTCTAAAACATGGTATAACAAAGTAAATCTTTTAGCCAAAAAGAATGCATGTTCTTTTTTTTTTTCTTATCTGTTCCATTGCCTAAAATAAATGAATAAATGAAAAAAAATGATACATTTTATTTCTTCTTGAATTATTTGCATAATTTTCTTTTCTTTCTGGCACTAAAGGGTACTCATGCAGCCCATAAGACAGTTACTCCCTTTATAGTACACACACTATTTACATTTCTGTCACATTTAAAGCTATTGTGTGTACCTAATTGTGCGACGTCTTCCCCCAGACGTGCGTGTGACTGCTGTGGCGCAGCTCCCTCGTGGACCTCTGTTGAAAAGAGGCAACACCATAACGATCATCTGCAACGTGACGGTCCTGTCCCCAGGCCCTGTCCAGGCTCAGGTCCAGTGGGTGCGGTCTCCCCTCCCCCCTCTAGTCCTGAAGAGAGGCGCCCCTGTGGAGGCCCCTACAGGAGCTGAAGTGACTCCGGAGCCGGTGGCCACGCTGCGGCACGACGGCGTGTCTGAGATCTGGATGAACAGCAGCGAGGTGAGCGTGGACTGCGTGTCTGTGCGGAGCTTCAGGCTGAGGGTGCACACGGCGCGCTCTGAAGACCAGGGCCTGTACACCTGCCGCGCAGAGGCCTGGGGACAGGACCCCCACGGAGGCTGGTACGACACGGGGGCCAAAGCCGAGTCCAGCACTGTGACTGTTTATCTCTATTCTCGAGGTATGTATCCTTCAGTCATGACATGTGATGGGATTTAATGATATTTCTTAATAACAAAGTGAAGAACAGTTTTGTATTTCTAACTGCACCATGTCTAATACTCACTGTAGATTGTTTGAAGACCTGGTTGGAGAAAGGGCTAGTATGGTTACAGATTTGAATTCCAACCAAGCAGGAGCACACCAGACCCCACCCATTTCCTCAGCTCTGAAGGTTAAAACTGAACTAAGAAATGGGTGGAGTCTGGTGGGTTGAAATGAAAACCTGCAGCCACACCGGCCCTTTTAAGGACCGGTTTCACACCCCTAAAACACACAGTGACTAATTTCACATGTATTCTGTTTCAGCTGAAGACCTGCTCCTCATCCCGCTGGTTGTGGGCGTGGTTTCTGCGTTGTTTGTTGGGATCCTCATCATCTCCACGGTGACCTGCTGCTTCATGAGGCGTTTGGCCCGACAGAGACCGCAGAAATAAAACACACATGCTGTTTCTGCTCACACTGTGGACGTCCTGAAAGGGAGGTTTTCGAATGACCCAGAGTCTAAGCTAACACATGTTTGTTTATCAATGCCAAACATTGGGTTTACAATACTTTTGAATGGATTGTTGTAGTTGACTCTAAAAAGTTTATTTTTTTAGTTTTAAATTGACTGTGTACATCCCTGTTGTTTATAACACTGCCTTTTTGGAGTTGAAAACCCCTAAAACCAGAGCTGTCAAACTGGTTCTCAAAGGCCTGGTGAGGCTGTAGGTTTTCATTCCAACTATGCAGGAGCGCACCATACTCTATCCATTTCTTCAAGTGAGTCCAGTCTTAACCTGGAGACTCAAGGAAATGGGTGGAGTCTGGGGGGGCTCCTGCTTTGTTGGAATGGAAACCTGCAGCCACACCAGCCCTTTCTGGAACCAGTTTGACACACCTGCCCTAAACGGACCGAACTGTCAATTTGTTTACAGCTCCTTACTTATTATTATTATTATTATTATTATTCTTATATTTTTTCCTTCAGTTAGACAAGTACATGTAGTTTAACCACGGCTAGTTTCACATTCCACAGTCCATCATATATGTGCAGGTGTTCAGCCAGGTAAACAGTGTTCTGTGACTTAGTGAGGAAGGCACCGTCCCAGGACTTCCTCATGCCAACTCTTGCTGACTTCCACATTACACACACACGCATACACACACACAGACGTTCTTTGTGTACCTTCACTATGTAATATATATATTTTTTCTACTTGTACTTTGTTATGTAGGCAGACGAAGGGGAATGATCTTTTATGCACTGAGCAGACATGCATTTTTGTCACTTTCAACGTGTTCACTGTTTGTTTGACTATGCTGTGGCAGTGTGTTGGATTTTAACATTCTGCAGCTGTCCCACGCGGAGCACTTGGACAAACGTGGGCCTCTTGGCTTTTTCTTTTACTTGAGTTACATGTGGCTCCTGCCGGGACTCTTCCCTCGCTGAAGTCAAAACTGAACTGTGGAAAAATGACTCTCCTTGTGCAGTGTAGTCATGTGACAAGACGAAGGTCTTCTGTCGTCACCGTTGCTCACAAGGTTAAAAATGAATCACTAGAGCCACCGTAGCTTTCCCTGGGATGTTCACCGGACACAGTCAGTCTGTGTTTGGCGCTGAAGTGAAATCTGCTCGCCACATTCTTTTGTTCAGGCTGCATTACGACTGATGAACTGTGCTGAAGGCTGAGGTTTTTTTTGTTTTGTTGCTGTTTTGATTGTTCTTTTCAAATTTGCACTCACTTGTGTTATGCTTGTGTTACCTCAAATGGTTGTTTCTGTTAACCAGGGCTGCACAATTTGAACAAAAAATCTCTTTGCATTAAATTTGACCAACATTGCGGTGGCAGTGCGGTTTTTGATATTCTGTACGCTTGAAAATAACAGCTGCAATAGATAATAGATTTGGAAAAAAGGACAAATGAGGAAATGGCCCAATACTCAATTCCCACACATTGCAGATTTTCTTTTTATAAACGCTTAATTGGGAGGACCAATAGTCTTGATGATCCACACTGAAGTAGAAAATCGTCCTATATACCTTTAAGTAGATATTATCTTTTCCCACAAAATTCTGACTGTTTTGGCTTTTTATGATACACTGCACCAGCTAAATCAGAAAAGAATTACATTTGAAGATATGAATACATGAATATATCATGTATTCAACAGCTGATGAGCAAAACAAAAAGTTGTAACTGATCACAACTTGATTTAAAGACGAGGTTTTTAACGCACTGTTGACTAGGATATACATCACAGTGAAGTCTGCAAACATTAACTTTGATACATCCTATAGCTACTAAACCTGGATGGAGTCAAAATAATAAGTCTATAAACTCTGCTCTGACAACAGCCCTAATCACATAAACAAGTGTCTTCTATTTCGTGCACGTCCTAAAGCTCTCTCTGCTGTTCACATAAACATATATCACAGCTGATGGTGCCGTGTCAAAAAAAAAAACTCGATCAGAATACAAATACATACATTCGATACATACATCACGAGATGGGCCGCAGAATTGAAAGAACTTATAGTCTGGGAATTACGATACTTGCTTTTTCCATTGACAATTCTATATTAAAGTCAACTACAATCAAGATGTTTCCCCAAATCCAAGTGATTTTTTTAGGTATCTTCAGTCCAATTATTGCAAATATCTAAGTAATTACAGTCTTTGCGTATCAGTGATTTTGACTGCGATGAATCGTGCAGCCCTAAACCATCCTTCTCTACCGTGGATGCTCTTGAACATGGATCCTACCTGAGCCTGTGCTTTCTGATAACAAATGCTTCATACCATTACGAGCGAGTGAACACACCACTTGTTTCCTGAACCACTTTGTTCCAGATCCACCACTCAAAGCTGATTTGCTGCTTCGACATACTCACCGCAACAGGATTACACACAGGAGGCCTCGCTCACACGTGCACGCCGCTGCTGGCTCATATTTCAGATCGGAATATGTGTCCAGTGCGGGCCATCTCTAATCCTGCGCCCGGCCCTCCCCCCTCTCCACTCCTCTGGCTCAATTCAATTCAGTTTGTGCCCAGGGGAATTACTGTCAGCTGAAAGTTAAGCTGCGTAATACAAGACACAATTTGTTTCTGTATATGTATCCACAGCGTTTATGAATGACTCCTCCAGTGTTGTGGAGATTTTTTGACATCTGAGTTTCTTCATCTTCTCATGGTGCTCTGCTGAACCTGTCACCTGATAAACCAATAAACAAATTTGGATTCTCAGGCCACAATGTTCTTTTTTTTTTTTTTTACAATTCCATGTGTTGTAAACAGAAGTTGAGAAGAAGCAATGAAGGAAGCCAGGAGCATGACTTTGACTTTTGGGATTTTGTGGTACTTTGTGTGGAAAGGATAAATTGTCAGAGAATATTTTCCGTCTTTTCGTCTGCGAGTCATCACATTGCTTGCGGCGGCGGCTTGTGTCGCGTTCCAAATAACGATTAATCTAAATCGACGTTCTAATTTGTCCTTAAATGGATGCTGTAATTAGAATTGACAAAAACGTTGAAGAAGTAAGAAGCAGATTTAGTCTATGTTAATTTCTCACATATTTCTCTTGAGACCAACAATGGCTTGCAATAGAACTAATACATAATAATGGGGCGACAGTAGCTCAGTTGGTAGAGCATTGGCCTTTGGGCCTGAAGGTTGTGGGTTCAAGCCCACCGTAAGACCAACTTCACAACTCCCACTGATGACTACTGTCGTTGTGTCCTTGGGCAAGACACTTAACCCCACTTTGCCTAAAGCCCCCACTGAAAGATCTCCGCTCCTGTGGACTCACCACCTGTAGGAGGATCAGTGAGGGGCTGGTGCTCTGTGTCCTGGGTGCAGCTCTGACTGCAACCCCCCCGACCCAGAAATGGATTAAGGGGAAGAAAATGGATGGATGGATGGAGAACTAATACAACATGATCTCTCTATGTGCAAAGCTTGTAGTTATGCCCCAAAAGTTTTATGGCAAAATAAAGATATCAAGTTCAAGAGAGGGAAGGATGGAGTGTGTGCAGTGATGCGGCAAAAGCTCTTGATTAACCGGTCAATCTTCGTTCCCTCCCTCACCTATGGTCACAACCTTTGGGTAATGACAGAAAGGACAAGAGCTCATGGGATTCAGTCACATTGGAGTAATTCGGACTAGAGCCGCTGCTTCTCCACGTCGAGGGGAGCCAGTTGTGGTGGCCCGGGCATCTATTTTGGATGCCAGAGGTGCTTCAGGTATGTCCCACCGTATTTTTTCTTTTTTTTTTAGTATTTCTACTTGGACTGCTGCCCCTATGACCCGGCAACAGATAAAGCAAAAGAAAATTTAATGGAACTTCTGCAAGCCCCATTGTATTAAAGTTATTTGTTTTCCCATATAAAATCATCATGTGTCATTTTACTTTCACTTCACGTTTCATATTTGTGGTCGTAACATGAATAAATGTGAAAAGGTTCATGAATAAGTATTTTTTAAGAGAATATGCAGACTTCTGAACAAATATTTATCAAACGTTTGCCTACGCCTCTTATCTCTGTCTGTTCTGCTGAGAGCGTTCAGGTGTGAGAGGCCTCCACGTGACCCGCTATCAGTTTATGAAGTATTACATCATAATACAAACACTGTAATCCTCTTCTTCCTGTGCTCCTGCAGCGAGGCACTGACTGAGGCTTTGTGTAAGTCTGAGAGACACATGGGCCTCACCATGATACTGCTAATACAACAGCTGCAATACAAGAGTCCATAAGGGGGCGTTTAACACTAGAGGTCAAGTGGACTCGGTTCATAAATGCAACAGTCAAAACGTCACTGAACTGCTCCAAAAGAAGTGGACTTGTTTATGTGACTAGACTAGAGCATCAGGACGTGTTGGGTGGTAGCACGTCTCAAACGGATGCATTTTGTGAACCAGAATTGGTCCAATGAAAGTGAACTCTGGGACTAACTAATTTTTTTCTGACATAATAAAACAATCTATAAATAGTCATCTGTTATATTCACAAGAAGACCTCAGTAGGGAGTACTAGTGCCGTTTCTAGTGTTGCCTAAATACATAGCATATAAAAACCAATGGCATGGTTTATTTTCTCTCTTCTAATCTGTACAGTCTTAGTATATATGTGACACCCAAGCGCTCAATAAAAGGAATTAAATTAAATCTATAGGGAAGTTTCAGCTTTACTGTCCAAACACAAATGACACTGGTTTAGATAACCACTTGCAAGTTCCTCCTTGTTATGGCTATGACAGAGAAACCGTGTTATATTTTTTTATTTCTCATTTTTTGGACAAGAGCACATACATAATACACCCTAGTGGTAGTACATACATACTTCATCAAACCAAGTCATTAAAAAAAACAACAATACAGTCTGTTCTATCTCCAAACATTTTCACATGATCTCGGAGAACACATTTGTCATAGAAACACAATTGAAGAAAATACTGCTACAGACATTGCTGCTATATACAAACGTTGCATTGAAAGGCATTTAAGAAACCTGAAATCCAGCTCATTTCTTTGCTGCCACACAGTGTTCACTTGTAGTAAGTGCAGGACCAGGAGCGCGGCGTCACCAGCTCCATAAAACTGTCCTGTAGAGAAGAACATTCTTTTGAGCCTAATAACATTATCTGTCTATGCATTAACATGTTTAATTAAGCATTTATGATCGCTGGCTAATTTCAGTTTACATTTTGCCATCTGTGATCAGAGCTAAGCCAGAGAGATGCAGTGACGACAGTGGCATTAGGAGAGGCCCGGAGTAGAGAAAGTGTGGTAAGTACAACGCCTCCATCTGTCACAAATCCTCCTCCACATCTGGCATCTAGTCCGAGTCATCGGGCTTTTCAAGAGTTTAATGTCAGTTTTGTCCTTGTTGAGATAAATACAAATGATAGGCAGTGTTTTGTGTTTTACTGAGTTAAAGTTGCGGTACCCGGGACATTCAAGGACATTTATGCAGTTTTTTGGACATATCTTCCAATAACTCCTATGGGTTTGTTATTATTGCATTTCATGAGTTTGAGCCGTTCGGTTCTATGATCTGTTGTTGAGGAATCGAAAACCTTGTAAAGTCCTATCTCTGTATTTTACACTGTAACAGTTTAAAAAAAGAGATAGGGCCTGGAGCAAGTACAGATTTTCATCTTGTCCTAGTGACTGGGAGGAATATAAACGGCTAAGAAATATATGCACAACTCAAACGAGAAATGCTAAAGCCAATTATTACAGAAGTAGCTTGTCAAACAATATCAATAACCCTAAACAATTCTGGAGGAAAATAAACACTTTAATTGGTAAATCTGACAATGCAACAAGCAATATGACAATCAATAATGAAATTACTAGTGATCCACATGTGATTGCTAATGCTTTTAGTTTACATTTCTCCCAGTCACCACAGGTACGTACCTCCTCCACTTATCCATCTAGATCCGACTGCAAACTCTCATCCCTGTTCTAGCTCTTTCACTTTTTCAATTGTTAGCTCAACTGATGTCTTGCAGGCCATAAACAGTCTGTCCTCAAGCAGTGGTCCTGGTCCTGATGGCATTGAGGGAAGGTTTTTGAAACTAGCTTCACATGTTCTTTCTTCGCCATTGGCAAAGCTTTTTAATATGTCATTTAGCACCTGTGAAGTACCTCTAGCATGGAAATGTACTAAAGTCATTCCTTTGCATAAAGGAGGGGACAGTCAAATTTTGAATAATTATAGACCCATATCCATAATCAATAGTGTTGTAAAAGCATTTGAGAAAATCATATTCATTCAATTATCTGATTTCCTTTCCAGTTATAATTTACTCTCTCAATGCCAATCAGTTTTCAGGAAATACTTCTCAACCACCTCTGCCCTTTTGAAATTTACAAACGATATTTTTTCTGGTTTTGATAATAACAAATGTACTGGTGCTATATTTTTAGATCTCACCAAAGCCTTCGACTTAGTTGATCACTACTTGCTTCTGGACAAATTAAATTCAATTGGCCTCTCCCGATCTTCCCTTCTATGGTTCAGTTCGTTTCTTCATCACCGCCGGCAGTGTGTGTCCTTTAGAGGCAGTCAGTCTGATTTTAAAACCATTAGCAAAGGCATTCCACAAGGGTCCTCTCTTGGACCTTTATTATTTTCCATCTTTATTAATGAATAATAAAGATGGTTGTTGTTCAGACTGTGAGATTCACCTTTATGCAGATGACACGATTCTTTACTGTTCCAAACCCAACATTACAGACATTAACAACTCTCTTCAACATGACTTCAATAATGTCCAGCACTGGCTATCATGCAATAAACTGCTCCTAAATAAATCCAAATCCTTTTCAATGCTGTTCCAGAGAAAAAGTATGTGTGCAGCTGGTAACTTAAATTTGTGTTTTTTAGATTCACATTCTCTGGAATCAGTTTCAACTTTTAAATACTTAGGTTTTTGGCTGGATGCTGATCTTTCCTTCAAGACTCATATTAAACACTTAACTAACAAACTGAATTTTCAGCTGAAAACTCTCTATCAATCCATTAACTAATCTGATTAGGAAAAAAATAGTTACTCAATTGCTCCTACCGATTTTGGATTATGCTGACCTCGTATATCAGAACACTTCCGCCACCGGTCTACACTCTCTAAATGTTGTCTATAACAGTCTCTGCAGATTCATTCTTCGCTGCCCCTACAGGACACATCACTGCCTCATGTATGAACAACTGTCTTGGCTCTCTCTTACAGGCAGACGTCAACACCATTGGCTTCAATTCATTTTCAAATGCATCCACTTTAATTTCCCATCTTACCTAAAGCAATACTTAGTTCCTTTCAGTTCATCTTATAGTCTCCGTCACAATGACACCCTTTTCTTTACTGTTCCCAGAGCCATCAGAGACGTAGGGAAACACGCTTTCTTTATTAAAGCGCCTCGAGACTGGAACCGACTTCCGGCTTCTATTCGCTCTATAACTTCATTATTTACCTTCAGAAGAGCCACTTTCGCACACTTGCAAAATATTTGTTTGTGTTTGTAGCTACAGTTTGTAATGAGTGGGACAACTTCAATCGAAGGACCTCGGTAAAATCTTTGTGGCTTTTCTTATTTATTATTCATTTTTTTTCTTTTTTATTATTATTATTTTTTTTCTTTTTTTCTCGTTGGATAGTTTTCAACTTATCTAATGCTTTTCTATATTTGCCTGAATATAATGGTTTAATTATTGGTTTGTGTGCAGGAGAAATGTTTACCTTTTACTCACGTGTGATATAACTCTAAATGTATGTTTGTAAATGTACTTCTTGAACATGCTTTCAAAAGATTGCAATGGTATCTGTAATGTCTTGTTAGTGGAGGGGGGTAAATGAGAGCGGTGTGATGTGTGTGTGTGCATTTGTGTTTGTACTCCGTTTTATTTTATTTTTGTCATTTTGTTTCTTTGGATGTTGTTGTGCATCAAATGACTACGCTGTAACCTGTATATAGAGGACCCCCACGAAAACGAGATGATGCATCTCATGGGGTTATTCCTCTTTAAATACATGTCTAAATAAATAAATAAATAAACTATTATTATCGTATTATTATTATTATTTTTAGATTTTTGTTTTTATTTTGAAATATTATGCGAGCTATTGTGACAACGCCATTTCCCTTATGGATCAATAAAGTCTGTCTATGTCTCATGACGACTACTGTTGTGATTTAGGACTATACAAAAAATAATTTGAATTGAACCATAACTTTCTTCCTATAAAATATGTAATTGAAGCCATCTAGTTCCTCGCTCTCAAAACAGTTTGTCTTAGCGCCGATTAGACCACAAAATGAGTGAATACCACACATAGAAACGGTAACACAGAAAGCCTTCCTGGAGTAACATGATGGACCTGTCTGTTGTTTATGAGGGTAAATCAAAAGCCATGACCTGTGAATTGCCCGTACGCTGAATGTATGTCTCCATTATGGCGCCCTGTCAAAAATAATGTGAAGAATTGCTTTTCTGTCTAGAGTTATTGATTCTGTGTCGTGTGGCTGTAATGTTATTTATCTCACTGTCATGGTGCTCTACTGACCGACTTCTGCCCGGGTAAACTGACTTTTGCCCTCCAATGTGTCAGTGTTGGGTTAGCCTCTCAATACCTTGTTTGTGACCTTTAAAGAGCTTTTTCTCTACAACTTATAACTCAACCATAAACTCAAAAATCTGTTCTTTCATTTTCCTTGTATTTTAAATTAACAAATTACTTGCAGATGACAACACAATGCAAAAACAGGGTTGAAGTGGTTAGCCATGCTTCTAAGTGAGTTGATTAATTGTGGCATAACCAATTTGGCTTCAAAATGTAATTTAATTGTAATATTCTGTGTCAGCATGTGTCAGCATGCGGCACGGTGGCTGAGTGGATAGCACTCTCGCCTCTCAGCAAGAAGGTCCTGGGTTCGAATCCCGGCCAGACCAGGGCCTTTCTGAGTGGAGTTTGCATGTTCTCCCCGTGCCTGCGTAGGTTTCCTACGGGTACTCCGGTTTCCCCTTCCACTAAAAATATGTACGATAGGTCTGGCATGCGCCTCCTGTTCGGCGACCCCGCTCCCATCTCTGTGTGGAGTGAGAGGACAAGTGCCCAAAAAATAACAATTGTAAACCGCTTTGTGACTCTGGTCTGTGAAAGGCGGTATATAAATAAAGCTTACTTACTTACTAGATCTACAGTATGTGTGCTTCATTTTCCACAGTATTTATTTATTTAGTTTTAATGTTTGAGAAAGTGAAATAATAAATGTTTTCTTATCTTTCTTATGCTTGTTTTGAAAGGCAGCAACTGGCTCTGAGGTGTGATGTCTCACTGGTACAATGGTACTTCATTATATTACAGGACTGAGACAGAGTTATATGCTTATACCAGAAGTCTATGATATTCAACTGGATGGGTCTAAAAACAACTCTAGGTCTGTTTTTGATGAGGGAACAATGTTGTTCATAAAGGCTAATCTTGCATAATCTTAAAACGTCTTAAATAAATATATTGTCCATCAATTATTCAATAAAAATGAATTAAACTGTTTTAATGTTCATACTTTTTCTTAAGTACGTTTTGCATTAGTACCAAAGACGAGAGAGAGACTGTGGTTCTGCCTGTGATGATGTTAGTAGTGTGTAGTCCTTACCCCCTTGGGCGGGCAGTTGATCTGTGCGTACCACTCCTGGCAGTAGAGGCAGACCTGGACCCCCTGCCCCAGGAACAGAGACGTCCACATCAGCACGTTGCACACTGGACTCTGGCGCTTGTCGTTCATGGCGAAGTTAAACAGCACTAGAAGAACACAAGAGCATTTGACATTTCTCTTGGACTCAAAGTGTGATTTTGTATTCAAATTTATGGCTGAATATAGATCAAGAAGCCGGGTCACAAGGACATATTACCATAAGTTACAAGCGACGCAGCCTAGACATTTATGAAGGACACAGTGTTCCACAAACAATCATTAAATAAACATGGGACAGAGACACAAACCACACCCCACTTACATGCACACACACACACACACACACACACACACACACACACACACACACACACACACACACACACACACACACACACACACACACACACGCAAACACAAACAAACACACACACACATAGACACACATTTGCTGGAGAGTTGTCATGTCATACAATCATTATCTGTGGTAAACTGATTTGTTTTAGAAAGGCCCTGTTTTAGACCTGGTTAATTTGTGATATTTGGGAGGCTAAGTATTGCCTTAGTGGGTACTGTGTAAATGTCTAAGAACTAATGACACAAAGTCCAAAATAAATAATGTGTTTTTCTAGAGATGAACATTGCATAATAACTTGAGATAATGAGAACAGAATGGCACCAGTCCACTCTTTGATTGGTGAAACAAACACATAATTCTATAGTACTACTCTGTAAAGCGTTATCTATCTTGTGTTTCATTTACCTGTTGCTATCTGAGAAGAACGGAAAAAAGCTGGATTGCTGTAATTTTTCAAAATATCCATCAGTGTTACTGTTATTGTACTGTACATTTACCTCCAAAGATGGCGAAGAGGAAAAACATGACGGGGTAGAAGAAGCCGAAGCCCATTCCCAGAGCGTATTCGTGAACAAAGGCGGACACCATGAAGACCGACAGCATGGCAGCTGTCCTGAACTTCCTCCTGGACAGCTGCAGGGGCCACAGGTCAACACACATCTACAACATACTGCTCTGAGAAGAGGTTCAGCGCACTCACCCACAGGAAATCCCTGTATCCATAGTAATATAGAAAGTCGTGGACCACCACGTTCCAGGTTCGATAATAGTTTGCAAAAGAATAAGAGTTCCACCAGTCCTGGAAGAAGAAACGATATGGATTCATGGTCATGAACACGTGAGAACCTGAAGTAAGCAACTGCAACATGTTCTACAGCAACAGCAGAAACATTTGGACTTCATCTCGGAAATCTGTGTCACAGTCAGCAGGAGGTCAGAGGGGTCAGCTGATCAGCAGGAGGTCAGAGGGGTCAGCTGATCAGTAGGAGGTCAGAGGGGTCAGCTGATCAGCAGGAGGTCAGAGGGGTCAGCTGATCAGTAGGAGGTCAGAGGGGTCAGCTGATCAGAAGGAGGTCAGAGGGGTCAGCTGAGGACCCTGACGTCCACTCACACACTGCATTACCTCCAGTACAGTGTGTTAAATATACAAAATATATATATATGGCTCAAAAATATCATTTGTGCATAACAGCTGGTTGCTTAGCAACAACACACACAATCTTATACTAAATCCACTTAATGTCATCTGCTGTAATTACAGCAAAGAGTTTCATAAAAGAAACTCCTCCGCTCTGGAGCCGCTGTGTCACTTCAGGACAAACTCAGTAAAGTTTTGAGTGATTACTGCAGTGGAACTCTCTCTGGATTTACTGCAATAAACCACAACAATAACACAGAGTTCATCACTGTCAAGACTTCAGAGTTTCTATACGAGACAGAGAGAACATCAGAATTCTCCACTCAGTCTCAGAAATATTGATAAAAGTTGAGTTTGTTTGAACGGATCATGTGAATGGAAACAATCCGACTCTGTCCAAAGCCCCCTCACTCTTTTCTGTGCTCATAATATCTGCAGGACATTATAAACACATTATAAACAGGGCCTTATGTATTTAACCAATTTTTTCTCACTCTGAAACAGGAGGAGGCCTGTAATAGTCGTCAGTCACATCTCACCTTATAAAACATTCTGTCAGCAAAACGCAGGAGCTCGGCAAAAAGGTTGAGCCAGCAGTGGAGGAAGGCAAAGAAGCAGAGCAGCAGCAGCATGGTTCCTGAGGCAGAGGTTCATGCAGGTCACATCTACAGAACTCAAATGCTATAGATTTCCTACAGTCGTACTGTGTTGTGTCACATAAAAAGATTACACAAATGTGTCTGATGTCTGAAGTGTCACTGTACCTGGAAATATCGAGTGAAAGATGCACAGAACCATTGAGCGTTTGCTGAAACTCTGGTTTGTGTCAGGTTTGAACACTGGAACACACAGTCGCTCCAGGATGTAGTAGCCGTAGAAAAGGCAGACGAATAGCTAGAAAACACCATTATTGTTTCATTAGTGTAGACCATGGATCTATAATAATAACTGGATAGGGTATTACTATCTTAAAGCTGTCCCACCCATGGGCACAGGGGGCGCCCGTGGTACTGCAGACTAAATTCACGTGGGCTACCCAGAAAAAAGTCCCATAGTAAACTAAACCAGCTCGACCTCAGCTGACAGAGAACCTACAGCTTTCATAAAGAATGGATTTTGTGGGGATTTTTGTGTCCCTTGTCATCCTGAACTTTTTTTCTTCTTAAATCCTTCGATTTTCTTTAAATCCTCACTTTACTGCCACAAACTCTGCTCCTTTCCTTCCCGCTCTGACTCCGCTCTACCACTGCTCTGATCAGCAGCTCCCCCTCTGTGCACGTGCATGAGAGCCACACACGCGTATTTGGCACAACGCATCATGGGAGCTCGTCCACTGCGCAGAACCGGGAGGACCAGACGATGCCCAAATATAGGCGAGTTCAGCTAATCTCCCGGTCTCCGTGAAGTCCCATGTGCTACTGAGCACAAGCCATTCATTTGAATAGGGCGCCATCTTGGATCACCGGGGCTTGGTGTAGACAGACAATACTACTGTATGTTGATTTGAAAATAAATTTGCACATGGAACAAACTTAAGGTCAGTAACTTTTCAAAGAAAGAGACTAGCGCCTGTTAGACCCGCCCCACACAACTTCCTGATTGGACGAAATTCATTCAGATATTTGACAAACAGCTGAGGCCCCTCTTCATTGGTCAAAGTATTTTCCTCCAGCAAATTTTACTGGTGATGCTTGTTCCAAGGGGAGGGACTGTTTTAAATAAATTAATTATAGAAAATACTTCAATGAAAGGATACTGTGGGTCGTATGCTCAAAAATATGTATTCCCATAGCTGTTTTAATTACTATTGTGATAGTGATAGACAACATGGCTGTGTTCACCAGATTCTTGAGGTTTCAAACTCGCCATAGGCAGACCCGTGTCTGTTATACAGCTTCAATGGGAGCGAGTCCCCCAAGTCGTAAAATGATATGGGATTTGTGGAAGCAGTGGATTGCACCATAATGAAAACGCTAATTCCTTGTTTGTGAATTATCCCGCTCCTTGACAATGGCCATAAAACAATCTGATTCTGATCTTAGGCATTGAATGGGTTTGTTTATTACCTTGACAATAGTAACTCCAACATAATTCCAACGAATGTGGTTATTTCTAAAAAGAACAAAACACACACATTTGATAAGTTGTAATAGAGCAGAGGCCGTGACGTTGACGGTGGTTTGTACGCACCTGGGGTATGACTCTCTGTAGATAAGCGTTGGGCAGAAGAGGAAGTAAGAGTAACTGGATAAAGTTGGAAACCGTGGATTTTCTCCTGAGAAACAAAGACAATAGTAAATAAATGAGCATGAGATATCTGTGAGCCAGCAGCTGTATGAGATAAAAGGCTTTAGTTAACGGAAACAGCACTGTAAATAAAGTTGCTTTTAGCTTCACATCCAATTTTCTATTTGCAAACGCAGTGCTTCACGGCGGCATTCGTCTAACAGCGCCACTTAAATGGAACTGAAAGAAGCGGATCATTAAATCGTTACAGCAAATTACCGCTAATGTATTTTGCTATATGCTTTGCTTTGATGTGGCGATAGATTTAGATAAAAGGTGTCTCTAAATCTCTTTCTCCATAAGACCACGGATGCTTTATAACTATGACCAGCCCAAAACCATATTTTGATGATAAAAGCAGTCATTTGCAGCCATATTGAGCACTTCTCTAGGGAACTATTAAGGCTTTATTACATTTCCTAGCTCTAGAGATTGGGCGGAAAGGCCTAGTTATAAGTGGATTCCATGTAATATATATCCAATGTTATTTTCCTTTGTGTATCATTAAAGGGCAGCCTGCGGAGCCATGTCTCTCTCATTTATCTTGTGTCATTTTGAATTATAGCCCAGCTCGAGATAGAAGCATCTTATTCCCACACAACAGGAGGCCATGTACCTTCTTTTCCTGGACTGCTGATGATAAGAGGAACTGACTCTCTTATGAAGGAGTAAGTCTTCATCAGAAATCGAATCTGTGGAAAAAGGGACAAATAGTTAGTAATAATTTGTAGGCACATTGAATTACTTGTCTTTTCCCAAAACGACAGATAAAGCAGTTTAAAGCTGGGGTGCCTAGATTTGCAACCTCTTTTCAAGCCAAAAGTCAAAAAAAAATATGCTCGAGGACATACTTACCTCCAGGGATTCTGCAAAAACAAGTATTGATTTTAAGAAACCGACCTGACCTTCGAAAACACAGAATCGAAGCTGAGGTTTGAGGTTTCCCCCATGAATGTATAAACACAAACATGTTGACATTGTGCACAAAGCTTTGGGACGCTCCTTCCAGCAGATCGGATACAGTTAGTCTCAGGACACGGCCGCAGAAACAAAAGGGATGTGTGCATAAATTAGCTGAGGGGTGTTGAAATGCCGCCTTAGATCCAGGACTCTTTGATCGCTGTCCAGATGGAGGTTGGGAAGATTTCGTTTCATCAAAATCTACGTCTGCTGATCCAAAACAAACTTATTATGAAGTCAGACGCAGTCCAAGGTGTGACTGGCTTAAAACTACATCTAAATACAAAAACACAAGGGAATGGAGCTTTTTTGGCTGATCACACATGATGTAGAAACAAAAAAGCCAAAGAAGTTTAAATACAACTATAATAATAATATAAAAAAGGTCGATTGCATTTCCGCACTGTGGGACTAAGAATATCTTAATCTTAACACTTTCTTTTATAAATCATTCACTGTATTATTGCTTATAACTAAAATCACTAATCATCATCAATTAGAATCAGAATCCTTTTTATAGCCATGTAAGTCACAGAACAAGGAAGTTGCTTTGGCTCTCGGTGCAATCAAGTCAAAAGTACAAAAAGAAAAAAACTCTAAGTAAAATTATTATGATTATTACTATAATACTTTCCGGGTTTAAGTGCAGATTATTGTCCCTGTAGTGAGTCCTGTGCATGTGACCCATCCTGCAATGCCACTAAAGTAGGCACGTCCAAACTAAACTGTGCCCCTCTGCCTTGACCACATAGTAGTCGAGATTATAAAAACATCCACAGTGTCATCCAGCCAACCTCAGCTCAGTCCATAAAGGCATCACATTTTCTCATTGTAAAGTTCGGGACCTCTGGAACTCAGCGGTTGACTTTATTTGTATACACTGACATTTGTATCTGATTGTGGTACAAAATATCAGTGTTAGTGTTTGTGTAGCTGTTGAGACGGTCATTTGTCAATCAGCCATTTGTCCTTCTATTTTGTGTTGTCCAGAAAAGGTCTGACATTAGTTTTTTAAGCTCTAATATTATCCAGATGGACTCGCATTATAATGGGAAACTAATTTCACTTTTGTTACGCGGCTTGTCACGATGTTCTTATGCAAAGTGTTGTCCTTCATGTGACTTGTGTGTAGTTTTATAACCTTCTTCAGCTGTGACCCACATTTAAACAACGTCCTATAAACAACACTTTGCTTTTACTGCTGTCTACATTATGCTGCACTTCAAATTCAAGGGTTCATTATAGAGCTTTCTGGTTGATCATGTTGAGCTTTAATTTCAACATCTCAGATCAATGCTTAAAAAAATATATATATATTTTCTTTTTACTATAAAACACCTCCCCAGACAGGACAGCACTGTAGCAGGGAATGCAAATCTTGTTGTTTGAAAAAGCCATTACAAAAAAAACATGAGTAATACCATGATCAAAAGCGGAAGAAATTAGTGCTTCTAAGTATTCCTTTGAAGTTTTTCCGCCTTTGCATAAATCATTGCATATATCTTGGCAAACATCGGTTGAATCTGTTCATCTTCCTTGACCAGTGGCTGTCATGGCTGTTAGATTTTCTACTATTTACAACTCAATGTTATTGTGAAGTCCTTTGTGAAGACTGTTGGGAAGCAGCAGTGTAAACGGAGGGGGTGCCAACAGAACTATCACACCTTATGACGATCAAAACGATAATGAGGAATGGAAAAGATTTTTATCCACGGGCGAGTAGAGAAGCTAAAATGTGTAAGCTACTAAGTGACAGTGCTACTTGCTGAACACTGTGTACCATAGAGAAGTCGAGCCAAGTCTCTGTTAGTGTATAAATATTCAAGTCACATGCCTTTTTCCCCTCTTTTTCTCCACACATCTTCACTCCATGAGCTGCTTTTTGTAAAGTATGCTATTCTTATGTATCTTACAGCTTCCTGTGACTTTACCGACCTGCTCCAGGATGACTATGAAGCGAGATGCAGGCGGCAGCTGGTTGTGCACGACCACGTAGACCGGAAAAAGTCCCAGGACACAGCTCTGCAGGGCGAACAGGACCAGACCAAAGCCCAGAGAGAGGGGCAGCTTTGAGGTGGACGCGTGGTACAACGAGCCCCATGACACCAGCAGCTGATACGGAACTAGTAAAGTGTAGAGGAACATCAGGGTCCAGGCCCAGGTGACGGTGCTCAGCTGCCCAAAGGCGTAGAACAGCAGGTCGAACTCCAGCACCAACCTACAGTGATCAACGCAAAAATCACATACAAATATTCAGCATGATATTTCTATTTATTTTGGCTCTTCAAAAATATAAAAAAATATATATTCAGGAGAAAACACAATGGAAAAAACACGTATAAAGCTTGACCATTCAAACAACCCCATCTAATGGTATATGTGGGATATTACATTGCGCTATTTTAGTAAATCATACATGGCGTCGTGTAATTGAAAGTAAACCAGAGAAATTCAGTCAAATTCAATAGAAGAGAACTATATATGTCTGTCTGGGAGAACTAAAATAAATGTGTATAAAAAATGAATAAAAAAAATCAAAACAAGGCTTACAAACACACAGTTTCTCGATCACACGCACACACACACACACACACACACACACACACACACACACACGCACACGCACACACGCACACGCACACGCGCACACACACACACACACGCACACACAAAACATATCTGTCACCCATAGCTATTGGCTTTTCCTGGAAGAAGCCAATTAGAGCGAACTCAAACATGCTCCATGGGCGGGAATCTGGCCCAAATTCTCATATAGCACCTCCCCAGCAACCAGCAAGAGCCAATCAGGATCGCGCTGGGCTGTTTCGGCTAGAAGTGCTCGTGAGAGGAAGTCAAATTCGTTTTTTGGGTTTCATAAATATTAACTACTTCCCGATAACATGGATGGAGCGCAAAACAATTCCACGTATATTTTGGATGAGGGGGAATATTGTATCATGGTAAAAAGCTTAAAAAAAGAACATTTTGCATAATATGTGTCCTTTAAAGTCCTTTAAAGAGGGTGAGTGCATTGAACAGTTTGTCTCAGTGAGGTTTTTTCCCGCTGGCACTTGAGAAACTCTAGAGGTGGGAGAACAAAAAGGCCCACATGTATGAAACAGTCTGCACATCATTACGCGGGCGCCCAGAGCAACAGCAGGAACCCGCGCTGGGGCCGATTGCTCTATCTTTCATGCTGCAGATGAGTGAGGAGAGAGGAAAGAGCAACACGGTTTAGTTAAGCCAATAGAAAGATAAGAAGGGAAGTTTCAGAGCACTGCGGGGTACAGACGTTAGCTGGAGGTGACGTTTGGGGTCACAAAGTTTCGGGGAACGGATCAGCCGCTTTTGGTTTTTAAAAAGACATGTTTGAATAGTTGGATTCTGTAAAAAAAAAAAAAATTCTGGATGATAAAAAAATCCAATATTTGTCATTACTTTTAAAGAAGATATTTATTTTATTTACTCATGTCTTAGAAAGTGAACGGTTTTAATATAAACATGTATATTAATTCGGAGCAATATTTTTCTTGTGTGTGGTCTCACTGTGGTTTGAGCCTGTACAGCCTGATGTATTTGTTCTTGTCTGTTCCTCTCCAGTTTTTTGTCTATTACTGTATTTTAATGTCTGGTAAATCTTAATAATAATAATAATAATAATAATAAGGAAATTATATTGAGTAGTGAAACACCCTTAACTAGTGGTAGGAGTTGGAATATTTATGTTTTTTTTTTAAATGGAATTGAACAGTCAGAGTTGAAAGATTCGTCATAACGTCCACAATTTTTTGTCCTTGAGTTTATGTTCTCATAGGAAAGGATGTGTTTTACAATTTTCCATAGCTGTCTATTGGGGAGCTGCAGATGTCAATCATATCCGTTGGCTGGACCTATGTATAAACAAAAGACAAGCTTCCGTCCGTCCAATAGTGTCCCGTCTCGTTCTGTGATTGGTCCCCAAATATATTTGATGATTCAAATGGGGAAAAATATCCGCTTAAATATTTTTAAAAAAATCTCTTCAGAAAAGCCATCAACCAGTGACTTGTTCTTTGTCACATACTCGTATCCCTAATCTAGCTATTAATAATAACTTTGTATTCAAATCAGTATATATATGTAGTGGCAAGATTTAACAGCCTTCACATTGGATGTAAAAATGTGATAATGTTTAAGTTTTAGACAGTTGCTTACAGTGCTTGTGACTTGCATACTGTATCTTGCAGCCCTAACGTAAAGGTACACAAAGACAGTAAGACAGACCTTCCATGCTCGAGGTAGTCAACAATCAAAGTGCTCGCACTGAAGAGAAGGAAAATGGCCAGAAACATGTGGTAGATCGTCCGTATGTGGCTGATTTCAAACAATTCACTGGCAAACAGAAAAACAAAAGATTATTTTATACACAGAGCACAGGTCATGTCAACAGTTCATTTACAAAAGTATCCGGACTCTCAACACATGTAATTGTTACTTATGGTTACATTATGAGACTTGCAGAAAATCAAGACCATCTACAAATCGTTGCGGTAATTTGCAAGAGATTGCAAAGTGATGCAATGGAACAGACACCAAAGCATTCAAACCAATGACCAAAAGTTCTCATCCTTCTTTACGGGACTATTCCTTTTTAATTTTTTGTGTAAATTATTTTTCCTGATTGAATTCATATTGACGACAGCGAGACATTCTTCGTTCAGTTAGAAATTCAATATTAAGGGATTAACCATTTACTGCATTAATAATATAATCCTTCTTTAATCCTAGATAGAATTATTAGCTTTTAAATGGTCACTGTTCATAACCAAAGCTGTTCCACTTTCATATCAAACTACTTTTTTGTCTCACGTTTGTTCCAGACTTGCTGATTTTTGTGTTTTATTGTTACCCAGGATTGATTTTTATTTAATTAAATTACACTTCATTTTCAGTCCTGCATTTTCTGTTCCTTTCTCACTTTTCTCCCTTGAGTCGTCTTTGCAAATACAGGAGGATCTGGGGATAGGCATGATCCAGGACAATTAAGGACATTTATTAACACTTATGGACATTATACCCCTCCGATATCAATGCTGCTGTGATTTAGGGCTTTACAAAAATAATTGAATTGAATTTCACATCATGACAATAAGTGTGTTAAATATTATTGGATTACATCAAATCTATTGTATTGTTTTTCAGTGTTTTAATGAAATATTTGACCTAATTTTACCCAAATTATTGTGTTTTGTGTGAAGTAATTGATAGTACGGTGAGCGCTTTTGACACCCACTTTCTGTAAACAGTCTTGCTCCAATCGAAGCCAACATACTCACTCCAAAAGGGACATTCTGTGCATAAACACTTTCCCCACATCTTTTCTCTCTGTTCTGAAAGGGAGAAGGAAACAGGATGAATCTGAGTGTATGTTTGGGGGCACAGACGTCAGCGCTCGCTCATGTTACCTGGCGACTGGTGCCGTCTTCCCGTTCTGATGAGGCTGGATTTGGGAGGAAGCTGGAAGAGACTCGGACAGCACTCGCTCCACGATGTCACTGAGCTGGACCTGCAGCTCAGTCACAATCTGGCTTTTCAGTTTCTAAACAACGACATCTCATTAGAAAACATATCATTCTCTGCAAACGGAACCTTGTGAGTCACTCCTCTTACAGCTGATTGGTTCACTGAGGGTGGTCCTCTCTTTTATACTTTTCTGTCTGAAAAAGCTGATCTAAAGATATGAGGCCAAAAATACCGTACAAGTACAAACCGGTGATAAAACCAAAATGTTTTAAGAGCTAGATATATTTGATTACATAGTTACGTTTGTGTGGTTTGGAGGTTAGGTATGCCGGCTTTAATGATGATTTTAAAAGGCCATAAATTCCTAAAAACTTTTACCTTGCGCAGTTTCCAAAAATCAAAATATTTTGGAGGCAAATAAGCTTCAGTATGTGATAACAACTGTGCACAGTGTGTGTTTACTCTACAGCCAAGAGGAAAGGAGTAAAGTTAGCAATTTTTTATGTGTTCTGGATTCTAATATTTTATTCAAAAGGTAAAATATTAATATTGATATTAAAAAATTATAGCCAGAACTGAACAGGCAATTTGCAACTTTTGATGATAATGAGCGTTTGTGGGAATTAAAACAGAAATCAGCCCAAAATAATTTTCATAAAGGGATACAATAGTCAGAGGGCTTTATCAATGCATAAGTCCATCCATCCATTTTCTTCCCCTTAATCCATTTCTGGGTCAGGGGGGGGGGGGGCGGGGGCAGTCAGAGCTGCACCCAGTACACACAGCACCAGCCCCTCACTGATCCTCCTGCAGGTTGTGAGTCCATAGGAGCTGAGATCTTTCAGCGGGGGCTTCGGACAAAGTGGGGTTAAGTGTCTTGCCCAAGGACACAACTACAGCAGACATCAGGGGGAGTCGAGAAGTAGGTCTCATGGTGGGCTTGAACCCACGACCTTCAGGCTCAAAGGCCAATGCTCTACCAACTGAGCCATCTATTTGTCAGCAACTTTTAATTGTTTTAAAAGGACAATGCAGAGGACCTAACAAAATATGATATTCCTATTTATTGTATACACTACAATACTATAAGATTTACTTTACACTTTATGAGAGTTTTTACTTTCACAAAATTATAAAAATGGTCATGTTGAACCACCACGTTCTTATTCCTCTGTTGTAAAGAACAAAACTAACCTGAAGTTGTTTGTTCCACAGTCGCGGAGCCTCGTCTGAATCGTTTCTCAACTCTGTGTGAATAAAAAAGCAGAATAGGTTTAATTTCCATACACTTAAAACGTATTCACTGAATCACATTACCAACACAACAACCACAAAAGAAAAGAGGCATAAATGATTACTGCTCATATAAGATAAATGTGTGTTTGATGGATTTTGTCAAGCCCCTGAGGCTTCGGCTACAGAATACAAAACCACATAATCTATCAAGTCTTAATCAGGAAGAAGAGAAACGCGGGGAAGACGCCGATCAGTCATAACAAACATCCATCCATCCACCGGAATCGCTGATGTCATAGTTAATCAGTCTAAGTGATGCAATTCTGAACAAAGGGACAGTTTATCAGCTTATTTTTCCTTTTATTAAGTAATTACCACTTCTGCGACACAACTGTCCTCTTGTTTGTTTTGAGGGCTGTTGTTGACAACTTATCTTAATTAAAGCTGGGGTGTCTATCTTTCAAAGCACAATAGATCTATGTAATAAAAATCCTTCTAGTTCCTACTAAGAGGCAAACAGAATAACCAATGATTACAGAAATTAAGCTCATGAATGAATGTCCCGGAAAATACTTTCATCTTTTGGGGGGATTGGTCCTAATTTTTTTATGAAGCAGGAAGCTGAAACCCATGGACACTAATAATTTAAGTGTATTTGTGCCAATTTTTAAGACAGAATGATGCTGGTTATTCTACCCCGCTCTCTGTGTGGAGTAGGAGACAAATGCTCACAATTGTAAAGCGCTTTGTGACTTTAGTCTGTGAAATGCGCAATATAAATTAAGAATTGAACATTTTTGGGATGGCAAAATTACTTACTAAGTAATTACTAATAAAATTACATACTGACAGTTGCAGCTATAGCCTTAAGAGGATGAGAACAAAAAAACCTCAAAAAAAACATTTTGTCTGTTCCCTCAGCCCGGTGTTGTCTGCAGCTGAATTTTACAGTGTATGCACGGCTTTTGACAGCTGCAGCAGCGCTCAGGCCTACAACAAACAGGTCTCATACTGTATCTCTGCGATGGCACTGCAGCAGTCGTGACTTCAGGTGGTTAGAAAAGTGTATAAAGTTTGTGGTGGGAGGTGTTACAGCCTTAAAATATGCAGCTGCTACTTCACGGATTTTACTTACTTCAGGTTATTTTTACATCATAAACCCCACAATAAACAAAGAACCACTGTGTTGTAAAACATGCTGGCTTCATCTTCTAAGATAAAAATGTTATGATTTGAATACTTGTAAGAAAAAGCCCTGTGAGTCACTATTTGACACTTTGGTCTGAGTGAGTGTGATCCTCTCTTTTTAACTTTTCAGTCTGAAAAAAGCAAATCTACAATATGTGAGGCCAAAAATACGTGCGTGTGAAAACTATAGCGTCAGAACCAAGCCAGGAACTAGCTGCATGGATGTGTATGCTCTGGAAGTTAAGTACCCCAGCTTTAACCCATGATTTCAGGTCTGAACGGACTGGTCCCCTGACACACATCACCATGCACCATGTTACCGCACCGGCGCCGGAGATGTCGTCAGAGCCTCGGCCGCTGATATTTCGGCGCAGCACCCCATTGGCTGGCTCGCTCGTTGTCATGGTTACTGCCAGATCGGTCCACCGCTTGGCTCAGTATACCTTTGCCGATGATCCTGCGCATTATAAAAAAAGAGCAGGTTAGTCTACGCCTCTGTGCTTTGAATAATGCTCTCACATGAAAACGACTTGTGCGTTTGTTGTGCGTCAAAAGGAATAGGAAAGTGTGGCGCTTCAAAAGACACTGCAGTAAGTCAAATATCCACTTTTAAAACTGGAATCAGCTGGCGTCGCAATGAGATTTCCGCTAAACCACAATGGACTTAAACAGGGCTTTTAATTGATGACGTAAATAAGTGGGTCACAGCTCGATTGCGGCAGGTTGCCTCATCACGGCTTTCTCTTCCCATGTGAAAGCCGTGATCGCAAAACAGCCATATCTGCGGAACATAAGCCACAAAGTTTACTATCGGATGTATGTGTGAGGCCTTTGAACGCTGGTGACCTGCAGCACAGTCCATAACAAGAGTACTACTTCAGATCAATCAATGTAAACAGATAAGCCTAAAGGATGGTCACAAACAGAGATAAGACATAAAGAGATTGAGGAGAGTGATCCTAGCAAACAAAGTGCTGTAAAAACTGATACAGTGTGAGTGAATGTTGACAAGATGAGGTAAGCAAAAGATAATAATTTCAAGAGCAGTAGCGATTTCTTTCTCATTTCAAGTGAAGATTGGCAAAGTGAGAAATTGCTTGCCCCATTGTCAAATCTTATTTTAAGACCACATTTTAGAGACTAAAATCAAGTTAAGCTGAATCCTTTGTGTGCTCCTCCTTTAAAATATTATTCACATTTTTAAAAAGTTTGACCCAAGAACTTGGCTGTACTTAACTATTGATTTGGAATATCGATGATGATTACTATACTGTCAGTGAATGTTCTGTCATCAGTGTTCATTGTACAGTCCGACACCAGCAGCAACACACGTGTTCACATATTCTCTATATAAATGAATGGTTTTAGTTTCCCTTTTTGTTTAATCTCTGCAATGAGTATGTTTTGTATTTTACCAAAAGACATGTTTGTGTTTTGCTGTTAAATGTTTTTGGGGTCACTGTTATCCCAACTACACACACACACACACACACACACACACACACACACACACACACACACACGCACTACAGCACAGTCCTAATTACTGTACATGTGCCTAAACGCTTTGTTTGGTTTGTTTATGTCAAAATGAACTTCATTTGGCTTAAATCACATTGAAACCACCTTCAATCTAATCACCTCCAGTGGGAGCTTTTTCCATTAGCTATTTGTTTTGTTAAATGACACATGCCTAATTGCCTCCTTGACTACTAATTATTGGTGACGGTATCAGCTCTGAGAAAAAAAACATGTTGGTCGACCCCCAAAATGCATCCCAATAATTCAACAAAAGTGCATTCTCGACAGCATCGATACTCACAGTTTCCGGGTCCCTGTGGTCTGTGCTCTGAATCAGGTCCCTGTGGTCTGTCCTCTGAATCAGGTCCCTGTGGTCTGTCCTCTGAATCAGGTCCCTGTGGTCTGTTCTCTGAATCAGGTCCCTGTGCTCTGTGCTCTGAACCAGGTCCCTGTGGTCTGTGCTCTGAATCAGGTCCCTGTGGTCTGTCCTCTGAATCAGGTCCCTGTGGTCTGTCCTCTGAATCAGGTCCCTGTGGTCTGTGCTCTGAACCAGGTCCCTGTGCTCTGTGCTCTGAACCAGGTCCCTGTGCTCTGTGCTCTGAACCAGGTCCCTGTGCTCTGTCCTTTGAACCAGGTCCCTGTGCTCTGTGGTCGATGCCTCGTCTGGACACAGTGACACAGTTTCTGAGGCAGCTTCAGGTTTTTCTCAGCTGCCGGTGCACTTTGGCCTCAGACTTCTGGACTTGGACGAGGCTCTGGCGGGTTCAGCCCGTTTCACTGCAAAAAACAGCATTGAGTAAGTATTGAAATGACTTGCATTACAAACATGTATTGATTAGAGCGGTTTTGACCTTTGGACAAATTACATATATTTTCTAATATGAAAGTGTGACTGTTGTGACTATATGTATAAGTGAATTAAACATCCCGGAGCTGTGCAGATGTATTCTGTTGTGTTACTTTTCCTTATACATGCTGACTAACTTTTTAAACAAAACACGGATATGTTTTCCTCTTAGCTCCCTGTTCATATGTATACTGTACATTTTGACCCAGTGAGTAAAAAAAGGTTTGGTCATCTGTGCTTTATCAAACCAAAATCTACTTATACAGGAACTATTGAGCCGTGATCTACCTCTGATTTATGCAGGGATCTGGTTTGACTCACAATTAGGATTAAGATGAGGAGATCCTTTATTTGTCCTACAGTGGGAACATTTCATGATACAGAATAGAAGGAATGAGGAGCACAGAGCACAATATAAGTGAATATTTAGTATAGTCTATACTTAAAAATAAAGTCTCATGTGATTCATGATCAGGTAAATGAGCTGTTGTCTTTATTCACATTTGGCAGGAAAATTCAAAAGGCATATTTATAGGGTTCAATTATTAGTTTAAACATTCTCTTGTAAAACTACTCATTCAACTGTCCCATGTGTTTCTAATATTAAAAAGACCGGCTTCTCTCGTGATGCTTGTCAGCCACGGTTTGTGTGTAAAGGGTGCGGAGGATGAGAACAGCTCGAGCTCACAGACTCAATGGGGTGAGATCTCGGATATGTGTGGAACTGTCAGTGTTGCAGGTCACATGCCAGAACAGTAGAAGCACTCAAAAACGCAGTAGACAACCGTGCAAATGATTTGATATCAAAATAATACAACAAGCGCCTTTCATCTCCACAGACCTGACTTGAAAAAAAAAAAACTGGTGCTCACTGGGCTTGCACAGTTTTTCCAATGTGTTGTTACTGCAAATGGCAAATAAATTCTTGAAACTTGTCTCTCGACGTGGGCCTTCTTCTATTTGTTTCCTGATATTACCAAAAATACCTTGTTTTATTGGCAGGTAATTTAGCTCATGAAGTCTCCTCAAACATCTGTTTCAGGAGATAAACACATCTGGTGTCATCTGTGCAGATAAATGTCACAGGACGAGAGGAACACTCTGACCTGAAACAAGCTGACTCAGAGTCATGGCAGTAAAACGCTGATTATCAAATCAGACCCTTGTAAAAATATATGACAGGATATAATCATGATGTCAGCGTGCGTTCACAGCACAGACTGTAGCGTCACAGCAGATCTGATCGAAGCAAACTCTGGAGCACAGTGGACACCAGAGCTCATACCTCACACTCTGCTGTAGCACTATTATTGTAGAGGACGTTTTGAGCTGCCTGTTCTGCTTCACTTACGCTTGAACCGCCGTAGATTCTCTTATCTGGCCGTCTACACTTTTACCATGATTACTATTATTATTGTATTTTCAATGGGTATGTTAATTACAAGCCACAATGCTCAATTTTTTGGCACAGCTTTCAGTCTTTTTTTATTGGAGACACAATCTGACCTTCCATTTTAGCTGTTTACGGTTTGTTTTCTCCATGTTACATTGAGGGACTATTTCAAACACTTTGATGCTCAAATAGTGTAGGTACAGTATGCAGTATGTCCAGCAATAATAATACACATTTCATTTATACATTTACACTACAATATATGAACACAAATTTACTCTCTTGCACAAAGTCTGTAGATGGAAAAAATCAATTCACCATTTCTTGGACAAGGTTATACAGTACCATTTCATAAAAGGTAAAAGCATTTCACACATTGCCTATGAGTCGGGTTTGTGCGTCAGAGGAGCCGATGGCACAAACTAGTTGCCTTACCTCTGCCAGTCAGCCCCAGGGCAGCTGTAGCCACAAAAGTATCTTGGAGTGTATGTATAATGCCGTGGGAAGCGTCTTTAAAGGTCATGTAAAGCACTATATAAATTCAAAGCATTATGATCATGACCCCTTTAACTTTGGGCACATTACCAATATTTGTGAACAGGCCCAAAACTAAAAGGACGTTTAAACAAACCAAAACAGAACATTCAGAAGGAAAACTAATCAGAGACTATTGCTATTTCAATCTGTTATGTGGCCGTTTGAACAGACCATTGATCCATTCAAAAGGTAATAAATCAACAATCTAGACACATTCGTCACATTAACTTTCACCTGTAAACATGAACTTAGTGTTATTTTAGTGCACTGTTCTTGCGGGGTTAAGTAAACAGATACAACATTAGCATCTAACCTTTATCACAGTTTGTAATCCCACTAAAAACAACAAATAAATGTGTTGCAACATCTGCTTCATGGGGATCTACGGCCTGACCTCTTCTAACATTACATAATGGTTTGTACTATTTACTATTTATTTGAGTTTGGGGACAATTTGCTTATTTGAGTAATGTTGGACAGAAATCTGTGACAAATCATTGAAATAGTCGGTTCAAAACCCTGTGCCCCCCGTATGTTCCCATCGATCTGCTTTGCTCTCTCCTTATCAACAAAACATGCGTCACAATGAGAAGTGGAAATGTTTACAGAACCAGGTTTTTGCACTTTTTATTTCATTGAAATTATTATTATACATACATCATACATACAATGCATCTGGAAAGTATTCACAGCGAAAATGAATTCAATTCATTTTTTTCCCTTAAAATTCTACACATAAAACCCCATAATGACAACGTGAAAACACATTTTTGGGAGATTTTTGCAAATGTTTTACAAATAAATCACATGTACATAAGTATTCACAGCCTTTGCAGTGAAGCTCAAAATTGAGCTCAGGTGCATCCTGTTTCCACGAATCATCCTTTAGATGCTTCTACTGCTTCATTGGAGTCTGTGGTAAATTCAGTTGATTGGACTCGATTTGCAAAGGCACACACCTGTATATATAAGGTCCCACAGTTGGCAGTGCATGTCAGAGCGCAAACCAAGAATTGTCTGTAGACCTCCAAAACAGGATTGCCTCGAGGCACAAGTCTGGGGAAGGGTAGAGAAAAATGTCTGCTGCTTTCAGATTCAGATTCAGTTTATTTGCCATTTGCAGTAAAAAACCACATTGGAATACATTAGCAAAAAGTCTCCAGTGTGCACAGACAAATACAGACATAAAAAAACATTAAAAGACAGAAATAAAACAAATAAAACAGTAAACAAATGTCACTGTGAAATCGATCGACTAAAACAGTTTCAAAACAAGTGCAAATCATTAAAGTGCTCTGTTCACACTGATAACAGCTTGTGGATAAAAACTGTTAGCGTAACGAGATGTCCTGCATCTCAGAGAGCGATATCTTCTGCCAGAGGGAAGAAGCTGGAACATGGCTTTCCCAGGGTGGCCAGAAGAGTCATTAACAATCCTAAGAGCTTTGTTTAAAAGTCTGGATTTATAAAGAACCTCCAGAACAGGAAGCTCACAGCCCACGGTCCTCTTTGCAGAGCGGAGCACCTTGTTTAAAGCTCTCTTTTCTTTATCTGTGATGTTTCCAAACCACACAGACACAGAACCAACAAGTAAACTCTCAATGGTGCAGCGATAAAAGTTCAGCACAATCTTAGAGTTAGTGGTAAATTCTCTAAGTCAGACGCTGACGAGCTTTCTTAACGACTCAGTCAGTGTTTTTAAACCCAGAAACTTGCACTCCTCTACGATCTGTACCTGGGAGTTGTCGATTACGACAGGCAAATGAGAACTATTGCGACTGAAGTCGTAGACCAGTTCACATGTTTTCGATGCGTTCAACTGGAGGTTGTTAGTTTTACTCCACTGAACCACATTTTGTATCTCTGCTCTATAAGAGGAATCATCATTGTCACTGATGAGACCGATGATGGTGGTGTCATCAGTATATTTGATGATCAAGTTTGAGTCAGAGGAGGACACACAATCGTGAGTGTACAAAGTAAAAAGCAAAGGACTCAAAATACATCCCTGACACACACAGAAACAACATCAGAAAAACAGTCATTGATTTTCACTCTCTGAGATCTGTCAGTTAACTTTGAAGGTGCCAATGAGCACAGTGGCCTCAATCCTCCGTAAATGGAAGAAGTTTTGAACCACCAGGACTCTTCCTAGAGCTGGCTGGCTATCTAAACTGAGCGATCGGGGGAGAAGTGCCTTAGTCAGTGAGGTAGAGTGGCCAGACGGAAGCCGCTCCTTAGTTTGGAGTTTGCCAAAAGGCACCTGAAGGACTCTCAGGCCATGAGTAAAAAAATTCTCTGGTCTGATGAGACAAAGATTGAACTCTTTTGCGTGAATGCCAGGCGTCATGTTTGGAGGAAACCAGGCACTGCTCATCACCAAGCCTATACCATCCCTACAGTGAAGTATGGTGGTGGTAGCATCATGCTGTGGGGATGTTTTTCAGCGGCAGGAACTGGGAGACTAGTCAAGATAGAGGGAAAGATGAATGCAGCAATGTACAGAGACATCCTGGATAAAAACCTGCTCCAGAGCGCTTTTGACCTCAGACTGGGGCGACGTTTCATCTTTCAGCAGGACAACAACCCTAAGCACACAGCCAAGATAACAAAGTAGTGGCTTCAGGACAACTCTGTGAATGTCCATGAGTGGCCCAGCCAGAGCCCAGACTTGAATCCAATTGAACATCTCTGGAGAGATCTGAAAATGGCTGTGCACCAACATTCCCCATCCAATTTGATGGAGCTTGAGAGGTGCTGCAAAGAGGAATGGGCAAAACTGCCCAAAGCTTGTGGCATCATATTCAAAAAGACTTTCGGCTCTAATTGCTGCCAAAGGTGCTTCAACAAAGTATTAAGCAAAGGCTGTGAATAATTATCTACATGTGGTTTCTTTGTTTTTTTTTTTCATTTTTATTAAATTTGCAAGAATCTCAAAAAAACTTTTTTCATGTTGTTATTATGGGGTGTTGTGTGTAGAAATGTAAGGAAAAATAATTGAATCTATTTTGGACTAAGGCTGTAACAAAACAAAATGTTGAAAAAGTGAAGCGCTGTGAATACTTTCCGGATGCACTGTATGTTGCTTGTTATCGTCTGCTTTATGTACAGTGCCTTGCGAAAGTATTCGGCCCCCTTGAACCTTTCAACATGTCGCCACATTTCAGGCTTCAAACATAAAGATATAAAAATTAAATGTTTTGTCAAGAATCAAGAACAAGTGGGACACAATCGTGAAGTGGAACGAAATTTATTGGATAATTTAAACTTTTTTAACAAATAAAAAAACTGAAAAGTGGGGCGTGCAATATTATTCGGGCCCCCTGCGCTAATACTTTGTAGCGCCACCTTTTGCTGCAATTACAGCTGCAAGTCGCTTGGGGTATGTCTCTATCAGTTTTGCACATCGAGACTGGAATTCTTGCCCATTCTTCCTTGCAAAACAGCTTGAGCTCAGTGAGGTTGGATGGAGAGCGTTTGTGAACAGCAGTCTTCAGCTCTTTCCACAGATTCTCGATTGGATTCAGGTCTGGACTTTGACTTGGCCATTCTAACACCTGGATACGTCTATTTGTGAACCATTCCATTGTAGATTTGGCTTTATGTTTTGGATCATTGTCCTGTTGGAAGATAAACCTCCGTCCCAGAATGGTCCTGTATTTGGCTCCATCTTCCCATCAATTTTAGCCATCTTCCCTGTCCCTGCTGAAGAAAAGCAGGCCCAAACCATGATGCTGCCACCACCATGTTTGACAGTGGGGATGGTGTGTTCAGGGTGATGAGCTGTGTTGCTTTTACACCAAACATATCGTTTTGCATTGTGGCCAAAAAGTTCGATTTTGGTTTCATCTGACCAGAGCACCTTCTTCCACATGTTTGGTGTGTCTCCCAGGTGGCTTGTGGCAAACTTTAAACGAGACTTTTTATGGATATCTTTGAGAAATGGCTTTCTTCTTGCCACTCTTCCATAAAGGCCAGATTTGTGCAGTGCACGACTGATTGTTGTCCTATGGACAGACTCTCCCACCTCAGCTGAAGTTATCTGCAGTTCATCCAGAGTGATCACGGGCCTCTTGGCTGCATCTCTGATCAGTCTTTTTCTTGTTTGAGATGAAAGTTTGGAGGGACGGCCGGGTCTTGGTAGATTTGCAGTGGTCTGATACTCCTTCCATTTCAATATAATTGCTTGCACAGTGCTCCTTGAGATGTTTAAAGCTTGGGAAATCTTTTTGTATCCAAATCCGGCTTTAAACTTCTCCACAACAGTATCTCGGACCTGCCTGGTGTGTTCCTTTGTCATTTATACGGAGACTTGATTACACACAGGTGCATTGTATTTATCATCATCAGTCATTTAGGACAACGTTGGATCATTCAAAGATCCTCACTGAACTTCTGGAGTGAGTTTGCTGCACTGAAAGTAAAGGGGCCTAATAATATTGCACGCCCCACTTTTCAGTTTTTTATTTGTTAAAAAAGTTTAAATTATCCAATAAATTTCGTTCCACTTCACGATTGTGTCCCACTTGTTGTTGATTCATGACAAAAAATATTTTTTTTTTTATATCTTTATGTTTGAAGCCTAAAATGTGGCAAAATGTTGAAAGGTTCAAGGGGGCCGAATACTTTCGTAAGGCACTGTAGATGGACAATGCTAATCCATGAGTTCCAGTTGACTTGCATTGAAGTAAACTCCTCCAGCTGAGTAACTGTTTGAGTCACACTCACCATTTCAGGCATTAAAATGCCAAGGTTTAGCGCTCTCTGTGAGCCTGATGTTGCGTGATATTGTCTGTGTACCCATGCTTTGTACATCCAGATATGGACCAATCAGGAGCCTTGTGTCACCAAATTCAACTTTAGCAAAAAGTAGCACGACACGCCTATAAGCTCCTGATTGGCGCTTGGTAACTCGGCCATTGCTACTCAAAAAAATTGCATACATTTAACAGCACATTCTTGCTCAAAAAGCCTGTTCAAGCTAGCTCTAGTCGACCTCTTCAACATCTTGGCAATGAACATGGGAGCCCTTGGTCAGACCGCTCCTAATATACAGTCTTTGTGTATATGTTTTACTTTAAAATCCCATGGTCTTTTTTATTCATTCCCAATGATGATTTTTATCTTTCCCAAGGCCTGGAAAGTTTATTTTTCATGACTTTTACAAGTTTTGAGTTGTTGCCATCACATTGAATTGCTTCTTATAGATTCTAAGACCTTGGGGCAACCCTGAATAAGCTTATCTCATATATTTCTTGTAATTCTTGTAGGCGGAGAGCACTTACATAGAGTTGAAATATAGACATGAACATTGAATGGCCTCTTCAGGATTAAAGGCCTTGTTCAAATAAAGACACCATAGGTTTCTACACATTAGATCGTCTTTATTCAAATGAATGGGAACAATACAGTTTCTCTGAGCAAAACTAAAGGAAATTAAAAGCATGCACCGACCACAGCCTCACAGCCCAATCAACGCACACTTTTACAACAACAATTTTTATTCATTCTTGTCATAGATTTACGTCAAAGTCATCACAGAATACGGCCACAAACGAGACTGCGATGAGGTGATCAACATATTGGACATTCATTCCAGTTCAAACGATTAAAATTCATGTCTTTTCGTGATTCTAAATAATGTTCCAGGACAGAGACACAATGGTTTGAAATTACCAGATTTATGTGAGGTTCTTTAAAAACAAGAAATAATAGATGTGCATACAATACATAGGAACTTGGAACAAAAATAGTGTATCTTGCGTTTGTAGACTTTGTAAACCTAGAGTTGCACATTTTCAAGATGTATACACTGAAAAATATGGTAAAAAATAAGGAAATAAAAGGTTTAATCAACTGGTTTATATCTTATCTCAGTCTGATTTCAAGTACAGTTGCAGTGTATTACTGTGTGTATGGTGTATTTAAGCCATTTTCCACTTATTTTCTGCAGTGTAAAGCTGCTTTTTTAATGTTGGACACTGGTAACGATTAGGGACAGGACTTACTTAGCTTTGCACAAATAACCTCTGATCACAAATCAAAGAGATGGCAGAGCGCAGGCAAATTATTAATATTATCACATTTTATCATGATTTTTGAGGATTACTGCTTTTTAAATGTGCAACTATGGAATGTAAGCCGTAAGTCCAGTTCGGCCCCAGTTTTCCCTGGGACTGAACTGGACTCAAACTCTTATCACTCAGGGGGTCATGAGTCTAGGGACTGTTGAGTCTATCAGTGCAGATAACCTGGAGTAACCTGAAGTAAGTCATGGACAGAATGGTTTATTGTGATGAGTGTACACTGCATGGTGTTTTGTCAACAAATGATGTTCTACCTCCTGTAGGCAGTGTTGGGGAGACCAGAATAAGTATTTTGTTATGTGAATATATAAAAGGAGAGTCCAAGGCATATCTGAGCCACAGGCTGTAAATAGAGAGACAAGCTAACCCCATGGATCAATGAAGCCAAAAGAGAAGTGTTCATGCACAAAGTTTTTGCATGGCTCCTATTGACTTACTCTGTAAAGTAAACTCCTCTAGCTCAGTAACCGTTTGTTTCACACTCATCACTGTGGGCTTTAAAATCTGTGGTTTCGCTCTCTACCATCCTGGTGTTTGGATTGTGATATTGTCTTTGTAAATCCAGATATGAGCTATAGGGATTGACCAATCAGATGCCTTCCTTCCAGACGGACACTCCGATTGGACATTGCTCAATCCGCTTCCTGTGGGATTCTCTTATCTGTTATTGGCCAATCAACAATGTTTGTAAAGCTAGTGCTGTTGTGAATAAGGGCTATACAAAAACAAATTGAATTGAACAGAATTTTGAAAAAAGTGACAAAAAAATAGCATTCTGAAACATATTCCCGGTACATGTATTCCATGACTCCCCGACGCTGTGATCATTTCACAATATTTTTTAATATCACATCCTCATGAACACATCAAAGCATTACCGTCACATTCAGCAAGTCTCAATTATAGAGCAAATAAATACATTTATTTTAAGCTAATAATAAATAATCTCTCTCTCTTTTTATAGTACTATAAGTATAAAAATAGTTGCTACACATTTTTTTTGTCTTTACTGTGCCATGCTTTGACGACAACCCACACACATCCCCCCGTCAAGCTTTTTTGGGGTAAATGTTCACCACACACAGTATTATGGTATTTATGTATAAGCATTTAGGCTCTTTTGTCTTTTTACTGTGGTTCTGTTCATATAAAGAGTCAAACATGCTGTGACGGACACAAAATACTGAAACATCCTTTTGCTTTATGTGTGTGGTTCCCTCTGTTTCTACATTATATATGATTGTGAACATTAGGTTATGTAGGGGACATTTCCCAGTGATGCCGCATTAGTTTCCTCTGAAAACCAATTTGTTGTCTGAAAATAGAGATTGTAAATGACTGCAAAACGGCAGTACTGATGTCAAAGCTAATTTGTCCTGTATTGGTCCGCATTATATTATACTATTTTCTATAAAACAGGCAAAAAACTCACAAGTGTCTTTTTCATACCTTCACCGTTACTCAGTCATTAGGGATATGGGGCCGGTTACTCTAATCTTTTTACAATTGCCAAATTCAGAAAAAGAAGTTTAGAAATGACTTGATAGTACTGGTAGTTATTCCCTCGACCCATGGGTTTCAAATCAAAAGAAAAAAATAAATAGTTTAAAGCTGGGGTACCAAACTTTTGACACAGACACAAAGAGTCTGTTGGGAACAAATCAGACCACGACATGCTGTCTTCATCGTATTTGCATATTTGTCAGAAAGAGCCCCATTTGACATTTTGGGCTTTTTCACAAATCAGTCTGAAAAAGCTTATCTAAAGATGTGACAAAAATACATGAATGTGATAGAGCCAGACTGTTTTGAAAGGTGTAAAGATATACTGAAGTTCACTCAGAGACAATGTTGAGTCGTCAAAACAGGGAAACAGCGCCCCTATCTGGTCAGATCGAGTACGACGTAATATTTTTTTTTTCCTATGACACTCGGAGACGTAAACCAGTAAATGAGGGAGCAGCTCGATTTGAGAAGCTGCCACTTTTATCAATGACAATACAGCGCTTGCCACAAATGCCACTGAAATCCACACGCGTCATGACATGAGAGGAGAGGAGGTGAGAGGAGAGGAGGGGGGAAAGGTGCGAGCTGAGAGAGAAATAAATCAGAGAGTGATCAGACCATGCAGATTTACAGAGGTGCTTCAGACCTGCAGAGGACAAAGACACAGACAGAAAGAAAAAGAGTTAATTACTGTAGAATAGAAGTGAATGAAAGTCAAAGCAGAGAGAAGACACAGTCAGAGCTGGAGGCGACACAGCACGAGCGTTTTATTTCTGGAGAATCACAGCTGAGTTTATGCACACGTCCTATAGACAAATTTAGACATGATACAAAGCAGCTCCTCATAATGATCTCGTCTCAAAACATAGTCGAACAGGAAGGGAAATGAGTTGGAAATTTGGCATGCTGATCTTGATTTTGTAAATATAAAGCACAATTGATAGTCTATGTTTATACCATGAGCGGATTCATGTGACTTTATGTATTTTTGCACAGTCTGAGACAGAAAAAAATACAGTGTAAATGATCCATGTTCACCAATATGTGCATCAAATACAAATATGGTGAGGTTGACTGAATAAACTCAAGTGCTAAAGAATATACTGCATTCAGGAGATAAAGTGGCAATATTGTTTATATCCTCAACCTTCAAACTTCAAAATGAGATCTCTGTGGGGCAATTCATTCTCAGACAATAACAATTTTGAGACGTCTTCATTGCAGAGTCTAAATCTCGAGATAATTCTCCAGCCACGGCATTTGTATAGTGTAACACAACATTTGGTGTGTTTTGAATGATTAAAGCTGGGGTATACCAAACTTGCAAGCAACAAAATAGGGATCTCTCTTAAAGGAAGGTAAAATATAACATATTTTCTAATATAATCAGCACGATGTTGTCTGATTTGACTATTTCTATTGGGACAAACAGTACGGATAATTTATGAAACAAAATAAGTTAGATACCCCTTTGCTATCATTGTAGAGATTTTAAACCACCATAACTTACATAATAACTCACGCACATCTGACACAATGGGGTCAAAACATATACCTGCATTCTAGTTTTCAAGCAATTATATTTGAGATGGAGACATTTTTAATTAGAGCCTGTATTTCTTTCTCTGTAAAAAGCTATTTCAAAGACGGCACTGTGACTCCCTGCAATGTTGTTTGATTAGAATGCTTACCAGAGTTATGTTATTAGCTGGCTGAGGCCTCTGACTGCCGTGTGTAGAGCTGGATTTGGTCCTGATTGTCACAGATGACGCTTGTGGAGACAGAATTCACATTGAGACACATGCTACAGCAGCAGTAGCAGCAGCAGCAGCAGCAGCAGCAGAAGAGAGGAAGCCATCAATGGAGCAGCCACAACAGGGACACAGACAGAAAATACAAATGAGTGGAGTTAATTGGCCCAAAACACCAGAGAGATCAAAGCTTGCAGAGGAAGTATAATGCTGTCAGAGTGGATTCAGAATGGAAGCAAAATGGAGAGCCCTGTCACTACAGTCGCAACATGAGCTCTGAGCGGTGATAGAGGCAAACAACAAGTGCCTGAACCAACAAAGAGTTTGAGAGATAACAAAACTCACTTATGAGTCCAATTCTTCCACTTTACTCACAAATAAGTGGGAACAGTTTTTCTAATATAGACGCAATAACAGAAAGCATTTTACACGAAGACAGCTCTGAGGATGTACCACTGATATATCTATCAGTGAATCTACTTTTCAGGATAGTACAGACCTAGATTAGGATTGGGGGAGAAGCGATATTGTTTTTGGATTTGATTGTTCATTTGATTAATAACAGATATTACATTCACTGACAGTATTAAAACCAAAGAAAGAATTGGGCTAAAGCGGCCCATCCTGACATAACATCACATACAGTATTTTAGCTATCAAGACAAATATGTATTTTTGAGTTAGAAATCTGTATGTAATATGTATTTGTTTGATTAGCAGTCTCTCTGATCCTAGTGTTTATAGTGTGATATTGTCTTTGTCCATCCGGATATGAGCCATAGGACTTGAACAATCAGATGCCTTCATTTGTGCAGGAAACAAAGCTAATGCCGTTGGAACAAACGCCCAAATAAGGAAATTAGCTCCAGCTAGCATATGTTCAAATCGGCTTCTTCCACATTCGGCAAACAATATGGTGACATCAGCACTGGGTTAGTCAACTCCCAATATTTGTTCTATGAAGTTGAAAGTGTTCCTATTTATGTATATAGATAATTGTTTTTATTTTATTTCAAATGTTTTAATTCTATTTCAAAGCTGGCATATTATACATTTTAATGTGTTACTTTTATCTGTAGAGCACCATGGAAAAGTGTTTTATAAAATGTGCTATTGTGGATTTGATTGGTTTCTTTACAATACGTGTAAAAGAAAGCTTGAGTTCTCTTGCTGTGGATAGAAAGTGGCTCTTACCTGTTGTCATTGATGTCAGTGGTGTTTCCTGTGGACAGAGACAGTGCATGAGGAGCAGGCAGGTGCAGTGATGGGGACGTGGGGGCAAACAGGGGTGGGTCACATACAACTACACAACATCGGTGTTATTCAGAGGCACATGAGACAAGCAGCTGCAAAAACCTCTTCACAGCATGAACCAAGAGGGATGAGTCGTTTTTGTCCACGGGATCTGCCGGCTGTGCAACTGTTTTAATCCCAGCTTTTTGGATACAGAACACGGTTTCATTCAAAATTCTCTCATATTTTGTAAACCCCATTTCGTAAAATAATCCAATAAGCTTTTTAAACATTGTGTTGAATTTGGTTCAAAATGGATTATCTTCTCTGTAGAAATTGCAACATAAAAAAGTAGTCAATTACAACATAGGTAAATGTGGCTTTTAACTTTGTATTTGCTCTGGCCTTGCTTTTTCAGTAATACTATATGCATACTTTCTTGTGGAACACTGGTAAAAGCCTGCTCGAGTGACTCGAGGATAAATGTCAAGCTTTGCATTTTTATTCAATCATTTACATATTACTTTCACTGCCACCTGGATTAAACTGGGCCCTTCACATTATATCTGTTTGCAACATTTACAAATGACCATTCACTTAAAACCAGGTGCATCATACTATTAGCAATAAAAGCAAATCTGTTTCTGAACATGACAAATGTATAGAAACACTGTATGGAAATAAAATCTTGTGAAACAGCAGAATGATGATTAATATGATAAAAATAAATCAAGTTGAATGTTGATATTTAACCCCTGAGGAGCCAGATGTGACACAGACGCATATATAAGATACATACAGTATGTTGTTCTGTATACAGTATAAAAAGACACTGTTTTCTTCCTAACTGCTCCTTTCCAATCATGTAAATGTTTATCTTATGTATTACAGCTGTACATTATTATTTATCATTGTGAACATTATAATAAACAAGCATTTTCATTGAAGGAACAAACAAATACATTACAAAAGATGTAGCCCTGAAACTGTATGAGAGATGGAGGAAAACCCAAAAATAACACAATAATAGAAATAAACAGCAGAAATATACAGGTGGAAAATTCGAACATTGAATATATGATATTCAAAAGTCCATGTACATCTGTAATTCAACAAAAAATATGAAACAAATGTTTGACAAACTCAGTACAGACAAAGCGACATAGATATCAAGCATTTCTCTTATACAGTATACGGATGATTATTGGCTCACAGCTTCTACAAAAAAAACAGAAAATTGGACTCTATGTATCATACATTTGTTTCACATTTAAGTTGAAATTCAGGTATAAAACTGTTTTTCAAGTTTCATCAGTATGTAGGAGAATAGTAGAGAAAAGTTGATCAATCCTGCTACTTCTGTGCCTATGGGTAATGTAATAAACTATGCACCGATGTCTGCCACTGCGACAAAACAGTGATTGCGCGCTGGCATTTCAATTCCAAATAATCCTAAATCTATGTAAAAAAGCGCATTTTCTCTGTAATGCATCCTCACAGACGGCTGCCCTTTAGCGAAGCGAAACCCTGGACGAGACCGGTCACTTTTGTCGCACTGAGCGCTGCGCTGTGATGGAAACGACTGTCCCCAGCGCAATGAGGAACCGACGTGGAGCGACTTCTATCATGATTGATGTTTGTCGAGCAATACAGGAGGCGGGGTGTTGTCTATACAGCTGTCATCTCCGCGACACAGGCTGAGGTGGGCATCTGTCGGCCTGAGTAATGACCTGTAAGCACAATCTATCGCCTTTAATAGTCCTGTGCTGATAGCTGCTTACGCACACATTCACACTTTGTCTCACTTTGCTCTCGCTGTAAGGGCACGGAAAAGGATTAAAGAAGAAATAATACGCATTGTTTTTGGCTATTAAAAATCAAAATGAGACTATTTACTTTGTGAGTTCATGTGTTAGAATGGGAATTATTATCTGTAGTAGAAAAAATATGCTGTGACACATATCAAGGATAAATAATGCTAAAAGCCTGCCCTATCTCTATGCTACCACCAGATGGAGGTGGAGATTTTTTATCTTTTTTCTTTTACAAATTGGAAAATCACTGTTTGTAAATACAGCCATGCGATTGCAAAGAGCAGAATTTCACTTGAGAAATTGCCAAAACTAGTTTATGGACAATACTTTTGTTTGTGTGATGTCATAGTGGTACTATTACATAATACTTATATAGGACTGTGAAGGGAGCTTTTAGACAGAAGGGGCAGAGTAACACGTTTGTGCCAGAAGTTCCTGATATTAGCGATGGATCTAAAAACAATCAGGTCTGGTTCTGGAAAGGGCAGAATGTAACATGATTAAAAGTCAAAAAAGGAAATAGGTCCCCTTTAAAATATTTGCATATAGTTAGTTTGCATATAGTAAGTTTTAGATAAGCAGCTTTTCTCTTTCCCTCTATGCTGGGGGAATTAACGGAGTGCTTAAGATCCTTTATGACATTACCCCGACAACAAGCAAACACTGAATAAAGTTACAAAGCCATTACGCGTAGATTAGTGCCCCAGGAGCGGCGGCAACCAAAGAATTGTGGTTGTACAGCAGCAGGAAATGCAATTAGCAGTCTGTAAAACTAAATAGAACCCAGGCAGGGCTGACTAATGTCAAAGTTGTGCCATAGCTTTATCCGCGAAAGGCAAAGGGCCAAAAAGTCTGCCCTCTAAAACCCGTCTCCATCTTGTGTTTGAGCAAAATGTGGTCTGTTCTCTTGAGGGCGATACAGTAGGTGGAAATAATCCCTTGGACAAACAACCTTTTGGTCTAACGTAGCATTAGCTGACCTTGCTTCAGCACAAAACAGTGCTTGGAAAGAGGCTAAGAGGAGAATTGAATTAAAGTTGAATAAAAAGGCATGATATTTTATGGGATATGAAGTGAATATATTTCAAAGCCAGTTTTTCTAATGCTGTGATGTTTTCTGGCTTTTGTAGCTCCGAGCAGAATGAGAAACAGCTACATTCTTTCATAAATCTTTGCCGATGTCAGTGTTTGCGCAGCATTTTAAGTCCCGTCCAGGTGTTTTCTGTTTTCAGACAAACCTAATTGTGAAAAAGCTCACGCAAGGCCAAGCCGAACATAACAACACATTCAAATATATGAAGTAAATTTACAAAAGTTCAAAACAAAATGACCCAAACCCCACACTGTTATACATGCTAAAATATAACAAGAAGACAAACTCAGATAGTAATAGTTGCAAATAGCACCAAAGTTACAGTAGGCGATGATGTCACATGTTTTTCATTGGTATATAAAAAACGAATGAAACCTGAGCGATTAAAACAAATAATTTATGGAGCTGTGAAGTCCTGCTTACATTTCCTTTAAAATATTAGGGGTTTGAAGGCACGAGAAGGCTAACGAGCCATGTGGTACTACTGTCCACAGCAGTTTTCATATACATACTGTACACACAGCTACATTTATTCACCACATAGCTGATTATGCCCAAACAACCTTTCACATTTGTATAATTATTTGAGAAAAAAAAGCATTGGATTTTTTACTTCTGGAATCGGGAGATGGGCAGCCCCTTTGGAGAAGGCCTGGGACAATATATCGAAATAATGAAGTACCAACACAATCAAAACTACATTCTGCCATGTGGACCAGGAGTGCAGTATTGTTCCTGAATATCCACAGGTTTTAGAGTGATAAGAAACAAGGACAGTTTGAGTGATTGACGAGATAAAACAAAATAATAATGCAATATATCAGAAAGTGCTTATGGTCCTCCTCGCTCCACTTACAAAGATATTCTGCTCAGAGTCCAAACGTTTTACAATAATGTACATATTAACAAGAGAATTATTCAAGTTTTATTTAGCGGAAGTGGGCTCACCATTTTCAGTATCGAGAGTCTCTGTAGTGCTGTTGGCAGCTGTGACCGGTTCCACTGGAAGACTGGGAGGAGATACAAAAACATTAAGACACACTATTATTTATCTCCTGTTAAAATATTCTTGAGACCATGCAGAGGATCTCAACAGCATATGAAATATTGATTAGTGTTGCAAACTACTACAGGGAATATTCCAAAGCTTATGAGCTGGTGTTACTGCAAGGTCAAAGATTAAGACGCATAAGCCAAGAAACTATCCCTAGCAGGAAATCATATACAGCTATTGTGTAATTCTAGAGGGAACTACTTTGTTGCACTGATCTAGGTGCATTGCGACACATCTGTTATGTGTAGACGTAACTCATACTGTTTTTCTTACTTAATGGAACAGATCATTCATGAAACATTCCTAGCATGTCTATTATGACTTTGTTGAGGTATACACCAACTGGCCTCCTTTATCAATCAGCCACTCAGTCAATTTGATGTCAACCTCCATACTTAGATCAAGAAGGCAAGAAGAGCTAGACGTCCTGACCACTGGAGAATTCAGACTTGTTAATTTGCAAAGGTTTGGCTACAGATTTCTTCTTATGGTGACATGGGTCTATTGGTAAAGCAGTTTATGTCCTGTATTCCTATTGGACAAGAAGACTGTTAAAAGACACAAACAAATGCTTTAAACCATGTGCAATGATTGCATTACACAGAGATGCTGTCTACACTTTGTCTGCCCACCCAATAAAAAGTATTGAGTCTGATATTCCTTGCTATATTGATTATTTGTCTATGCTCCTCTGCCACTTCAGGGCATGTAGTAAACAATGTTGCAGATGTAGGAGGGTCTGTTAGAGTCTTGTGAGGTCTAACTGAAAGGACTGTGGTGATAATCCAGTACACTCAACATTCAACAACATTTATGGATATGTATCAGTACTTTATCAGATCACCTGCTCCTTATGGACCAATACCTATGTGTTTTCTGTTTGATTGTTTGAACGGTTTGATTCACTGATCTGTGTTGGCGAACTCAATGGTTGTGTAAAGTCCTCCGAGATAACTACTGTTGTGACTTAGGGCTATAGAAGAACACATTGAATTGTTATCTGATCTGTAAATCTGCCCTATAGCCCTACGCTTGAGACCAGAGTGGTATGAGTAGTTTTGTAAGGAATAACAATAAGAGTTAGGATTTGTTTACTCTGTACTTTGTAAAGTTTTTAATAGAGAAAAAAAAAAAACTTTACATGTGTGTTATTTGAAAAAACAACATTAAAGGATTGTAGAAAAGGTTAAAAAAAGATGATTCTGCACCTACACTGTATTTTGAAGTTCACTATCACAGTCCTGGCTGTCTGGTGAGTGGGGCCTCTTGGTGGGGCTGCTCTGTGTGGACTCCGGGTCACTGTTTGGAGAAAGCGGCTCTGCGGGATCTTCTGCTTCCTGTTTGTTTTTGTTGTAGAATACCACATCGCTGAGGCCCAACGGGTGCTGACTGAAGCCGTGGCTCAGGAAAGGATTGGAGGGAGGACACAGCGGGTAATGGCCTGGACGCACTGGCTTCGCTGTGGGGAAGGAGATGATCTATTGACTTAACTATTCATCCATACACCAATAACATCTTTACTGCTGCAGTGCTTTCTCTAAAACTGTTAAAAATTTCAATTAAATATTGCACAGATGAAGCTGCAAAGATGCCTAGAAGGATAATCCCACAATCAATTGTTATTCATAGTCATTGGAAAGACATTTGCAGAAAACGGCAGGAGCACAAAATCAATATCTCACTGTCAAAAAGAATATGTCTCTCATTAAAGCAGAAGTTTAGAAAGACAAGTTCTCAAACCAAACAATATCACAGGCATAAGCAATATCATTATAAGGTGTTATTTTTAGATGTCAGACGGTTCCTTCACACTGGACTATATGAATAAATTGCAGGGGAAGGTGATTAAATGCGCATAAGGACTAGAAGAATATGAATTGAGTCTCAGGAGAATAAATAGAAAAACAATCAACTTGAAGCAATAAACAGTCTGTGCTTTTTGTACAGAATGAGTCTGTTTTGCGCTTTTGTCCTGCAGAACAATCATCTGATCTGAATAAGGATTCTATTTTGTAATTTCACTTTTCTTGTGAATTATTTGGGTTTTAATTCATTTTCTGTTCTGTTGGAGGTTTCTTTTCCTTTCTGTATACATACTCGATATAATTGCCCAATTCGAATCCTTGTTCTAATGGCGGCCAAGTCATTGATAAAGAAACACATTTCTTGTTTATGAAACTCATTTTTTGGTAGAATTGGATGTGGAAATGTGGATTCTCCTTCCTTTTCATTTCCTGACACTGGGTCCGTAACATGTTTACAGAGCAGATTCAACACATCAAATACTTTGCAAGATAAAGCAAAGACATGGCAGAAAAATCTATGGCTGACCTGATCCTGCCAGATGGGATTCAAAGGATCAGTGCCGAGGTACAAATTATTGGATAGCGCTTTGTTATTATATTGCTCCATTTGATCCGCTTACTCGGCTTTTACAAAGATGACACATAGGGGATCATGTGAGTGCTGTAGGTGAGGAGTGTGGCTGACCGATCTGCGCTGCGTGTGGGCGGCGGAAAGGGGGGCGCGTCCTGATCATCACGTCTTTGATGCGCTCCACTTCCTGTTGATAGTGGTGGCGGTCCTTCATGGCCCCCTCCTTGGCCTCCTTCAGCGCACCCTCCAGAGCCTTGACCCGCTCAGCTGTGGAACGAAGGCGTTTCTCCAGCTTCGGGAGCTCACAGCGCAGGTCTGCGTTGTCCCGAACCAGCTGTGACACAACATCCACCGCAGCTTTAACACATTCTTTCTTTTTGTCACCAGAGGAGCAAGTGTTTGGTGACTAGGAAATTGTAATCTATTTTTTTGTTTTAAATGATTTAAAAGGACCAAATTAATATGTGCAATTAGTGGTCTAATAAATTACACAAATTACAACAACAATCAAAGTATTGTTGTCAGATTCTTGCTGCCTGAGATGTTGCGCATGTAGCTCCTAAGAACTGATTACTGATATAATCCACACGCTGGAGTTTATTATATTATATTCTTTTAATGGCTTTAATTTATAAAAAGTTTGGTGCTATTTTTTGTTTATGAAGATGGAGCCAACCAACTTAATTTCACCTAACTTAATTCACAACTTAATTTCACCTAACAAAACTGGCAACCCAAATGAGAGCCTCATGTGACTATAATAGTGCATTTGTGCAATATATGCACAAATGTAGATGTTATTTAAAATCTAAATATTGTGTTTGTTTTATTCTGTTCAAGTCGAATCCTAATTAAACATTATTCACAAAACTTTATGGTAAAATATTCATATCCACAAGATCATTGCTATTGTCTCCTCTTCATCCCTGATAGTGAGGCCATAATGTCGTGCATTTTGAACAGATATAGACGTGACATGAACTCTCTAATTGAGGACCTTGAGTGGAGAGAGTCACACCATGATTATGCAGATTTGTTCAGAATATAATTAGAAACTTGCATAGTTTTGGTCAAAATGATTTTTATAATTACAGCATGCAGTATATATTCTTACATGTTATACTTGCACCTTATTTTAGACTTCTTTCCTTATTATGCTTAAGAGAGAGATGTTATACAGCTTATTTTTATGCTATAGTTAGAGATTTATTTTGTTTTATTTCAGTATAGAATTATCATTGGGTTGTATGCTCCTCATTCGTACTGTTTTGTAACTTGTGATGCAACACTGAAATTTCCCCACTGTGGGACAAATAAAGGATATCTTAATCTTACTTTCCCATAAGAGAGAAACACGGAACATACAGAGAAACTAAAATGAAATCTCACTGGTGACTGCAGTGTCGCTGGAATGATCCCAGCTGCATAATTTGCACATGTAGGAGGACGGTGTGCAGACAGACACACATCACATCTTTACAAACAGGCACCATTTCCCTCCTTACCAGTCCCTGCGGAGACCGAGCAGATTTATGTGTGGCTTCAGACTTTCATTCTCTCAGTAGCAGCGGGAGGTGGATAGGATGGCCTCTCCCAGCAGCCCCGTTCCATTGGTTTTTTGCCTGACAAACTGCTGCAGTGCGCTTTACGCCAGAGTCTACATTTTACATCTTACTTCAACCATTGATGTTATCCATTCAAGCCATTCCAAGGCAATATCCTATGAGGACCCGCTGAGGATTCACTCATTGTTTATCAAATATGAAAAGTTGGGTGTCCCTGAAGGCACACCTCACTGCTCTGTTTCAAGAACACTGTCATAATTGGAAGAAATAGTATTGATGTGCATCACATTGCCGGTGCATTGTCTTGGGAGAGCACAGACAAGCAGCATACACACGGCTCTCACACAGTATTTGAGTTTTTGCAGAGAATTTCATATTTAGATACTCAAGAACTAGTGTTTCAGCGACTAACTTTGAATTGAAATTGAAATTAGAATACTGTTCAAAAGTTTATTTACTGCTATAATTCTACGTACAATGTGAAACTAATATATGATAGACTTAGACCTACACGCAAAGTGAGATAAACCAAGTATTTATTTGTTATAATGTAAATAATTATAGTTCACACAAAAACATGTAACCCAAAATTAAACGTCTTAGAATATTAATATAAAAATAGACCATAATCATCAAAATCATAACACAAAGGCTTGGCATATTTTGCTCTGCTCATAATGAGTCTATACCAGTGCTTTTCAACCAGTTTGCTGTGGATCGTGACTGTGCCTTGAGATGTTGTTTAGTGCTTTTGGAAATGATCCAGTATCACCTGATTGGTCAAAACAATGAGAAAATAAAAATAACTGTGAGAAGATTAGAAAGATTATTTTGCACTTTTGATTTTCTACATGAAACCCTTTGATGAGAAAGACTTTGCATTGTTAATAAAGGCTGCAGAGTTTGAGCCACGGCTTAAAAAAGATTGGAGAACAATGGTTTATGAACTTTTGAATCATATTCTGAGTTTCACCAGTAACTTTTGCCTTCAATGCAAAATAAACAAATAACGATGGTGTTACCTGTTTGTGAACTTTTGAAAGCTGCTGCAGGTTGTTCTCGAGAAAGGAAATCTTCTGTTTCTGAGTGAAATATCCTCCGCTGTCACTGAAGTGCAGGTCTGAACTCTGAAATACAATACATCAGCTATTTTTATTGTTTGTGTATTTTCAAGTGGACAAAAAATGGCAATTTGACTTTCAAAATACAACATTGTTCAAAACATTGTACTGTACACTCTTATCAGTCTAAACGCTCCTGTCTCAGTCCTGGAATAGTGACGTCATGGTGTGGACTTTTATTTTGAACTTTGATTTATTTTGTTCTCACCTCATCTGTCCTATTGATCGTTTTCGCCGCCCTGACGTGATTCACCTGTGTATTTATTATACCCTGTTCCCCAATTGTTGTGCATCCATTGTTTATCCCATGTTTGTTCCTTGCTTGTTTTTAGATTGTATTTTTGTGTATTATAGTTATCCTATCTTTTTATTTCAGTAAATTACACTGTATTTAAAGTTTAATTTTGGGTTCCTTCTCTCATTTCCCCACATGACAATTGCACCACTATATGACATCACGCTCAGAGCAGTTTTCTGGATTTTAAAACAAAAGTATCGCTCACAAATTGGTTTTGGTAATTTCTCCAGTGAAATGTTTGTGCACAATAACATGGCAGTGATGTTTTATATTGGGGAAAAAATAGAAAGATTTAACTAATTCCCTCAAGTGGAAAGCATGTTCAGTGAGTCTTCAGACTTGACTCTCACCATATATTTTCTAATAATATTTCAGCAGCAACACCAACTATTTTGCTTTGAATTATTTTTTTTGCATAGAGAGGTAATTTGTACATGTCAGCGAGAGCCCATCCCAAAGATAAATGGGTTGATCTCTCTATATACGTACATGACATTGTTCTTAGTTCCAGGGAGACTTACTTTTCTAACGCGAGTGGTGAGGTCTTGAACAAACAGTTTACGAAGGTTGTGCAGGCTGTAGAGCTCACGCGCCTTTAGCAACAAACACAGTAGAAAGTGAAAAGTTGCAGCGGCCAAAAACATTGACAGGGAGAGGGAGCGATAAAACCATTGTAACTCACGACAGTATCCTCCAGGCCTTTGAGGTCTTGCTTGGACTGCTCATGGCGCTCATTAAGAAACCTGGACACGGAAAGGGAGATGCTAACAATACATTCAGAATTTATAAGGAGAGTCATGAATACAGAGCATATGTATCGTACAGTGTCGACCGTCTGCCACATGATGCAACACCCTGCAGAGGTCAGAGCTGAGGCCTATTCCCACCCAGCTGTCTCTTTATGCTAAAAGTCTATAATGGGGTCTATAAGGCTTTTCACTGCAAAAAGTGATAAAATACTATGCAATAATGGCTTGAATTGAGTGGTTTTTATATTAATTTGAGTACATTCTGGGACAAAGCCATTTAGTCTTTTTTCAAGAACTGCTGCTTTATTTTCTTAGTTCAAGGGAGATATTTATTGTATCTTTTTAAAACAAGATAATTTTGGTTGTCCCATTGGCAAATCTTTTTTCAAGGCAGTCAAAATGTGCTTGAATCAAGATACATTTTGCCATATTTTGAGCACATTTTAATCACTTTTTGCAGTGCAGCTAGCAAGAGCTAGAAGCTCAATAGGTTCAGCCATGCTTTGTGGCTACTTTTAGACCATCTCTATGGCCGTGGTAGAATACAATAAAAGCACAGTGTACATGAATACTGCATGTCTGTCTTCACGACAAAATAAGTGCACCACAAGGACGGTAAGTGACAGAAAGAAATAGAGGATGTGAAAGCGGTGGCCCTGAGGCGTCCATATGGGGAGTGTTTGAACGCTGTCCAGTGCACACAGTAGCACACACTCACGTTAGCTCCTCCAGCTGCCGGCTCTTCAGATGTTCTTGGCTCTTCAGACTCTCAAAGTCCTCTTGGAGTTGATCTAGTTCTAACTGTTGTTTCTGGTTACAACTAAAGTACAAAGCACAAAAGTTGGATCAGAATTAAGATTTTATATCTTCCTCCCATCTCCAGGTTAGTCATCTGAAAAGACATGTGCCTATGAATAAGTTATAGGGTGAGTCGACAGTGTCCTTTATGCAGAGGTTGAAATCATCACATTTTGATGCAAAGAACTCTGTGGTGTTGCATGGAACAGGCATTTTCCTGCCTAACCTTGACACAACATTGATTTTCTTTTTAAGTTATTATTAGTCAGCTCATTTTTAACATAAAAAAATCTGATTCCTCACAAAATTATTAATAAAAAAAGTGACGGGTGAGGACATCAGCATCTATAGATGTAATACTTGACAAATTAGGTCTAAAGATACTGAAATCCTTTTGACCTGGTTGATCTAATAGAAGACTTATTTTCACCAATTTAATCATGCAAGCCTTAGACCATAGACTGTAGTAAAGAGTGGACAGAGAAAATGCTGAACTAAATTCTTGGATGACGACTACACAGCAACCAAAGAGCCAATCAGAGTTGGTTGACTGGTTTGATTCTGCTTGCACTATTCTCTGGTCAAATTTGGGGACAGAAGACACCTGGCACTTAGGTGTGAGGGACCTATCTGGATTATTACAATTAATATTAGTATCATTATTCTTATCATCATCAAAATGTAAACACCTGGATCATGTACCCTGTTAACCCACTGAGTAAAAAGTGGTCAGAACGTAAGGATTTATATTTTTATGTCAGTTAATGGAATAAAAAAACTAGGAGCAAAACTTCCCATGAGCACTTCCCTGATTGGCTTCATCAAGCTAGCGGGTTTACACCAGGACACTAATATTATCCTTCTTCTTGTCGCAGTCACCGTTGAACGTAGACTTGATAATGGAATTAATTGAAAAAGTGTAGCTATGTAAAAGAATGCCAAACACTGACTCTGTGAGCTGGTCGATGGTCTTCTCCTTCTCGCTCAGTTCATCTCTCAGGAGGCTGAGCTGTTTGCTGTGAGCCTCTCTGTGTGAAGCCATCTGCTGCTCCATGGCCCTCTGCGGAGCAGCGCCATGAGGGGCAACAGAGACACGTGTTAAAAGGGAAACACTAAATAATGCCTGAGCACTGTATTACACACTCCAGTGAACATCAGGCAAGGCCACAAAGACATGGACCAAAATGCACTTCACTCATCAGGTGACTTGTAAACTTATGAATATAAAATACAATTAAACACAACAATACTCATACAAACAGTTTTATGATGTTTAAGTGATTTAAATAGTCCTTTCTAGTCCCCTTTTCATACATTTCTATGTGATCACATGCATTTGCATACGTTGTAGCAGAACAACAGCTGGAAGCAGACTGATTACATAATTGTGAGTCTCCTGACTCACAATTGTGCTCTTATAAATTCTGCGCATAAATCAGGAATCCCGACAAACCAACATATTCAATTCCACTAAAAAGACTACAACAGGTTTGAGCTTATTCCAGATAAAACGCTTTGCTTTAATGCATTGTGTAAAGGGTTTCGAGGTGGTCCTCTTGACACGCTTTATATTAAACCAAGGCTTTTCTATTTGAAAGTCAGTCATTTTTCAATTCATGATAGAATTCTTTGAAAATGATATAAAGCATTATCCAGAAGGCCACCTTTTAAAACCTTTACACTACAGAACCGGTCATGAATGAATGAGAATTTCCACTGATATTTAATTCAAGTATAATACAGAAGACTGAATTTCTCATTTGTTCATTTCAATCTGACGTTTTCTTGGTTATAGAAAGCCTTGTAGCCTGTAGCCATGTCTGTATATGAGGCTTTTGTTGAGATCACTCATGATGTATTGTCTGTGCTCAGTGCTTCCTTGGACACCACAAGAATCATGTGAAGATCGTCCTCTGTGTTAGCACTTTCACCAACACACTATTGTCACAGCGGGGTGAAAACACATCACCGGCCCCAGTCATGGCTACCTTTATCCTGGCTGATTTCTGGACCGTGGTGTGATTCTCCCGCATGGCCACCCGAGACACACTCTCTGAAAACATCCAAGCAGAATATTGGAAAACAGATCAGTATGTGGATAAGCAGAGAGCTGAGGAGAGGGGATGTCACAGATGGAGATAAACCGGGTGACAGTGACCTGCCTTTGACAGCACAGCAGCATTTTGACCGAGTGTAATGTCCCATAGTCACCGCTCAAGTCACTTTAATGATGAAAATATCAGACTACCTCCACTGCGCAGTGTTTACTCCAGAGAGGACTCAAGGACCATGTGGCGGCATGAATAAAGAGTGGATTCATTTAGCCAGAGTTATTAAAAGCACTTCATTGGGACTCCCTAAAAGAGTGACCTGGGCCTGGTGAAATGTGGCAGTTTGCTCGCTGTAACGTACAGTACATTGCAAAATATGGAGATGGCTTGAAGAATTTTTGTGTTTTTTTGTTTATTCTAAAACATCCAACGTGTTTAGAACGACATTAGCGAATCTTAACATGTGTTCTTAATCTGAAATGGATTCGAGGTGGAATCTATCTTTTAAACTACAGTCTGGTACAAGTATATCTGCTTTATGCCCAACGTGATTTTATATTGTCCTAAAAACAAAGAAAAGTGTATTGAAAGGATTCAAAGTGTGAAAGGTTGGACTACTTGAACAGCTAATGCTGTAAATGTGCCAAAGTTTGCATGAAACGCTGTTGTCTTCCTGATTGTGTGTGACATCACACTATTTACACAGGGCGAAACACTGATATTTTTACCAATACTGTACTCTAAATACTGAAACATGTACAGATATTTCCATCATAAAATTCCCTGTTTTTAAATATTCCTCTTTTTATACTAGATTTAAATTAGTATTTAAGAAAAATAATGATTATGTTTTCCATGATTTTAAACATTTGTTGAACTTGAGTTTTGGCTGGGACCAACTCTATGCGATTGTCACATTGTTATGTGGAGGACATTACAGTGATTTATCACAAAGGCTTTGGCGCTGCACCTTGAGCTTGGAGTTTGGCCAGTTCCTCTTTCAGAGAGTCATAGCTGTCCTCTAGCTGCCGCTTCTTCTGCTCCACGTTCTGCATGCACTCAGTCAGCGAGCGGATCTTCGCCTCATGCTGCAAGATACAAAACAGCAACATGAACTAACACTGAATACTGATGAGACATGGACCTGCTGGATATTATGAGCCGAAAGGGACATGAACTCAGTCCTTCAAAACATGTAGCGATCACTTGAGATCACAACATTCATGAACTGCTGTTTTAACTTTGGAGATCAACGATTTTACCAGATTACTCCGGTTTATGATTCAAATCGCTGTAAATATTCCAATCAAACAAAAAACTGGCAATATTCAAAATGACACACTCAAAGGAAATGATCTAATCCCTATTCAAGTGGTACAATTAAGCAATCTTAAGCAGTTTACAGTTTACTTGTTGGAATTGAGCCAAGTGAGAACACATCATGAGTAAACATTTGTGGATAATTATGCAAACCTTCATGTTCATTTCAAGCAATTTACCCACTGCAACACAATAATTATTGACTAAGCTGTAGAAAATACATCAAATACATTTTCCCATGCATGTATTTTTTGGACTCTGTCACATCTTTGAGCTGAGTGAGGGGCCTCCTCTCTATTTCACTTTCCCAAAGTGTCAAAACACAGTGTTAAGAGATAAAAAATGTTTTCCAATAAGAGGAAGACACCATGTCTTGGTCTGATTCGTTCATCATTTACTTTTACAATACTCTTTCTGTTGCAACAAACAAAATTTATTTTAAAGCAAGGAAGGTGAGTGCTGCAGAGGGTACGAGTGGTAGAAGGTTTAACAAACAGGTGCTCCTCAAAGACAGGGCAATCTAAGCAGATTTAGGATGTCGAAGAGAGAAAAAGAAGTGGTCTTTGTGACATAATGACCGTAGGCAGTAAATTTTAATAAAGGAATTTTATTTTTTCATTTTCAACAGAGTGCCTCAGACTTCTTTTTCTCTTTTAAACAAAATGTATGATTTATGAAGAAAAAAAAAAGTTGAAACCACAACTATTTTTGTATCACTTATTTGCCTTTAACCCAATGTTTTCCAGAAATGAAATGTTAAATAGACAAAAGGTGGAGCCCTGAAATACTACAAGGGATAGACAACTACTAAAACATTTTAGGTTGCCAGGCCTGGATTCAGATAAACCAATTTTTCTACTTTGATGCCTAAAAGGTTCGATTATCCAAACACATCTCAAATCAACTACTTAGCTCTAGCAGCAATCACTTCACTAAATCCAAACAACATGTCTTGCACAAACCCTTAAACCCAATCAGCCTTCTCTTTGTCTAAACTGCTAATTACGCCATTATTCTCACCCCCATCATCTCTCCAACAGACACTTGAAGCTTGTATGCTCGCCCTTGCTAACCACGGCCATAATTACAGCTTTGGAACCACACACTTTGAATCTTCATCACTCCTCCTCATTGTGGGACATTTCACCTGTGAGACCAGGAGTTGACATGAGGACAGCTCTTTGCCTGTCTCCTCCATCTTGCGTTGACACTCCATCTGCAGGTTGTCAAGGTAACGGCATCGCTTCACCATAGACTTCACCTCCGACTTGATCTTGCTGATGTAGAGGCGCGCCACGGTGAACTCCTCCTCGATGGCGCCGGTGATATCCGACGGCTGTGAGGAGATACATTCAAGTTTACTAATGATATCTGCGGGTCGGGTCGTGTGTGTGTGTGTGTATGTGTGTGCGTGTGCGTGTGTGTGTGTGCTTGGAGAAACATAGGTGGACTGGCAATATTTGGTCTACTTATTTGTTTTAGTTGAGTGTGTGAGCGCTTTCGTATACGTGTGCCTCTGTGTGTTTTTTGCGTGCGCGTACGTGTGTGTGTGTGTGTGTGTGCGCATCCGTGTGTATGTGAGTATTTGGTGTCTGCGTGCATGTATAAACGTGTCATTGTGAATATTATTATATTTATTATCACTGAAGGATTTTATCTTTACTATTTTTAATGCACTGTGGCTATTTATGATTTAAATGTTTTAAAGTTTGTAATTCCCTTAAAAAAAAGAAAAAAAAAAGTTTTTAATAATTATTAATGTTTACTTAGATGTTATTGCTTGTGATTTATGCTTGATGTGATGAAAGGCGCTCTACAAATAAAAGTTGATTGAGCTACAGTTAGTGTTATAAGATAAGACCAGAGAAAAACCTTCATTCGTCCTTCAGTCTGGAAATTTCAATGTCAAAGTTTCACACAATACAGAGGAATAGAAGGAGAAATAAGAGTTCTGCACACATCAAACAACAACAATAATAATAATATAAACTCTGGAGCTATAGTTGCACTTGGCTCAAAGATATTGCTAATGTCTCTATGATCATGGATAGAATTTGAACTGTTCATTTCTTGCTTTTAACTTTCTTCTTTATTCAATGTTCCTTCTTTTTTACTTTCTTATATGTATGTTTGTCTATTTGCCAAACAAAGTAAAGTTTGCTTAACGTTATGCAGAGAGGAAAGTAAAGGCGGCTTTGAAGGGGGGGTTTATATTCATAGCTGCGCAGGTAATGGGGCCGTTTAACAGATGCTTTGAAATAGGAGGAGGAGGAAGAGTGAGTGAGACTTTTACAATCTGTCTATGTTTGACGGGGGAGGTGCAAATGTGTGCAAACGACGTCTTCAACCCCTGCTGCTGACTTTCAATTCTGTTAACTTTGTTGCGTAAACTTCTCAAAGGAAAGCGATCATAGTTTTGCTATTGGAAAAAAATACATTATTCATGATATCTTCTGGATGTCTTCACTGTGACTGTCCCCAGCATCAGGACAGAAAGATCAAAAATGTACTTTCAGTATCGCTCTCCAAGAGACTGGAATTTATTACAGAAGTAAATATGAAACTGTTAAACGTCAAAGTCTTGTACCAATAGAACATTTTGGCAATGTATTAATGTTTCAAATGGAATTTTGGCTATACGACTGTTAAGCATGGACACTTTAATACTGTTGTTAGAAATTTAGAATTATATATTTATTAATGTGTAAGGATGGATATGTTTCTGCAGCTGGACACCTACATTTCTCTAAGGGATAAATAAAGTATATGTCTTTCTATCTCTCAATGTGTTTTATTGATTGTGATTGTCTCTTGACCAGGACACCCCTGGAATAGAGATGTTTGAATCTCAATTGGATTTTCCTGGTTAAATAAACAAGAAATACATGTTTATGTACACATGCTTTAAATGTGTTTGTGTGTTTCTTCTCTGACGTGTGTCCTGGGGTTTAATCAAGTGCACTCCACTTCTGTAGAGCTCTTGCTCTGTTCTACACCTGCTTTATTGTTGTACTGTAATGGATGCAGCAGACCAAATTAAATTTCTTCTCATGGGGAGGAGAAAACTAAAGGAGTCTTCGATGTTCAATCTTGATCTTGAATCATTCTATGAGCCTGTACACCATAGGTGCTCCTACACCAGTACACAAACATACAATTTAGCCTCTTGAATAAATGTGTTCTATATTAAATATTTAGCATATTTAAATGTATGCATCTCACAGTGCGACAAGAAAAAGATATTACAGGAATAACATTATTGGATTCAAATTCAAGCCTGGATAGATTTTTAAATCTTCATATACTGAGAATAGGAGAAGTTTTCTCCCATTTTTCTCCTTGTCTAACAATATCCAGTGTGTCGCTCAGATGATTTATGAGTAAACTAAAGACACTTTTACACAAAAGTAGTTACCCTTGCTACAATGTAAAGTGTGTAAATAAACCCAAAGCACACAAACTGGTAAATTAAGATTCAAAACCTATTTTGACCAGACTCTGGTCTTTGTCCGGGAATAAAAAGAAATATTGGAAGAAGGTTCAAGTTACCCACGTGATCACATATATTTAAGGACACCTGCGCTTTTAATGCCCTGACCAAGACCACAGTTTGGTCGACACACTGTTAATTTTTCCGTTAAAATACGAGATCTTACTGGACACCAGTCAGAGTGCCTGAGGTCTATTGCCTACTTCACAGTGCAGCAAGGGTAACTACTTTTATGTAAATCTGTCCTCTCCTTTTCTAAATTTTTAACAGACCCAGTGTAGCACTCAGCCCCTCTCCACCTCTTTACACTTAAGACTCAAAACTTTCTTTCAGTAGACTTTTTCAATTTGTCTGATCTAATGTCTCCCCTGGTGTTACGCACCATGAGCTACCCTTGTTTAAAATGTGCAATACAAAAATCTTTTTGACACCAGACTAAGCACAATGGACAAAAGAAAACTTTTTTACACAGACCAGTAGAGTTTTGTGATTATGTTGTGTCTTTTGTAATTTGCACTTGTTGAGTCTAGTGTAATTGCTTAACATAACTGGTGGTTGTTTCCAAAAACTAAATCTACTGCAAAACACGGCAGAGGGAAGTATTTTGGAAGCCAAAGCATAAACACATATTGAGCTACACTCATTATTGACAGTTCTCTGTGCCATATTTTTCACAGTCTGTTTCCTTTGGCGCTAATTAAATTCAGCATCCCTGCTCTCACCAGCTTGATGTCCCGGTTTCCAACTATTGTGCTGAACTCGCTCAAGTCCCTCATCAGCCCGTTGAGGATCTCAGCGATGCGTTTCCTCTGGTGACTGCTCACTTCCTGGATGCGGGACAGCTCAGCCTCCAAAGCCACGAGGCGAGTCTGGTGACAGGAATGTGGAAAAATCAACACACTGCACAAATAGGAGATGGTAAAGTGGTCCAGTCTTGTAGGGATTATTTGGAAAGATTCAACATGGGTTATAAACATTGGAGGGAGATCATTACTGAGATAGGCTTATTCTATATGCATATATAAATATAGATTATATAAATAAGACTGACTGTTTCACCATTTAATGCAAATCTGATCAAACACAAGGCATTCTCGCAGCACAGTACATCCAGGACTCCAGGGAATCAGATTATGATGGACTATGACAAGCGTATCATCCACGGGGTATAAACTTTTTCAAACACATTTTATATAAGGACAACTTATTGAAGAAAAAAACTGTTTGAAAGAAGTAGTGAGTGATGCCTTCAGTACAGAGGGAGCAGTGGGGAGTGTTCGGGCTTGTACATGTGCCATACATAAGACTGTATTGTGTTACTACTGTATGTCTTTGTTGAATAAGCGTTTCATCCAGCCCAAAACATGTATTTATGGACATCAGTCTTCCATATGAACCAATGGCTCCTGTTTGATTCTCTGATCTGTTGTTTTGTTAATCGACAACCTTGTAAAGTCCTCAAAGACGACTGCTGTTGTGATTTAGGGCTACACAAACATAAATTTAAATTGAAAACATGCATGTTATTTTGTTCAATAAAATTGTCGTGCAAAAGCCAAAAATTTGCTTCACTCTTGTTACACAGCCTGTTACGCTGTGTTTTATAATCTTCTGACCCACAGGTAAGCATCGGGCTATAAAACGGTAAGGTTTCAATTAGTTAACTATGTCTAAATTATTGCTGTATTTGGTGTTCACATGAGGCGGGTTAAATGGTTGGTTGTTTGAACACACCAGTCTGTGTCTCTCAGTGTAGAAGGGGAAGAAGAAACCTGCAGTTTTTCGTTATAAGCCCAGGTTTTTGCTCAGTGGGAAAAAGACTCAACGATTTGACTTTAGTTACCTTATCTTTTCATAAATTGTGATCACTTTTTAAATCAAGAACTGATTGGCAAGTACATTTTAATATTTTATGGCATATCACCCAGTCCAAGTCAAAACAGGAAAAAAGATGCAGTGGTTCAAATCAGAAAGGTATTAACCCTTTGACCTTATTTTCAACCAAGAACACAAGCTGGAAAAGAAAGTGGTGGCTAAATGACAAATCAATAGAGAAACAAGAAGCTATAGGCACAAGGCATCGGAACAAGCTAATAGCATGTAGGAGTGAAAAATGGGCCTTTTCTTGACCCACTCTCTTTCGAACAGCAAGGAACTTTGAGACAAAGGATTGCAGCAGCAGCAGCAGCAGCAGAAGTAATTGAAATTCTGATTACAAACCTGACCTCACTCGTACTGCTGATTGAGTGACGATCTATAATTCTGTATCTGATAAACCCTTTTTTGCAGCAGAGACACAAGCTATATTTGGATACAAAAGGAGATGCCTCTTTTCTGGGTTTCTGTATTTAGATGCACCATTGTTCACAACATGGTATAAAGAAATCAAAGCATACACAAATTACGCAATATAGCTAGGCACGTATCTGTGAAAGAGACTGCATTATGTTTGGATGATTGTATACTTCCCCATCAGAACAGGAAAAAAAAATGTTTCACTTAATGTAGTCAATTAACTGGTAACTAAACTGGTAAACTGGTAACTAAAAAACAAAATTATGATCGCACAGCCAAAAACTATTACTCATAACACCACTCAAATTCAAATGTAATGGTACAGACAGTTTCTTTTGAGTTCTTAACCACAGTCTTTTTAAGTCATTTACCACCAACGCATCCGTCCTCTTGACAGTTTTACCAGTCCACTTCACTCTACTTCAGATTCCAACTTTTGCAAGAGAAAACATTAATGATACAAACGACAAATACAATGAAAGAAGAATTGTAAATCTAAAAGCAGTTCAACAAAATAGAGGTCTGAAGTTTCCTTGTGAAATACAGACTTTCATTATATTAATTGAATCCTGAATGAGAGAAGACACTACTTTTTTACTTCTTTTCATTCCTATTTGTGCTTGATCATTATTTCTATGTGCATTGGCCTAAAGAAGAACTTTTATTTCACAATGTAATACGTGCCCGAGACATTTCACCCTTTTTAACTTTTTATTATTTTTTATTCCTGGTTCTATTGCCCGGGTCCCGGATCGAAAGCCCGTCTTTTTGTTGGAGCACATCCCTCTCTCAGTGTGTTCCTCCTCGAGGTTTCTGAGGATTTGGTTTAACTTTTTATTTTCTATCTTTTTGAGTTGTTCCATGCTAATGCAGGAGGGTCTAAATACAAGGATGATCCAGGACATTCATGAACATATTTGCACATTTATTAACATTTATGGACATCGGCCATTCTGCTCCCTATGAACCAATGTCTCTTACATGTTTGTTATGATTGCTTTCGATCTGTTTTTATGAAGTCCTTCAGGGCAGCTGCTGTTGTGGTTTAGGGCTACACACATTGATTGAATTGAATTTTTCAAAGTTACATGGCCTAGTAGTCCTTGAAGCACCCTTTTCCATTTTATTTTATTTTTTTTATCCTGATGCACTCACCTGCTCATCTTTAATCGATTAAAGCGACACTTGGAAAGCTTTTCAAATAGTTTTTAAAAATGACGTTCAGTAGATTTGAGTGCATAGTTTAAAAAGTTGAATGATGAAGACAGTGAGCGATGGCCTCCTGGTAAAACAGAGGAGTAGCAGCGCGGAGCAGGATTCATCTCTGTAGACAGAGGTCCACAGACAGTGATGAATGGACTCTATACTGCGCCATTTTTTGGGTCAACGCTTCAACGATAATTCTGCAAATACCCTGAATTTAAAAAGCTGCTAGATTACCATAACAGTAAGGTGGTGGAGATGGAGACTTCAAAGTGCCCGAAAGCCTTTGGGAGAGAAGAGGCTGAAGTAAATCTTTGTTAAGGGCCAGACTTTGAGGTAATGTCCTGTTTTAAATGAGTTGTGGCAGCACAGTCCAGGTGAGAGCTTTGATTAAGAGAGTAAACTAAGCTATTTCCATCAATTTTTGGTTCAGAGACAACAGGTGTAAAGTATGTGACAGGAATGACCTAGTGGGGATGAAATATGAAAGCTAATTTAAAAAGCTGAGTGATGATATCTATAGTCAGGGCCAGCCGCAGGAAAATTAAGCACTCATATAACTTCTGCTTGAGAAATACAGCCTATGTGGTTATCTTCTATAAAAATGGAAGCTTAATAAAGTCAATGCAATTGAATCTCCATCAATCATCTCAAACGACTTAAAAAGTAGTTCTAAATATGTCTGTCTTCCAATGTGTTGGTGGGCAGGCCTTGCAATAGTAGCGTGGAGAAAATACCAAACACCCTCCAAGCTATAGCTGCACAAGGGAGGAAAATGTAATATTTGAGGGGAAAAGTCTTGAATAAACAGTGTTCAGAGGGTTTGGTGTAATAAGTTAGAATCTGAGCGGAATGGCTAAAACAGCATAATTTTGCCTGCAGCCTTATACTTTAAATTTGTGTTCAAAGCACCCAAGGAAATGATAATCACAATGTAATGTACCATAAGATATAGATATTGCACATGGAATAAGAACCACAATACATTGTTGTTTGCCTATTCACATACTCCTTTTGGATCAACTAAATTTGTAGTATTATTATTAGTAGTATTATCTGACTAAAAGGACCGTGATGATGAGCCAGGACACTCAACATTCAACAACATTTATGGACCAATGACTATGTTTTTTTATCATTTAATTTCTTGTGTTTGACCAGTTTGATTCTCTAATCTAAGTTGGAAAATTTAACCGTCTTCGAGATAACTACTGTTGTGATTTAGGGCTATACAAGAATCAATTTAATAGAAATCAATTAATAGTCCCTGGGTAGTGGGCAGTTTAGTGTAGGTATTTATCAGTCAGAATAATAAGGCCATAAACTCTGCTCTGAAAACAGCCCTAATCACTGAACTTCCTCATGTCTCTCTGCTGTTCACATAAACAGACTGACGCAGGAAAGTGTGCTGCGTCATCAGCTCTCATAACGCAGCACCGATAGAGCGGTGTCAAAATCCCCTCCTTGCACTCCAGGGGGCGCTCTAACAGAATAGAAATACATACATTGGCCGCATCTCTTTGTACGCTGCAGGGTTAAAAGAACTTGACAGCCGCTTATAGTACTGTAATCAAGTTTTGGTTTCATTGAATAGAGCAAAATAAATAATGCTGTTTTCCAGAGAAAAAATAGCTTTCATTGGTATTTACTCTAATTATTTTAATGAATGTAAAAGGGAGTAGCCGGGTGGACGGTAGGTTAACACATGGGAACAGAACCTGGAACATCGAACAGCCTTCTGTCATGAGTCTGAAAAGCTGGACGGACTGGCTGGCATTTTTACAATTTTCATTTTTTCCTTTCTCCACAAATCCTCCAAAAAACAGAAATTCAAGATTCAATTTACTGTCATCATCCCAGAGAGCACCAAATGTGCATTTAGAGCATCAACAAGACTGCATAGTTGTCAGTGTTACAATATTCAAAGACAGTATGGAATATTACAGAAGCATCTTAACTATTTCAACAGAAGTGATTTTACAGTGGTCCAATCTCATTCTTAGTCATAGCTGATTTTTCTTATGGATCAAGTGCAGCAGGTCAATAATAAAAAAATTGCAGTATATATGCTTGACATTAATGCTGCAAAGTGACTAAAACACCACATAGACTCCCACGTATACATTAATAAATCATTAATCCGCCTACAGAGTGAGAATACAAAGATGAAAAAACTGAACATCTATAAATAGGCTTCCAATTGAAACAGTGTTTTTGTAATTGTAATCATGTGGTGTGCATATAGCATACGTACCACTTAGCGCTGGCTTCTAATTACATACAGTATTATACGCTATTCCTGCAGATGTCATTGGCAAAAGAAATCAGCGGCTATTTACCCATGCATGTGAAAAGCCACTGATTTCTTTTGTCAATGGCATCTGCGGAAATGGAATCCTGTTATGTCCTTTTAATGTCAAACTCTGAATACCTGGACAATGGGGGCTGGGGAAAGGCTGGCTTTCTGTCATTCATTTTGTTATATCATTCAATAAAGAATAAAACCAACCATTTTTCTTTCATACTTTTATTTACTAACTATATGTTACTGCTACTTATCTGTTCTGTTACTGCCCTGATTCATTGGGGAAGGGTTTCAAAAGGGTTCAGATAAAATGTGGTCTCTCTGTAATGTACATGCATTGTGTATGTGAGGACAAAAATAAAAGGGGTTTGGGTTGATAGGTGTATACTTCTTTCCATTACCCTTTTGAGATACTGTATTTATTTTATGTCAATCTTATTTTTGTTATTACTATGCATTGCATATGTGATATTGTATTTACTATTACAGACTCAATAAATTCATTAATTCATTCGTAAAAACTTGATCATTCTAGATCTCACAGGCAGTTTTACTCAAGAAAAGCTACATCTTTCTATCTTTCTGCAGATACAGTAATTGTTTAATCTTTAATCCAGACACATAAAAAGGTCCATGTAAAATGATAAATTATCATTGAAACAATCATCTAAAATGACTTCAGAAATGTGCTGATTCACCAATAGGCAAATAACAAAATTCAAACCAAATAAACAAGTGGGTGAAGTGTCTTGCCTTGAGGATACAACAAGAGTTTGGCACTTTACAGCCGTCTCATTACAGTGGTCTCTCGTCTTAGCACTAACCAGGCCATGACCTGCTGAGTTTCAGAAGTCTGACAGGATCTGGCTTTGACATGCAGGTGGCGCCATAACTCTAATTCTGATTCTGATTCTAATATCAAAGGTTAAAATTAAAGCTCGAAAATAAATCAATGAGAAAATGGAGATGAGTCTGCACAGCTTTTGCTACCAAGAGATTTTAATTCTCACCCCACAATGTGACGTTTCGGGTCACTACCCTTCATCAGACATGGAATGAATGTCAAACCACATGTACTTTAGCTAGGCACAAAAATTCGTCTTACCCCTTGTTTTCAAAAGACTTTGGTTATATCCCTATGTTTATTGTGCATGTTCTCAATCAGCGCAATAGTTCTGGGTCTACTACAATAAGGCTGTAACACAAAAACACACAATACATTTTTACTGCTTCATATTTTCCGGGATGTAACTGCAGGCAGTGACTGGTGCGGCAGATCAGAGGGGAAAAGAAGTGTGGCAGGGTCTTGGAGTGTGACACATCAGAATGATCGGAATGGGTTGTAAAATATCATGATTTATTTACTGATTCTAGATATAGATTATTTCGATTATGGACGTAAACGTAGTATTCATGAAAAAATGAATGACTTTCAAATTGGCTCAATTGAAATGGCTTGATCTGTTATTACTGTTATATTTTTCATTTATACAACGTTCTTGACATTCCTAGTTGACTAATCCTTCCAAAGTAAATAGCACAGTATTAAAAAGAAAAGAAAGAACAATAAAAACTGCAGGAGTGAGGGCAGTGGGCTGAGACAGTGAGGACAGACACACAGCCTTTTGAGATTCTACTCACGCATCTCCAGCGCCTCTCTGCGCCTCTGTCTCTGAAGAATTGAGGGAAAATGACTCCACACATTCAATCACACACAGATGTACACGGCACACACTTTATTAGGGCGAACGCAACAGTAAACACACATAGACATGATGGAGTTTGTAAGTTTTCTCATTACTGACGCTGTGGCCTGATGGGACCACCGGAGAGTGAAGGGCACGGAAAGTCTGTCCGACCTCTACCGAGTTAAAGTCATCCTATTATTATTTATGTTGTGAATTGAAAAGTAATATACATAAAAATAAAGAAAAAAATCTCACCTTAATGAAATAGGAGAGGATTCTGGACTCGGATCCTAAGTGCAGAGTGTGGTTCTGAATAATTGATGTGACAAATGAGTTTGTGGAAGGAGCACATGTTTATCACTCTAAGAGGATAGTGCCCAAGCTTCAAGTTTCATTGATACTGGTCAGAAATTCATTGCTGTTATTCATTTTGGCATTTGTACTACTTCTGCCTTATTTGGTCGGTGAGTTGTACTTTTCCGCCATCGTGACTTATTGGATGTAGCTAAGCATAGTTTTAGCAACAAAGCGTCCCTCAGCAAGGATGGGACGTTTCTGCACTGTGGACACTTCCATATTGTCCTGTTTATTTTAGTACTTCTACCGTGTTATTTTTTTTGGTAGTGCAAGGCTTAATACTCTGCTCTTATTTTGCTTTCTATTCTTTTTACTTTTTAATAAGTGTTTATTTTCCGGAGTTCTCATTCATCATAACTATGAAAATGTGTATAGAATTGCACATGACAGAATGACATCTGTAGTCACAAGATACTAGATACTTTCACACAATGTGGTATCTTAAACACTCTACAGGCCTTTTGGACAGTATACAAAACTTCAGATTCATTGTATTTGCCGTTTGCAATCACATTGGAATAAACTTGGTGGTACTTTTAGTAGTACTTTTTACACAACATAGTACTTTTACACAACATGGTACTTTTACACTACATAGTACTACTTAAAAATATTCAAATTTGTACTCTGTCACTCGCAATGGCTTTTAGCAATGACATTTGTAACAAAAATGCAAACTTCTATTCATTAGAAGAAAAACACTGAAAACCTCCCCTCCTCAGATGATGGGAGGGGTGAGGAGGGGGTATTGTTTTAACCAGAGAGCCAATATTGCCTATTGCAAGGGTGTCAGAATGGTACACTTTTGGTGCTGCATTTGTTTTTTTCATGTATTTACTTCATTTACTGCTGTATTTAAATGCTACTTTGTCAGCAGGTCAGGTACATTTTCTTTTCACAAACTCACACTGCTTTACTGCGTTGTCCTCTCCCCTTCCTCTGACTCTGCTCCTCCGCAAAGGCAAACTCAGCAGACCTTCAGGCTGCCAGTGGATCCAGGCATTTCAGTAATCTGCAGCTCTAGTTTGCGACCGAAAGAAAAGGGAGAAGTCTCGCTTCTGTGGATGTGTCAAACTAAACCCCCTCTTTCCTCGCACAGTATCCATCTGTGACTGTCTCCCCAGTCAACTGTCAAAGCTGTAGTTGAGGGGACAATGTTGACACAAATGTGCTCATGTTATTTAGATAGAGACTGAAAATCATGCTAAAACTTGATTTTAGCACATTGGCTGGTGCGCAATGTTTGCTCTGTGTTGTGTGGCTGCAGTGTCATAGAACAGGAGAGAAAGCCTTTATGTCAGTCCCCTTTTATCTCAGCTCTGATTAAACCAGCCTGACCTAAAAACTCAGCTGGCGGGAAACTTCAGAGGCTGTGATTCAGAGCATCTTCTATAGGGCAGAATTGACGGGCACATGGAGAGAGACAGGATTTCAAACTTTAGGGTCTCACTGTTCACGCATTATCCTAAGCAGAATGTGTGTGCGGGTGTGCGTGTGTATGTGTGAGTCCACAATACAATGGTAAAGGAAGTTGACAGAGGCGGAGCTGATAGGTGCCACTGCCTGTCGTCAGACTGGGACCACAATAACGATAAAAATGCTACAACAGGAAGCAGTACATGGACTAGATGCGGACAAAGTTTGAAAAATGTTGTATATTTCGTGTATTCCTAAGTGATCTTTGTTTATATAGAGCGCTGCTGCTGCCCCTAGCCCCGTGATCGGCAATCTGCCACCCGGAGAGGGGATGCCCGTGGGGCCTGTGCCTCCAGGATTTTTCCAGGTATTATTGCATACAAAATGTGTGAATAACTTTAGCAACATGCTGGTAATACTGTGATTGTGCTTTGTTCACCAAAGTTATGTATTCCACATTTGTTCGCCTTTTTATATGTATTGCACAATTCATACACAAAGTCATTCAAAGTGTTTTTACAAAAACAAACCAAGCCTTATTGTCATAATCATACATAAAGTGAATACAGATTAGATTAACCTTCGGCCTGCTGTAACCAATGGGCATCAAGAATAGAATCTAACTGGAGAAACGTATCTCCAGACACCAGCCCGCTCTCTGCCCAAATACGCTGCTGTACATTGATTAGACGTCTTTATCAGTCCGCCTCAGACTGTAGCATATGACACCAGATCAATAGCCTCCATTGACTTTTTTCAGCGCTGTCTGAACACCTAAACCTGAGGCTAAACAGATATTTTCTTTTAGAGATCAATGTTCTTTATTGTCAAAACTGACACAGAAAACATATTTGTTGCATTGCACCATTGTTCTCCAACAAATCCATTTAGCCTACATGTGTCACATTAAAGTATCAAAGAATCTTTATAGTTGTAATTGTACTTGCAAAAGTAAAAGCTACAGAAAAAGCAACAAAAGTGAAGGAGAACCATTGCCCTCTAGTGATGCAATGTTGCAGTACATGAACACAACTGCATTGGAAATACTAAGTGTCCAATGCTTTTGTTTCTTAGCCCTTCATGTCTCCACGTTACTCTGGAGGACCCAGACAACCACTCAGACTTCCAAGTCAGGTCAGGACCACCAGTAATTACAAGTTGTGTTGATATCGATGAATATAGAAACTGTATTGAAACTCAGCCACAGCCAAGCTTCCAGATGTCAGTCATGTTTCAGTCCAACTGTGTCATGAGGAATGAAAATAACCCAAAAGGCAGAACTGCAAAAATAATGGAATTTATCTTATGCAAAATCCAGAGAAAACAACACAAAATTAACCAAACAGACAACAAGAACTAAAACAGACATGGAATGACAATGACGGAGCAGGGAGTGAAGGAATACACAAATACACAAGACTAAGACACAAGCGATACACATGAGGGCGGGGCAGGTGATCACACAACAGGAAGTAAACTATGACAGACTGTCGTCTTATCTAAGAGTGGTCCACATTCACTAGAACAATATGTGGACTGTCCACAATATTTTCTGGTACAGATACAGTAACAATGGTAACACATGATTTGTCAGACCTTTCACTTTTTATACTTTTTGTATTGTATTATTCTAACCTTGATGCTCCGTGCATCTGAATCTACCAATGTGATACTATTGCAATCACCTTGATAAAGAAGTTGTTGACAAACAAGAAAGAAAGAAATAATTGACAAAATCTAGACCTCCAGGGTGTTATTTTCAGTCCATCAGCCACAAACCAGTCTATATGAATACCAAGTGTAAATATTTAAGGTGTGGGAGAACGTAATAAATTGACCTGCTGTGCTTTGCTTAGGCACTAGGGGGCGTCCCCGGGACCCAGCCAATGTTACCAAGTGGAATGGACCCAATCAGACAACCAGGTGCACACTACACCTACACATATGACTTTGTGTGTAGTTTGGATTATGACAATTACGTTTGGGTATAATGATAAATAAAAACATGTATCAGGACATCCGAGTTTGGGCGGCCCCATACAGAGGATGACGACCCCCAGAGGAATGGTCCCCCTGGGGCCGCAGGTAAAAGACCTCATGCTGGATGTATGTACAATATGTGAAGGGTGATTATGATTATAGTTTGAAAAAGAAAATAAGACTTTTATTTTTCAGAACTATGGCAGTGGGATGAGGCCACCACTCAGTGCACTGATCGGGGCTGGGATGCCTGGTATGAACATGTGAGTTTTTGATGTCTTAAACTATTAGAAGACTGTAACGTCATATTATAGATTCAATAATAAGAATTATTTCAGTAATCCAGACTTCAACACAGGTATTTGCTCACAGATGTGACTTTACAACACAGCAATAACTCTAGAGGAAAGCTGTAAATGTTTTGTTTTTTATAGATAAAACATATGTCCTGGAAAAAACTTTGAAAAGTGTAAACATTGAAAAGAGTTCATAGTTACTTCCTCAACAACTGATCAATGGATCAGAAGATCAATCACTAGATTTATTAATCAACCGTTACAGTTCTATTTATTGAGCAAATAACTATATTTCATCCAAAATATAATTATAAATTAACCTTTGATTGGATATAAAACCACAAAATTTTGGTAAATGCATTCATGTTGAGATGTGACTTCTGGACAGTGACCCTGGAGTCATGGGAGAAATGTGCTCTTTTCTCAGCTTCAAAGTTGCAAGTTTATAAAACTGTTTCAAGTAAACATCAGAAACAACGGAACACCGTGTTCCCTCCAAAAAGAAACAACATGAAACATTTTTTGAATAAATGTTTGTTTTTTATGGTTGCTTTGTGTATTTTTTTATTTATTAAGTAATTTATTAAGTATTTCATGAATAACGTCAGACTCATGTTTAGGGGTCCTGGCGTGGGGAGACCATGGCCAAATCCTCCAAACACAAATTCTGTGAGTGTTACCAGATAATGCTTTACATTTACTTGATGAACTAATCGGAAATTGTTGTGTTTTCTGCAGACACCTTACTCGTCAGCGTCTCCAGGAAGTTATGTGGTAATAATGTTCAATGTTTTATGCCCCAACATTTCTGTATACAGGTGGAAAATAAGAATATCATAAAAAGTGAATTTATTTCTGTATTTCAACTTGAAATGTGAAACCAGGTTATGATACAGACTCATCAAATGCAAAATGACATACGCTCAGCTTTTGTTTGTTATATTTCTGATGATTTTACAGCTGTGATGGAAGACTTTCATGGTTTCTCACTTTCTGTGTAATAAGTCTGTCGGTAATAATAGTTTCACATTATAAGTTGAAATACAGAAGTCAATGGACATATTCTAATTTTCCAAGTTTCACCTGGAGATTCGTAATTTTAGTGCTATTATAGGGACCACCAGGAGGGGGCGGCCCGCCTGGAACACCCATTATGCCCAGTCCAGCAGGTACATGTTTTAATAAAGAGAACAGATAAAGTAGTTTGTGAAATGCTTTACTGCATGGTAGAACAATTGTCTACCATGCACCATAAAATGAATTGTTCCCACCAACATCCATCAGCATCATGGAATGACCTCCAAAAATGTCCTAAAGGTACTCTGTGTAATTTTTACAGTTGCTCCAAATTAGAAACATGTTAACAATTAACAACCTTTTTAAGAATATTTACCTCCACCAAGTTTTTGAATTGGTGAATAGGATTTGACTTTTAAGCTGCGGTCACAAACACAACCTAAAGCCCAGTTAAAGAGGGCCTGGGCCCAGATCACGATTAGATCCAGGCTTTGCACATTGAAGAAAGACACATCTCACGCGATCCATTCTTGAGCTGTTGACGCACAGAAGCCGAGTGTAAACAGGAAGAGAAACGGAAACTGAACTCTGACAACGAGGTAGTCATTGAAGTTAGTATAAGCGGCACCAGTTGGGCCGAGCGTTGTACTACAGCACATTTGGGCTGGTACGGTTGGAAAAATAAACCCTTCACACCCCTGTGGCGACGATCCGGGCCGCTTGGCCTAGTTTGTTTGTGAAAACCAATGTGACCGTGCCCATAAAGGTCCATGAGAGCTGAGGACTCTCCATGTCAATGCGCCATTTTTAAATACATTGGTGGATGAGGGACAAAAAGGATGCAAGAATTGCGTTTTCATTTCACAGGTGTTACTCTTTTAGAAAAAGAAATATGACACAGGTCTCCAAATATTTGCATAACAGCATTGTCAAAACAATCGCCGGAATACAGATGAGTTTTCCCACCTGGTGATGCAGACGCGACACTGAAAGCTATTTTTTAAGCCACAGTTCTGCCGCGACTGTGTATGTATGCCCATGTCCAAGGCCATGTCCAAGGCCATGTCCTGGCTTCTCTGATCCTCTGATCCTCACTACTCTGATCCTCTTCTCTGGTGTTTGTAAAACACCAGAGCCTCTATGCAGCAGGCGGGTACAGCTTCAGAAAGGCAGACCTTTTTTATATTTCAGCACCTGCGCACATTTAGCTCTACCGTGCGCCCTGGTCGAATGACCAGAAGTTGGGTAGTATTGTCCTTCGCAGCACTCGTAGTTCCAAGGAACTGCAGAATATGATCTCAATGTAGATAGGAGGAAAAAACTACACTGTGTACCTTTAATCATAACTGGAGCATTCACTGTATAGTAGTGTGTATGGGACATTGATTATATATAGTCAAATATATTTGGCAATTATAAATGCTCTACAGTGGGGCAAAAAAGAATTTAGTCAGCCACCGATTGCGCAAGTTCTCCCATTTAAAAAAGGAGGGTGGCCTTTAATTTTCAACATAGGTGTACCTAAAATATGAGAGACAGAATGAGACAAAAAATACAGAAAATCACACAAATAAGTATTTGGTCAATAACAAAAGTTAATCTCAATATTTTGTTATATACCCTTTGTTGGTAATGACAGAGCTCAAAAGTTTTCTGTAAGTCTTCACAAGGTTACACACTGTTGCTGGTGTTTTGGCCCATTCCTCCATGCAGATCTTCTCTAGAGCAGTGATGTTTCGGGGTTGTCGCTGGGCAACACAGACTTTCTACTCCCTCCAAAGAATTTATATGGTGTTGAGATCTGGAGACTGGCTAGGCCACACCAGGACCTTTAAATGCAAGGTCACTCCTTCGCTGCCTGGGAGGTGTGTTTGGGATACTGTCATGCTGAAAGACCAAGCCACGTTTCATCTTCAATGTTTTTTTCTGATTGAAAGATTTTTTCATTCAAAAAAACGAAATATGGCCCCATTCATGGAGGGGTGGCAGTCAGAGCTGCACCCAATTCACACAGAGCACCAGCCCCTCACTGATCCTCCTGCAGGTGTTGAGTCCATAGGAGTCTTGATCTTTCAGCGGGGGCTTCAGGCAAAGTGGGGTTAAGTGTCTTGCCCAAGGACACAACGACAGCAGACATCAGCGGGAGTCGGTGGAGAAGGTCTCATGGTGGGCTCGAATCCACGACCTTCAGGCTCAAAGGCCAATGCTCTACCAACTGAAATAAATTTCAATTAAACCCAATTAAATTTGCAAAGAAATTATTTAAAAATCGGAATCAATTATCTGGATTTTTCTCATTCTGTCTCTCATAGATGAGGTAAAACTATGATGAAAATTACAAGCCTCCTTCATCTTTTTAAGAGGGAGAACTTGCAAAATAGGTGGCTGACTTTTTTGCCCCACTGTTTACCAATATTTGCAGTATTCTAGCCATAGTCAAAATACCTCTTTCAAAAACATTGTTCAGAAGAATGCTTTTTAAATATTCTATAACATTTGTGATAAATACTGTTCATAAATGTTTCTTGCTAATTTATGCTGTATGTTTTGTGTTGTTTTAAGACTCAACAAACTCCGGGGACAACATGTACACATTGATAAACACAGCTCCGTCTACTGGAAGCCGAACAAATGTAAGGCTGTTTCCCATTGCATTTTTAAACTTAAATGCAAAGATAAGATTACATTGCCGTGGGACATTTCGCCACATTTCAGGCTTCAAACATAAAAATATAAAATTTACATTTTTTGTCATGAATCAAAAACAAGTGGGACACAATAGTGAAGTGGAACGAAATTTATTGGATAATTTAAACTTTTTTAACAAATAAAAAACTGAAAAGTGGGGCGTGCAATATTATTCGGCCCCTTTACTTTCAGTGCAGCAAACTCAGTCCAGAAGTTCAGTGAGGATCTTTGAATGATCCAATGTTGTCCTAAATGACTGATGATGATAGATAGAATGCACCTGTGTGTAATCAAGTCTCCGTATAAATGCACCTGCTCTTTGACAGTCTCAGGGTTCTGTTTAAAGCGCAGAGAGCACCATGAAGACAAAGGAACACACCAGGCAGGTCCGAGATACTGTTGTGGAGAAGTTTAAAGCCGGATTTGGATACAAAAACATCTCAAGGAGCACTGTGCAAGCAATTATATTGAAATGGAAGGAGTATCAGACCACTGCAAATCTACCAAGACCCGGCTGTCCCTCCAAACTTTCATCTCAAACAAGGAGAAAACTGATCAGAGATGCAGCCAAGAGGCCCATGATCACTCTGTATGAACTGCAGATAACTACAGCTGAGGTGGGAGAGTCTGTCCATAGGACAACAATCAGTCGTGCACTGCACAAATCTGGCCTTTATGGAAGAGTGGCCATTTCTCAAAGATATCCATAAAAAGTCTAGTTTAAAGTTTGCCACAAGCCAGACACACAGTGGCAGACACACCAAACATGTGGATGAAGGTGCTCTGGTCAGATGAAACCAAAATCGAACTTTTTGGCCACAATGCAAAACGATATGTTTGGCGTAAAAGCAACACAGCTCATCACCCTGAACACACCATCCCCACTGTCAAACATGGTGGTGGCAGCATCATGGTTTGGGCCTGCTTTTCTTCAGCAGGGACAGGGAAGATGGCTAAAATTGATGGGAAGATGGATGGAGCCAAATACAGGACCATTCTGGAAGAAAACCTGTTGGAGTCTGCAAAAGACCTGAGAGATTTATCTTCCAACAGGACAATGATCCAAAACATAAAGCCAAATCTACAATGGAATGGTTCACAAATAGACGTATCCAGGTGTTAGAATGGCCAAGTCAAAGTCCAGACCTGAATCCAATTGAGAATCTGTGGAAAGAGCTGAAGACTGCTGTTCACAAACGCTCTCCATCCAACCTCACTTCTTCCAAGAATGGAATTCTTGGAAGTCTCTCCCGATGTGCAAAACTGATAGAGACATACCCCAGCTGTAATTGCAGCAAAAGGTGGCGCTACAAAGTATTAACCCTCTAGGCGCCACGGTCGACTTAAGTCGACAAGCTGCGGTACTGTTAAAAACGGCCGAGTGTGACCAACTGAGTGTCAAAATTCATTCATACTCCCTGCCACTAGTTGGCAGACATGTCAGACTACCTCCCTGGCCCCAAAAAACGTCATGCTCCCATACAAAATATTCGAGCAAGACCGCGTTGAACCAGTGCGGAAATCATAGCGAAGCGAATGCAGCTGCGGGGCAGCCTGCGAGTGTTATAGCGCACCAAACACTAACTTTAGACACTTTGCACAGGGTCTGCAGTGGGAACAGTGTTTCTCAGAGTAAGGCAAAGTCATTGGGAGGTTCGGAGACAGGTTAGATTTGCGGAAAACAAGCCTGGAACTCGGGTCGGGGCGCCGCGCCGCGACCTCCAGCCTCCGCTGAAGTTTCCGCCAAAGTCTCCGCTAAAAGTGCTTCCCACATATTTATTTTCAAGCCTCGCGTAATCACCGGGACAGTAATGTGTTGTAGAAGCCTTGTCTTGTGTGTGTCAGACGCAGTGTTGCCAACTCCTCAGTAAGGAAAGTAGCTATTGGCTGTCCCAAAAGTCGCTAGAAGTCGCTAAATGACGTCATCGCCTAATTTGCATAATTTGCCATTTGCAAATAACTGTAACGGACGCTGTAGGAGAGAGGAATAAGGTCGTGGGAGAGACAAAAGTGAGTAAAAACACCCTAAATATGTTTAGAACTACAAATGTACAAAAATAATTTCAACATTAACAACATTTAATGATTTTAATGCTTTGTCTAGATCCACATTACACACATCAGTTTTGTCCTGTATTGTTAAATGTTATAACAGCAAATGTAATCAAAAAGATTGTTATGTAGGGTGAAATTGCTAGCTCTACAACCAACCCTCCTCCTTTATCCGGGCTTGGGACCGGCAAAGTGACCCAAAAGACACACTCTGGCAGAGTTACTTAGGTTTATTTTTGTATTTTTTTTTTTTTCATAGTTTGGCATAACAAATGATTTAATGTGACCCACTACTGAGAGAAAACAGAGTCACGGACAGAGCTGCCGCGGATGGAGTGGGGGGTAGTGGGGGGTGGCGGTGGTAGGAGTGGCCGGGGAGCTTTGGATGTGTGGTGGTGGTGGAGCTGAAGTTCAGTCTGCAGCAGCCTGAAAACTTCCTGTGCTTTTGAGTCTCCTCTCTCTCTCTCTGCTCCGCCCATAGACTGTAGCTAGGACTGCTGCGCAAGGCTACTGTGAGACTGGCCGCCTGTAAGTGCTTTGGGACGGGGGAGGGGCTCACGTTGAGGACAGCAGAACAATACGTGCTTCACGAGTCTCCAAAACACCAGATAAGTCGCCAAAACACCAGATAAGTCGCCAATAACACCAGAAAAAGTCGCTAGATTTGTCGCTAGTCGCTTTTTTGAAAAAAAGTCGCTATAGGGGTCTGAAAAGTCGCTAAATCTAGCGACAAAGTCGCTAAGTTGGCAACACTGCTGCAGCAGCAGGGTCGCGGTGACGCGCATCACCTGGAGGCGCGCGTCTGCGCAGACTGCTCACAGCAGCAGCATGATTTATATTTTTTTACTATTTTCATGAACATTTACAATGTTACAGTGTGTGCTCTGTGTGTGTTCATGTTCTAGTGATCAATATATGTCTGTCAGTTAGAAAAATACAAATATTGTATGAAAATTCTAAAATCCACTATTTCTAACGCCAAATGACGTCACAATATGCAAATTAGATGGGGGGATTTATTCTCTACATAAACTTTGGACCATCCTTTATATTTTTCTAATTTACAGAAAGCCTTTATCTCTTATCACTTTTAAGTTATAGCCTTTTGAAATTAAGATGTCAAAATTGAGCGTTTTGGAAAAAAACCTCTGGCGCTTAAAGGGTTAACGCAAGGGGGCCGAATAATATTGCACGCCCCACTTTTCAGTTTTTTATTTGTTAAAGTGAGAGGACAAGTGCTCAAAAAATAACAATTGTAAACCGCTTTGTGACTCTGGTCTGTGAAAGGCGGTATATAAATAAAGCTTACTTACTTACCTACTTAAAAAAGTTTAAATTATCCAATAAATGTCGTTCCACTTCACGATTGTGTCCCACTTGTTGCTGATTCTAGACAAAAAATTAAATGTTTATATCTTTATGTTTGAAGCCTGAAATAGGGCAAAATGTTGAAAGGTTCAAGGGAGCCGAATACTTTTGCAAGGCACTGTACTAGTTGCCTCGCTTCTGTCAGTATGTCACAGGGCAGCTGTGGCTACAATAGTAGTTTATCACCACTGTGTATGGAATTAAAGATTGTGAAGCATCATTGAGTGTCCAAAAGAGCACTATATAAAACCGATGCATTATTATTTATATTTTTATTAAAAGCCACAGGATATTAATGTTGTAATGAATCACTTAACAAACAGCTGATTTACTGTATCTGGCCACATCATTTAATTTGAATGATTTAAAGATGAGGTGGTTTAGTAAGTACAGTAAGCATTTTACAGACCAAGATCACCCAAAGCGCTTTACAATGTTCAGAGTTCAGATATTTTTCCTTTCTCCCCCCACGGTGATGACAGAAGCGAAACGCCGAACACACTGACTGACGCAATCAACACCATCCATTCACACACTCATTACATTCAGACCTATTGAACATTGTTTTAGTGGTAGGGGAAACCGGAGCACCCAGAGGATAGACAGGGATAAAATGCAAACACCATACAGAAACACCTGGAGGTGGAGTCAAACCCACGACATTCTTACTATGAAACACAAGGTCTAACCGCTGTGCCACCGTGTCGCTCTGCTATTACACTGTTAAGTCATGACGACCAAAGCACTCTGGTAAATCCAATCTGTTTTGACAAAATGTGTTTATGTTACAACATTCACATGGAGTTTGAATATTCATTTTGTGACCTCTGTTCTGTGTGTGAAGACCATAGACCAAAGGTGTCAAAGTCAAGGCCCGGGGGCCAGATCCGGCCTGCGAGACCATTTCCAGTGGCCCCTGAGATGATTTTAAATTATTATATTAAATAGCAGCATTGACGGTACAGTATTAGGCGACAATGGCATGCTATCCATTACTAATTTTCTCAAGAATACCATAAAATTTAATTCCTTAAGAAATGTGTAATTAGAAGTTAGTTGTTATGCTATGTTTTTACGAGTCTTCAACCACATTTCAAGGAGGATTTGTTAGTAAAAAAACGCCCTCTCCACTTTTTGAACAAAACTCTCTGGTCTTATTTGACGAGCACGAATCACCAGAATGATTGACAACTGGGAGGACCAATAGTCTTGATGATCAACCCGGAAGTAGAAAATCTTCACATTAACCATCAATATTTGGTCCAGTTTTGGTCCAGTCCACAGGAACTGAACTAAATCTAATCAGAAAAGAATATCCAGTCTAACTAATGTGAAACAAGTCATTTATATAGATACCTTCATATTATAAAAAGTATAAAAAATGAAACCCACTTCTTCTTTCGGCCCCTGAACGGCCCATTAATTTTTTTTCCGGCCCTCAATCAAAATAAGTTTGACACCCCTGCCATAGACAGTAAATATTAAGACATTACCATTTCTCCAGCGATTAAGCTCCACCTCCAGCCGCTGAATGTTCTCCTTCAGTGACCTGTTCTTCTCCTTTTCCTTTTCATATTTCTTCTTCCACTGTTCGGCCGTGAGCTCCAGGTTCACTGACACCGTGTTCCGTATGGTTTTAGCTCTAACGAAAGGAAATTAAACGTGAGAACAAAAACACAGTAGGTATAAAGACCTGCAAGTGAAAACTGGAAGTGCTAATAGCATTGTGGGAATTTTCTAAGAAGAATAGACTCTTGTAGCTGCCTTGGGGGCTCAGAAAAAAGGGCTCACATCTTACTAATTGGTATGCAAATTAGCGCTTGATGGTGTGTGCGGTTGGAAAAGTATGTGACCATAATGGTGAAATGAGTCATTATCAAACACATGCATTTTAGCACAGAAAATATTCAAATGATTTGTTTGGAACTAAGAAAAGCAGACGCCAAACAGCATCTATTCACTGTGCTATCCGGCTGGGAATATCATATCACTAGTTATCACCTAATTTCACACTCCAGCAAGTAAACACTGAATGTCCCGAGTTAATTCTCTGCTTGATGTTAACGAGATAAAATGGTTCATCAAAAGTGGTGCAAATCTAGTACACTGTGAACAAATCAAAATGAAATGTCAAGAGGTAGAATTTCATCAATATGAGGTTAATACATGGTTGAATGCACACTTAACCAATCTTTGAATTATCCACATTCAATTAATAGTCAAAATCAAAAGTCAAATTGCACTGACGATGTGTGTATTCACTTGTCAAATGTGTTGCACAAAATCTTCTTCAAGTAGGTAATATGCGGGAAAGTGATCTACAGTTTGCTGTTAAATATTCATTGGCTGCGATGAGCTCCAGCTGCCATCGCTGAGAGCAATAACAGCAATTATTTTCCATTCATTAAAGCATGGTTTCTGCTTTGAATTTTCTGTGACAATCAATAAGTGAATTGGAGACATTATCTTACATATTATAACCCCCATATTTAGACTAATCTGAAATCAATATTCCACTTGAGTGGCGCCACGTTGGCCTGTGTTCTGCATTTATTTAACCAGTCAATTAATCTATAAGCTCTTAAGTCTCCCTAAAGACCCTAAAGTTCTCTGACGCACTCTTTCCTAATTATGCATTCCCACATAAACAAAGGAAACCTCAACATGCTGTCGCTGTCTGGCACCTTCGACTTATGGTAAAATGTCTACAAATAATGAGTAATATATAGGGCTGTCAAAGTGATCGCGTTAACTCACGTTAATAAATTTTTTCATTAACGCGTACAAAAAAAAGTAACGCATTAACGCATGTCCAAATGACCCGCCCATTTATCCATAATATCACTCAGAATGCTGCGTGTGAGATGCATCAGAGCAGGTAGGCCTTCTGCAAATTCAAGTTTTAAAAGAATACGCGCGTGACCGCCTCCTCCTGAAGTCCGCCTCCTCCGCGGCCGCTCTGGTTGTGAGCCGCTAACAAGAACACAGCTGTGAGCGGCTGTGAGCGAATGGCACCGCGGTAACATGGTCATATAAGACCGTACACGCCACAGAACTATTCTCTGCATATTGTGTTTGTGTCTTTGCAACCTGTGCGTAACCCGTGTACGCAAATACACCGCAGAAGTGTCCGTGTCTCCTCCTGAAACTAAACTTAACTAAACTCGCTGAATTAAAGCTGGGGTATGTAAATTTCCCGCTTTCGTTAACAGCTCATTTTGGTTGTGCCCAAAAGCAAAAATGTGTGCAAATCAAACAGATTTAAGTACATTTGGTATAAATGACAAAGTGTCATTACATTTGATAATCTCATTTAACTTCAATTGGAGTGGATTTGAAATAGAATGTGAAAAATGCGATTAATGGTGAGTTGACTCACCATTACGTTGCAATTAATCAACTAAAACATTTTAATCATTTGACAGCCCTAGTAATATGTAATAATAGATACATCTTTGACTTTATCTGTGTGAAATAACGTAGGTAGAAAATATATGGTGAAACAAGTATGAAGGGTAAAAATAAATGCTTTCCCCCTGTAACTCCCTATGCAACTACCAGAGGGAGGAGATTAATTTGATTTGTTTTTTATACAAATTTGAAAATTACAGTCTGCACACACAGACACATGATCGTAAAGAACGTCATTTCACTAAAGAAACTGCCAAAAGTAATGTAGTGCTCTGAGTGTGATGTCATAGTGGTACAAGTACTATCATACTGCTCCAATAGTGTGATGTCATTGTGTTGATATAGATTGGGGAGGATTTACACATTTGTGCCAGAAATTCCTAATGTTTGTGTATATGAGGGAACAATGTTGTAACATGGTTAAAAAGTCCAACTATAAAGAGATACAGAATTTATTTTGTCTTGTGTTGCTTATCTATCTTTTATTCCTGCTTTTATGTTACAACACATTTACCCACTGTGGGACAAATGGAGTTTCTCTTATCTTATTTTATTTTACTACATAAAACTAGAGGATATTCAGATCAAACACAGGTCACTTTGTCACCAGGGTCGACTCGGAGAAACGCACAGTAAACAAGATCTAAAACATCTGCTTCTCAAAACGCTTGAGAACCTCGCCCACATCAGTATTCAAATTAGAATGCAATTGTCCCGAGGTCCTGTGTTTGAGGACAGCATGAGCCGAACAACCAAGGATGTGTGAAAGACTGAGTGCAACCGTCTATGCATAATTATCATATCAAGTACCGTTGGCCAAACATCAGGGTGGACTTGGTCTCCACGTCGTTGTAGCTGGAAGGGGAGCAGCATATGAACATTGTGGTGCGACAGTTTCCGCCCAGCGAGTCCTGAAGGATGCGTGTCATTTTGCTGTCTCGGTACGGCACATGGGATTTCTGCAAAGAGAGAAGTCAAAAAGGGAGGGCCCCAAAAAAAAGAGCAGCGGTGGATTAAAAGGATTCCCGGTGCTGCAATGCCAGACTTTGCTGTATCACTAAAAGAGAAATGTTGTGAGCACCAGCCGTGAAGAAAGACACAAGAAGGTTTTCTTTGCTGCACTGTCGCTCATAGCATTCATGTTAAACCATTTCCACTCTGTCAATCAGGCTACATCCTTGAGCTGTGAATAGGGAAATACGTGTGTTTATTAAACAGTCAGGAGGCATTTGACAATTTCTCAGTATTTCTGTGTAGCTCATAAATCAATGAATGCTGGAGTTTAAATAAGACAGGCGGATGGTGGTGCGTTATAATGAGGTGAATGGGGAAAAGCATCTTTTATCTACAGCATGAATAGCAGCAGTATGATACAACTGTTTAATGTTGAGAATTAAGATCAGCGAATTACAGAAACACTACAACATGCACTTGGGATCAATAGAGATCAATTTACACTGATTATTCAAACCACTTCATAACAATGTCCATGCTATGCACAACTGATGTTATTTGTTCAAGCCCCCGCCATCTATACATTGGAGAGTTATAAATGATTTACAAGGAAAACAAAAGAGGACCCAAAATGCAGGGGAATAATGCATCAGTTTTATCTATTTCTTGGACACTCAGTACTTAACAACTAGATAACTATTTCTTAGTACTAACCAAGCCCTGCCCTGATTCACTTCAAAGGCCTAATAGTTTGAGAGAAATGTAACCTCTCAAAGTTAAGACATAAGAGACAACCTCACGTTGGAGGCCGCCACACTATACTTCAATGCAATGATTGTCTCTCATATGCATACTGCATGACCAGCTGGGCAGCTGCATGTAAGACCACATTAAAACCTATTGAAACAACCTATAAACAAACACTTACAATTTCAGACAGGAAACCAAAGACTCACCATCACTGTTTAATCTTGAGAAAGCACAACATATTAAATTGGGAGAGCTTGATCAAATATGCAGACTCCATCCTTGTATACAAGGTCCTGCATGGTCTGGCACCTGCCCCACTGCAGGAGTTTGTTAAGAAAAATATATACAGAATCACAAGTGCAAGTTCTCGGGGTGAATATTATTACGCTGAGAAAAAGTGACTTTGAACAGGCTGTCTTCTCCTACCGCGCCTCACAGAACGTGAACTATCATCAATCAACTCTTTCACCAACCTCCATCCTCCTGGACAACCAGACCTGCCAACATGGCTGACCAGTGACAAGGAGCACAAGTGTATGAATGCAATGAACATGTGCAACAGATGTATATGTGCAATAGTGGGTTGTGTGCAATACTGTAGATGCGGATATGTGCAACGGTTTCTGTTTTTGACAATGAATCGCCTTACGCTGGGACACTGTATGAATTCCTGTTGTTGATATTTTTAACTGCTGTATTTTTATTGTGACCTGTGACCCCGTCCCTTGGGAATACAGACGAAAATTTGCTTTAAGCTACAATCGGACGTGTCGATGAATATGCTCAGCCATATATGTTCACTGACATGTACTGTCCCAGTCAAATAATTAAATACAAATATAAAGTATCTGGCTATTGCATGCAAGATTCGCCACAATTCACATGAGGACAGGAAGTAAAAACAAGGCAATACACTTCATAATAAAACTATGCTTATGTACAAAATAAATCCACACTATGACATTTACAGAGGAGAAACAATATGAAAGCTATAACTAGTAAGCATTTTCAATTCTTACTCATAGACAAGTATTATTGACAATAATGATGTGGGAAGGGTTCAGTGTTAGTCTTGGAGAGAGGCAGGGTGTTGCCAAGGGATCTCACTGATGTGTAGTCATTTTTCACTTTAATGATAATATATAGAATCTAAAAAGCATCTCCGAACTCAACTATCAACCTTTCCCCCCTCTCCCACTCACTACCTCCAGCCTCAGATCAACTCATGTCTGCTTTTTCCCTGGTCTCCTCTCTTATCATCATAACCAAAGTTTCGGACACAGAAAAGCGATTTTCTTAGAGGCTTAATATTGTACAATATCTTAATATCTCTGTCAGTGACAATACAGCCTTGATTTTTCAGCGGGGGCTTCAGGCAATGCAGGGTTAAGTGTCTTGCCCAAGGACACAACGACAGCAGTCATCAGTGGGAGTCGGTGGAGAAGGTCCCGTGGTGGGCTTGAACCCACGACCTTCAGGCTCAAAGGCCAGTGCTCTACCAACTGAGCTACTGTCGCGCCCACAGAGCAGCCGTCCTCCTGTGGACTCACCACCTGCAGAGGATCAGTGAGGGGCTGGTGTTAAGTGAATTGGGTGCAGCTCTGACTGCCACCCCCCCGACCCAGAAATGTATTAAGGGGAAGAAGATGGATGGATGGATGGATCTTAATATCTCTGGGAGTACTGATCCAAAAAAAGACTCTAGTGATCTGCACCTGAAGCCTTTATGTTATTGCAGAACAAGTTCCATAAACGTATTCCTGTTTTATACAAAAACATTTAAATAACCAAATCTAGCGATGGTGCTCAACTCAATTTACCGGTCAGTCATATAGGCGGAGCTGAGAGTAGAGCCGCTGCTTCTCCACGTCAAGAGGAGCCAGTTGAGGTGGCTCGGGCATTGGAGTTTTTGTCTGCTTGTCTTTCAAACAGAAGAAGTTGTATTTGCAAGAAGGAATTACCCCGCTCCATCTCTAAGGAGCAACTGGCTGGCTTCATTCTTACATTTTTACATCTATGCAGCACTCCCTATACGACACAGTATACGTTTGTATTTTTTCAAGACAAAAAAAACAAACAAAAACTAACCAAATTGAAACTGTATTTTGATCAATATGAAGAAAACAACAGTGACTTTTCCGTATCCGTTGATAATGCAACAGCTTCCTCTGTTACATGAGCTACAAATACCTGTTTTTGTTTGTAGAGCAAAACTTGGCAGAAGTTTCATAAAATCTAGTAATTGAATTTAAAAGTCTCCTAAATGTTTACTGCTTCTATGTGAAAACAAAATCAATAACCACATAGTAACGCTAAGTCCAGCAGGAAATAGAATCATGGTTTTCTTACCGTTCCTTCTGCGAGGGCTGAGATGACGTTCCCCAAAGCGGACAGAGACCTGTTGATGTTTTTGGCTTCATCCAGCACGGCTCCCTCTGCACCTGTCTTACTGACCTGACACAGATAATGCAGGAATCAGACCGAAACTACATTTAAACACACGATGTCAAAGAGGACAAGGTTCATTTATTTCTTTTCTAATAATGGTGAAAGAGCAGCCTCGGACTTTACAGCAGTGACGCTAATTGGGTCTGAAAATCAATACGCAATTTGCGACTAACTGGAGTGAAAATTAAAATGGTGGTTACAGGGCTCGTATAATGTGCTATGTGTGTGAGAGTGGATTTTTGTCACATTGTGGGGACACAAATGTGCAAGCCTGCCTTCAATATGGGGACAAAAATAAGTCACTTTTATCTTAAACTATGATCACATTTAAGTTGCAACTATGATTTACATGGCTCAGTCTGCAGAAAATGTATACAGCAGGTGTGTGGTCCTCCTGTGTGGTCTCTGTGGCAGTTTATCAAAACTACAATTTGATTTTTTTCAAGACAACCAATGGAATAATATTATATGGAAAACCATATATTGTATATTCTAAAAGGGGTAATACATATGTAATAGCATACTGGGCTAAAAATACAAGGGGCTGCAGGCAGCTTTCTGATCCTATATTGCAGATGGCTCTTAGGAGTGGTAGTATCTACACTCAGCCTAATGTTTTTGATGTCTTCTTCCTCGTTCTACAACCGGAATCCTGGATCTATAGCCTGTTTTTCCATGGTTGCTCACTTTTTTCCCACTGCTTTTTTGTGTCGTTCTGTGCCGGGGTCTAAGAATAATGATGAACCGGGACATTTAAGGACATTTATTACACGGCTCCTCAGAGCAGCAGTAGAACGCTCCATTGATTTGAATGTAATTTCAAAACGTTCTACCGGTCATTATTTCTTGATAACTGACCTCTCAAAACAATAATGACCGCTGCCATGGCAACGCAACCTCTGCTTGTAATTCAGATTATTAAGCTCAAAAAACGCAAATACCAATTAATCAACACATTTAAATGTTAATCGGAGAATATATTATACATATACATTCTTAATACACATGCACGGAGGTTTTCAGAAGTATCTGTTTAGGTTTTCATGACAAAAAAGCGATCGCGACGTAGATTCCGGGACATTTTCAGACACATTTGCAGAGGATCGAATTGTGAATTTAGGTTAAGTTTATGTTTGCGTCACTCACCGCTGATGTTCAGAATTCTTTGTTCAGCTTTCATGTAGTTCCAGAAAGTTCTAGTTTGGAAGTTGCAAGCCTAACTGTTACTCGCATAGCCACGGGAAAACCTTTGGGAACTATTTTATTTCTGTCATTAAATAAACCTTTCGGCATTCCTAAAAGTGGACCTAACTTTAATTTGTCTGTTCTGTTGGTACAAAGCCGTATAATAAGCGGAAAATAAGTACCGACAAGGCTTCCGCCCTGAAGGTACTACTTATTTTCCAATAATGACCTGCGTACTATACGTTATCCCTTACTTATTAACATTTGTGGACATTTGTAATCCAGCTCCCTATGAAACAATAGCTCTATGAATGTTTTTATCTTTTTACTACGGGTGTGAATGTGTGTGCTTTAATAGATGGATGACTGGGACTGTAGTCTATGGGTTGTTGTTTTTAAACAAAAAAATACAATGGACAAGAAATAAATCTATTAATGAATCACTCTATGGATTAAAAACTGAATATATTCAAAATATAGAAGTCCTAGTAATGTATTTTGAATATATATCCATATTTTTTCTCATAAATATTATACACAAAATTGTACTTAGACACTGGTATCTAATCTAATCATTGTTTGTGACATATTGTTTACCATACAATAAAAAAGCCACAGCAACCATACACAAGAATCCTCCTGCGTATGGCTGCTACTATATTTGAATGAGGCTGACATTTCCACATCATAATTTTGTTCTTCAGAAAAGATCAGCGCTGTTGGCATGTGGCTCAAAAGGCAAGCAAAATAAACTTAATTAATATATAGGGAACAGAAGACTTTGATGCATTTGTGGAGGCAAATAAATCCCCAGACTCCAGAATCTCTACTACAGTCACACAAACTGTGAAGCATCATGGGACATGGTCACAGTGGACTTAATGAGCGGCTAATTCCTAGCTAACAACTTGGATCTAAGCTTTCTGTAGGTGTGCTTTCAACTTTGTGTACAGTCAATACTGTTTTGTATCAAAGTGCAGCCAGTTTACAGCCAGGGAGATTTCATTTTGTCCCAGCGGAGGACCAGGGGAACTCAGGCATGCAGCCTCAGCACTTATTAGCTAATGAAACTTGAGGCTCTTCCCAGCACTACTAATACACGACTTACTATCGTTTGCATAAATACCATTACAACCACTAACTCTTGACAGGTTGTGTGTGTTTGTGGTTGCTTTTTCCCCTTACTTTCCACATTCTGACCTATGCCCTGAAGATAAATTGTTTCCCATGTGTATGACAACAGAAGAAGGATTCACAGAAGAGAAAGGATTGGTTCTTACTACAATCTTGTCAACCTGGGCAATGGACATATTCTGGATCTGTGTACGGCCATTTTGTCTACATAGCAGACACTCCCACAAAACATGACTTTTGCATCTCAAGCAGAATAATTTCAAAATGTATTTCTGGATTTTTTGTGTTGTGTCAAGAATGAAAAATGTGCAGGAGAAAATTGACCTTGCCATATTCTCTAACAGTGCAAACACACCCCATTTTTCTTACCTTTTCACTCCCTGCTAGGTCAACTAAGTACAGCTTCCCACTCATCTTCTGCTCGGTTTCCACATTTTCCTGTTTGATATTTATCAGGAAGATGCTGTGGCTGCGGGAGCTGTGCTCATTCATGTCTGCAGAGGAAGCAGAGGAACAGAATAAGCCTGGATAGGATTGAAAAAGCTCCTTCAAAGCTGAGACAAGAAGTAATTTTGCGGCTCAGAGTATGTTCCTCACCTATGATCCTTTCTGTTTCTTTGGCTGCACAGAACATTGGCTGTTTATCATTGACGGTTTATTACAAACCAGGTCTAGAGTATTTTTAGCACAAACAGCGGAAAAGAGAACAATGGGAAGCTATGGTGTCCTTGCTTTCTCCAAAGATGAATCCTGTTTACATACAAGCCTTAAAAAATAGATCATGATGGCTCCTTTGATTTTTGTATGTCCTACTCAGATATTAAATATTAATACTGTAAATATTTGATAGACTCTATTGCAGAACAAGTCTCAACAGAGTGCATGTATCTAAAACCTCATGTTTTGCCCTATGCTTCTCCTGACCTTGTGCATACTCTTATGCTTAATTGCGAATGAGATCTGACGTGAGATGCCTGCGAACAGCGGTGCGACTCACTGGTGACGGCGACATGGCGGTTGGCCTTTCCTTCATCTATCACATCCATCACTTCCTCGGGGCTCGTGACGAAACGCTCCGTACAACCCTGAGATTCCACACAAACCAAATCAAACACGACGACACGTCACAGCAGCACATGTTTATTGAATAACGACTCAAGGACCTCACCTTTACATAGGGAACCCTGTATCGGTCTTCGTGCACTGACAGGTTGGTTTTTGTCACTAGATTAGAATAAGGAGGTCAGTGACGCAGAGGCCGAGGTTGCATCTATGTTCTGTGTTTTCTGTTTTGCATAACCAGACTCTGATCCTTCCATTTCTTATCTGTCTCTAGTAATTCACTGTGAAATCCTATCATGCTCCTTTATTTCAACATTTTCTCATTTTAGTGGCATGCTGTACCGTAATAACCTTTCTAAACCACTTTTGACCTGCTTCATACACACTGCAATCAAATTCCCCTCTCTTTAATTACATTTGACTAGGGTTAGATGCCCTTTAGTCGTCACAGACCTCTCTCTCAGTCTGCCAATCCGCTACTAGAATTTTGTTAACTTGTTTGTATCTGTTTAGCTCTTGGGGAGTGCTTCCATATTTTTCACATGCCTCTTAAACCCCCTGCATAGTGATGGGGCCTCACTCACTGCAGTCGAGCTCCATTAAATATGTAATCACTACTACTCACGGGTTTGCTGTTTTTACTCCTATCGTTTCACATGGTTTTATGTCGCTATAAAGGCTATGTAGTTTTACAAAAAAGGTGAAAACCAATTATCACCTGCAACTATCCAGTATGTGCAGTCTTTTCTTTGTTATGTCGTCCTCACTATGTTATCGTTTTCAGGGGCCAGGAAAAGTATTGTCATTTCAATAATACATAAGCTTTATATGCAGAGTAAGCAACCTAAATTCCTGGCTTTCTGCCTTTTTAATTGAGTGTTTGCTGCGGAGGGAAAAGCCATAGAACAGCAAGTGTGAGCGGTGCTTTACCATCTAACAAGTCCCGGATTTTGTCCATGTAGATTTCAAAGTAGGACACCTGCAGCAGAACACATGAAATTGGATCAGATGTTGTGTATTAATAAGATTGTTAAGAAGACAGTCCTCCACATGAGCAGCATGTTGTTCTGCTACCTCTCTTATTACTGTTAGTTAGGTTTGGTGTTTAGTTTGTGGCTGTGACTAAGAAAAGGAGGAGAGTTGATGAGATGGAAACGATCCAGTGGAGTTGCAAAGTGGCAGTCGACAACTAAACAACATAAAAATGTATGAGTAGAAACTAACAATCATACTTGCACGGACAACTGTAGCTTTCTTGAGTTAAACAAACGAGAAGTGGCAAGTTCATTTGTATATATAAATTGGATGGTGTAATTAAACTTGAGCAAAAACAAATTGAAAACAAAACAGCTTTGCCTGTTAATAATAGTTCAATAGTACAACACAAAAAGTACATTTTACCATCACACTTGGTAATAGAGACAGTTCTTTATATATCTTCTCACATTTCCACTACAGTCTTTCTTTCTTCATTGCAAGAAAATGTTATTCTACATGTAAATATTTAATTTGCAATAACAGGTGTCAATTAGAAGAGCATTTCTTTCAAATTTACTGCAATAACAAAACATCTTGAAGATTGTAGTAAGAGGAATACAACTATAGCTGTCTCCCATCACAGTACTAACCAGGCCCTTGCTTGCTTAGCAGCTGAGAGCAGACAGGCGCAGGTTTTCAAAAGCAGTTTTGGACGCAATTAAGGAAACAATGGGTGAATCCAGTTCCTTTAACTAGATTGCATAATATCTCCCTTGATTGATTTAATAATCAATGAGAGAGACACAACAACCAATAAACTGACATGTACCATGTGAGCAGCACATGTCCTTTGAGATCTATTTGACAGGAAATGGCATATTATGTGGGTTAAGTGTGATAATTAATACTTGGGGTGAATACCCTGTGCTATTCATTATTCAGCCATGCATATATAGTATATCGGTACACACTGAGAGGGAATTGAAACCAATTCAATTGAACAAATGGAAACACACACCAACCTTGATGTGAAACTCCAGGTTCTCATCCATGGCAAATATGTGCTCAAAAATGTCATCTGCGATGCGAGGCATGATCCCCATTCCCTGTGGGTCGTGAAGGTTCCCCTACAAGAAACACAGAGCGAAAGTAAGTGTGGGGAGAGGAGGATGGATGAAGACCTTGGGGTGATTTAAGCAGCTGAACAGTGAAGAGAAAAGGGCTGGTTGGAGCACTTGAAAAGACTGGGTTGTCTCCCCACGAGAGTTGTAAAAGAGGTTAGCGCCCACACATGGCTGCAAAGTGGAGATAGAGTTTTATGACAGTGATGGAGTAAGATTTACTGCCTGAGCGATTGTACTCCATAAAAGAAGGTGTGTCCATGTATGTGCCGAACAATATGGTCTACCTCCATAGTGTGTGTCTTTCCAGATGACGTCTGCCCATAAGCGAAGATGGTGCCGTTATATCCACCCAGGACATCTACAGCAGGAGAGACATAAAGCAAGGTGAAACCAGAGGACACTGGAGCTGAGAGGTTACAGTGTCCATGCATTGGCTTTATTACAGAGATTAACTATTATCGGAGGATCTGGAATCAAACCAATGGCAATAATGTGTTATTTTCTTTTTTTATTTAGTAATATAAATGTATTTGTATTTCATAGACTTTCGTAACTTTAATAACAAATAATCTTAATAAATGAAATAATAATGGACCAATAGTGTTGAATTTCTGTTAAAACTGGGCAGAATGTTTTGCACAGTATTATACAAACATAATTAAAATGTTTAAAAACATATTGTTTTGAGTTGAAAGTACCTGTAATAGATATGAATCAAGATAAGTATTGTATCTAGAGGTTCTGAAAGATATCCAGCCCTAATCGAGCATTAGAGCTCGAGCATTCAATGTAGCAGCCTGTGAGTCCAAGACAAATTTCCTACGGGACATATAAATTATTCTTGAATCTTGAATCTTACATCAAGGAGAAAGTAGAGTTGATGGATAAAGAGCAACTAACAAGCAGGCAATCTACAGGGCAATCTACAGTAGACATCAAAATGATCCACACTGAAATTCTTCATCATCAAGATGCAGAATATTGTGTGTGAAATCCAAAGTTAAAATGAGACTAAAAAAGGCTTAAAGTGTAAATTCAATAAGGCCAAAAGGTGTAAAGAATTATAGTACTGCTTCATTACCAAATGTTTGTCAGAGGTGACACGTTTGACGGATCGGTCAGATCCATGAGACTGACCATCGCTCTCGCTGAGGTGGTCTCTGGAGAAGTGAGTCCATGAGGCCAAGGTATAGGCCCCCTCATCTCTGTAGATGATTTATATAGCTTCATGTATGAGGCTATAAGACCATTCTCCCTGTGTCACCTTTGACAAAGGCGGAAGTCATATTAAGTCATTAAGCGGTGCTTTATTAAAGTGATTGTCTGGAGTTTGTCAGAATAAAGAGAGATAGGTATAAGTACATGATTTGAAAAAAACGACCCAAGCTCCCTCCTCCATCCTTTCTGATTGGTCTACGCCTACGTTTCTGTAACAATCAATCAACACATTTAAATGTTAATCACATTATAGAACACAGAGAGAACACATTATACATATACATTATTATGATTATTATTATTATGATTAAAGTGAACGGCATCTTGGATTTTGAGCTATAGCTAAGAGAAGGGAAGGCTAAGGGAAGAGAAGGCGGGACTTACCCGTAATATTATAATTGATTGATTGTTTTTATTTATTTATTTATTTATTTATTTATTTAATTCATAAAATGACTTATTTTATATCAACATTTAAGGCCATGAGGTCAATTTTATACAATTCTTAAAATGTGTAATTAATTTAGAGTTCCAGACTATCACTTTAAAGCTCTAGCTTCTTTACACTCTTTCCTTATTAGAAGAACAGTTTAAGCATAAAAAAGACAAAAAGAACTTTGCAAATATAGTGCTATACATCATTGTTTCAAAAACCCCAACACTTTAAATGTTGCTTTTACACGAACAGCCTGTCTTATAAGTATTGTATCAGTTTTATCTCCCCACTGAAAATAAGTGGTTCTCTTATCTTAGTGGGCAATCCAAGAGGAGGTACTGCAATACTGATAATCTGCCATCAAATGTTTAAGTCCAGGCAACCCAGACAAAGACAAAAAAGCCTGACCTTCAGCTGGAATGACACACTGTATGCACTTTTAACGCCTATGTGCGGCAAGTGAACACGATATCTAGGCTTGGTTAGTTTTAGAATGACCTTTGTGGTTGTATGAAACAAACATTCATCCTGCTTAGCCAAAGTCAGGCTGCTAAAAAAGATGAAAGATCAAGGAGCACAGTTCTGTTGAAAGACACTGCTGGCTCCATCTCATAAAGTCGGTGGTAAAATCATTGATCCGTGCAGACCAGCTGACCTCAAACTAATCAGAATGTGTCTTCCTTCACCACCTTTTCCTTCTCTTCATAGTGCTGCCGTTGTACACTCGCTGTCTACTTGTGTCTGTGTGCCTGTCAGAAGACTGGAAGGGCTTGACATGTACAAAAACACAGGATCAAGCTTGTCTTGACCCACAAACAAAAACTATTGTCTATGAGAAAGTGTTGAGAAAAGGAATGGGGGAAATTGCCTGAAAGTAGTCTGCTGGATGTAGGGAGAAGCTCCAATCTTCATTTTTATTATATACTTTTACAAAGGGTACAATGTCAAACCCTCCCCGTTTTCTTTCACTTTCATATTTGTTCTTGGGTTGTACACTGCCATAACATCCAGCCAATCAGAGGACAACACACAAGGTCAAATGTCTGTTTTAAAACTTTGCTTTGATGCGGCAGACAGAGAAGCTATAGAACACACAATCATTTTAAATGCGTTCAATAGGCCTCAGAGTGTTAAATAAATTAAGCTTGGACATTTTTCAATTAGTAACCTAAAAAATGTAGCGTTTTTTTCCCTGTTTTTAGTTATGTTTTGTCATCAATTAATATATGCTGTAGTTTACAACCTAAAATGTACCATCTCTGTTCTATTAATGTTTCAGATTCCCCGGTTACACAAAGTGATGAAATGTCTTTGTCATATGCAAAAAAGTAAATGACTCACCTTTGACGATCTGCTTGGCACAGGTGTTGTAGACCTGCTCCTGGGTGGTGTTTGTGGGGAACACATTGTCAAACACATACGGCCGGCCCTGTAAAAAAATAAAAAACAGTCGTGTTAAAGCCTTTTTCAAGACAAACCAATTATCAGCTATTACTACAGAACACCTCAGTCAATTGGCACAGAAACAGCCTGAAGGAGAGTGCAAGTTACAAAAAATTTTATATGATTGCTCACAACTTACACAAGGTTGGGAATCAACAAGAAACTGCTTAAGATTTCTGTTCACATTCAGCACATTCCCTAGAGTCTTTTGCAGCCCACTGGTGGAAGTGTGTGTGCAGAACAAAGCTATATGTTTAAGTGTCAGAGAGCAGAGGGCTTACCATCCTCCTCAACTATAGACCTTTAAGTCCCCTATCAAGGATCACTTTGAACTATCAACCAACTGTATTGAATGGGTAAATAATGTAGGATTTCTCTAATATGTAGGATTTCATGACTTATTTCAAAAGAAAAAAAGTGTGTTTAGTGCAAAACAATAATTCATGTTCATGTAATGCATTATAGGGACAATAGGTAATATTGCACAATGGTCTAATATAGTGGTCATTACAATTATAATCCAACTTTTGTTCAACAATCTTCCTGCCTACGATGTGACACCAAAGCACTGATTACTGATGCATTCAACCTGCTGGGGTTTGGATAGAAACGGTACAAATTATGTAGTATGCATGACTACTACCACGTGATCTGTGGTGTCATTTAATCGTTTGTGAATATTGTTATAAAAATAAAATAAAACAGCTACATTATAACAAACTGGCAACCCAAATGTGAGACGAACCCTAACCCACATCAAGTTTATTGTATTTTTAATTATAAATAACTCCACTTCAATTTTTTGTCAAATTATATGATTTCTACATTTTGACTGATTATCTGGGGACACGTATAAAAGATTTTGATGTAAATTCCAATGAAAATATTACATATGGTCCCTTTAAATTTACTATTATAGGTGCACATTTTTACTAAAAAGGATCCAATAATGTAATTACGACGGTGCAGAGAACATTTCAGAGCAACGACTTTTTTTCTGCTGACAAGATAATGGCCCCTCCACTAGTTTGGAGTGCTGCAATGATCCGTGTTTACACTGTAAAAAAGAAAAAGTTAGTTCAACTCAAAATTTCAAAGCAACCAGCTGCGAAGGATTTTTGAGTTGAAGGCATTAACTTAATTCTTCAAGTTTTGAAGAACTACACTTATTAAGTTGTGTCAGTTAAGTTTTCCAAGTTCTGCCAACTAAGTGTTTAAATTCAAGTTACTGGAAATTTCAAGTCTGTAAAAACTTACTTTTTTAAGTTCAGATTACTGTCCCCTACAATAACTTACTATTTTGAGTTTAAATTAGCCCCCACATTAAAAGATCATGATGTTTATTTATATAGCGCATTTCATGGACCAAGGTCACTTGGGTAGGGGAAACCGGAGCACCCGGAGGAAACCTATGCAGACACAGAGAACATGCCAATTCCACACAGAAAGGCCCTGTTCCGACCGGGATTCGAACCCATGACCTTCGTGTCAAGAAGCGAGAGTGCTATCCACTCAGCCACCGTGCCGCACACACTGTGAACCAGAGGGGAAACTTAATGTTTCTAAGACTGACCCAGAGAATATAAAGGGCTACTTTGGCTTGGCCCTGTCGATTACGGTTGGTAAAAATAAATACAGTGATTTTTTTGGTCAAATTAGTTTGTTCAAAATGTTGAAAGCAGCTGGTTGCCATAACACATATTTAAATGAGCAAACGCAGATAAGTTGACCTCACTATAGCTCGGTGAACTGTAAAAACGACAACTCAAAATTGTTCACCTTACTCAGATTTTTGCATTCACTGACAATAAAATTTCCAGTTGGAACTGGAACTATCTTGTGAGCCACTTGAACTTTCAGAAGTTCACTACAACTTAAAAGTCAAATCAACTTAATATATCAAATAAGATGAACTTTTCATCAGAAACTTCAGAAAGTGAGTTCAAGTGGCTCACAGCAGACAGTTGCAGTTCCAACTGGCAATTTTATTGTCAGTGAATGCAAAAATCTGAGTAAGGTGAACAATTTTGAGTTGTATTTTTTACAGTGTACCACAGTTTCTAAAATGTATCCCATATGTGTTCTAAATGATGTCCTCAATACTCAGTTTGTTCCTAATCGGAGGTAGGTTTGGCATCATGCTTTTCTTTCAAGGCATGGCGGTTCACAGGGCGTGAGTATATCCTTGATTTATGCGGTTTTACTCCACATCCGACAGATTTAAGGAGATAATCTAATCTACCAGCTCCAGCAGCATTATAACATAAACCACAACATATGCATCACCAGGACAAGCCTCATAATCTCACAATAGATTATGACCTAATGGCATCTGTGCAAAGTGATGGCCCTTGGACAAAGCTGAACCACTGTGCCCTTGTTATGGCTACTGCTCAAATCCCTTCTGTTTCTTTGTGAGGTTTTCTGCTATCGGGAGAAAGTGGGTGTTGTGATGGTGAAGTAACTAAGAGTGCATGGTGCTAAAGGCAAAAGACCCCAAGAGGAAGATGGAGAGACAACAGAGGAGAAACACCATTAGAGAAAGTACTCAAAGAAAGGTTACATATAGAGATGGAGGTGGAGAGGGAAGCACAGCAGCGGCGGCAAAGGGCAAAACAAATATATAGCCAAATGTCTGCATGAGAGCGAAGAGCAGGAGCGAGAGCAATTTCTTAGAGGTAGGAACAGCAACCAGGTCAGGAAGCTCTAAACCACACAATTCATTCTAACCACAAGAGGTTTGAATGAATTGTTTAGCCCACTTCAGCTTTTTCCCAGCAGCAGATAAGCTAGTGCTGTTCGAGAAGTGTATGTGGTGTGAACATTTGATGAAACATGAAAAAAGAAAAGATAATAGCGGAACAAATGGTGCAAAAACAAATTGGATTATATATATTACACTACACAACAATAGAAAAGATTAGAATATCATTATTATCATGCATAGTGATGACCGTAATGTGGCTTGTGAATACAAACACATTCTAAGACAAGCATACAGATTATGATACATTATTTGTAATAAAAATATATATTATATATATTAGTGCTGTCCAAAATATTGTGTTTTTAACGCGTAAACGCAAATCCATATTGTTGCTGTAAAAATGTGTTACTGTGCGAATTATTTGGGCAACCTACTTTACTTTACTAGCATTAGTAAAACGACAAACCAGAAAAAGGAAATATAATGCTTTTCAATTTAAAAAACAAAACAAAAAAACAATTGCACTTTGTAAGCTGATTCACTTTTCCACTTTGTTAAGTTTATTCAAATGAATATTCAAAGGACATATAAGACATGATTCATTAATATTCTCTTAATCTGTATATCTTTAAATTAGCACACATTCCATCCAGGTCAAGATCCAGTCAATGTGTTAGTATTCCACATTAAGAATAAAGTACAGCATTTGGACCTTGTAATAAAACATGTTACAAGATACAGTTAGCAGCAACACTGTCCACGACCAGTATGACACTTTTTGACTTTTGAGAGTTGGAACTGTATTGATATTCTGGGAAAAATATGTCAGAGCTCTGTTTTACTACCGCAGCGTAGTCACATTTTACATTATGTGCAGTGAAGTCCCTCTTGACGCTTAAGTGTTACAATAAAGCTTTATGCCTATCATTATTAATAAGGCAAGAAATGAACATCAGCCTCTGGAGTATATATTTAGGAGCCAACACTATTGGTTTTGCTTAGTGTTCAAACAATGAGAAACAAAAACACACTGAGCAAGCAAGTAAACTGTATCTATGGTCACTGAGGAGCACAGGGACTGGCCTCGGGCTGGTGCCCAGAGGCAGGACTAAACATGAGGAGGCAGCGTTTCAGATTTATGAAGCTAAAATCTGGAACAGTCTGTCTGAAAATATGAGACAGGCGAGAATAGTTCTGTTTAGCTGTGCATACAACTGAAGTATTGTATTTTCACTATTACTGTAATTATTTATGATTAAAATGTCATTTGTTTATATATTTTTCTTCTATACCAGACAATAGTAGGTTGGTGATTGTCTTGTATAGAAGAACCAAACACTTTTAATTCTACTAAGAAAACAAGAAGAATCTTCCTAAACTATATCTTGTTTTGTGACACACTTTGAGTTGCCCTGCGTATAAACTGTGCTTCTTGGTTAAGGAATATAGTTGTTGTGCTGCAAGATGTTACATTTCTAAGTTTCAAACTAAACTGCATCATTAGTGCAGTTTCCAGACGTGACCAGAAAACAGATTTTTTTCTCTCTGCTTAAACGTGTGAAGCACATTTGGCCTTCTGCTTAGTTTTAAGGAGCTTAGCATTTGATACATCTGCTTCTGTTCTTTCCATGACCGCCACACACGTCTGATTGCCACCTCAGTCTGTGATAGAATGCCCAGAATCCTTTGTACAAAGCCTTTGAATCTGAAAGTAACCTATGTGTTTGGATCGAGCCAGTATATTATTTTGAGGAACTATTAGCAGAGACTGAACATTATGGACGTGCGGCGACAGCGGAGAAGTCAATAAGACGTCTCTCATAAGCTTCAACCGGTCTCCTCCACACTTCATTAGACCAGCTCCGTTTCATTTGCAGCAAAAATAAGATGAATGTAGAGGGTTTTCTCGCACAGTTTGTGATCTAACCTCAAAAATAAACCGCTGAAGGAAGAAAATAAAAGTCAGCCACTGAACTCCCACTGCAACACTTAAATATGGCTATGCACACACTGTTTATGAGCGTTCCAAATCCAATAAAAATGCATCAGTCTATATAAAGTGATTTGACTGGGAAAAGCCTATATAAGATACATCCATTTTGTATTTTTAACACATGCATTCGTAGTAAATCACATTCACTATCACTTCATTGCTAAATATTATTTTCTAAAAAGAAAAAGGAAAAGTTTGTTTATGTAAAACTCGAGTTTGAGCCACTGCAGCCACCCACCGTCTGTTTCAGCAGATGGCAAAAGTGAAATTGGCTTTACCATGTTTTCTGACAGCCATGAACTGTAGGTACAATTCTGGATGAACACCACCCGCGCAAAGTATGACAGATCTTTTAATGGGGGGAAAAAGATCTATGGGTTGTTCTTCTTTTTCAATTTAGGAGATACATAGGTCCTGAGTGATCGACAGCATCTCCCCATAGTAATCACACCCAACCTCGGACAATAGGTGTAACAATGTGACACCTTTTGGATTATTCTGTTCATAACTTTGGCTGGGTATCTTTCAGAGCCTGCGAATATGACACAATGTATTTTAACATGATACAATTCCGTATAAAATAATAGCTTATTTCCCCATTATCTATCGCTGTGCCACATTTTAACACTATTGAAGTGATAATATCAAAACAAAAACTTTTCCGTCCATCCATCCATCCATTTTCTTTCCCTTAATCCATTTCTGGGTCGAGGGGGTGGCATTCAGAGCTGCACCCAAGTCACAGAGCACCTGCCCCCAATATATAAAAATTATATTGTATCGAGAGCTGCTCAAATATAAAATGAAAAGCGTTATTTTCCCTGCTCCACAAAGAGTTTGAATGAGTCTATGGAAAACATGGCCTCGTCTCACTTAATAATTCGATAAACCGTTACAGAACAGACAGAAGTGATGCCTCATGCAGGTCCGCCCTAATGATCTCATCTGTTTTGCTGCCGTATTCACGTCATCACAACTACAGCTGCAAACGAGCGCCACATCAGAAACCATTAGGCCGCTTCTCCGCGTCACAAATGCAAATGGTGTAATCAAAAAACATGGGTAGGGAACAGCAAACCCTGATGGTGTGTAAAACGTTATATAAGATGGAGAGAATAAAGCTCTTTGCCAATCATTTGTTCTGCTGGCTGCTCTGACTGTAATCTGCCCTCTTCTGCATTAACGATAATAGCTGGCATACAGTAGTCCGAGACCGCTGTTTGCATATGAATTCTTTGGTTACAAGCTCTGTGACTGTCTGTTCTCTTGTTTAATTAAGGAGAAATAATTATGCTGAAGGAATGTTGAAAATAACACATGGGGGGATTACAGAATGTGCATGCAAATAATATATCCAATTACGGCCATTCCCTGCTCTGCATTTTGGTGAAATGCTGAGCAGTTGTAAGCCCTGTCCAGCCTGCCCTGCAATCTGCTCCGCTCCAGCAACCCCCAGACAAGAGGATGTGGGATATAGAAGCATATAGAAGGAAAGAATATACCCAAAGACACTTAAAGATCCACAGAGAGGAGAGGGATAGAGATGAGAGCAAAGTTTTGGAGGACTCTGAAGACTGAGGAAAAACAAGATTAAATTGAGCAAAAAAGCTACAAAATGATGTCGGCAAGAGAGTGGTTATAAATGGAAGCTGAAGGCAGGATTTAATGAGTTTTAAGTGCAACATGAGGAAGAATAATGAGGCCAAAAGACAAGTTAAAGCATAAACACCTTCCAAACACCCATGCAAATATACTGTCTCTTATTCTCCCAAGCAAAGTTATCATTTGTCATTTGCACCACCGCCAAAAAATAAGTAAAAATGGAGACTACATTGCAACAATATAATGAACATCATCAAACAAGTCGTAGAGGCAAAGGTTACATTAATACAACATTTTAAAAGTCCATGTTGGGGGAAGCTCAGCCTAAGTTAAATACAACAAAACACTTTTTTATTCAGGTCATGAATCACAATGATAGCGATGGAATTGAACATCAAAAAGACGTGTGAATGTTTCAGTCAATAGTGGAGATTAGCAGTGTGTTAATATTCTTGAAAGCTTCAATGAGCTTGTATGGTCTTAGCCTTGGCTTAGATAACAGATTATACTGATTGATCTGGAATATTGTGTGAGATTTCCTATTATACTGTTTGGTCTGTGAATCTTTCAAACCTTGACTTCACTATTATTGTTATGCCTTTCCAAATATGAGCAAGTTTTTCACATACACATGGGACTTGTGTGAGCTTTCTGCAGCTGCACACAATCGTTTGTCTAAGTTCATGGTCGCAGGACAAGCAACATGAGATTGTCATCTTTTGAAAATCAACTGTTTCGCATTTGCCGTGTATTCCCAATTCTCACCGAGTTGAATTGAACAACAAAACATCTGCCTTTTACAGTTGGCAGCAAATAAATAATGCTGTTATTTCTTGTACCGGAATCTTTGCGATGGCACATCTCACAACATCCAGGGTCTATCCAACGGAACAGCACCTTTTTGTGCATATGGTGAGTCTCTCTGCCAGATGGGAACTTGTGTTTCACCCAGACACATGCACAGTTCTACTTCCATAGAGGATTAGCTTTCATTATAGCATGTGCCACCACCTCGACAATCCCTTTCACATAAAAAATACAGATTTATATTGTAAAAGAGAGCTGGATGGTACGATAAGAAGATTATCCCTCCTCCTACACGTTTGAGGGATGAGCTATAGAGGCAGGAACGCTCCAGTAGTTTCAGGCAAAGGTAGAGAGGAGGATGGGTTTTTCTATTGCTTGTCTGTCAATGTTGCTGTCACATTCTGTATCAGTCTCCCACACAGACTCACGTACACATGCACTGAGAGTGACAAACCAGAGACAAGGTCAGCCAGCCAGCATCCACTGTTTCCGCCCGAGCTAATCAGGTTTCCAGCGCCACAAAACTGCATCATTACGGTGGTTTTCTTAATCCCGTCAAAATGCCAAGAGCCCCAGTCACACACTGTTACCAAACATTCCACTATTTTGAGATTCGCTTTGCTGACAAGTTGATAGCACTGGCTTCAGGGTTTGGCGGAACAATTATAGATGGATTTGCGCTATGAGCTTTGTAAATTTGATTGGAAGCTTGGAACAGATGCAAACAATTAACAGAACAATAATTACATTTCTAATCTTCTGTTATGTTTTGGATGCTAGCAAAGGGACTTGAGGTATATTATTCTAAATATGACACAAACAAACATGGACAATAGTAATGTGAAATGCGGAACAAAAACGTCCACTTCAAGCTAATGGTTGCATTGTATCCTTTACGACACAAATTTGATTTAGTATTACAATAATATAATATAATCTTGTACAAATTTGAATACCATAATCTGAAGCAATCCAATACATTTCAGAAAGGTCTAAGAATGTTCATTTTGTCAGCTTTTGCCCATGTATGTCAATAAGGAATAAGGTAATTCCATCACAACCAGTCCTACAACAAGAACCTAAACAGTTAATAGTTGGGACAATTGTAACAAAATAGTTACAAAGGGTAAAGATCATTATCTTTGTGCTTTTAAATGTTTAGAATACTATAAGTCTACTAACACAGAAGATTTGCACCTTCACAATCACGGTAAAAATCTGAAACTAGAAATCTGTGAACAAAAACAATTGATATACAGTATATGAATGATCATCTCTCTGTGTAGGCCGAACAATTAGTTCCTCAATGTGGAATAATTTATTGCAGAAAGAACAGAGGGAAACGGGAGAGAAAAATGATTATCTCCCGTCGCAGCTGCAGACCAGAAAATACAGCCACACCAATTTTACGATGAAGCAGTGTCAGGAGAAAAATACTTTCAGACCTAAACTCGACAACTGATTGAAGATATCGAGACAGAAGGAGGCAGGGTGAATGATTACAGCAGAAATGTAAACCATGACAGATGGACTCAAGGAGGACACAATATTGCTGTAATGACAGGGACATTACTGACGATACAGGCCACAAACTGAGATATCGGAAAAAACAGGGAAGCGGGAAAACTCAACACAGCCTAGGGTGACAAGTGGCAATAAAAGATCTTCTGATTCCACAGAGGGCATTGACTCAGCTATGTTAAAGGCACACCGCGGACTTTGTGACCTAAAGAGTTGACACATATGAGTTATTTTATATGAATACTTGGGCCAATATACAGCGCTTGACACTTGCAATGCTCCGAGCGGGGCTGCCCTCTTGAAATACCGCCCATGTAAGTTTCGAGCAGACGGACTGCCACCAGGTCACGTGACTTGGAAGAAAGACTTGCTTTACGGCTACAGGCGCTGATATACTCATGGAGCTAAGGCTTTTGCTACTCATTTTTCACCTGCTCGACTCCTGGTCATGGCTGAGGCAAGGAAAAATTTTAAACCTTCGGAGGAGGCTAAAAAGAGGAAACGCGAAAGGGATCGTGCTGTAAGCTGCATGTCTGTATGAGCGCTGCTCTTCACCTGGTTCCTGGATGTCATCGACTGCAAAGATGTCATTCCACGCAGCACGAGCTAGACGCAGAACTCCCTCATCCAGGATATAGAAGTCCATGTGTGGTAGATTACTAATGCAGCGGTCTGGAGGCTGACCACAGCAGAGTCTCTCAATATCTGTAGGCATGTCTCTACAGTTTGAACACACACACCAGTGCATGCTGTCTGAATACACACTCAAAAGACACCGGCTGACTGTTTGTTGACTTTTGCGACAGTGCTGAGTTGCTTGTGGCCACTAGGGGCGCTAAACGTGAAAGTTGCAGGTCTAGCGCCCCTAGTGGCCAAGAGTTACACGGTGTGCCTTTAAGACCACTGATGACCTTGAGTATGTGCTTCATAATGACATTACAACTAAAGTTCAAGAGTCCAATCATTTGTTTGAATATAAAAACCTTCAGTCTTGTAAATTTCTCCTGTGTGAGATCAATAAAGTCTCTCTTATCTTATCTTAATCAAAATAGAAATTACACATTCATCAATCTATACACTTTGTGCTGTCCTTCTGGTTCACGGAGGCATCAGTCTCAGCACACTTTCTCCAGCTCAAGAGACATTCAAGGCGTTCATAGGCCAGTCCCTCCAGTGTGTCCCGGGGCTTTGACAGGCCTCCTTCTGGAACATCTCCACAGGGAGGGGTCCAGGAGGCATCCGAAACCTCCCAAGTCCCAAGCCACCTCAACTGCTCAACAGACACGGAGTAGCAGCAGCTGTGAAACTGGGCTCAGCATAACGGGGGTGAGGGATTAAATAGGACCCTTTTAAGTAACTAAAATAAGAAAAAAAACACCTGCAGCTGAACACCTTGAAGACAAAGGAGATCAGCAATGGACTTTAAGAGAATCCAAGTCTTTCTCCAGGTGGACGAGAAGAGAAGATGGATCAGTAAGTCAACACAGATCATATTCATAAGAAAATGCAGAACAGCTATATGCCTCCACTGCATGGGCTGGTGATGAGGCAGAGAGTAATTACTCACAATCATGTAAGAAGGTAACCAGGGGGGAAATTAAAAACACTATTTATTGCTTTTCGCATAGCACTCAATGAATATTTAGACTTTTTTATCATTTCATTGTTGTGTGCTGCATGTCTAACGTTTTAGCAGTGGAGAAACTGAATTTCCCTTGGGATTGGGAGTATTTTCTATTTTATTCAAAAACCCAATATCAGAAGAAACTCATTTTGACGGCTTGTACCTTTTGATTTCGGCCATTACCTAAAGCTCATGACCGTAGGTGAGGATAGATAGGTATATTAACTAGTAAAATTAGATGTTTTCCTTTGGACTCAGGCTCCTTCACTAAAATATATATATTTTTAAAGGTTTGCACGGTGGATCAGGGTCTTTCTGAGTGGAGTTTGCATGTTCTCCCCGTGCCTGCGTAGGTTTCGTCCGGGTGCTCTGGTTTCCCTTACCACTAAAAATATGCACACTAAGTAAAATCCTCCAGCTGCGGAAGTCCTGACCAAGCCGAGCATCAACAGCTGGAGATGGGTTCCGGGCCCTGTACTACGGCGACCACATCAGGATGGGTCAAATGCAAAGGAGTGCACCATTACCTTTACAAATGTCCAATATAGCATCACTGCACTAATCAGTCTCCATCCTTCCCCCACTGTGACGTGTCTGTATTTTTAAGTTATTTGTTCCTTTCATGAAATTGGTTGTTTTCTCGTTACAATACATCGTTTTAAAATTTCTTGGAAGAAGCAGAAGAGGCAGACAACAAAAGAAGGTACTTGAATGCCTTTTCCACTTGAGAGGGCAAGGCCTTTTTCCACTTGAGAATCATGGCCTCGGATTTGGAGATGCTCATTTTCATACATGCTTTACGCAACACCGTCTCCATATCCATGTGTCTTTAATTCTATAACCAATCCAATCCACACATTGATCATTTCATTAGAAAATTATCATCAGGCTGTTCTACTATTATTCATCATCGTAAGAGCTACCTCAATAACAATACACAGAATATGTTTGTTTATAGCTATGAAGTATTATTATATACTCCCTTCACTTAAACTCCTTATTGGACTGTTAAGTGGGCTATGTAGTGCACATATTATACAGCCTGAGTTTCAAAAGTAGAATATCAGAGATTTTATCAGAGATTTTGCCAGACTCTTTGCAGCTTTAAATCATCTGGGATTGTGCCGCTGTCTGAACAAGTCTTCCGGCTGCTGAGAGCCGTGTTTGGTACTGGGGGGAGCTACATGCATTGGACCTATGTTTGCTATTCATCATGTTCTTGTCAGTAGTCGAATGTCTGCCTCTCCTATCTCACATTATTTTTTTCCCTTTACCCTTCATGTTTTTCATATTGTGGCTCCAGATATGGCTGCTGCAAAATGTGATGTTTTCTGCCATCCCGAGTTTATGAACCTTATGGCTTGTGATTAGTTGAAACTATGGGTTTTTATCTTTGCCGGTGCATGACCAGACCGACCCGTGACCAATATATTTGGGCTATTGAGCAGATTCAGGTATTTTTCTCTTCACTTCAAATATGAGAGATTGATGGGAACATTTTGTGCAGCAAAAGCACCCCTTTCTCCCCAGTGTTCAAATGTTTTAATGTAGGATATTTGCTCATGTGCTAAAAAAGGAGGCAGGAATCTAATAAATCTGCCTCATGTTAGAAGCTACAGCAGTTGAAAGTGCAGGTACGAGCTGTCCCAATAATCTAATGAATTGGTTGGCAGAGTTTATTTCCTAGTGACAAGCTTGATGTACTGTCACTTATAGAGATGGGTCACATTCTGCTAAAACGCCGCACCCAAGAAGACAACTATAAACCAAAAAGTCTGCATGAGCCGACAGCTGAGCCGGCAAATAACGGACAAAACTGACTGACGCGAGAGACGTCTCTATTTCTAGGTGACACCTTGAATGTTTGAGTGCTTCCCTGAAAAATGTTGCGTCTAATTGGGGGCCACGATTTTTCACATCGCAAACAGATTTATAGAACACATATAAAACTCCGACCTTGAGACGGAAATATTGCGTCCTTAACCTGGAGCAACAAGCTGTACATCTGAGTTAGAGGAGGCGATATGCAGAATGGGAATATTTGATGTTAAAAAAATAGCTGAGTCCATGGCTTTTAACCTGCTTCTGTTATGCCTGTTATGAGCGCCTTCAGCTCTCAGCTCAGCACAGCGTAAGCACAATCCAATCATATGTAATTCTCGCAGACAGAATCATACCTGGCAGCAGGTTTGTCCCTGTCTCCAGCTTTTATACGTAAACAGGAGAAAAGCCACTAACACTTCACACTATAGACGAACAAGAATAAATAGGGCCTCTAAACTGCTAATTCAAGTGATAGCATTTGATCTCGCACCAACTTAGACTGCTTGGAACTTCTTGTTTGCAATAATTGAATTAGTTGTAGCCTGCCCCCAATTTATCTCTGCAACATTTTGCAATGAAATGTGACTGACAGAAATCCTCAGACAGAGCTATTCTTATGTGAAGGGTTGAAACAGTTTTGTGTGGTCCACAGCTCCAATTAAATCCGAGCCCAGAGGCAGAGCAACGTGACTAATCTTCAAAAGCCTAAACCCAAAAGAAGAAGAATCTGCCACATGGCCAACAAGCTATATCTCCCCATGATGAGGGCTGTTAATGACCGCAAGTGGCATAAAATTAATAATGAATGAGATTAGAGAAAGATGGGATGAAAGCTGTGAGACAGAGAGTATGCACTTCTATCCATCATGAGCTATGTGAGTGGTGTACTGGTATATTCTGCATCCTGTTTTATTGCATACACTATTGTAAGGTATATTCAATTAATCAATAAGTTATAACCAGATCTTAAAATAGTTTTGTCTGTAAAAAACACTATAAGTCAAATTTTTGTAATTATTATCATTATCTCATGACAATAACACATTGACTGACTGCAGCCATCCTAATGCTTTAAAAAACACCAGTAGCATTTCCAAATGTTTCACATACAAGGTCTAGATCTTCCAGTTTAAAGTTCCCAATCCCAGACCCTTCTGCATTTGAACAGAAGAAAAAGAGTACAGATCAACCCTTATAAAAACAACATTCACACACACACAAATGCACAATTATACTAACAACCCTTTTTTATTGCCTATATTCCCCTATATTCATTTAATCTATTTCAAAATAAGAGACTGATCCAATGTACTTTTCATTGACAAACATGTGAGGTAGGTGTTAAACATGAGAATCACTCACAGAACCTGGAGGGAACAGAAACATTTGTAAGACGTACAAGGGAAGGCAGCTCGATACAGTAATGAGTGATTAATTATTGCATCTGAAATGTGGCCAGATGAACTCTTTTCCCTCGCTGGGACTTCCTTGCTGTCACATTGCACATTCAGTTACCTGCTAACGGTCTTGGCTTGTGTGCACATGTGTTGGCATATGCGCTCAACAGCCTCAAAGGACTTCACATCAGCTTTATGACATTTTTCGGATGGAGGAGACACAGCCTTAAGCCAACATGCCCCTGGTGTAGTCAGCCCACTTCACCATGACTGAAAGCATTTAATGTTGGTGAATTGGCCCATGCTTATCTTACCCCAACACTAGTTTATGTTGAATAAAAATAGAAAGGAGGCCACAGAAACAGCTGAATCAATGTGGTGTTAAATTGGTGGCCGTGTATTTTCATTAAAAACATGATAGTAGATATAGCCTAAAGCACTTTCTAAGCAACACATGGATCCAATAGTGAGATTTAAGAAAAAACAAACAGCCACCTCAGCAGTGGTTGTTGCAGTAAAGACCCTTCTCCATATGATGCTCTTGGTCAGCTGGAGGATTTCACCTGTTGTGTTTTAGGTGATGGGAGAAACTGGAGTGCCAGGAGTCCAGGATCACTGTTACAAGCTGATCCTGGACTCCCTAACCTTTAGTATTCCTAAACCTAACCTTAACAATTAGTGAACCCGAGCTCTATGCTTAACCCTATTCTAGGCACAGGAATCAAACCCACAACTTCCTTGCTGCCTACTCAGCCACTCAGCCAACCAAAACATATGAGATAAAATAGTTTTCCCAACGTAGTTTTTACATTCAATTCATGTAGTTGCCCCTTAACATTAAACATGTGCATTTACATGCATTAACATGTATTTTAATCAATCAACACAAACTGGACAACCAGGCCATTTATTCATTGCCTCCCATGAAAGCCTACATGTGTAGTATTGGGCAGAAATGTGACATATAAAAATACATTTCTTGCACATCCATGCACTCTCATGAAATGGACTGTCTCCTCCAGCATGTTCCATCTCGTTAAAAAACTGAAGTAGCTTGTAGGTTGTGTAATCCCTCCATCCATTAGCTCTGCCCTATCCAAAGTGCTGTCCTTGGACAAGGAGGTACCCAGCGAAAACAATAAATTCAAGGACAGGGTAGTTTCAGAGCAAACTCCTCCCACTTAGGACAGAAACAAAGTTCACGCCAACTTAAATTTAAATCTCAGAAATGAGATTGATAAATGAGCTATAATTTATAAGTATAAACTATATACTGAAAATTGTTGAACATTTCTGATAAAACTCTGCAATAATGAGGAAAACTGGGTCCTGAGCCTCACAGTTGAACACGGATTATTCTCTGTGTACAAGCTATTTCAGTGAAAAAGCTGAATATTGCATGTTCCCAATATAGTTTGGGGCTCAACTGGGCCAAAACCTTTACTCCAGTTCCGGCTGCTGCCTCCAGTACAGCTGAGTGAATCTCCCTGTATGTGCTGTGTTTCATGCAGTAATTATCCGCCCGCCTGCTTCTTCCTGAGTCAGCAGCAGTTTTACGGAGATGTGACAGACTTAGACGCTGCTGTCTTATTACGTTTAGCAGAGGCTCAGACGAGCAGTTTTCCATAGTTATGGGGGAGAGAGCCGCCAATCATAAGTCATCAAATAAATGAGCTCAAAAATTTTGCTGCACTTTTTGTCTAATTTTCTTTGGGTCTGTGTTCAGTTATATATTGTTTACCTTTAAGAGAACCATAATTCAAGATTCAGTGAGTATCTTCAGTCAATCTCTAGTCAGTGAAATCATTTTAAGCCATTTCTATGTGAACTGCGTTATATTTGAGACAGATGTTTGTTTGTGCCAAAATGAAATATATTCCATCGAGACCTTTAACACTGGTGGCTTGGGATCCATACATTTATGAATGTTGTGTAGAAAATAGAAAATCAATAGCTGCACATGTTTTCCTTACACAGATTGACTTCAAACATATTTGTGAGATTGGATCCATGTCACAATTTATCTGCTGAAGGGGACAAGGCTCAGTGCGTCTGTGATTTCTTTTTCTCGATCACTAAAAGAATCTATCTATGTTTTCTTTATAAAGTGAGAACCACCACCAACCATTCATCCAAACACCATACTCATGTTAGGTAATATGAGTGAAGTGTCTTGCCTAAGGACACAATAACAGCTTGGCACTTTACAGCCGCAGCTGCCTTGGTGGCAGATCTCCCATCACAGTCAGTGGGGGAGGATCCCAGCTCAAAAGTGGCCAAAATGACATGCGCTGACATGCTGCAATACCACCCCGGGCCGATGGGGGTGGACCCAGAAGAAGAATTAGCCAATGCTAACATATAGCATTGGCAGACCTCTCAAAAACGTCTTTACAGGATGGACCAAAAGTTGGCTCTTGGCCCAAAGCTCCGTTCCACATGTGTGTCAATGCTGAGGGGGGTGATTTTTTTTGGTCCACTCTAGTTCACTCGCTGTGAATTTTTGAAGTCTCTCGTTCAAATGAATGCGTTTTTTCACACTTTTTCATGTGGGCGGGACCACTCGCGGCCATCTTGGATTGCTCCATGAAAGCACTTTTCATGGCCAACTCCTATGAACGGCGGAGATAGGCGTGACTCTGTCCGTTAATATATACAGTCTATGATCACAGTACAAACCAGGCCTAGCTTCAGAGTTCTGACACAATCTGGCTTCCATGCAGGTGGCGCCACAATCAAACAATCTATAAATATTATATAGAGTCAAACATTTAGGCTTTACTTGGTTACATTGTTATAAAAGGTTAGTTTTATAATTTGTATTAATATTTTCATGCTAATACTACTACCATTGGTTCGATGGGCAAAACACATTGTCTTGATGTACTGTCACTGTGTTATGATCATATCCTGCCAGAGGGAAGAATCGTATCATACATTTTTAAAATAACCCATACAGCCCTCGTATGGACAGCGAGCGCAAGCATGAGATTACGCATGTTGTCCCCTTTCGAAGCATCCATCCATCCATCCATTTTCTACCCTTTAATCCATTTCTGGGTCAGGGGGGTGGCAATCAGAGATGCCACCCAAGTCTCATAGCACCAGCCCCTCACTGACCCTCTGCAGGTGGTGAGTCCACAGGAGGACGGCTGCTCTCTGAGTGTGAGCCTTGATCTTTCAGTGGGGGCTTTTGGGCAAAGTGGGGTTAAGTGTCTTGCCCAAGGACACAATAACAGCAGTCATCAGTGGGAGTCGGTGGAGAAGGTGCAAAGGTGGGAATTGAACCCACGACCTTCTGGCCTTAAGGCCAATGCTCTACCAACTGAGCTACTGTCGTCCCCCCCTTTCGAAGCTGAATGTGGAGTGCCCAGAGTCAGAACTAAACATGGGGAGGCTGCTTTTCAGATTCATGCTGCTAAAATCTGGAACAGTCTTCCTGAAGATGTGTTTAGCTTTCTTTTTAATGTTCTGTGATTATTTATGATTTTAATGCTTTCTTATTTTGTTCAGCACTTTGAATTGCCTTGTGTATGAATTGTGCTATATAAATTAACTTGCCTTGCCTTGCCTTGTGAATGGAACGTGTGATTCATGGCAGCAGTCTCTTAAGGCCGCCTGGAGATTAGGAGGGACACCATAGACCAGTGACGCGGCATTATTCCAAACGGAGAAATACTACAAACAGACAGCTGTATCACTCCACTCTGAGCCCAACACAAAGGCTACCCCCTAGGGCAGAGCACATTGTCTCTATCATTACTGTCAGGCCACAGCGCTACAGGTGGGCATGCATGCGAGTTGACGGGAAGAAGAAACACAAGCAATAATAGACACGTTTATAGGAATGCAGATGACACATTGTGCCTCACGTTGTAACAATTCATGCGGATAATAGCATTGCAGAGCGTTTAAATACTACGCAACCCGGGTCTCTCAACAGAGGATGCATTGCAGATGGGTTATTAAGGCTTTGTATCAATATTGTGGAAGAAAATGTACGGAAATCAGGCAAAACCTTTGAGAATATTAGACTTGAAAAAAGTCTAAAATGGTAGATGCACTATTTTTTGCTAAAGATCAAAGATGTTTGAGTATGAATGTTTCATCATAAGTAGGGACTATGAAGTAAATAATGTATTTGTTATTATTGAACTTGGTATTAGGGCTGTAATTAAGGATTATTCTGCAGTCATTATAGAAGTATCTGAGCCATAAAATCTCTTCTCATCATGTTTAAGTTTATATAAGGTTCAAAAGTGAGTAATCTACTTCTAAAATAGATGACAACTATCAATTCACATGTTACAGTCCTACGTGTGAAGAAAATGACGTGTGAATGAGAATGAAGTCTGGGATTGTGTCACAGCAGAATACAGTATGTCAATAAAACAAATAATGTAATGGCCATATTTGTTGACATGCCATGCCAACGTTTTAACTTTTTAGTTGAAAGCTTTTCAATCTTCTAAATGTCCCACAGCCTCAGCCCAGAAGAATATCCTACAGATAGTACTCTTTAAGCTCCTCAAATTGCCCGGCGGATACTCAGTCCGACCTCCTCTTATGCAATGATTAAAAAAGTCTGGGGAGGGCATCAGGGCCATCCCAAGCTGCTGAGGTCACTCAGTGGCAGGAATTATTTGTGTAGCCTCTGACCAAGATAACCAAAAGGGACATCTGCTCATCAGATGGATTGGAAAGCATTTTGCATGCATAGTATTCCCTACATTTTGTAATATCCTCAGCCAAAATATACATTATATACAGGGAAGTAAATGGAATAGATCACCCAAGGGAAATATGCACCATCCAAAGTACATTTCAGTTCCATTATTTACTATATAGAGCGGCTTACTAGCTTAAACTCAAAGCAACAAGGAAAAGCAAAATATCCAATTATATATAATGAAATTGGATTTTATCACCACAAAGGCTCTCCGACATGTATTCCGATGAATTTTCCAAACTTCTGAAGCCTCCTTAAGTATTTTGTACTTTTGTGCTTCAGTAACATTAGTCTGTCTCATGGCAGCTGCGGCAACAGACTTTAAATCCATTATACAAAAAACAAGAATAATATGTACGAATTTTTTAGCAACTCAAAAAGAAGCTGAATAGAGCATTTTGTAGTAGAAAACTTTTCATGGCATTTGCTCGGTTTAGTGACCAAAAATGTATCCTTTTCAAAATAGAAAATACTCAAAGTTTCTATCAAACAGCACTTTCATTTGGACTATATTTTATTCTGTCCTCATAAACCATCCAGGACACGTACTTGGAGCAGACAGTCTTACCCTCAGCAACACGACTTGAGACATAAGATTTAAGACTTATGACAGAAACATCACATAGCACCAGCAGACCTCCCCCTGCACTTTGAGTTTTGGTCCATCTTTGCCATTCAGAGCACAGCATCTCCTCACATCTCCCATCTCTTCAACTCTCCTTTTTCCTGCCAACCCGATGCCACCAAACCATCACTCACACTGTCACAGGCATTTCAGAGGCAAGCAGATGTGGGGTCAGCATTGCAACCGTGTGCAAATAGTGTCTTACCAACAACCCCCAGGGTAAGCTGTTACAACACAGTCTTTGTCGTTTGGTCTTGATATTTAAATGCTTGACCTTATCTGACAGCGCTCAAGAGACTGACATCATTATCCTCTCACAAAATATCTGCTGTGAATATTTACACTGTTCAAAACACCGCAGAATACAGCAATAAAACAAAACATTACAATGTACATGCATCACAAGTAGGGCTAAACTATGAAAGCTCTTCATTAACAATACATGATGGTTGCCTCAAACAAAGGCGTTTGTAAAATAAACGTTTTGTGAAATAATTGGACCACAACATGCTCAACATTTTATAACTTGCATACTAATACAAAAGAGTCCTGTGAATAACTATTTGACACTTTTGAGCTTATAGAGCTGATTGGCAGAGAGAGGGTGGCCCTCTCTTTTTCACCTTTCTTGCAGTCTGAAAAGGCTAGTCTAAAGATAATACATACATGTGACAACAAATATTAACGGGCGAAGTCACGCCTATCTCCGTCGTTCTAACTGATGTGCCACAACTTCTGCGGTCTATGGGCAGTTTCAAAATGGCCGCGGGGGCTGGAAAATGTGAAAAAACGCATCTGCGCATGCGTCAGCCGGCACGAGACCCATTCATTTAAACGAGTGCCTTCAAAAATTCACAGCGACTAAACTAGACTGGTCCAAAAACATTCACTCCCCTCAGCATTGACACACATGTGGAACGGAGCTTTGGGCCAAGAGCCACTTTTGGACCATCCTGTGAAGGTGTTTTTGAGAGGTAAGAAGATGCTATATGTTAGCATTGGCTAATTCTTATTCCGGGTCCACCCCCATCGGCCTGGGGTGGTATTGCAAGCATGTCAGCGCACGTAGTTTTGAGCCGGGACCCGCCCCCCCTGGACAAAAGGCATACAAGTGACAACATACATGCATGTGTTGTAGACCTATGAACCATAATTGCATGGATTTTAGCACTAAGGGTGCATTCACACTTCAGTCCCAGTGAACCAGAGTTCACTTTAAGTGAACCAGTGAGTGAAAATACTTCATTTGTGAATGTGTGAAACCACCAAAATGATTTCAATAACTACTAGAAGTGTACACGTCATTTGGTGGTTTCACATCTTCCTAGTTTGCCTTTATTGGTAAAGAGATTCATCTGATTCATCTGATTCACTTGGGACTCAAGTATGGACCAGCCATTTTTCATTTTCTGAAGTTTGAAAGTTACGTTCCCCCACCCCCACAAAAGCAAAACGCATGTTTGAAAACTATAATATTAAGTTAAAAAACTAAAAGATGACTTGATTGATCAAAGGTAGGTCTAAAGAATACTCAATCACTAACATAAGAGCTTTAGAGCTGCAGCCCTAATTGCAAGTAATGAGAGAGAGAAATGGTGAGACATGCATTGAACAAAAATATATTTCATTCGGAACTTGCAGCTTATCTGAGCCTCCGGAGAGAAATAATCAACCCAAGTCAGTGACCAGAATTCTACAGACTCCAGACGCAGTGGGGGAAGGGGTAAAATCAATAATTTACAAGTAATCTAATGCATGCAGTGGACTCTTTAAACTCACTTACGTAACTAACACTTAAATGTGCCAGAACATGGTCTGCTGAAAACATGTGTATTATGCAAAAGGTTATTCTTGCATGTGATGGAGGAAAACGTGAGCAGCAAATCTCAAAGCACATGTCATGCTTTTGTATAGAGCTCTGAAGTCCCGCCACTTGGCAATCCACTCAAGTTCCAGAGGTAAAATTGTCCTCTGCATTTGACTAATTCTTTAATGTCAAATGCAGTGGCTGTGGAGCCACCTCCAGATATTGATGCTTTGTTTGGTCAGATGTACAGGTATGAGGCACGACCGAGCTTACCTTTATTTAAAACCGTTAATAAAATAGAGATGTGTTCAAACCTTAAATCTTTTTTACATGATTTTTCCCCAAAATTGCATACATTTTTACTTTTGGAACCTGGAAAAGGGCAGGCCCTTCACAGCAAAAAATCTTAGAACCTATAGAATTCAGCATCTAGTGAAACTAGCAATCGTCATTCAGGCAACTTAAGCTCCACCCAATGTAAATCAATATCTTCATGTCTGTTTTACAAATATGGCAACACGTTTGCTTGTTAGTATGTTTGATCTAACATCAATGATCATCAAAAACAATCATCATTCATTTAGGGGGATAAATCGATAATTGGTCAATCTAAATTCAACATTCCTTTAGGTGGATACATGATGCAGGAAAAGTCTTAAAAGCAGTTTTTTACAGAGTCTAATCTCATCTTTAATGTGCTCAATTACCAAGGTAAATTTGAGGCACACCCTCTTTCAATGAACATACAGCAATATCCAGAGATGCCAAAGCTCCATTTTTAAAATAATTGGGACTGAACAAAAACACATCCAGCTGTTTGCACAAAGGCAGACATGCAGACCAGCCGCACGGGGCATCTACACAGGGCTGTGCTGCATTTCAATGTGTGTGACTAAGTGAGCCGGGGGGACTTTTCAGCTGCTGTCAGTTCCACTGAGTTCAAGCCAAACCTCAGGGCACCTCTTATATCCATAGGTTGCAGAATGATAAAAAATTATGGGAAAGGAGAAAAGGCCACATAATATTGCTTTTAATATGACATTAAGCTGGAAAGTAAAATAGTGTTTCCTGGCACAACTGTTTTCCCACACAGATCTCATTCAAAAATGGAAACATTTGCATTTAGACAACCTTTGACTATAATGTCATCAGCAAAAGGAAATCACAGACAATCTTGGTGTGCACCCTGAGCCTATGGTGTGCATGCAGGGAAATGTAGCCACAACAGAATTGGTGAGAAGACAAAATGCCATTCAGTGGGCAGAAGCACTTCATAGATCTCATTTTGATTTTCAAAAGCTAATTTCACTGAATTAATATTTACAGGCTCACTGCAAGATGCATCAACAACAATATCAATCAAGCCCACATAATGATTGCATTTCATATTAGTTCACATCATCTTTGCAAATGAGCAATATAAAAAACACAAAATTAGCATGTAAACTGAGAGGGTGGAGTGATGAACTTGCTGGCACAGGTACAGTAGGCTGCATACTTTGGGAAATAGTCTAAGGATTTGATTGAAAAACAAAATGAATATAGCTAGCATGGGTAGTGATGACCTGCATGATGACACACGACCATGTGTCACAGTGAGAGATTAGGGAGATCTTGTCTGTAAATTAATGGAACATGTGAGACATTCCAACATCGTGCAGCCTGATAATATAGTGTTAAACGTTCGTTTGTTCAGGGTGCCAGCAATATACTTACCCCAAAGATGACTGTGTCTTCTCCTTGAAATATTGGGATAAACTTGTCTCCACGTACGATTTCGGATTTGTTCAAAGGACGAAAGCGACACAAAACCTTGATATTGCATTCAGCATTTCCATCAGCCATGGTGAATTAAGAAAATATAAGATTCCGAATGATGAATTGTAAGAGTACGTTCATCAGCAGCAGTACCCAGCCTTAAATCTCCGAGTAGCTTATAGCCACATGGTTAGGGCGAGACTCGTACAAGGATCATTAGAGTTTTACAAGTCTATTTGATATAAACGCAAGAGACAATCCAAAGGCCGTCCAATTCACAAAGTTGTTCAGGGAGAAATCCAACAAAGGAAAAGTGTAACAGCAGACGTAGTGGTGTGGAGCGATCCCGTAGTGGTCGGCGGGCTGGTTTCTGAATGAGCTGCAGGCTTTTAGAAGCATGCCTCTTGCATCAGTGCATCCCTCTCCTCTTCGGCTCCTCTCTCACTGTGGGCGGGCTCAGAGTAGTGACTGTGGCCCTCATCAGGACCAGACACCGGCGTGTGCAAGCTTGATTCACGTGGGCTGCTCTACTTTTACAAAACAAGTAGAAAAGTTTAGCACTTAAAAAGACACCAGGTTATTAAAACAATCAGCCAAATTAGCCTGAATGGTGCCAGCAGGTCTTTAACCTGAAATGTATTTACGTAAATGTGTCACAGTGACAATAACAAAGTAAGCTACAAAGTAAGATACTTTAGCTCGTCCACTTACACGCGTTAAATACGAAATTTCAGCTCTGATAAACTTGGTTGAACTTAATACACCCATATCATGCATATACATAACCAGAGAATGTGTATGTTTACCAAAATAAGCGTAACTCGTCTTCAAATTGATTAAGTTCCGTGTCTTTTGGAATCTTGGCGCCATCTCGTGGTGCAAGATCCATGGGTGCTACTGTATGGTGCTACTCGGTGAATAAAATGTAGGCAAAATGTATATGTCCCCTGGGCATTGTCATGGGGGCATTCCATATTCTGGACAATGCCATATTCTGGACACCATGCTATATCCATGGGTTTAAAGGGTTAACGATATCTATGGTCTAGTAACCAATGATGGAAAATACAGCCTTAACAGCTTTCTAAAATAACATAGAATAAAAATTAGAATACGTAACCATATCATTGGTTTGTAGAAATGTTTACATAATAGTCACCATATCACCGCCCGCGTCAGTGACGCCTGTGTGTAACCTAAGCGCTGGTGCGTCCTCCTGTCACCGCAGCCTCCGCCACCGGGTCCATTGCAGACGTTTTCCACCACTTCAATTCTCTTTATACAATATTTAACTGGTAAATTGCTGCTGTTGTGGCTTGTTGACGACAATGGCTGATCCAAAATATGCAAATCTGCCCGGAATTGTAAGTGCTTCTTCCATTTTTCCGCTCGAAAGCAGTATTAGCTTGACGTTAGCTTAAGCTGCCGTAGCTAGCATGAAACAGGCTAAACAAGGAGCTCTGTTATGATTGTGTTTATCTTTGCTTCCTACTAATGTATTTAGTATGTATGTTCAAATACACTTGATGAACAAAAAACTATCGTTGTATTGCACACATGAATAAAGGGTGGGATGTAGTTAGAGGCAACTCTAGTGGTCGGGGCGTTGGCTGTGATGACTTGTCTATTAAAGAGAAATGTCCTGTTTACATGTTTCTTCCATAGGCCTTCAATGAACCAGACGTGTATGAGACTGGTGACCTGCCTGAAGATGACCAGGCTCAGTTTGAGTCGGTGAGTGTGTTTTTCTCAGAGGCCGATTAGAAAATTATGATGTTAGCCATAAGCTAACAGGAACCCTTTTTAATGTTGTTGGTAGCACACATTTTTAAGTTATCTTTGGTGAGCTGAAATGTACAGAATTCATCAATAATTATGCTTCACATGTCATATTTAACCCCCTACTGTTGAAGGTCTAGCCGTTACAAAAACGCCTTCCCACTAGTTCAAAGGATTTGTGTAGACATATGCAGTGTGCACATGTATACCATTCATAGCTTAGATATAGTTATATAGTTATGTTGTCAAACCCTATTGACCTATTTAAATTTAAAATGGCTTAAATTATCAATACCTTTACCTGATTTGAATACCAGTCGGTTTAGACATGTGAATTCAAATGTTCTTTTTTCTTGTTCAATATTATTCTTATAATCAAAATATTCAAAATATGTTCACATACTCTCCTATATATTTTGGAAATGCCTGCCTGTTAATTTAATGTGGCTTCAGCACGTGCAGGGTGCTTGCGCAAGTCTTAAAAGTCTTAATAACTATGATATTTTCAAACACTGTTTTCCAGACCTTGAAGTCTTGATTTTTGTGTGAAAGTCTTAATAAAGTATGGGAAAAAATGTATGGTTGAATTTACAGAATGCTCAAAGACATTGTGAATAATGCATTTGTTCATTGAATACTAGCCTATAAAAATTAACATTTCTAATAAACACAGTAGGCACACAAGTATACAAGTACATAAAGTTAAGGTCTTGGGAAAAAAAAAAATCTGTTTTAAAAAAAGGCTGGGACTTTACTATCATTACGCACAAATTAGTTATACCTGTGCTATTTGCAAAAAGCATTAAGTGATAACTGATTCTAATTGGCCTTTCTCCTTCATGTTTCCATATTCGTTTACCCTCTTGACTTTGCTTTGAATCTCCCCAACCCTCCTGGAAATCTAGTATGTACAAGTAAGACTGACATTTTGCACTCAGTAAACTTTATACCATGCTTTTTGCATGTTCTATTGAAACTCTTTTCAATTATTTGATCTTTTGGGAGTAATGAGTAATCAACTTCTACGCTCTACATTTGTGTTTGTTTACTTATGGAATATCATACTATGCTACACTGTATGTTGCAGTATATTGAATTGAAAAGCAAAAACAAACAGCTAATTAAAATCTTTGCTTCATGGTTGCATTGTAAGCCTCTGTAGTGTGTGTAGGTGGCTGCCAAGAATTACATGTAAATATTGCAATAGATTTTGAATTTTGGTTTAAATTTGCTAGTGTACACTTTACAGAGGCTATATCTTAATAATTAGGCCGGTGCTTTATCAGATCATATGTGATTAATCCAGAGACACTAACTGCATGGAGGAAGCTATTTCTGGCTGAGTGGGTTATGATTCTCGTCCCTCCTCTAGAAGTTAATCATACTTAATCATGGAAACTCATTTTCTTTGCATAATAGTATATTTTACGAGCATGTTTAACCTGTCTAAACCTCTCCCCTTGTATTCCACCTCATGTATACACCAATAATGCTGTGAGACACTTATGCTTCTGCATATGTTCTTCATGCATTATAGCAGAGAAGGTAACTGTTGTGTTGGGAGGACATCTCTACTGAATAGGAGAGGGCAGAAAGAGCGTGATAAGCTGTCTGAAAGGTCTCCAGGGCAGACGTTCTTCAACACTGCTCTCTTTCTTGCTCTTCTTGCCCCTGGTCAATTGTTCCGGTTGTGTGCATGGCATGTGATAACCACATTAATCTGTCTTGTGTCTCTCTCTCTCTCCCCCCAACTCTTCTCTCCCTTTGTTACTTTCTCTAACTCTTTGGAAACCCAAGGAGCTGGTAAGAGTCTAACTCCTCTTCCAACCCCATCCACCCATTTGTGTTGGTGTGTGTTCTGTTTACGCCTGTGTGTCATCTTAGTGGGTTTATTAATCTACTCGATTGATCACTATCAAGATTGATCAATTGGTAGTGCATGTCATTTTATGGACACTAATCATCCTAGAAATGAAATCTAGTAATGGTGTCTGAGACCTGGGCATTTTGTCAAAGAAAAGAGAGAACATGTTTTAAGATTGCACAGCCCTCAGATCCACGTAATAGTGAAATACTTCTGTCATCAAAGAATGTTTGTATTAATCAATCTACAGTATATTAAAAATCATTGTTTCTGTTAAAGATATCAAGATTTCTCTTTTGATTTAATTTGGAATCACAACATCGAACTTTTAGTTTGTCAGATTTTGCCATTTCTAAATTTTAAATTTGGATTGCCAAGTAAATTGAAATTCAATCAAAGTCTATTATATCATTACTACTGTATATGACCCAGTTTTTTTCCCGACAGGAGGAGCTCTGCAGTGACAGTGTGGAGAGGATTGTCGTCAACCCCAATGCAGCGTATGATAAGTTTAAAGACAAGCACATCAGCACCAAAGGACTTGGTCAGTTGTATTTTGTTATGAGGCAACCATGAAAAAAATAAAATAATAATGATAATATATATTAATTAATTATATGATTCATCAATTGCATGTTGTTTAGGGACAGACATTCACTTTTTCCCCCCTTCTCTTGCTTATCAGATTTTTCCGACAGAATTAGTAGAAGCCGACGTGTGGGTTATGAATCCGGAGAGTTTGAAATTGTAAGTATTTTGCAATTATATATTTTGCTGTGGTTCACTCTTTGACCCTTTAGAGCAGGGTCAACCAGACCGCTTTAGTGGCCCCTCAATCATTATCATTAATTCTGTTTGGTGGTCAGAATTAATATAGGTTACCATATAACATGGTTTGCTATTTTGTTAAAAAAAAAAAAAAAATCAAATTCTAAAGAAACACCTAACTCTAAAATATATTTTTTTAAGAAATGAACTATCTTTTCAGCACACCTTGGTTGTCATGTCAGTCGTCTGTTAAAAGTGTTCAGAGATGAAAGGCAGACTTACATTTTCTTTGTTATCTCTGAAACAGGTTTATTAATGTATTCTTTTGATCTTTGTTTAGCTTGGAGAAGGTAGTGGGGAGAAGGAGACGCCCCAGCAGAAGTACCTACGTCTGGTCAATGAGATCCAGGAGCTGACCAAAGAGGTGGACTCCATCCAGGTGCGCGGCTCAGAATATCAAAGGCCCCAGAACTGAACAAACTCATTTCATGCTCAGCGTGAAACTAGTATTTTTCTTTTTTGGTTGGAGACAGTCGGTTCTGATTGAATACAAGTTTCCTGTCCTAGATCTCAAAATTGGAACCCTGTTTGTTCTTCTTACAAGCAAAAAAGTACAGTTTTTTTGTGGGTAGTCTGTACATGATTCATTCTATTCGACCTGGGAGAAATGCTTATTCAGTTCATGCCAAAATACATCTTGTAACACGTGCGTCTAGCTTTTTTTTGTTTCTTACTATTCATTTAGACATCTATCCCTGTCACCACTTCATTACAAAGGAGATGATAAAAAAAAATCTGCATTCAGTCTTGACGGTTGATGTGTTCTTTCTTAGTCGGTCACAAAGGAAAGCGGTGCAGAGGAGCGTCTCACCCCGGTGGTCCTGGCTCAGCAGGCGGCTCAGCTCAAACAGCAGCTGGTGTCGGCTCATCTCGACACACTCCTGGGACCACAAGCGCACATCAACCTCAGTGATCCAGATGGAGCGCTGGCGAGGTGAGCCATGGAAACAAAGGCGATCCTCACAAACCCCACCAGACTCTTGAGTGGGAGAGTGATGAGGTTATGAAGACACCTACAGCTTAAGATCTCAATAAAACATTTTCTCTTTATAGAAGAATCTCATTATGGATCTAATACAATCAGTGGGTTTACAACAAAACCAGACTGTTCACCTTGGGCACTTGATACAATTTGAGGCAAGAGTGTGCAAAGGCGTCTTGTGCTTTAAATTGCTATCATACATTCAGTATAATTACAACTTTGGCAAATGTAATCGCACAACGTGTCATTTATTTCAAGATTTTTTCCCCACATATACTCTGCACAAGTCATTTCATTTTAGCCGCGCAATTGAATGCACCATGATGCTTATATTTCTAATATAAACATGGATTTTCCCTGTGCTCTTTAATCCATCTGCTAGCCTTGTCTCAATAGTATCTGATTTATGAGGTTCATGCTGGTTCAGATCTGTTTTCCCAAATGGACTGGATTCTCAAACCTCAATCAGCATGCCCAAATTTACATTACACAAAATAATCCAGGTTCACCTTTCATAATCAATCTCTTCAGTGAATGAACCAATAGAACAACAACAGTCGCTGGCACTGATGACAATATTGAATCTACGGTAAAATCCCTTTGTGTCTCCACTTCATTGTTCCCAGGCGTCTGCTCACTCAGCTGGAGGTGGTCAAGGGCAGTCGTGTCAGCACCACGGCAGACGGGAAATCCACAACAACGGCAAAGGGTCCAGATGGAGTGGTCCTCTATGAGCTGCACAGCCGGCCGGAGCAGGACAAATTCAACAACGCTGCCAAGGTGAAGTGGAGAACAGCAGGCATAAGCAGTTTAGATGAGACGACCTACTATAGTCTTATTCCCACTGAGTAAAAACACTGGTTTTTGACCAAAAACCCATGGGGGCTTCTTTCTTACACATGGAGCAATGCAGGCTGGTGGCTTGAAACAACTTTCCTTTAACCCGCCTTTTGACTTTGTCGTTTTGCTGAGGCATGTTCAGTGTGAAGACTAAGGCCAAATATAATGGTAATTTAACAGGAGAGGAGCCATGAGTGGTCATGCCTTAGTCCATTATATTGTGAAGTCCTGGGAGTACACTGCAATGTAACTGATTTTGAACTCAGAGGTGAAAAATGGACGCAGGTTAAAAAAGGGACATGTGAAAAAGCTGCAATTTAGCTGGATTTCTGTCTTTTGGATGTCGTCCAGGCTCAGGCTAAATGTTAATCACATAAAGCACATGGGAGTTATGTAGAATGATTTTGTCTTTGTAGGTGGCAGAGTTGGAGAAGCGTCTGGCCGAGCTGGAGACTGCAGTTGGTCCAGGATCAGACAAAGCGGTATGCAGACGGCACACACTATCTTTCTGCCTGAATAGAAAATCTTTGCCTCTTACCAGATTTGCTCTTTATGTTAAAGTTTCTCCTTGTTTATTCTGTTTTGTTTTGTGTTTACAGGGACCGCTGAATGCTGGAGTACAAGGAGGCAGTTTGATGGTAAATTTGAGTATTGTGTTTTTCAACTAATTCTGTGACTCATGTCAGGCAGCCTGGGTCGTCAGTTACTCAATAAAGTGATTCTACAACACAAGTTATGGAGATACTGATTCAAACATGTTTTTTTATATGATTTTTTCACAGGACACAATAGAACTTCTCCAAGCTAGAGTCAGTGCACTAGACTCTGCTACCTTGGATCAAGTGGAGGCCAGACTGCAGGTAATTCACGTCACAATCAGCAAGTCCCTTTCAAGTGATTGGTGTAAAATAACATTATCATTGATTTTTAGAGTGTCCTTGGGAAGATGAACGAGATTGCTAAGCACAAAGCTGCTATTGAAGACGCAGAGACTCAAAGCAAAGTTAGTTCTGTTTGGATGTTTTGTAAATTTGTCCATTTCATTGGATGGGGAAATGTTACCTATAGGTTAATAAATGTACAGTTCTTCTCCCATTATCTACATAAGGGGTTGAAAAATGCTGGGAAGTTGCCTGAAAATATTTGCATTAATTCTAGGTCACGCAGTTGTATGACTTGGTGCAGAAGTGGGATTCTGTGTCAACCTCAGTGCCTCATGTGGTGCAGAGGCTTGTCGCTGTCAAAGACCTCCATGAACAAGGTACGAACACTGATTCATGTATTTGGGTTTTATTGTTAGACTAGAGCAGGGGTTTCAAACTCCTTTGGGTCGAGGGCTGGATTAAAAAATGAATAACTGGGAGGCCGAAAGTAGTGTTTGAAGCTCATTTTTGCATCTGTGAATATTTTTATATGTGTCTTTTACTTTATAATGGTGTTTTGACAAAAGCTAAGTTTGGAAATTATTTTTGAGTTGATTTTTCTGGACACCACCACACCTTGGTGGGCCTTTTTGTTTGACCCTGTTTGAGGAAAAAAAAAAAGCATCCTATGCGGGTTAAAGCACGAAAAATGGAGCATAGTATAATACTGTGCAAGACTCGTGTTGGGCTGGATTTACACCGTGACACGACAATCTATAAAGGCAAAGAATTAAAACAGGATCAAAATGGATTCACATGAATAATACAAATTTGTGTGAACCATGTTGTTGTTTCATTGAGAGGCAAGAAATCTGTGAAAAGGTGATGGTACAATTAGACTAAAACGTTTTTGAATTGTGGTTTCTGGTTGAAGGTCCTGCTTTTTTCTATAGAGTTGTTGTTTTTTTCTTGGGGGGGGGGGGAAATGCATATTATTCAGTTCATTAGTTTGCCAAGACTAATAGACTTAAATAGATGAATTGCATGTAATAGAATTACATGCAATCTTTGATATCTATATAATGCATGTATAATCAGAATCATTTTTATTGCCACGTAAGTAACAGGAAGTCAGACTTGGAAATTGCTTTGGCTCAGTGCAACAATCAGAAAGAGATAATAAAAAAATAAAAATGCATTATTAGAGCAAAGGGATTAAGTGCGTTATTGTAATTCCATTAGTTTTATTCCATGTAAATAACTGCTTTCACTTGGATGTGCAGCAATGCAGTTTGGGCAGCTGCTGACCCACCTGGACACGACGCAGCAGATGATCAACAACACACTCAAGGACAACAACACGCTGCTCACTCAGGTAAACGCACACAAAAAGACTGACTATTCTGTTTGGTTGTTCTGACCAGTATTTGTACCTTATCTTTATCCGTGTTAGATTCTAACAATGCAGCCTAATACTTCATTTGTCAAGAATTGATTCATTGCAGAATTGGGTTTAAAAAAGTAATTTGGACCAAGTTTTCAATGTTTGAAAGTCTTTGTCAAATCGGAAAGAGAAATTTGAAACTCATGCCCCACGCTAAACGAGAGGTTAAAAGCACTAGAAAGACACATTAGCTTCAGCGCTAAGCTAGGCTACAAAACCTGTCTTCTATAAAACATGAGTCACTGCACACGTTTTCATAGTTGCATATTTACAAACTGGGAAAAAGTCAAGGCAACGCCACTCAGCTGGATTCATATCAAATTATGGAACAAATCTCATTAGTATTCAAGCCTGTATAATTAACTTGATCAAATTGTCAGTGTTCAATGGTGTTTGTCGAGCAAAATTGTTTCTCCCCCCGTAACTTTGGAAATGAAACGTTGTGAATTTTAGGCTTTGACGGAGCTGATTGGAAACTGATCTAATTACCTCCATGTGACAGGCATTCATGTGTAAAGCTAGTGATTGAACAAAAGTGTTTTGAGAGCCAGGAACTGTTGGGTGGATTATTTTGTGTTCTGAAAGTTACCCCAGGTTTTCTCAGTCTCATTCAGTTTTCGAACATGTCTCTTTCAGATTTGAAAATTGGTTTTACGGGAGTCAAAACCGCTAGGCTAAAGTAGTGAGTTTCTTTCAACTATTTCTCATAAGTGTCTAATTTTTTCTTTGTTGTGCTCTGCTCTAGGTTCAACAGACAATGAAAGAAAATCTTGTCGCCATCGAAGAGAACTTTGCAGCCCTGGATGAGAGGATGAAGAAAGTTTCTAAGTAATTTGCTAAAGGTCGGTCAGGGACAGTGGAGCATGGACAAATGACTGGACTCTCCGTAGGTCACAGTGAAGAAAGGCTTGGACTGACCGCTGACCTCTCTGCCCATACATCTCCTGGCCTCTGAAAACACCGCGGCCCGGTTTTTCTAGTCACACTGGAAAGATGGATTCAGACCAAACGCTTTTGTCCTCACATCTTCACTTTCCGCACTCGGTATAAACGAAAACACATGATAATTCTCAGACATTTTGCTGAAATAAAGAAGTTTGGTGCTACTTTTCTGTAGTTAAAGGTCATGAGATAGAGGGTTGTGTGTGTTGGACAGGACAGCTACACATTAAGACTATTGAGCAAAGTTATTTGATTCTGCTGTTCTTTTGGGGGCATGTCTATGAATCTTATCACTGGCGTAACATCTATTTGAACAGCTTTTATTTCTCTGCTCGCTTTTCCTTATTAGACTGATTTCTTTATTAAATTATTAGTATTATTAAACAAAATGTCATTCCTTGGACTGAAGAGATTCAATTTGTTTTGGGAAAATACAAATGTTGGGTTAATTGACATTGTAGGTTGACTGTTTGACCTTGTTAAATATGTAAAATTACGTGTGTGTGTATGGTAGGGAGGTTTGTGCCGACTAAAGACAAATTCAACGAAGGAACGCTTGTAAATATGCCTTTTCCCATACAAACTGTTGCCTGTAACTGTAATAATACTGAGACCGAATGCCGCAGACAAACTTTTAATCTGCTCTTGTCTTTGCATAAAATTTGATTACATCTGTACATCTGTGGTCATGGAAAATGGTTATAAATAAAATTCTCAATATATTAAAAGTTGGTTTCCCCTTTCAAGCAGAATCACTATGTATCTGTATAGTATGGTTTAATATTCAACACACACTGATCCAATAATTATACAGCCGACTGAGCTGCGCGGTCATAACCTTGTTCAAACACAAGGTGGCAGCAAATTATAATACAAAAGACCACAGAAACATGCGACTACTATCACTGTTTACGTTTGTCTCCTTCAGGATGAAAACACGTGTCTGTTAAGTATCAGTATCATAGAAATGGGTATGGCTCGTGGTGAGGATTTTAGTGTTTCTCCATTATAGTAACCTTACAACATGTCAGGACATGTCCACACAATATATACAGTCTATGGTCCACACACAGATGGACTTTAGTGCAACCTGTAAGATTAACATATTTCACGCACGACGAAGAATGTAAATATTTCCCGTTTTTTTTGTCAGCAACTTCTAAACCAACTACAACCACAAGTAATATGACTTGATGTTTTCCACTGCTTAAAATTGCTAATGCTTATGTTTTTCTCAAAAATAGTAGGAGCATTAATTTATCAAGAAATGTAACACACTACTGTATCTGTAGTAAGACTTTAAAGGCGACCTAAAAGTAAGTAATTTGTATTTATATACTGTAAAGGGTGACCCCAGACTGTGTAGGTGACTGGCTGCTGTTTGATCACAGGATCAGATGCTGGAGGTGGTGAGTCATCCTGGCATCATAGCTCAGCCTTTGCCCCTGATGCTCTCTCTGTGCTGGACAAGTGGATTATCAGTTTACTGTAAGTGGAGCACGCTTCCAAATCACTGGGGAAGAGGTTTAAAGTCTGGCTTTGTGACTAGGTTCTTTTATTTATAATAATTTCTTCTACAATATGAAAACATGTTGATTGATACTGCATGATTACAGACAGGTTTCCTCTGGGGCCAGGACTCATTTAAAACATTTCAATGGGATTTTCCTGCGCAGGTCAATCACTTACATTAATCATACATTCTGTTCTCTGTAAATTGCATTATTGATTTGAAATGGCTTTACCGAAATGGATCCATTCAGTTCTTATCCAAAAAGTGCTGAGCACATTATTTTCATGACTGAGGTCACCTTGGAGACGAGTGATGCAAATGGGGATTCTCAAAATTTAATGGATGAAAAGATGGGATTACTTGAACATCATGAACCAAAATAGAACACACTTTTTTAATCATTTGGGGAAAGCATCTTTAACATAAGTACACATTTCGCATCACTAGTGGTGAAAAAGTGGTTCCCCCCTTGGTGCACTTATAAGTAATATTTCTCTTAATAACATTTGTTATACATTCTTCTGTGTTATTATTAGTAATATAGTATTAGTAATATTACTTATTATTATAAATAAGAGTTTAATTTCAGTCAGAAATGATATGTTTTGAGACTGTGGATGTTTCTACTGTTACATATATTCCCTATACATTCTAATTATGGCTTTTTCCCTCTCAAGTTTGCATTTATACTGCAGGATCAAGTGAGTGTAGGGAATCTGATACAGGCCCTCCCAAAAGGGAATGGCCCAGATGAGCACATACTGCTGACCATATCATGGTGGAGTTTTAAAGGTTAGAAGACGAGTCAGCATGACAGCTGGATGGACACGATGCCTACAAACAATTATCTATTCATTGGTTCACAACGAATGACATCTTCACAGTGATAGGAAAGTGACATCATGTCATTTGTAATATTACTAAATCCTTCAAGGGGTCCAACCTTAACTAACAGGTCACAAAGGATGTCTTTGGTTACAAAATACCTCTATCATAATCAATATAAAACTATCATAATCAATATAAAACTATCATAATGAAAATCTATTCTCTGTTGGAACTTTCTTCGTCTTGAGTTGGTAGTTTTTGTTAATTATCTGCACAGGTATAGAGGAAACGACACATATTTGTTAGTATAGCTATTTGTTTCAGCTAAGGACTAATCTGTGAAAAAGATGTGTCACATCCCTTGTCCTCACAATGTTCTTTGTTTATGCTTGGACTTCTAATCATATTTTCTGTGAACTTTCCATTTTTTGTTTATTCCCTTATTTCACACATCACTGACTGGCTGAATCCACCTGTCACTCTCGCTGACTGGACAGAGATCGACCAATAGGAGGAGTGGGTGGAACGTCTGTGTTTTTGTAAACCGCTGCATTATTCAGTGAAAGGATAGATCACCGAGTCCTACAGAGCAGGCCGTGGCAGCCGCTCTGGGTTCAGATCGAGTCTTGGTCTGTTTCATTGTTTTTTCACCAGTAGTAAGTAATAGCAGTAGTAAATAATATTTGTTTAGGGATATTCAACTTAATATTTCCTTGGTCTCTTGGATGAATATTTTGTTGACAGCACCGGCTTTAGTTTTGAAAACAAAAAAATAAAGGTCTTGAGCCACATTGAAACCAAGCTATGACAAATGTTATACTTTTTTATTTCACAGTATAACATCAAAGTAGAATATCTATTGAAATGTGGAGACAATAATTTGCACTGCTATGAAAATGTAAATGTTTTGCATTTTGAAGCCGTGCCGTGGGCTGGATCAGAGTGGATCAGGCCTGATTCAATTCAATTCAATTCAATTCAATTCACTTCAAAAAGCCCAAATTCACAAAATTAGTCATCCCGGAGGACTTTACAAAGTTGTTGATACACCAACAACAGATCTGATAATCAAACCATTCAAACACAGAAATGCAATAATAACAAACACATAGAAGCCATTGGTCCATAAGGGAGCAGGACGATCACATCCCATAAATGCCTTAAATGTCCCAGGTCATGATTTGGCCCTTACATGAGCTATAGGTTAATGACAGGGTGAAAGTCCTTCTTATGCAACAATCATGTGGTATAGTTATTGGATTACATTATATAAATACAAAACACGGTATCATTACTGTCGCATCTGTAATGTTGACACGCACCGCCGACTAAACCTGAGTCCTGTTTTATCGGGTTGGACCTGTTCTCTTTTAATTTGAAAATCCACTTTTCCTTTGATTTTATTACTTAATTACTCTAGTAGTTTCTTCTGGTGCTTGCGCTCCAGTAATAAGACAGCAGAGGCTTGTGGGAAAAGCACTTAAACATTACCACAGAGACGTTATGTTTTAGTTACATTTGTCGACGGGAAAAAGTGGCCTCATTGTATGTATAATGTGAATGATTTATTAATCCTTATCACATAGGGGGGCAAAAACCTTCTTAAATAAGAGCTATAATAGTCTGATATACCTTGTAAGTTAGAATATTAGAAGAAAATCATCTCTATATGTTTTACAGGAAAACACTAACCTGAGAGTAGATATTAATACTTACATTTTCTTTCCTCACACAATTTAGGTTATTTTCACCCTCCATTAATTCTAGTAGCCACATCTCAATACCTAAAATGAGATATCTAATTCTAATATAAAGTTTAATTTCAAACTGTGAAAAAAATAATTCTTTCTGCACAACATTTGTAAACTTCTTCCACTGTGTTTCTACCCATATATCTATCATTATCCCCAGTCTCTCACCTTTTTAATAACTGTATCGTGACTTATGTAAATGTATTAATATCACCTCTATTCAACCAGGATTTTTTTTTTTTCCCTACTCAACTCACATTACATTTACACTTAAATAAAGAAAAAACACCTATTCATTACTAATAAGATCGTCACACAGTCATCCATTCATATAATTCATTTAGAAATCATCCATCCGACCCTAATTCCAGCCATAGAAGTCTTTGTCCAGCGAACAGAGAAATCAGTGGGTTTCCTCCTTGGGCAGCGGAACACAAAGAGGCAACAGGGAGCAGCGATTGTGTTTGCGCTGCTGCTTGTGGAGAGCCCCCCGAAGCTTGTGCTGCCAGAAAAACCCCCACCTGTTCACAGAGCTGTTTAAACTTTAATAGTGTAGAGTTGTGGCTATGATGGTACTTCAATAGAGTGCACATCAGGAATTTAAAAAAGTTCACGGAAATATCAACTTGAAATCCATCATCATTATGGCAGAACAGAACAGAAGCGCAAAAGATGGGACAATTTCTTTTTAGACTTGGAAGCAGAAGTGACACGGATTATAGTGTGTGTGTGTGTGTGTGTGTGTGTGTGTGTGTGTGGAAATAGTCCAAAAAATCTGAAATGTAAACACTAAAGATCAATTGTTTCTGGGTAAAATCAAACCCGCAACATAAAAAATGAGTAAGGGGCTGTACATAAATCACATTAGGGGCCCCAAGTGTGCGTTTGTCACATTTTTCTGAATGGGACCGGACAGGAGAGGAGACCGAAGGGCTAAAAGTAGGCAGGATGTAGTTGTTAGGCAGAATAAAAGCTTGGAGCGAATGAAACGGAGCAAAGCCTAAGGAGGTATAGGCTAAAGCGAGGTGAGCTCACAGGTAAACACGTCTCACAGATTAGCGGGATTGTTGGCAAAGCCGTGCCCAAACACACAAATCTCAACAAGTGGAAGTGACATTGAGCTGGGAAAGCCTGGGCCGGATGAGATGGCTGTGAGTGGATAGAGTTCTGTAAGAAAAGGCATTAACGATGATTTAAGTTGCCTGAAAAAGCTGACGACTGTAAGTCCGGGACATCTTGTTTATACTGAAGGATTGGATGGATGGGAGACAGGCAAGAAAGGGCTTGATTAAAGAGATATTGACCTGTGCATGGATGGGGGAAAAAAAAGATAAACTATCACAGATACTTTGCTAATCTGGCCTTGTGAGGGTTTTATGCGTTTTTCATAACGATATCAGTGTCTTAAATGTGTTATGTCTCTGTTGGGAAAAAGAGAAAAGTAGTTGGGGCAGGCAGCGACAATGGGAAAAGCCAGGAGGAGCAGAGCGCTGTCTCACCAGAGCATGATGATAACAGCTGTATGAGTTGTTAAGTCTCATTTCGCAGAACAAGGAGTGATTCCGACAGCTGCTCCATCAGTATCAGTCTGTGTTGTGTGATATGGTCGATAAGGCGTGGTTGTCGTGGACCCTGGACCGAGGGCAGAGGACTGGGCACGAGTCCAAAGTGTTGATGGGGCTGGAAACAAAGGAAAACCAAACAAAAATGTAACTATTATATAGACATGAACTACAATTGTTGAATAGTTGTATCGTCAATGTGGTGTTTATGTTGAAGTTATGAAAAACAGGAACAAAAAAAATACCCTCCGCACAAATGTTTCGAGCGGCTGTGACTGCGAGAATGAGATGATCGGCGTCACACCGGCTTAAAAGGATGAATAGTTGTGTGAGGTGTGGATCTTTTGGCAAATTTTGATTGAAAATGATATTGAAACTATTTTTGTACAACAGAAAAAAATTATTGGTTTATTTGCCGTCACTCCTGAAAGTGTTCATGGGAATTTTTTGATGAAGAAAACATCTCTAAAATAAGGTTGTCTTTTTAAAATATTAGTCAAGTAATTGATAATTCACTATTCATGAATAAATCAACATTATTGTCATTCTTAGAAACTATTAATTTTAATTCTGCTTTTAATCATTGTTTTATGTCACTCCCTTTTTCACATCTACTATACCCTATTGTCTCTCTTCATATTTTCCCCTCATTTATGCCTTTCCTCCCAATATTCTCACCACTTCTGTAAATTGTATATACAGTATTTAAATAAATAACATGTAAATAAATAGATGAACAGACCCTGATCAGGAATAAGTGACCCGAGCGCATTATGAAAGGAAGATTTCCTCCCAGCGCACTGCCTGAAAGTCAGACAAAGCAAAGCACGGGAGCTTTATCAACTTTCTGAATAATGTTTAACATTCAGTCGTTCCAGACAATCACAGTTATATCGTTGTTAGCAGATGCAATTTATTATCCCATATTAAACTTATTCTCACTGAAGTAATAGGCAAATATATGCATGTATAAACATATCTACAGCCTGTTCGTTCATGGGAGTGGATTTCTCATTCATTGTCCGTCTACATGGATGTTTATGGGAGTTTTTTCATCTAAACTAGAATTAGACTATTTTTCTATTATGTATTCCTTTGTCCTTTGTCTGTATTAATAGTTTGACTTTCTTATTTGTTGTTGCCAATATAAAATTCTGTGAAGACTTCGAGATGCCGTTGATGCTGTTGTGATTTTGGGCTGTATAATACACAATACAAATTAACATAGATTGTTCTAAATATTCTTTAAAATTTATTTTTTGTTCCATATGGAATTCATATCTCATCTATTGTTTTGTTTTCCATTTTGATCCATTGCTTATGAGGATAGGGGTTGGGAGAAAAAAGGGTGGGAAACTGCGCTCTGTAATGAACATGTGTGGCTCTATATTGTGTTATGCAAGCGAAACAATAAAAACCTGATCACAAGTATTATGTATTGTGTTTTCTGCACTGTTCTCATTGCTTGTGACTATTTTATTGTATGTTTTGGATGAACACTGAGAGTTATCCCTAGCTCTCATGTTTTAGTGTCATAACAAGAAACATACAAACGAAATAACATTCAAATTAACCCAATAAAGAAAATAAAATAAAGTAATATGAGTGACAATAAATATTAACATTGGGCCTATACATCGCGCTGTTTCTGTTCAAAGAGCCACTCTGGGTTTGTGGTTGTAAACAATGTTTTCTAATGAACACAACACAGACGACGAGACTGACAAAACAAACAGACGGCGGCGGGATGGAGGGTGTGGGAGGGAGGGTGAGGAGGTGTGCAGGGGAGGAGGAGGAGGAGGGAGGAGGGGGGCAGTGAAAGTATTTGCTCCTCCAGACTCAGCAACAGCCACTGTGGTAGTGACGCGTCCTCGTGCTTCCTCCAGCGTAAACCCGGGTCCTAGAGACAGTGGTGAGCTTTCTATTCGCTACTTGGCGCTGTTGCTATGGGGCTGCGTGAAAAAAAAAAAAAAACACACACACTTGTGTGCTGAGTTTGGGATTAGGGCAGGGAACGTGTCGCGGACCGGAGACCAGACCCAGAGACCAGACCGGAGAACGCGCGCGCCATGATGAAACGTGCGTCTGTTTGTTGACACTGCTGTTGCTGGTGGACTACTGTAGCCCACCAGATGTTGTTTACATTGGTGGCCCTGCACTGTCAACTTATCACTGAGGGACTCACTCAACCCCTTTGACCCTGTTGAACTTGGGAAGTCTGCTTGGAAACAATATCGACTGTTGATAGGCTACTATTAATACAACATGTGATATAATAGCCGAGGTGGGACGGGGTTTGAATACCAAAAACTGCAACTTGTGTTTAGGAATGTGGACTTTTTGGGACTGTTTGGAAGCGCTATAAGTTACTCACGTATTCATTCTATAAATAGTTTTGGCAAGGAAAGTTTATTTGTATAGGACAGTTCACACAAGTTCACAAAACAAGATGCAAACACTTAAAACATACGTTGAAAAGATTCAAACATTAAAAAGAGTGAAGATGCAATCCTTCAGTTGTATACATTGTTTTCAACGTGATTGGAACATAGTTAGAGGTGACTCCTGTCTCACATTTTCAGGAAGACTGTTCCAGCTGCATAAATCTGAATTGTTGAATGTTGTATACATAATATTTGTCTTATTAGCTGACTTTATACCACCACATACTGAATAATACAAATATGAAACTTGTTCGGTAAATTTAAATATTGAAAAACAAAACAAAACGATAACTTTGTTAACTAGTTTTGAGACAGACATAGCCTAAGAGCCATTTGAAGTTGTCACTAATTAGGCAAAACACGTACAGAATGTTTGGAACGTAAAAAGGTAAGTTGACTTTGATCAAAGACGGACAATAAAGAAGGAGACGCGCACGTAGCAGCGGCGCGCGCCAGACGCTCCTGGAGCCGGGCGTGTTTTGACGGAGCGCTCCTCCAGTGAATGGAGCTGTGTATATGACTTCATTGTCCGCGCGCTTTACTTAACCATTCATTAACTACGTCCCAGGAGAATATAGGTTACAGGTTCTTTATCATTCCGACAGAGACCTGGTGCTCACAAACCCTATACGTTGTTGGCTCATGTTAAATTATCTAATTGACTGAACTTTATTCGCTATACAATTGATACATAACGCTTGATAATAATTATACATGGATTTTTGCGGGAAACATGTTTTTTTAATATATTTTTTAATTTTTAAAAATAAAATTGTTTTGTTCCGTAAACAAACAATTCTTCGACATTAGATATCCTTGCATATGTGTATATTTTTAGATTTTTGTTAGAGCCAACACTGTTTAATAAAACATGTTCTGATTCTGCTGGTGTTATCCCCAGCTAGAAATTGGTTGCCAAGCATTGCATCATTCCTTTCATGTGACTCCCATACGCCCCAAATTCGTCCTGGCCGTCTTATGACTGCATCACAATTGCTCCTCGTACAAACTATATAGGAAAGAGAAAGCGCAACCAGCAGTTCCTGTACATGTCCCGTCCTAAGCACGATTCCGCTCTTTCGATTGGTTGTCGTCAAGGAGAAGATGTACAGTCCGCTTCTGCGATTGGACACTTGAGCAGTCATCCACGGACTGACGGCTAGGTTGTTTCGGAACGCCGTCCTCTGTCAGGGTTGGTTGGCGGCGCTCTCAATATAAACAGCACCGGGAGTTTCCGAAAAGCCACATTCAGCTGTCAAGACTGAACAATGGTTAACATGAGCTATCACCAATTTTTACTAAAACAACCACATTCGTGTTCAAGACAGTCGAGGAGGCGAGCGAATAGAAGAAAAAGGGTAAGTGAAATAGATTACTTCATTATTGACTTTTATTTTTCCACAAAACTTATGTCATATAGTTCCAAGTGTCAGCTGAGCTCGAATGAGAAAAAACAATAGTGACCCTTTTGGCAGAAATATCAAATCTGTTTTTAGAATCTCATCTGCCTCAGTCACTCTAAATGCAGTTGTCAGGCATTGATTTGTTTTTATGGAGCTGTCGGGAAAAATCCACGGAAGCGCGTGGACTAAGTTTGGGACGCGCACACGCCTTTAACAGAAATCATACTTGTCTTTCATTCATTATTACATAAACAGAGGTACAGCCACATTTTTCGTAATCAAAGCTTTTTACAAACCCGGACCAAATCAGAAGGCAAACCATGCGTCATTAATAGTAGGGGTTTATGTACTGGCGGTAGTAGTTATTCTGTATTTATACTTTTGACTTTAAAGCGTGAATGACGGGACTGTTATGTTTCTTATTTTGAGCGCTCTTCCTTTTGTTTCGCCCATTCTTCTGCTGGACTTTGATTTCCATGACGTAATTGTGCTGGCTACAGTGGACAAGACTCAAGCCTTGAACCCAGAGGCCTTACACCCTTTAGTTTATTCACGTAACTATAGTAAAACATAAATAAAAATAAAAACAGTTTCAGCATCACGCTCCCTCAGACAGAGTTGCTCAAGTTGATTGCTACGAAATCAACTATGGGAATGTAAAATACTTTATCATATTGTCAAGAATGGCTATAACGTTTTTCTTGACTTTTGAACAAAGGAAACCAACCCATACATTCGTGATGGTTTCATTCATTTGAAGTGGAGTGTCAGCTCTTGAAAAGGCTTTAAACATGAGGTTTTTTATCACAGATCTTTGTGTCGGCCGCTTGTTTATCTGAGCCAAGGTGTTTAAGATTGTGAAAGGCAGGGGGCGCTGTAGAGTACCCTTAGATCTTTTGTTTACAGGAACCAAGAAACATATTGTATTTTTGTTTTATCCTGCTCTTTCCAACACTCATCCTAACATAAATAACAATAGACTACACAATAACATACTAAATATTACAGGTTGTATTATTGTCTCGGAATCAGGCGTTTAGATTTTTCCAAATCATCCTTTTCATTAAGACTTTTCAGCAGAATTCAGTTGTTTGATAATGTCATAGCAATTAACATGTATTTTTTTTCCTTTTTTCAGAATTGTTGGGACAAGCTATCTCCAACTAACTGGCAAACTTGATTAACAGTGACAAGGTAAATATCATTCACAACACATGATAATTCCCCAAGATTATAATTTATGTAATCATGTAAATCTGTTTAAATAGAAGTGAGTAATGTTAATGTTCAAGTAAAGCTGACAGCATAGCGACAAAGTTTATCTGGAATTGCACTGGACATCATTTTACAGTTTTCTTATTTTGTTACTAAGTGTTAAGACTTATAGGTCATTGAAATTACTGGCTGTCAAGTCTGTTATCTCATCATCTTCTCATGTCCATCTCCAGGGCCAGTGTGAACCGTGTAGCCAGGACTCTGCTTTAGTGACTGGCATCATGACTGCCGAGTGGCTACACCTGCCCCCGCCGTACCCCCCTGGTGTGGGGCCGCTGTGTGGTGCAGAGTTGGAGGCGTGGTATGAAGACCTGCAGGACATTCTGGGCTCTGACACAGGAGGGGCAAAACTGGCACGTGCACCCACCTGTACCGAGGTCCGTAGCATTTATAGTCAAACTACTTTACTCTTGTGCATAGCTATTACAAACCGACTGAAACCTTACTTATTCCTCACTTTTGACAGCTATTGACATATCCTTGTTATTTTTTAGAAAGAGCCTGAATTTCTGGACGTCCTGGAAAGTTGTTCTCTGACGTGGCTGTCGGACGGAGGCCAAACGTGGAGTGAAGGCGTCCAGAGGGCAACAGAGATCCAGGCTCTCCATCACACGTCTTCCTCATCATCCTCATCCTCCTCTTCTTGCATGAGTCCAGCTGTGGCAGAGGAGCGGAGGGGCGAGGGGGAGAGAGGGAGGAACGGAGAGGGGCCGACAGGAGGGGGTAGTGACCTGCTGCCGCCTGAGTTTTTTGCCTTGCTGAGTGATGGAGGAGTGGTGGATCAGAGTGGAGAGGTTATAAGTGAAGGCTATTACTACCACCATCATCACCCCCACCACCACCAGGCCGGCCACGTCAAGCCTGGCTCTCCTTCAGCCAGTGAGGACGATCTGCCCTGCGTCCCAGATTCGCCCTCCTGCTCCTCCTCAGCCTCACAGTCTCCGTCACAGAATTGCTCGTCGCCCTCCTCGCCCGTATCTTCGCCCTCTGCGTATCCCTCTTCCCGCCTGGGGAAACGAAAGAGGACCTGCAGCGAGAGGGCCACCGGTGCCTTGTCCCCATTTTCACTGACCACGCCAAGATCGTCATCGTCATCATCTTACTCGTCGACCAAAAAGAGTCGCAAGGAACGGGAGCAGGAGAACGAGAGGAAGGTCCAGGAGCTGACGGAACAGAATGAGCGTTTGAAAGCAGAGATTGACAGGCTCGGCGAGGAGGTACAGAGGACACGCAGAGCCTTGATTGAGAGATTAGTCAACACCAGGAAATGAAGAAATCAACACAGGATAAACTAGCATTGGTGGGAAAAGGTTTGATTGGAAAGTCTTGTATTGTTGAAAGGGAAACCAAAGATATTTACTTGAGATGTTGAATTATAGAAAAGGAAGAACTTTACAAAAGAGCAGGAAAAAAAGGGAATGATGAAAGTCTAGGACAAGAGTGAGAAAAGACTGCTACAGCAATGCGGCAAATAAAGACAGCATGCATTTAGGAAAGGAAGAACAGATGGATCCAAGTGCAACTTACTGAGTGTTTTGTGAATGTCAGGTGTAAGAAAGATTATGTCTGTGTGAATGCAACTGTTGAAGGGCAGTTCATTTGAGTAAGACATACAAGAGAGAACTTCAGAGAACTTCAGCCTTTTCCCACCATTTAGCAATACATTGTTACCCCTTCTATCTAAAAGGGCTGCAAGACAGCTAGTAGAGATTATTTGCCCCAGTTTGCAGACTTTCTGTAGCTCAGGTAATTCTTGAAAGTGCCCAAAAGTAATGAGTGTATGTGGGGATAACTTGTACCTTTTCTTACCTTTTCTATCACATAGCTTTGTGTCTTTACTGCTTAATCGAAGACGATTTCTAAGCTGACCTTTTCTATTGATAGCATTTTTAAATAGAACTTTGTAGTTCAGTAATCATTTACTATTTTTATATAATGCTGTATTATATGTACTGTAACATTTTACTGTCATGTTCTGACATATATTCACTGGTATTTTCTTGTTGTAAATGACAAAATGTAAAATATTGTGCATGACCGTACCATTTATGGCATAATGTATTTCTGATTATTTTGAAACTACCTGTAATCGCAATTTTTCAATAAAAGTAAAACAAAAAAGACAGTTCAATGATTTTTTTATTCAGATTACATGGTTATTAAAAAATATAAATGATTCAAGGCAAAAAGTTTTAGCAGGTGTTTGTACCAAATCTTAGAACACCTTGTGCACCACACATCTCACAAAGCTAATAGTGCATGCAAACCATTGCAGGAAGAGTATAAAATCAGTTTCTTTTGGTGGAGGGATTTCTCCAAATCCTTCCATTCTGTAGCTGTATTCATTTGTCTCAGTCTTTGTGTGTTTTCATTTCCCTGTCGGCATATCCAGCATTTCATTAGTGCTTGGTGCCAGTAGCACATTGTCTTAGATCCTGTTACGGCTTTGCCTTAAGCTAACACCCTCATCTCTCCGTATACAGCGTGTTCCCATTCTTCTGAATGACTCTTCCCTAACTAACCTCCACACAAGCCTCCGTTCATCTCATTTCTTCTTCTTCTGTTGTGCTGGTTCAGAGCTCTTTCCTTCAGCCGCTGCCAGCTGCTTCTTCAGGTCCAATAATTTAGAAACCTCTGCCGTGATCACAGCCTTATCCGCTTTTTGGGTTTTTAATGCTCGCACCTTCTCCCCCTGTACAGAAACGAAGCATATTTATGATTGATAAATGATTATGATTAATTTCGAGTTTTAGTTAAATATAAACTGAGTTACCTGTTCAGCCACCGCCTGCGTGAGCAGCTTTGCTCTTTCTGGGTCCACTCCGCCAGCCGCAGTCGCCTCGGCGGCAGGAGCGGCAGGCTGAGTACTGGGTGTACTTGGAGCTGCGGTTTGGGACTGACAAAAATCACCAGTTATTATTCAAACTGCTGTAAATGATTATCATCCTATCATCTATCATCCTAAATATATTGACATGACATTATTGAATTAATTTGATTATCAGGAAGACTGCACAAACACATTCGAATAGACAATAGACAAGAAATACCTGCTGTCCACCAAATTTCTTTTTTAGAGTTTCAATATGCTCAGCCTCCAGTTTCTGGAACAATGGACTGACCTATGAGAGAAAAACAAATTTAATCATAAAACACTAATAGCCTTATCAATTAATTAGCAGTGCATCGTAATAAAATGTAAAAAGTATAAATGATAAAAAATACTATACAATTCAAAAACTATTTTCTATCTATTCCTTCACCTTATCTTAGATAATAAGCCCTAAACACTAAAGCTTGAAGGAGTCAGGCCAACAATGTGTTGGTCATTACAATAAAGCCAAAAGGGACAAGTGGCCCGAGAGAAAACTGACCAATGACAGAGGCCTGGAAACAGCCTCTAGCCATTAAGTCTGTGCATGTGCGAACTTAAACAAATCCACAGTCTTCCCAACAGGAAAACAGTGACACACTGTTGCATCCTCATTGTATCACCCTTCGTCAACATGTTGGAGGTGCCACAGGTGTGGGATGGACGTGGCCTGTCCGCATACTCACTGTGCCGATGCGGTGGCCCGCGCTCAGGCTGCACACAAAGGTGCCAGAGCCTTGCAACATGGTCTTGATGCAGGACGGAGGGGCGTTGAACTGGTCCCGAATGGTCTGGCTGACAGTCGGCATGTATGGCAGAAGCATCACTGACAGCAAGCAGGAGACGTTGACAGACACTCCCGTAACTGTGCCAGCACGTTGCCTTAAAATAAAGACAAACGTAATACAGACTCTTTTGACAGTAAATAGTACTAAATGTAGGAAGGAATTTGACACTTGTGGATTATTCATGTAATATAAAATACTAAACAATAAAATGAAAGAAAGACATGCTCAAATCGGCGGTCGCGATTGTAAGGAGTGAATAATTGTTTTGTTGAGACAAAACGCCTGAGCTGGTACTGAATCACCGTTATATATAAAAAAATGAAAAAATAAATAATGCTATACTTTTCATATTCGATCAAATAAAGAGCTCGGATATAGTACTGCAAGTTGGAATGTTTTTTTAATAATAAACATTTACCTTTCCGAGTCTCCGCCTTTGATCTTCTTCCAGGGTTCGTTCACTTGTATGTACTGGTTCCCATGCCGAGATATATTCAAAATGTGTTTGAGAGCATCCCGAAGTCTGTGGACATTTACATCATATTAATGAAAAATGAAAAGATGTTAACACAATTGAATAGATACTCCAGATGTGATAGAAGTAGTTCTAGTCTTTTAAACACATGACTTTAGTTAAATGCTTAGGAAAATGACTTACTTGACTTTGTCCATGAGCTGAATGTACTGCTGCAGCTCCCAGCCCACCAGAGCCAGAAGTCTCTTATCTTCCTGTTGAAGGTCCATCACAGGCACACAGCCCTCAAAGAACTTTGTGACAAACATGCCAGCTCTGGATGATGAAAGAGAAGGCAGGGTGAGGCGGAAATATGAACAAAAATGTAAAACAAAAGTACAATGAACATGTTGCATCTGTAAATCAGGATGCCCTTAAGTGGTTTAGGTGCAATGATTTCAGAGCTGCCGTTTATGTATTTAGTGTATGTATGTACAGAGAAGAGTGAACAATACTGCTGCAAAGGCTCTCCCACAGCCTTCATAGTTCATCTATAATATCTAAAGCAAGTTTTGTGTGCAACAAAAGACTGTTCATGGCACGCTCCATTTTTGTCATCATGCATGATGAAATCTACAACTACACTGGTTTACCATCTTAATGCCCCTGAGGAGAGGCTCTCCAAACAGAATACCAAGTACAGCATCAACTCAACAAAAACAGCCTTCTTCATGCATTCTGCTATATTTTTTGGATTTGACTTGTGAAGTTGCCACTGCCATATTTTACTAATTTCATTTCAAACTTCATAAGCTGGCCTTCTGGCTAAAGGGATCGAGGGACTTTGGGATTAGATTCAGGCAAGGACAATTTCTTTTCTGAAGCAGAATTTTTCTACCTCTACCACCTTAGGCCTTATGCAATCTACCAGATATTTTTGACCCAATTAGGCATCAGCTGCCCGAGACCAATTGGAAGATCAAGGTACTCCAGTGGAACGCCACTGAGCTAAATCTTTGATGTACGACTTATCCCTGATCTTTTCAAATTTATTTGAGGCTATTAAATAGAGGCAAAATTATTACACCATCCTAAATTTTTTTTGAAAACTATGATCAAACTCTTGTAACAGTTACTTAACTTTTTTGGTTAGTTTTGGTATAAAAACGAACAACATAATGTAGGCATAAAAAAGTGCAGTAGCCAGCCACTGTACTTTTTGTTAATGTATATCACTTAGTTACAACATTAGTACAATAATGTATATGTTCTAAAAGGCAAATTACACTAAAACAGTAATGGTTTGTATTGTTGCTTACCTATTGATGAAGTTGCCCAGATTGTTGAGCAGCTCAGAGTTGTTCTTCAAAGCCATATCTGCCCAAGAGAAGGCCGAGTCCTGCCCCTCTGGACGCACATACAGCAGGTAAAAGCGCCACACGTCTGATGGGATTCCAGTGTCTTTGGCCATGTCACCAAACACACCAACACCACGACTTTTGGAGAACTTGGTGTCCTCATAGTTCAAATACTCTGCCAAGAAGTTTCAAAGTTCAGAAATTCACAAACCAAATCCTCAATGAAAAGGAAAAGGCTACCTGTGGCTACAAGGTGATTGACCAGAGTGTAGTTGTCTTGTGCTCCCAGTAAAGAGCAGGGGAAGACCACGCTGTGGAATGGAACATTGTCTTTGGCCATGAAGTTGTACAACTCCACCTGGTGGTAAGGAAACAACACTGCAGCGTGAGAATGACATATTGGATCATTGTGAGCTCATCTAGTTCAAAGAGAACTTATCAGCTCTTCCCCAACCCCACCTCTGCTGGTGATGACCAGCAGACTCTCACACTCTCACACAGACATACACACTCAGCAAGTCCAAAGCTTTAGACTGGGAGGGATGAGCTGGTGATAGTGAACATGTTCTAAACAATCTTAACCCCACAGTTTGCAAACAATAAATACCCCCGTTTTCATTGCACCTGAAAAACAACATGTTTCTTGACTCTGAGTGGGTTTATTGATCCAAACCTTCTTTATGTGCAATTATGGGCAAAACTAGTGTTACCTGCTGTGGATTTTTCCACCATTTTTCCCATTGGTCAGTGTAATTCGCAGTGATGGACAGATATCCAATAGGTGCATCAAACCACACATAGAACACCTGTAGACAAAGGGTGAGGAAGTCAGGCATTTTCTGTTTATGAAACAATGTAGTAAAATACAAAAGTATCATCGTATCATTATCGTTATTTTTATTGAATCAAAATAACAATTTGCAACGTCGAAGTTATGCATTAGTTATGCCGATGGACCCGAGTAAAATACATGTGCTATGATGGAGCGGCTCATCCTGACCCATCTCCGCTCTGTGGTCAGCCCCACCCTGGACCCGCTGCAGTTCGCCTACAGGCCCAACATCGGAGTAGAGGACGCCGTCATCTACTTCCTGCAGCGGACGCTCTCCCACCTGGAGCCCGCCGGGAGCGCTGTGAGGGTCATGTTTTTTGACTTCTCCAGCGCTTTCAATACCATCAGGCCGGCACTGCTGCGGGGGAAGATGGAGGACGCGGGAGTGGACAGTAGCCTCACTGCATGGACCATCGACTACCTCTCAGACCGACCACAGTACGTGCGGCTGCGCAGCTGTGAGTCTGAGGTGGTCGTCTGCAGCACTGGGGCCCCTCAGGGCACTGTCCTCTCACCGTTTCTCTTCACCATCTACACCTCAGACTTCACACACGACACACACAGCTGTCACCTGCAGAAGTTCTCCAACGACTCCGCCATCGTGGGCTGTGTGTCTGAGGGGAACGAAGTGGAATATCGGTCGGTTATCAAGGACTTTGTCGACTGGTGTGAGCGCAACCACTTGTGCTTGAACACCAGTAAGACCAAGGAGATGGTCATCGACTTCAGGAAGAAACCACTTTCCCACACACTGATGAACATCCAGGGGGAGGACATTGAGCTGGTGGACAGCTTCAAGTACCTGGGTTTTCACATTAACAATAAACTGGACTGGTCCCATAATACAAACGCCCTGCACAAGAAGGGCCAAAGTCGCCTCTTCCTTCTGAGGAGGCTGAGGTCCTTCGGAGTGAGCAGGCCTCTGCTCAGGACTTTTTATGACTCTGTGGTAGCTTCTGCCATTTACTACGCTGCCGTCTGTTGGGCCCCGGGCAGCACAGAGCGGGACAGAAACAGACTGAACAAGCTGGTCAGGAGGGCCAGCTCCACTCTGGGCTGCTCCCTGGACTCTGTGGAGGAGGTGAGGGACAGGAGGGTGCTGGCCAAAGCCACCTCCATCATGAACAATACCTCCCACCCACTGCACAGGACTGTAGAGGAGCTGAGGAGCTCCTTCAGTGGAAGACTGAGGCACCCTCAGTGTAGGAAGGAGCGCTACCGCAGGGCCTTTATCCCCACCGCTGTCAGACTGTACAATAAGTCACTTTAAATGATCACTGTGTGAAAACCTGCACTACTATTGACACTGTTTCCAATTGACACTTGTCACTTTTGTTGTACATAATTATTGTCACTTTATTGTACATATATCCTGCATGTAACATGTTTGCACATTTCCTCCCTTTGCACAATCTGAGTGTCTCTATCCATGCCAAATGTGACATGTAAATTTCTCCTCTGTGAGATAAATAAAGCAATCTTATCTTATCTTATTTGAAAAATAATTGCAAATTCAAATTTCCACCAACAGGCCATGTTCTTAGAACAATATGGACAGGTTTACCTTTTCTTTAAAGTCAGGGTGTGGCACTGGTGTCCCCCATTGTAAGTCCCTGGTGATGCAGCGAGGTTTCAGTCCATCCCTCAACCAGGATCGAGTTATCTGCTTTGCATTTGTTGTCCAGTCTCCTGTACTGGTCGACTTATCCAGCCACTGTTCCAGCTGGGTCTCCAACTAGTGTTTTATCAGTTCACACATAAAAAAATGAACTGAACAACTAAAAACAATAAGCAATTATAAATGTAGTATAAACAATACCTTTGGCAGGTTCAGGAAAAGATGTTTTGAGGTACGAATGACTGGTGTCTGCTTGCAGACCTTACATTGTGGTTCCTGAAAAAGCAATAACCACAAAAATCAGAAATAAAGGAGAATGATTAAACTGCAAAATTAATGAAGTTAAACATGACACATTGACTATGGATCAAAATGAGTGAGGGCTCACCTTGAGCTCCACAGCATTGATCAGTTTGCCACACTTATCACACTGGTCACCTCGGGCCTCAGAGTAATTGCAGAAAGGACAGATGCCTTCCACAAAGCGATCGGCCAAGAAGCGATTACAGTTTTCACACCTGAGCTGCTCCACCGTGTCCTCCACCAAGAAACCCAGTTTGTGGAGCCGCCAGAATATATCCTGGGAAATTCTGAAAACAATTGTAAAATAGTTGAATACATATATAGTGTTTATTGGGAATCTTTTAAGTTTTCCAACTCACTCTGTCTGTTTTGGTGTGGTCGTTCTTCCAAAATAGTCAAAGTCTATCTGAAACCACTTGTAGATGTTTGCGTGAACAGCGTGGTACTTGTCACAGATCTGCTGAGGGGTCAGGCCCTCCTCTCGGGCTTTGTTCTCCGTGGCTGTCCCATACTCGTCAGTCCCACACACATACAGCAGGTTCCAGCCACGCAAACGGCCATACCTGAGTTTAAACACGCGTAACAAATCACTGAACAGCCTTACACACAACCAGTCTGCGCATTCATTAATGTAGATTTACAAGTGTTACGAACCTTGAAAACACATCTGCGCTGAGGACACAACCGATGATATTGCCCAAATGGGGCACATTGTTGACATAAGGCAAAGCACTGGTCAAAAGGATGTTTCTTCGTCCCTCCTGAGGCAATCTTAAAAATGACATAACAAAGATTTAAATAAAGAGTCTACAAATTAGTATTGTAAACACATGAATATTTTACACTGAAGAAGGGAAGTGTAATGGTATAGTATTTTATTTTATTATTAAATTGGTGTATTAGAAACGTCTTAGTTTCTATTCCTTTATTACAAAGTTTTATTATTCAAAATGTAGTAGACTTTTTAGAGACTTAATGGCATTATTATAACAAAAGCATTATAAATGATTGGTAATTGGAGACTAATATATGACAAAAACATTTTTATCAGGATGCAAAGAAGGTTACTCACATTGGATGTTTTCTTTCTGAATCCTGAAAGGTGCTCAGCCCTTTGTTGTAATTCAAAACAGCCGCCTCCATCTCCTCCTCAGAAACCATGCGCTCGCCATCATCTCCCTTCACAGGTGTAATGAAAAAAAACATTAGGACTGAATAAAACATGAACAATTCACAGAAACTACAAATTCTACTGTTTAACTTTTATTTAACCTTATATATTACAAAGACACTGTGCCTTGAGACAAATCTACAGATCGCTCAAATGTTTGAATGCCTCAAATGGAATAGTTTCATGCGTGGTGTGTGGTACCTCGGCAGGGCTGCTGGTGCTTGGCGGAACCTCTCTGCTGTGACTGCTCTGAGGCTGTTTTTGCATGTAGCTCTTCATGCCCTGCAGCCCTTTCCCCTGGAGGACTTTCTGAGCTGACAATTGGCAAGCGCTCATACCGTTCACGTGGTTGAACCATAGTGTCACAGCCTTGTGCTCACCTTAAACCAGAGATATACATATTTCAAATTTTGGCATTTCAGTATTCAATACTCTCTTTTACTCTTTTTAACATGCCACACCTGTTGTTACTGTTGAATCAGAAAGGAGTGGAAACAAAGCAGCCCACAAGGCAATGTCTGCAGCGGATACCGACTCCTAACAGACAAACAAAGGTCAGCAATACACACAATTCTGAACATCTGAACAGAATTAAGTCACAGTCACAGTATAAATGTAACGCCCTTGCAGATGCAGGAGGGTCAAAGGACAGTGATGAGCCGGCACTTCCTGTGTTCAAATGGCTTCAAATACATTGAATTAAAATTGAATTGAATTGAATACCACAAATGTAGGCGTTTTGTTGGTTTACATTAAATTGAATCTTACTTCATCTGTGGTCTGAATATATATCCTAGGTGACATTCCTGCAAGAAGATATCATATCTTACTCCAGTCAAATACGTTGTCTTTCCTTTGCTCAAGTTTTGGTCCAAGTAGTTTAAGGGACCCTGGATGATCTTTGGCACCTCAGATCCTCTTCCCTGCAGCACCGCAGCATGAAGAGCCTGTACAAGCGCAGGCTGCAAACACAAAACAGTTTTTGTGTAAACTTGAAAAATTTAAGACAGCCAAAAATCTGATACTTGTATTTGGTCTGATCCATAAATGCAGAGAGTTAAAACAACAACAAATAGGATATTTTCGAGACTGGATTTACGATATAAAATAATATTCACCTGCAGATTTGTAGCCTCCCACTCAAGCCATTGATCGCATATTGCACTGCTCTCTTGCCCACTTATTTCAAACATGTATCTAGACATTTTATAAACGAATAGGGAAAAATACAAGTCAAAATTGTAATGCTCAAACTGTAATCACACCCCATCCTCACACAGACCTGCAAATGGCATTGGAGGTGAACAGAACCTGTCCACTGGGTAACATCAGCGCTGGCAGTGCCGGGCGGCTCAGAAAGGGCACCACTTTACCTGTTGACATATACGTTTTAGGAGTGTTACAACAGAAAAAGAAAACAAAAGAGCTGTTTTCTAGACTTGTGGTTTAGTCCCTTCACTTGCATTCATCAAAGGTGATCAGATCAGGGCTGTAATGATTCATCATTCAGTTTAATAATCAATAACTATTTTAATTTTAGAAACAGGAAGTACGGCCACATTAGTCCGGTCCTCAGGTCTCTGCACTGGCTTCCTGTGGCTCAGAGAATAGACTTTAAAACAGCTCTGCTTGTGTACAAGTCTCTCCATAGCCTCGCACCAAAATATATTAATGACATGTTAGTCCCATATGAACCAGCCCGGACTCTGGGCACTAACAGGAGTCCAGGCCCTGTGCTCCTCAGAGTCAGAACTAAACATGGAGAGGCTGCCTTTCAGATTCATGCTGCTAAAATCTGGAACAGTCTTCCTGAAAATGTGAGACAGGCCTCCTCTCTGACAATGTTTAAAACCAGGTTAAAAACAGTTCTGTTTAGCTGTGCATACAACTGAGGGATTTTATATTTGTATCTTTCTTTTTAATGTACTGTGATTATTTATCATTATGTGATTATCTGCTCTATTTGCAGAATTTTATATACAGTCTATGAATTCAACACATGAACAAGACTCAAAATTAGAGTAATTTCATACACAATCTTATTGTATTTATGTTGAAACAGCCTGCTCTGGGAGGAAACACTAGCAAGCTATTTAACTTTGTTCATAACACATCTATGAGGTATAATTATATCTCATAGATATCAACAAAGGTTGTAAAAACCAGATCCTGTCACACCTCTGAAGTAAAGCAGAGTAGAGCCTGGTTTGTACTGTGATGGAAGACCAAGTCCCACAGTGGGGAGGCTGCAGTTGTGGTCCCAAAGTGCCAAACTATTGTTGTATCCTAAGACAAGCCACCTCACCCACATTGTCAGATGTATGTGTGTATGGATGAATGGTTGGTGGTGGTCAAGTGGAGCCGATGGCACTTACTGGTTGCCATTATTTAATTTACAAAGTAAAGAAACAGCTCATTATAAAACATGACATTCTAGCTGCTTCTCAGTGTCCATCAGTCTGACCGGATGCCTTATGGACAGTTGTCAGTGAAATCACCCAGCTACAGTTACAAGACAGCGAAACAGAAACGCAGTTTAGCAGACAATCGCTTATAATGCATGTGTAAATGTGTTCTCACCTTCGAGGTTGACATACTCCACCTCACATTTAGCCTGGGTCACTACTAAAGCGGCTAAAGCCTTAAGGCAGTGCGGGTTCCCTTCACTCAAAAACAGCTTCATTTAGTTTACAGATATCGTGCTGCTACTTTTATCACTGTACTCAATAAGACAAATGTGTATGTCCAACAGAAATTCCGGAGAGAAGTTATTCTGCTTTCAAGCACATGCTGACTGCTGATGCAAGCCGGTGGAAATGGCGGAGGTGTAGTTTTAGTGCACGTTAAACTAATGTTAAACTAGTGACGTTAAACTACATTACCCATCCGCATTACGGTTAGTAGCTGAGCGGAAGTAATGTGTAGGTGCTCGTTTTGTTTTAACTGAGCACCTGCTTCGTGGAAACACCGTTCACTCGCGTGGGGTTAGGTTATATCGCGGCTAAAACGAGCGCTCCCAATGCTCGCACTGTTTGGCCGAGAGTGAAATCATATTGCCCGACTGCAGCCAATCATGAGGCGCCAAAGCTGCACAGTACAAAACAGTTTTTTATCCGCTTAAAGAGCCAGGAGTCTGAGCGATGTGATGTGGCGGATAACTTCATAAAGGGCTGAGTGAGTACTGTTGTCTGCATGCATTTAAGCCTGAGTATATTTGTTATTATTTGCGTAAAAAGAGAACCAAATCAGGGGTGCTGCTGCGGCTGATTCTCAAAACACCACACGCTGTCTCGTTGCGCGGTGAGTGAAGCATCTCCTATCTTTATAGTTCGTAGGATATCTATTTTAACTGGCAGCTGGACATGAAGTTGTTATTAATATATTATATCGTTCTCAATTTGAACGCCTGAGTCTTTGTTTCCAGTGACTTTTTGATGCCCTGATATACCTGTTCTTCAGAGGCATGTAGACATAATAGTTATGGTAAGTGAATCAGGTTTTGTTGGATATTGTCATGTTCTACCACTTAAACAAGACTACATTTTTGTAATAGTATTGTAAAAGTAAAATATCAGAACATGAACCAAAACAAATGCTGTCATCTGTCTCTCTTTTTCACTTTTTATACCAGAAAAAGTTGATTCTAAAGCTGTGACAGAGGCCAAAACACATGCATGTTAAAGCTGGTGATAGAACCAAACTGTTTTGAGAGCCAAGAACAGGTCAGATGGAATGCATTATGTTGTTCCATTTGTATTGGTTTGAAAGTCAGGTACCCCAGCTTTAAATTGACACCTATCACAGAAAAGTCTCATAGAATAGAATAGAATATCGTCATTGTCTTGAATGTAGAAGTGCCTAGTTATATATAGGCCAAACATTGTGTCATTTCAAACCATTTCCTGTGGAAGAAAACCTACACATTTGCATTTTTTGAACCAGTTTGCTGAACCTTGCTGAAACTTTAGCAAATATGCACTAAATAGGTAAACAATCCCTCCCTCCCCTCTAGGCCACTAGAGTTATTTTCATTTTGTTGACTATTTTGTTTATGTATTGTAGAAATATTAATAGCAATCATCAACTATTTTAGTATGAAAAATAAATGTCCTTTTATATCCTGTTAAATTGTTGTCACTGTTTCATAACCTTTCTTAAGTCCAGGCAAAGCAGGAGATTTGTTCCATTTTTCACCAGCTTGTGACGACACAGGCCTGAAAGATTATTCTGCAGTTGCAAGTTTCCTGATTAAAAGTGCCCTAGTGCATGGGTAGTATTAGCAGGGGGGTTACTTGTGGGCTGTAATTACTAGTGTGCCCCATGTACAGCCTTAGTGTCAGAGGAAGGTTTAACCATGACGCATTTCACATCATGACATGTCACTAGTCAGATTACTCGCTTGCTGAGCTCTCACATTTTGGGCTACTTCTTTGTGTGCATCAATAGTTTCAGTGTTCCGTTCTGGGGACAGTAGAAGGAGTGGCAATTACAATCCCTGGTTTTACAATGGCATAATGCTCACAGCAAAAATAGAGATATTGGCTGTGTCTTGTCTAGTTTTCTGTTCACTTGGGACCATTTACAAAACCCAAAGCTAAACCTCTGTCTCTTCTTCATATAAGATTCAGATTCCTTTTATTTGCCATTTGCAGTAAAACCGCTTTGGAGTACAAGTCCAGTACATAAATAAATAAATCAAAATCAATCAACAAAAGACAATTTAAACAATTTACCGCAAGCATGGCTATTATTGCAAATGTTTTAGTTCCTCTTCAGACGGACGGCTTCTGAGAGCTGCATAATGAGTGGTGCAAATCATATCTGACCACAGGATTACATTTTTAATCCTGCATTAAGAACACATATAGTGGCATTAGCAATGAATGTCAAAAGGCACAAATACCAAAATACAGGGTCGAGCCGTAGCAAGTTTTATGTAAGACCACATTCAAACTGTTTTGTTGTTAATGGAGGATAATATGACTTACGACCACTGAGCTGATTCTTCAGATTGCAAATGTGGTTCTTTTTCTCACTTTGTTTTCTCACACTTGTTTTGCACCAGCTGAAGTTACAACGTGCATTACAATGTCATCAAGTCCCATGTATCTCTTTCCAGCGTTGGCCTGAGGGGCTTCTCATGGTTTTTCTTATGCCCTGACAACATTGTTCTATATCTTCCGTGGCACATGGCTGAAAGTGGCTTTTTGACTTCCCTGATAGCTTTTGACAGCTCGCTCTCATCCTGCTGGATCAATGGCTCTCAGTGCACTTCATTAGAAACATCAATGAAGCACACTTTCCCACAGGCTGCATGGCTGCAGCAGAGCAAGAGGCTGATGAACTCATTCAGTTGTTTTCTCTCTGCTGTTATCAATATTTTGTTAATAACACTTTTATTACTTGCATGAAAATAGCACAGCACCTGAGACCTGACCTAAATCCAAGCCAGCATGGAAGACTGTGCGAGCTGTGAGGAGAAAATACATATTTCTGAACCATACCATTTGCCTTTTAATGCGAACACTTATAGTTTGCACTGAGACCTGTATAAATAATTGTTTTGACCATTAAAAGTTGTACATTTCCCACTCAATCTTATTTGTTTTACTTATTTTGAAATTATTATTCAAATAAGGAATTATTCAAAGGTGCATTCCTTGACTGTCCTGAGGGGGATCTGCTCCATGGTCTGGTACCGTTATGGCTTTGCTTGAAATGTCCCTCAGTTTATTTATATGTACAATTATCTTCAATTATTCGTCAATTATGGATTATTTCAGTGAATAAAAAAAGTAAAGAATCACCTCTCCACTGTTAAAACCTGTAAATTAGTAGAGTGGAGTCACATTTTTTTCCAATGTAAAAGTTTAATGACAAACTGTATACATATCCAGGGAAGAAAAACATGTTTAGTAAAAGGGCCACTTTAGTTCTCCAGACTTGTCCAGGGGCTGATAACTCATTCAAAAACTGTTCTGAGCTTTAAAATGAGCTATAACAGAGCTGAAGTTGGCTGAATGACAAAAAAATACCATCTCACCACCCACATTAGCACCAAAGACAGAATTCTGTGGAACAATCAAAAACAAATGACAATGTATACAAATACAGTCAATGACTGAAATTTAGAGGCCCTGAATGAGGTACAACATTTATATTGGCTGAGCTGAAGTTGGCTGGTTGACACTGTGAACTGCATTGTATGTATTATGTGTGAGGACATTTTATTATGGGTTACAGTATTTAATGCATGTATTGATTTTATAGTTAGTGGTTTTGATGTGAACGAGAGGATGTATTGTCTGTTGAGCCTTAGTTTGGACTGATTTAGACGAATCCAAGAAAGAAGCTCCACCAGGACAGCAAAGAAATGCACCATTAAACAAAGATTTTTTTCAATTTTACACAAATTACCTCCTCATGCTTTGGCTGACAATTGTCTGAAGACCTCTCAATTAAAAATAACCAATACAATCATTGATGAATGACTGATTATGAATTCAAATGTCATAAGTAGCACAGCCTCAATAGGAAGCCAATTGGGGGAAAATCCTTCACCCCACACTTCTTTCACTAAAACTTCCTCATTAATTCTAATGTAACCTCTTTTTTATTTCTTCTCTTCACCTTCCGTTTCATGCATTAATTTGCTTGAATTAATGCGTTTAGTTTAAAGTCTCCCTTCAGCGATCCGTGTGCGTCTGTGTCTCAGCGCTGGTCTGTCTTCTTGTTTATATGTAAATGAAGCCGACTTGAATAGTTTGCTCTCTGAAGAAGTTTGCCATGTGTCGGTGTACGCCTGGCTCATTCTAAATATTGCGTCATTGCGTCAGCGCCGGCTTGAAATAATGGCATCACACATATGAAATTTAGTTATGTGCAACAAAAAGAGAAAAACACAGGGCAGATTGGGAGTCTGTGTTGTTGTCACTCTATTAGCACAGAGGGACCAATGGTTTCCCGGTATTGGCTGGGCTCTTTGATTGGCTATTTGGCGATTTGCACAGCTAATCAGGGGTGGGCTGCGAGTTAGACCCCACCTGTTCACTATCCGCACAGGCATGTATCACGCAGCAGGGAAACGCGCTGCTCCTATGCGTCGCTGTGGTCCCGTCATCAATAATGCATGGCTCTGAGGATGAAAGGCTGTTTTGGCTCGAGGCATGTGTCTCTAACTGAGCGAGAAAGACATCAGTACAGCCACTTAGAAGTATGTACTCACAGACAAACGGGCCGCTCCTTCATGCTTCAATACAATAATGTACACAAAGAAGCTGTTGTGCTGAAGACAGAAGGCGGTGAATGAGAATGAGAGGTAATGTGAGATGCTTGGGATTTGTAATAGTTCATTTTTTATCAAGATGACGCTTAGGGATACACTGAATTCCTATGTTCAATATTGGCGTCAATCTGTCATGAAAAAAAAAAAGTTGGTTTGTTGGCTGCTCATTGGTGGTGTATATATTCAGTATTGTCAGTACAGCATATTCAAAACGCTTCAGCTCGAAAACTGAAGAGGAAGAACCAGGAGGTGTGATCACATTAGTCCAGTTCTCAGGTCTATGCTCTGGCTTCCTGTGGCTCAGAGAATAGACTTTAAAGCAGCTTTGCTTGTTACAAGGCCTCGCACCAAAGTACATCTGCAACATTTTAGTGCCATATGAACAAGCTCGGACTCTGAGGAGCTGAGGAACTAAAGATTCGGAACAATCTTCCTGAAAATGTGAGACATGCTTCTACTGTTTAGTTTAGTTTTGTTTAGTTTATTCCAAGCCGGTACAATACAACACAGATAAAAAGAAATACATTACGATGCTATACAATATTAACACATCAATATTGTGTTGAAAATGTTCAAATCCAGGTTAAAACAGTTCTGTTTAGCTGTGCATACAACTGAAGGGTTTATCTTCTCACTTTTTAATATTCTGTGATTATTTATTGATTGATTTGAATGCCTGGATGTTTCTTTTCTTGTTTTGTTAAGCTCCTTGAGTTGCTTTGAGTATGCACCGTACTATACTGTACAAATACACTTGCCTAACAATAATGCGATTTTTGGGCAATTGACTCAAATATATATCAAACCATTGATACTCTTGTGACATTCTCTGGTTTATTTGGTGAAACTGGGTCAGAATAAGAAGCCGATTTTCACAGTTCAACTGTGTGTTTATAAGAATAATACTTTTTCAAGTCGTGCAGCTTCACCTCCCTTAAAGTTGTGAGTTGTGAGTGTTCTTTTTTTACTTCTACTTTATCAACCAGCAGAAGACTGTGTTTGACACTAGAGTGTGAATTCGGCCCGAGGTGCAGTCTTAAAGCAGCCTTTGGTTCGGGGCTGATTTGAGGAAAAACTTCAAGGCATTTCTGTATCCGTTCAAAGATGTAGTGCTGTGGTACAATCCCTTTTACCCATAATGTATGATGTAGAGTCTATGATGCAACTCTCCACCTCACACAGCTGCCTGCTAACACTGAAGAACACATGAGACGCAGGATCAGCTGAGGCAGAGGCAGCTTCACACATCCCATTAAACCAACCCAATACTTGCACATATATACGCACATTGTATACATCATGAAATATTGTTCATTCTTATGGTTAGTCACAATAGAAATCATAATTTTACTGGTCACTATTAGCAAATCTAACTTTGAAAAGAAAACTATCTCATTCTTTTTAACCATGTGACCCTGTATTTTCATATATGTTAACTCATTGACTGCCAGCCATTTTTGATGATTTCACTGATTCTCAAGACCCATAGAATATTTTTTTCCTAAGACTTTGTAAAATGTAAAACCAGATTCTGAAAGACTGGATTGTCTACCTTGATCAGCAAAAAATAAGTTTGTTTTTAGCTATTTTTATTGTCCTGTAATCCCCAGTCGAATAGAGGGTCTAAGATAAATATGTCAATGGCTGTCAATGAGTTAAGCATTTTTGTCACAATAAATATATATATATTTTCTATAACAGTCACTCCTCTTGGAATAAGCATCAGTAAGATTTTCTGGAGGAGACTATTTCAGTTGTTTATCAAGGATTTGAATTCATTGCGTCCAATCAAAATGCTGTGGGGACGGGTTGAACTGGTGCTTGCGCTTGAAAAGATTCTTAAACCCTTCTCATTCCAAGTGAGAAATGGCAGGTTTTCGTATTTCAGGTAAAGCAGGAGATTTGTTCTATTTTCAAATCTGCTTTAAGACAGTGGACATTTTAAGTCAATCTTATTCAATTTAATATATTATAATGTTTGCAGAATCAGTTAATTTTTAATGCTACACTACACATATGAGGGGCATGGTGCTCTGTGTACTGGGTGCAGCTCTGACTGACACCCCCCCGACCCAGAAATGGATTAAGGGGAAGAAAATGGATGGATGGATATACATATTAATTGGCAACCCCAAACATTATAAGCTCTGGCTTTTTCAAAATGGTTTGGACTTTGTTGATTTAGATTCAAACTCTGAAATCATATGGTGCACCAGGTTTCCGTTACCGTCTATCAAAACTACAAATTTTGACTTATATCAATAAAAAATGAAATGTGGATTTTTCAAGTAGTGATCTGACCTGCGTATATTGTACTGTGGACACCTGTTATATCTGTATTACTACTATACATTATTATATGAAGCACTATAAGTCTTTGTTCTGGCCCACATTGTTACTACTATCTATATCTATATCTTAAGCCTGAGTCATTTATATCTCAAGTGATGACATCTTCTGTTCTTATGCACATTGGAACAAATCATATTAAAAAAAGCCTTGTCTCCTTTTGTTCGATCTGGAGGCAACTGTGGTACAGGTGTGATTGCCGCTGCCTTCATTTATTGACAGTAGTTTTAAGTATATCAGAAAAAGCATCAAACCATGTGGTACCATTAAAAAGTATTATTTTTTCTTTAAAAGTCACTGCTTATTGTGTAAAAAGGGCATTTTAAAGTAATCACTGTGGGATCAAAATTGGTATATGGAGTATATTTGTATACTAATCATTTGTATAGTAATCAAGTTTAACATATTTGCATAGAACATTATTAGTTTGGTAAAATACACTTATTATTATAACACTGCACACATCACAAAACATGCTATAATACTGTAATAATCCTTGTTCTTAATTCTATACATGTATGTCTTTGCCAGGCCACAGATTTCTATGCAGATATAGTTGTGGCTTTGTGAATGTGTGAGTATATGTTTGCAGTAGTCGCCCCTTTTGAAGTCCACTCTTCATTCAGTCTTTCCCCGCTGCTGCGAGTCTGCGTTCTCTTTGAAGACCATGTAGAGATGATTATTGAAGGCGTCTGCTTTTAATGTATGGCTGAATATGGATATGGGTGGAACTGACATCAGCTGCTGCCTCCCCAGGCGTCTGCACATTCATAGTATCTGGCAGTGAGTTGATCCAGGAAATAAAATTAGTGGTTTCGCAGGTAAACGCTGGTGGCTTGTTTACTCTCAGTCTGAACGTTTTGCATTCACAGTCATCCCTTCGTCAAAGCTGCCTTGGGCTTTTTTCTCAAACCTGTCATTTTAAAGTTCATCATTCGTTTGAGGGTAACTTTGAATTTTTAACGGCTGTACTGCATCATAAAAGTTTTCTTCGCAAACATTCCCAAAACTTCCATTTACCAGTGTTTTATTTAGCTTATTCAATGTTAGTAAAATATATATGTGAGGGTTTCACATTTAATTTTTCTGCTTTTAATTATACTGTTTATTGATCTACGGGGATCAATAAAGTATCTATCTATCTAAATTTGCTTTCTGTATCTACTGACATGAAGTGATTACAAAATGGGCCCAAAAGTATCTTAACAGATATTTATGAAGCAAGTTTAACCACAGAACTATGTATAAGATATTGTTATTATTTTATATGTAAATGTCTGTTTATTTTTTAAATCATGAAGATGGAAAGACTTTTCAAATGCAAATGCCAGTTAGCCCCGCCCCTACAGAGTCCTGATTGGTCTAACTTTTCTTCTCAGACAAATTTTACTGGTGAAGCTATTTCCAAGGGGACCGACTGTCTTTGTATTTATTATGAAAAATACAGCACATATAATTCTGTATTATAATATTATTTTCTAAAGTAAAATTGCAGACATACATGTAAGATAGAGCCCTTTGAGTCACTATTTGATGCTTTTCTATTAGAAAAAGCTGACCTAAAGATGTGAAACTGGCCAAAAACACATGCACAGACCGAAACCGAACTGTTTTAGCTCCACAGATGGATTTTAATTCATAGATCAGTATAAGATAGTACCTTAGCCTTATCTTAGATTAGTTCAAAGTAAATTGTTTGATTAAATACATGAATTGAAAGGCTAAATCAGGATGCTAGCCGACAGAACTGATACCAGATCCTACACATTTTGCAGCCAAAAACCAATCCACAGTTTTGTATGCATTATGCATATGACTTGGTCGCTTACGCTGCATTCTGGACGAGGGGCATTGGATATCTCGTGGCCTTGTTGACCGGGCAGCTTTTGTGGCAAGATCAATTGTACGATCAATAATTACAGCTGCAAAACTCTTTCATTTGGTTCACACGCTGCTTCACTCTTCCACTCTAAGCTTTAATCGTCCCTCTTCCAAAGTTCACTTATAGTTTATTTGCATGAATGCTTGATAGCCAGCTGATGCTCTCTCTTATGACTCGAACGCTTCCTACTGGGAGAGGCTTGTTTAGGGTTCACTGGGTCGAGGATGTCTTAGGCTGGATTATATTATGAGCTCGGTAGACAGAGATTTTAAGGATTGTGATGTGAGCTGGGCTGTGTGCTTAAAGTATTCACCTTTATTCAACCAGAAAATTCTTGATATTCTTACCAACAGATATTGATTTGTCCTTGTTGTGTTTTTAGACATGGACATCACTGTAAGATTGTGACGGCCCAGATGCGAGAGCCTTTTCGAGTCAAGACGATGGTGAGTGTCTCTATATTTGTCACATAGCGAGACCCAATTTCTTTAGAGTGCTCTTAGGGGAGGCGGTTATAAAATTCAAGTAAAACTATATATAGGTTTGTCTCAACTTGCATTTGAAATGACCTTTGTTCTTTTTGATGCTCCCACTCTACTGCCATATGGTCCTCTCTGTGTGCTAAGGCTGCTGCCATCTGACCCGCAATTAGAAACTGGACATGCCACTTTTACAGAAGCGATTGGTGTAGTTCAGGTCAATTTTCTGTTGCAGGATACATTATCATAGTAATATTGGGCCTCATTCACGAACGGTTCTTAGGAACAGATTTGTACGTAAATCCTACTTACGAGGTTTTTACGAAGAAAGTGGCATTCACGAATATTTCTCGTAACCAGAATTTCTCTTGGGCAAGTACAAATCCTACGAGTCCTCAGGAGCACTCGTACGCATTCAGTGCCGACATGTTCACACGCCGGGGTTGTCCTCTTTGGTGAAGTTGAATAAAAATACAACATTCCAGTGATATGTCCGTCATATCGATGTATGTATTTATTTATTTGTAGTAATCTTTATTAGTAATCTTTATTTATATACCGCCTTTTTCACTGCAGATCTGGCCTACTTTTTAATTCATTTTGAAATGAAATGTGCCAACGCTTTATCAAATACATTGGAAATCTTGCCGTGTATTAGTGACCCCTTCCTATTTATAGGGGGCATTTCTTTATCCACGGGCCACAGAACAACGGCATATATACTGCTGCTGCAGGAGGTTACTGGGTCCGCGCTGAGTCTCTGCGCTGGTCTCTCCTATGGATCTATACGGCAGTGTTTTTCAACCTTTTTTGAGCCAAGGCACACTTTTTTCACTGAAAAAATCTTGCGGCACACCTCCAGGAGAAAATGTAAAAATGTATACAGTACTAATGTAAAAATATATACTGTACATACTCTGTGTGATATATAAAGTATATCTTATCTTATCTTATAATGTATACAGTATACTCTGTAGCCTATATTCACAATATACAGTTATTCTCATCAAAATGCTTAAGTCCAGGCCTTGACATTAAGCTTTATTTAACATTTCTCGATACAATTAACAAGAGTTTGGTAATAAAGTGGCACTAACTGTGTGGAAAAAAACTAAGAAAATCCACTCTCTGCCCAAATAGTCAAATAATAACTCACACAAAGAACATGCATTGTTAGTACATGGGAAAAATTTAGGTATCCGAGCTTTAAATTCAGGAGTTTTGGATGAGGGACACGGGAGGTCCTGAACGCGAGTCCATGGTTCTGTCCGGTCCGCATGTCTATGGTTCTGTCCGGTCCGCATGTCTGTGGTTCTGTCCACTCGACTATGGTCTGCGCTCGGTACCCAGTTCAGAAGTGCGTTCGCGATTGTACATTTCATAGTTAAACCACTACAACGCGGCCACAGCTGCCCCGGGGCAGAGCGGAGGATGTTAATCCTGTTCAGAAACGGCATAATTCATTTTCAAAAACGTCTCTATCACTTTCACTTCTCACTCGCCACAAAGCTCTTGTCTCGCTCCCTCCCACATTTGTTGGTCGCATCCAATTTTACCTTTCTCGCCACAATGCTGACCTGTTACAGCCAGTGGTCGCATCCAATTTTTCAGTTTCAAAGTACTTAGCTATCTGCTGCCATCTACTGATTTGAAAAAGTATTACATGGTTACTCCACAGTTCAAAACAAGTCACCGCTCGTCAACAGCGAATGCAGTTATTTTTAGACAAAGTAGACGAATTTCTCACGGCACACCAGACAATATCATACGGCACACTAGTGTGCCGCGGCACAGTGGTTGAAAAACACTGCTATACGGGTCTGCACTGGTCTCTCCCATATACGGGTCTGCACTGGTCTCTCCCATGGATCTATACTGGTCTGCACTGGTCTCTCCCATGGATCTAGACGGGTCTGCACTGGTCTCTCCCATATACGTGTCTGCACTGGTCTCTCCATACGGGTCCGTGCTGCATGCTCCTGGATCCATACGGGTCCGCGCTGGTCTCTCAAGTCTGGTCTATGCGGTCTATCTTCGGTCCGCGCTGGTCTCTGTGCACCGGTCTCTCCAGTCAGGTCACTCCAGTCTATGCGGTCTCTCCTATAGGTCCGCGCTGGTTTCTGTGTGCTGGTCACTCCAGTCTCTCCTCGGGTCTGCATTGGTCTCAGCGCTGGTCCGCGCTGGATCTCCTCCCAGGGTCCAAAATATTTTGAGATTAATCTCAAAACATTTTGAGATTCATCTTTAAAATAATACATAATATATTTTTAAATTAAGCTCATAACATTTTGAGATTAATCTCATCATATTCTTAGATTAATCTCATAATTTTGCTAGTTCGACTTTATTATCATAATATTTCGACTTTTAAGTCAACATTTTATAACTTTATTCTCAGTCTGGTAAAAGAAGAAAAAAGGGTGACTCTTTTGCTCCGTGTAACTCTTTGCTTTAAGCCTGTTGCTGTTTCCTCTGCCGTCTGCACACGGCCCTGCATCCCCTTATATGGGCATTAGTGGGCGGTTACTTATGCTAAGTACCTATGCTAATGAAGCACCTGGCACGCGCGCTGTACTTACGAGGAAATGGGATTCATCAATATGAGAGAACAGCTGCGAACAATTCAGCGGCTTACGAGTGCGTTGATGAATCCCACGTGGGGACTTCTTAGAAATCTACTTAAGGACAACTTGAGAGGAAAGTTGAGTAGTTTCTTACGAAGTTATTTGTGAATGAGGCCCATTCTGAGCATCATGTTCTTAGTGTACTCCTTAATCAATCAATCAATCAAAGTTTATTTGTAGAGCGCCTTTCATGCACAGGGCAACACAAAGCGCTTCACAGTCCACATCACAAATCATCACATAAAACAAACACCAGAATCACAATTAAAACATTAAAATCACACAAAAGATTAAAACACAATAAAAACAATAAAATCACACAAAAGAATAAAACCATTAACACTTTCAAAGTTACACAAGAAATTTAAAAAAATAAATAAATAAATGACAGCAGTGCATTACAAATGGAGATAAAATCCTTCAGTTGTATGCACAGGCAAACAGAACAGTCTTTAACCTGGATTTGAACATTGACAGAGTAGACGCCTCCCTCACATTTTCAGGGAGATTGTTCCAGATCTTAGCTGCATAGATCTGAAACGCAGCCTCCCCATGTTTGGTTCTCACTCTGGGCACCAGCAGGAGGCCAGTCCCTGTGCTCCTCAGAGTCCGGGCTGGTTCATATGACACCAACATGTCACTAATGTATTCTGGTGCAAGGCCATGGAGAGACTTGTACACAAGCAGAGCTGTTTTAAAATCTATTCTTTGAGCCACAGGAAGCCAGTACAGAGACCTGAGGACCGGACTAATATGGTCATACTTCCTGGTTCCTGTCAGGACTCTAGCTGCTGCATTTTGGATGTACTGCAGCTGCTTACAGGTCTGTTTGGACAGACCTGTAAGCAGGCCATTGCAGTAGTCTAGCCTGCTGGAGACAAATGCGTGGACAAGAATCTCCAAGTCTGCCCTGGACACTATATTTCTGACTTTGGCAATGTTCTTCAGATGGTAAAAAGCTGTTGATGTTATTGATTTTATGTGGCTATTGAAATTTAGGTCTGAGTCCAGTATTACCCCCAAATTTCTGACCTTGTCTGAAGGAAGTAGGGAGAGAGACTGAAGTTGACAGATGACGCCCTCTCTTTGTTTCTGGGGACCAAAGACAATGATTTCGGTTTTGTCTGCATTTAGCTGGAGGAAATTATTTTGCATCCACTCACTGATCTGTTGGATACAGTGAAGGAGCAAATCCAGTGGTCCATGTTCTCCTGCAGTCAGTGAGACATAGATCTGAGTGTCGTCGGCGTAATTGTGGTAGGACACTTTGTTTCTTTGTATTAACTGACCTAACGGCAGCATGTAGAGATTAAATAGGAGAGGTCCCAGGATCGACCCCTGTGGTACTCCACAGGTCAGGGCCACATGATCTGAGACGCAGTCTCCAATCTCCACAAAGTACTTCCTATCCTCCAGGTAAGACCTAAACCAGTCTAGGGCTGTGCCAGTGACACCAACCCAGTCCTCCAGTCTCTGCATGAGGATCTCATGGTCGACAGTGTCGAACGCGGCACTAAGATCTAACATGACCAAAACTGTGACTTTACCTGCATCAGTGTGAAGTCGAATGTCGTTTGTTACCTTCACTAGAGCGGTCTCAGTGCTGTGGTGGGGTCTAAACCCAGACTGGAACATATCAAAAGAATTATTCATTGTTAAAAATTCAGTGAGTTGTTGGGAGGCCACTTTTTCAAGAATTTTTCCAATGAATGGCAGATTCGATATGGGGCGATAATTTTGAAGTCCCGCAGGATCCAGACTGCTCTTTTTTAGGAGAGGTCTTATGACTGCTGTTTTTAGGGCCATAGGAAATGTTCCTGACGACAGAGACATGTTTACTATTTGTGTCAGTGAAGGTAACAAACTGCTCAGGACGGACTTCAGAAATTTAGAGGGCAATATATCCAGGCTACATGTGGAGGAGCTCAGACTCATGATTATCTTTTTGACAGTTTCAGTATCCACAGGTGCAAAGTGAGTTAGCTCAAAAAGCTTCTCTGGCTGTTGCATTGTTATACGTGCTGTGGAGGTGATAGTGTTTTTGATTCCTTGTACTTTGTCATCGAAAAACTGTGCGAACTCATTACACCTAGATTTAGAGGAAAATTCAAGGGGCAACTTTACAGGGGGGTTCGTTAATCTACCAACTGTTGAAAACATAACACGAAAATTGTTACTGCAACCTCCAATAATGTCAGAAAAATACATTTCTCTTGTTCTTCGTAGAACCCGGTTAAATTCACCCAACTCATCTTTAAAGATTTCATAATCGCCCTGGAAATTGGACTTTCGCCACTTCCGTTCGGCCCTCCGGCACTCTTGCTTCTGTGCCCTGACCGAGTCTGCCTTAGTCCATGGGGCCTTTTTCTTACTGGTAACTATTTTAACCGTCACAGGAGCAATGGCGTCCAGAACATTCAGAACACTGGTGGTGACAGAGTTATACAATTCATCAACAGTAGAGCATGGAGTTTTCTCAAAATTTAGCATTCCCATGAACAGTTCACCTGTGTTTTCATGTATGTGTCTTCTTCTAGCAATTGTAAATTCAGCTGGTGGTTTGCTAGCAAAACACATGTCAAAAAATACACAGAAATGATCTGACAAAGCAACATCAACTACATTAACATTTGATACATTAACCCCCTTTGTAATTAGCAGGTCAAGAGTGTGCCCCCTGCTGTGGGTGGGGCCACTCACGTGCTGAATGAAACCAAAGGTCTCAAGTACAAGAATTAACTATAATTCTATCGCTTTTGACAAACTCTGTGACCTGAAGGTTTTGTGTTTTGACAGATTCTCAAATAAATAATTGTTGTAGTTGTAAATGTCTCATCTCAGCCATCGACAAAGCGTCACACCGCAATTGTACTTACTGAATACACTTCTTGTATTTAGTTTTACAAATTCCTGAAAATGTGAGACCGGCTTCTTCTCTGACAATGTTCAAATTCAGGTTAAAAACATTTCTGTTCAGCTGTGCATACAACTGAGGGATTTTATAGTGACTCTTTTTAATGTGCTGTGATTATTTCTGATTTTAATGCCTTGTGTGATTGTTTCCAAACACTAAGAACATATTACTCATCGTTTTGTCCGGCACTTTGAGTTGCCTTGTGTAGGAATTGTATGAATTGTGCTATACAAAAAAAACTTTCCTTGCCTTGCCTAAGTGTAAAACGTTAATGATGTTGTCTTTATGCTTCGAACATGTCTTAATAGAAGAACCTCCTAACCTAAGCCTTTGTTAGATTATCTTTTTATCTATTAGCATTGACAATCTATACCAGGGTCACTGCTACAGTATGTCATTTTTCTCTATACAAGAGCAAAGATGAAAAGGACGTGTGGTTGTACTTTTGATGTGACTATACTTCCTGTTTGTATCACAACTGCGGCTTCCATGTGGCGGGTACTTGTTAAATGCAGGTAACCTTATATGTGTTAATTCGATTACTTTTATATTTTTCACTATAAGGATTGCTACTTGCTACGCATTGCTACGATTGTCACAACTCTTAAGCTTCAAATACTGCTGAATGTTGTGCTGTTGTGAGTGGTTCTATTCTGTCCTTAATCTTGAATGCACGTTTGTTTTATGTGTTGTGAGTGGTTGTTGGAGAAAGTTTGGGACTTAGACTTGTGCAATAGGAGTGTGAATGAAAACTAGATGAATGAATTGAGCTGATTCCTAGTTTATCTCTACATTAAGCTGTTATTTTGATGCATGTCCCACTAAAACTGAGTGATACTAACTGCTGCCCCCTCTCATGTGGCAGAACCGTCCCTTTGTGCTCACTAATGCTAATGATCTCCTTTCAATTGTGCAGCCTTGTTAATATGAATTGTAATTGTGGCTGGTATGTGTTTTAAAACAGCATTGTACTGTAAAAAAAGTGCAATGTACACGAAAACAATATATATATATATGAAATTATGCACAATGTTCCTATACCCAGAGAAATGTTAGAATTGCAGAGATCTTTCCAGCACCGTACCCATGAGTCTGTCGCTTGAGCAGTAAATGCCTCAAAGTTTATGCTTAAAAACATCAATCAATCAACCTTTATTAGTTTTTCCTACACAAGGTAACGCAAAGTGCTTCACAGCCCACATAATGCATTAAATCATTAACGTTGAAACTAAGTCATTAAAACAACCATTAAGATCACACCGAATATTAAAAACGTAACAACTAAAATCACACAGGTAACTAAAACCAAATATTAAAATCCCACAAGGGCTTAAAATCATAAATAATTTCAGCGTATAAAAACACAATTCACATACACAAAGCAGCTCAAAGTGCTGAACAAAACAACATAGGGCATTCCAATCGTAATCAAATAATAATCTATGATATGTTTACATTTGGCCAATTCATTGTATGCAGTGCTGATGACGCAGACATACCTCCGTCTGTGTCCATACCAGTTTACCAAAGGGCTTTTCTATAATACTCTGTGCATTGGAGGTCACTGGCTCTTTGCTTCAATAACAGCAGGATTACCCGAGGTCGGTGCCGCTAACTCTACCTTCTCATACGGCACTTTCAAACTCCTGCTTCAGCCACACAACTCCCACTCAGAGTCTCCTGCTGCCTCCGCTTTCCCAGATATTTGAGCATCTACTTGAGAACTCTCCCAATCCTCGGACTTAAGGCCTTGTCTGCTTCGCCCTTTCTTCTTCATCCATGGCATTATGTTTCCTTCCTTTTATTGACATGGGTCTCCGTATTGATACTCCCTTGTTTTCAGACTGAAGGCGTGCTGTAATCTGCCTGTCAATGTTCCTCCTTTAAATGTATGTGAGTTTTTGTAATGTTTTTACAAAAACTATGTGTGTGTTTGTCTGAAGGCAGGATTGTGCAAAAACTAACTGACAAATTGAGTTAATATTTGGTGTGTAGAATGTGTTGGTATAAAAAGAGATTATCTGTGGTGTTGGTGGAGTATGCGCTCTCCGAGTGCACGTTCTAGTTTAACTTGTGTTATGTAAACTGGTCTAATCTGAGTGGGAGGGGGTTCACTTGGGGAGGCTGGCTCAGGTGGGGCAACAGCGGCTATTTTGAGTCCATAATGCTTAGTGCCTTCAGACACATAAGATATTCACTATTTGCACTTTATTTTTATTAAAGGCCTCAAACAAATGGGTGAGAAGCCAAAAAAAAGTGATAGAGATGCCCCAATGAGTTAGATTTCAGTTTCAAACTTCTAGTAGATATAGGGACTCAAAAGGTGAACCACCAAATGGTTGAGAAAACCATTAAATAGTTAATCTCTAACTAAACCAGGAATATTGGATATGCCATTTTTATTTGCATTGTTATTTAGCATCTGGATTGGTTACTATATCCCCAAAGTATACAAATTATAATATAACAATATTATATTGGAAATGTATTGAAAATATTTTATATGCATCTTTATCACTTCCTCAAAATCAGATTTAGGTTCATTCTATTGCCATTTGCATTTTAATATCACATGCAAAAATACCTAGTGTGCCTCAGAGACATCAAGGCTGGCGCCATGGGGCAATATTTCAAAATAATTCTCACATAATTGTTTCTAATTATATTTTGAAACGGTACATATTTAAACAATGGAACATTTGTCTATTTCACTGTTTAAATTTGTTTTCTTTTTCTGGAGCCCCTTTTTGTCATTCTGAGGATCAATTCTTTATAGATAATGGTTCTCTGACGCCTGACACTGCATGACAGAATGTTTTCTTTGCCTTTGAACAGATCATGGACCGAGCGTGTCTCCTGCCCCCGGTGCCTTCTGTGATCACATCCACAGCTCATAGTGTTTGGTGAGTGAGTCCACGGAGCGGCCATGTTGTCTGGGACGTGGCGCCGGTCGGTGGGGCAGTCCGGCCCGGTCTCCATGGGCAACAGCCGTGGCGTGACCGTGTGTGGGGTCACCGGCGGCACAGTGGTGCTGGAGGCTCAGTACGATTATAACTACAGAGCAGCAGACGGCAGACAGGTGTCCATCCGAGAAGGAGAACGCTTCATTCTCCTCAAAAAGACCAATGCAGACTGGTGGCAGGTGAGGGTCTCAGTTTTACACAAACATGGTGTCTATGGCGGGTTTTACAACTTAATACATTATGTTTGATTCTCTGATGTGTTGCTAATGAATCGTCAACTTTGTAAAGTCCACTGAGATGACCACAAGTTCAATTGTATATACTGTATATACTGTAATATATTATATTCACTATAGTGTATGTGTGTGTGTAGTGAATTTATGGTCTATAATTTTCCAAACTTAAAAATCAATAAACAAGGTGCACAAAATAAACAGCAATACATAGTTTTAGGGGTCTGAGGAATCTGACCCCTCTCACTTATACAACAACACAACTCAATGCATGCACACACACACACACACACACACACACAGAAGCAGATGCACACACGCACACTCATTTAGACAAGACACAGACCAAAGCACTCTCCGACCTACACCTCCCCTACAATGACTTGCAGTATTTACCGGTACATGCTAATGAATGGAATACATATTGGGTTAAATTAAAAACACAAGAAGAAAATGCTCAGTATAAGACACATGAACATTTATTATTTTACAGCAGGGCTGTGTGAGTGTATTCTTGATGACATCAATGAATGAAAAAAAGTTAAATCAGAATACGGTCTGACATGGTGAAGTGAAAGACACATTTCTTTGTGAAAATTTCTAATCTAGAACCAGGAGAGAAAGTCATGAATAGGTAAAAAACATCACTGAGCGTGTTTGTCTCCTCAGGTTCGCAGGATTGGAGCTGCCACTAAGACAAAGCCTTTGTATGTCCCTGCCACTTACGTGATGGAGGTGCCTATTCAGCCCTTGCCCTCATCTCAGCGTCAGCTCCCATCGGCATCACTCAACCCCAACTTTCGGACGCTTCCTCGAGTGGCGTTCACCCCCAGCCCCACTCACTCTGTATACACTGAAAGGCAAGGTACAGAAACTTCTTGGCTTATGTGCTGTAATGTATAAGTGATCAATGGGACCAATGAGAACAACAAGAACTATTTGTGGAAGACAACGATTTGTGTTATTCAAATTATGGTGGATGGCGTTTAGGATTTGTTCTGATTGATGAACCAATACATTAGCAATATATCTGTTTATTTACTTTTTGGAAAGTTTGTTTATTTATTCATTTCATATTATAGCCCTTCTAAAGCCCCTTTCCCAAAACCACTACATCGCTGCACGGTTGTTGCGTTTTTTGGAAGTCTGTTGGTTAAAAATCGGCCACACGTCTTTAGTAAAACCAATGCACAGACCAGCGATGCCGCTAATCGTGTACTTACATAAAGTTCTTCAACAACTCTTGCAGCTTTTGCTATAATCCTGGTTTTGCGATTATTCACACCAACAGCAGCATTGACTTTGCATGTTAACCTGCCGCAACCCTTGGTCTGGTGGGAACATGGCTTTAAGATGCTCAAAGTTGTTAAGTTTTTTTAATTCATACTTCTGAAAATCATAATCAAAAGTTCAAAAGTGACATCTATAAAGCTGCACATTTAAAGATGCACTAACTGACTTTATTTTTGTATTTATTACGAAAATGCTATCCATGTGCATGCAGTGCATTGGGATATACGTCCTTTTGAAGAAAAAGTAGCGCAGATTTGTGCTGGCGTGACATTATATTTTAGATCGAGTTTTGATGAGTTTGGATGAAACATGTGTTTCGGGTCGCAGATTGTGACCAATCACAGCGCACCACTTGCCCCCACTTTTGTGAGAAATCTACAGGTCCGTTAGGATAGACGGCTGAGTTAGCACAACAAGCCGAGGAGCTAACCTGAAACTTCCTCGTCTTCGTCACCGGTTACTGCTTACGCAGCGAGACAACCATCCAAAAGAAAGTCCCGTTCCTCCGCGCTTCCCGGTTCTATCGTTGTGGTCACGCCATCCACGTGCAAATCCATATATCCATAATATCCATTTTGGAAGACGCTAGCTCCGTCAACAACAGTGGGTGTGTGTGTGGGGCGATAGCTTCGTGGGTGTGGGGGGGGGGGAGCAGAAAGAAAGAGGCCAGCGGGTCCGCAGCTTCAAAATCCCAAAGTCAGTTAGTGCAGCTTTAAGATGCGTACTCATGTATTGGTTCACTTTATCTGGACCAATTGTGAGGCAATAATGATTTACCTGTGATTTGTGAATGCAAAGCCAACAATCAAGTGAAATATGTCGTCTTGTCACTTAAAGAAGTTCCATCCATTACATTTCTGTCAGTTTACATAGAATAATGTTGCTTCGTAACTCTGCTTACAGTGGCAAACAAGCCGATGTACCGCTCCATGGACAACCTCAGCACCAGCAGTGCCTACCAGGCCGATGGCAGCAGCAGTAGCCACTTCCCCTCTCTGCCACTGTCCGGATTTACCTTCACTCCGATCTCGTGCACCTCCTCCTCGGGCCACCTCATGGTCCCCAAATCTCCAACTCTTTCGACATTCCAACCCGTCTCAACAAACTCCAGAGTGATACCCACAATAACCCGCAGCCAGAGTTCCAGTAATCTACCTGAAAATGTAACTGAGAACCCCTACGACGAGGTGGGAGGAGGCCTCGGAACACGAGTGGCCTGCAAGCCCCCCAAAAAGTCCTGTAGTCAGTGGGACATGTTGGGAACCTCTGGCAAGAAGACGCATCTGCAGGTAGGAGAGGAGAACATGTTTTTGTGCATCTTAGTTCATTGACATTTGAAGACATATTGTTTTGAATGGTTCTGGATTTAAGTGACATTTGGTTTAACAATGTTCATGTCATTGTTAAATTAACAGCTTCCTCTCTGAGTAGAAATGCCACAGTTAGAATATGTGTAATATCATGTTGATTATTGTTAGAAAATACATCACCATTTAAAGTAAATATACTTGTTCATAAGGGTTGATGAAACCAATCTAGAATCTTCTTTTGACACATGTGACACATTTTTTCACATTTAGAAGATTTATAAAAAATTTCCAGTCCTTCCCAATGTGCGGTTCGGGGCTTCAGAACCACTGCAGGGGTCCTCCAAAGGTTGTCTACTGTAACCAAAAGGCTGATGAGATTTATAATAAATATACTATAAGTAGTAGGAATGAAATTCTGTTTTAACTACAAATCATATATATTTATATATATGGAAAACATCAGGAATAAGTCAAGGCATGATATATTCTTTAAAAAAAAGAGTGACTTGTCCGTAGTAGGGGAAATGCACTTTATTAACCTAATAATCCCTAAAAGCCAAAGGCAGGTGACTCCAGATGGATCAATTCCAGAGTTTGTTGCTAATGATTCAGAATCACTAGCAGAGAACAAAGGGCAGTCAGAACACAAACACATGACACTTAGTTTTGACGACACATAAACACAGCAGGTAACCTCCACTCTCAGACGGTAGTTATATTATATTGCTTTAAACCCAGATGCTGCCGCAGCAGTTGAGGCGGTATTCCATCGACACAGTATCTTGACCTCAATAATCCTCCTAGAGCACCAATCTAGTCAGCATTGGCATGATGTCAGAGCTGCCCTGCATTACATCAGATGAGATTACAGAAGACATTGTTGGTGAGAGAAATAATCAAGGTTATCTGTCTGAGCTCAGTAAAAATCTGCGTATCCAAAGTGTCTTTTTTACCATGGTCTGAATCATGCATGAGGCTCTAAAAGTACGAGCTGCTGTGATCTCTGAGGAGACAGCGAAACCCTTATGCACCACTTTCTCCTCTCTCTCCATTGTCTGGTCCTGCTGCACAACTCTCTCGGCTCTCATGGTTTTAAAGCCAGTAAGCAGGATTATTGCAGTCACATTCAGGTCACAATTGCATTTCCGTTGGGAGAAACACATTTAATATATTTCAATCTCAACTGCCTGCCACAAAGTCATACAGTATAATTTATATTAAAGGAAGGGATGATAAGCTCTGGGAATGATGACCTATATTGTATCACACTATTCAAACCCAGGACAAATGTTCTTTAAAGATCATATCATTCATTATTATTAGTGTGACAACACAAGTACTACCTGTAGTTGTGGGTTCCATGATAAAATGTCTTTATTTAGCTGCTGTCATGTAGTGGCATCACATTGAGCAACGCAGCCAACTGTGATAAAACCGGATCTCTTGTGGAGATGAGAATATGAGCAGAATGTATGCGACTGAAATCTGCTCGCTAATCCATTGTAACTGCTGTAATTACTTAGAATTTGTATTTATCTCCATTTATCTAGAGGGACTTCCTGGTTAAAGTAGTTAAATGAACAAATGTATAAAAATTCCTTACTTCACAAAATTGTCACTTGCCCCGGTAAACTATGGCTCTTTAACAGAGACCTATTGTATATCTTCAAACTCGTGCATAATTATTATCCCTTAGACATGACCGCTTGATCCTTCTTACATAAGCCCAGTCAAGTCTCTGCTGCCTGTTTATACGCTGTAAATTATTAATCAAAGTATTGCTATTAGTATTACTAGAGTAAGGAACTACAATTAGAGCTGAAATGATTAATCAATGACTGGACTCTTACTGGATAACTGAACCGCATCCGCTACATTTGAAAATTAATTGATAATTAAAATATAAGACACAGTTTTTCAATTTGTAATGTGCACCATACCAGCTAATATAGAAAAGCCGATAGATTACTTTTTTAACCGGACAAAACATGATTTACTGATGATTATCAAAGCACTTGGTTAAATCCAATCTAATTTGACAATAACATTCCTACAAACACTTTGACTCCACAAAAATTGAGTCAAAATCATAAGATCATTTGATACGCTGCTCTGACTATAGCACTAATCACATACATGTAAACAAGTTACTGTATATGTATTTCCCTGCACTTCCTTGTTCTGATAGAGCTGGGTCCAAATCCCTTCCTGCTTCACTATATCACTAGACAAGCCGCAGGGTCCAAAGAAGAGGCTTTAGAGTCCAGGAAGTACTGTATTTGCATCAACTATTCTTGTAATTGATTAATTGTTTATGGCTATATGTACAGAGTGATTTCAGTCAGAATTTCATCGAAATCCTGAAGTGTGTGGAAAATGTGAATGTTCTGTTAGAATGTGCTCCGATAGCTCAATGTTCCCTTACTCAAATATACACAATCACATCATACCAGCATTCTAAACTACTAATAAATTAATCAAAAGAATAACTGCTAGATTCATTGCTTCTCAGAATAATTGTTAGCTGCAGCCATTACTACAATGACTCTTCTTGGGTTCAAAATGTGTCAAATCAATAATACAAAAGAATTTATATCAAATGTATTTGTTGCTGTGTCGATGTAATTGCTTTCCTTTCTTGTATACAGTATGAGTTAAGACTTGGTTGTAATTAATGTTTTTGTATTCTTGTTATTCTTTTCTCAGGTCCCCACTGAGTCGTACCTGGCGCAGCTGTCGTGGCAGGTGTCTCCTCTGTACACGGACCCTCAGCCTGAGAAGCGTGGCTCGCAGCAGGAGCCCCCCAGCCCGGCCCCAGGACAGCAGCCTCTTCAGATCCTGGACCTGTGGGAGCAGCACACAGACCCCGCCTCAGGCCGCTGGTACTACGTCAACAGTGTCACGAAAGAGCGGTCCTGGAAGCCCCCGCGAAGGGCCCGCAGCCACACCACCAGCAGCGGCACCAGCAGCGGCACCAGCAACACCAGGGTGAGTGGTCTAGTCATCAATCTGGTTTCCACAAAAATATTCTCCTCTGATTCCACCTCCAAAGACTTTGTCAGGTTCATTTGATCATTGAATGTAAAGGAGTTTCTTGTAGAGTTCAAGTTTCTTTGGTTCACAAGTGAGGGAAGGATGGAGCGTGAGATTGATGGAACGGTGCAGCGTGTGCAGTGATATATCAGACTGTTTTGGTGAAGAGTGTCTGATAACAAAGATCTCAATTTACCGGTCAATCTGCGTCCACACCCTCACCTCTGGTCATGAACTTTGGTTAATGACAGAAAGAGCGAGAGTGCGGATCCATGGTTTGTTTATTTATCTCAGAGGCAGTGCATATCATAGAACATTACTTGAACATTACTCCTACAGTTGGGAGGAGCTAGAAGTAGAGCTGCATCATTTCACAAAGATTCAGATTTTTGTCCTAATTTTGGCAAAGTAGGGGAAAAGGGCAACCAGTCTAAACACTATCCATGTGTTTGTGTTTCAGGCCAGTTTGCTTCACACTCAGACATTACCCAGAGATACAAGCCATTTGAAGTTAACGCTCCCTGCTACGGGTAATGGAACTGCGTACAACACGGTAAGCATGGAAAGACTGACAGCTCTTCGTATTGAGTCTAACTTGAAGCCGTTTTCCTCCCCCCTCATTTGCAAGCCACAAACCGGACAGGTGTCAATGTGCACTTTCACAAACTTTTTAATAGTGACAGCAACTTTCACATTTGCAACTAGTACGATGTGTTTTTAAACTTGGCGAAAGGGTTTAGAGAACAGTGTTTGATGTGAGTGTGGTGTAAAAACAAAAATGTGCACAGTTGAAACAGCAGCGAGAACGGCAGGCAGCAGGGGGCGACGTAAAGTTTCACACAACAAAGTGAAGTGTTGGGAGGTGGCAGGTGAAGGCTACAAAAGGGGCCAGACCTTAAACAGCCCTTGCTTTTATTTCTCTTGGCAGTCGAGTCAGAAAAAAATGACCTGTCAAACCAGCTTTCTGATTGCCTGAAGGATTCTAGACTCACTCTGCCAATTACTCATGGGATTTAGAAATAGTACACCGGGTTATCGTTCTAAAACATGATTTTGTTGGGCTAATCCTAATCCCTGCAGGGAATATTAAAATCAGACCACATGAACAGATGGAAGTTGATCAGAGGCCAAAAGGGCAACGAAGTTTTAGTCTAGCAGTAGATTCTCCATAAAGAGAAAAAACGGAAATAAAGTTTAAATTGTTGCATATTAACCCTAACTAACCCTAACCCTACTTTTTAATGATAAGAGTGGTCTATCACAGGGGTCTCTAGGATGTTATAGGATCAATCAATTATTTGGAAGTGTTTCTCTGGTGATGGACCCCAGAAATCAACAGACAAATTGTAGACATAACTGTTATCAAAAATAAGTCTTACAAAAAGAAAAAAAATCACCTTCATTACACACCTTTTAAAGATAAATATAATGTTGTGTGTTTAAAAAAAAAAGCTCTACACAGGGGTGCACATAAGCGGTATGCAGGTACGCATGCGCAACAAATATCACAAATGTGTACTATCACTTTAGTTAGAAAGCGCCTTTGCGAACTTCACATAGACCAGTACAGTGGGGCGCTCCTCCCTAGGGGGGCGTGGTGCACTGCCAGAGAGGGTGTGTGTGATCGCGGGGCAATTGCTGCTGTTTGCTGTACGTACTCGAGCGGGATTCCAAATCCTCGGTGGCAGCAGCGTTCTGGACTATGGAGCCTTAAGGGAGTGTCCATGTCCTCCCTGTGTCTCTAAATGAAAGCTGTGGTACCTACATTTTCCCTTGCAGTGATAATGCATAATAATCTTGGTTGTGCCCAAAAGTAAAATGTTGTGAACAAACAGAACATTGTTTTGAATGTTTTTGTTGTTGTTGCAATTTTAAGAAAGAGCCCTGTGAGTCATTATTCGACTTGGATTGAGTGGAGTAGCTGAGCTGATCTAAACTTTTGCATTAAAAAGAAGCAAGTATAGACAAGTGGAGTGAGTAGCAAACACCATCTCCTGGTACTCATCTGAGAACCTCACTGAAGAAGTTATGTGCACCCCTGGCTGTACAAGGCGATCTGGTATAGAATAAAACATAGCAACCATCACACAAAAATTACATCAGATAAAAGTATTGTTTTAGAAATGCATTCATTTTTTCTTATAACTTTTTTTGTCATTAATTTCTGAAGTCCTCTATCTTTTAAAGTTCAAGGCTCCACAGTTTCTATATCTCACATTTCCAAAAAAACTGTCGTCTAAAAGGAGTTTACACCCAGTGATATCAATCATACAAAGTTTTTGACTTCCACTTTTTGCAAAACTAATTTCCCAGTGTCACAGTTCTTTCATTTTGTCAACTTTGAGCGGCAGTGGAGAGGTTTTCTTGTTGTCTATGAAGGTTATGATGAAAAGAGTTAGCGTAGCTGCAGAGTGACTGGATGCATCCATAGAATATGTGACGACACAGACTTGTTAAGGCATCGTGAGCCCTGTGATCCAGATTGTGGAAGATAAGCATTTTGCATCTGAAAGCAGCTTGCCTCATTGTTGCATCAGTGTTTCAAATTTAATGTAGCTCATCAAAAAATACTCCCCTGATCAAAGAAGTGATTCCCCTATCAGGTTAGAGTGAGGCGCACACTGCTGACCTATATGTGCCAGCTTCAATTCTGCTCCGAGGTCTTGTCAGGGACTCCAGCAGGGGCCGATGCATAGTGCATGACATACTGACGCTGAGAATGAAGTTTGTATCCCATAGTAGGACGCTTACAGTAGTGTGAATACTGAGTGCACTGAGATACTATTCTGAATATTTTACTGATATTGATCTTGTTTTGCATGGGACAATTATATGTTGGATCTTATACATGACATATTTTTTACACCGCAACCAGTGGTGGGAATAAACAAAAGAAAAATAATGCACGATTGGTGCTTTTTTACTTTACCGAATTGAGAGCCGCTAAACACATCATACAGGACAAAAATACCCAAACAAATACTGTGAATATATAGATCAATCAATCTTTATTTGTAAAGCACCTTTAAAACAGCCTAGGCTTCCCAAAGCGCTGCACAGACATGTGAAAGACATGTTTCATTGACACATAATAATAATTAAATTGAAAACTTATCTCTTGCTACCTGAGAAAAGGTGGGTCATCATGCTATTGTTTTGAATGGAAACAGTCAAAATCACTGCCATCAATTACATTGCAAGTCAATGAATCATTAAACACTCTTGATTAATTACGCAATTTTTTTTTTGGCCCATTTCTTACTAACATGTAAGGAAATGTGCATTACAACATAAAACCATTTAAAAGTCCTTAAAAGCATTTGAAATTCCATAGAAAACATGAACACATTTAACAGTCCACTAAAATGCCTGCCACCAATACAACACAATACAACACAGTTGAGAATATTATAGTAAGCAGCAGAACTACAGCTTGTTCTCAAAATATACACATGTAAAACAGAACCACAGTCACATGCTTCATGAGACAAACTCTATTGTAAATGTTTCTGTTGAACAAAGGCTGTCAGGTGACGTGCCGATAGGAGTTTTGGTAAATAGTTTTAATTGAGCACAGCACTTCCTGGTTGTGTCTCGGGGCAAGAGGATGGTGCAGGCGGATAAACCTGCTTCCCTCTAGAATGGGGAAGTGCTGGCCTCACTGAACAGACGTGAGATGGTTTTAACTGCCACTTTAGTCATGACAAACAAAGCGGAGCTGTGGACTTGAACTGATAGTTCAGTGATATATTCAATCCTTAGCCATGAGCACTTTTGTTGTAAGTAGATTTTCAATGTATTTGTTCCTTCCTTCCTTTGTTTCCTTGTATCTTGTGATGCCAAGTCTATGTATGTGACCTACTTCAACTTCTTCAATTGCATGTATGAATCAAAGTAGTTGTGTGTGATGAATATTTGAGCTACTTCAGCCGGGGAAGTGAAAGACAGGCCTGCTTCCATCCATACCTTGAGGAAAATATAAAATATTCAATTGTGTGTGCTGCAATGATGATTCAAAGTTATATTTCTGACAGGATGTAGTGTGTGTGTGTGCTGCGAGGGCTGCCGGCTCTTATATACGTGTAATACGTGAATATGTGAAAAAAAACATCCTGTCAAAGATATCATTATGGATTTAAGATGAGAGGTTAAATTAATCCGTGCCATAGTTATTCATGTGACTGGTTTGTTTGTGTCTTTCTTCATAGCTGTCATCTGACCACAGCCACAACAAGAACACTGACAGTGACTACGACATCAAACAGGTGCTTAACATTTCTATTTAAGCAAGAATAACACTGGTTTATTCAATTCTTGTCTTCCAACAAAGAACACATATGTTATTCATTCCTACATTCTGAACTTCAACGCATGATTTGAAATACATTAAATGTTACTGTTTCGCTTGGGTAGGAGCTCGGTCTGTACTGTGTCAGCACATCTGCTCTTTGGAAATGGGGATTTTCCTCTTAAAATCTGCAAATTGGAAATGTTAGATTGGCAAAAAAGTGCATCTGCACAGACTCTCAGTAGAATGCATTTACTTAATGCCAGCTATGTGCTCCACGTTCCCAGTGATCAGCATTTATGCATATTAAGTTGGTGAAATAACAACTCATCATGTAAAAAGAAAGGCTATTACCCAAGCAGTTCTCACTGCAACATGTTGCATCACAGTGGGGTGTGGGTGCGCACAATTTAAAGCCCTCTTAAACGCCTGCTCTTAGCATAGGAGCAGATTTGGCTCTCGGTGCTAATCCTCCGTGCATGAAGAGATGGCAAACATTAGGAGGGATGTTTCAGATTGTTGAAACTGGGTTAAAAGGATTTACAAAGGTGTTCAATTATGTGTGTTGTGGTATTGTTTAGTTGGCACGTGCTTTTGTGTGTCATAATAAAAATGTTGACAATCGGCCAACTGCAGCACTTCGGTTCAAAGCTTCACATATCCAAACAGGGAATGTGTGAAACAAAAGGATGTAAACTAAACTAAATGTCATTACATGTTGACGTTGTGACTTGTGGACCTTCTTCCACGTGTGTAGAGTCTCCCACGAGCCGCCTCCTCAGACACTCTCAATAACATGACGTACAGCCACTCGGAATATCACAACTACAATGAATCCAAGCAGATGCTTAGCCATTCGCAGTCTCTGATCCTCCCGGAGAATGGAAAGGTACACATCTCCACACACAGCACAGACAAACACTACACTACACAGCTAAAACTGCCTCTCCCGTGCCTGTGCAGCAGAGTTATGTGGCTGACATTGTGGTGGAGCCCCCGTCTCCAGCCAGCTCTCCGGACAGTGATTTCTGCACTCCGGTAAGATCTTTCTTCATGTATTTATTTATTTATGTATCGTCCCCAGAGATTCAAGAGACAGTGTAGACCTCCCCTGACCCTGCTTCATTATAAGCTCTGGATGAAATGTTGCAATTTTGATGGAAACAATTATTATTTAAAGGTTAGCAATCATGCTTCACAGAGAAAGGTCCTGGGTTTGATTCCGGGGCCAGACGGGGCCTTTCTGTATGGAGTTTGCATGTTCTCCTTGTGTGATTCTCTGGTTTCCACTACCACAGGCATGTCCCAACCAAGATGCATGGGCCAATTGCAGCCCTTTGCTGCATTTTATGTGGCCCTCTGCCTTGTTAACACAAAGAAAGCATTGAGTTCATGAAGAACTCAATATAGGCATGCTACACATGTTGTAAAAGTCAGAAACTCTTGGATCCAATTGTTGATCGATATACAATATAAGATAAGATTGACTTTATTGTACATACAGTATATATGTATAGATAGATAGATAGATAGATCTGTCTGTCTGTCTGTCTATCCTACGTTGTTGATTTTGTCACAACATCGCCCTAATGTAGCTGTGGTAAGGTGGTACAGTAAGCGAGTAAACTTCCGTTCTGGCAACTATGAATCCGGGCTGTTTTGTGATTCCAGTCAAAACAGTTTTGCACTATGGGTTGTCGGCCCCTGGACAAGTCTAGTGAACTAAAAGGGCCCTCGCACTAAAACACAACTAGAAATATGTGCAAAGGTGTGCACCAAGGGTCCAGCCTTCAGTCATCACTGTGTGTGGAGTGATTAGAATATACACCAAATAGTAAAACGCGTTGTGTGACCTTAGTACCTTAGTTTGTGAAATGGGCTATCACCTATTATTTATATAGCGCCTTTCAAAGACCAGAGTCACAAAGCGCTTTACAATTGTTGTGGGCATTTGTCTCTCACTCCACACAGAGATGGGAGTGGGATCGCCGTACAGGAGCTGCATGCCAGATCTATTGTACATGTCTTTAGTGGTAGGGGAAACCGGAGCACTCAGAGGAAACCTACACAGACACAGGGAGAACATGCAAACTCCACAGTCAGAAAGGCCTGGGGGTGGAATCAAACCCAGGACCTTGCTGTGGTGGCTACTTACATCTACAGCCTGAGTCCTGGATCTAGAGCCTGTCTTTTTCTCATAACGGGCCATCCAGAGGTTTCTTACTTTTTCCCACTGGGTTTTGCCGATTCCATGCCATTTAGGAGGGTCTAAGGACAGTGTTGATCTGGGATATTTAAGGACATTTATTAACATTTATGGCCATTGATCATCCCACTCCCCAAGGACCGATGATTTTTTTATTATTGCATTTCCTGTGTTGGAAGTGTTTGATTCTCTGATCTGTTGTTGGTGATGAATTGACATAAATAAATTGAATGAAATTGATATTGAACATTACATTGACTGAGGTTGCGTCTGTTTTTTTTAGGAGTTGGAGAAAGCTGGCCTTTTGAATAAGACCAAGGTTGCAGAAGGAGGTAGAAAGCTCAGGTATGATTTAAAGCAGCGACTCTACAGCTACTGTGAATTATCATCAAAACAAGGATTTATGGATTCACACAATAAACATGTGTTAACAGGAAAAACTGGAGTCTCTCCTGGGTGGTGCTGGTTGGAAACAGCCTGGTTTTTTTCAAAGATCCTAAATCACAGACTCCGTCCAGCTGGGTAAGTTTGGTGTAAATGGAGAAAGCAGAATTTAAATGGTTTGGTTAAAGCTGGTGAGCGAGTACATTTCCTGATTATAAAAGCTCTTTTCATGCATGAGGCACATTTTTCACTTTTTCTGCCTGATGGATTTCCTATTTTTGGGATAAATCCGCACACTCAGCTGACTCTGCGCCCGTGAGCTGAGAGCAGAACATCAGTGTAAACTTTAATATTTGGTTCCCTGTGTCACATTATGTTTTTATGCACTTTATGGTCTTTTATTCTCAATTGACAGAACATTCTGAGAAAACAGGTCAGGCAACAGTTGTACGTTTCTAAAGGACACAATCTAACGCACGCACTTTTGAAATACTGCTGAAAAAGGTTTTGTAATGTACTGACAGGGCAATCATGTAAAGAACCTCCCAATTTTGCGTTTGAGAAGGCCACAGACACACCCAGTTTAGATGATTGGGATTTTTTTTTTTTTAAGCGCAATAATGTCAATGTCAATGTCAAGTTATTTGTACAGCACTTTTACATACAGTATAAATGAAAAAATACAAGACATTTATTGTTCTTTCTATCTTCTGTTCTGTACTTAGGTTATGAATGATATTTTATTGACTTATTGAAACATCTTGGTGCTGAAATGTCATTTTAGAGACCAGGAAACAGTCGGCCTGAAAGCAGTGTGGATTTAAGAGGTGCACAACTCCACTGGGCCAATGATTTATCCAGCAAAAAGAACGTATTCAAGGTATGAGAGGAAACACCAACCTTTTCAAACTGTTGCTTAATCTGTTTATTCTGAATGTTTTAATGTTTCAGTTGAGGACGGTGACCGGTAACGAATTTCTGCTTCAATCTGATACCGACTCCCTGATCAAAGAGTGGTTCAAAACCATTCAGAGCGTCATCGACCGCCTGGTAACACATTTATGAAATTAAATGAATTAATTTAAATCCTGGGCACTTGTAGCAACAACCATTCACAAAAAAAGTTAAAATAAGATAAAATACATTTACATGAGAGGGAATAGGATGAAGCAAAGGCATCGAGCGAGTCCAATCGTCTCTCACACAAAACAATACCACAATACTGTGAGTTTCAGTACACTACCACTGATGGCATTAGACAACACACACGCACATTTAAACACATACACACACACATTTATACATACACGCGCCAAAGGATTCAAATTTTTTCCTTCTTTGTTAAACAGATTTTTTTAATAAAAAAAAAAAATGCTTTCAAATCTTTTGTTAGATTTTTTAAAGATGTTATATTATACAGCGGCTGTTTCCTCAGTAGCAATGTATAGAAGCATTTCAGATCCATGCTGCTAAAATCTTCCTGAAAATGTAAGACAGGCTTCTTCTCTGACAATGTTTGAATCCAGGTTAAAAGCTTTTTTTGTCTGTACCGTGATTATTTATGATTTTAATGCCATAATAATTGTAATGTGTGACTGTTTCTCTCTTGTTTTGTTCAGCACTTTGAGTTGCCTTGTGTATGAATTGTGCTATACAAATAAACATACCTTGCCTTGCCGAGAACGGTAGAACAATATGCAGATGTTTATATTAGGTTTAATTATGTCTCCTCAGGACCGTGAAAACCCCATGGACAACGTGCTTCTGTATTCTCTGAGGAGAGCGGGCAGCGTGGAGATGCTGGAGCAAAGTGGGGACGAGGACGAGAGGAAAACGTCCCGTAAGTCATCTCTTTTGTCACACACTTATTATGATTCATTTTCATTCATAATCTACTGTTAAAGATGGGGTGTGTTACTTTCAAATCATAAGAAATTTAACTGTAATACAATCCATGTAAACGCTCTCTAAAATGTTTGGTTCTAGCACTAGTTTTGACATTCATGTATTTTTAGCCCCTGTCACATCTTTAGATCTGCTTTTTCTGAGAGGAAAGTAAAAAAAAGAGGAAGAGTCAAACAATGTAAAACAGTGACTCAGAGGGCTGTTTCCTACAAGTATGCAAAAGATAAAATGTTTTCTAATAAGATTAAAACAGCTGTTGTGGTCTGATTTGTTCACAACATTTACATCTGTAAAGCTTTAAAGTTGAACTATAGTGGCACTTTGGCATGAATATATTGTAGCTGCAATTAGACCGAAAGCATGATGAGGTACTAATAATCATTCATTTGAATTCCCTTTATTAGTCCATTTATGGACAGCTAGCTAAACTCCATTTCAATCTGGAGAGACTAGAACAGACACAAAATGGCAAGGCAAGTTTATTTGTATAGCACAATTAATACACAAGGCAATTCAAAGTGCTGAACAAAATAAGAAAGCATTAAAATCATAAATAATCACTGTACATTAAAAAGAAAGATACAAATATAAAATCCCTCAGTTGTATGCACAGCTAAACAGAACCGTCTTTAACCTGGTTTTAAACATTGTCAGAGAGGAGGCCTGTCTCACATCTTCAGGAAGATTGTTCCAGATTTTAGCAGCGTGAATCTGAAAAGCAGCCTCCCCATGTTTAGTTCTGACTCTGGGCACTAACAGGAGTCCAGTCCCTGTGCTCCTCAGAGTCCGGGCTGGTTTATATGGGACTAACATGTCACTAATATATTTTGGTGCGAGGCTATGGAGAGACTTGTACACAAGCAGAGCTGTTTTAAAGTCTATTCTCTGAGCCACAGGAAGCCAGTGCAGAGACCTGAGGACTGGACTGTGATTGTACTTCCTGGTTCTAGTCCGGACTCGAGCTGCTGCATTTTGAATGTACTGCAGCTGCTTTACAGCCTGTTTGGACAGACCTGTAAGCAGGCCATTGCATTTTAGAAAGATTTATTGACTGGCGCATTGACCCCGGCAGTGACACTTGCAAAGGGGAGATCATTGCGGCTGAAGATGATCTCACATCCCCCGGAGTCAAGCACTGGTGGTGGCTCGAGGGCATAGTGTGAATGGGGCGCTGCCGGAGCAGGAGCCAGAGAGGAGCTACAGCAGGAGGTAGAGCAGGAGCCAGGAGTTGGGGAGGTGGTGGGTAGCAAGACCTTCAAGAAGAGGAGGCTGGCCCTGGATGGGATGAAACTGCAGCATGTAGTCTTCCAGTCTGATTTAAATGTTTGTAGTGTCCATTATTACTTGTGTATGTTATGACAGAATTCTGTTATCATGAACAGTTGTGCTCATAAGTTTACATACCCTGCCAGAAATGATGAAGAAATGTATTGTTTTGAGTTGAGTGAGGGTGGTCTTCAGTTTTTTACTCTATTGTCTGAAAAATAGTCTATGGAAAAACTGATCTAAAGAAGGGGCAGTGACAGAACCAGACAAGATAGACGGTTGTGTTGTCTATTATGATGAGCAGTTTCTCTCAACATTATCATTACCGTGACTGTCTTCATGTCCTTCAGCTCATTGCTCTGACTCCACCACAGGTGTTTTTCCGCCCTCCATCTTGGCTTCTATCCTGTGTTCCATTCAGCCTGTGTACATCTTCACACAGCCTCCCTGGCAGCTCATTCCTCCCTCTGTGCTGTCCCACCTCAGGCGTCGCCCTGCTCTTCCTCTCTTCATCCTCACCACTATCCCCTCACAGCTGTTCTTCCGGCCCTCCTGCCCGACACTCACCCACAGCGCTGTCCCTCTGTCCTCCGCAGTCCCTCGCTCCTCCTCCAACCTGGAGAACACAGAACGCAAACGGGTCAAGTCCAGACTCAAGAAGCTGATCCTGAAGAGACCTCCTCTGCAAGCCCTGCAGGAGAAGGGCCTGATCAAAGGTGACCCGTCCAAAAACCTTTTCCTGAATTTGGATTATTGGTTGTTATTGTTCTTATTCATGTTGCGTTGTTTCACCTGCATTAAATGTAAGTGTGAGCATTCTAGATGGAGACTGATATGTGCCACGTTTCGAAAAGGAGGAAGGACCCAAAATGCAGGACTGCCAAAAATATAAGATTTAATACATATAAACTCAAAAACCCAGGGTTACATAACTCCAAACTCAAACCAAGATGAAACAGAGACAAAAACACAATGGACCAACGTCAAGGCAAGAGGAGCAAAGGGTTTAAACACACAGAGAAACACATTAGGGCGGGGCAATCAACAGAACACTGAAAAGAACCAATACCAAAATAAAACCAGGTAAAAGTAATCCAAAAGTCCACACCATGACAGTATGGGTGGTATACTTTATACATTTAACATGTTAATGGGATTCCAGAAGCAAACCTTAAGTCATCACTCCAGGTTATTAAAAGTGTCTGTAGAACTTCAAGCTTTTTGTTGATTTTATCGACCAAATAAATACCTAAATAAACGCAGTAGTTGTAGTTCAATCACTCTCTAAATCAGAGGAGACCAAAGGTTCTGACGATATGCCGCGCTGCACTCCGAGATGCTTATAACATCACTCTATAGAAGTGTACACGTGGGTTGCATCATCAAAGCTGTTTCAGCGTTCAGCTGGGACTGCAGCTCATGGAGTTAGAGCTAAATCACTGGACAATCATTTTACCTGGAGTCATGACTTTGTTGGAATATGTGATTTGAGGATAATGTTTAAAATTGAGTTATTGATGTATTCTTTAGATCAAGTGTTTGGCTGTCGACTGGAGATGCTGTGTGAGAGAGAGAGGAACACTGTCCCTCGCTTTGTCCGACTGTGCACTGAGGCGGTGGAGAGGAGAGGTGACATCAAAGAGACTTTACACTCAATGTATTCTAGAACAATGCTGTACTCCGGTCAAAGGGATTTACAGTATGGAACATCTGCTATTATGGCCGGATATGTTCTTATGGCCAGTTGTGCTCATAAGTTAACATACCCTTGCAGTAATTATTCAATTCAATTCCATTTATTCTCGTATGTGTGTTTTATTGTGTTTTCTCTGAGGACTTACTAAAACCGTTGAATTTGCCAACACAGATCAGAGAATAAAACAGTTCAAACACAAGAAATGCAACGATAAAAAAACAAAAAAAAACATCCATAAATGTATAATTGTGAAGCTCTAGTATTTAATGTTTTGGGCTGAGCGAGGGTGGTCCTCTCTTTTTTGTCAAGTGGCTATGATAGAACCAATATTAGGCGATTCATTACATTTTTTCTATTTGTTATTTGAAAGTTATGTATCCCAGCTTTAATAAACCTTTAAACTTCTCACTGCTGATTATGTGAGGCACCAAACACAAAGCCACATCACATAAAAGTGCTGTATAAATATGAAGAAAGTGCTGTATAAATATGAAGAAAGAAAAAATAAAAAGAAAAAAATGAAGAAAGAAAAAATAAAAAAAACCTCCATCCTCACATTTAGATTACCCCCCCGTTCAGTGTGTGACAGGACTCATCAGCTAAATCTCACAGAAATGTTTATGATTGCAGAAATTTAGAGAAAGAATGTCTTGACAGCTGCCAGGACGGAGTTAGATCCAAATGAGAGAAAATAGACTTGTTTTGAAATTGGATCGAAACAATGCTCCAGATGAATATTTAATACACAGGGATTTTGTTCTTGTTTTTGACCACTAAAGCTTTTAAAACCTGGGTTTGATGAATTAAATATGCCGAGACTTTTCTTCTCATAACTCCACTGCCAGATATTTCAGAAAGTTTAAGACAGTTTTCTTCACATAAGGGCAAAAGAAAGGAGGCCGACATGTCACAGTGCTATAAACTGAAGCTGGAGAAAGACGAGCAGAGCTGTTTCACCAGACACACAATAAAACCGCGCACTTTTTGTCTTGTGTATAAAACGGCGCAAGATTTTTCCAGTTTTACGAGTTTTAGACTTGTTGTAACTGAACACGTTTTGATTTTTCAAGTTGTATAAGTGCTTTGTGTGCGCGCCATAGCAGCCCCTGTCATTGTCAAGGTGTATATTTCATAATAAAAGGAGCAAAAGTTCACCTTCTTCCACTACTACGACAATGAAACATGCTGAAAACGCAGAAATCGTCTCCACCAGGAGCTGTTTCGTCGGGCTGCGGGCTAACGCTGTAATAGGAAGTTTAAACCTGCTTCTGTTGGGCTCATCACACTGTTTCGTGCTTCAGCTTCTGCTATTTCAAAGTGTCAGGATGGTGTTTTTCTCGCTTTCTCTCGGCTTATGCAACGTAAAACTTCCCTGACTGAGTAAATTATTGATTAGTTTAAAAGAATGACTGCAGCATGACAAACACTGTGGCTTCTGTGTGTACCGCCTTGTGAAGTCTTAGAACTTAGAATGGTATTTAAAGTGGCAATATGTGAGATTTTCATGCCAAGTCATCATTAAATGGCACTAATATGTCAAAAGGCATTAATAAACCTGCTCTTTTTGAATACAGCCGAGATATTTGAATTTCATAATTAGTTTTTCAGCCCCTAAATCTTGTTATTGTTTTTATTTTGATGTCCTGCCCTTCACCGTTTCACTGATCAGAAAGTTCATGGTCCGGGTTGCCAGATCTCACCGTGTTAAGTTAATATCACTGGTAAAGTAACATCAGGCAGTTCAAAAAAAAGTCAGATTTTCAAATAATTAATGACAAACAAGGAATAAAACGAGGATTTCTATCGGGCCTTTGTGAAAAAGGTGTTGGTTATAGATTTGTCAGATATTATGGTCCCAGCTGGATTCATATGCATATCTGGCAACCTGAGTCAGGCAGAGTGCAGTACCTCTTTTGGCCAGATTTTATATACTGCTCCTTTAATATGATGTTTTATTAGTAAAATTTGCTACTGTTGTCATTTGACTCTTCTGTATTCATGATCACTAGGGATGCACCAAAGTATGCACGCTTTTATTGATCAAAGTTTCTGGACCAGATACTTTATGACCATATAAAATCCTCTTTCCCCTTCTTGAATCACAGACGACATATTACAAAATGTGACGAATTATATGAGTAGCAGTAATTTACTCTGCATTAAGCTCATTCTGTATAAAAAGATAATCCATACCATACCACCACAGTGTCAGCCAGTAAATGGTCGTATTATATAAAATTCAATTGGTGAGGCTTGACCCATAGAACCGATAACTGATCTAACAAACTTTCCTGAGGCCTTGTCAATATTCAATATCTGTACAATAGTTGTTTTTAAATAGCCTGCTCTCTGGTTATTGGAATAAAAAGCCAGAGTTGAGCAATATACCAACAATCAGCATTCAAGTATACCAAATCAGTAGACTTGAATGTATTCTTTTTACATTGTGGTGTGCCGAGAAGACGACTGGACCTTATTCACTTGTTAGGTGGTTTTACATTCACAAAGAAATAACTTTTGCTCCATTGTGGACTGTCTACTCCGGCCAGGACTCGTGGGCTGCAACCCCTCCTCGCCTGGGAGCCTCCTCAGTCCTCGTTCTACAGCCTGGATCTATAGCTTGTGTCTCACTTTTTTCCCAGCGTTTATTTTTTTGAGTCGATCCTTGCCGATGCAGCGTCTAAGGACAGTGATGATCCGGGACTTTTAAGGACATTTTTGGACATTTATTAACCTTTTTAGACATTGGTCATCCTACTCCCTATGGACCAATGACTCCTATGTGTTTGTTACTACTGCTTTTTCTGTGAGATATACAAAAATACATTGAATAGAATCGAATAGAAATTTAGTCAGACATTTTATACGGCTTGTTATGCCACGTTCTGACTCACAACTTATCACTGTTGGTTTTCTTACCTCTTCTTAGCATATGATTACCTCATTCATAATAAGTTCCCTCACCGCATGTTTCTTATTTTGTGCATTTTGTCGCAGGTTTGGACGCAGATGGCATCTACAGAGTATCTGGGAATCTAGCAGTCATTCAGAAACTTCGCTTTAGGGTCAACCATGGTACGTAGCTTTGATGTTTGAACTGAAGAGCAATGGGCGAACATCCATCCATCCATCCAAGCATCACGTGGAGAAAGATCTTAACAGGGAATTTGGATGAGCTTAAATATAGTGTGAATAATTGAATCATAGTAGATGCCTGCCCTACATTCATCAATCATGTGGGTCAAGACACTGTTGCTTTTTGCAGAGCGAGCTGTGACCACAGACGGACGTTACATGTTCCCCTCAGAGTTTGTACAAGGTAGAGCGAGACTGTTCCACTCCAAAGACAGAGCGCTTTATGTTTACTCCGCTTGTTTTGTGCATTGCATGTTGCATAATGTGAAAAGGAGCTCGGTTCAAACTCGCACGCAGACTGACAACCACAGGGAGATGAACCGCAGCTCTCTCAAGTCTTTGCTGGTTGTGCTACCATTTGCTTAATGCGTGTGTATGTGCGTCCCCTAGGCATTTCTGCTTTAAGTTTTCTGATGTAATAACTCAGCATCCAGTTTGTGCAGAGCTTTCGTGTGTTTCGCTGTCGCCACCTACTGGACGCAACTCGGATCACATGATGGTGTGATGACAGTCGTTCTCAAACTTTTTATTAAAGCACTACAGAATAACTGTTATACTTTTTTAAGTTTAACCATAGCTAAACATTTGGTGTTCTAATTTTCACCATACCAGTACCGGGTCTAAACCAGGACTTTTCTGGGTCATGTTCAAGGATAAAATTGGTCTAACACAGTGATACTCAGCAAAGGATTTTAAAAAAAAAAACTATATTTTCTTAATTTTAGTCATTTTTATCTTAACACAGGAACAAGCAAAAGCAAACTAAGCTAATTTGCAAACTCACTGAGAATAATACTGCCTTTAATAAAAGACATTTCTGCATGTCTCTTGATTTTAGCATTTTAAGAAAAAATGCTAATATCAAGAGAGAATTTATTATTAGTGATATTTTGTTGAGTTTGATTTTGGACCAGTTTTTGCCCTGAGTGTGAACTTTACCAATGTACTTAATTCTGCATTATATTTGAATATATATATTTTTGTTTAGTTTATTCACAATTCCCACAGTCCCTAAAAGTACATGTGCTACATTGTGAAAATTGAACTCCCAGAAGCAGAAGCTTATACATTAGGGATCTATACATACACATACACACATATATACACATATACAGTATATACATACATATACACACATATATACACACATACAGTATATACATACATATACACACATATATATATATTATATATATATATACACACACACACACACATATACACATGTATACACGCATACACCTACATATACATATACATCATAACATACCATATCATACACATACATATATCATATACACACAATACTGTTTGAGGTGTAACTCTTTCTGCAGTAGTTCTTGATTAGAACGAACCCTAGTGCCCTCATTAGGGTTACCTGAAGCTGTATAACTGAAGATGAATAGGTTAAAAATATAATGGTGTTTGAACTGTAGAGAAACTGATGTACCTCCAGAAAGAGCTCATGGACCAGCAGTGACATCATTTGAGAAACACTGGTCTGTGCTTTTCTATGTGCTGCATCTTACATCTTTTTACCAACTGTGAATTAACTGTACGTAGAATTTATTTTAGAAATATTCAACACAGATGTATAATCAAGCATTGACAACAATTCCGTGTTTTGCAAAATGGAACGAGCCCCCACTAACGCCCATGTTAGTCAGTTAAGATTGATTTGGCAAACTTTGTTGTTGATAAACTTTCATCGGACCTGCTTCAGTCTTCTTATAATATTATTTACCATTTATATTGAGATAAGGAAATAGCTTAGCGAGAAAAATAGTTGGAATGTAGGAAGCTCTCAGAAGAAAGACAAATGGTGAATTGAATATTGTTCTAAATCCAAAAATGTGTAGATACAGTAGTTCTTGATTCTTCGGGTAAAAGTACATAATTAAAAAACACTATACACAGCATTAGCAATAAAGATTTTGAATATTAATAAACAATTATGGACAAAAAGGGCCATGGATATGTTTATGTACAGAGCGGCGTAGGAAAAAAAAAGTCAGTCCAGACAAATGCTTTTTAACCCACGTTCTGTCCTTTCTTTCAGCACGTCTCTCTGCAGCTCTTGTCTCTTTCACCTTTTCTTGATTGTGGCTCCGCTCCTGTGTCAAAAGCTGCTTGATGAGTGCTGTGTGTGTCCTTCCTCAGAGGAGAAGCTGGACCTGGACGGTTCCGAGTGGGAGGACATCCACGTGATCACCGGCTCTTTGAAACTCTTCTTCCGAGAGCTTCCCGAGCCTCTGGTCCCGTTCGGCTTCTTCACCGACATCGTGGAGACAGTCAGTGAGTGAATGCAACCACAGTCAAAACAAATAAACAATTAACAAGTCGATTATAACATGTTTTAATTTTTTAACCTGTTCAAAGCTTTACTAGATCCTCTGATACGTGTAATATTCATAATCATAGAAATAAGTTTGCAAAAAATTCACGCTATTTGATAAAGAAAAAGTTCAGTAGGTCTCTAAAAACCACATACTCACACTCACGCACCCCAGACACACACACACACACACACACACACACACACACACACACACACACACACACACACACACACACACACACACACACACACACACACACACACACACACACACACACACACACACACACACACACACACACACACACACACACACACACACACGAGTACACAAGCGTTCAATCTCTATAAAAATCAACTTAATTATTCACATAACATACATGAAGACACACAGTTATTGTAAAGCGTTCAGTGTCATTTGTAACTCACACACACACACACGCACGCACACACACTCACACTTAAACACACACAAATTGTACACAGCAGTTCATAGTTGTAAAGTTAATTTGCTAACAGATAGCTCATGATTCAGTATTAATAATAAAAATGTTAATCTCTCGCATTTTAATCCTATTTTCAAGCCTGTCACCATACAATCTTTTGTTTTAAGGCTTCTGTTTGATGATGGATGATAGTTGCTCAAGATGCGAAGATGATTTTGTTATCAGAGCAAATGGCCTGATAGTAGTGATGACAGTGATGTTTGTGTGGCAGAGATGACGGATTACTTCGACAAAGTGGAGCGTCTGAAGGTGCTGCTGCTGAACATGCCGCCACCGAACCACGACACGCTGCTGTTCATGTGTCGCCATCTCAGACGGTGAGAACAAGACACAAAGAAGCACAACCTGTGGAACTTGTGGTGTGGTACTGTTAATATGTATGTGCGAGCAACATTTCATACTCCTGTAGTAACTTTTGCATTAGGAAAGAGCTGCAGTATGTGACAGAATTGTAACTCAATAGGGGTCAAGTATGTATACTTTTTTAGCTCGTGGTTTACTAACAAGAATGCATTGATATTTTTTATAAAGCTTTTTTGGACACTCAAGGTCACTTCACTATGACAGACCTGCTTGGGTTCAAATATAAAGTAACATTCTGTCTATAAAATAGGCAAGTTTATTTGTAGGGCACAGTTCATACACAAGGCAACTCAAAGTGCTTTAACAATAGAAGCTACAGTAGAATACTTTTTACAAGGCAATTTAAGCGGGCATTAAGAATCACAATACATCAAAAAGAGTGTAGATAAATTCCTTCAGTTAAAATTACAGCTAAACAGAGCAGTTTAGCAGTTCCAGATTTTTGGAATCTGAAATGGTGCCTTCCCATGTTATATGAATATACATGCCATACTGTGGAAGATCCAGGTCTTATTTTATACTTCATACAAAGTCACAATATATGATGAGGCACGAGAACTTTGTCTAATTTTTACAATACTTTTGTTGTGATTAAATGATTGATGAAATTCTAATAATGAAAGTGTGCTACCAGCCTACCAATGTTGAAAGGGATAGGACCAGAAAGGCATTTTTGCTTCTGTGCACTACTTTTGAGCCTTCTGTATAATAATCTGCTTGTAATGTGCATACGTCAAAGGGCTCAATAAACTAAACTAAACTAAGATAATAATTATTCATCCTGCAGTGAAGAAAAGTAGATGTTACGGCGCACATACAGGACAGTAGTAACTGTACTCAAAATATACAAAATAAGTAGCTGCAATGCTTCATAACTAGCTGTAAATAGCTGTAACGCCTTTAGCTTTATTTTATCTACAAAGCAGGATTTTTGTTCATTCATCATCCATTTGTATCATTTTTATACAGAAACTTTTGGATCATGTTGATAATACACACACAAAATCATGATCAAATAAGTCATTTTCGTTTTGTATTCAACAAGATGCTACCACTACGCTCTTGTTGAAAAGTTATTTAAAGCCCTGACCACAAGAGGGGGCAGTTTCCTCAGCTTCCTCTGCCTCTGTCTGTGGCTCGCTGGAGTATGTCTGGTCGTTCTGGGATCACACTGCTGTTAAGCCCATGGCCTCAGCGAAGATGAAACGCCTGGAGGAGGATGAATGATGTACAAAGTTTTGCGAGCCAGTTCCCTTTACAGTACATAAAGTGTGTGTTTTTTACCGCCTTTTGGTTTTTCCTTCCACTGCAGGGGTTGAGCGTTCGTGTTTGCAGGCCTGTCTCTGTGCCAGGGTGTGGTGGAACTGGAAGAGGCCATGAATTTGTCAACTCTTGTGTGTTTCCCTCCTCCCCCCCCAAACACCCAACACAACAGCAATTCCAATCCCTCACTCTCAAGATTTTTTGTGTGTAATCTCTAGGTTTTTAATCGCTCTCGTCGCCATGTCTCCTGCTCACTTGCCACCTTAATTTCCTTCCTATGCACGTTTGTTCAAAGTCCCCCTCCTCCTCATTCTCTGTGGCTCTCCGCTCTTTGCCTCGAAAGTCCTGTGGGAGCCTTGTGGTTCGTCTGCTGGAAGGCATACCATCACCGCCGCCGCCACCACTGGAACCTCGCTTCTTTCTCCCTCTCTTCCCAACCCTGTCCCTCGCTTACACCCCCCCTCCCTTTCTCTCGCTTTTTCCTCCACTCTTTTTAATGTGGAAGTTTTGAGCAATTGCTGGCTGCTCCTGTGGCTTGGTGGGAATGGCATTTTTAGAAGAATGCCTCATGCTGTGGTTTTAACCCGTTCCTTTGCACCCCCCCTGTCGGATAGCAAATCACACACACCGCGCTGTAGGTGGATACATACGCAGCACATCTCGGCTGTAAAATATAGCCGTGCGACACTATGACACGCACATATTTAGGCAGATGTTGGGGCAGAAATAGTACGGAAACCTGGGACAAACAAACCTGCAAATTAAACCTTCACACAAGGCTGTTTTGGGTTCTTTTAGGGCCCCATTGGTTCTTATTTATAGGTTAATGATTTTGTCTGGTGGCGCACCGCAATACTTTTATATGGTTCAAGATCAGATACATATTCTTCATATGCCACAATTACATACAGTCTATAAAACTGGGACTTTTTATGCCTGTCTTCTTGGCCCTCCCACCAAGTTTCCATTGTTCAGTGGTCCTCACTTTTGATTAGAAATGATAAAACAAGAGAATGAGACTTGGTTTCATTTTTTAAGAATGTGAAGACATTTTTTGCTTTGCTGTTTTTACACATTTTGAAATTACTGGCTACAAACACTGACATGTTACTGTGAATAATGTAATTTCACTTGAGAAAATACAATGCTTTTTTTTGAACGGCAGAAACAGAGTGAGATGTCATAGTGGTACAAAAACATCATACTTTTCATTTAATTTTATTTATTTTTGTATAGCCCTCAATCACATCAGCAGTCATCTTGAAGGACTTTTCAAAAGATCAGTAAATCAAACGGTTTGAACACTGGAAATTCAATAATAACAAACAGAAAGGGTTTGTTTGTTTTTTGTTTGTGCCAGACGTTCTTGACATCAGGATGGATCTAAAAAAAACTCTAGGTCTGTTTTTTGATGAGGGAACACTGTTGTAACATGATCGAAATCTCTCAAAGTTCGATTATGCATAATATGTCTCTTTTAAATAAATCTCTCATCATCTTTAGCAGTAATGATAGGGCTAGAAATGCATGAAGATCGAACAAGAGCCAACTCAATGCACTCTCCTCTTTTCTTCAAACAATAATAATCTCGTAATCAACACCAGCTTCACAGTTTGTCAACCACACCTTTTTCTGTACATCCTTCAACATTTTTCCAGTTCAAACCAAGCACTCACTGTTATTGTAACATCTTGACTTGCTTACACGCGTATGCCAATCTGCCAAACACAAAAATCTCCTTTCTAAGTAACACAAATTCTGTATTTCTCTTGCAGCGTGCTGGAACACTCCAACTATAACCGAATGACCACCCAAAACATTGGCATAGTCTTCGGACCGACCCTCATGCGACCGGAGCGGGACAACGGCAACATCGCCATCAACATGGTCTACCAGAATCAAGCCGTGGAGCTCATTCTCAGCGAATATGAACACATCTTTGGGACACGAGGCTTTTCTTGATGTCAAAAAAAAAAAAAAAACGCACTAGGGGAGCAGCATCCGACCTCCGTCTAACCGAGGTCTCATTTGGCGTAAAATGGATTTAACATCAAAAGATAATTACGGGGTGAAAAAGAACCAGGACAGAAAGCTGCTAATCATGACATCTGGCCTCCATATATAAAGTCATGTTAAAACAATAATAGTAAAAAACATGCCAAATTTAGCTAGCTGCCGCGCGTGTCTCTGACTGCACATGTGCGGACACTGCAGCTGGAAAAGACTACCTTGTCTCCCCTTTTTATCTTTCCTTGGAGCAAACTTGATTAGGATTTTTTTAAAGCCATATATTTCCTTGTCCTCAGGTCTGGTCAAAAAGCTTTCCGTTAGATCGTCTCCATGAAAATGCAGCCTTTTCTGCCTTTAACTTTGTTGTTTTTGTTTTACACTTTAAACACGTCTTGCCAAAGGACTCAATGGCAGAAGGCATCGGCCGGAGCTGGGATCGAACTAGACAGAGTTTTATTTCTTCATTCTCATTCACACTGTCCTACTGTACACACCATGAAACTAACGCTGGACCAGGATCAGACTCGGGTCAAACTATAATCAAACTGCTCTGGGACTTTTAAACTGGGATCAAACCAACATCCGATCAAGTGTTAATCACTTTTAACCACTGAGCCACTGTTATTGACGATTCCAGAAACTTATTATAGTCAGTAAAATAACTATTGTAAATACTGCAGAGGGATGTCGTTAGATAACATGTATTTCTCTTGACTCCTATCATGTTTTATAAAATGTTTTTTATGCAACTACAATACTTTGGGTGACCTCTGCATGTTGGACTGAGCAGGCCAATCCTGCTGCTATATCAAGTGTCAAAGCACTGATGAACCACATACAGCAGTGAAGTGATGAAGACCACAACTGCAGTCATTTAAGAGATGGAGGTGCATTGCTCAACTTTTCTGCTCAGCTTTGTTCCCAGTTATCGGCTTTCCCCTTTTCCACCAAGGTGCTGGTTCTGGTCCGGTGCCAGGGCTGGTTTACCACCACCAACACAACGTTTATTAGCCGCAGTTAGCTTTCAGTAGCTTTTCAATTACAATATACTGTAAACCGCACTAGATAAATTTGTCCACATAAAGGCCACACTTGAATATAAGCCGTCCACAACTTTTTAAACTGGTCACAACATTATTAAATGGTGTTTTAACGCACTGTTGACTTGAGGAGGCAAACATTAACTCACAGCCAAACTCTAATACACAACGATAATATATCCTAAAGTACATACAAAGTGAAAAAAGTAGTTTTCTTATAGTCCAAATTAACAGTAACTCTTTTTTGTTTGTTGCTGTATCTCAGTTATGACCAACTTTCTTTTACCTTCTCAATTACATACTTTTACATAGTGTTAAAGATTAAATACAAAATTTGTGTTTATTTTACTAAAAATAATTCCCAGAACTGGCGCCGTCTTGGTAGAATTGCGTGTAATGATATTTATTTTCTTATAATGAAGATCTTTATAGAATATAATGTGGAACTTTCTTCAGAACATAAGATAAGATATGATAATCCTTTATTTGCCCCTCGGAAGGGAAATTTCAATGTCATTGTTGGGTAGAAAAAAAGATGCACACATCAAATAGGATCTATTATTTAAGATAATAGAGCATTAAACAAAATAATAAGTAAAAATGAAACCAGGAAAGTCCCACTGAGATTTTATAAGTTAGAAGGGTGGGGGTGGGTATTGCACATGTTTTTAAGGGGAACCCATAGCGCCCGGAGTAAACCTATACAGACAGAACATGCAAACTCCACACAGAAGTCCCACTGTGCTGACCGGGATTCGAACCCAAGATCATCTTCTCCGCAGATCAATTTGTAATTTAGCCTTGTGAAGTCGCTTACATGTTTTGAATGTAGTTGGAAAGTATAACGCCATATCATGAATCATTAAAGACAAGACTACACATTTAGACAACTTTTCAAACAATAGAAAAAATACCCAATAATGAATTAGACACTGAACTAATTAAACTCAACTGATACCACTACAATTCATTTATAGATGCTCTTTTTGGAAAATAAGAATTAACATTTATCCCAAATTAGTCTTAGGACTATACACTTTTTTTTTTTTTACAAATGTGTTCTTGAAATGCTGAAGAAATATCAAATTCTGTCTTGTGTAAGTCATTTTAGTATCAGCACTTGCTCAAAAAGTATATAGTTTCGATAATAACTTTAAAGTAGGCTTTGATTCTTTCCAATTATTTTTGACAACTTTTAGACGGACCCAAACAAAAAGCAGGCCCCTTCCCCACGCAGCCAAGTAACGTAGTGCACCTTTTACAAAAGCCTCAAACCAGTCTCAGCCGTCCAAAGAAATAGGATTGCGGTGCAGAAAAACACATGACGTAGCACTTTTAAATCATAGAAACGGTCGAAAAAGGAGGGAGCTAAACTTGGCTGAACCATTGCACTGTGAAGCACTGAATATACCATGAAATATGCAAACCAACAGGAAGCAGAGCGGCCGTAAACATAGACTCAAAGTATACAGATGGGACGATTGTGCCAAGCAGACCAAACTAGTCACTATATGTGGACCTGTGTTATTTTATCCTCAATGTTCAAATCCCTTTATGCTAATTTAATGTAAATATGGGAATACTGTATGAACCTACTTGCACTTTTTTGTCTATGGTGCGTCTTTAGCAATGCTGTAGATAACTGTCTGTGTTTATAGACTCCACCTGCACTCTTCACCCTACAATAAACCAGCCTGAACCGACTCCATCTTTTCTCTTGCTGAGCCCGTGTGTGTAGGTATGCAGGCCAAAGCATCCCCTGTGATTGGTGGAAATGCTGCTTTTAATAAGAGAACAAAAGAAGAAACTGGAAATGCATATGTTTTCAAATATGTGAATCCCCTCCACCACACCACCCCTCCCTCCCTTTCTTTCTTTCTTTCTTTCTTTCTTTTTTTTCCCCTCAACAAAAGCCTCTCACTCTGCGGCCTGGGTAATTTTATATTGACTGTGGGTTTGGCAGGAGACGAAAAGATCAGGAAAGAGGCACCAGGGAAGAAAGGGCTTGAAGATTGTGCTGAGTTTTATTAGCAGTATTTATTCATTTTTATGTACGCGGTGGTGTGAGTGCGAGCGGACGGGACAGTGATGTGCAGGGCTTTTGATCGCTCTGTGCGTCGACACTCACTTGACGGACAGAGTTATAATTTCAACCGAGTCGAGCGACCACATCTGTTTATTTGAGCCAAGAGATTGTCCGCGGTGATCTATGAAGTTAGATTACAGATTTGATTGTGTCAGTGGCTGCTTGTGTATTTATGCAGATGTGAGTCCCAGGCTTAGTTCTAGGTAATAGACACTACATTACTTCAAATTAAACAGATTCTATATTAGATAGATATTACAGGGGTATTCAAACTTAAAGCTGGAGTACCTAACTTAGAAACTACAAAAAATGATTGTAATAATAATCCATGTAACTAACTCTTTTATGTTTTTCGTTCATTCAAACAAACATAGTTCATACAAACAAAAGAATACATTCATACAGTAAATACTAACGTACAGTATTTACTTCATTTGCAAATTATCAAATCGAGTGGAAAGACTTGTAAACTCTCACCACTCTCAAAACACTTTTGTTTAGTTAAGATTCTTTTTTCATATGTCTTGTTTGTCCTCGGTAAGGATAAAAGATTAAATGTATTGTAATTAGATCATGGAGACGGGACATTGTGGTCTGATTTGTTCTCAAAAGGTTACGTAAACAAGACTTTATTATGGGAAAAACTATGTATTTCCGAAACAAAGATATATTTAGGTATTCCAACTTTAATTTTCCACAGCTTTTTCTCATTTTATTTTGTTAATGCTCCCTCTGTGTGTTTATGTGAACAGTAGAGAACCGACACGACACAAGGAAGTGTTGGAAATACACAGGATTTTTTGATTTGATTATTTGATGAGGGCAAATGTCAGAACAGAGTTTATGGACGCTCTGACTGCACAGAGTTAGAACTAGTTGTAGGAATTTTAGTGGGACTGTTTTTGTCAACACAGATTAAATTTACCAGAGTGCTTTGATCATCATCATTAAATCATGTTGTGTCCAGTTAAAACAGTCTCTATTGTGTTTGTTTGGGTCAATCAGAATTTCTTGTAAATACATTTGAAAATAAAAGGGACAAATCAAACAGGAGGGGAGGTAGAAATGGAAAGTTATGCCCGACACCTGTTTATAAACTGCAACGGCTACATTTTTTGCCCACATATAGGCCACATTTTAATATATGCCACAGTTTTCATGTTGTAATATACAGTATCACCTAACCAACGGCTGATGGAGCAAAACAATGCACTGTTGACTCGTGATGATCAAAGCTTTAGGTAAATAACACAGTGAACTCTGAAGAGGCAAACATTCAGCTTCCCAACCAAGACTTCTTAACCATTTATCTATTTAAGATGAGCGTTCTATAGCTACCTGAACCTGGATGATGTGCTTCGCCCCGTGTTGGCTCTCTGCTGTTCACATAAACCTGGGGTGTCCAAAATGTTATAGCACGAGGGCCACTTTACCGTATTTTAAAGGCTGTAGCTTCTCCTTATTCCTTTTTTCAGACTTTATTTTGACCCTTTTTCCCCAAGTTCCTGAAACTGTTTATGAATTGTCAAAAATGTCTGAAAGAATTTTATAAACAGAGCTGAACTGAATGACACAGTGAGCCAATGACACAGTGAGCCAATGACACAGAGGGCCAATGACACAGAGGGCCAATGACACAGAGGGCCAATGACACAGAGGGCCAATGACACAGAGGGCCAATGACACAGAGGGCCAATGACACAGAGGGCCAATGACACAGAGGGCCAATGACACAGAGGACCAATGACACAGGGCCAATGACACAGAAACCACATCAAAACTACATTCATTACCTGCATCCATTTTTTAGGCCAAGAGTTTAAATAACATGAAAAACGTAGCGGCTTATAGTCCGGCAATTACGGTAATGCAGTTTTCACCACTGATTTTAACTGTTCGTATATTGATATATTTATTGTCGATATTGAAGCGTGACTAATGTTGAGCCTGCAGACACATTTGAATTGCCTTTGACATAAAATTCATAAGATTACTAAAATAGAAGTATAGCGTCTATATCTCTCCCTCCTGCTGCATTGATGTAAGTGAATAGACTCTTCATAATCAGTCTGGTTGTGTTGTACGCGATTACAACACGCTGTATTTCCTCCCTTTCTTCTCGCCTCATTAATATTGTGTTATTTTAATCATGAAACACTAATTGTATCTTAATTGATAGCAAACAGTCTGTAATGAGAGATGATGTAAGGAAATGTAAAGTGGAATGCCGACAATAGAGCGGCACTGCTCTGAGCAATGGGAGATTTGCTTACAACAACAGATTTGTGATTTATGGTCTGATGAAACGTTTGAGCCGAGCGTCGGGGAGAAACCATCGCTGCATCTCTGCGCACTTACTTCTACTTAGTTTTGGTGTGTGGAAGTGTTTCTGTTTGAGCTGAAAAACCTCATTCTCTTTTCTGCTTTTTCTGCAGATTGGCATATATGACTTAAAGACTCTCCTGAGACTTTGATCAATAAGGATGATTACTAAAATATCTTTAAGCAAGTTTACTTAGACAGTATATATGTTTTAGGTTTCATTTGTGTGATATGTTGGACAGATATATTTTGTTTCTATTTTACTATAATACAATATATTTTATCTTGTTAATGTATCACAGAATTTTGAAAACGAATTATAATGTACCGTAACTTTATAGTTTATTGGATCGGATAAAAGTATTATTATTAATCCTGCTACTTTCTTAAATCAAAGATTTTTTTACAGTAAACTGTATCATTTCAAGTGTGGATGTTCCTGGAGTGTCCACAATGACACAGCAGAATACCTTTTTTTGCCTTCAAAACATAAATTGCAAATTTTGTCGCAATGTTTGTCCCGAAAAATGGCTATATATTCAATATTGCGACAAAACCGTGCAGCTCTCCTTATGAGTGACAATAAATATAGACTTCTTTCCTGTTATCCATATTTGTAGCATTGGGGAGAGAGTTGCGCTTAAAGAAGACATAACATGCTTCTATCTGCTTAATTTTCACTTGTGAAAGCATTTATAGTTGAGCTTTTTCTGCAAATTTTGATTTAAGTCAATGTGCAGTATTTTTGTATAGCCCTAAACCTCAACAGCAGTCGTCTCAAAGGACTGCACAAAGTTGATGATATTATACAAAATGTCTCCAAATCCTTGTGTCAATGCTTTTAAATCCACCAAAGCTCAACATGTGTCTGATATATCACATTACAAATATCAGAAATGTGTCATTACTGAGTTACTGCTGTTTACCAGTTTGTGATTATAGTTCTGTGGTGAATAAAACAATCATTCTGCAGAAGAATTTTGCACAAATGAAAGCTTCACAGGCCCGGCTTCAGGGGCTTTCCCTGCGTGTAACGTGAGCAGAACTACAGTCATTTCACTACACATGTATATACGCTTTCATCGTTTATATTTACAGGAGCCTGTTTCTCAAGTGTTAAAGAGAAGCAGTTAGTAATAATGTGCCAAATTTGAAAATCCATCATTAATTGTTTAACTCTTCTTGTAAACTCTGGGTAAAATAGAACTAGAATAGAGCTTTGTTTTATATTGTATTATTCACACTCTTTCTCTCTCTCTCACACACACACACACACACACACCCACACACACACATAACAGGAGGTAACAGTGAGGTACATAATTTTAAAACCACAGTTAATTAAACTATGTCGATATCGATTTAACCTTAGTTCCTTGCTCTGAAAACATCTTTTAATCAGATCAAGACCACCACCACTCAGGAAAACGTGTATTGTATGATGAAAAAAGTGAGGTACCACAGCTTTAATAATTCTGTTTGGTTGAAGTGAAACCCATAAAAAGTTCAAATGGCAAAATATATACAATTTTATTACAAAATTGACAATATGCAAAAGGTACAAAGACAATAAAAACCTCCAAAAATTTGCATTGTGCTGTTAAAATACTGGTAGGTAGAAAACGAGCGAGTCACAGGTGCAGAGAAGTGCTGCGAGCTCCACATCAGGCTCCGCATCAGGTACTACATCAGGTACCACATCAGGCACCAAAGCTTTGTTCAATCAGTCGAAAAAAGGAAGTTCACACTGAGAAAAATATCAAAATGTGCAACTTACTCGCGGCTCCCAATGTTTCGAAGCTCACAATAAAGATATAAAAATACTTGTTTGCAGAAAAATAGTGATACTGTATTTTCTGCAAAAAAAATAATACTTCAAATATTTGAGAAGAGGCAGCTTACTTGCTTACAACAATAAATAATCATTTTTAACACTGTTTTATGGGTCTCATAAGTGACGTGCTTTCACAGCATGGTTGATACCAGACGTTTTCGAAGCGTGTGTGTTTATGCAATATTTAGATACAAGGAAATGACACTTAAGGCTGTTTTAGTTCAGGCTCCAAGATTATGCTCAAACAAAATCTGTTTATGAATGTGACACTGTGATGCAGGTTTGAAATCAGTAATTACTATTAGTTCTTTGCAAACTACAAAACTATACAGAAATTGGACCATATTGTAACTTTATAGAGTTGTGATATACATAATATTCACTTATCTTGTCATTGTGTGCTCCTCATTTCTATCGTGTGATGCAACACTGAAATTTCCCCACTGAGACGATTAAAGGATCTCTCGTTTATTGTTAGAATTTGACCAATGAGGGAAATTTCTAAAATGTGTTTTACTTTTACATACCTTTTTAAATTATGTTGATTTCTTTTTTTTATTATATAATTAGCAAACTTCATATTGTGTTTGATCTTGCTTTTGTGCAGCACTTTGGAACAGTTTGTTTATGAAATATGCTATATAACTAAATGGATAAAATAGCTAAATTATTCCTGCCACTTTCTGAAATGAATGTGATTTTTCCCCAGTGGTTTGAAAAGGTAATAGCAGTCTTCTTCAAAGCGTCCACAGTGACACAGAACAATATCTTTGATTCTCCCCCAAAACAACTCACACATTTGAAATCACACTGAGACATTGTGACAAAATCCTGCAGCCCAACATGTTAGTAACAATAAACATAGACTTCCTTCCTGTTGTCCAAATATAAATAGTTATTTTGCAAAAACAGATAAGGGACATTAGAAAAATATCAGAAAAGCTTATAATTTGCTCTTTACCACTTAGTTTTTTGATACAGATATATGTTAGTGCCATACAAATACAGTTTCACCCCATCTTGAGCAAATACTTTCAAATGTACCTCCACTTACAAACCATGTTGATTTGATGAGTGTGTAGGAGTGGGGATGGTGTTATGGGGGACTATGGTTTTGGTTTTTTAGTGGTAGGACAAACCGGAACACCCTGAGGAAACCTAAGCAGACACGGGGAGAATATGCAAACTCTACTCAGAAAGGCCCTGTGTGGAACTCTTTTGACACATTTTCAAAACGGAGATATCTCTTTTTGCAAATTAACTCATTTGTAGTTGGCAGGAAGCTTGGCACATTGGTGAGAGAGCCGTGCTTAAAGAAGACATAACATGCTTCTATCTGCTGTAAACCTACGGCACTTGTGGCCCATTATTAAACGTTCAGTTTCATATCGAACTAAAACAATGCTTTAACAGAACCACGTCCACACACGTCCATGATCAGTCCTGTCAGATGGATTTGTGCGCTGCGCCCTCAGCGGAAATGTGGTCACATCAAAGGAATCGCCGTCTCCGCAACGACCACAGATGAAGTTGGCGAACAGTTGATTTATTTCTCTGCTTTTCTGCTGAGTCTCTCTCGTATCACAATAGATTCAGTAAAGACACGGCATAGAGCGTGTAAATCAGATGCTATGAAAAGTCAACTATGCATGTTATGTCCCCTTTAATACTGCATCATAATATGGTTTCTATACATTTGCGTGATCACATTGTATGTATGGCTTCATTTGGGTGTTTAAATAAGAGTAACAAGTACAAGTAGTTCATATGTACAGTCTATGCATTGAAATGGCTTCAGAGGTCGTCACTAGTTTCTATCCTTTGCAACTGCGAATCCGTCGTGTCTAACTCCAATTCACATTTGTCCGCGTCTCCGTTTAAGTCCTGCGCGTCCATTTCCACATGACGACTGTTTACATCATTCAGTTGTCCCTTTTTCCTCGTCGGGGACTCCTGTACGCCATTTGCGTCATCCATCAACTCCTCCTCCTCCTCTTCTTCCTCTTTCATCGGCTCCATGGCCCCGTCCAAGCTGGAGTCGCTGAGGAATGAATGAGGGGTCTGAGTCTCCTCCAAGGACAAAGGCGTGTCTTCGGAGTCCCCCAGGCGCCCGCCGAAGCTGCTGCCGGTGCCTGGGGTGAGGGGCATGTCGTCGGGGTCCTGGTCGGGGTCTTGGTCCTTGCTGCAGTAGGCGTAGCGGTGGTTCATGTGCTGGGAGTAGGAGCCGGAGTGGGAGAAGCGCTTACCGCACTTGTCACATTGATAGGGCTTCTCTCCGGAGTGCAGGCGGCTGTGCTCGATCAGGTGGTGCTTGTGTTTGAAGGCCTTCTTGCAGATTTTACATTCGTGGGGACGTTTGCCTGGAAGAGAAAACACAACATATTGTTTCAGTCTGTTCTACATATATCTTTACAGTGTATTATTGTTAAGCTTGAGCAGACATTTAAAGATTGTAGATTTCCTTAGTCTAGTTCAGAGGGACTGGCCTCCTGCTGGTGCCCAGAGTGAGAACCAAACATGGGGAGGCTGCGTTTCAGATCCATGCAGCTAAGATCTGGAACAATCTCCCTGAAAATGTGAGAGAGGCGTCCACTCTGTCAATGTTCAAATCCAGGTTAAAGACTGTTCTGTTTGCCTGTGCATACAACTGAAGGATTTTATCTCCATTTCTAATGCACTGTTGTTATTTTTATTTTTATTATTTTTCAATTCCAAAGTTTTAATGGTTTTAATCTTTTGTGTGATTTTGATGTTTTAATTGTGATTCTAGTGTTTGTTTTATGTGATGATTTGTGATGTGGACTGTGAAGCGCTTTGTGTTGCCCTGTGTATGAAAGGCGCTCTACAAATAAACTTTGATTGATTGATACTGTTAGCACATTGAATCCAGTTTATATTCCCACTGACCTTATTTTAAAACATAAACAGATATTAAAACTTATAGAATAATATAATAAACCTTCAAACTGACAAATAACTGGAATGTTAAGTGGGATTCAACAGTGTCTGGTTGTACTCGCGTACAGTGATTCCTAAAGTAAGTAAGTAAGTAATGTTTATTTATATATCGCATTTTACAGATCAAGGTCACCCAAACTGCTTTACAATGTTCAGAGTTCAGATATTGTTCCAATCCTTCCACACACGGTGATGACAGAAGCGAGTCACCGAACACACTGGTGCATCAGCCCCCAATCAACACCATCCATTCACTCTCTCATTTACATTCATACAGTACCTATTGTGCATGTTTTTGGTAGGGGAAAGGGGAGCACCCGGAAGAAACCTACATAGACACGGGGAGAACATGCAAACTCCACTCAGAAAGGCCCTGTTCCAACCGGGATTCGAACCCAGGACCTTCTTGCTGAAAAGCGAGAGTCACCGTGGGGGGTTGCAAAGTTTTTACAACTTCTTTATTATATTTTTGACACAATCATTATTTTTTAAGTAATATTAGATCAAATAGCACAAAAACTGACCCAAAACAACAACATTTATATGAATGTATATGAATGTATGAATGTCTATTTTGGGGTCTTGGCCTGATAAGATTGAGAATCTCTATGCTAGTTAACTATAATAATAAAGATTGTAAATGTGTATTTAAAAAATCAGATTAAGATGAATTGTCCCACAGTGGGGAAATGTCAGTGTTGCGTTTCCAGTTACAGAACAGTAAGAATGAGGAGTACAAAACACATATAAAAAACATAAATGAAGAATAACTCTATACTAAAATTAGTAAAGAAGTAAAGAATTTAGATAAATAGATGCAGCAACCTCGAAAGGACAAATATTTCAATATTCAGGATTCAGAAGTAAATTCACTCTGATAAAGTAACATTGTGAAATAATGAAGTTTATATATTCAAATCCTAAATGCTACAAACCTGTGTGTTCGTATTTGTGCCGGAGAAGCGAGCTGCTTTTCTGAAACGTCTTGTCACAAATATCGCAGGCGTAAAGTCCTTCATCTGTCTTCTTCAGTCTTTTCCTGCTGGCTCCTCCTTCACCATCAAAACCATCGTCCATTAGGGAGAGGTAATCTAGACCACCGCGGCTAATCATCTCCCCCTATAAAACACCCACATTAATGTTTAGATCCATCATCGACAATAGAGGATTTTCTGCAGACTTACCATGAGCGCTTGTCTCTCATGGTGGATCTTCTTGAGCGCCGCCTCTGCCTCACTGTCCATCATGTAAGCTACAGGAGACAGGAAGCCGGGGCTACTCGCTGGTTGACCAAAGGGAAGCGGAGCGATTCCCTCATGTCCCAAACCGGACTGGTTGAAGACAGGAAACGCACTGTACACAGAGCTGGCAAACATGGGTGCCCCGGGAAAACCTGGGTGCTGAGGCAAAGGCACAAACGCAGGCTGACTTGGGCTTAATTTGCTGATTTGTTGGAATTCCCTTTTCTCCCCTCTGCTTGCCGCACGATTGGGCGTTTTGCTTTTGCTTTCCTTGGGCATGGACAGGTCCAGGGGTTCGCTCTGGTTTCTGGGGGAGAGCAGTTCAGGCGGGCAGTTGGTGAGGTCAAGACACGGAGGAGAACCAAACCCGGGCGTGTTCTTCCTGCTCTGAGGCGTCATGGGTTTGGGCGAACGGTGGAGCATCTTTGCCGGGCTGCTTCTGTCCTGGGCCGACCAAAACGGCAGCCGTGAGGGAACCTGAGGCGGGGAGTGGACCGCGACTAGAAGCTGCTGCGGGACTGAGTGCCAGTTGGGCGAAGGCGATTTGTTGGAGGAAAGGCCGTTGGCGACTTGGTGCGGTTTTCCGTTCTCCGTTTCCTCGCGGTTCATTTTACAGAGGTACCGCTCGTGCTGCAAGAGAACGGCTAAATTTGGGAAAAGCTGAGAACAAAACCGACAAGGTACCCCAATGCCTTCTTTCTCTACTCCCTCATTATGTGCGTCTTTCTTATCCTCTATTTTCACACCCGCTTCTTCTTCCCTCTTCACTTCCCTGTTCAGCATCTTCTGCAGAACTTGCTCAAACTTGGTTCCCGAGTTGAGATACGGCAGGAGAGTGGTACCCTTGAGGATGCTGGCCCTCAGAGCGAGCTCCGACTGGGGGTCCCACATTCGGCCCAGATCTGCCGGCCTCGGGAAGTGGTTATTGCTCTCCTGTTTGTCGTTAGCTTCTCTCACTCCGCCAGCAGAGAGAGAGTTCTGGAACGAGACCTGAAACACGGGGCTGTGGCCGTTAAACGCAGCTCCACCGGCTCCGTTGCTGCTGCCCCCTCCTCCTCCTCCTCCTCCTCCTCCTCCGCTGCTGAGGCACTTTTTGCTGCTCAGATGAGAGCTGTAGGAGCCGGAGTGTGAGAAACGCTTCTTGCAGTTGGAACATTCGTAAGGCTTCTCACCTGAAGTAGAAAACGTGGAGTATTAGTTATAAATAAATGACAATCAATGAAACTGTAAATCTGTCCACATTAAGTGTTGCATGGCAGACAAGGGGCTTCTCATCTTAATTTACCTGGGGGCCGCTAGAGTCCAATCTGGGTGAGAGGGGTACAGTATATTTAAAACATGTTTCAGATACACTGTGTATTGGCACATGGATTTTTTTTATTCTGATGTTTTTTTTTGACTAAACTTTTATTAAAATGAGTAATTAATATTATTCAAAACTGTTTGGTTCAAGAAGAACTGCTAGGCTGATAGAAAAAAGGGTTTAGAGTAATATAAATAATACATTATAATTATATATCATCATTAACCTTATAGCATCATTATTTTTATTTTTAACAAATAAAAATAAAACAAACAACAAAACTACAATTATTAATAACATGTCTTAAGCAATCATACTATAAGGCTAACGATATAAGGCTAACAATATAAGGCTAACGATATAAGGCTAACGATATAAGGCTAACGATACGCCATATCCTCCCAGAAACTGTGACGTCAAGTCGAGGGCTGCGTGTTTGAGAGCCCTGCATTAAACTATTCTTTTGTTTTCACTAACACACAATTATCATCATTATATTTATTACATATTAACAAACTGAGTTTAATACTGAGTTTCAAATTCTGACATTGAGTGTTTTGTTTCATGATTGTTTAAACTCAAATGTTTTATATTGTTTGTTTTTGTGCTTCAGAGATAATGACCATTTAAATTTAAATTATATATTTTACAAAATGTGAAGTTGGAAGCGTGTTTTAGATTTAAAGCTTTATTTGTCAAATTAGAATATAATACATAATATTATAATTTAATACACCTTATCTATAAAGTCACTTTAAAGTTAAACATATTTTCCCGCCTTTCTTCACAAACTGTGGTTAAATTGGTATAAAACTGTTGTTTAACAAAAATGGTGGAAGTGACCTGTCTGAGGATTTTGTGAATGATTAAATAGAATAATGTATTGTCTATCATATGAAGTGATGACAGAAAAGTGTCTTTAATTTGTGATTACACACACTTTCCAGACAAGCATGATATGATAAAACATAAATATGTGAGTTTTAAATTAGCATACAATTGATCAATCAAGGTCAAAATCCAAATCCAAAGTGCAAATATAATATACTTTTCTGTTCAACACTTTCAACATTATTTCAATTGTATTTAAAACAGTTGTTATTCTAACAGAAAAGGACTATATAAAAACCAGTGACTTTAACCATAGTCGAAGTACATATGTCACTGATTAGTTTTTAGAGGCTGACACAATGGAGCATAAAAGTAATTTAGTGAAAGCAATCAAGCACTACGGGTGACAAAGTAATGAGAGCTCACCACTGTGGATGCGGAGATGCTCTTTGAGGTGGTGTTTGTACTTGAACGCTTTCCCACACTGAAGGCATTTGAACTTCCTCGTCTCTGCGCCTTGATCCAATGTAATAGCACTCTTGAAAGAAAAACAACATGCCTTATTAGTTGTGGTCATATTGTTAAAATAGAATGTTGTGTTTATTTGCTTTGTAGAATCATACTTTTTCCTGAAGCTGGCTGTGCAATGTGAGGTGCCGTTCCATGTGTGACCTGAGGGTGGCAGTGTATCCACAGAGGGGGCAGACCATGGGCCCCTCGTCCTGCTCCCGACAGAACATGATGTGGTCCCTGAGAGCTGTGCGCGGGAGCGTCCTGTGGCAGAAAGGACAGGCCTGAGCCTTCCCTCCATCTGCAAACAGCACAAACATCCATCTTACAATAGATTTCAGGTCTGAGGATGCTTTAAGTGTGTTTGACAGGTTTTATGAATGTCTAATCGTGACTATTTAAGGTTTGTGAAAGGAAATACAATCTATATTGAAATTAGCACAGTAGATAGAGCAGTGAGATGTCTGTCACAGTTTGCAACAAACACTTTAAATAAACTAAATAAACATATATTCTATAGTACATTACTGCAGTTTTGGCCCAGTTTATAAGATCATTGCTACGGTAACCTCCCCAGTGAGATGTCAGCAGCAACAACCAGTCTTTTAGAGAAAATAAAGTCAAACAGACTTCCGTCTTTATTAAGACATTGTATAATATATATTTGCATCACATTGAGGTCACCTGTTGCATCAGGAGAGTGATGGACCCCCGGGGACCACATGGCTGCGGGCAGGTCGTCATGGTGATACAGCTGATGCTCCAGAACACTGGAGGAGTTTGAGGCTCTCCTCAGCTGCGTCAGGAACTCATAGTGTGCTAAGTCCTCCAACGCATTTTGTGGATCTGAGGTTTTACCTGAAAAAAGCAAAATATTAGAAATACACTTGTTGACACAAAAAGGCAATGGTTTAATGTAATTAATTGTTTACCATCATATAATGATTATATATTCTCCATATAGTCTATACTATGGTCATCCTAACAGGTAAGCTCAGTGAGGATTTCAACATCTCTAGCCATGTTCATATCTACATCTTTTTGCGTTCTCAAGATGTGGTTTAAAGAAGTGCAGATTTTGAGTTGCATGTTGAAGACACTTGATAAGTCACTGTGGTTAAACCTCATTCCACTTGAACGTCAAATATAAGAGTTTATGATGAGTGCTTATTCGGCACGCACTGCATATTTAAGATAATGCAAGGGCATTGTTGACTTTGGGTCTGACAGATAGGCAGGCTGTGTGAACGTGTTTTGGCCACATGTAAAAGTGGATTCCTGGGTTTCCTCCTTGTGTCCTTGAGTGCGGTGACAGGCAGGAGACACATGTATGAGAGGAACATGCGGCGCCTCCCATCACGAGCCGCGCCAGTCAGCTCTGCTTACAACTACTTTGAGGACGATTTTTCAAATGTTTGCAGATGTTGGCATATTTTGAGCTGTTTTTAATGTGGCAATGGGAAGAGCCTGTGTGGTTAAGTGTTGTAAAAACTCAGCTTTGCCTTCATCAGAACGGGCCCAATCACACCAGGCCAGGGAGCTAAGTGATTGTTAGTAGGCAAGCCGCGTGAGCCTTTGATCTCCTCTAAATAAAAGGGAAAGCCTCACGTCGCAGCGCGCTGATTTCAGTACCGTAACGTCACCTCTTTGATGCATGGAAATATTGTGACATTGTGTGGGATGAGTTCTTTTGTCATGCTTTCAGAAGGCAGCCCTTTCAAAGGCCGAGTGTGAAAAGGAGAAGTGTCGGAGGAAGGCATGCTTTTATAAGGAGCCGATACGAAGCTATATGCAGCAGAAAGCACCAGCATCTTGCATCAGAAACACTGTACATTTGTTTACACACTGTAGTGGCCAACACAGCATTCTCAAACAACTAATCAACCGTGGCCCCATTAGAAAAAACTCTGGGTTGTTGTTTCAAAAGCTGTTTCTTAAAAGTTGAGTTGAGCAAAACTGAAGAATTGTATTGAGCTGTCACTCACGGTACATAGTCTCTGCGTCCTTTTCGTCTGGGTCCGTGATTGAAGGCGGCTCCTCTGGGCTCAGGCTGTGTCCCTGTGAAGAACGAAGGGGACTTCCAGGCTCCTCTGTGCCCTCGCTGGGAGTCAGACTGGCCTTGTCCAGGATCTCCGGGCACTCCTGCGGCTCCAGGCTCCAAACACCCACTTCATCCTCCCCCTCAGATCCCAGTGAGTTCACCTGATCAGCCTCCACTGCAAAAACACAAGAGCAGAAACATGAAATTACACCATTTACAAACAAACAGTGTGTCTTTCATTAGTGCATGTGATATTATTTTAGAAACCACTTCATAAAGCATTGCGCATGTTTTCCATATTTTTAGGTAAACTATTAAACCTGATTGCTATTTGAATGCACATTTTATCTATTAATAAGTCATAAACATCCATCTGATACTCTATACATGTTCCCTTAGTTAAAGCTGTTGCCTATAAGAGCAGAGGTGGATGTGGTTGGTGTGTGTTGCACTTATCTGTGTAGTGTGTACCAATAAAAGCACTCATAAACGGGGCTCGGGCTGCAGCACTCATGCCCATTGTGCAGCTGTAGTGAACGCCACATTACTGTTTCCCATGGCACAGACATGAAATGCAATCACAAACACATGCCTGGGATTTCAGCTGTAGGCTCCGGTTACCCCAGCTTCGTTTGAGGACTCTCTGTTTCTCTTTTGCTGATTGGCAATATCTAATCACAACCAAGTAATGACCAGTTAAGAGCAGAGAATAGGCCTTTGCCAGGGGCTTTCATCAAGCTAAGCTATTGTCATAAAGCGAGCACACTGCAGCCCCAGGACGGAGCCAACTGTCAGAGGGACAACTCATCTTCTTGTCTCTGCAGGAGTGGTTCTCATTAGCCACTAATAAACAAAGCAACATGGATTTCTTTTCAATAATGCTCCAAGGAAAAGATAGCATGAGATTAACTGCTTGTTCAATGCAACGAACTGCTATAGATTTATTTTTATTTAGCTAGAGTTTTGTATTTAGTAGTTAGGCACGACAAGGCAAGTTTATTTCTATAAAAGTGCTTAACGAAAACAAGACACAAACAAACAATGCATTCAAATCATACATAAATAATCGCAGTACATAAAAAAGATTGAAGATACTTAAATGAACAGTGAAACAGAACTGTTTTCAACCTGGATTTGAACATTGTCAAAGTAGAAACCTGTCTCACTTTTTCAGAATTTCAGCTGAATAAATCTGAATTGCTGCCTCCCCATATACAGTGTATAGCCCTTAGTGCAGTTTGGGATTGATGTTTCTGTAATCCCTCAGTTGTCCAGGGGATCCACAGAAAGAGCTTTGTTCACTTAATTATAGCATTGTATTGACATAGTTTTTTTTGGGAAACATAAAAACAGGACTTTTATGTTTCTTAAATTACATCCGACAACAACAGCATGTCTTCATCCTCTTTCAAAGGAGCAGAATTGACACAGGTGAAACTCTGGAAATTAGAATATTATTCAAAGGTCCATTTACAAAGGATTAATATCCCCCCCCACCTTTCTGCTTTCACATGTGCTAAACAAAATATATAATTAGCCTGATAGCATGGACAGTTATGATCCAGGACTTTTAGGGACATTTACACATTTATTTACATTACAGTCATCCCGCTCCTTATGGGGTTTCTGTGTGTTTTTTTATGGCATTTTCTGTGTTCGAACTGTTTAACTCTCTGGTCTGTTGTTGGCAACTTTGTAATGTCCTCCAAAATGACTGCTGCTGTGATTTAGAGCTATCCAAAAATACATGGAAACCTTAGCAGTCAATGCCAATGTGCTTTTTTGTTTTGTTGTTGTGATCAGAAAAACATTGAAATATGACTTGGTAGTGATGATATGAGGCTAACCATATAAATAAATACATGCATGGGAAAACTAGTGAAACTGTGCCAAACTGTTTTGAGAGCTAGTTAGATTGTTTTTGTATATAAAAAGTTTTTTTTGTGGCTGTTGAGAAATGCCTGCAGAAATATTTAATAAACTGTAATGCATAGTTTCAAGTGGCATCAGGGCCTCAGTCAGTTCCAAAGCCCTGCAGTTTGCTGAAGGGACCCGCCCCAATGACACATCTATGGTGCATTCTAACAATTCCCCAAACACAGGAAACACATGTCTGTCTCTGTGCAGATTTAACACTTTTACTAATTTGATTTACTCTGGGAATGACTGTCTCTCGGTCGGTGGTTCAAATTGGTCATCAAATATTCCAGCAGGAGAAGGCTGTGAAGTTTTATGGTGTTGCTGAGGTTGGACAAAGGAGGTTGTTGGGATGAGAGCGCACCAGCAAAAAAAAGGAGAGAAATCTGGTCTGAATTAGTGTCAAAATGGCTGTAATTTTCATTGCCGTAATAGTGAGTGACACTGAGTCTATATTTATTGTTGTTAAGTGCATTCTGTTTTAAGCATACTGCAGACTGTATATTAGGAGTGAACGGACCAGACGAGTTGCTGAGATGGTTCCTAATGCCTTGTGAATGAAGGCATCTGATTGGTCAATATATAACTCAGATCTGGATTGCCGGGTGCAGCTCTGACTGCCACCCCCCGACCCAGAAATGGATTAAGGGGAAGATAATGGATGGATAGATGGATCATATCTGGATTTACAAAGACAATATTAAACAGAAGAACACCAGAATCAGAGAAAGTGCAAAACCATGGATTTTTAAAGCCCAAAATGTTGAGTGAGCACAAAAACTGTTACTGAGATTTCCTTAGTGGGCTTCGTTGAACTAGCAGGTTAGCACTTTTCTATCTATATATGTATCTATATGAAGTCTATGGTTTTAACCCTTACTGTGTGGTTGAAGATTTTTGGACAGTGGTAAAAAAAGTGCTTTTGATTTGAACAAAATGTGTGTCAGATATGTTTTTAACATGTGATGTTTTCATGCGGAAGGTGAAAATATAAAGCAGTGTTGGTGTTTTGCATGTGGAGTGCGTGGGGAGATTGTGATTCATTGTGAGACAGATGCTGCATCATGCTTCTCTCGGTGCATAAAAAAAAAATCATCTCGAGGAAAGGGATGAGAAACTTAAAGCTGGGGTGACTTTAACTTTCAAACCACAAAAATGGAACTATGTACAAAAAAACCCATGTGACTAGTTTGTGACTGTCAAAACAGTTTGGGTCTATCACAAGTCTTCACATTTCAGGTATATTGTGGCCTCTGTCACATCTTTAGATATGATTTTTCAGACAGAAAAGTGAAAATGAGATCAGATCCTAGACAAAGTGTCAAATAGGGACTTGAGGAACTCTATATGCCAAAAATTAAATGGTCTGACTAATACATTCTACAACACTCTTTCAGTTGGGACAAAAAGACAGTATTATTTATGAAGAAATCAAAGTTAGGTACCTTAGTTTTAATACAATTTTATCCATAAGATTACAATGAAATTAAGTCAAACCAAACAAATCTCTGTTGAAGTTTATAAATCTCATGCCAAATTGTGGGAGGAGGAATAATGTACACTTGGAGAGAACATACCCTGCCAACACCGCGGATTATCTCGTTTAATGGGGTCTTCGTTCCATCACGTCCCGTCTACACACCACATTTCAGCTCAAACCGGGTCCAGTAGTTTTACCCGGTTCAGTAAAAAACAGGAGAAAGCCCTCAGGAACAATTACGAGTCAGGTTTGTGGGGATTCAAGCCCATTCACAGCTAAAGGACACATGATTTATATATTTTTAACAGATCAACAAACACATTTTTTCTGCTACAACATTATGTGCTGAGGCTTATACAAATATTACACACATCAAATTACATGTACAGGGACACATTTTAACATTTTCTCATTTCATTTTTATATTTTTAATTGGGGTGAGAGCCAATTATCAACGTTATAACAAAGGCTTAATTCATCTCACTTTGCATATAATGAATCATGTTTTAGTTTCAATTTTTTATTAACAAAGAAACCCCCCGGATGAGCTGGAGGAAGTGTGTGTGGATAGGGAAGTCTGGGCGTCTCTGCTTAGACTGCTGCCCCCGCGACCCGGCAACGGATGAAGCGGATGAAAATGGGTGGATGGATTTTAGTTACAGAAGTGATTTTTTACCTCAGTTTCACCTTTATATTAATATGCCATAAGAGGACTTTATTATTCTACTTCTTTATTTTATCTGCTATTGACTCACACTAGTAACTCAGCAGAACAGCACGCAAAATGAATATTAATTTTAAGAAAGTTTTCATTTTGCTGGGAATGCCTATAGCTATTTTGGATTTATATGAACTTCTCACATCCGAACTACAACATTTAAATTTTTGCTTGTGATGTCTATGTTATAAATCAATTCTCAACCACAATCTGAAATATAACAAATACGTACAAATACATATACACATAATAATGGTTATTTTATAGGAACATTAAACCGATTACAAAGCCTCAGTGTAAGCCATGACCATGACGAGAATATACAATGTGCTTCTGAGTCATAGCAGTGAAAGCAAAGCAGGAAGACTATAAGTGACGCTGGTTCTACAATACCTACAGCTGCTCACAGACGACTCCATAATCCAGGTCAGTCCCAGGCGTATGTCCATTTCACCAATATTGTTTAAATACTGTATGTATTATTTAAGATGTTGTTGATGAGTGTAGAAGACTTGGATCCACTGTGCTGCCACTTCTCACCACAGCAGTAAGAGCAAGACCACAAAACCCTCCCACCGGACCCCGACTCAGCATTGCACATATGGGTGAGCCGTCCTATTTTAAAGGCCAAACAGAATGTAGGTGAGGCAAGTTTATTTGTATGGCACAATTCATACACAGGGGAACTCAAATCGCTGAACCAAACAAGATAGAAGCAATCACACAAGGCATTAAAATCATCACAGTACATTAAAAATATAAAATCCCTCAGTATATATGTGTATATATATGACATAAACACTACTACTCAGTGAACAAGTAAAATGTGTGAGTGGTTTTTGGTTAAGAAGGTGTCTTGTAGGAAGTAGAGCAGCAATTGTTCTCACTTGAATGAGGAAAGAAATGATACAGCTATTCATATAGGGCAAAAGCTGCCTTTATCCAGTAGAACATCTTAAAGCTGGAGAACCTAATTTTCAAACCAGGAAAAAGGGCCGGTCTGGCAGCAGGTTTTAATCCCAACCAAGCAGGAGCGCACCAGACTGGACCCATTTCCTCCAGTCTTCAGGTTAAGAATGGACTCACTTGAGGAAACAGGTGGAGTCTGGTGTGAAAACCTGCAGCTACATCAGCTCTTTGAGGACCGGTTTGACCCCCCCTGGTCTAATTAACTCCTGGTTCAAAACAGCTCTGGTTTAACCACTAGTTTTTACATGTGTTCTTTGGCATTGGTTGAATTATTTTCCGGCAGAAAAGTTAAAAAGAGGGCTCGTTCTTACATGGATGAGGACAGCATGTTGTGGTCGGACTTCTTCAAAATATTGTACTTATTATTGAACAACATGTATAATTTATGCAGGATAAAAGTAAGGTACCCCAGCTTTAAGGCACTGAAATTAAACTCAAATCAAGATAAAGATCTAAATAGCAATCAAATAGACTTTAACACTTTATGGGAATTAGATATAGCTACAAGTGTTCTGGCCTTTCATAGGTCACAACAACCCGATTGTGTATCTGCTACGATTGTGTATCCGTGTTGTGTTCTTTCGATGTCTCTAAATGACACGTATGTTTTTCCATGTTTGACGTATGTGTGATTTAAACGTTGGCTATATAAACCATATCCTGAAAATACCTGAAAAAAACATGAAAGAACTGAGAGAAACTGAATAAACTTCCAGGTGGCTCTGGTGCGTAAAGATCCCATCTCTTCCACAATATTCTTTTAAATTTTTGTGGAGAAAGCAGCCAGACAAATGACCAATTGAAAGAATCCAATCAAACCTTGTAGCTTATCATAAAATGTCTGACACTTAGCTGGGGATTCAATGCAGTGAATTATACGCTAACCAATAGGAATGTTGATAATGGGACACTGCGGTAATTGCATCTCTGTGGTTTGCATGGAAGACGAGCAAACATAGTTGTCTAATGACAGTGAAAAACCCGCCAGCTTTTCAATATGAAAGCGATCATTCTCTCATGTGGAATTGAAACGGTTCTTCCGCAGGTGGGTGCTGGTGCCAGAGCGAGACTGAAAGTGTGGCATGTGAGAGGTAAAGATCAGAGGTGACTGTTGTTAAACTGTTCAAACTAATACAGTGTGGACAAAATAACAACTTAAATGACAAATGTGACGAGGGGGAAACCCTGCAGGTTTCAGCGCAGAGTGAGACAAGATGACAGAGATGATATGAAGAAACTCCCTCGCTCGTCACCACCTGCTTCATACTGAACTGGGCGGTTTGTATTCCTATCCTCTCTTTGTTTGACTCGCACGTACAGTATATATCTACAAAGCAGTGTTTGGACCACCATCATGAGCCCATGGAAAAGACATTTCCTTTGTCTATGTTTTTCTTCAACAGCTCCTGAAATCTCTTTCTTGTTGTATTATTGTTATTGTTGTATTATGGCCAAATATTGTGTGCAAATGTGGATGACTGTTACACGAAAATGTAGTTGTGCTTAATATATTAGGCATAAAACAAATAGATATGAAAGAGAGTGGCGCTTTGGCCCTCAGGAGGCTGAAAGCTACATGATCAGAGAGAGGGTACAAAGACAGAGACCACAGAGAGAGAGACTCCCATATATTTCAGTCATGATCTCACACCCCGATGGAAAGGCACAATTGATAGCAGAATATCAAGAAAATTCATCCCAACAACTCTGCAAGTTAGTAAGAAATATCTTTTCTGACCAAGGTCACACAACGCTCTTTATAATTTGGTGTTATTTCCAGTCACTTCACTTCCAGCCACTCCAGCCATCACCATTATTCACTCATAACATTCATACTTATTGTAGGCTACATGTTTTTACAGGTACTCAGAGCAAATCGACACAGACACAGGGAGAATGTGCAAACTTCACACAAAAACTTTGGCCCCACTAACTTCTGTGCTACTGTTTACAATCCAAATGCCTTTCCTTCCTGTATTCCTTTATTCGTCCCACAGTGGGGACATTTCGATGTTGCAGCGCACATATAGGACAGGTAAGAGCACACAGGGAGCACACACAATATATACAAATAAGTAGTAGCTATGTTTCTTAGCTAACATAACTAGCTGTAGATGCTGAAAATGCTTCAATACCAGTCAAAGTACAGAGGCTGTACTTTGTAATCTCAAGTAGAGAAAGTGGGTCCTTGGGGCCTGAAGGAGCAGAGAGCAGAGCCTTACAGCGGGCTCTCGTTAGGCGACCACTCCTCAAAGCAACTAAACCAGGACTTGATCCAGAGCCCCCGCAGGAACTGGGCGGAGGTCGTGCACTCGATCGGCAACCAAACAACAAAGACGGCCTCTCATATGCAACTACAGCAGCTTTTTCAATTAAGTCACTCAATTGGAGACATAAGAGCCTTTTCCCCCATTGGAATCTCAAAAGCGAAAGTTCATAATGTATTCTGAGAGAACTCATAGAAAAGCCACAGTGGTTGATCATTTGCAGTGGAGTGTCCGGGTGTGAATCAAAGCCATGGCCCGTAGTGTTGTGTCCATGTGTGATGTCAGTGAAGCCGACATCTGAAAATCTTATTAACACATCTATAAGCTCTGGCCTGCTCTGACTCTGGCAACTGAAGATATCACAAATATAAATGAGTTACAGCCAAACAAAATAGTGGAAAGTCTGATCATATTGTATATTCTTCACAAAAGATTAAAGCCCGAAACAAGCATGATTTGTGTTCTGATTTCAAGTCATTTCAGTAGCACAAGTTTGCTAACATTGTTTCTTTATACATTGCCAATGAGGCTACAATGTTGTGTAAAGTGACATTATTTGATTGAACAAAATCAGAGACATCTGGTAATATTTCTCTGTTTATCGACACAAACACAGCTGCTCAAACATGTTTACAGGAAAGTTAGAATAACGTAAATTAAGAGTATTTTGTCTTTACAATTGTCAAACAAACAAGTCTTTCCTTAAAAGAAATATAATACATTTTTTGCCCATACAATTATGTAAACAAATAAAACACAGGCCTTGTTTTGTTTGTTAGTTGGCAAAATAACTCAAAAGGTATTGGCAGAGTGTTACAGCCTTGAAAAACCTAAAAAATGGGTAAAGGAAAAATCATTAGATTTTGATCTAAATCCTTTTCTTGATCTAAGAATCCTTTTAAAGAATGTTCAGGCCTAGTGCTTTTCTATCTGTTACTCTACATTTGGGTGGCCTGTGGTTGGTTGGTTTGCACCCCAGCATTCAGTAAGAAGGCCCTGGGTCCGAATTCCATGCCTGCATTGGTTTCCTTAACCTGGTCCTGACCAACCGAGCATCAACATCTGGAGATGGGACCCTGATTCATTTTTATCTGGTTTTATTTTGATATACATACATACTCTGGTCTGTTGATTGTTTGCCCCTCCCTGACGTGTTACACCTGTGACTCTGTGCTCCTGTCCTCTTGTTGTCAGTCCATTGTTTTTCTCTCCCATGTCTCGTGCCTGGTTTCAGTTTTTACTTTTGGATTTCTTTTCCTTGTGGCATTGATTAAATAATATTATGTTGCAGTTCTGCTTTTGGATCACTGCTGCATAACAGAGGTCCTAGTGGCATTGAAGGAAGGCTCAAAGGTAAATCTCCCTACGGGGACAATAAAGTTAAGCTTAACATAGCTTACAAATTCTTAATCTATATAGGTATATCAGAGGAACAAGCGTAAGTCTTTGGATGTGAAGATATGATGCAAACGTATCAGTGACCAGATCGTCGTTCGTGCTTGGCATGTGTGTCATATCTGCTCTGTGGTGGAGCAGAGTTTTCCATCATGCTGTAGTCTGTTTTAAAGACACTTCTCATTCGTTGGACTGCAGCGTGTGCAGACAGTCTGTGTGCAGACAGTCTGTGTGCACAACCGGCCCAGGTGAGAGTGGAGAGGTTCTCACTGTCACCTCTCACTGCGGGGCGGTGTGAGTGAAGGTGCAGCTGTGGGCGCCTGCTCTTCCTCTGAAGGTTTCCTGTCTCTGGTGTTTTGTGTTCACCTGTGCCGCTGAAGACCTACCTAATATGACACAGTATCAATCAGCCAACTTGTACTTACAGCATATGCATTATGTATTATGTGACTTTTGACTTGTGGTGATATTGTTGTTTGTGGTAACAATCTTGTGCTTACAGTTGCATATTTGAGATAAAATGTCAAATTAAATTAAATTATCCAAACCAGATCACACAACCATAACCCAAAAGACGTTTAGCTCATGTTGCAATTCCCCACTCATTTTGGATTTTAAGCATGTCTACATAATGAGCACTAAACACTGAGAGACATTAATCCGAAAACCTTTAGTGTGGAGTTTAGTAAGCAGACAAGATCAGAGTCACAGTAGCCCTATTTGAACAAAAATCTTTGAAGAGGCCGCCTTAAAATCTATTGTGTATTTACTTGATAACTATTTAATATAATATTTCGAATTCTATTGCCAGTCTAAGACCTCTAATATATAGAAACACTGAATTAGTAAAAGTAAATCATAGTGAACTGTTGGCAAGATCCAATCACTGAGCTGAAAGTCTAAATCGTCAATAACATTCAACACATTGTGAAGTTTTAGTGAACGGTGCCTCGCTGACCAACTATTACCACTAGAACTCCCAGAGCAGTCAATTTAATGGCTTTTAGTTTTGTAAGTGTAACTACTCACATTACTTACATTTTTGGTCTTCATAACTTTCTCTGTTTCTGTATGTACTTCATTTCTATGTAATTCTAACTTAATCAAATTAGCTTTTGTTTTTGAAAGGTGAAGAGTTCTATACCATAGCAACACACTCTTTTCTGTCAGGAGTTAGCATTTGTTCTTTAGTATTTAGCCTTTCAGAAAACTGTTTTTGCTGTATTTCAGTTATAATCACCAGTTTTAGCACTTATTGAAACTGAGTAAACGTAAAACCCTTATGAATCACTTACTTTTAATACATCTGGTGAAAAATGACATCATTTCTCAGAATATTATTGGTTTGAATGGTAGCAGTCAAAAAGACGATTCTAGTTGTTTCAGGATTCGGGAAGTCTAGTGTTAATAGACATTTCCTTTAGTTCTTGCCAGCTCGTTCACCTGTGGCGGCTGGTGCTCAGGTCAAACCAAAACCCTCCAAACTCCCCTTCATTAGACGCTTGTCATTGCAAAGACTCTCACACCGCTCTATAAATACCCCTTCGTCTCCCCCTCCAAATTTGTTTTCCCTCTTTTTTCCAACACATGAAAATGCTCAGGGACTGTTCCAAATCCTCTGATGTGGCTCTTTATTTTCTACTTTGGCCCAAGAAACCGCACAATAGTGGCTCCTTTTGAATATTAAAACATTCTCGGCGTGAGCACAAAGGTTTCCAACGTTTTTAATAGGGGCCGCATGCTAAATAAAAGCGTACTTTGGCTTTTAACGGCTATACAGTGTGGGAGTTTGGCTTTTAGATTTGAAGCTGATCCAAACGAGGACTCCATTTGTCCGATTGTTCTTCTCCTATTAGAGGTGATGATAATAAGTGACAAAGTTACAGTGCAAACACAAGCAGAAAGTCTCTATAATGAGCACATGAAAATGATATAAGCACCAGAGGAGAGTGCACAGAGAGGGCGCCATCCTCTGGTGGTACGGTGACATTGCATCACTCCTTTAAAAGCATACTTCACTGTGACCACATTCGACCTTCAAAGAAAGCTTTAAACGCAGACAAAAATACTTTTCAAATGTGTCACTGTCCCTCCTATTGTTGTCCACATTCCTATATTCACTATTGACACTTTACGAGGACTGCCGAGACAAAAGTGGAGCGCGGCCTCACTTCTAAAGTGCTCTTGCGGTCGGACGAATGCGATTAGGTCTGAACGCATGTGTGTGATGTCCATGTCACCACCGCCTCTAAGAGAAACTAATTAAAGTCAGAAAGAAAAACGCCAAGGCAGCAAAACCACAGTCGGATTGTGTGTGTGTATCTATATGTGTGTTTGTGTGTGTGTTCGTGTGGGTATGTATGTATATATATGTGTGTGCATGTGTGTGTGTGTGCATGTGTCTATGTGTGTGTGTGTGTGTTGGTGTGGGTATGTACATATACGTGTGCATGTGTGTGTGTATATATGTTTGCGTGTGTATATGTGTGTGTGTGTGTATTTGCGTGTGTATATGTGTGTGTGTGGGTGTATATGTGTTTGCGTGTGTGTGTGTGTGCGCATGTGTGTGTGCGTGTGTGTTTGTCATTGCCACTCTATGTGCCAGTGAGGAGCGAGTGAAACCTCAATGAGTGAAATAATGCATTTAAAATAAAGGGCTCAACAAAACGCCGGGTTTATAAAGCAAACTTGGGGATTTTAAGAGGATCTTTGATGTGTATCAGAGGAGGAGAGCGGCGCGGCGACTCGGGACAGTAATTTTAAGTCGAAGCAGAGCTGGCTGCCTGGCGGAGTGGAGCACTGGCCGCCTGCCTGCCTGCCTCGCTGACTCTGGGCTTTGATGGCGCTCGCTGTTTGAAGTGGTTTTCGGGGGATGGGAGCAGCGTGTGGTGTCAGTGGGACAGGGGAGGTGCTCCGTACGGGGAAAAGAGGGGAGCGGACGGATGGAGAAAGGGGGGAGGATAAAAATGGAAAGTGGGAAGAGAAAAAAAAACTTTGAGAGAAGGTAGGATAAAAGACAATGGAGAGACAATCAGAGAGAGGAGACAAAGCCATGGCAGGCGGTCAAGTTCGCTCAGCATATTTGACATTTGCGCTTAAGACTTCTCACACCTACACTTATCGATGACGTTTGCTTCTGTGATTTCCTGCCAAAAAAAGTCTTACAGGACTTTCCCTCATCTAAAAAAGTACAACTCCGCCGAATCCATAAAGGCAGAGATTCCAAAGCTTGCACACAACGTTGGGAATGTGTCGTGTGCACCACCTACCTGGATTAGACTGCATTATGACTTTGAAACCAGCCTAATCCTAATCTATGACCACATCAAACCAGAGCAGTATAAGATAAACCAGGGCTGCAATATTAATAGTCATCTCATCAAAGTCACATTTTGCATGGTTACAATTAATATTTAACTCAAGTCTCTTTGAAAATAGTAAAACATTCTGTCTGAACTTTTTTTAAAACCGAAAAATATCTGCTCTAGACCTGTTCAGAATAGACTTGAAACAGTTTTTTTTTAGATAGCGATGTAGTGCACACTGCTTTTTGTCCCCGTCATAATTCTAATACAGCCCGATAATGCTGACTTTTATTTTGGTAATTTATATTACGCCACAAACCTAATGGTCGTGGGTTCAATTCCCCCACAACTCATGTCACCTACTTCCACTGAAGTCTGCTGTTGTTGTGTCCCAGGGCAAGACACCTTACCCCACTTTCCCCAGTGTGCTGGGATACTAAATAAAGTACCCCAGCCCTACTTTTGCCCTTGTTTTCCAAAGTGGTATGTATTTTCTACATACATTATAACAAAACTACAATGTGCTTTGTAAGTATTTGTCTGTTTTGTATTATTTTTGGTTTGTGAGGAACTTTGGGTTACACAGTGCTTTGGTTTGATTTATTGTTTGTTAATTAGTGGGGACTCGACACAAATCGGACCTGGGACAAACACAAGTCACAAAATGCAAAAGATCAGATCTCTGACGGTGTACATCGGTCATAACTAATCCTTTATTGAAACAGTTGCCAAATAAGTATCCAAAGCCAAAAAGTATAGTGATCGATGAATCAAGTTTTGCAGCATATGTGGACCAAAACAAGAAGAGGTCTATGACTCTGATATTTACTACAGAAAAAAAAACGTTATTTTTGTTTTTTAAAAGTATTTCTAATCAAACAACCAATTTTGTTACAATGTTCTCGAGTGACATCAATCAAGTTTTGTTTAGGTCAAATGTAAAAACTACTAATTGATCAATCAAAGGAGTAATTGCTCACTACTAACTATTGCCAACTAATCAAATTTCAAAATAATCATTGTTACAGCCCTAGTTGCTTAGAAGTGAGTAAGTAATCTTCCTTTCTGTTCAGACCAAGGTCACTCAAAGCGCTTTACAATTTTGGTTTATCAGTCATTTCCATTCACTCCACACGAACACACTGGTATCAAAGCCTCCGACCATCTCCATCCATTCACTCTCTCATAGCATTCATACTTATTCTACATGTTTCTAGTGGTAGGAGAAACCGCAGCACCTGGAGGAAACCAGAGCACACGGCCACAGCTTCGCTGACCTTTTGCTTTATAAGAGTCCAGCAAAAACTGTTTGATGGAAAGAAGTGAATGTAAAGATAAGTTCAAACACACGCCAACCTGCAACGTAACATGAGAAACCCTTTGAGAAGCGGCAGATAATGCGTCTATCAGATTGTGTTGGGTTGATAAAAGATAAGAGATTACTGTGAACTGTGTGAGTCTTTGAATCGCTTCCTTAAGAGCACGAAATACATCCGTTTTAAGTTAATAATGTTTTCTAATCATCTAGGTAAAATCACGCAAGATATAGATTAAGAGATTAAGAGATCCTTTATTTCTCCCACAGTGGGGAAATTTCAGTGTTGCATCACCAGTTACAGAACAGTAGGAATGACAAATGAACAATAACTCTATACTAATTTAAAAATACAAATCTATAACTCATAGCATGAAGAAGAAACAACTAAGTAAACAATCTATGTCTTTAGCATAATGAGTACAATCAACTCTGACTTTAGCATTTAAAGAAGTATAAAATCTATACATATTATAATGCTAAAGTTACAGGTTTTTGTAATCTATGCTACAACAATGTATTAGCAACAGCAGCAGCAGCAGCAGCAGCAGCAGAAGCAGCAGAAGCAGCAGCAGCAGAAGCAGCAGCAGAAGCAGCAGAAGCAGCAGCAGCAGAAGCAGCAGCAGAAGCAGCAGAAGCAGCAGCAGCAGCAACAGCAGCAGCAGAAGCAGCAGCAGCAGCAGCAGCAGCAGCAGAAGCAGCAGCAGCAGAAGCAGCAGCAGCAGCAACAGCAGCAGCAGAAGCAGCAGCAGCAGAAGCAGCAGCAGCAGCACATGCCAGGATGCTTACTAGGATAGTGGATGAAGGAATGTGTAGTCGTTCAGGTAAGGGAGTGCGTGGGATAAGGCATGGTACCAGGTGAATACAGGTACAGACTGAGGGGAGCTGTCTGCTTCACTCACCTCATCAAAAACATCCTGCATTGCAGCAACTTAAATTGTATTTCAAAAGAGTATATATATTTTAGATAATTATTATTTTGGACCATTATGTACAGTATTTTTCAATACTGTAAAATAGTCTTTCCCCTTGACAAATCTACAACCAATAAGATTTACTGGAGGAGAACAGTTAAACCAATGAAGAGGGGCCTCAAGGATTTGAATTAAATTTGACCAATCAGGTGCCGGTGAGCATGGGCAGGTCTAACAGTGATTGTCTTCGAAATTTTTCACTCTCTCTTCACAAGTTGAAAAGTAATGGACATTTACTTTAAGTATTGTTTAAAACATACTTTTTTAAGCAGTGAGGCATAATGTATTTGTAAAGATAACAAATTATCTACATCCTGCAAAAGGGAGAAAACACAAAAGCACTTTTCTCGTGTTTTCTATAAAAGGTTTAATGATCATAAATAACTCACATTAATGGGTCAATAATAATGAGGGGTACTAGCCCATAATTGTCATATCAATATATGGGCCTGATGGGTTTTTTAAAGGCCAATATTCAGTGCAAATATAAGATTAACCTTGGTGTTGGCAAACGAGAAAAAAATAAATTCTATGGTTTTAAATGGGACACATGTTTCAGTTCTGGTGAGTTTTGGCTTTGGGAGTGGGACAACAATTTAAATCATGCAGATACTTCGTCAGATCATCCATACCATCTCCTATTTTAACTTCGCAGATTGATTTTTCAGGGTTCAGCTCTTTTGAAGACAAAACATTTTAAATAGTGTTTAAGTCATTGCTGAGAAAAATAATATTACATTCATATCCAGAATTGTTATTTCAGTAAAAAAATAGAACAAAAAAAAAACGATTTTTCTGACAAACTTTGCGATTGTTGTTTGATTTGTAGATGTTTGAAAAGGTCTAAAACTATAGGATTGTTTCAGTAATAAGAATGGATAGGCAGCAAAAAAATGAAAATATTACTAAATAAATGCTTAAATATTTTCTCTGTCTTAAGTTTTTTAAATTAAAGCAGCAAACAAGGTTTTACTTGAAATAGCAATAAGAAAATAAGTTTTCTCTTGGAGAAGAAAAGACAAGGATTTAAAATTAAATAAATTATCATACTAAAATGTGCCTCACGCTTATCTTATTTTAGTCTTTTTCTTTTATGTATTTGATATGGACACAACAGTCACATTGGACAGACCAGATACACTGATATTAGCATGGTATTCTTAGAGCAAGATCATGCTAATTTTCAGCACTTGTCCGTAGGAGGCTTTTAGGACATAAATGCATACATTCAAATGTACAAATATTATTAATGATAATAATGCATCGGTTTTATAAAGCGCTTTTTTGGACACTCAAAGATGCTTTACATGTCCTTATTCATTCACTCCATACATGGTGGTGATGAACTACTACTGTAGCCACAGCTGCCCTGGGACACACTGACAGAAGCGAGGCAATATTTGTGACCACAAATATTGCAATATTGGTTGGATTGTGATGCATCTTGGATCCTTAATTTTCACAACTTAACTTTGATGCTGGAACATTCTAGACACAGCAATAGCATCTCCGTGGGGTAGGATTAGAGACGTACAAGTGCCTTTAATGAAAATGATTGTAAATGTGTTCGGCGACTCGCTTCTGTCATCACCGTGTGTGGAAGGATTGGAACAATATCTGAACTCTGAACATTGTAAAGCGCTTTGGGTGACCTTGGTCTGTAAAATGCGCTATATAAATAAACATTACTTACTTACTTACTTACTTTAAAGCCACTCTATATCTACACATCTTGTTCCTCTTTAACTCAGTTCAATCGGCTGTGGGCAAACGCAGACATCTCTTGCTTACACTTATCTGCTTCTCTGCCTCCCTGCCACCCATCTGGGCCTTGTAATACATGACAGCTGAAGCGGTCTCTCCGAATTTAATTTGAGGTGTGATAAAACGGCACATATCTATAAATTGTGAAGCGCAAAGCCTGTCTATCGGGACGGTTTGGAGCTCTTTCTTCTGTCGCACATGTGCAGCATATTAAACGCACAATGCTGGCGCTGTCCGCTCTGCAAGTAAGATACAATTAGAAAGAAAACTTTAAAGTCATTATAAACACCTCACAAGTGTCATTAATTATGTTGAAAGAATTGATAAACTATAAGTCACTTTAGTCACTTATGACTTGCACTACTGTAGGACTGAAGAACCAGCACTGATACTGCCACTTTTTATTGTATATCCTGCACAGACTATATTTTTTACCTTAACATGTTGCAGATTTTTGTCATTTGCACAATCTGAGTGATTCTATCCATGCCAAATGTGACATGTACATTTCTCCATTGTGAGATCAATAGAGTTTATCTTATCTTATCTTAACTTTTTTTTCTATTACCTAGTACTTTTTATTGATGCTAGCCATGCATTACTGGTAGCAACTTGACCAAAGAAAAAGAGAAACGAGAATTTATTTTTCTACAAGAACTGAAAAAAGGGAGAAGTTGCCAAAATACAGTTGACAGTCGAGGTGTGAAACATACAGCTATCGCACCTACTGTAAACTGTGTGACCTCAGGGCCATTCTTAAAACAATTATCTGCCTTTGCTTATTATCTATGGTTTTCAGAATGAAAAGAATGTGTTTCTTTGTCTGAGAAAGATTAATAAACAAAATATTATGGAATTTGCATGCATACAGCAGGATGCTAACCCATATGAATAGTGTAATTTCACAGATTCAAAAACATTCACTTATGAACTGTATTCACAGCAAAAAGGATGAAAATATATGTAAAATGTATCTTGAGTTAAGATCGGATAGTATAAACTTTATTGATCTCACAATAGATACGTTTACATATCACATTTGGCATAGATAAGATATATTATGTAAAATCAAATTAAAAGTGACTATTGTTAGTCCGAGTTTTTCAGAGACATGCAAATTGGAATGAGAAATAATTGTTACCACCCTTAATAAGAAAGTTTTGCTTGTCTCATTTGCAAGACCCAATCGAGTTTTGAAACTACATTACTGCCATGTATTTGATTCATTTTTGCAGAGCAGTGAAACGTCATATAAAAGAGCTGCTATTACTGGATCACAATCCCCTGACAAATTCAGTAGAGGAATTCAATCAGAAATCTGGCCATCTCCAACACTGTCACTGCTAATAAAAATACGTTTTGTCACAGCTCATAGAATTCGGCAAAAGATTTTCCCCTCCCTGATGACCTAAACTGGTAAAGGTGTTATTTAAAATATTGCAAAAATAAAATTGCACTTTCAAATGGACAACTGGGAGTCTCCTCATATTGTCCCACTCCTGCAAAGGCACCGCAAAACTTTCCTAATAATTCCCTTGACAGTGTTGCAACCGCTAAATCCAAATGTCTCAATAAGCCATTGGCCTGCCCCACTGTCTGCATATGAAACATCCGAATGGGCAATAATGACCTTAACATGTGGGGCTGAGACTCGTGGAGGGATTCCCCGTTAGCACAGTTCAACATGTGACAATCCAAGTCCCTGAGATCAAACCAGGAAACTTTTCTGTTCTGCCTCTTGTCCTTTCGGGCAGATATAGGGCTGGATTAAATCGATCAAACAGAAAATACTACTCATTATGTATTGAGTGTCCTTCTGATATATTCCAATGATAGTCTAGAGCATAATTCAACAGAAATGTCTTCACATTAAGGTAGAAAAAAGTAAAAGAAAGCCTTGTAATGTGAATACCTCAGACCCCAAGATACTGTTTCCTTCATGTTATCTTTTGCACCTAGTAAGAAAGAACTACTTTGGGCTGAGAGCTGATTGGCTGAGTGAGAGGGTTCTTACTTTTCCGTCAGAGAAAGCTGATCTAAAGATGTGACAGAGGCCAAACATACATGCGTGTGAATTTTTTTTTTGTGGTTTGAAAGTTAGGTACCCCAGCTTTAATCTAGTTTATAAACCAATTTCAGCTATGCTCTCTTTAGTTGACATGTTATTATAATATATTGTTCAGATATTTCCTGGTCTAATACCTGGAGCATAAAATATAGCCGCAAAATCATATTTAAGACAGTTTTAATGCAATTTTGGGAACATTTAATGCCACAGGCGTGGGTAAATAAATACAAATGCTAAAAGTTCTGTCTATTTCAATAAAAGTTTATAAAAAGTTTTAGAGAAACCACAGCACAGGCAATGAGTAACTCAATATTGAATGGCACAATCTCATAACATTACGTCCAGGGTGACAGGTCAGGTCACTCTCGTAAAAGAGATATTAAACCTGGTAAAAGAAAAGGTCTAATAAAAAATAATGAAAACATAGTATTTTTATTTTTACTGAAATAAAGTGAAACAATTAACGACAGGTTAATTTGACAACAACAAATATGTGTTTGAAACATTGTTTTCAATAATGAGTAAATGAATTGTAATAATTTTGCCCATGAATGAGAAGCCCTTCTCTTTACTCATTTTTGAAAATCAATCTTCAAACCAAGATTTACGATATGTCTCTACCTTCACGTCTTCCATTCTCACGCTGGATGAACAAACTTGGTCACAAACTGTCTCCAGCCTGTCAGCCCCATCAGTTCCCCACCTCTCTCATCCTTTCTTCTCTCGGGACCCTCCCACCCGCTGATTCTGACGCCTTCGCGGAGCCTCTTGAAGAGTCCCAGTAATAAAGTGTGGAGCCTGGGCTGTTCATAGTTGTCTCGCTCTCCCCACCCAGGCCTATCCCTAGAATACAGTCCATGATAACCCCATGTTCCCTCTCCTTTCTGCTGTTCTGGTCTTTTGTGTACAGTGTGCTATGTTCACTGTAGCAGCAGCGTGCCAGAAAAAGCCACACAAACATCCACGCGCACAGTCACAGACACACAGCTGGGCCCCAGCTGCACACAAAGACTGGGGTTTGGAAATCAATGAAGGAGAAAGACGAAAGGGGGAAAGAGTTTAAATACATTGGCACTTGAAAAAAGAAGAACATGTAGAAAGAGAGAAATAGTGAACGCGTTTCACAAAAGCGGTTGATCACCAAAAACATAATGTGACTGCATGTTTATGAATACGCCTGTGAAACGCAACGGGCCTGAATCCAACGCCACGGGCCTGAATCCAACGCCACGGCCCGAAGGCGCAGTGTCGTTCTGCTTCAGGTGCCAACAGTTTGGAAGAAACAGCAAACACAAAAAGAACACATCAAATAAATGACAAATGTGATTAAACTCGGCATCTAAACGCAGTTTCCGTCCGCTGAAGGCGCACCTGGTGGCAATATGTTCCTTTAAAGCTTGGGTTGGCAAATTCTGCATTAGGCAGGAAATATTGAAAACCAAAATAACCAACATAAATATAGCATTACCGGACGACTTTCCGAGTTTAATAGGCGTTTCGTGTTTGACCGCATGACCTGGCATTCACATAAGTTAGTGGCTCCTAAAGTCATGACAGTGAGTGACCACAAGATTCAGCAGGAAGTGTCAATCAAGGGTAGATATTTTGAAGTTTGGTCTAATCACCCGACTGCACCTGTTAGATAAGGTGGAGAATTGAAAACTGCTACTTTTGGGAGTTGAAGTCCAGTGCCTATAGTTCAAAAGATAAAACAAAAACTGTTGCACATTACAACAATTAGTATATTATTACTTTTTGTTCTATTTAATCCCTGCTGCTGTTAGCATTTATGTGCATGTTTGCAGACTTGTAGCTAAGCATAAATAAAACCTGTTTTCATTAATTGTTGTAATGCAGCTATTAACGAAGCATTCACAGCCACTTATCTCTGTATATTTTGTGTGCCCCTTGTGTGCTCTTACTGTCCTGCACCGAAATATCCCCACTGTGGGACAAATAAATGTTATCTATCTTAATTCTATTCACAATATTCAGGCTTTATTCATTTATATAGATCCGAAATCCATCAGCACATGCAGGAAATCCCACAGACTTAAAAAGCAGCCAGCCTTACAACCAAATGTAAACTTGTAAAATTGTTTTGTGCCATTGTGCAAAGAGATTAAGCTGCTGACTTGATAACACAATTTGAACTGTGACTGCGTGATTCAAGTACATGTGAAAGATTTGGGCACAAAAAGAACTACACAAAGCTAATCTCTCCTAGAGCTCTGGGCCTTGTCATGCCGTTGGGCTGATAAGTGGCACGGCCCTGTCAGTAAGGGTGCATTTGGGCTGATAGCTTTCACACCGGCGCGACACCGTTGATTTGTGAAATAGGTTGCTGCCGCTCGACAAACTGTGACAGTGACAAGGTGAGAGAAGATCTAACCCTGGTGACACTTCTTCGAGCCTCCGCACCTCGCTTAGAGAAATGAGGAACGACGACTCGAGGCCACGCGAAAGTCCGAGAGCTTTAGCTGTGAATAGTTTAGTGGCAGTTGCTTGGCAGATGACAAGTAAACAGGCCAAGAGCTGTGTGGTTTTTTTTTTTTTTTTTTGAAAGGCTTCTGGAAATGAAAGCCAGGGTTAGTGGATTTGTGTTTGCCTCGCTCCTCCAGACAAAATATCCTCTAAGTCAATATGAGCAAACCTATTCACCGCTTCAACAATTGCTTTCAAATGCAAACCCGGCTCGCACATGATCAGCATTATCCCTAAAGCTCTTTGTTTCACAGATAGGAGCGTTTTAATTTGGGGATTTGCTGAGATACGCAAATGGTTACAATGTTAAATCAGTAGTTGTAAAAAAGCGACGGTGGCTAATTGAAGGCTTGCAGCATCTGAGTTTAACATCAGTGGTACAGCAGGATAAATGTTTGGAAGCAGCTCTTTGGGCATAGAGCGTGTCATTACTGAAGTTTGTGTCCGCAAAAAAGGCAGCTTTACATCTTTACCTGTCGCACTACACACTCTTTAAGGCCAGTGCAAGTTCCTCTCAGGGCTGTTTTTAGGAAGTTCCTCGACATCTACTGATATGTTTCACTGGCGTTGTGTTGCATGTGTGAAATTGTAACGTGCTCAGTTCATTTGAGCCGGAGAGTTCACAGCAGGACACAGCAGTAACACACTAATTTACAGCTCCTAAACTTTTATGGACAGAATATTACACTTGCATCAAATTGAGTGAAGTTACAACAGGGCAAAAGTTTTTCAAAGGCAATTACTTTCCAATCGTGTTGTTTATGCCACTCTGATGATGACACAAAGAAGTATAAAAAATGACTAATATTTCAGTGTGGGTAATTGCTGCTTAAAATAAAATACAACCGTGCACTGTGTGATAAGTCTGCCACATTAATTCTATCTAAACACAACTTTTTAAGCCGGAAATAAAGGTGACATTTAATGCTTTACAAGTCATGGGATTTCACAAATGAACTGGCACCTTTGTGTGACTTTACTGCCGTGGTCTGCGTCATGTAGAGCCCACATGAGCAAAGATAACGGTCCTTAGCTGCAAGGCATTTGAAACCACTATCGCAAAAGGAATAAAGTTTATAAAATCATGGTCAGATCGCACTACACATCCCATCCTACTACTCTCGTATTTCGCGTTTTCTAAAATTGTAACCTGCTTTCCTTGGATGATGTCTAAACAAACTTGTCCTGACTTTGTTCGCTTGCGGCGCGCGTCCCATTGCGTGTCCTACCTCGGTTTCTCCTGGGGTTGGCTTGCTTCCTCCGCTTGCCTCTGCTTTCCTCTGTCATGTTTCTTCTCTGGCTCAGCTCCTTCTTAAAAAGCGCGAGTGCGGCTGTGTCCTGAGTGCGCGTCGGAGAATGAATGGCGTGGACACATCTCCGCGGGACACTGTGCGTAATGGAGCTGGTGTAGTAGAGGTGGTGGTGGTGGTGGAGGGACCCCGGGCGACCAGCAGCGAGCAGCCGTGATGTCAGCAGAGGAGGCTGGACCCGGGTGACTCCTGCACCTTATCACACGGACATGTCGTGCCTCGAGTCACACCTACGGAACAAAAGCGCGCAGTGAAACAGTTATTTATGACAAACATGCGCGCTCTCATGTGAAGTGGCCTCCCGTTTGTTTAACGACAGACGCACGGGATTGGCGTAAAAACGAGAAATATATACTTAAAAAAGTTTGGTTTGAAAGCTGTTTTTGAAAGTTTATCTCATAAAACGTGAATAGCGGATGGATTGTGCGTAAAAGTAGGCCTACTCAGAGTAGTGACGTCCAAACCAGTGTAGAGATTCTATACTGCATATAACTTTTCCTATAACCAGTAGAATCCCTATCTTTTTAAAGCTTTTCTGAATGACTCCGCTTGAAACATTACAATGTAGGCCCACCTCAGCGTTAAATAAAACGCATTTAGGTAAATATGTTAAATAACAGCTTCAAAAGCTGATTAAGATTAAGAGATCCTTTCGTCGTTCCACAGAAGGAAAATTCTAGTGTTGCTTCACAAGTATAGAACAGTATAGGAATGAGGAGCAGAAAACACAAGATAACTATACATAAAACAAATACATTAACTATATTCAGCATATGAATATATATAACATACTGTATCCTCTGGTGCAAAAAAATATGTATATGTATGTTCTATAAATAAATCTGCAATACACTCTGGTGTCATTAACTCTGTGGGGAAAAACACAATGATGATACATACATGTTATAGCAACATGAGGCTAAAAGTAAAATGTCAGCGGACACATGTGGTCCCATGTCTAAGATTATCGACATGTGAGGTCAGGTCAGCAGTATTCATCAGTCTTCTTAGCTTAGGCTAGCGACATATTATGTTCAATCCATTATGGCTTTAAAACGGTAATACTTAGTGAATCTTTAATGCTGGGGAAATCCAACAAATCTTGTTGGTCTTATCACTCATTTAACATCCATGTACTTTTGGCCTCTGTACGTCTCAGCTCTTTCAGGCAGAAACGTAAAAAAAAAAAGCCCCCCCTCCCCCCTTCAGCCAATCAGCACTCAGCACGAGCGCAAAATATTGACTCACAGGGCTCTTTCTTATGCAAAGTGTGTTCAATAAGACAGCATGTTGTGGTCTGATTTGTTTCACTTTTAAAAGAGTCTTTCTATCGTGACAAACAAACTGGGTTAATTTTCAATGATACAAGTTACATGCTTCAGCTTTGAGTCAACGAATTACGAATATTAAGACAGAAAAGCCGTATTTCTTTAGGCTTACCCTTTTCTTGTCGATTGTCCCCTGATTGCCCCACGTGACCTGGCTAATAGCTAAAGTTGCTAGCATAAACTGCTGATAAATTTGGCCCCACGCCACGGCTAACTTAATCCTCGGATAATTAATCGTGCATTGTGTGTATTCATGTCTGTTATACCATCTGTGGTAGTATTGTATTACTGTATGTACTGTATAGTTATGTGTTTTTGATACTTTGTGTGGGAGGTTGTAATCAAATACTGTGTATGATATATATGTGTCGTGGAGGTTCCAAATAAACACTGTAAATGAATTAAGCCTCTTGGAGTTTTAGTACTGACAAATTATCCGCTCTTAACAGCAGCTTGTACACTTCTGAGCTATTGTGTCCAAGTGTTACCTCCTCAGCTCCAGTGGGAGATGTTAAAAAAGGCGATAATTGCCCTGTAAACTCGCGATGAGAGCATGTCCAGGTTAACGGCATCAGGTAGACCCCCGTCCTCCTCCTCTCCCTCCTCCTCTCCCTCACCCTCACCCCAATGCCCGCCTGGCCCGCGCAGGGTTTATGGCCCATGTGTTATGCGCGTCCACCTGCACCTCAGCCCCCCGTGAGAGAGGAACCCGTGGAGCTCCCCATTCACCGCTGGATGGCTGTAGGAAGTGGTGCATTCACGGGCCCATTGTGTTGCAACCTGGACCGTAATCTGTTTTGCAACTGAAAAAAACATCCGAAATAAAACTCTAACTCAGCGTTCAGGACCCCCACCTTGGCCTTTTTCACCTCCAACCTATAGAGGGATAATAAAAGCGAGCGGGGATGCGTTTGCTCATGTGGAGTGGCCCGCCAGGACGAGTGCACTACAGTGGAGGAGATTATTGAAGTGAATGAGAGATTACCTGAGTGGAAACAGAATAGACCGCGAGTATTCAGTGAAACTTTCCACCTAAATCCGCATGAACAAGACCAAAGCACAGATTAACCCCATAAGGTTATTACAGAATGTGAAAGTAGCCATATGCCCATGAGGCAAACAGCAGCTGAGCTTACACAAGGCAGTCACCTGGGGCTGGGGCATTAACATTTTAGTACATGACTAACTACTGTTAATTTTGACATTTGCATATGAAAACATCAAGCATCTCCCACTTTGCATATACTTGTTGTGTATTTTTTTTTTGACCCAGCCAATAGGTACAAAAAAAATATCATAAAAAGTGAGACCATTTTATGAGCAGTCATCTGCACTGGATAGACAAGGCAGATGACTTTACACATTTTGTAATTACAGGCAAGGTATGTTCATTTGTATAGCACCATTTACACACAAGGCCACTCAAAGGACTTAAAGGTACACTGTATAGTTTTTACTCCCATCTAGCGTTGAGATCGTAATTTACGGTACTGCGGTACGGTAGCTTCGCAGGGCAATGTATCGTCTTTGACAGTGGTCCCCAACTCCCGGTCAAACTCATCAGCCACTGTATTTCAAGATGGCGCATTGACATAGAGTGTCCTCCAGCTCTCATTTACATGTATAAGTCAATTTCTTTGTCTATGAAAAGAATTCAAAAGCATGGTGGAGGTAAATATTGTCATTGGTTGGTCAAATGTTTTTTCATTTGGAGCAACTGTAAAAATACCTTTAAAACAAGATAGAAACAATCACACGAGGCATCAGAAATAATCACGATGCATTAAAAAGATAATATCCTTCTGTTTTAAGCACATCTCAATATAACTGTTTTCAACCTGGATTCGAACATTGTCAGAGTAGAAACCTGTCTGAAAGATCTCAGCTCCTGTGGACTCACCACCTGCAGGAAGATCAGTGAGGGGCTGGTGCTCTGTGACTGGGTGCAGCTCTGACTGCCACCCCCCCAACCCAGAAATGGATTAAGGGGAAGAAAATGGATGGATGGATGGATGGAAACCTGTCTCACATTTTAGTTGAGATTTCAGCTGCGTAAATCTGAAAGTCTGCCTCCCAATGTTTGGTCCTGACTCTGGGCACCAGTCCCTGTGCTCCTTCAGAACCCGAGTTAGTTCATATATGGCACTAACATGTCTCGGATAGTTTGGTGTGAGGCCAGGGAGAGACCTGTAAGTATGGAGCTGCTTAAAAGTCTATTATACTGTTTGTCAAATACCAAAATCTGTCTAAAATCAATTGTTACTGTATTCAGAGTAAAGCCAGGGTATGTGACTTTCCAACCACAAAAAATGCCGAATTATGTAATTATCAATCAATCAAAGTTTATCAGCACAATTCGAGGACATTGAAATTGCAATCCCTCAAACGAGTTCCTTCCTCTCAAAACACGTTCGTTCTGTTGTCACATCTATAGATCAGCTTTTTCAGACCGAAGATGGAAAAACAGAGAACCACCCTCACTCAGTCAGCTCTCAGCCCAAAGTGTCATTTAGTGAAGCACAGGGCTCTTAAAAATATTGTCTGATTTGGACAAACAAACAGATACAAGAAAAAATACTCCAGCCCTGAGTCAGCTGTTTCATTTTACCACAAAGAAACAAGAACAGTAACTCGCTTCACTTCTGCTCTTTTCTTCCATTGTTAAAACGTTTCTCTCTCTTGTATTGTTCTTGTTTATTCATACCGAGACAGGAAATGTTGAGCATTGTGCCAGTTTTTGTTCTAGTCCAGTAAATATTAACCCACGTCAGCCAACACATCTCAATACGTCAACAAAGACATTTCCACCACCACCTTTCAGATGTAAACTCTGGGACAGTCTTCCTCTAAATGTGAGACAGGCCTCTCTACTCTGGCCATGTTTATATTCTGGTTCAAACAGCATGTCATGTAATGTAGGTTGAATTACACATGCTGATAATTGATATTGAGAAAAGCTGAGATTGCATTTTTATATCTATTGATTACAGGCAAAACCCGATGTGGTGGGTACGGCTCACAAGCTTTTCTTGGACAGCTTGGAAAATATATGTATCAGCAACACTTTAAAAGAGTCATCTAAGTTACACTTTATTTTTCCTTTGGGGTAATTTGTCCGCCGCATTTGACCTGTCCTCCAATACCTGTACGGCCTCTGTCAGGAGCAGTGGTCCCCGTACAGTGCCCGGGGGACCACCTCCAGATGGTGAGGACCAGAGTTGGAGGATTTGACCTATTGCACATGTTCTTCGCAGTATAGGGAAAATTGGAGCACCTGGAAGAAACCTTCGGAGATACAGGGAGAACATGCAAACTCCAGTAGAAAGACCCTGGTCCAACGAGAATTAGAACCAAGAACCTTCTTCCTGAGAAGTGAGCGTGCCCAAAGATGTTTAGAAATACATCTTTCCCCACAATTGATTTAAGAAAGTAATTCTAAAAAAGTATTTGCATTTTTTTCGTACTTAGATTAAGTTAGGGTTAGGGTTAACATCTAAATCCACAAAAAAACTAATTATAAAATGTTAAGCTCGATTCCAGAGTCTGTTGGAACTGTTATGTTCATAATTTCAACTTGGTATTACCATTCCTTGTGTATAAAAAACAATCTTTGAAAACATACAGTATTTTGAATGATGTATACAATTATTTAATTTGAACTACACTTGCATTACTCAGTTTTCCACAATAGAATTCAGTTGTTGTTGCATCCAATGAACACCACCTCCATCTTAAAGCTCACAGGACATGACTCTGGGGGGACAGGGCTTTCTCTGTGGCTGGACCAAAGCTACACCCCCTTTCTCCCACGTCAATACAAGTCCCTCGTTGGAGAGTTTTAAATCTTGTCTGAAGACCCACAAATACCCTCTGGATTTTTACCTCTGTGTGAATGTGTTTTATTCTATTATATTTGTTTTTTCATTGATTTCTCTGCTCTTATTTTATTGCACCGGTTTTATCGCCTGCCTTCTCCCATGTAGCACTTTGGAAACTCTTTCATGCCTACGAAACGTGCCATATAAATAAACTGGATTTGGATAGAACTTGCCGAGAGTAGAGGGAACCAAATGATATTCATATACATAACACATAGATCATTTCTGCGGAGCCTTATATGAGCAAACTGTGAGGAACAACACACTCCCCCTCACCCTGTCCATCTCTGCCTGGGCACTGACAGCTTTGTGCCTTTAATAGATGGTGGAAGAGAAAGCATCCTGAGCTGAAGGTGGGGTGGGGGGCTGGCTCAGGGGGACAGAGGGGTCATCCTGGGCCTTTGTGGTGGGCAGAGGAGAACGGAGCAGGCCAGGGGAGGGGGCCGTAAACTCAGCTGCCGATGGAGGTCACCAAGGTGCAGAGGTGCAGCAGAGGTCCTGGGAGCTACGGGCCCAGCATTATACCCATTATACCTTCAATCACTGCAAATCAAATGTGCCCTGCCTCGCGCTTTGGCCACTCATCAAAAGTGCTTTTATAAAATCACATGGACAACTGTGTGGAGGTTTTTGAAATTGTTATTACTCCACCTGCTTAACTCCTTAATGTTTACTCCTTGAAAAAAGCAATATGTTTTTTTCTTTTTTGTTTCTTCACTAAGATATAGGACATTAATAACACAAATAAGTTTTTTTGAACCGCTGTTTTTTCTGAGATGCCCCAAAGATAGTAGTAGATATAGTGATTCAAAAGGTGATCCACCACAAGAGAAAAAAAAGCTAGGGTACCTAAATTCAAAACCACACGCAAATTTAAGCAATGTCTAAAAAAGGCCTAATTCGTCGCTCTCAAAGCATTTCGGTTCCATCACTAGTTTTCACAGGCATGTAATTTCGGCTGACATCTTTGTATCCGCTTTTTCAGGACAGAAAAGTGAAAAGAAGAGAGGACCACTCCTACTCAGCCAATCAGCTCTCAGCCCAAAGCGTCAAATAGTCACTCACAGGGCTCTTTTACAAACGATAAGATGAAACCAGTATCTTGTGGTCTGCATCGTTCGCAACGTTTTACTTTTACAAGACTCCTTCTGTTGCGGCAAACAACGTGTATTATTTATAACACAAAACAAAGTCAAAAACCCCAGCTTTAAATCAGTCTAGTAAAAAGGATAAAAGGCTGAATCACCTCACACATGCATCCTCATCAAAAGTTTAATTTTAGGAGTCATGATAAAGACACAAAAATGCAGCTGCAACAGTATATTTTTTTACTGTCTCGTTAAAGCAGCTCCTTCCACAAATATAAGTCACATGCAAAAGGAGGAGCACTGAGGAAGCTGTCCCACTGGGGTTTTGTCCCTGTCTGTGGTCTATGGGTTCAAAGCATCTCGCATAGGGAGGAGAGCTCTTAAACGGCATATTAAGCAGGAGTTAATTATATGCCAACCTAAGTGACAAAGGGGAGAGAAAAGCTTTTCCTTGAATGGCAAGACAAGAAAAGAGAAAAGTCATTATGCTGCCCACTTGTTTGCATCTAAAAAAGCGGCCCGTCTTATTTGGACAGTTTCATTTGTGACGCTACTAAAAAAGTGCAGATAGCGTTGTATGGCGCAGCCTGCAAACAAAACGCAAAGGTTTTATGACAACGTAAACGGCCACAGTAATACAGATGTGGAAAGCACTAACAAGCACATGTTTATCAGATTTGGAAGTCTTAGTGAAAAGTTAATGAGGTGTGTAACTGTAGATGAAAGTATATTGACCAAATAAAATACAATGGTTGAAAATGATAAATTATAAGTGCTTAAACATCCCAAAAAAATTGCTGGGAAAGTAGCAGTCATTGAGATTAATTTATAATTTTGACAACTGTGGATAAGATGTGGTTTTGTATTGGCCTGAATAACCTGCAATGATACTTTTAGGTTGGAAATACAAATATATGCAGCTACCATTCCATTGTTATTATTTTATTTATTTAAAAAGCAAGATAACATCATTACATTAAAATTAACATGAGCTATTTAGTTTAAGGGGTTATAAAGAATCAATAATGACTCAAGTCTCAAGACAGACCAACTCGGACTTTAAGGAGCACAGGGACCGGGCTCCAGCAGTAAACAAGGGGAGGCACTGATTTATGCAGCAAAAATATGGAACAGTCTTCCTGAAAATATAAGGCAGTTTTCTTTTGTCAAAAACAGCTGTTTGTCTGTGCAAACAACTGAAGGAATGTATCTTCACTCCGTTTAATGTACTGTGATTGGTTAAAATTTAACGCTACTGTTTAATGTTATTTTTTAAATTAGCTTTTTTTTCCATTTTGTGAAACACTTCAGTAAGGAAATTGTTAATAAATAAATGATGTAATAACTAATTTATGAAGTGGTTGTTGTTTAGCGATAGGATTTATTTAGGCAGTTATTCGTCATTTCTCCTCTGAGCCTCTTATGGTTGAGGTGGAGTCACTCATTGTTGTAGAAATGTCTAGTTTCTGAAAATGTAAAACTTTATTAGAACTAGTATTTTTTCAACAAGTCATTAGAAATCAAATTATTATCATGTGATAGTGCACATAATAATTGCACATAAAAATTGCGCTTGGGCATTTTAAATCCCTTACCTCTAACACCAGGATCTAAAGACAGATTCTTTATTTTTTTTCCTCTTGTACTTCAGTACTTCACTTTTGTAATCCTTGAAGACTGTTTTTGAATGGGCTTTACAAGTTGATATTATATTATTATTATCATTATTTGTCATTGTGTGTAGGCGTGTGTTGTGAGTATGTGTGTGTGTGTGTGTGTGTATGAATATAGAAGTACATACATATTTTAGCTTCATCTAAGGGTATAGCGAGTGCTGCATCTATTTCTTAAATCAGAATGAGTAGAATAGGAGAAATATGCTTTTGTCCCCTTCACAGGCTCTGGCACGACCTTTCTGAACAGGTCCCTTCTTTTAAATCACTTCTTAAAACCCACTTTTATGGATTGGCTTTCCTTTAACCATGTTGTTTTTTACTGTTCCGTATTGTCTTGTCTTTCATCTTGTATGCCCTCTGTCTTATTTTCCTGTATGTTGTTCTTTTTATTATAATGACTGTTTTTACTGACTTGTATTATTCTGACTGTGCAACACTTTGTAAACATTGTTTTTGAAAAGTGCTATACAAACAGATGTGTTACTATAATATTGATTCATGGTGAAACAGTTAAATATTGCTTATGTATTTATCTACACATGTATAGTTTTCATTGAATGCCTTTCCATACACATCATGTTTAACTTGTTCACGTCCCGTAGGCTATAAAGATCTATGTTTATTCTACTGATGTGGAGCGTGGCAGAAATCTTCAGACTTTCTTTCTTTACAAGTGTGCGATCCCAGTTGTAAAATATCAGTATTTTGACTGATCTCCACACGCCGCACCACCACTGACCCGGCGGTGGATTTACTGCTATTGTTTGTGGAAGCAGCTCGTGGGCCCAGTCCAGCAGAAAACTTCCCTTTTTCGCTCGGAGCCTATGAGTCAATCCCAGCGTGTGCCAGGAGCAGCGGCCGTGGCCTGTGCCATGCCACAACACCACAACGCCAATATAGTCTGGGGCCCCTGGAGCCCCGACCAGCCAACACTGTAAAAGTAATGACTTAACAATTTTAAAAATACAACAAAAGCACAAATTATGAACATGTTAAATTAGACAGAAGAAATGACAGGTAGCTTCCAGTGACCACACACCACTGGTTTCTTTTTTAACATGTGACTGCAGGAATGAGGGAAATCAAATTTAGGATAGTTGTGTAGCACCAGTTAAAAATGATGTTAAATTACATTTATATAATTATGTTCAAGTTTTTAATTTACAATAACAATGATTTTTGTTTAAGAGTTTAAGTTGCTTCCATCTGGACGCAGATATAGCTCCACTAAATGTAGGACTAACAGATTTAAGAACTACTTTATGACTGTGGCTGTTGGTACTGTATGTTAAACCTGTCATTGTCGTCCTGTTGTATTGTGTATTTATTGTTACTGTGATTAGATGGGGAGCTGGACATTCTGTCTACAGGGTTTACATTGGCGTTACTACATGCATTTTTATGTAATTTACAGCTTGTCAGTAATGAGAATATGTTTGTGAAGTTGGAGATCAAGCTTTATTGAGGGCTCAAATACTATTTTCTATTAAAAGCAATTGCCATTCCCAAAGTCTGGAGCACAGTGGCCCCTGATTGATCAAAATATCTGTTGGGCCCCCCTATAATCAATTCACATTTTAGTTAGAATATTTCTTTGTACATTTAGACCATGTTCACACTACTTGGCCTGGTTTACTTTCACTGGACCATGTCTGGTTCACTTGGAGCAAAATGCTTCATAGATCTGCTTTAAAATAAGTAAACTAACTAAAGTGACTGATGGACAGGTGGTCACTTATTATTGGTAGTTTTAAATCCAATCCAAAGTTAAAAAAAAAATTGCCTCAAGTGTTCCAACTTGGTGTAGTTAAAGTTAACCAGACGTAAATATAAACACATTGTTTAAATGAGGATTTAAGTTCTTAAAATCAGTGTCACCATCCATCCATCCATCCATTTTCTACCCTTTAATCCATTTCTGGGTCAGGGGGGTGGCAATCAGAGATGCCACCCAAGTCTCATAGCACCAGCCCCTCACTGACCCTCTGCAGGTGGTGAGTCCACAGGAGGACGGCTGCTCTCTGAGTGTGAGCATAGCCTTGATCTTTCAGTGGGGGCTTTGGGCAAAGTGGGGTTAAGTGTCTTGCCCAAGGACACAACGACAGCAGTCATCAGAGGGAGTCGGTGGAGAAGGTGCAGAGGTGGAAATTGAACCCACGACCTTCTGGCCTTAAGGCCAATGCTCTACCAACTGAGCTACTGTCGCCCCTACAGTGTCACCAATTTGTGCAATTTACAGTATATACATCTCAATGACTTGTTCTGTGGACAAATTTAGGAGGACTCACTGTGGACCCCATTTTGGGTATGACTGAGATTGAGAATAGCATTTGAATATAGTCTCTGTCCTGTAACACTGGACAGACCACAGTCGCTGGAGAAGACTTGTTCGAGGCCTTATGTCACCAAGGTCTGTTTTAGTGCTCATTCAAGTGAGAGGCAGTCATCCAAAACAAGTATTTCTAACAGTATTACTGCTACCCTGGTGAACTTGGTAACATATATTTTGGAAATATCTTTTCAGCAACATTGTAATTACCCTTTGTCATTTGCCTTAGAGAAGTACTGGAATAACATGACGCTGTCTCCACCCTGCGTGTTCCCAGGCTGCACTGCACTCTAATGGAAGACCATGGTCATTGCATTGTTTCAACAGACAACTAAAAACATCTTATTTTGCATCCAAACTGAAAATGTTTATTCATAAACTGGTAAAATATAGGACATTTGTATAAAAATGTAGAAAATTTTACACAAAATATAACACTTTTCTAGAATAGACACTATCTTGATAGCTTTTGTTACTACGGTGATATTCTTTTGCCAGCAAAAAGTCAGAATGAAGGATGACACTTATAAAACACACAGAGAACATCCATAAAGTTCATTGTTATAAAACAGTTTGTACAATATTTCTCACATTCTAAATATTAAATGTCAGTCAAAGTTCATGTCCTATTACTTTTTAGTGTTAGATTCTACCTGTGCACGATTCTACAGCCATGTAAGGTGTCTTTGGTTTTTGGTAACTTGATGTAACTTGACAAAACCATTGTACTTTTGTAACTCTCAGGTTGACAGCTGTAATACTGACGTAATGTCTTCTTTCTTTATACAGTGTCCCTGTGGGTATTTAAGAGGCCGAGGAATCATACAGTTGACAGTGGCTTTATAATCTTCTTTTAGATTTGTAGAATACCGTTTGATGGTACTATTTATATATGTATTTTGTTATATATATTTTTTCATTAAAAGGTGTTACTGCAGAGAGGTGAAAATATAAAAATGAGGAGGAAAGTTCACCATCCTCATTTTCTATGTCTTTGTGGAAAAGGCATATTTAAGGCATATCAAATTTGAGCAAATAATGGGACCAAACTGTATGTACTTTCAAAGCTGCTCTTCAAACACAGTAAAAATGGAGTGCAATCATTTCGTCTTGAGAAGGCAACAAATATATCGTCAGACTACAAAAGTCCTGAGTGTTTGAGTAGAATATACTAAAGAAAATGTGCATACTGTGGAAATACTGATGTCTCTTGTGAAGGCGGCTGTGATAGACAAAACATGAAAACGGAATATTATTTACTAGCACCGACAAAGGCTTTCTTACAACAAGCCCATATTCAGCTCATGTCAAAGCTTCTCCACAACTTTGAAAAGAACAGAGCGTGATTATCTACTGCCCCAATGTCATGTACAACGCACACACATATGTTATATATAATGTATATAAAATCTATTTACAAGTCCTTCGTATAGTTCCAAAGCCAAGTGTGGTAGGAATGCCTGCAAACAACAGTTGAACAGCAGGTCAGGCATTTGGCTGCGTCTTACAATAAGGCAAATATTAAGTACCAACATTACAAAAACAAAAGCAAGGCAGGCTGGTCAGGCACTTTTGGTTACAACCCCGGGAAACGAAAAACTGAGAGTGCATGATTATTGCTGTACCATAATTGTGCAGAAACATTGGCTATTCAAAGTGTTGACCCATAGATAGTAAAGTATTAGCTGCAAAAAAGACAACGCTACATAAGCATGTCCAGGCTGGTGGATACATATAAACTTTATAAAGTGTAACAGTCTTCAAGACATAGTGTTCAGGTATTTGTTCTCTCCAGCCAGTGAGGTGAGCATGGACGTCATGTCACCCACTGCCATGTTGGACAGTCCCGAGCCTGGAGCCAGAGTCACCGAGGTCTGAGGGGTTGTAAGGCGGGATGAGGCCTGGGACCCTATCTGACCTGGGGCAGTGTTTCCTGCATTGAATGAAGGAGAGTCTGTGTCATCAATGATGGATGTGAAGTCAATTCGAGCATTGTCCAAGTCCAGGTTTTCTAAGGTGTTGGAGATTGGGCCAGGCTCGAAAGGAGCAAGTGGAACATTCTGCGGGTCTATGTGTTTATCCATTTCCATGCTAATTTGCCCAGAGTAATACATGTTATTGTTTGTGGGAGAAAACATTTCATTTTGGGGTGCCTGCTGGTGCTGGACCGGGGGAAGCCTAATACCTCGCCTTGGGCTGGAGGTGGAATGAACAGGGCTGAGGTGGGGTGGGCTGTTTAGGTATGTCCCACCCATTTGAGATAGACTGTTCTGGCGGCTCAGAGGCTTCCTGCCAGGCGGAGGTCTTGGAACCATGTCTTGATTGTAACAGGTGCCTTGGAGACCTGCCATCTGCTGGTCTTTGGGGGTCATTGCAGCTCTGTTGTGGACTGGGGAAGTCAGGACCATGTTTTGGTTGGGGTAGGTAGGAAATGACTGATTAGGGTACAGGTTCTGGTTTGGGTGCTGTGGACTGTGCTGCATCATTTGTCCACTCATATCCATGTTGTCAGAAAGAGGCGGGGCTTTGACTGGCTGTTCATTCTGGTGCTCCCACATAAGAGCTTGCTGAGATTGCACATAGTTCCTTACCATCATCTCTTTGACCTGCATGATAGGTGTCTCAGACCTCTGCCCTTCAGAAAGTGCATTGCCGGCACAACCTAAGCTCATGCTGCCTCCACTTGGAAAAGAGCTTTGGTTTGGGAAGTCACAGCCCACGTTGTTGATGTTCCTCATCATGCTCTGTCCTGCAGGGTAGTTCTGGCCCTGCTGCAAATGCATCCGCTGTTGATGTTGGAGCTTGGCACTCTGGCATGCGTCCCCGGCTCCCATCCCAGGGTGGAACTGTTCTGGCTTAATGTTGAGTTTGTGAGTGCCGTCTGGTCCGTTGTATTGATTATTGTTATAGTGCGACTGAGACTGCATGTTGGGATCTGCATAAGGCATGCCTCTCTGGTCATGGCTCCAAGGCCCCACACCAGTGTCACCTCCCTGTCCTAAAGCTGAATAATGAGGGCCTGAAGGGCTGAGCTGACAGTTGCTCATCCCATACTCTGCCTGTTGGAGAAGAGTGTTGGAGGAGACATCTCCTGCCTGCACGTAATGTCCCTGATTATAACCCTGGTCAGTGCAGCCATGACCTGTTGACAGTTGGTTCGACACAGGCCCACCAAGGCCCTGCTGCTGGTATCCTATGTAATTCCTCTCTGGGCCAATATGATGCTCCATTCCCATGGACTCCATCATGACGTTTTCCGTTATGCTGGGTGGGCGAGGGGAGTATATGTGTCTGCCCATGCTGGAGTCATTGCCACGGTGCTGAAGAGCATTCCTTCGACTCATCAGGGACACATTAGTGAGGCTATTGAAGCGCTTGGACAGAGCCTGTGGGTCTGCTGCAGACCGGACCGGGTCACTGGCCCTCCTGGTGTTGTTTCCTGGAGCCTGGTGTGGGTAGATTATACCAGTCCCATACTCTGTGTTAGCACTGTGCCTTCGTGGACCACCATGTTGAAGGAAAGCAGGCAAAGGCTGTCCCTGATAGTCACTTAACAAGCCCCCTCTTCTTGGTGGTGTCCTGGGCTGCTCCATGTTGGGAAGAGGAGTGGGGGGAGGTCCACCTGTTGCAGCAGCATATTTGGCTTTGAGATTGTACTGCTGAGCTGGAGTGAAGTTTGCAAGTCCAGGTAGTCCCCCTGATGGACAAGGAGGACCTCTTCGATTCATCTCAGGTGAAAGTGGGTCTCCTCCTGCGCTCGGCTCAGGACCTGTGAGGTGGGACACTTCACTGGAGCGTCGGCTGGACAGAAACGGGGACACCATGGAGGATCTGCGGCTCACAGTGTAGGCAGAGCTCAGGCTGCTGGTGCCGCTCCCTCTCCTGTCAGCAGAGCAGCCCATGGAGCCTCCGGCCGCATCGTGACTAGACAACTCCATCACCCGCCGGTTTGAGATGAGAGGAGAAGGGGCACACATGTTATCACTTGCACCTGGAATTGAGAAAATACCACATGTTAGTGTCATTTCTTTATCATCCGTTGAAAAATAGCTTTTACACAAAAACTGCTACTTTTTCAGAACTGTTCGTTGGTGTGCATTGTCCCTGTTCAAAACTGATACCACTGTAGAGCAGTGGTGTTTACACAAAGTACCACAAAAGAGTCGGCCTACATTCCCACAAACCTTACTCACACTTGTCCTGGTGGAGGACTCCTCCTATTTTTATTCCAAAAAAAAATTCTTGGAAAAAACACTTTTCCACAAGATGTTATTATCTTGTGGAAGATAATGACATTCTCTATTATTATCTTCCCCAATATAACAGAATGTTCCATAGTGTAGTTTTAACTTAATATGAACCAATGAACTAACGACTACATTTACAAATCAGGCAGGTGCTTTCACTAACTACAGAAACAACTCACTAGGATTAAGAAAATACTATTATGTGATTTTCTGAACGTTCTACATCAATCTAAATTATATTGTCTGAGGATATATGCAATATACTGGAGCTGAAACATGATCCAAATTTTCATATATTCGTATATTCATTACATATTTAATAATTGATCAAAGATTATGGTGTGCATAAACTCACCTGGAATGGCTGGCAGCTTGTTATTGTTGCATCGAGAAGGAGGAGTTCGTATTTGCTTCAGTTTGTCGATCTTGAGGTTCTCGAGCCTCTTCAGAGCCTGAGCGGACATGCCCACTCCTCCTGACTCTGGGGCTCCAGTGACTCCATCCTCCAGTGCCGTGAGGTCCTCCAGGCTGCCCGCTGCGTTCACGTTCATCTCCACTCCACTGTCGTTGTTGTTACCGCTCCCCAGTGGAGAACGCTCGCTACTGCAGGATGACTGGCCTCCAGGACTAGGCTGGGATTTCTGAAACATGGGACAGGAGATATTGGAAAAGTGCTGGAAGCGCTCTGTTCTGTTATGTAACTAAACCTGTAACAGATAACAACATAGAACAGTTCACTTTGTCACAAGGTGGAGCTTGTGTGTGTTGATCATTGTTGGGAGTGACTGGACAAAACTAATGTAATTACTGTAATGTAATTGAGGTCAATGGGCATTACATTGCATTGTAACCCAAAATTAAGTTGTGATTTGTTTTATACTACGCTACCGTAACATCAGCAGAGGAGTAAAAAATATGTGGTAAAAGTAGCCGAATAAAAGTTTTTCCCTTTCTGGTAGAAGATGGCTGAAGCTGAAGCAGAAGCATTAGGGTTAGGGCATTTTCAAGATGGGCATACTCCCATTATTTTGAGTTTGTTGGATAAGTGCACTTTATGTGCAAAATCAAGGGAGGGATTCGAACACAGCTCATATAAGGTGAGTGCTTTGTCCGGTGCTCATCAGGATGAACAATGAAAAACCCCGGCAACATGTGAGAAAAGAAAATCGGAGGCTTTAATGAACGATATGTGTGCAATAATCTGATGTGTGCAATATTGGGATGTGTGCAATAATTGGATATGTGCAATGATGTGGACTCTAACCTGGTGGATTTTGGTGGACTATTAATGTGTAGCCTGTGCGGGAAGGCAAGCTGTTTTTTTGTTTTTTATTTTACTCTTTTGTTTTTGTTGATGTTGCTGTATTTGACCCGTGTGACCCTAACCCTATGGGACTGTAAATGGAAATTAACCTTTTGCTATAATCTAGCATGTTTATATTCATGTTTTTAATGTGTCTGTTCATTGACATACACGGTCCCATTAAAAAAAAAAAAAGTTTTCAGTTCAGTTCAAATGTAGTGGGGATGAAAGTACTGATACCTGTAATAAATAAATGTATTTATTTTCCTAGATCACTCCTTTCACCTCTGAAAGTAAGGTATTTAACTATTCCCTGTGATCAATAGAAGAGAGTATATAGTTTGGGGATTCCAGAAAAAACACAGTTGAATTTGACAAAAGACAAACTTAAAGAAAGAACAATGCACTTACGAGCAAAGATTCAGGAGCCAACAGTTTGCAGTCTTCTCTACGTGGTTCTTCCTTCTCTAGTAACAGTTCTGTGTTCTGGCCACCAGGGGTCAGAGCTGAGTTAGGGAGCCGAGGCCCAGTGTCGCCTCTGTGCTTCTTGGTGATGTGAGCCTCTGGACCATGCACTGTTTTCACGTGTTTTCGCAGTGAGCTCGGGTCTGTGTAGCGTTTAGTGCAGCCAGGGATCTTGCACACGTAAGGTTTCTGTAAAAATAAGTTTATAAGTTTCATGTACAACATCTAAAGCGACTACTGATGTATTATGGCTCTGGATCTGTCCCACACCTCATTGGAGTGGGTCCTATTCTGATGCTTGGCCCGGTCAGATGCGTTGGAAAAGGCCTTGTTGCAGCCTTCATGTTCACACACGTATGGTTTTTCTCCGGTGTGAGAGCGCAGGTGGGTCTTCAGGTTCTCCAGACGTGAGTATGCCTTGTTGCATCCCTCAAACTACAACACAAAAGCACAATAACATCAGTTCAGATTTTTCATTAAAGCTCAGAGTAATCCATACAGTTGATTCAATGAAAAAATACATCAAAGTTTGTTCAAATCCTATATAGAGCTCAAAACAACAGAATATTCAGTTTAAATATTTAATGGAAATGCTGGCTATCAAAAATGTTAATGCGCTTTATTATGTGGCTTAACTCAATAGACATTTCAAGCCCACCACAAAACCCACTTCACGACTCCCACTGATGACTGCTGTCGCTGTGTCTTTGGGCAAGACACTTAACCCCACTTTACCTGAAGCTCCCACTGAAAGATCTCAGCTGCAGGAGGATCAGTGAGGGGCTGGTGCTATGTGTACTGGGTGCAGCTCTGACTGCCACCCCCTGACCCAGAAATGGATTAAGGGTAAGAAAATGGATGGATGGATTTAAAAACATAATGTGATGAGGCCAGTAGAAAGGACTTCAGACTTACAAACATTATGGCGGCTTTGTGAATCTAGTTACTATCAAATAATTATGTGAGAAAATCTTTCTTTTTCAATATTTCTGACTTCTTTCCATGGAGTTGTTTTAGCACCTGGCCTCCAAACTGAAATAAAATTCTAGAATATGTTTTATATTATACTGATATAGTTTTTGCATGCATTTTTCTTTATTCTGAATATAGTAGTTTTAAGTAAGTAAATTATTTCTTTATTTATACAGCGTCTTTCACATACCAAGATCACACAAAGAGCTTAACAATGTTTGGACACTAAACCCCTCTCCCGGAGCATGTAACTGATGGTCAGAGTTGGCAGAGACACACACTCACAGTGCACTTGTGTGGCTTCTCCCCCGTGTGTCGCCGCATGTGAACCACCAGCATGTACTGCGCCTTGAACGGCCTCTGCTCCCGCGAACACTCCTGCCAGTGGCACACAAACTCCTTCTTCTCCCCGTGGATGTGCTCATTGTTGATGTGCTGTAATTTCACGTCCTCATGTTAAAACGGCTAATAAAACAATAGTGCTTTATGAGAAGTTGTTTATGGACATACATGGACAAGCTGGTCCTGCGTGTCAAACTCTTTCTGGCAGCTTTCCCAGTGACAGTTGGTCTCATAGATGGCCTCTGGTTCAGGCTTCCCGTCCTCTTTGTCCAAATCATCTCTACCATCCAGCAGGCCAAGAAGAGGGTCCTGAATATGGATACAAAACTTCTATTTCATTCAGAATTATTTGGAATATTACATGAAAACAATGCTTGTGCAATATGACCTGCATATTTTGTGTCCACAGAACAAAACTAGGAATCAGTTCTTCAGATTCATTATTATCTGAAGAACTGAACGTATTTGTTTAACCCACATTGTTTTTACAGTATCTATATCTTAAGCACGCGTCATTAATGTCACATATATAGTGATGGCATCTTCTGTTTTTATGCACATTGAGACAAATCATGTAAAAAGCTCTGTCTTGTCTAGTGCTATCTGGAGTCGGACTCGAAAATAAACCATGTACAGGTGCAACCGCCGCTGCCTTGGCTTCATTTCTCGACAAGTTTAAAGCAGGGATGTCAAACTAGTCTTCAGAGGGCTGGTGTGGATGCAGTTTTTAATTTTAACCGAGCAGGAGCACACTAGACTCTTCCTAAGTGAGTCCAGTTTTAACCTGGAGGCCTGAGGAAATGAGTGGAGTCTGCTGTGCTTCTGCTTGGTTGGCACTAATCCTGGCAGCCACACCGGCCCTTTCTGGAACCAGTTTGACACCCCTAGTTTAAAAAAATATGCGGGTTGACATGCATAGTGACATATGAAAATGGTGAAGTACCTGAGTACCAGTGGAGGAAGGACTGGCCACATCTCCTTCTGACCGCTCCTCCAAGCTTTTCACATTGATGCCGTCCATCCCACCTCCCAGACCGGGCTCAGTCTTTAACTAAAATAGAAAACCATTATCAATCTTCCTTCAGAGATTCTAATATCGCCATCATCATTGAGTGCATGAGGTGTGGTGGGCTTACATGTCCGTGTTTGGGTGGTGCATGCAGCCGGGGGTTGTGGGGGGGTAACCGAGAGGCCTGGCAGGGTCCAGGTGTGTGCCCACCCAGAGGAGTCAAACCCCCGCCTCCGTACAGCGAGCTCGGCTGACGCGACTGGCAGTTCATGTTGTTGTAGTTGAGAGATGGACTGTGCAGAAGACCATTCAATTGAGAATCACTTTTTGGTATTGATATTTCTTTCAAGACTCCAAATTGGCCAGCAGCAAACAATTTATTCTTTAGATCTCTAGCTGTTTTTTTACTTTTTATCAATAAATCTTTGTGTGTAAAGCGCCTTTCTTACACAGGTCAACACAAAGCGCTTCATAGTCCATATCACACGAGGCACAAACACCAAAATCACCATTAAAAACACTAATGAAATCACATATGTAATTCAAAACATTCATTACATATATCAGTATCTTTTATATATTTCAATTCATGTTTTTTTCTTTGTTTTCAAATTCTATTGCTGTTATTTATTCAACCTTATTTACTGCATATCTATTTTTGGTACATTTTTGACTCAATGCTTGACTGTCATGAAAATGTCATGACTATGGTTTTCATTTTTCTGTGCAGCACTTTGCAAACTGTTTATTAAATGTGCTGGATAGAAAGTATGAAAGTGTATTAGAAATATAACTATAAGAAACTATAGAAACATAATTAATCCTTGCTAATATAAATATAAATACATGCATGCACTAATAATTTCCCTGTGATTCGCAAGAAGGATAACTGAATGCTCGTATCATCATGCCTACCTCATGGCGCTGACAGACAGGTGGCCGTAGGAACTGGATCCGTTGGTATTGCAGCGTGCATTGACAAAGGCCACGAGAGAATTGGGTGAAGTTCGGATCACGGTCTGCAGGTCGACACTGGCGTCCGACAGAGGAGAAATGGACAGGGCTCTCTTCTTGCTCAGCTTCAGCATCGAGCGAGGCGTAGAGTATCTGGACCCTGAGCGACATGGAGATCAACAACGTGAGCCAAAACAACATAAAAGTTATGCAGATTGAGTGACAAAACCTTTACTACCATCTCCAGCATTTGGGTCGGAGCCCGGTGGCAGCTGACAGAAGTTGTGGTGCGAGGACATCATGTTGTTTTGGTTACAGTAGGGGGGGACACCTGAAAAACAAAGCAGAAACAAGACAGCTAAAGATGTTCTGCTTCCAGGTGGGCAGAGCCTAGTGGAGTCCAAAAGAAAGAGAGTCTGACTCACCCTCTGGTGGCGGCATCCCCCTGTGTCCCATCATTGAGTGTGGAGGCGGGGCTTGGGGGGGTCTCATGTACGAATCTACGCAGTGACCAAACCCTTGTCCTGGTGCCGACCCGTGCGTCATGCTGGGAGTCATGGGGTTGTACATAGTGCGGCAGTCTTGGGGTGGGCCGTTTGGGTGTGGAGCACGCATCGACGACACTTCAGAGTACTGATCAGATGGGACTAGACTAGAGAGAAAACACAACACTTAAAAATCATCCAAATCTGATAATATACAATATTATCAGATATTGAGCTTTCAATATTACAAAATATTGAAAGCTCAACGGGATGCTCTGGGACATTGATCTAATTGCTTAATTCTTGTAAAAAAGTGATTTCATCTGTTTGTCCTCTTTGACCAATGACACATGTTCCAGTCTTCTGTTGCCAAAACAAAAATTTTGAGATAATTTTAGTCCATTAAATTTTTTATTTATTGTCTATTACTAAATCACAACAACCTACATTCTTTATGAACTCAAACAACATCTACAACTTGTCATGTAAGTAAGCTTTATTTATATACCGCCTTTCACAGACCAGAGTCACAAAGCGGTTTACAATTGTTATTTTATGGGCACTTGTCCTCTCACTCCACACAGAGATGGGAGCGGGGTCGCCGAACAGGAGGCGCATGCCAGACCTATTGTACATATTTTTAGTGGTAGGGGAAACCGGAGTACCCGGAGGAAACCTACGCAGACACGGGGAGAACATGCAAACTCCACTCAGAAAGGCCCTGGTCCGGCCGGGATTCGAACCCAGGACCTTCTTGCTGAGAGGCGAGAGTGCTATCCACTCAGCCACCGTGCCGCCCATGATGTTGTTGTAATACACATTCGTTGCCACTAGATGGAAACAAAGTCTCTAATGATGCTGCCTGTAACGTTATCTGTGGGGTTTCCCCTCCAATTTACAGCAGAGATGTTTCACAGAAACTTCTCTGCCTAACTTGAACACATTTCCAGATCTGATTGTTTAGGCAGTTTTTATATTCTTTTATGTACCCTCCTACATAACACAACTGTGCATTTTCTCCTAAGTCTCTCTTTCACTGCTTTACACCATTCAACTCAACGTGTATTCCACACAGGAGCTTAATCTGTCCTCCCTAATCCATGATTCCCCCAGAGTTGAGCCCCCTCCCACTCACACAGTTCTCATTCATCCCTCTGCCTCCTCTTCCTCACTCTCTGCCTGTCCTGGTGAAGCAGCAGTGGTTGTGGGTAACCTGAGCGCAGCGCGGGGCAGTCATGCAGAGCGCACTGGGGCCTGGTCAGCCTGTAATTAGCAGCTGTCAGAGAGGCCGAGTCCACCCCACAACCTGGGTGGCAAAGGGGCGGAATGGGGCGGACAGGGGCGGAGCATAGGGCAGAGCTAATGTCCACAATACAACTGGGAAATGGGAATTAGGGTTTGACATTTTAGGTTTAGGTTAAGATTAGGGATGCACTCATCCGTCTTGTTCATTGATGCTGGTACTTTGGCCTTCAATAACTACCAATACCTAATATCAATAATACCAGGGAAAGGACTGAAAAACCCAGGCATTCCCATCAAAAACAGCGTATTACAAAATCTAATTTCGTAACAGCAGAGCAACTTTGTAGGAGTAAAACTATGATGTTGAGTTAATATCAAATAGATAGATAGATAGCAGCATCCATACACTCATCAAGAAATATTCAATTCTGAAAAGTAACCAACAATAGTAATATGTTCAGCTCAGTCAGATCTGTTGTATTTTGACTGTTATGGCCGAACCTGTTGGAGCCTGTTGTGAGTTCCAATTCGGATATTGGCTTAACCAACATCATCTCCATTCCATTTTATTATTCAATATTGCCATTGATACTAAAAAAAGTGATCAATGCCAACGACACCGACGGGAACTTTCTAACTCCGAGGGTAAAGTATGACTTGCACAGTTGGTAAAGTATATGCAGTTCTGACTCGGGGCTTTGGAGCATCGCTGGTTTGTTGCTGCCCTGGTGCCTGCTGCGTCGGAATCTGCTGCTTGTTGCTGTCGTGTTGTTGCACATTGCTTCGCTACTGGCTCCAAACACACACCGGATGTAAATATGATATTCACAGGGGTGGGAATTGATAAGATTTTTCTTCCTCCCACTCCTTTTCGAGTTTGAATAACGTACAATATTGTAATAAGTAATTGTATATTCATTATTTGCAAGAAAATGTAGTGATGTGTCTATGTTCTATGTACTGACATTTGATAATTCATGTTTGATGTATAATTGAACTCGAAATAAATAAACACTCAACTCCAAGTATGCCTCGATGAATAGATTTTATGACAGAGTTCTTTTTACACAAATCTTCTCAAATCTGTAATGGAGCCCCTTCATAAATCCATCTTAAATCAGAGAACGACGAGTAATGCAGTGCTTGTGCATGTGTGGAGGGACGCCTTACCCTCGGGTGGGCTGGTGGGCTGAGTTTTCATACTGATACAGCCCCTGGTGCGGCTGCATATCCACTGGCATCAGGACGCCACGCTCCCCTCGCAGTCACCCTGGACCTGAGTGACGCACACAGAACAAGAGCGCCGTTAGAGCAAAACCAAACAAACCCTGCCCAGCTCCACAAAATGCCCCGGCAATGAGAAGGAATACGCCGCAGAGACTAAAACAATTGTGGCTGGACAAAAAGGGCACATTGGACAGTAATAACAGAGCAATGCAAACCAAGTAAAACAGTTGAAGGGTCGAACAAGCAATCTGAGAGCGTGTAATCCACGGCTTGGAAGAAAAGGAAGTACGCGAATCCCACACATTGTGCAAACTAAGACTGTAACAAGTAAATGACCACCTACAATTTATAGATTATTGAAATAGTCAACTCATTTGATAATTGATTCATAGTTTTTTGATTAATGATAACAACAATAATGCTTGTATTTTAAATAGCTCTTTTCTGGATACCCTTCACAGCATTATTCATTCACTTCATACATGGTGGTGCTAAACTACAACTGTAGGCACGGCTGCCCTGGGGCACACTGATAGAAGTAGGTACCGAGTAGCCATTTGGCCACCACCAACCATTCACACCACCAGACTCATTCTAGGGAATGTGGGTAAAGTGTCTTGCCTAAGGACACAACAATAGTTTCGAACTTTACATCCGCAGCCCCCTCACTGTGGCTCCCTCTGTTCCTAGAGGTCTCCCATCATAGTTCTAACCAGGCACTGTCCTGCTTAACTTCAGAGATCTGACGGAATCTGGCTTTCTCTCTCTGTAAAGATGTTTTCCAGGGGGACTGAGGCATAGTGTGTGTGTCAATAGTCAGTGGTTGCATCACTTCTGTCAGTCTGTCCCAGGGCAGCTGTGGCTTAAGTAGTAGCTTATCACCACTGTCATGCCATGTGAAGTGTCTTGGATTCCAAATAACTATGTAAAGCTGATGTATTGTTAATATTACTTGAGCTTTGTTTTGGTCAAATGTCAATGGTCATTGACCTTCCAGGATCTAAACAACTAATCGATTAATCTAAATAATAACAATGCAAAGTGTAAAGAATAAACAATAGAAAAATCTGCAGGTCCAAGTTTAGACGTCCTGTGAAATCTCCATCAATGTGAGGGGAAAAACGAGCAACTGAAGCGACTGAGTAAAAGGTCTGAAGACAAGGTAAACAGAGGTGTCTTTTGTGTGGGAGTCACATTAAGGAGCTTTCTGTCATCACCAGGCCTGTGTGCAGTGATTGCAGCGCAGACATCAGAGGCACCTGCATCACGCCCATCCACATCAGTCCAGCTGCTGCTTGAGTAATGGTCACATCAGTCTGACTGTTCATGACTATATTTGTGTGTGCAGTAGTGAAAGTTACACAAGGTAACCTCTGTCGACATGTGTGACTGGAATTAAATCTTATTAATAATCAAAATGAATGAAAATCAAAGAATGACTGAGTTAATATTGTTAAAGGCTCATCCGTTATTGTAACCTAATAACAGGTCACATTAGACTGTCTACAATCAGATATCAAGCAACCACTCAACACACATTCAAATACGCCTGTGTTCACAGGCAAGACCATTTAGTGTCTTGCTGATTTCACACCTGCAACTGTGGGTCTGTGGATCTGACCGCTCCATGTAGACTTATGTCTTATTATTTATAATAAACTGCCTTTGATATGGCACATTCATAGTCAGCACTATGTCAGCACTGATTTTATGACACAATTTTCAGTTGTTTTGAAGTGACACCAATGGCCTCTTTGAATTAATATATTGCTCGTATGGAATCCATTAAAAAGCCCTTTGTAGGCTTTCACACAATTGGCCCTGGACCAACGAGTCATATATTTTTTTTGTCCTTTTGAAATAAACAAACTTCTGTTTAGCTTCTGTTCATGTGACACGTGTCCACCTCTAAACTGGCTGTTGCAGCACATGAAAGCTGTGGTCCACAGCGGCTGCCATGACTGCTATGCAGTAGCACAAGTGTTAAAAGGCCAGTGGGGACCTATTTAAGCCCACAGCCTACCACAGGGATTTGGAACGCAAAGTTAGCGAAAGGCTAAATGACATGGGCGGATCCTGGCTAATTGTACACATTTATCTGGCTTTAAGCATGTGTGTGTATTAATCATACGGAAGTGCTGAATAGAGTCCACACCTCAGCTGCCCCGGACTAATAAATACCAAAAGGAGGGTCGGCTCTGTGCACATTTACAAAGCTCTGGATGCACCTGTCAGTCTCGCAAGGGGGCAACACAACAGACCGATGACCACCTAGTCTGCAGTCTGTAGAACTGTGAGATCAGACCCATAGCTATGGAGAAGAGTGTGCTATGTTTGTCTGTATAAAAGATATGTTCTGAAACCACTGCAGTCATGTTTCGGAGTGAGAGGGAGTAACTCCCAATGCAAAAGAGTAAAAATGTTGGCCCTGTTGTTAACATTACTACAGTTTAAATAAACACAGTTAGACTGTTGAGATGCTCAGAACTAAGCCAGAAACAAGTTGAGATGTGTGGTGCCACCTGCATCACAAAAGCAAAGCAGTGCTGGGTTTGGATAGTACTGTGATGGGAGACCTCTGGGAACACCATTTGACACAGTGGGATGGCAGAGTCTCAGTTCTCGTTGTGTCAAATTTCCAAGAGGAAGTCTAATGTGAGGTATGGTGCATGATTGGTGTCGGACGAAGCAGCTGAAATTAATGTTGGATGTAATATTATTCATTCATTATTATTCATAAAAAATAGTGAAGACCATAAAAGCCTCCTGTGATGCAACAGCAGCAGGATTCCGCAGTTCCAGGTAATATTTTTGATCAAGTAACTGGCAAGGTGTAAACTACTCGGCCCCCTCCATCTGCACCTTCGAACTGCCCTGTCCGCCCTGACTCGTGGGCTGCACCCCCCCTCGCCTGGAAGCTGCTTCAGTCCTGCACCGCACCTTAACCTGTGTCCTGCGCTGCAGGGCCTTGGTCCTCGATCTGTAGCTTGAGTCCTAGATCTATAGCTCCTCCGTCTGTGGGAGCGGATCTCCCACAAGAGGAGATCCGGGAAGGTCGGTAAGGTTTTTCCTTACCGTCATAGGAGGATCTGTTTGACTGTTCTACTGGGCTATATAAGAATAAATGTAAATGAATTGAAAGACAAGCATCAGTTAGACCTGGCTCATCAAAGTCTTTGTCTGTTGGCTTAACTATTCTTCCTCAGCAAATCTTTATGGTGGTAGTTCTATCTAAGGAAAATGTATTATTTCAAAAAAAGACCTTGCAGAAAGGGGGTGGATGTTGCAGATATGTATTTAGAAGTCAACGCCATTCCCCAAATGAATGAAATAGGCTGAAAAATTCACGCTCACTGAAACAGGTGTAGAAACATACTGCTATTTTTGGGCAATATTTGGTGAGAAACTGGAAGGCAGCTTTCGCTCTGGTGTAATTTTGTGGTGCTGGCTTCAGAGGACAGGGGTAACAGCAAATTAAAAACCCCAAGGTCATAAATCACAAGGCTAAATAAACAGGGTGTTCTGCCCCAGCGCAGACTGTGCAGGGCTGGGCAGAGACCAGAGGCCAGAGACCAGGGACCAGGGACCAGAGACCAGAGATCAGAGACCAGAGACCAGAGACCAGAGACAAGAGACAAGAGACAAGAGACCAGGGACCAGGGACCAGGGACCAGAGACCAGGGACCAGAGATCAGATCAGGGACCAGAGACCAGAGACCAGAGACCAGAGACCAGAGACCAGAGACCAGAGACCAGAGACCAGAGACCAGAGACCAGAGACAAGAGACAAGAGACAAGAGACAAGAGACAAGAGACAAGAGACAAGAGACAAGAGACCAGGGACCAGGGACCAGAGACCAGAGACCAGAGACCAGAGACCAGAGACCAGGGACCAGGGACCAGGGACCAGAGACCAGGGACCAGGGACCAGGGACCAGGGACCAGGGACCAGAGACCAGAGACCAGAGACCAGAGACCAGAGACCAGAGACCAGAGACCAGCTGACCAGAGACCAGAGTCCAGCGAGCAGGGAGAGACTAGAGACAATAGAGGCCAGAGACAAGCACAGCACCCCCACCCCTTTCAACTCACTATAAAGTGAACAACAAGTGAGGGCGGTGCAGTAATTAGAACTAATCACATTGATAAAGAAAAAAAAGTTAATTTCTCCTCGTAATAATTGGGATTGGAGCTACATACTTTAGAGTAATAACAATATGTAAAAAAAATGTATGTTAGGTGTACAATAATTCATATTTAATAATAATAATGATTATAATATCTTTTGGGAAAAGGCCCAGTTTGAGTGACTAATGCGGCACAGTTTAAGCAGAGGAAAAATAGAAAGACCTGACTCCCCCAAGTGTGATGTGGTTTAGCTCAATAAGGTTCCACTCAGGCTTAACCTACAGCCCAACTCTCAAACCTCCAATAAATTAAATTACGTCTCCAAGAAAAATATATTTAACATGTACTGTCAGTGCCAAGCGTTAAGTCAGAGATCAAAGGCAAAGCTGATATTGTTGACAGTGCAAGACAGTTAAAAATACCAAAGACATGCATTACAATTCACTAATTCAAAATTAGGATTTGGTGTGAGTGATATTGTCAAAATGTTTATGCTTTTCTTTTTACTTAATGACCCAAGAACTGATTGTTGCTAATCAAAAACAGAAACAAGTATTTTCTAATCTGTAGTGTTTTCTGTAACACTGCTAAAAATGTGATGGGGCAATGTCATTAAGAATTGAAATGGATGAGGTCATACTTCCATTGGGTACATAGGAGGAGGCTCCTACAATGAATAACAATACTGCTTTGACTTTTATGACTCAGGGTGGTTAGACTATATATCATATAGATACATATACAATACCTAATAATCCATGTAAAGTTTCTATGTAAGCTACTCTGTGAAAAACAGCTGACTTAAATTGCTCGACACTTGGCTTCCCTCCTCACTCGTGGTGGAGAAGAGCATTGTCCTTTGCTCCCTTTGCTGGTTCTGTAGCCACCCATCAGTGCAGCGTTATTTCAGGGGGTATTTCATCTGCTTGCAAAAAACGTGAGCAGGTGAGAGAATCAGTCATTCAAAGTTTCCCATTCCCTCCCATTATGCTGGCCAAAGTATGACCGAGGGGGTGGGAACTATGTCTGAGTGGATATCCATATATGGGCGTCCTGTTTTTTTCTGTTAATATCATTACATATTTTTGTGACAAAGCTACATAAATTACTTGAAATAAGTTCAAATGCATTTGTCTTTTCTATTAGGAATGATATTTGGTGTGGAGATGGAATGAGATGGTAGGAAGACACCATTACAATTTCAGGACAATCTCTGGCCTTGGTGGGGTTTGCGCTCCCCGAGTACATGTTTGAGTTTAATTTCTATTATTGTGTTTTTCAAATTTAAGACAATTCAAGTTGTGCCTTTGAACAGATCCTGATAAACTGTGCTGTCCTAACTTTTGTCCGTTATATTCACACAGATTCAGTGGATCTACTTCACTGCCTACAGGTGATAAGTTTGTGTTGCTATTGCACAAAGACAAACACTGTTGACTTGTGATGCGGTTTGGCCATTTGTGACATTCCCATAAAGCATCACTTCTTCAGTCCTGTGCACTGGGGTCTCCGGGGGAGACAGACTTTCCACAGGTCACTGCTCATGTCAGGCAATACGACTGGGCCGGCTCTCTTTCTGCACCGTGTAACACTAAACTATGCTCAAACATGTAGCCCCCCCAGTCCCTTTGGACCCACCGCCTCTTCATAACTTCATTTAGGAGAGACCGCTGCAGCGCTCGACTGGACCAGGGTGTGCCGAGAACAATCCCCAAACTATTGGGAAGAAAGCGTTCCAAGAAATGTATGTCACAAAACTCAACAGAGAAAAAGTATTAGCTATGATACATTTAGAGGACTTCAGAACATTCAAAAGATATACAGGAGAAATCAGAAGTTTACATACTGAATGTAAAATGCTTCAACAGCATATTATTGAGATCCTTCTGAATTATTTATTACATCCTACTAAGTCAGAAGTTGAATTTCAGATACTAAGAAAAAAACTATTTTCAATTCCTAGTTACTATGACAGCAGTCAAAATTGCACAGAAACCAAAAACTATTTCATATTCTGTAAAACAAAATGAAATGTGTTTTGATTTGGAGATATTATTGGCTTTAGATGCTGCATCTGTCACATATAAGAAAAACATTGCTATATACCTGTAGTCCTCATAACAGACTAAAGTTCCTCTCCTATCTAGATTTGTGTCAAAATGTTTGTCATCAGTAAATCACAGACACAAAATCGAAAACATAAGAGAAAGCAAGAACCAGTGTTGATAAAGTGGGGATAGTCTGAGCAATGGTCTCTGTGTGTGTTGTTCCCAAACACACACAATCGCTCTAAAAACAAGTAAATAAGAAGTGAAAACAAGCATGATACAGTTCAAGCTCTTAAACACATTACACAATACAACCATAAAGACGTTGAGCCAAAACAGCGCCACAAAAACTATAGAGCAAACGTTTACATGCTGCTCCAAACTCTTTCCAGCTTGGCCTCTCCTCTCCCTCCCTCTGTGGGCTCATTCCAGCTCCCGGCCCCTCCCCCACCAGAGCAGCAGTCGTGGTGGGTGTTCTCAGGCTGTTATGACTTGAGACACGATAATGGCAGCTATAATGTAGCCAGCCGTTCCTGATGTGGCTGGGCTTGTGGGGGATTCTGTTGTGTTAGGGCAGGAGACGGCGTAAACTGGGCGTGGTCCTGTAACTTTTGGCCAATCACGGCTCAGATCCGACCCATCTCCTCCTCCCATTCTCCTCTGCTCGCCCGCTGAAGTTCTCGAGCCCCGTTGTTTTGCCTCGGTGGTAAATTTTGGGTTTTGTTTTTGTAACCCCCACCCAGAGCAGACTCTCTCACCTCCTCCCATGCTGCCCCTGTGTTTTTGCCCCCTTTTTACCCAGACGGGGTGAATTCCAGGCGGCTTCTGTAATGTGATGGCGGCTCGTGGTGTGACCGGTGCTGCGGCCACGTTGCTGGAGACATCGCTGTAGTGTACAATAAGCTACGCAAGATTACAGTCACATCCACTCAGCTTCTACATCAATTATTTCATTTGCCTTTGTGCAGTCTACAGACGATTGATGATAAGCTGAGCCCACTCACGACATCACTCACGTCTCTTTATGAGTCAAAAAGCACAGAAGCTAAACTGCTACATACATTTCCCTCTTAAATCGAATTGGACTTATTTGTTTAGGCAGACTTTCTCGCCTCACCGTACATTGGCCCATCTGAAGTGTGTTCATGATTATTCTGTATATTACTTCTTTGAAACTGACTTGTATGTGTACTAGTTTTACTGTATGTTTTTAATTGTGAAGCGCTTTGTGATCCTGGTCTGTGACAGGCACTGTATAAATAAACTTTACTTACTTATTTCTGGGGTACCAATCTTTCAAACTACAAACAACACCTATAGAAAAATCATAACTAGTTTCCATTGTCACTGTGAAACAACACAGAAAGAGGCTTGTATGAACGAAAGAATAGGCTATTGGTATGGCATGATATCCAGCATCTTCTTCGGAAGGGAAGAAGCTGGAACATGCCTTACCAGGGTGGACAGAAGAGTCATTGATATTTCTAAGAGCTTATTTAAAAGGAATAAAAAACAAATAAAAGAACTAATAAAAGAATCTCCAGAACAGGCAGCTCACAGCTCACTGTCCTTTTAGCAGTTGACCATTTTGTTTAGATTTCTCCTTTCTTTGGCTGTGATGTAGCAGAACCACAGTCATTGACCAGTTCTTAAAAAACCAACAAGTAGACTTTTTTGGTAAAGCAATAAAAGTTGAGCTGGATTTAGGAGTTATTTTAAGTATGTTTCCACAGAAAGAGTAGACCCTGACGAGCTTTCTTAACAATCATTTGTGATTTGGTCCCATCCTTTCAAATCAATAGCTTTTTTTACCAGCAATTTACAACAACAGCAGAATGTCACTTCTACCGCTACATGGAGGATATTCCCTGCCTTCTTCCCCCATCATAATCCATTTACAGATGTACATGAAAGTTTACACACCCAGGCAGAATATTAGATTTTATATTTGAATTTTATGTTTATATTTATGAATGACAACTCAAAAACACATGTTTGCCACTCATTGTCAGTGGTTGTGTGAGGCCAGTGGTAGTATGTATAACACTAATAAGTAAGTAAGTCATCTACAGTCTTTTACAATTGTTCTTTTTTAATATAGACAAAGTAGTCCCTCCCTTTAGCATAACGAAAAGTTAAAGGAGAACAGTTAAATCAATAACAAGGGGCTTCAAGGATTTGAGTTCATTTTGACCAATCAGGAGGCTGCGGTGGTGAGCGTGGGTGGGTCTAACCAGAGCTTATCTTCAAAAAGTTTCTCACTCTCTTCATATTTTCTAAAGTAACTAAAATTCACTTGAAGACAATATTTCCCATTCTAAAACATGAGACAGCAAGTAAAAAAAATTTTGCAGAAATGATGCAGAATATTGTTCTTTAAGTGACTCATGATCAGCGTTACATAAGTCGTTGTTCGCCGCTTCCCCTGACAGCGGTTGAGGATCCTGACAGTGTGGTTTGTACAGTCAACACACACACCTCAGAGGAGCCGGCCCTGGTTCTCACCTCATACACACAGCCTGCACTCTGCTCTTCTTCAGGCTTCTCACCTCCTCAAAGTGACGGAATAAAACCTTGATCCCTTGTTGCTACACTGGGAGAGAGACCGATGACAGACAACGGCTGCGGAGCTGTGAGACATGGGCCAACAAGCAGGAGAATCCACAACCAACTGCCAAGAATTAGTGATAAAATGTCTGAATGCGACTCTTTCCTGTAATTCCTAGGAGGAGACTGTAGAGTATAGGGCTGTCTTTGGTCAAACAGGATTCTTTCAGCCAGTGTAATATGGAGTAGTTGACCAATCTATTAAACACATAATATACAGATTTATAAGGGACAATGGAAAAAATCAGAAGATATGGTAAAAAATAGCAGAATATTTGGGATTTATTTTAGTTTTAAGGCAGATTTTTTATGTGCTAGAAACAAGTATTTTGAATTTGTTGACTACAACCCTTCTTCTTTCTCTTGTTGAATTCTTAAATTTGAAAAATCAAACATTATTGATGGATAAAACATCAGAAAGCCTACATAGGACTGAACAAGTACCACTGTGGTATATTATGATGTAGAGATGCCCTGATATTGTAAATACAGACATTGACCACAGACTTCAATAACAGATCTATTCTATTTCATTATTTGTGGAAAGGACAGCAGACAACTAACAGCACACAAAATATATATTTTTACTACTTTAGTTTTACTGAACAGGGACAATGTACAAAACCATTCAGTCTTAACAAAAGAAGAGTGGATTTGCCTCAGATCCCCAGTGAGCCAAGTGAATCGACTTGTTTGTAAAGTCCATCATGCCACAATCAATATGAATAATCAAGATACAGTAGTTGAGGTTTTTCTGTCCATGTCTGCCTCTATAGATCTATTCTTGGTTGGCGACCTTTTTCAGTAATAATCTCTTTTTACTGTCCCCTATTAGATTTTCTTAGGTATGTGCTCATTTGTCTGAGTGTGAAATGTCAACTGTAGACTGTGTGCAACACGGCCTGCATTTTTTTGTGCTGTGGACCCCCGTTCTACCATTGTTACCACTATTTATATCTTAAGCATCCGTCATTAACGTCATTAATATCTCAAGTGATGACGTCTTCTATTCTTATGCACATTGATACAAATAATATGAAAATATGAAATATGAATATGAAAAATTAACCGGGTTTCAGGTGCGATCGCTGCTGCCTTGTCTTCATTTCTCTGTGCTATTTCACTCTGCAATGTAAAAGTAGTATTCTGCATGTTTAAGTAATCCTATTCACTTAAACATGTCTCGCTAGTCTCCCCTGGGTCAGGACTCCCACCCTACATCAGGACACCCACCCTACATCAGGACATACCTGTGGTTTCCTGCCCTCCCTCTCCAGAGTCCTCTAGTGTCAGCCTGCACTCTCACTTTGTCCCCCTCTGCCTATAGCCGCCTGTAAGTATTAGCACCAGGTAAACGCTGCTCCACACCACAAAAATGTCTTTGAACTGCTGTACAAGAGAAGCGCAGGAAATAGAGAGAATAAAGAGGAGGAGTGGGGGGGAGAGAGAGGGAAGGGGGATGGCAAAAGCAGATGAAGAGCTGATTCACACAGCTGGTCTGCAGCTGTAGGCGACTGCACAAATGCTCCGTCAATAAACAGCCAGGAACCCAGCCCCCGCATTTTACGCACAAACAACACGGTCTGACAGGGCACAGGCGCTCCTCCTCACCTCAGCACCGGGGATGGCTCGTTACTTTAAGGCCAATGACACACTATAAAAATGAAGACCAAGACGTTTTGTTCAAGAGAGGGGGGTCAGTGGACATGGAAGCCAGACCAGACGATCAGTGTACAATTTGGGAAAGTCTCTCCACACCTCAGTCCATTTAAAGGTGATGTTCCATTCAATTCAATTCAATATATTTATGTATAGCCCTAAATCACAGCAGTATCTCGGAGGACTTTACAACCCGTAGATTTGCCAACAGAGGGAATCCAATGATAAATAAAAACCGTTAAATACATTTAAAACAGTTCCTACCCTACATACATTTTGGCTGACGTTTTGAGCCAAAATCACAAATAAATGTTGGTGTAATCAAATCAAACTTAACGGCTCGACAAGATACTGCATGTAATCATCTATAATGGTGGATCTGAAGTTGGCTGGATGATGATTTATCAAATATTTACCTCTTGGGGGTTAAAACGAATACAACCGTGTCTTTTTGTAGCACAGTGAAGCTAAACCCAGAGTGATGACAAAACTTGGTGTAGCAATGACCCACGACACAGAGAGAGAGAGAGAGAGAGAGAGAGAGAGAGAGAGAGAGAGAGAATCAATGTGCTGAAGACAAGTTTTCACAAGTGGCTTCAGCTGCTGGAGCCTGTTTAACTACAGTTTACATCTGGCACACAAAGGCCATCGCCGAAGAGTGCGCTTGCTCCTCTCAAGTTTGACTAATTTCATAATGATTATTCAGGATGCTCAGAAAGGAGAGCCGGGAAGTGTGATTAAAGGTTATGTCCGTATAGGTTCAAGAGAGCTTTACAAAATTGTTATGTGCTTGCTATATAATACTAAAAGTCTATGAGAAATAGTGTCTTACATTGCAAGAGATGATAAAATATGAGGAAATAGTTATACTTATCTTAATTTTAGTTCATTCTGACTGTCTTATAACAAGATTGGGACGAAGCCACTTATTCTAATTTCAAGAACTGTTGCTTTATTTTCTCATTCCAAGGAAGACATTTTTTGTATCTTTTCAAAACTAGATCATTTTGCCTGTCTCATTGGCTAATCTGGTTTTAAGGCTGTGAAAAATGGATCAAATTAAGATACATTTTGCAAAATTAGAGCACTTTTTAACTTATTTTTCATCCGTTTTTGCAGTGTACTTGTTTGCAACTTACACACAATTTGTAGTTTCTCTCTGACGTTTTTTTGATGTGACGTTATCTTCTGGTTTCTCCCTCGGTGTCTGTCTCCAGCTGTGTTATACAGACCTGGAGTATGAGCAGAGCTAGGACTGCTATAAATATCTCTGCCCACCCAAGACTGTTAGGATTATTATTTTTTTCTTATAATCACTGTGGTTGCTCTATAAAGCGAGATGATTATTATCTGGTTTTTGTTCTCTGAAATCAGTGGTTTTTCCAGCTGCTACAGTGACCCAAATCCACTCTTCAAAGTGTAGAATAGTGCAATGAAAATAGTTGTAAAGCAAAGGCGTTTAAACCGTTTGGATACTTAAAGTGAAGGTCAGTGCTTTTAAAATCGTAAAGTTGGAGAGATTTTTTGAACGCAAGGGCCTATTAGACCCGCCCCCACAGCTTTCTGATTGGACCTAACAAATTCAAATCCTTGAGAGACAGCTGCGGTAACAAGTCTCCTACATCAAATGCTTGTGATGCTTATTTCCAATTTCAAATATGTTAATTATGGACAATACTTAATAGAGAAGATGCTACAGGGTCATATGGTCAAAAATATGTATGTGTATTATTCAAATTAAATACAAATGAAGTAGCAGACATCACCTTTATGTTTTTAGTTTTTGCTATTTATGTTTTTCTACTGAGTCGGTTTGTCTCTATTTTCACTGAGAATGACCCAAATCAATGAAAGAAAAGTCGGCACTGATCAGACGCATGACACAAAGTTGTTTTAACAAACTGTAAACAACTTCTTATAAATGGTGGATAAAAGCGAAAAAATGGCAAAGTCCATTTTAAAGTGAATGTCTGTTACTTTTAAAATTGTGAAAAGAGAGTGAAACTTGTGCTCTCGCCCACCGCAACCTCCTCATGTGTCGAAATGAATTCAAATATCGAGTGAGAAAGCAAACATTCAGCCAACTTCAGCTCCGTCAATTAATATGGACATACAGGGTTGAATAATATAGACAAACTCTCGATATTCACAAAATGGTTCAATGACAAACCTTCATTATACATAATAATACAAAATATATCGTCGGCTCCAGGACAAGTCTGGTGAACTAAAGTGACCCTCATCCCTGATACTTTGATATATGAGGGACTCTAGGGGCCATCTCCATTCTATGAAACCTGTATTGCATGTTCTATGACTCACAAGATCCATTAGACTCAACTGTAACTCAACTTCTATTCGTTTTTCTGTAAATCAAAGTGCTCTTTTGACAACGATGACACCAATTACACATTTAGAAACTTCTCCAGTGAGACAGAGCTGAGTTCTTCAAGGTCTGATGACACTCTCCATAGTCTCTGCCAACTTACTATGAGCAATGAGCGGATTTGTGTGAACTGGGCTTTAAAGAAACATGGCTTTTTTGTGGCCATCAGCATAAAAGTGTGAGAGTAAAACATGACTCGTGCTGGTACAAGGTCCATTACGCGTACGGTTATAGCTCTCTGTTTTTCTCCAACTATAACCAGCAAGTCAGCAGTCTATTTTAACTCAAATCTGTAAATATGTCTAGATAAAATCTTCAAAACATGGATGAATAAATCAAATCAATGCAACTCCTTCTACCTGCAGCAAAGAACATGAACTCCCATTTCTCTACCAAGCCTCGGGTCTCCAAGATGTCATTGTCGTATACGCTCGCATCATGGATGTCTTAAACAGTAGTGTTCTGGCCGGCTCTGGTTCCCCGGAGTAACATGGTCATGCTCGTGCACAGAGGGACATGTGAGCATTCTGACCAATCAGAGCAGCGCTAGAGGGAGCCGAGTTTGTTGCGCTAAATTGTGGCTTTATAAAAAAAACTGATGGATTGCTAAATAAAAAACATTGCCAGGACACCTCAAAGTGATTAAAATATAGTACAACAAACAAACAAAGAAAAATATCAGAAGTGCATAAAATATCAAAAAGAATGAAGACATGAAGGGATTAACTTAAAAGCACATAAAATCTGTCAAAGCTGTTGGTTTCCTCAGCTGAAGACGAGCCGTTTTAGTTAACATTAAGGTCTATGGGGAAAATCTTCTTACAACCCGTGTGAATTTAAGCTGCAGTACCGCGGGTGGCCACATGTCCATGCTGGAGAAAGGTTTAGGCTCAAAATACCCTATCCACATAAGCTAAAAAATGGATGGTGTCTATAACTCTTGGACAACTTTAATGTCTTTGTTGTTGTTGTTTGCTACTGGTTTGCTTTCCCGTTCTGGTTGCCACTAATTTCAGTAATGAGTAAAGTAAAGTGTGCACATAAGAGAGACTATTGTAATCTTACAGTACAGAACAGAACAGAACAGTACAGTACAGAACAGTGTGTGGTCCTCTTCAGAGCTGCTGACTTCATAACTAATATATCACAGGCGTTTAGTTTAATACCCAGATGTTAGTAAGGGCCAAGGCATCCGGGCCGGCATTAGCTTTAATTGGCTGAGATCCCTGCACTTGGGTGAGGAGCTTAGCATGTGACACAAGCTCTCACACATCACTGAACACTTTACAGTTCAAAATGAATCAGTCTTTTACTAAAAGGCCACAAGTGATGCGGTTGGATCTTTTCTTTTTACATAATTTGCGTTTTGAGGCTTCAGTCTGTAGCTTTTTGCCTTTAGGTTTTTGTCTTGTATCTATTGGCTGTTAACGCTCTGTGATCTAAACCAGTCATAAATGTGCATGTACTGCCAACTATAAACTTGCAGCAGTTCAATAGGCCTCTGATGTCATAAGTGCAAATCGTTCCTCAAATATCACTTGCTGCATTCATGGGATTTTGGAAAGGGACAAGTGTCTCACACACACACACACACACACACACACACACACACACACACACACACACACACACACTCCCTCCCTCCCTCCCTCCCCTCCCTACCTTCATTTATTTCTTATCTGTATGAATTTCATGTAAGAATCGCTTTTCATTGTCTCCGTACAAACCCAAAAAATAAAATAAAAAAGTATACATTTAAGGCTTTAAGTGCATTTCAACACATGTCCTTCTATTATTCTGATTACTTTTTCAGATTTAGATTCAGATTTAATTATTAGCCATTTGCAGTAAAACCACATTGGAACAAATCCGCAAAATTCCCCAGTGTGTTCAAGACAGGTACATAAATAAAACAAGGTTAAAAAGACATAAAACAGGAAACAATTGGCAATTTTCAGAACTTTATGCCAACGTTTAGAAAAAGCTATGACTTATAATTCACCAGGATACCGATCAGAAAAGTCATACAATTGAGGGACCAAGTATATTGTATTTTCTTTTACTTTGACCAATCAGATGAGAGCGTTGACTGCTTTGTGTGCCCTAGTCTTAATGGAAACTTTCAAAATACCAGAAACTGATAACGTCTATGAACTGGGAAGCTCTGATCCCTGCTTGCTTTGGTCTTATTGATTATTATGTGGAAGAACGAAAAGGTCTGAAAGAAGAACAGGTGGCCGCTTGGGGATTTCTGCTCACAAAAGAATGGAGTCGCCTTGCTACAGTGCGAGCTCTGGGGCTGTGAGCTGTGCCCCCCTCCCATAGCTGTAATTAGGGGGCATTACCATGACTAAAAGGTAACAAATCTACTAATTATTGACTGTGGTGACCAGAGGAGTGGAAGGACCAGACTGCTTTCAATACACAAAGCAAACACAAAGATCGGCAGGAGGTTTTTGCTTACACGATATGGGTTAAGTTAATTGAGGTGTCGACCGTTCGATATATAGTAGTCAAATCAAGTGTGGTCATTTGAGCTCATTTAATTACGTGAACCAATTACTAATGAAACAAGAAGAGCATATTCATGGAGAAAGACTCATAAATACAGTCTGGTTTTGCAAAGCGAAAGCAAACATTTATGTATCAACATTATTACTATTATAGACCAATGGCTCCTATGTGTTATACAAAAAAACTCTAAAACCTACATAAATTAATTGAGTGGAATTGAAATAAAAATCCAAACCAGCATGTATTCTGTTCTGAGACAACAATAATATGAATTCGATTGTGTATAGTCATTATACTCAGTGTCTAGGTTTGTCCAAGGTCAAACCTATTTACCATAATCTTACTGTATAAATAAATAATATTCTTGTTTATCAAATCAATACTTGCTGCTTCCTGCATTTAAAAACTGAAGTGGAAAAAGTTTTTTTTTTCCAAAATGAAAATCAAAAGGGCTCTCTGTAATATGGCAATATCCCAACGTGGCCCCCTGGAGAAAATAATTGCCCATCCCTGTCAAAACCCGCTGCAAAAAGTGATGAAAAATAAGTAAACAATTGCTCAAATTTGGCTGTATCTTAATTTGAGCAGATTTTGACTGCCTTAAAACAAGATTTTCAAACACAAGCAAAATGACCTTTTAAAAAGACACAGCAACGGTAAGTGGCTTGTCCCGTTGGCAAATCTGGTTTTAAGAAAGTCAGAATGTTCTCGATTCAAGCAATCATTACCTCATATTTAATCTTTTTTTTTTTTTTTTGCAATGTAGCTATGTCCCACAAACACTTTTCTCACAGGTAAACAAGTGGTATAACAAAACAAGCTAAGTCCATTCGAAAAAATCTCCAACTTCACCGTCTACATTATCATCACTAACAAAGGCCGAGACATTAAAACTGCCTCTGACTTTAGTAAAAGTAGTGTTTCTGAATGAGCCGAGCGTTGTGTGTTATTTGTGTAAACATTGATGCTATCTGCAGCTCAGCGAGTCCTTACATTCCTGTCTCTGCACAGCGCTCAGTGATGCAGACACAAACACGCACTCCAACACTCGTCCAGTAAGCTGTACACAACAGTTCGCTATACAGGAAACTATCTGTCCACAGCAGGCGCAAAATACTCAAACTGTTTGGCTTGGAAGGCATAGAAAATATTTAGAATTATAAACATATTCTGTCCATTTCACTCAGAACTGGCCCATTCTGACTGTACAGGGCTTGATTACATAACAATGATCAAATAAATACAAAATTGGAGCAGACATTGTAATGATAAAAAGATCATAGGACATTAATGGCTTGTTTATGGTAATGAATGACAATTATAAATATATATCAAATAAACCTCTGCTTCATCCAACCCCTTTTTAAACCTGTAAAGACATGTGAAACTGTCCTGATTGAAATGAACGATTTATCCAAACATTTATCAAGTGAATGTAGCTTTGTGATACCGTAAAGTAAACAAACGAGAGAAATCTAAAGAAAGAAATTATAGCAAGGGTTAGGAAACAATCTTTTTTCTACTCCTTTAGGTTTTTGTTCTGTTTCTTTTTTATTGTATTGTTCAATGAATAAATCAAAAATCAAGACTACAACAACAATTATATCTTAAAGGAATAGTTCACCGTTTTTACATACTGACAAATGTTCTTACCTTACCTAAAGCCTGGTTCACACGAGACGATTTTAAAATTGTCGGCCAATTTTTCTCCGTGTTAGACCCCACACGGGGAGATTAAAAATCCTGCAGATCAAGCGAATGGTCAAAGCCATGCTGCTGTGTTTTGGTTTTTTTCCGGTGTTTCCTCACCGGCTTGTCACCTCGTCTTCTTATTGGCTACACGCCGTAGTCATGGCAACGCGCTCGCTTGTCCTCGGAGGACACCACACACGACAAGAAATCGGGCCAAAACAATCCAACATTTTGGATATCCCCGATTTGAGATCGGGAGCAGTCCCGATGTCCTTCCGAGCGACGAGTGCAGTCTTAACACACCACACACGGCAGGATAATCTGTAAGATTTTGTTACGGAAATCGGAGCGTTTCTTAAGATTGTCGTAAGGGGTAAATCGGGTCTAAATCGGCCTAAATATCCTGCCGTGTGAACCAGGCTTTAGACTAGTTAATACGTACCTGTCTGGTCTTAGTCCGTGCGCTCTGTCATGCAAACGGAGCAAAAACGGGAGCACAACCGCAGCCTCCTCTGTATATTTTGTAGCACCAAAAGGTAGCTCCCGCTAGAAGCTACCAAACTCTTCCAAGTGTTCCCTATTAAATGTATATAGTTACGTGACGTGTTACAATGCAAAGTATAGTAACACAGAAATTTAACAGTCGATTTTCTCAGCGGATAAAACGGGTACTATATTGTGAGGCGTAGTAATCTGAGGGGCGCTACGTCCGCGCACTAACTTCTCTCCGGAGACTTCTCACTCGCTCACTTCCGTCAATAGAAGCAGCGTGACTTGTAGTACACACAGTAGCAGCGAGAGAGAAGTCTCCGGAGAGAAGTTAGTGCGCGGACGTAGCGCTCCTAACTTCTCTGCGCACTAACTTCTCTCCGGAGACTTCTCTCTCGCTGCTATTGCTGTTGCAGTGTAACACGTCACGTAACTATATACATTTAATAGGGAACACTTGGAAGAGTTTGGTAGCTTCTAGCGGGAGCTACCTTTTGGTGCTACAAAATATACAGAGGAGGCTGCGGTTGTGCTCCCGTTTTTGCTCCGTTTGCATGACAGAGCGCACGGACTAAGACCAGACAGGTACGTATTAACTAGTCTAAGGTAAGGTAAGAACATATGTCAGTATGTAAAAACGGTGAACTATTCCTTTAAAGGGATATGAGTGAAATGTATGTAATCCTTTTAAGAGGATCAGTGAGTACAGATGTATATTGTTGACAAAATACAAATACCGTTGAAAATGCAAAATACAACATTTCTGGCGCCGCAAAACACTACATCAAAACAAAACTACAAAGACATGTGTTTTTGGAGTTTGTAATAAAGTTCAGTTTAAACTACAGGCCCCTTTATTTTGTACTTAATTCTTATATTGATTCAAAGTTGTATCATTGCATTTCTAGTGTTTGAACCGTTTGATTCTCTGATCTGTTTTGGCGAATTCAACAGTTTTGTAAAGTCTGTTCTGGTTTAGGGCTGTACAAGAATACATTAAATTTAATCTAATGATCATTAAATATGAATTTGGACCGATAATGTATAATTTAGTGAGTTTGTTGGTGATATGCATTTTTGAATATCCCCTTTTAAAGTTAGATTTGTGTCGTCTTTAAATATGCACAAAGTTTCCACTGTCTTCCTAACGTGACATAAATCACAGATTAAAGGAGTGTAATGCGAGTCGGCTTCCTGTAAAGTTGAAGAAAGCAAAAACAACAGTGATTCACTCAAGATGGAAAAAATGTGCATAGCCAGTACTAGCACTGGTGTGTCTGTGTGTGGTATTCAGTCTGAGCTGCTGGACAAAAGAGGAGAATCAGGGATGGAGAGAGGAGACGGACGAGGCCGGAGAGGAGGACAAAAAGAGCTGCAGCACTATGCTTCAGCAGCTCCTTTGACTCACTCACATTGTTCAGGTCCCATTGCTCACTGTATTGTCCCACCTTAGTAATGCAGGGTCACAAGCAACAAAGACACACACAGCTACAACTGAGAACAAATTCCAAGAGGTATTTTGTAACAAAACATTATTGATGGTTAGTTTGTTTAGGCTTTATGATAAGAATACAATTGCAATTCCATGTACAAGTTTATGTTGGTGTGTTAGAAGGAATTATCATGAATAAAACTAGTATAATCAATTGTTGGACTAAAGTTTCTCATCTGCACCTGTGTATTTGAATATGTTCAATGCTACAAAGCAGCCTCTACTGTCTGAGCCCTCTCTGTTCTGTCAGCGAATGAAAAGGTGAAAGTCTGGCCAGGCCTGGAGCTGCTGCTGCTGCCAGGGGCACCTGAAGAGGAGCAAACATTTAAGAGCAAAGAGAAGAGGGACAACTGAGAGCAGCAGAGCAGGCTGAGTGGCCTGTAGGGCCCTCATCGAGTTTGTCTTGTAATTGAGTCAATTGTTGACCCCCTGTTCTGATGTCTTTACAAACCTTATGGGAGCAAAAGCCTGTCCTCTCTCCTCGTCTATCCATCTCAGCTCTCCCCTCGCTCCCCTCTCATACTGTTGTCACAGGATAATGGTGCAGTGAGTCAAAGGCGCTCATTTGGGAAGAGGCTGAGGTTTGGAGGGGAGCTTACAATCTCCTTTCAGGCCAAATCTTTCTTACCCAGCCGAGTTCTGCTCTGTTCTTCAGCTCTCTCCCCTTTTCCATCCCTCCTTTTGTTTGCATCGTGGGATGAATTTTAATCACTGCCTCTCCACCTCCGCACTTGCCCCATTTAGGTTTTTTTCTAGCTCTCAGCCCTCAGTGTAGCTTTCACCTTACATGTGTGTTTCACTTAACAAGCTCTCTGAACCTATAGGCTCAATACTGAAGCCCTGTGCTGCTTTCTAGAGTTTCCAACTTTCATTTCTGCTTATACTCTTTATGTCCAACTTTATAGATTGGGATTTTGTGTTTCACTAAATGGACTAATTTTAAATATCATCTGTGAACATACAGAATGATCCAAATCCTGGAGGAACGGGGACAGAAGGAACGATGAGGTGCATCTCTGTCTTTTAAGAGCCATCGTTTAAAAAATCTCCTTCATTGAAGAACTTTGTTTGCACTAGAGCTCTAGTGTGGCGCTCCCATTGTGCAGGCCTTATCCCCTGGGACAGAGGCAACCTGGGACACTGTTGTCATTCACATTTCTCACAACTACTGAAGGACTACTCTCAATAAAGGGTCAAACAAAGTGCGTTCATTCAATGGGAAAAGACAATAATAATTGAGCAAATTGAAGAAATAGTCAATGAGTGTATGAGGAAAAGGGGCAAAAGCAATCATGACAAGGAAAACTATCACATGTGCTTCTTTTACAACAGCCCGCTCTCATTTCCTGCCCACACTCCACATTTGTCCCCTTCTCACTGCACCAGCTGAAAACATTTACAAGCCACACATTTAAGACGGCTAGACTTCTTATGAGCTGCTGATCCGACTGCAGTCATTGCTGGAACAACATAATGAATACATCAGTATTTAGAACATAAGTCTTGCTCCTTCATCAAGCTAAAGTTGGAGATTTCAGACTTCTTTCCTTATCATGCTAAAGATAGAGATGTTAAGCTGCTTCTTTTTATGCTGAGTTAAAGACATTCATTTATCTGGTGCTGTGTGCTCCTCATTCCTACTGTTCTGTAACTTGTGATGCAACACTGACATTTCCCCACTGTGGGACGAATAAAGGATGTCTTAATCTTAATCTTGTATACTCCCATCTGTGAGGCTGATTTTCCACAATACTTGTTGCCAGAGAAACATTGTAAATCCTGAAATCTACTGGAGATTTACTTTACCTTATTTTACTAAAACTATTACTAACTTTAGATATTTACTACACACTAATAATTGTATTTACAGAACAATCATCCCAGAACTCTAAGAATGGTGTAATTTCTTGCAGACGACAGTTCCCAAGCGAGTGCGTATGTTTGAGTCCGACACGGCCTTGTCTTGTGAGCTGTTTGGGAGGAAATCCTGAACAAACTGAAGCTGTTTGTTCTCTCTTTGTCAATGACAGGTTTTTATAGACTTTTACTATTGACAATTGCACGACTTCTGTTGGCCCCGCGCGAGCTGGATAACCCTGTGCAAACAGGTGTATGTACACACGTTCACAATCTGTTCAATACACAATTCTGCTCAAACTCAATGCAGCGGATTCAAGGCAGGCATGTCTCAGCTTTAGTGTAAACGTGATATGAAACTAAGATGTAGCAATTTATATTCTGTGTCTGTCTGCAATTTATGTGAAAGAACAGCTTTCCTCAACAGTTTTGGGCCAGTAAACTGTGTGTGGTGCACTTTTCTTTGCAAAAAAAGTGCAATTAGAAATAGATTTCAAAGGATTACAATTTACCAAGTAGCTTTTTGATAAGCCTTGTTTCACCCCTTCATGAGCAAATCTTTTCAGATGTACTGCTAACGACAAGACTGCAGCGAGAGGAATACATGTTTTTGACACATTTTCAAAGCTGAGATATGTTTCTGGAAATCTTCAGTCATTGGTCATCAACAATAAGTAAGAATTTTCCCATTGAAACATCGACCATTTCAAAATTCGAAAGAATTCAGGCTGAAGCTTAACACTTTTTTCCACCTAACCCTATTCATAAATTCCTTCTACAAGAAGTAACAAATCCGCAACATCCTCAATATATCACAGCATTTAACAATATAAGTGTGTGAGAAATCTGTCTCATTTTTCTATACTAGTTTTCAAACACATGCATTTTTAGACTTGTCAAATTTCAATTAGCTTTTTAGTGAAAATGAGTGATAAGTAAAAGTAGAAGACAGCTTGTTTTTAATAAGTATAAAAAGTATATATTAAGTATGTTGTGGTCTGATTTGTTCACAAAAATGTTCCTTAAACAAGACTAGTTTGTAGGTATAGTATCTACAAGGTCTATACTCGAGCTGTATTAGAAAAAAGTACTATGTGTATAATATAACTTTCAAATCATTAAATACTTTTATGATGCTTGCAGTTATCAGAATCAGAATCAGAATCAGAATCATTTTTATTGCCAACGTAAGTAACGGGAGGTCACAGACTTGGAAATTGCTTTGGCTCAGTGCAACAGTCAAAAAGAGATAATAAAAATAAGAATAAAAAACACTTCTAAAGAATAAATTTAAATTTAAAATAGAGTTACAGTTACTATTTACAATATACAAGTGCACATGGTGCACACAATGTAAGGTGACAGCAGTACAGTGAAGTAAAGTGACGTATGATGGGCAGTAAAGTGACTTTATAAAGGGCGGGGGGACAGGTTAAGAAGTGTTCAAGAGTCCAACAGCAGAGGGGAAGAAACTGTTCTTGTGGCGGGAGGTTCTAGTCCTGATGGACCGCAGCCTCCTGCCTGAGGGGAGTGGTTGGAATAGTCCATGTGCAGGGTGAGAGGGGTCGGCTGTGATACGACCAGCCCGGCCTCGAGCTCGGGCGACGTACAGGTCCTGCAGCGATGGAAGGCTGCGGCCGATCACTTCCTCTGCAGAGCGCACAATGCGCTGTAGTCTCTGTTTGTCCCTGACTGTGGCTCCAGCGAACCACACGGTGATGGAGGAGGTGAGGATGGACTCGATGATGGCCGTGTAGAACTGCACCAACATCTGTGCAGGCAGCTTGGCTTTCCTGAGCTGCCGCAGGAAGTACATCCTCTGCTGGGCCTTCTTGATGAGGGAGCTGATGGTCGGCTCCCACTTGAGGTCCTGGGTGATGGTGGTGCCCAGGAAACGGAAGGACTCCACAGAGGTGATGGGGGAGTCCATCACGGAGGGTGGGGGCGGGGGGACAGTGCTCTTCCTGAAGTCCACAATCATCTCCACTGTCTTCTGGGCGTTCAGCTCCAGGTTGTTACCACTGCACCAGGACACCAGCCGGTCCACCTCCCTCCTGTAGGCGGACTCATCGTTGTTGGAGATGAGTCCAATGAGGGTGGTGTCGTCCGCGAACTTGATCAGCTTCACGGAGTCGTGGCTGGAGGTGCAGTGGTTGGTGTACAGGGAGAAGAGCAGGGGAGAAAGAACACAGCCCTGTGGGGCTCCTGTATTTATAATCCGAGAGTCCGAGACATTCTTCCCCAGACGCACTCGCTGCTTCCTGTCCGTCAGGAAGTCAGTGATCCACCTGCAGGTGGAATCGGGCACGTTGAGCTGGGAGAGCTTGTCCTGGAGCAGGGATGGCAGGATTGTGTTGAAGGCAGAGCTGAAGTCCACGAACAGGACCCTGGCGTAGGTCCCCGGGGAGTCCAGGTGCTGTAGGATGTGGTGGAGGGCCAGGTTAATGGCGTCGTCTACAGATCTGTTGGCTCTGTAGGCGAACTGCAGGGGGTCCAGGAGGGGGGAGGTGAGGGACTTGAGATGGGAGAGAACCAGGCGTTCAAATGACTTCATGACGACAGACGTAAGTGCTACAGGTCTGTAGTCATTGAGTCCTGTGATCCTGGGCTTCTTCGGGACGGGGACAATGATGGAGGATTTGAAGCAGGCCGGGACATGGCAGGACTGCAGAGAGGAGTTGAAAATGTCCGTGAACACAGGAGTAAGCTCACTGGCGCAGTGTCTCAGAGTGGCCGGAGACACGTGGTCCGGGCCAGGAGCTTTGCGGGGGTGCAGCCTCAGGAAGAGTTGTTTAATCTCTTTAGCGGCTATTGTTAGGCTGGGGGCAGGGCTGATGGGTGGGTCGTTAGAGTAGTGGGGGGTGGGGGAGGGAGAGGTGTCAGGGGCAGCATCAAAGCGACTGAAAAATAAGTTCAGATCGTCAGCTAGCTTGTGGTCATCAGCACAGGGGGGGGCTTTGGGTTTGTAGTTGGTGATCTCCCGTAGGCCCCTCCAGACAGAAGCAGTATCGTTGTTACCAAACTGCTCCTGTAGTCGTTCTCTGTGCCGGGACTTGGCTGCTTTCAGTTCTTTCCTGAACTGATATTTAGCTGCTTTGTAGCCGCTGCGGTCCCCCTCCCTGAAAGCAGACTCCTTTGCTTTCCTGAGCTGCCGGAGTTTAGCAGTGAACCAGGGTTTGTCGTTGTTATAGATGACCCTGGTCCTTGTTGGAATGATGCTATCCTCACAGAAGTGGATGTATGACGTCACAGTGTCCGTATATTCATCCAAGCTGTCTGTGGCAGCTCTGAAAAGGTCCCAGTCTGTAGATTCCATGCATGCGCGCAGCTCTTCCACAGCTTCATCAGACCACACTTTGGAGCTCCTCACTGCAGGTTTCGAGAGCTTTAGTCTCTGTCTGTAAGCAGGAACCAGATGTATCATGGAGTGATCTGAGAAGCCGAGGGCTGGCTTGGGAACAGCGCGAAAAGCTCCGCGCACGGTGGTGTAACAGTGATCCAGAGTGTTCTCCTCTCTGGTCGGGCATTTGATAAACTGTCTGTATTTGGGTAATTCCTGGCTCAAGTTTCCCTTATTAAAATCCCCCAGGATAATAATCAGAGAGTCCGGGTATAAGCGTTCCATACACAGTACTTGCTCTGCGAGTGCGCGCTGAGCCTCGCGCGCGTCCGCGCATGGCGGTATGTAAACAGAGGCAAGAATGAATGAAACAATTTCCCGCGGGGAGTAATATGGTTTACAATGAATGAAAAGATATTCCTTATTAGTTATACTTATTATTATACTTATACTTATTATTATCCTGTGCAATTATGTTAAAACTGAGCTGTCATTACAGCAGAAGCAACAGAAGTCATCACTCTTCTTCTCGATGTTTTGGTTTTTCTGACGGTCAAAGCAAACTTATCTGCTGGCGATGCGACAGACACTGAGAGGAGCAATCATATTTTTGCCTTGGTATAAAACCTTATGAACGCTGGTCGTCAACAATAAAACACGTCTTCTGCTGCGACAAAATCCCAGGACCTCCTTATCTTCATTTCCCTCAGTACTACTTACACACAATCATGGCTATTACAAACCCGGGCGTATTCATTCTACTAATTAAGTCACTGCATAAATGTTATTTTTCAACAGCCGACCAACAACAACAACTGATCCAAACCTGCACACATCACCCTCACGTTACAAAAAAACAACCAGTCGTTATGTGCATATTTATTCACTGTATATTCTAATGGAGCAGGGCTGACAATGCAGGTGTGTGGCATTAAGTGCGGTGCAAAAGGAGAGCTGTGAAAACACAAGCACGGCACAAGGAGCGAGGAGAAAGACACGCAAGGGCTATAGGGCCTGTCAATGGGACAGATCATTGATGTCAGCAGGGGGCTCAGCATTTGGGACAATAGACCCCCGACTGATGCAAACCCCCTAATACCCATACTCCTATTTCACACATCTTTTCAAAGCACCTCTCCCCCTAACCCTCCCTCCCTCTCTCCTCCTCCACACTGATTGCTGCTGGCCTCACAATAGCGAGAAAGTGCAAGAGGAGCGACTAACTAACGCAGGAGCCATCGGGACACCTTTTCTTTGTGTATTGGGAGACAATGGAGGACATCTCAGAAGGAGTAGTAAAAGCTTCCTCTGTCCTGGCAGGAAGCCGTTTGGAATGACGGCGGGCTCCTGGGTAGTTGATAAATGGGTAATTATCATGTGATCACGGAGATGGTGTTGGGGCTTGTAATGAGAGAGGGCCGAGTCGCAGTCACAGGTGAAGTGCTGGTGACACACACAGATGCAACAAATGGCCCAGCGCTTACAGGCAATTAGTGGCACATAGGGCTGCGCGATAAAGGAATCAAAGCAAAATGGCAATTTCAGTGGACGCAACTGGAGCTATATGGATTACATTATTTTCTTTAACAGCAAACAGCAAACAATGAGATTTAGAGATCTTTTATTTGTCCCACAGTGGGGAAAATTCAGTTACAGGAGTAAGGAGCCTACAAGTATAAATCTGTATACTATTTTGCAATGAAATATACTTGTAATCGTACATCTGGAGATAAATATGTAATACACTCTAGTGCAAGAAGCTCTGTAATCTAATTGCATCGAATGGAACCGCTCTAATATTCACAGTGATAAGAGCTATAGTAATAACTGTACATGTTAGCAGCATGAGATACTACTGTACATGTCAGCAGCATGTGATACTACTGTACATGTTAGCAGCATGTGATACTACTGTACATGTTAGCAGCATGTGATACTACTGTACATGTTAGCAGCATGTGATACTACTGTACATGTTAGCAGCATGTGATACTACTGTACATGTCAGCAGCATGTGATACTACTGTACATGTTAGCAGCATGTGATACTACTGTACATGTTAGCAGCATGTGATACTACTGTACATGTTAGCAGAATGTGATACTACTGTACATGTCAGCAGCATGTGATACTACTGTACATGTTAGCAGCATGTGATACTACTGTACATGTTAGCAGCATGTGATACTACTGTACATGTTAGCAGCAGTTGATACTACTGTACATGTTAGCAGAATGTGATACTACTGTACATGTCAGCAGCATGTGATACTACTGTACATGTTAGCAGCATGTGATACTACTGTACATGTTAGCAGCATGTGATACTACTGTACATGTTAGCAGCATGTGATACTACTGTACATGTTAGCAGCATGTGATACTACTGTACATGTTAGCAGCATGTGATACTACTGTAAATGTTAGCAGCATGTGATACTACTGTACATGTTAGCAGCATGTGATACTACTGTAAATGTTAGCAGCATGTGATACTACTGTACATGTTATCAGCATATGATACTACTGTACATGTTAGCAGCATGTGATACTACTGTACATGTTAGCAGAATGTGATACTACTGTACATGTTAGCAGCATGTGATACTACTGTACATGTTAGCAGCATGTGATACTACTGTACATGTTAGCAGCATGTGATACTACTGTACATGTTAGCAGCATGTGATACTACTGTACATGTTATCAGCATGTGATACTACTGTACATGTTAGCAGCATGTGATACTACTGTACATGTTAGCAGCATGTGATACTACTGTACATGTTATCAGCATGTGATACTACTGTACATGTTAGCAGCATGTGATACTACTGTACATGTTAGCAGCATGTGATACTACTGTACATGTTAGCAGAATGTGATACTACTGTACATGTTAGCAGCATGTGATACTACTGTACATGTTAGCAGTAGTTGATACTACTGTACATGTTATCAGCATGTGATACTACTGTACATGTTATCAGCATGTGATACTACTGTACATGTTAGCAGCATGTGATACTACTGTACATGTTATCAGCATGTGATACTACTGTACATGTTATCAGCATGTGATACTACTGTACATGTTAGCAGCATATGATACTACTGTACATGTTAGCAGCATGTGATACTACTGTACATGTTAGCAGCATATGATACTACTGTACATGTTAGCAGCATGTGATACTACTGTACATGTTAGCAGAATGTGATACTACTGTACATGTTAGCAGCAGTTGATACTACTGTACATGTTAGCAGCAGTTGATACTACTGTACATGTTAGCAGCAGTTGATACTACTGTAAATGTTAGCAGCAGTTGATACTACTGTAAATGTTAGCAGAATGTGATACTACTGTACATGTTAGCAGCATGTGATACTACTGTACATGTTAGCAGCATGTGATACTACTGTACATGTTAGCAGCATGTGATACTACTGTACATGTTAGCAGCATGTGATACTACTGTACATGTTAGCAGCATATGATACTACTGTACATGTTAGCAGCATGTGATACTACTGTACATGTTAGCAGCATATGATACTACTGTACATGTTAGCAGCATGTGATACTACTGTACATGTTAGCAGCATGTGATACTACTGTACATGTTAGCAGCATGTGATACTACTGTACATGTTAGCAGCAGTGATACTACTGTACATGTTAGCACATGTGATACTACTGTACATGTTAGCAGCATGTGATATTACTGTAAATGTTAGCAGCATGTGATACTACTGTACATGTTAGCAGCATATGATACTAATACTACTGTACATGTTAGCAGCATGTGATACTAATACTACTGTAAATGTTAGCAGCATGTGATACTACTGTACATGTTAGCAGCATGTGATACTACTGTACATGTTAGCAGCATGTGATATTACTGTACATGTTAGCAGCATGTGATACTACTGTACATGTTAGCAGCATGTGATATTACTGTAAATGTTAGCAGCATGTGATACTACTGTACATGTTAGCAGCATGTGATATTACTGTACATGTTAGCAGCATGTGATACTACTGTACATGTCAGTAGCATGTGATACTACTGTACATGTTAGCAGCATGTGATACTACTGTACATGTCAGCAGCATGTGATACTACTGTACATGTTAGCAGCATGTGATACTACTGTACATGTTAGCAGCATGTGATACTACTGTACATGTTAGCAGCATGTGATACTACTGTACATGTTAGCAGCATGTGATACTACTGTAAATGTTAGCAGCATGTGATACAACTGTACATGTTAGCAGCATATGATACTAATACTACTGTAAATGTTAGCAGCATGTGATACTACTGTACATGTTAGCAGCATATGATACTAATACTACTGTACATGTTAGCAGCATGTGATACTAATACTACTGTAAATGTTAGCAGCATGTGATACTACTGTACATGTTAGCAGCATATGATACTAATACTACTGTAAATGTTAGCAGCATGTGATACTACTGTACATGTCAGCAGCATGTGATACTACTGTACATGTTAGCAGCATGTGATACTACTGTACATGTTAGCAGCATGTGATACTACTGTACATGTTAGCAGCATGTGATACTACTGTACATGTTATCAGCATATGATACTACTGTACATGTTAGCAGCAGTTGATACTACTGTAAATGTTAGCAGCATGTGATACTACTGTACATGTTAGCAGCATGTGATACTACTGTACATGTTAGCAGAATGTGATACTACTGTACATGTTAGCAGCATGTGATACTACTGTACATGTTAGCAGCAGTTGATACTACTGTACATGTTAGCAGCAGTTGATACTACTGTACACAGTACTGTACTACTGCAGCAGGTTGTATAATATATACATGTGGCTTTCCCTGTGTTTAGAGCTCCTTTAGAGTGGGAAATACAAAGATCACTGTAAATGTAAAAAGGCTAGTCTGCTTGAGTTAGTATTTCTCTAGATAGGGGCATTATGACTGTTTTACATGCTAAAGGAAAATGTCAGATTTAAGCACGGTCATTTACTTTCAAAACTGAAAGAAGAAATATCAATGGTAATCTGAACAATCACACATACGTAGTTATTTCTTAAATATCCTGTAAATTGTGCAGCACCAGTGAAATCATGTCGCAGCTTTGTTATTGTTGAGCTATTAAAATATGTCATTAGAATCAGTACAGCAAATCTACAAGTCCAATGTTTTGTCTATAATGAGATCTACAGGGTATCATGGTTTAAGAGAGCAGACGTATGCTGCAAAAGGGTCGGAGAGATATGCAAACATTTCTCGGCAGCCATAAGCAAAACATCTTGAAAAAACTAATCACCAGGAGAATCGAGGGAAAATATACTTCAACATCCTGGGCAGGTCCAGGGGAAATCTGGCAAAAACCCAAAACAGTGAGAAGAGGGCGAAGAAGGCCTGGCTTTGTGGAGTGTGGACGAGGGAAGAGGGGTTCAAATGGATCCATGCATTCAAGCAACAGTTACATAACGTGTACATTAAAAACTAGGCACCAGATAGAGTACAATCTGCCAAATTACAAATTGGGATAGAGTTGGCACAATGTTCTGTATTTTTGTGTCTTAACTGTTAATTCTCTGATCTGTGTTGCCGATTTCGACGGCTTTGTTAAGTCCTCAGCCACCATTTAATTGAAATGGTGGCTGAGAAGGCAGTAACTTCTAATGACTTAATACATAAAACCCTGAAATCTCATATTCGCAAACATAATTTCATAATCAGGGTTATGGTAAGTAAAGTAATTAAAGACATTTAAGGTTGATTTTTTCACTCTTTTTTCCACAAGGGCTCGATCCTCTCTTTTGCCTCTAGTCCAGTCCTCTCCAGCGACCAAACACAGACGTTTTTCTTCTATTTTTGCCAAAATCACAAAGAACAGGTGTAACGTGCTAATTGACTTGGGCATGTGAGGCAATTATGAAGGCTAACAGAAAAATAGTGATGTAAATCATTTCTTTTCATGCATATTACATTTTGAACTGGTAGAAACAACAATATTGTGACCATTTGATATTGCGTTGAGTGTTTAGTAATTTTGAGTTCAATGTACATCAAACATTCATTATCAAATGTCACAACATAGAACTTTCTAGGAAATCCTTCATTGAAGAAGCTCTTTGGCTCCATGGTCCGAGCTGAAGAGGAACCAGCCTTAGCACCACAGCCCTTGAGCGGCTACTGGCCTCCACTCAAGCAGACCCCCTCCTCCTTTACAAGACCCTTCAGCAGTGGCCTGGTTGCTAGACAATATGCCTGGTTATGTGGGTTATGTAAAGACCCTCCTGCTCACAAAAGCCAGTGCGGCCGGCTGTTATGTGCCCCTCTTCATTGGCCTGAGTCAGTTAGCAGAAGAGCTCTGCCGCTGACACTCCAAGTAAAAAAACGTTTGCTCTTCAGTGTGTTTACCAAGAGCCAGGGGAGAAAAAGAGTCAAGGAGAGATGGACCGTTGAATTATCTCCTGTTTGCTAATTTAACTTTGCCCCATTCACAGAATCCACTTATTGGAGGTTAAAACAACTGCCTTGTTGACATGTAGCTATATTAGAGGTTTAAGGAGAAGTGAGTGTAAGTAACCCAATCTTTATAGGGAAACACTTAAAGCTGCTATTTTGGTACTGAGAGCCTATTTACAGACAGGTAAGGCCAGGTTTCTCGCTGACAAACAGCCACTAAAATATATATAAGACTTAATTATGCTCAAATATAATGCTTCATACAGTATGTGTCCTTTACGTAACATGAAATAAACAAGTTTTGTATGTTATTGTAATCAACCTTATCCCCCAAATATCTATTTTCAGGAAAAACACAGAGAGAATATTGCATGAGGTCAGTATCAGTAGATTGGAATGGTTTACATTTATAATGACAGACTTGCTGTGAAGAAAATGGGCCCAGATAACAAGTTTCAACATTTGGAGATCAACTATAAACTGTTGAGATAGAAAGCTAGATAGACAGATAAATACTGTATCCACCCCCGAAGGGAAAATTCAAGTTCCTTGTAGATAATGGTGGTGACCCGTGTTTTAAGTTTTACTCATCCAGAACTAAATGTTCAGACTTACACGTCAGCAGGTTTGCTTAGTTAAACATTAGTGTCATGACACACTTTCAAACTCTTGGTTCATTACTCAATGCCAAATGGAACTTTATTTAGGGAAAAAATGTTCCCCACAAAATAATACTGCTAATTATCTGTTTTATGATAACGCTGAAGAAAACTTTAAAATGCTTCAAAAAGTCATGTTTATGATTTTGTATTGTATTGATTGATTGAAACCTTTTAGATAATAAATCAGAAAAATATAATAGAGCACTTATTGTGAGATATTTCGAATAACGTGCATTTTCTTATACTGTATCAGCATCTTTCAGAAGCCCATTTGCCAAAAGATAAAACAAGGATAGTGTGTTACGGCAGATGGTTGTGTCATTCTACATCAGTCTTATTGACTATACCTGTCACAATAACAAATGCTAATGAACAATTGTGACAGATACGAAAATATACTTTCCACAATATAGTCCCAGTTAACCTTCTAAAAGTTCTAAACTGACTTCTTTATTCACAAACACAATCTAAAATAAGCTAAAACTGTATCATGTTACAAATACATTAGCAAATATATTTTTCCCACTATATATTTATTTATGAATATATTCTACCCCAAATACAATGTACAACCCATCCATAATCAAACGCTGAGCCTGTAAACAACACCATTTGTATCATGTTTGTTACATATTCGTCTGAACAGAAGGGAGTTGAAGGTTTACATGCAGCCCCTTCAGGCAGTGACACGGCGGTCAGCCACACACCACCGGTGGGTCCGAGGGCCGAGCGCTGTGGACCACACTGCGTTCAGGGCCTGGGCTTAAATGCACCAACTTTGCTTCACACACACGCAGCTGTTGACCTTAGCCAACCACAAACTGTTTCCTAATATACTGCACAGGAGTAAATCCATCATGACAGGTATGGCCGCGCAGACGCCCAAATCTGTGACACCTGTGACGGCTTCACATGGAAACATCAGTCCTACAGGGCACCTTTAAAGATCATCTCATTGGATTAGCAGATTATAAACCAGCAGTACAAATCATTTCAGATCAGTCTTCCTGAAAATGTGAGAGAGGCTTCTACTCTGACAACGTTTAAATCCACGTCAACAGTTCTGTCTGTCTTTTGACTGTGATTATTTGTGATTTTAATACATTTTGTGATTTGAATATTGTTTTTGTCAAGCACTTTGAGTCACTTTGTGTAAGAAATGTGTTATACAAATGTACTTGCTTTGCCAACTTGTAAATCTAAAGCATATAGTTTTCTGAGGGGATCCACTATACTCACATGTTGTGTTAATTCTTTGCTTGGAATGAACCTCTGTATGATATCAAACATGAATCCTTACATTGGGCTAACTCGCCTCTCCACAAATACGCCCTGTAACTTGTCATCAGAGTAGATGAATAATTTCAACATATTGAAACATGGAAAGGCTCCAGGAAAAACAACATACACAGTAGCTACATACTTTTGAACATTGGTGTGGTACTTGGGAGGCAAGCGCAGAGTATGGACGGGTGGGGGTTGCCTGTTCACATAAAGAGCTGGTCCTCTTTGGGGAGGGACAACAGACTGAACAACACACCCCCAGAGGACACAGGTAGATTTGAGGCAAGGATGGGTAATATCAGACCCTCCAGGATTTCAATTATCAACTTATAATCAGTAACTCTGCAAAATAATTCTCATCTGCTTTTTGCCCATCATTGCAACTTTCAAGGAACAAAACACATGAAAATTGAGCAAAAATAGTCAAAACAAACGGGTAGCTTCTCTAGTGTGAGCATTTGTTTAGCTCGCTGTCCACCGCCAACATCCAATTTGATACATAAACATTCTTATCCTTCACTTCCCATCCTTATCGGTCCTATCAACATTGTAGCATGTAACAGTTGACATGTGATTTTCATCCAATGCCTGAGTTTGTCCGACCTTTGGCTCAGCATGGCTCGTTTATAAGAGTATAGAAATGCGGCAACAGCGTCAAACCATTCCGTTTTGTGATTTGGAGAAAAATTCTTGCAAGGACCCAAGCAAAACACAAACCATCAACCAGGGAAGTTCAACCATTCACCTTTTAAATTTTCTTCTTTTATGAGACTCCCATAAGACAACAAGAAAGAGAAATGTCCTCAACTCAACTCGGCTTTCACCAAAAAGCCCAAACATTAAAACCCAAACAACATCTGAAATGAGTTAATACATGCGCAGTAAATGAGATCTCCCCCGTTAAATATTTGTTATTTTACTGCAACTAGATACTGTGTTAAGACTAAACCCCAAACTGTGTATAAGCAACCAAGTTTGAACCAATTGTCTCCCACTAATTGAAATCTTTTGCTTGCTCCAGACTTTCTCCTCCCCCTTCATTGAGATATCTCCTCCATCTCCAAACACGCAGAGAGTCAGACGGATCGGAACTTACTTGAGCGCTGTCATCCAACCAGCGTGCAGTACAATCCCTACATGACAAGTTGCAGCCTGAGAGACAGACAGACCTACATCCATCTGGCCTCGGGCTCGGGACAATCCTACAGGAAGCCCGCAGCGTGAGCGAGCGGGGACACACATGAAGAGGGAGTGGGTGTGGTCTGCAAGGGGGAGAGGGGGGTTGGGGGTGTTTGCTGCTCTCACCACCAACAGAGTGAAGCCTGCAAGAGTCTACAGAGAAGCCGGAGAGAAAGTTGTTCCACTGAGCTTGAGAAATGGAGGAAAACCAGTGCATACCACAGTAAAGTTTTAAGAATAATAATGTTTTAGACTCCCCCGATCTGTAAAAGTGACTGTCTTTGAACCACTGATTGTAGAGCTGGGTACCACTTAATCAATCAGTTGTATCGGTACTGAAATCTGATAAAAGTATTGTTAATAACAAGAATTTGGTGGATCTTGTAAAGAACATTGGGGAAAGTTACCAGATTCTTATGAAAACTAAGTGTTAAAAATCATTAGAAGTATTACGCATTATGATTCTGCCTTAATTAGACATGATAAAGACATATATATGTGGCATCTCCAGCATGCAAAGCCAGATCCTGTAAGACCTCAGAAGCTACGCAGGACAGGGCCTGGTTAGTACTGTGATGGGAGACCACTGGGAACACCAGGAGTCACAGTAACGCGGCTGTAAAGTGGATCCTTAGGCAAGACACTTCTCCCACATTGCCTACGATTGAGTCTGGTGTGTGTTTGAATGGTCGGTGGTGGTCGAAGGGGCCGATGACACAGACTGGTTGCCTCGTTTATCACCACCGTGTACAGAGAGACTGAATAAAGCCACGTGAAGCGATGCATTAGTTCCTTATTTATAGTTTAGCATATTGTTCCCCACTTAACAAGTAAGTGAGATGATGACTTTCTTTTTTTTGTTTTCAAAATAAATTACCTGTTGCAAATACAGATACGTGGTTGTAAGTCAGTTACTTCTCAAACTGTGAAGTTTGGTCAAAATTAATCCTTGAAGCCCCTTGTCATTGGTTTAACTATTCTGCTCCAGCCAATCTATTAAAATATTTAAGTTTATGCCAATAGGAGGGACTGTTTTAAATATATTTTGTTGAAAACTACTTACTGTGGATGATAGTACAGTGTCCCATTGTCAGAAATATACAATATTTTAAGTTGCTAAAATCACCTTTAAATGAGCAAAACACTATAATACAATCTTTCATTCCCTGTGTAGCTTTTTCAAAACAATTGAATCCAAAACCGCAGGTGCAGAACATCGGCGTCCCTCCTCCCTGCCCCGAGATCCACACACCACCGAACATTTCCTCTGTCGCCCAATATTTCTAATGTGCCTGTTTTCTGTACAGCTGGAACATTTTTGTGTGAGGAGCGACTAAAAGCATAGGAGTTACAGTCACTTATAAAAGCCAACAAAAGCCCCACTCTGGATCATCTAAAGTGCACACACTAAACATTTACAATTGAGCTGGACAGTAACAGACCTCACATTGAAATCACATCATCCACCTGTATTTTTGTCAGCCATTCCTCTACAGTCTCCCCCCTTATCTCGTAAAAATAGGAAATCATAGATAACCTATAGTAAACAGAAACAAACCTCAAGATATGTAAATCTTACTGCAAATCGTAAAGCAATAACAGTCTCATCATCCTCCTCTTCCTCCTTCTCCTTCTCATTTGTATTGACCTTTGTAGCATTAAAAACATCTTCAACAAGTTTCAAATTTCACGTGATCAAACCAGTCTCATTAAAGGTCATATTTAAAGCACAATGAAGGACCAGGAGGTATTCTGACTCCCGCCTCCAGCCGCAGAGAAAGTGGAGAATCTGCGAGTCCCAACCTGCTGCTCATCAGATTAACACAAAGCATTCTGGGAGCTTGTTACTGACTGTTAAAATGATGTTATCAGTTTGAAGAAGGGATAATCCGGCTCCGTGATGAAGTGTATCACAGGTCATATATCCTGTAAATCAGGCGCGTCCAAACCTTTTAGTAAGAGGACCATTTTAGTTAACCAGACTAGTCCAGGGGCCGACAGCAAAAGCGTTTTGACAGGATCAGACTGTTCTCAGCATAATTGCATATAAACTGCATATTTCACAGGTGTTTGCTATCTCACCACAGCTACATTAGCATCATATCTGAAATTTTGGTACATTGTGTCAAAAACAAATGCCAGTATATACAGTATATAAAATTACAGCGCAGCCAATATAGTTGTTAGGGTTAGGGCAGATTATTGAGTTATCTGCTGATACCCCCCCAAACAAAGATAATGTACATCCTGTTCGATAATCTAATCCTTTCTTTTAATGTTAGAACAGCCCAAAATGTAAAAAATAGATAGAGCCTTTTTTTTTAACCAAAATAATGTACAGACAGAATGTACAGAAATTGAATTTATGATTGGAGCAACGGATATCATTGCAGCGATATTGAGCCATGATATTAGAATAATGATCTCAAACATGCGTCACTCCCTAAGCACACTTTGGAGTAGGTCAAAGAGAATGGAAAACAATACTCAAACGTATCTTACAGATTCTAGACAACTTTTCAGACAAGCAGGGCTCCAGACTCACATTTTTGTTTGTCTTCTGCGTCAGTTTTAGAGGCACAAGCAGTAGATTTAGTGGAGCATTTTTTTAATGTAAATGATTTTGATTTAAAAAAAAAAAACACTTGCACCAGAGCCAATAACAGCGACAAAATGCAGCCAGGAGCCTCTTTTAATTATTCACTGATGTAAATACTCTTTAAAAATGAGCAGCTGGGGTCTGGGAACGTACCGAGTGCCAGTGTCTTGTCAGAAAGCGAACACACAGAGTCCCACACTGTCCAAAAGAAAAGTGTAGACAGATCTGTTTTGACCTGCCTGTATTCAGTAGAAGACAGCCCAATAAACCGGGTCTAAAGGTCCCAGCATGGTCCCAGTCTGTGCCCCCTGCCACAACACAAGCCCATAGACTTCCACAGTCCTTTCACTGTCCACACCTGTCGGCCCTATACAGTCCTGGCCTCGGAACTGGTGCGAGCAGGTGCATTATTCTGCACTCCTCGCTTTTCATACTATTGCATACCGATGGATCAACAATAAGATTAATCAAGATGAGAAAAAAAAGCTTTAAACGCTTGGATATTTGAAATGTAGAATAGTTGAATCACTAGAAAAGGCATGTCCAAACCAAGGCCCACGAGCCAAATGCGGCCCTCAGAACTATCTTGTTAGTCAAATGTGGAAGAAGCTGATTTGAACATTACCTCATAGGGATGACTTGTGTTTTAATGTTTGGATTTTGTTTGGATAAGAGAAGTGAAGTAAAAGTAAAAAAATATGAATCTAATTGAGAGTAAATGTACAACTTCTTGCATCACCATTCCAATATCCTCCTTAAGCTTAAATTCTAGGCCCAGGTCCAACGCTTTTATCACACGTGCATAATCTGACAAAAAAACACAGCAGCGCTAGCAACATAAAACTCACACACAACATAACATGAGCCGGGAAGGGCCCATGTTGAGTCGCGTTCAGACGAGCAGGGGACCACTCACTGCGTCCGGGGGATTTTTGGGCTTGATGTAACCTCTAAATACAGTTCTGAGTTTACGCGCTAAGCTAGGCGCCTCTAGGTGTGCATTTCTATCGAACGGGTTCGAGATAAATCCATTTGCTAGACTTTTAAGGGGTGCTTATCACTTTTGCACTTGATAAATGAGGCCCTTCTAGTTGTTTTTGCGTAGTTCATACTCTCTTCTCAGGTAAACATAGAAGTCACTACAATTGTATGGGCAGAGAATAGGGACTACCCTGCACACCTAGACCTAGTGTTACTTCCCAAGGGCCCATACATTAATCAGCTCTTCTTGTCTCAGTAGTGCTGGGTTTGTACTTTGGAAAAAATAAGGCCGAAACAGTCAATACGAGTTGTGCTTACACGATTATGGGGAAACCGGACTGTGGCACCTTCATCGACATGCCATGGTTTGCATCAGTTTTGCTTGATTGATTGGAACAGGACAAGGCCAGTTATCCAATTCTCCCACCTCCCATGTACATGCAGAAAGTCTAGAAGCTGATGAGACGGGAAAAGAGTGAATGAGGAAGAGAAACGACCCCAAGTCCTGCAGCAGCTGTCACACAAACGAGTCATCATCAAAGCATTCGTCTCATGCTGAGTCCAGGTCAGTTCTAATCATGGTACACCACACTAGGACCTTATATAATACAATATCAATGAATACATTCAAGTTGCAATCAAACAGGAAATCAATAATGAATTAGAATAAATGCTAGGATAAAAGGCAGTTTATCATTCAGAAAAACCCCAGTTGTAATGACGTTGTCTCTACATTCCTGCCCGCAGCAGCTCAGTCACGGTGTCAAAGGCTTCACACCTGCAGACCTCAGTCACAACATGTCAGGAAGTCCTCTGCACTTGTCCCTGTGTGTGGCCCGCAACACCAACGAACCCCACATTATAACATTAAATTCACATTGAAACATGAATGGAACACAATAATAATAAACCACTTTAAAACCATGTGTGGGTATGCACTCAGTTATAATAACAGTCAACACATTTGCAGATCAGACGTATCAATAAAAAGTAGTAGGCTTAGTAGAAACCAGTGACTTCCTGTTCACACTCTATAGATATTTTATGGAAAAATATATATGAATCACAATTAACTAGCGATCATAATTCCAAGCGTTTATTTACTTACGGTCAAAACCAGCCTGAGGAGAATATCTAGCTAGACATGAGTCTTTGTGGACAGCAAGATTAATCAAACAAATCAGAAACATCATCTCAAATGTTTTCAATTATTTTTTCCCAACTGAAAACAAAAAATCCTTTTGTAGAGAAATTTCAGAGTAAGCCTGAAATAGAATTGCTATAAAGTGGTAAAACATGTAAAAAAGTATTATGCAGATGATGTCATGAACGAGTTTCCAAATTAGTTCATGATTTATTTGGGGAGAAAGTAGGACGATCTCAAGGACATCTGTTACTTTGATTTCACGGCATGAGATTATTATTTTGTATCTCTCTCAATAGATGGATAGATGTAATTTATCAATCCTGAATTACAACATAAAAAGTCAATAGTAGGGATGCACCGGCCCTTTTTTCAAAACTGATCCGAGTATGCGTACCTTAATTTGAATACTTGCCAATACCGAATACCGATAAGAGTACTGCATTTTGTTATCCCTGGGAATTCATAAAACTAATACTACAACAATAAGAACATGATTGTCACGAGGTGAGATGATGGAGGACTCAAAATGCAGGAATTCCAAAATAATGGTTTAATGAAATAAAAGATCAGGTGAAAACTAAACTCAAAATCCAAACAAAATACAGAACCAGGAACACAAAATCAGGAACAGAACAGAAGTTGACAATACAATGGACTAGCAACAAGGGGAGAGAAGCACAGGGTACATATAGACACACAGAGACACAGGTGAAACACATCAGGGCAGGGCAGACAATCAAGACAGGGGCAAACAGGACAGGAAGTACAACTAAAACCAAACCACAGAGAACAATGTCAAAATAAAACAAAAATACAAAAATAAAACCCACACCCTGACAATGATTTAACAATTAAACATCTTAGCAAGTCTTAACAGTCAACAAGAAGAGCCACTGTCATATTCCACTCAGACAAAGAAATAGCTCCGGTGTTGTACTTCACATGGTGGTGAGTTTTCAGATGTTTGATCCAGTTGCTGGTGTTATACGTGTTTGTTTTGGACCCACCTCATGACAGTTTGGCCTTTCACAATGTACAGTCCGCTTTACTCTTGTCACTCTCGTTATTGACCCGATACCCAATACCAACATCGGTACCGGTGCATCCCTAATTGAAAGGTACCACACTGTCAAGTCAACAATCATACATTTTTCTTCCTTGTTCCTTAAGTATTGTTCTGTATTTAACCAAGATTGTCCCACTGAAGTAAAAAACGGAGCACCCGGAGGGAATATTCAGACACGGGGAGAACCACCCCTATCCCTGATGCCCCCATATCTGTTCTTCTTTTAGCGTATGGCATAAGTACTCCCACACAAGTCCGTGGTCTCGTCTAAGTCTGGGGACCCTCCGCACTGGGCTATTATCGGGGAGCAGGAAATGACGCCCCACCTGGTGTAATTAATGGGCACAATAATATCAGTGAGGAGGGGTCTGTACATAGCAGAGTGGTTCAAACGCAGCCAGACGTCCCCTGGGCCTGCTTAGAGGGTCAGCGCCGCTACCACGACCAGACCCTCTCGTCTTCTCTTGTAAATAAAGACTTAATGGTTTACAAGCCCGCCAATAACCGTAATACCTTCAGGAAGAATTAGCCGTCAGGGGCAGGAATAAAAGGAGACTGCACTCAGGAAAGAACATTTTAAGTTTTTTTTTGGGTCACTCTTAAGACAAAATGACCTCCCCCTAAACAAATGCTGCATTTTGTTTCCCTGTAGTATGTGCAAGTGTGGACATGTGTGCGTCATTGCCTTTTTGCTCAACATAACCTCCAAACTCAGAGAAGATTTACACGCTGCTGCTGCTGATGTCATCTGCGATTCACCGGAAACCTCTGCTCCAAACATACAAGGACGCTGCTCAGAGGAGAAAGGACTTTTCAGGAACTATCATAGTTTCTTCATATCTTAAATGTCTATTAGGCTGGAAATAAAATTCTCTTTTATAGCTTTTTACTCATTCAAAGTTTGTTGTTACAGAATTGATGCATTATTATAATTATTGGAAATTTAATAATCATTGAAAATCAGATAATAATTGCTAATGCTAATGAATATTGGAAGAGGATCAACTGAACTACTCAGTTGATACAAAGAGAAATTCAAAAGCAGAAAGTGTTATCTTTTCTTTTTTTTCTTTTTTTTAATATATATTTCTAAAATGGAAGCCACCTCCTCTGTTACAATATAATCTTATACCTCTGGTCACTTAATTATCTGCACTGTTAAATGTCTATTGTGTGTATTTATATATTTGAATTATATAAAGATTTTTCATGCATGCCTTTAAATCGATTTTTATCTTACTTACTGTATAATTAGTTTGCAACATATGCCAAAGCAAATTCCTAGTTTTGGACTTCCTGCTACTTACAATTGAAAAACAAAAAATTCTGATTGTAATTTTTTGTTCTGATCTTATCAACTGAAAATCAAAATAAATGTTTTCTTTTTTTTGGGCACGAGCAGCTCATTGTCTCAGCTACTTTAGACGTGGAACTTTATTATAAAACCTGGAAAACAAGTTGTGGCGTCATAACTAGTATGGTTTTTGTCACGGAGAACACGGATCCCCCTGGTACCAAACGCATAGAGTGTATTCATTAGAACCAATATCAATCAACCAATATCTCTGGGAGCAGCGAACGCCCCTCTCACACATCACAGTGAGTGCATCAGAAGTGGAGAGTGGAATGGCGGCAGGGCAGGGCAGAACGCTACTTTGAGCTGTAAATGTGTTCCAGCAGGAAAAGCCAAAGCGTGGAGCAGCAGACTGAAGTCGGCAACTTTCCCCTACGCAGCACCGCCTCCTCTCCCCCTCCCTCTGCGGCCCACCCAAGAAGCAGCCCATGGGCATAAATTTGAGAGGCTACGGATTTAAAACAATCTGGATCTCTCTCCCCACATGCACACACACACACACACACACACACACACACACACACACACATACACGCACACACACACACTGCTGCAGTCTGTGCCTTTTACTCACTGCAGTCACCTCTTTCCAACAAAATTCCACCAGTAATGAAAATTCAAAGCTTTTTCTTCACTAGGAGCCAGTAATATTATTTTTCTAAAGCTGAGAAAACATAAAGTAGATGCATAAAGTTTGGAGATTTAGTTTTGCAATAGAAAAAACAGTCAAGGATATACCACAATTTAGAGAAAAATCTGATTTGAAATAAATTTAACTACTCCAAAAGTAGTATGGGTCAAAGTTGAGCTGCTTGAGGAGGTAAAGTGATCACAGGCGTTGGTCTGTCTGTTTGTTTATGAGAAACATACTCAACTAGTTATGGGAGGATTTGGACAAAAATGATTCAAGGCGCCCAAAATCCCTGTCTGGCTACGGGATTATTTGAATAAGGTATGAAACTATACGCCTCTAGGAAGGGGTCTGTGCTCTACGAGTGCTTTTGTAGTTTGTGTTTTAAATCACAATAAAAGGACACCAAACTATTTGAATAGATTTTACAGTATGTTTGTCCCAACATTAAGAGTTTTATCCTGGTTTTGTCCTCTCTTTGTCCCTTTACTGCCATAAAAAATCAATCTAAAGACAAAACTAGTGATAGAACCAAGCTGTTTTGAGAACGAGAAACTACTTGAATACATGGTTGTGGTTTGAAAGTTAAGGAAAGCAGCATTTCAGATTTATGGAGCTAAAATCTAGAACAGTCTTCCTGAAAATGTGAGACAGACTTCTACTCTGACAGGGCTGTTAAGCTGTGCATAAAACTGTAGGACAGTATCTTCACTCTTTTGAATGTACTGTGATTATGGTTTGAAGGCCTTTTATGATTTGAATGATTCTTTTATTTTGTTAAGCAGTTTGAGTTGAACTGTGCTAAACGCATAAACTTGCCTCCAACTCCAACGTCTCTTCTTCACAGCACGTTGCAGACAGGACGTCCTGAAGCGCGGGCTGTAAATTGGCCTGGTTTGACGGAGGGCAGAGGTACCTTTGACCCAGGGCAGATATCTGTGTGAGAGTATCGGTGACCACGACGCCTGCATTTGGCTGCAGCGGCAATAAGTCATGTATGTGTGTCTCCGTGCATGTGCCCACTTCCTGTTATGGCATCTGATCTGGCTAACGTGGCATTGGACAGCTTCTCCCAGTCCTCACATATGATAGATCGTGCACACACATATATATACGCACACACATATATTTATATATACTATACGCATACAAACGCACTCTCACACACGGCCACACACACTAACACATGTACACGCATACACGCGCACACACATATATTTATAAATACTATACGCATACAAACGCACACACACACACGGCCACACACACTAACACATGTACACGCATACACGCGCACACACATATATATACGCATACAAACGTACACAAATAAACACACGTATAGACACACACAAACACATATACGCATACACAGAGACACACACGCACACATACTGTATAATCCTACACACACAAACACATGTAAACACATACAAAGGCACACACACACACGCACACACATAAATGTACGCAAACATACACACGCATACACATGTACTGTATATACACACACACAAACACACACACACACACGCATACACAGAGACACGCATACATACTGTATACGCCTACACACACACACAAACACATCTATACACATACTCACAAACACACACAAACGCAGGAATAGAAGCGCAGGGAGACACTCAGGCACCAGTTGGATGTGAATAAAAAGAGGAGAAAAACTGCGGAAGGACAAAAGAATCTTAAAAACAGATCGGCGTTCCTGCTGCTGCTCCCAATCGCTGACCACTTTAGTCCATTCTCATAAACAAGCACAAAGAAACAACAATGTCACGGCGGCGAGGGAGGTTCGGCTCTTGTTGGCAACTGTTTTAAACGATCATGCTAACGGTACGGAAAGGCAGATCTATCGCCCCAAACAAATACCAGGATTTACACCCAATAAGAACAAGTCTGGAAGTATTAGCATCTACAAATTTACAGCAAGAAGGTCCTGGGTTTGATTCCAGACAGGGCCTTCTCCCGGTGTCTCTGTTGGTTTCCTCCAGGTGCTCCGGTTTCCCCTACCACTAAAAACATGTACAATACGAGGCTTCAGGTCTTTGCCGTTTGGCTTCTCACCATTTGCAGAGTGTGTGGAGTCAATGGAAAATATGGGTACTCCAAAACAAAACTCCAAAGTAAATCTCTTAGAGTGACTTTGGTCTGTCTGGTCTGATTTACTACTGCAAGAATTAGATTACACATACCAGATGAAATTCAGTTGGCATGATGCATCATTTCTGAAACACTGGAAATATCTCTTATTGTGAGAAATAATGATACACATGACAAACGTTGCAGGTTTGTGTACAATCAGCTTTAAAGCATATATTTTGTTCTTGATATAATATGCAAGAGTAGAGATTCTAATATCGTTCACCATGGAAGCAAAAAAAAAGCTATTTTAATGGAACCTTTATATAATCAGGAAGTAGCATTGAGATACACAAACTCTTTTACCGGATAGACCCAGGGTTAATGTGTGGAATATGTGTATACAGTTTAATATACTTTTGTTCAGCACTTTGAGTTGCCTTGAGTAGGAACTGTGCTATACAAATAAGCGTGCCTTGCCTAGTTTCAACCAGGATGATGATGTCACTTTAAAATATGAATTTATTTATAAACCATTTTCTATGACAGTAAGTGAAATCATAGCTAAATAAATGTGACAACACAGGTATTTAATAATATCACAGAAGAAGTCAAGGATACAAATACAACTCAGTTAGCTTCGTTGTTGAGAAGCTGAGAGTGTGTGTGTTGTAATTACACTGATGATGATGGCAGTGACCAAATGCACTGTTACCACGGCAACGGCACACAATAACAAACACCGCCCCCGATCACTGTGAGTCACGCAGCACTTTCTATTCCTCACCCAGGTGCACAGGTCATACGGCCACGATGCAGGGGGTGATGTACACAGGATTTTAAAACACATAATGTAAAGTGTGTGTGGCGGTTTGTGCAGTTAATTCTAGAAATCAAAACAGCGAAGCAGCGTGGGATGTATTGATATTTGTCGGTAGATGCTGAAAATAGTGATCGAAAGTATGGTTTGGGTTCTAGATTGTTTACGTGCCTTTATAATTTTATTAAATGATTCTACAGTTCTATTGTGGACTCTGAGGAGCAGCTGGCGCCCAGGGTCAGGACTAAACGTGGGGAGGCAGCGTTTTAGATTTATGCAGCTAAAATCCAGAACAGTCTTCCTGAAAATATGAGACAGGCTTCAACTGCGATAATGTTCAAGTCCAGGTTAAAAACAGTCTGTTTACCGACTTACAGACTGTATATTCACTTTTTTAATGTACTGTGTTTATTTATTTAAGTTTTTAATGCCTTGTTTCTCTCTTATCTCGTTAGGCACATTGATTTGCATTGCGTATGAACTTTGCAGTACAAATAAATGTGTCTTGTCTATACATAGTTCCCACATGACGTCACTACATACGGGGATTTGCCGACCCGGCGCCATTTGTCTTGGCATTCTGTGGGCAAAACAATAGAAAAAGAAGCTGAAACGTGTTAATGTCGTGATAAAGTTGAAAATGGTCATCTCCTGCTGGGTCAATGGATGTTCAAATCGTGCCGGAGGTTCCGTTAAACTTGGATTTTACAGTATACCCATCATTAGACTTCATGAATGTGAGAAGACTAAGCTTTTGTCAGAACAACCACGAAGGTTATGGCTTGCGAAGATAAACAGGCAAGAAACTCCCTCAAAACACGCAAGAATATGCTCGGAGCACTTTGTGTCAGGTGCGTATCGTATCTTATAATGTGTTGACAGACGTAATTTACTCAGTACTAACTTGTGTATGCTGATAGCTGGTAACTTGAGAGTTTCATTATTTAGCGTTAGATTACTTTATTATGAGGAGGATCGGTGTCGCGTCCGAGGCTCTCGAGGGCAACGTAAATGTATTAAATAGATAATAATAGTTCTATGGTGGGCTAAAACAATGTTCACAAACAGCATTGCTTCTGTAAAAAGATCTGTGTCATAAAATAAACTGCTCTTTACGCCTGGAAAAATCAGTTGCCCACCATTCACCAAAACATACGGCCAAAAACGCGGAAATAAACAATAACAGCAATCCAGAGTGTCCGTGTGGCATTAGCATTAATTAAATTAATTGTTAATATAATTAAAATAATTAAATGGAGCTCCAACTGGTATTAAATCTAAAGTTTTTGAGAAATGTTTGCATTGCTTGTTAATTTTTGCTGCATAATTTGATCAAATATGTAAAACATGTCCGTAGCACGTTAAACTGTGGTGCCATTGTATTAATATACAATTATTTGCTCAAAAGTTGCCCTTTTTTTCCAATTTGCGTTTGAATATCTACATTTATTCTCATTCTTCTGTTTAATGGAATGCACAAACACAGCAGCGTGCCATCAAAGATGGCGTCTCCGAGGAGGTCATGTGACATTCATTGGTCTGTGGGAACTATGTATTGCAAATACAAGAATTTCAGTATGTAAAATCTGAAAAAATTAGAAAAAAAACGACTAAAGAAGTTGGTATTGCCGCTGAATTGGACATTCAAGCAGATTAAACTCAATTCACAGGTTTAATATGTTTTTATTGATTGTGAAATATTACAGTGATTCTTCTTTAGTTTAAACTTCATTTGTAAGTACAGTTTGGGTCAAGTACGTAATGATATTTAACCACTTAGCAACCACCAACCCGCCGGCGGGTTGTTTTTATGTTTTTAAATGTTCTGCTGGCAATAGCAGATGTATTTTGAACACCAAACCCCAAAAGCTGTATATCATTTTAAAGCTTATTTTCTTATCTACATTTACATACAAGTGTAAACTACATCAGACTTTGCATTCAAAAGATATAACACATAATGTGGGCACAAAATAAATCAATTCGGAAATAGTTCTTTACCTTTGGGCTTGTGCTGTACAAATAAATCAGCTCTCCTCCCAGCTTGCAATACATCATTCTCTTTGGAACAGTCCAAAGGAAAATTATATCCACTTGTATTTCCCAAAGTAAAATCCATTCTGCAGAAATAATCCAAAAATGTGCATTTATCTTTAGCGAAAAAAACGAAAAAAAAGAGCACAGATGTTACTCTTTCACTTGTAACGGACTTTTAGCTTTGTTTTTCACCCGAACATCTGGTATCTACGTGTTCCTTAGCTCCTTATCTTTCAAATGAGACTACTCCCGAAAAGCTAGACCAATTTTTGGGTCTGCAATAGGTCCCGCAAATAACGCTAGCGCTGCTGTTTGCGCATTGGTGACTGATCTTGGGTGTTGTGATCCCAACTTGTTTACGTTTACTTCCGGGATTTACGATTGACATGTCCTTGTAGCCAATGAGGAAAGCTTTCGAACAAGGGGTGGGACAATGGTGTCCTGTCTTATCTTGGGCCTGGACCATTGTGCGTACTGGAAGATAAAAGACGCTCTTGAATCTGCAATGAATTTACACTCATAAAAAAATAACTTTGACATTTAAAAAAGAAAAACACACATAGATTAGTAACTTATAAGTACCAATAATGAAAAATATTGTTTTTATGATGATTAAATGTAAGTAAAGATATTTGGCACAATTTGGCACACTTGTGCCAAATTGTGCCAAATGTGCACTACTTGATGAAAAGGAGAAACTGCATAAAAACTATAAAACTTAGAAGTCTGAAACTTTAGACAGTTGTTGTCAACAACACAATGAACAGAGGGTTTGAATATTGTGAACTTACAATGAAGTATGCCTTTTTTAGGGCCTTTAGACATTGAAAATGTTAGGCGAGGCTAAAAAAATTGGGGTTTTTTCCCTAACTTCAAAGGATGCAGAGGAAAATAGGAATGACAAACATTATTTTAGTGTTTTTTTACATAAACTAGAAGGCTCTAGCTTTAAAATGATGCATCACACAAGCATGTGAGATGTAAGATGTGTTTTTAAATAAGCAAAGACATTTGGGTATGCCCAACCATTGTGCACGAGCCAAAATGAGGCGGTTGTTAAGAATTTTCCACGACCCCTGTTTCGTCGATCAATTAGTTGACTAAAAATGGGGCGTGGAAAATTCTAGGCCTGGCATTTGTTTTTGACTTCAGCCATAGTTACTTCACACACAGTGGTGCTAAACTACCACTGTAGCCACAGCTGACCTGGGGCAGACTGTCTGAAGTGTGGCTGCTGCTGTAGTGGTGGCTTTCCTCACATGAGTTGCCAGATCAAATACAAAATGCTCTTTTCTGATACGAATGGTCCCTACCTAAACAAAACTGAACTTTTTAATCACAATCATAATGTTAGAGAATGTGTGATTATATATTTTGCCAAAACCCTGCCACTATAACTTGAATGGTATAGGTCCATATTCATGACCATATGCTTATCCATAAACCATGAGTGGAAAAAATACCTTATCATTACTACTCTCACAAACGGCAAAGAAATAGTAACTTCTGCCAATTTATGTCTAAGCTAAAAGGGATTTAGCAGATTTTCCCATGACTGCCACATTTCCTTCTTGTTATGTTTGCCCTTTGACTGACTCAATTCAAGCCTTAATGCCTTTGGCCTCTGGTGTCAGCCCACTACTTAGTAAGAACCCCTCCCTGGACCACTCTGGGCGTCATTACATGTTCTCCTGGATATTACTTAATAGTCAATAGTCTATTCAAAATCAACTGCTTTAGAAAACACTGCTGTTTGGGGAATTTGGGGAAGAGGCTAAACTCAAAACAAAAGATTCAGCAAAGGTATGTGTTTTTTGGGGGTTATGAGAAAGATGGACTTATTTATCAATGATCAATTATTACAGTTAATACCTAAAGTGAATTAGGTTTATCTGAGATACTAATACTAATACTAATTAAATACTAATCACCAGAGGTGTGGACTCGAGTCATGTGACTTGGACTCGAGTCAGACTCGAGTCATGATTTTGATGACTTTAGACTCGACTTGACCAAATATAAAAAGACTTGCAACTCGACTTGGACTTTAACATCAATGACTCTGACTTTCACTTGGACTTGCGCCAATTGACTTGTAAAGACTTGCGTAACCCGGGCCATTTTTACCTTTCTCCGCATCTCTCTTTCTATCTATGCCGTCTCTGAAGAAACAAAGCCTCGCGGTAGTTGTAGCGCTCGCGAGAGAGTTTGAACGTGAGTTCCCCGCAGTTCGCGCAGCAACACTTCCCTAAACAAGCGGACTGCATTCACCGGTGGGTGTGTTGTCTAGGGGAGCTGGAAATGAGCGAGCTGCAGGTATTTATCGCGACCTAACGTCATATTTTGTTCTACAAACCGTAATTGATATGCTTTCACTACAGGCGCCTCATACAATTGAATCGACGCAGTTGTCACACTGTGTGCCGTGTTTTAAAGAGGAACTGGTGAGTCAAACTAGCGCTAGCCTGCGCTGCTCTGTTGGCTCTTTCTTATATTTTTCTGTGTGGGCGCCGAGGCCTATTATTATGAGTATGTTTTTGCTGTGCTCCTCCTGCTAAAGTTTGCATACATTAGATAGTTGTTTTGATTATGTGCACTAAGCTAGATTAATATTTGCACTATTGTTTATGGTGCATTGATATGAGAATCAGTGCTTTGACTGATTGAATTAATTTATATGAGACATTTTATTATGTAATGATATATTGGTAATTATTAGTGGGCAAAGCTCCCACTGAAAGATCAAGGCTATGCTCACACTCAGAGCAGCCGTCCTCCTGTGGACTCACCACCTGCAGAGGGTCGGTGAGGGGCTGGTGCTATGAGACTTGGGTGGCATCTCTGATTGCCACCCCCCTGACCCAGAAATGGATTAAAGGGTAGAAGATGGATAGATGGATATTGGTAATTATGAGATATGGCTAATGCTGGTCCAGTTGATGGCGAGCTGCCCCAGGTCCAAAGCCTAGACCCCTCATACTACCCCTATTCTACAGTAGGACATTTGGAACAATAACCACTACGGACATTAAACTGTCATATATAGATACAGGTCCTAGCCCAATACTCATATTCATATATGCTGCACTTGCTACTTCCCATTAAAAACCCCAAAGATAAAAAGTATGTTGACACGGACTGCTCTGATTTTATGTGTGGTCTGTGCATGTGTAACTGAGCCTGCATCTGGCACAACATCCAATTAGATCACGTAGATAGTTTTGATTTATCAGCAGCCAACGACATGGAACAAACTGTTAGTCCATGGGTCAGAGACCAACGAGAATGCACCAGCAAAATGATTCCTAACATTATTTTGTTTGCCTACAAAAGTACGTGGAGACCAACAAGAAACAAATCGCGGTCAAAAAGACTCGAGAGGACTCGAAAGTCAAACCGTAGGACTTGGGACTGACTTGAGATTTGTTGGCCTTTGACTTGGACTCGACTCGGGACTTGCCTGTCTTGACTCGTGACTTGACTCGGGACTTGAGGGCAATGAATTGAGACTGACTTGTGACTTGCTAAACAATGACTTTGTCCCACCTCTGCTAATCACCCATTTTAATGAGTCTTCCCTTTGACCTGAGTAGCTTACAAATATTCCTAGCATTGTCTTTCTACCAAAGTAGTTATAAAAATCATTAGTTCATTGGTTTTACTGTAAATAAACTGAATCTGAATCAGCGTGGCCATTTAAGTAAATAGTGTGTAATTGCAGAGATACACCCCTGTCCAGTTTATTAACTTGGTCTACTATTGTGATCTCCAAATCTCTTCATGATCGTTGATTTGCCAACAATTGCCTCCACAGATACCATGTGTTCCAAAGATCATAACACGACTTAGTTTAAATGATCAATCCAGAGCAGGACAATAGTTTGAAAACAGAGCGACCTCAGTCCAGTGAACCCAGAATAACCTGTGAATACCATCGGCTGACGGGCAGTGGGACGTCTGACCATTGCACTAAAACAGTAGAAGTGCTCAGAAAAGAGACACAGGATAAAACGTGTGTCCTTTGGAGCATCCTCTCTGTCCTGCCTCCCCTGCCCGGTCCCTCACTCGTTGCGAGCCAAGTCCGGCACAGACAGACAGCTGCTATTAAACCCTGATTGTTTCAGGTTCAGTGAGTGTGAAAGGGCCTGATTGAGGGGCTGTGATCCCAGTGAGGGTGGTCCGAGGTGGGGAGGGGAGTCTAAGGTGGAAGGGGGGTCAGCAGAGGATTGCAAGGCATCACGTGACACTGGTTTCTTGCTGAGCGGCCCAAAATGGAATCTGGACAAAAACATACCACTTGTTGCTGCCTGCCGGCATCGTGTCTGTAAAATGCATTAAAGGTGCAACGCATTACTATAGTATTATTAACTAGAAAAACACTCCACCAAGAGACGCAGTCCCATTCCTGGAGTCAGATCTGGATCAACTCCAAATTGGAATAATTTGTTCCTTCTCCCATTTCAAAGTTCTGCTGAACGACGAGTGAAAATCTGCCCATGACATTATGAGTTGTGTTGAAAACTAACTCACTAACTAAAAGACAGACACACAAACCCTGTGGATTACATTCCCTTCCTGGTAGAGGTAATAACTTGATTCAGTGCTGCAAGATGACTAGAACATTAAATCACAATATGACTATAGCAACAATAATGTTCAAGCTTTTCACAACAAGGCAAATTTATTTGTATAGCACAGTTAAGTTCTTAACAAAACAAGAGAAGAAACATTAAAGCACCTAAGGCATAAAGTAAAAAAAAAACAATTACAGTACATTACAAAGAGAGAAGAAACAATGCTTCAGATGTATGCACATATAAACAGAACCTGGATTTGAATATTGTCAGAGAAGAAGCCTGTGTCAAATGTTCACATCTGAAATGCTGTCCTCTGGGCACCAGCAGGAGGCCAGTCCCTGTGCTCCTCAGAGTTTGAGATGGTTCATATGGCACATGTCAGGCCACGGAGAGACTTTTACCCAAGCAGAGCTGCTTAAAAGTCAAAACCTTCACATTCTAAACTACAGGTGATTCCAGTATTAGCACTTCATCAATTCTGTTTTATCCCTTTTCTAAAATCTTTTTTAACATAAATCCAATCTTGTAATATCAGCTGAAACATCAGACGCTGAAAATGTTGACCTCAAAAATCATACAAACGCCATCTCCCATTATTTACCAAATGAAAATCAGTTCTAATATGAAACATGATTGTATTTATCATAGCAACCAGATTGCATCATTGCTTTTCAAAACACTTCATACTGCACTGGAAAAAGCTCTGATAAACACCCTGGGCCTTCCCTCTGCTCCATTTGTTTAAGAAGAACTCCCATTAGAAGCCTTTTGGCTTACACACTTTATACACCGCAACCAGAGCAAGGAAGCACCCTGCGGAGTCTTTCACACCTCACCAATCGACAAGTGCTCGTCCCTCTGTGCCAACACCTCTCAACATGGAACAGGCGAAACAAATGAGAACGTGGAATTTTAAGGTTTAAGTAGAATTTAAGGGTTCATCCTGTCCACGTTTTTCTACTCCCCCTAACTTTTACCAGGACTGTGTCTGTGTCGTAAAGATGCTAACTTTTATTTTTATTTACTAATTTTTCACATTTTAGTGATTCACAACAATAAGCCATTTTTATAACTTGCATGGACCAATACACACAAGTATGACCATCAGTGGAAGCTGGGGTGTCTAACTTTCAAACCACAAAAATGTAATTATATATGTAATAAAAATCCATGCAATTAGTTCCTGGATCAAAAAGTTTGGTTCTATCACTAGTTTCCACATATCTTCAGCTTTTTCAGACAGAAAAGTGAAAAAAGGACCTCTCTCTCTATATCACTCAGACCAAAGCGTCAAATAGCGACTCACACAAAAGATAACATGTTTTCTAATAAAATGAAAACAGCATGTTGTGGTCTTATTATTTGTTTATGACATTTTACTTTTACAAGATTCTTTCTGTTGGAACAAACATGTTGTTATTCATGAAGACAAATGTTAAGAACCCCAGCTCCAAGTACAGTAGAGCATTTAAAAAAAAAAAAGATAATAATAATAATAATGAAAGAATCAAACTTTAAAATATGCTTTTGCAATCTGCACTGGAACTAGACCAAAGCTGCTCTATACAGAAACAATTCTAAAGATTTTTCCGTAAATTTGTGGTTATTTAAATGTGCCATTATTGACACGGCTAATTAGTCCTTTCCCGCATAACTAAGCTCCCTGTAATACGTTTAGGACCAGTGTGATAAATCGCTTTCTTACGGTTGCTAATAACCCATGTTTGCTGGTGATGATGCTCTCATTCTGTGTGAGAGCCTGAGTAAACAGATTGTGCGTTTGTGTGCTCACCACTTCTCACTGTCACTGTGGAAGAAATAAAGCTTTGGTTAGTCCATTGAGTCCAGTGTTGACGCTATTTAGTCCCCACACATCCCCTGCACTAAGGCCTGCTCCTAATCTCCGCACATTAGGGCTTTCGCTTACTGCAAAGATTAGATAACATAATGACAAAAAATAGGAACATTCAAATGTGTAAGAATGTGCAAAGGAACAAACATATACAACCATAAATACAAGTAGTTTGGCAAAGTTGAAGCTATTGTGGCATTGGCAGAAAATGTACTTTACGTAGAACCACACCACTATTAAATGATCTAATGTTTGTCTTCAGCGGGCAAATAAGATAGACTTTATTGATCTCACACTGGAGAAATTTACATGTCACATTTGGCATGGATAGAGTCACTCAGATTGTGCAAAAGGCAGAAGTGTGCAAACAATATAGTGTATGTGTGGCAATTAAAGAAACAGTGGCAATAGTAGTGTAGGTTTTTCAGTCCTAGTGCATTAGTGACTTAAAGCGACTTATTGTACAGTCTGACAGTGGTGGGGATGAAGGTCAAGAAGCTTACAGAGCTCCCAAAACAATAACAATTATGTTTCTATGTGCATTTTCACATGTGTTTCTCTGTTCATTTTAACTTCTTCACTTGGAAAAGAAATCCTTCAAGAATGTGTTTTGGACTATGTTCCCTTAAGTGACTAGTGGACACATGTGCACAAACTGTTTGATGGATTTACATTCACCAATCAAGCATTTTTGCCCCAAGTTAAGCAAAACGATGCAAATGTGAACGCAGCCTCTGTCATTGGGAAAGATATTGGTACAACAAGCCCAGTAAAACTCATGGTTGCACAGAGGATGTCAGTCAGAGGATGTTTGTGGGTGTCCTAAGACAAACTCACATTTGGAAAAGATATTGGCACCTCGAGTATGTCAGGTTACAAGAAACAGCTGTTCCTGAGTGGCCCGGCGACCCCGGACTGCCTGAGCCAGATGATTTCAAAACGTAATGGCAGCAGAGGCAGTGAGAACCCTTATTCAATATAGGGGCCAGACAAGCGGGGCCAGCACCAGGACATGCAGCCCACGCTCTGAACGCTCACACACCATTAAACTACGGTTATTCTCAAAACTGACTTCAGTGAGATATCTATGGCTACTCTTATTGTCTTCATTTGTATTGTGTGTTCAGGATTGATCGTTGAAGTAAAGAAGAGGGATTTTAGAGTGTGTTTGGTCTTGCTGATGAATTGGTTTGTATCTTGTGTACAATAAGTAAATACATTTGTATAAGTTAGTAAATAAAATATATATGCAGTAATTAAGATTTAAGATCCATATGAGACATCCATGGACTACAGCATGAGATAAGTAGGTGTATAGAACTATGATGGCCGCAAAACATTGTTATAACTGTTTTATTTGATGATGGGTGGCACCACTATATATTCGGTTTAACAGTATTCATATATGTATAATTTGCAGTTTAAAATCCCATTGAGAAACGAGGCTTCTCAGGTGCACCACAGACAGCACTGTTAAAAAATTAGACAACTAGTTAAACACATGCACGCACACACACATACACCCACCCACCCACCTACACACGCACACACACGTTACAAAAGTCTGACAGTGAAACGGGACTAACGATGCGCACATACTATAGGAAAACAATTCCCCCTGTTCACAGGCCAAACTTGAGATCAACAACCAACCGATTAACCGAGAGAGCTCACCAGATCAATCGATTACCATAATAATCGTTAATCACAGTTCCTCACTCAAGACACAGCCACTGCATACGCGTGTGTTTGACAGACTCCACCAATACGCATTCGTGATAGAAGGTTAATCGACAATAATTAGTAACATAACACATATCTGATGGAAGTTGTAAAATTCATTAGATCAAACGCGAGACAGAGACATAGATGTGAAAAAATAAAAAAATAAAACAGGCTTAAATAGTGCTTACCGTAGTTTCATGCAGGGATGTTGCGCATTCAAACTTTTTTCTTGGGGCTTGTTCTCCCCACAAACCCGCGGCTCAAGAAAGGGACTGCGAAAGTTTCCAGTGAGGAGCCCCCCTCTCTGTCCGCACCGCCTATCTCCTCTCTCTCACTGCGTTAGAATCAGATGGAGATGAAAAGGGGGAAAAAGCCGCTTTATCATCGCCTCACTTCCATCGCAGTTATGTTTTTTCTTTTATTGTCACTTCAGGCGCACGGCGAGCAAAGCGAAGCCCATGTTGGTGCCTTGGAGCCCGGAGTGAGTTGTTCAGCCAATGCGGGAATGCTGCACCCCCTGCTCCCCTCCTCCTCCTCCTCAGTCTGTGGACCACCCCGAAACAGGAAGTTCACTTTTTGTTTTGCTTAAAAAAGAAAATAGTCCAGTGCTACTTTTCTTATATTCCAACTTTTTGCATCACACACGCATTGAAATAAAAGTTGGGATTTAAAATGAAAGTTTAGTCGATTAAGTTTCGATTCGAACGCATGCACGCACGGGTGGTCGATTGGTTAGTTGATTCAGAGTTATTAAAGAAAGTACGCGCGGTGATAGCTGATAGTAATGACTGTCTTTATGAAACGTTTCTCGGATGGAATAGAGTAGATATGAATGCAGGGGATGTTTGGGACATCAGAGCAGCGTGTGTGGCTGCAACATGTGTGGAATGGATGCTGCAAACTGCCCTCTTTCCCACTTTAGTGCGTCTCAAAACCCGGACTGGAGTTCAGCCGCGGGACCCGGAGCAAGGCAACAGGTTTTTAAAGGCAAGGCATGGCAGTGACAGCTAAACAATATACAAATACATCATTACTCATATTTACAGTCTATGATCATTAAACAACTCAAACGGAATCAGAACACTACATCTCACCTTCCATGGGACATTTTAGACTAAAAATCAACAATATGTATATAAAGTAGAATATATTATTTTAGTTTGTTTGTTGTTGGATATTGTTGATATTGTTTCTGCTATTCATTGGGGTTTTTTTTGTTATCTAAAATTGTTGTGAAAAATATATAAAGGCATTTCAAAAGTGCAAAGCATAAAAATGATAATAATAATAATAATAGTAATGCATCGGTTTTATATAGCACTTTTTGTGGACACTCAAAGACGCTCCACATGTTTTTATTCATTCACTCTATACACAGTGGTGACAAACTACTACTGCAGCCACAACTGCCCTGGGGCACATTGACAGAGCATGGTGAGTGTATTTGTATTGCACAGTACATACACAAGACATCTCAAAGTGCTTAACAAATCATCAATAATCAAAGTACACTAAAATGAGTGAAGATACAATCCATCAGTTTCATGCACAGCTAAACATACGGTTAGAAGCCCCAATATACATAAAAAATAGGGTTAGAGACCAATGTGTAAGAAAAAATAGCCTATACAAATATTTTAAGGTTTGAGGCCTGTATTTCTTCACTATTTTGAATGCACTGTGATTATTGTGTATGAACTATTCTTTACAAATAATCTTTACCTTATCTTGCTTTGCCTTCTCCATAACATATACTACTGTATATGTGTAAGCAAGATTTGCAATAGCAAGTGGCAACATTTAAAAAACAACTTCACTATGTTTGATTTACCTCATAACATTTCCCAGGCATAGTTTTTAATCATACATATTTCTACTTAGGCTCGACTGCATTCTTTGGCACGTAGCAGGATCACACTCTTGGTTAGAGTAAGTATGTACACACTACACATTATCCACAACATTGTAACAGTACATAAAGAATCTCTTAATCTTAATCTTAATCCTAAAGTACAACAGACTCTTTAGCTGTTTATGTTAAAGGCTGAATGAAAGCTGCTGGAGTGACAGGTGGTGGTGTAGGAATGATCCATGGTTCATTGACAACAAGCTGCTGACTTTGGATCAGGTTTTGTGAATGAGAGTCGGTTTTGTGAATGAGAGTCGGATTGTTTGTCTGGTCTCGGAGTCTGTTGTGCGGGCCCGGATCCGTACTAGCTTAGCCTAGCCTAGCTTAGCCTAGCCTAGCCGCTAACTCGCTACTATGGCGGCTGCTGTCTCTCCCTCAATCCTTTACTGCTCGAGTTGCCATATGGCGAGTCTAAACCCTGGATCCTTCTCTGAGGGTAGTGATAGATGTGTGAAGTGTAGTGTAGTCGTAGCTCTGGAATCCAGGGTCAGTGAGTTAGAGCTGCGTCTCCGAGCACTGGAGTCTCGAGCTAGCGCTAGCATTAGCTACAGCCAGGCCGTATCCTCAGGGACAGCGGAGCGCAGCTTTAGGGAAAGGCAGAGGAGAACTAGCGAGCCTAGCCTCCCAGCCCGTCCTCCGCAGCTGGGACAAGACCAGGATAGTGATGGCTTTGTGACTGTTCGGAGAGGGCGACGTGTTGTTGGTAGTTTCCCCATTGGGCCTCCTCCTGTTAGCATTTACAATCGCTGGGACGCTCTGTCCGGCTGCGCCCCCGCGCGGCCGGGCGGGGAAGAAGGCCCCACTGAGAGAGCCGCTGAGAGAGCTGCTGAGAGAGCCGATGGAGTCGCTGATGCGCTGGTAATTGGCTCCTCTATTGTTAGAGGTGTTAAGATCCCAGGAGCCACTGTTCGGTGCTTCCCTGGGGCCAGGCTTGGTGATATTGAAGGGAATCTGAGGCTCATGATGACCCACAAGCAGCGTTTCCGTCGAATTGTTATTCACGCGGGTGGTAATGACGTTCGGCGGAAACAGTCCGAGGTGTTGAAGCTGCAAGTCGCCGCCGTGTGCAAGCTGGCTAGCACAATGGCCGACACTGTCATCTTCTCTGGGCCCCTACCTAGCACTAGCAGTGCAGAAGCATTCAGCAGACACTCGGCTTTCAACCGCTGGCTGTCTGGCTGGTGCCCTCGAAGTGGTGTTGTTCATGTTGACAATTGGAGTGCCTTTTGGGGAAAGCCCGGTCTCATCCGCTCGGATGATATCCACCCAACGTTGGCGGGTACATCCCTTTTGGCTAAGAATTTGGCCCTGGCTCTAAACTGTTCTGCTCGGCTCAAATGACGATGCAGAACTGAGGCCCGGGTGCAGAGCTGCTCTGCCACAACCTCTGAGCCCCCATCTGTTCAGTTACTAGCCTCAGAGGCTAGTCAGATTGAAACTGTGTGTGCATGTGTGTGTGTGCCTGTGTGTGCTCAGTTACTAGCCTCAGAACCTAGTCATATTGAAACTGTGTGTGTTCCCCGCTTGAAGTCTAAAGCACTATATGCGAGGAAATCTGACCTAGGTGTCAGACACAGTAACTTAATAAAAGTTCAGACAGACAGAAATAGTTCTAGCGGTAGGGTTGTTAAATGTGGTTTAATGAACGTCAGATCAATCTCGTCTAAATCGCTTCTCATAAACGAACTTATTATAGACAAGGGCTTGGATCTGTTTGCGCTCTCGGAGACTTGGCTCCAACAGGACGACTACGTTAGATTGAATGAGTGCACTCCTCCGACGCATGTTAACTACCAGAAAGCCAGAGCTACAGGTCGCGGCGGTGGTGTTGCGATTATATCACACACCAACTTGGTTCTTAGTCCCAAAACCAACAACGCTTTTCACTCGTTTGAAAACTTAACACTTTCAATCACCTGTCCTGGGTGGAGAAAAAAAAAAGCAGTACTATTTATAGTTTTATACCGACCTCCTGGTCCTTACAGCGAGTTCCTAACAGAATTCTCTGACTTCATTTCAAACCTAGTTTTGGAATGGGAAAACATAGTTATAGCTGGAGACTTCAATATACATGTGGACGACAGCACTGACAGCTTAAACAAAGCTTTCAGCGCCGTACTAGATGGTGTTGGTTTTACTCAGAATGTCGAGGAACCTACTCACATTCATAACCACACCTTGGACCTTGTCCTGACCTACGGCTGTGATGTCTCCAATGTTGACATCCAGCGTCAAAGCTCGTTGCTGTCTGACCATTTCTTGATCACGTTTGATCTCGCTTTGGAGGACTTTCCTGTCCCGCAAGATAAAACCATAATGAAAAGAACCTTAAATGATAAATCTATCACAAGGTTCAAAGAACTAATACAGCCTATGTTGAATACTGCTGCAGGTGAACCTGTTCACAGCAGCTGCAGTCCCTCAGTCATTGACCAAACGGTGGACAACACTATGGAGTCTTTAAAATCTGCATTAAATGCAGCAGCTCCTTTAAAACAGAAAACCATTAGGATTAGATCATCGTCGCCCTGGTACAGTGTTCAACTCCACACTTTAAAACAGGACGTCAGAAAATTGGAGAGGCTATATCGCCACTCCCACTCGGAGCCTGTCCACAGGGAGTGGAAAGCAGGTCTCCGAAATTACAAGAAGGCCCTTCGCGGGGCTCGAACTCAATACTATTCAACTTTAATAGAAGCGAATAAAAACAACAGTAGATTTTTGTTTGGCACCGTCGCTAAACTCACAAACTGCCATAGCGCAATCGAGCCTAAAATTCCAAGCTCACTGAGCAGTGTCGACTTTCTCCACTTCTTTAATAATAAAATTACATCCATCCGTGACAAGCTGGAGGAGGTTGCTCCTGCTGTTAGTGGTGGACAGGTTGAAGCGGCATACGTGACTTCCCACTTAGACTCTTCAGTGGGCCTTAATAAATTCATGGCTGTGAGCCAAGCAGAGGTGATCTCTGTGGTCACATCCTCAAAAGCCTCAACTTGCATGTTAGACGCAGTCCCGACATGGCTCTTCAAAGACATACTTCCTTTGATAATTGAGCCTATCGTAAATATAATAAACGCATCCATACAATGTGGCTATGTCCCACAAGCTTTTAAAACCGCGGTAATCAAACCCCTTCTGAAGAAAACAAACCTGGACCCCAGAAATACTTACAAACTACAGACCGATCTCAAACCTCACTTTTATATCTAAAATCCTGGAAAAACTTATAGCTGAGCAGCTCCGCTGCCACCTGCAGGAAAATGATATGTTTGAAGTCTTTCAATCAGGATTCAGAGCTCATCATAGCACTGAAACGGCACTAGTCAAAGTCACAAATGACTTACTACTAGCTGCTGATAATGGACAAGTGTCAGTGCTGGTCCTACTGGACCTTAGTGCTGCATTTGACACAATAGACCACAGCATTCTACTGCAGAGGCTAGAATGTGATATAGGTCTTAGAGGAACAGCCCTTGGCTGGTTTAAATCCTATTTATCAGATCGATATCACTTCGTCAATGTGAATCAGGACTCGTCGCCTTATTCTGGAGTGGAATTCGGTGTGCCGCAGGGTTCGGTACTCGGACCGATTCTTTTTACTCTCTACATGCTGCCACTGGGAAACATTATTAAAAAGCATGGAATTAATTTCCACTGCTATGCAGATGACACACAGCTTTATCTGTCGATGAAGCCTAATCAGACAGATCAGCTAGAAAAGCTCAGTGCCTGCATAAAGGACCTTAAAATGTGGATGACTCTTAACTTCCTACTTCTCAACCCGGAGAAGACAGAAGTGATCCTACTCGGTCCGAAGCGCCTGCGTGACTCCCTCACTAACCAGATGGTTACTCTCGATAATGTCAGTATAATACCCAGTAACACTGTGAGGAATCTTGGAGTCATTTTTGACCAAGAACTCTCCTTCAAGGCTTATATAAGCCAAGCAACTAAAACGGCGTACTTCCACTTACGGAACATCGCTAAAATTAGGAATTTCCTTCCTAAAAGTGACGCGGAAAAACTCATTCACGCGTTTGTCACCTCAAGGCTCGACTACTGTAACGCTTTACTGGCAGCGTGCCCTAAAGCCTCTTTGAAGAGCTTCCAGCTCGTTCAGAATACAGCAGCTAGGATCTTAACAGGTACCAAAAGGAGGGAGCACATAACTCCGGTGTTAAAATCACTCCACTGGCTCCCTGTGGAGTACAGAATAAAGTTTAAAATCCTACTCTTAACATATAAAGCCATAAATGGCTTGGCTCCTTCTTATCTCCAAGACACGTTAGTGTCGTATCAACCAGGTCGAGCGTTGCGCTCACAAAACGCCAGACGTCTGGTGGTCCCTAAGGTCTCAAAGGTCACTGTTGGTGGCAGAGCATTTAGCTACCAAGCTCCTTTACTGTGGAATCAGCTTCCCATTTATGTTAAGGAAGCAGATACGGTCTCCACATTCAAGGCCAGGCTTAAAGCACTTTACTTTAATTTAGCATATAATTAGGTAATATATAATATGTAGTTATATATATTATATATATATGCTGTATTATGTTATATATTATGTTATATATTATTCAATAATGTATTGTGTTATGTTGTATATTATGTTATATATTAGGCTGTATGTTATTCTTTATTCAAGGCTAGGTTTAAAACAGTCCTCTATAGTTTAGCATATGGCTAGGAAGGTAAGACTCGGAGAAGGTTAAACTCCTCAGAGTGTTAGTCAAGCTGCATAGGGAGTCAGTTTGCTGGGAGAAGTATGGTAACTTGAGCACTATCCTCTCCTCCTTCCTACTTTATCTGTTTAGCATTTTTAGGATTCTGACTGTAGTTTGTTCATTGCTATTCACCCGTTGTCCCATTGTCTGTTTCATGGTACGATGACGGGATCTCTGAGCCTGGCCTCTTCCATCTACACCTGCGGACTGCCCCGCCCGACCCGCCTGGGAGTGCTTCAGTCCTGCACCGGACCTGTCCACGTTCAGCGTCCACTGGTCCACGTTCTGTAGCTAGCTTAGGTCCTAGATCATTAGCCTGTCCGTCCGGAGGAGCGGATCCCTTTCTCATATGGGTCTCCCTCCCTGTGGGTTTCCCTAGTTCTCCTCCAAGGTTTCTCACTTTTTCCCACTGGGTTTTTTAAGAGTTTTTCCTTGTCGATGCAGGAGGGTCTTGTTGGACAGTTAGTGTCCAACAGAAAGGATTGGTGATGATCAGGACACTTTAGCATTCTACAACATGTATGGACATTTTCTTCTGTGTGTGCTTTATATTCTTCATGTGTTTTAACTGTTGATTCTCTGACCTGTGTTGGTGATTTCAATGGTTTTGTTAAGTCCTCTGAGATGACTTCTGTTGTGACCTAGGGCTATACAAGAATAAATTGTATTGTATTGTGTATTGTATTGAGCTCCTCTGGCAGTTGGAGCGACAGGAGCCACGTGCTGCTGTCCCATATGCTCCACAGCTCATCATCGGTGCAGGATTACAGGTGAAACGGAAAGCAGTCCATCGTAGGGCAGACACACGTGCTGAGAGAGACGCCATCATGTACAATGTCATAAAACAATTTGACTCCTTCGCAAACACTTTACTATTGTGTGTTCAGCATTACCGTATAGCCTTTATATCTATCTCTGCAGTCTCCTTGTAATGGCTTCTCTGGCCTTGACAATTTCTGAATATTTTCATTATTATTATAGGATTGTAAAAAATCATAGTTTTTCTCTGGTGCCTGAAGATCCACAAATATCTCTATATCCTTATTTCCTTCTTCTCTACCTGGTTGTGTTTCCTTTACGCTTTAGGACCTGCTACTATACTCGCAACCAACTCTCAACAGACTAGTACCCAGGAACTTCCTTGGTAACCATGGCTTCAGCAGCCCTCAAATCACTGTCAGCTAGAATACTTTAGTACCAGTTTGGCCTGTGAGAACCAGGAAGAAAAAAGGGTCCCTGGTGTCAGTTAAATAGGACTGATGGAAACGATCAGAGGAGAGTTGAAGTACTATAGTTGGTGGAAGCAGGGCTCTTCTCCCTCATACATGCTTCCAATAATATTTCCACATTCATGTATTGTTTGTTGTATTCCGCGATTGTAGCGGGTACACTTTGTAATAAGATAAAAACAAAGTTTACAAGCTATGTTTTACACACTGCATTTAAATCTAATAATATTCTTAGATTTAAATGCATCTCCACATGATCTGCAGGATGAGTGAGATCAGTGAGAGAATCTTCTGGCCGCAGCCTTGAGGTGAATGGAGGAGAGTGAAAAGTTACAGATGTCTCTGAAAGCTCATCAGCTTACACTACACATGTCAGGCATTAAAGAGCATGAGCTGTAATAAGATGGTCTTTATTTTTAGAATGTTGGTGTAGTATGTTAGTTGGAAACATGTATGTTAGTGAAACCTATAATAACCGTAACTAATAGCAATTTAGTTTAAAAAAATGGAGAATGTTAATGGAGGACCTTGAGGAAACACGGTGGTGGTGGTGAGCTACGGACGGAGAAACGCTGTTAAAGTGCAATGTGTTCACAGACAGCACTCTTAAAGAGAATCAAAATCAGAATTATTTGTATTGCAATTGCGAATGACAGGGAGTCACAGACTAGGAAATTGCTTTGGTTCTTGGTACAAACAACTTATAAAAAATGAAAAAAAGGCATGCATAGCATGCATGAAAATAGAAATAAAATACAAAAAAAACAATAAAATAGAAATCTACATAACATTTGTCAAAATTACTACTGTATACAAGTGTAGGAAGTACACTTGAATTCTTAAAATTCCTATTATATACAACGCTGGAGTACCTAACTTTGAACCCACAAAAGAAATACCAAAGCAAGTTCCGAGCTCACATCTTTTTGTAATGTTTTTTTGAAATAGAAAATACCAGACCTCATCTAATCAGCTCATAGTACGTAAAAGTAACATGTGTTCTCTAATGATACAAAAGCAGCATATTGTGGTCTGATTTGTTCACAAAAAAGTTACTTAAACAAGACCCTTTCTGTTTGAAAAAAAACCAAAAAACAAATGTAATTGTGTAACAAGAAAGTGAAGCATTCCAGCTTTAATGAGAGCAGAGGATTTGGACTCTGAGCAGCTGGACAGCACAACTTACCCGGCCGAACCCACAGATTCTCTGACAGGATTTGAGTGGATTTGTTCTTCCATTGCAGATGGCTGTTCACATGTTTTCATCTCATTGGTCCGGGGTCTCAGAGCTTCTCTGCTGGGCCTCTTATAAAGGTGCACTGAGCAGCACTCCTATCCTCCGTCATGTGTGCATCCTGTGTGCATTCTGTACCGAGAGACTGGAGCAGTGGAGATACTGAGCAGCAGCACTTGGGGCATGGACTGGAAAGGTACAAAATTCTTATTTATTTTCACAGCAACAGCCTAGAATTGTGTCCTTTCTTCAGATGTAGGGCTGGGCGATATGCCAAAAAAGTAAATTCTCGATTTTATTTCCTGCTTTGGACGATTTTGATTTTAAATAGATTTTCATTAAACTCATCAAAGACAGACTTTGCCCTTAAAAATATGTTTTGATCTTTCAGCTAAATATCCAAGTTTCAAAACTATTTTTAATTTGTTTCCCTCAATATGTGTTATAAAAGTCTTGTACAGACTGTGCTGATATTGTAAGTATAATTCATGTGCTGCTGGAACTCTCACAATATCCTTCATTCGATTTCACGATTTTCACATTTTTCACAAATTAGATTTTTTCAAAAGCCGATTCATTGCCTAAATTCGATTTATTGCCCAGACCTATTCAGATGTAATTTTAAAAGAGATGTCAACGTTTGAAACATTTATTTTTAATAATACAATATTTTATGCACCTTATTTGTATTGTGGATTTTTTTATGGTTGCAAGAATAAAAGTTGCAAATCTATCTTTTCACAGTTCACTGCTGCAGCTTTGCGCTGAATCTGAATGAAAAGATGTTTAATTTCCTCAAGTAACAAAGTCAAACTATGTCTTGAATAATTAGAGCAAAAGTCTGAGTTAATCAGGTATCGTTACTTTACCAGAACGTTAGAACAAATCTACAAAAAACCAATCAGAAATGAAGATACAGTTACTTTCTACAATTAGGTGTATGTAAAGTATTTTTGTTGCACTATTTTACCTCTACACCAGAGGGCAGCATTGAACAAGAGACGACACTAACAGAAAGTGCTTTGCTTTTCACACACGCAACAATAAGACAACTGGTCAATGTTCACCATTATCTATTGTCCTAGATGAAAACAAATCTGCAGTTTGTGTTGCTCTCAGTTTTTATTGGGTTTATTCCAGTGTGTATAGTGTGGATGAAGATAAATTGTAGCAAAAAGAACAATGCAAATAAAATACATATATTATCAAACGTCACACTGATTTACCCCCCCCCAGTCACCACACTGCCTCTCCGACATTAAAACATGGATGGACCACGACTTTCTCAAACTCAACTTATCCTCACTGGACCCAGATCACTCCTCCCTACTGCTCTGTCACTCCCTCGCTGAACCTTGGGGGGCCGAGCCTTTGCAGCAGCTGCCCTCACTGTCAGGAACTCTAACCTAACCTAACTCTAACCCTAACCCCCACAAGACATCAGGAACTCTGAACCACTCTAGAAATTGGAATCACTGCTCAAAACCCAGATATTAACTGTTTATTTTATCTTTTTATTGTCGTTTCTTTTTAACCTCTTTGTAAGCTTATTTGAGTATCAAAAAATTACTATACAAGTACAGGGTATTTATTATTATTATTATTATTGTTATTAGTATTACTACCATTTAGGACACGTCTGAGTAAGAATGACCTGATTGTCTTGAGTAGCTTCAGCCTTAGAGAGAATTAAGTCCATGCAGGAAATGAAGGGAGAGGTGAGGAGAAGGAAGAGTGGTGAGGATCGCTGTTAAATCCCTGACCTGAGAAAGGCTTCTGTGAATGAGCACCCATTTTCATATAGCCGCACATGTCCTCATTAGTGATCATGTTGAAAGATTGTCAAAACCACAAGCAATAATATTCTCATTTATTAAAACGTGTCACTCTAGTTATATTGTAGCCACAGCTGCCCTAGATCAGACTGGCTGAGGCGAAACCAATGCGCCACCACACACTCTAAGACCCAATCCCAATTCTCTTTAGCACCTCTCCGCCTATCCCTATCTCACTGCCACTGTGTACCAGTCAAGCGTGATCCCTCATATGAACCAATGAAGAAGCTCAAAATAGGAGAACCCGCTCCAACTCACAGAAATGGTGTCACAAATTGTAATGTTTAACAGACATTTTATTCTGCAAGTTACTGGATTAGGATCAGCCTGTAAATGGTCTCACAGGAAGAAGATCTTGAGTTCTTGCCCTTGCCAACCTTGATCCTCTCTGTGAGTTAGCGTGTTTCTCCCCACGCCTGGGTGGGCCTTCTCCATCACCAAGATCGGCACCTTGCTTCTTCCACCAGCTAGTGTGGAGTGATTTCAGTGTAACTCAATTCAATTCGATTTATTCTTTTATAGCCCTAAATGACAACAGAACGGTTGTGTAAAGTCAGAGGACTTTACACAACCGTTGAATTTGCCAAGACCAATCAGAGAATCAAACAGTTCAAACACAAGAAAAAAAACAGAAAACACATCGGTATTGGTCCATAAGCAGCAGTTAAACAATGTCCATAAGTCTTGATAAATGTCCATAAATGCTGTTGAATCTCCTACAATGACAAGGAAAATCTCCAAACCCAGTGGGAAAAGTGAGAAACCCACATTGAGAACAGGGTCTGCTCCCAATCCAACTGATTTTCTTATAATCTTTGATACCAGATTGCATCGGTTTATCCTTAAGTATCCTACTTGTTAGAACATCTTAAATCATGTAGCTTGTAAAACCATGTATCTCTATAACCATAATTGGGAGCAACATAATAGCCAGAAGCAGCGCTCATTCTCTGCCTGTATATGTATTGTAGCAGCATGTTCTGTTATGGCGATGAAACTGTTGATGAACTCTAACACACTTTCAATCGTCTTTTGTTTGCCAGATTTATTAGTTGGGTGCGGTGCCAAAAGCCTGATCCAAACTGCATGTGCCATGAAGCATCAACGTGTGCGGGTGAGAACCATTTATTGCATAATGAAATGTCTGTAAGGCATTCAGAGTCTATAGTGACAAGCTTTAGTATACTCAGGTGTACGCAGGTCTCTACAGCAGCACAAGAAACATAATGATCCTACACACGCTGGGAAATTGTACGAAACTATTGATTTACTTGACTGACATGCCTATATGTCTAATCTCTGCTTGAGGATGTGGATTCGGGTTTAGTTATCATATTTATCCTAAAAATGAGCATGCAAAAAATTAAAAACAACACATGATAGAAAAATAGTGCATGTGTGGATTATTTCTTTATTTGATAGGGACTGTGCAGACTTGTTGTCACCTCGTAAATATGATGAATATGATTACGCCAAAGGTAAGGCAAGGCAAGGCAAGTTTATTTATATAGCACAATTCATACACAAGGCAATTCAAAGTGCTGAACAAAACAAGAAAGCATTAACATCATAAATAATCACAGAACATTAAAAAGAAAGATAAAAATATAAAATCCCTCAGTTGTACGCACAGCTAAACAGAACTGTCTTTAACCTGGTTTTAAACATTGTCAGAGAGGAGGCCTGTCTCACATCTTCAGGAAGATTGTTCCAGATTTTAGCAGCATGAATCTGAAAAGCAGCCTCCCCATGTTTAGTTCTGACTCTGGGCACTAACAGGAGTCCAGTCCCTGTGCTCCTCAGAGTCCGGGCTGGTTCATATGGGACTAACATGTCACTAATATATTTTGGTGCGAGGCCATGGAGAGACTTGTACACAAGCAGAGCTGTTTTAAAGTAGTGTTATAAATTATACTAATTCCCATCTGTCGTCCCAAGGCAGGTAACTCAGACCCAACAACAAACCCAAACAGACAAAATATACAGTGGTATTGATAAAGACAGATTAAGCATACTATGTTTTTGTAGTCAATACACAGACTTGGAAAGATTGGGGTGGGACTGCAGTCCAGATATAAGTGGACTGGAAAAGGGTTAACCGGAAAACTATGACACTGGGATGGATTGAACATAGATACCATCCCATTGTTTAGATGCTTTTCTGATGGTGAAGAGACTGCTGAGTTCTGCTCCCTCCTGACCTACTTCATTGGAGGCTACACAATACTTGGGTGGATATGGTAGGTCATTTAGGTTTAAAAACCCTTCACCAATGACTTCACGAAAGATCATAACGTAATGATATTAGAGGCCCTTTCATTTGATTACTCTCAACCAGCGCCCTCGTGTGGCAAGTGTGGATCAGTACTTCTATTAGAAAATATGCCCAGTTATTACAGGTTACTGCTATTGATGCTGCTACACAACTTACTACTGCCTTCACATTAGTGTGAATCACAACAAATAACTAAGAAATATAACTAAATACATGTAATTTGGTTGATCTGGTGGGACAGGATTCTCTGATGTTGTGGTTGTAACCTCAATGAATGAACATCATACTGTACATCATACAAATGTTTTGTTAACAACCTTTATCATTAACAAAGCACTTGATCGAAGAGTTCAGAGTAATGGTTGAGGAAAGTGTTCTACAACTAGGTTATTCTGATGTAACATAGATTTAACACAGGTAAGTGGGTCTGGCGTAATAGGGATCAGCCTGTGGATTAAAAAAGTTATTTGAAGTGTTCTGTTCTGAAGGTGGAGCACTTAACGTGACTTTCTCACCGGCCGCTCTTAATCATATCATCTAACATCTATTAGAAGCCCAAGACTCCATAGCAAACAACTGCTATCTATTACTGTTATGTGCATTAATCATCGGTTTGACTACATTTTAGACACCAAAGCATAATTGTTTCATCATACAAGAAACTGAAAATAAAACCATGACATCAGGGAGCAGGTCAGGGCCAAAATAATACATTAGAATAGATTTTTACATTACTGACATTACTTTAATTTGTCATGAAATAGGTTTATTATTTGGATTTAACCAAAACTTGACCAAATATAAAGTTAAACATATTGTTTTATATACTTGTATGTGTTATGTACAAATATTAAAATCAATTAAATTCAGCTGTTTATCTGAGATCGTGGTCATGGCCGTCCATCACCATACATTTTGCAAGTTAATAATTATATATAAAAATCATTGTTGGGGCCTTAAAAAAATTGGGACTGAGTTTAACGTGCCTGCATTACATAATTAATTTGTTAAATAATAATTCATATCTTCAATAGGTTAATTGGCCTTATGGGAATTAATGATATGTTTTTTTGATAGTGCTAGTTTCCCATTTGCAGAAGTACCCTCGCAGTTCCAGACAGTGTTTATTGTTTACGTGTGGCAGGAGAGAGTGTCCTGTCATGACTTCACACGGCGAGTGATGGCCATCTTCGTGTCCCAGAGGATTTGTGGGATTGTGAGTAGAGTGATGGATTAGGGCTTTAGAGGCACATGGCACACAATGGCTCTGTGGGTCAGTGTGTCAGTGTATCAGTGAGTCAGGTTTCATCTAACAGTAAGAGGTCAGTAGGTGACCATCACCACAAACTACCGGTATAGGCTACTCACAAGTATTATTATGTTATTAGCTATTAGGTTATTCCGCAGCAATCTCTCACACAAACACACTCACAATGTTCATAAAGCAAGATGAGTGGTGACTTTCCTTCGCCATGCTCTTGTACAATCTCATCATTACAATGCTTCAGACACTTGGGAAATACTGTTCATTCATTAGACTATATTTGTTGCTTTGTTTTTCCTCTGCCTGGGGGTTTTCACCAGGGTTTGTCTGTTTTAGACTTTACATTTTTCCCAGGGCAACATCTCCAAACCATGAAACTGTTCTAAACTTAAAAGTGTACCCATGTGAGTGATGTTATCGCAAAAGGGCATACTGCATATCATATACAATTGGAATCAGTTCACAGTTTACACTGTCTGGTTATAGTCCATTTTGGATGGTGAAACTGCAATCCACCTCTGGGCAGAACAAGAGGTGTTGACCAACCATGACCAATCAATCAAAAAATCTCTATCTGCGATTGAAAGACAGAAAACGTTGTGATGACGGTGGTAAAATTGAGAGTAGCGTTTTCCTATTATGCTCCTTGTAAATGGATCGCTCTCCTAATGACATAAAAGGTGCTCAATGTTCACTGTAAAGAATTTCCTTGTAGAAAAACGGTAAATAACTGGCAATTATGGTTCCAGGAATTTACCGTTTTCTCAACATGGCATTACCGTTGCTAATTTTAACGGTTGAAGACTGTTTCACTGAATCACATTATGCCTTTGTGATTTCAGGATTTAACTGTATGTTCCTGTTAATTCACATACAACAAAAACAGCATTATAATGTTAATGTTGTGTTATTACACCATGTGACTGTTTCTGTTAATAATTAGTTTCATTGAACAAAAAACTACACAGATTTGTTTTACTTTAATGAACACAGCTTTTCAGCTGTTTTTTTAACATCTTCAGTTCATATAAGAAAGTAGTTGAATTCTTTACTTCTATAACATGCTTAATGCAAAAGCATCATTCTAACTAAAGCAGGAGTTTTACATGTGTAAGAGGTACCTTTTAAACTCATGGTTCCTCGCTAGCAAAAAAGTTGATGTTAAATTACGGTAATAATAAATAAAAAAACGTTACAATACCATAAAATCACAATGTGATTAATAATCACATTGTGATTTTATGGTATTGTAACGTTTTTTTGTAATCACAATATAATTGTGGTAATAAAACGCCACTGGATGTTTTTTAACCAATTTATACTTAAATTTGCATGTTTTAATTGTTTTTAAAAATAACTTTTTTTTATGTTAAAATGTCGTTGTAATTTTATAGAAATTTGTTACAGTGTTGAGCTCAAAAGTTGTTTTTTCTCTCAGATGTGCCTCTACCTGTTAAATGTCATGTCATGATTTGTGGAATTATATCCGTTAAACACGTTGAGCTGGAGTTCATGTATAACAAGTGTTATATAAATGAATTGTAATATTATATATTATTGTAAACATATATATGGATTTGAGTTAAACATTGTAATTGTAGAAGAACATGAAATCATGGTTTAAATGGAAGCGTGCCAGGGGAATGTGACAGCTGAACCAAACAAACACAGACAGTCCACATTGCCCCTTCACCCTTTCGGATGTGCGAGCTCAGCCTTTGCCCCACAGCCGCTCTGTCAGGAGCTACTCCAGGACACTTTCCCAATGTGAATTTTGGAAGTGACATTATAATAATAATAATAATGCATCGGTTTTATATAGCGCTTTTTTGGACACTCAAAGACGCTTCACATGTGTCATTATTCATTCACTCCAAACACGGTGGTGATAAACTACTAATGTAGCCACAGCTGCCCTGAGGCACACTGACAGAAGCGAGGCAACCAGTATGTGCCATCGGCCCCTCCGACCACCACCAACCATTCACACACACACCAGACTCATTCTAGGCAGTGGGGGTGAAGTGTCTTGCCTAAGGACACAACAGCAGTTTGGCACTTTACAGCCGCAGCCGCCCCACTGTGGCTGGTGTTCCCAGAGGTTAAGTGTCTTGCCAAGGACACAACGACAGTAGTCAGTGGGAGTCGATGGTGAAAGTCTTGAGCGGGGCTTGAACCCACGACCTTCTGGCTCAAAGGCCAACGCTCTACCAACTGAGCTACTGCCGACATTATGACACTGATGATATGACACTGTTGCTTAAATCAACCTTTGGTTATTTAGAACATATGGGTTTGATGAATGGTGCTATGAGACTTGGGTGGCATCTCTGACTGCCACCCCCCTGACCCAGAAATGGATTAAAGGGAAGAAAATGGATGGATGGATGGATGGGTTTGATGAATGCAGTTCAAATCATATACAATACATATAGGTTTGGTTTGATAATTGTTTATTTATCAAAATACATGTTTATATTTGAAATATATATATTTACATTATATACAAAGTACACCCAAAATATAGAATATTAAAACAATGAACACACATAGTTTTCTTGTAGTAGTTACATGGACATTACAGATCAATGTGTTTTATCCACATGATTAGGATGTAGCACCCTGAGGAACAATTCCGTTTAATATTTTGATGAAGATAAAGTGCTTTCTACATTTTCCCTAATCTCTTCCTCACATTGAGTGCTTGCCAAACCAGATTGTTTTTTTGTGTTTGAAAGTATTAATGTATTTATTATGAGGAGAAACATAAGTGCACGTGCAGTGGTACATGACTGCTCTATTTGCCTTTGCATTGGGAAGTGACCCTGGGTTCATGTGGTGTCAGCAGGACTATTGCCCCACTGATAACCTGTGCAAATACTACTGTTGGGGTGCAGCCAGATTTCACCAGTATCACCAATATCTTACTGCTTTGAGAACAGGCACAAGGAATGTACTGCTGTGAGTATCACATTATGTAAAAGTGATCTCCTTTGGCAAGGCACAGGCTCTAGGTACTTCCCTATGGGGAATGGAGGGGGGTCAACCAACAAATTAAAACCCAAGTAGTAAAACATTGTATCAACAAATCGTAATATAAAAATAATAATAACCATTTGATTCGGTTGGACAACATTTGTGTCTAGCACAGTGCGATGGACATTTAAGTATATTGTAAGAGCAGCATTCATGGAATAAATACAATTGTTCTCAAAAATCAAAATCCAAAAGTAAATGCAGAATAACAATCTTGTTTGTAGTTGAAATTACTGGACTATTATTTGGTTGTTAACATGGACGTAATATGGTATTTGGTTGCAGTTCATGCATGGGTTACAGTGTTTTTTGTGCGCATGTAATGAGGATGTACTGTCTATGTACAACCACATGATTCCACAATCATGTCTGGCACGTCTGTTTTGACAATACTATGCTGAGAGTTGAAGTAAACCATGGACAAGGGACGGCGCTCTGTGGGGATGCAGCACGAGGAGGTGGCCGTATGGATGCCATTGACTTTGAGCTGGCTGAAGACCGTGGCGTGGAATGATGATGCAATCCCTGGAGAACCAGACAGGTGCTGAGGACACTGGCCCATGCAGTAGTTCATGTGGTACCCCTCAGGTGCAATAATCCAGTCATGCCACTGGAGATCCTTGAACTTGATGTAAAAGTCTCTCTTACAGCACACTGTGACATCATTCCCACATCGCAGAGAGCGCTTCCTGATCAATCGTTTGGAATGGTCGTCACGCAAACGCACCTGGGCCACTAAGAAAGGCTGGTTAGGGGTGTCCTCTGTTGTGTCCAGGGAGCAGAGGTTCTTGCCATTTTCCTCACAGCTAACCTCAACGTGAAGTCTGTGTTGGCCACCATCCAAAAAGGTTTGCAGTGTGCGGGTGATAGGGAAAGTGTACCAGTTACTGTCTTGCACTTCGAGCATCTTCTCTATGACAAGGCTTCGGTTGGAGCTCTGCCCCTCCTGCTCTGCTGAGAGGAAGACCCTGGCTGGCAGCCGAGAGTCTCGGTAGGGGTTCTCAGAGGAACGCACGTAGATCCACAAAGAGGCCTGCAGCACCTGGACACTGCGGCCCTGCTCCTGGAGAAACTGGAAGGCAAGCTGTAGGCTTGCATCCTCAGTGTTTTTGGTGTAATCTGGATCAAAGAAAGACATAGGTTAAAATCAACAATCAGTCACTTAAGCTGCGATGTCCTGCATCAGCCTACTACATGCAACTGTTCTGATGCGTCCACCCACTGTTCGTCACAATACACCTGCTTCCAGGCAAAACAATGATATTTAGATGAACCCAAGAAAGTGGTGGAGCTCCATAAACATATTTTCTTAAGGCAACTTTAAGTTAAACTTTTTTTTTCTTTTTTTACAACAATCCTCCTGACGCTACACAACACATACATTGACTAACAAGGGATTCCCTTTCACGTTGACATGTTGAACTTACTTATATCAGCGAAGCTGACTATCTCATAGCCTTGGTCTGCGGGAGGTAAACTGTTGTCCAGCTCCAGCGTGCCGTCCTGCCTGACGCGTCCTGTGTGCAGTTTGCGCAGCGCAGTGAGAAGAGCAGCGCGGGGAACAGTCTGAGTAATGTTCGGTCTCTCTTTCAGGTGAAGTTTGTCTAAAAGTTGCTGCTTCGCGAATTCCACCATGAGCCTTTCTTCTGCCTCCGTGTCCATCCCACAGGACACACAGCCGGAAGAAACGCGCACGACTGCAACTGGCATAAGAAGAAATAACGCTGACATGATCGATGGCATCATGACAAAAAGCGCTCGTAAAAGGTTTGTTGAAAAATGTGTCGGTGGATTAGCCTAAAAGGTTCTTTGCAGCTGAAGCCCGTGAGAGGTTTGGAGAAAGGTGTGCCCTTTGTGACTCCTGATTAAGAATATATATCTGGGGTAATCCACCAAAACTGGTGACACGCTGGAGGGACGCACCAATGAGCGCATCAGGGCACCGCACTGTCATATATACACACTCACTCACATATATACACACACACAAATACACGAATACACGCACACACAGACATACACACACACACATGGACGCATTCACACGACTTGACTTAACAAAACAACAGGGGCTCATGTTAGGATGATGAAGTCACGGTTACAGCATGTATATTAAAATACACAAATACTGGTAATGCACTCTCCACGCGTACATGGTCAATCTATTCCAGCTTAAAATGCTTATGATTTTGAATTAGACTAAAATATGCAACAGGAAGACAGAATTCTAGATCTGATGACATATGGGTAAACACAGCTTACCATTTCGAACACTTCAGTTCAGTTAATGTTGTGTATTTGAGCTCAAAGCATACAGTGAAAACAACAATAAGACAATGTTTGTTTAAGAGTTGTGTAGAGCTCCTTCATTGCATGATTAAATTAAATGTTCTATGTCATACATACATACATACAAACATATTGCTTAAACATATTTAACATATTCTTCTCGTGTAATTCGTAAAACAATATATTTGGATCACATTAGCACTTTAATTTTCACTCCTTGCAGAAAGCAATACATTTGTTATTTTTGTATTTTTTTTTTCAGATGCAGGGGCACTAATAACACAAATAATTTGTTTTCAAGTAGACATAGTGACTCAAAGGGTGATCTACCAAATGATTGAGGAAACCATTAAAGGGTTAGAGGAGTCTCAGCCCAGTTCTGTATAAATGCTGAGGAACATGTAGTGGGAGGCCATGCACCCACAACAAAGGAATAACACATGAATGTTAAAAATATGGTCAAACTAGGTTTAAATTAGGGAAATAATGAGTAAAACCATACATGTAATGATGTTCACTGTGTTTTGTGAAAAGTCAAGTCTAACCTGCCATCTATCATTAGTGATAGATCAGTTTGATTTCATTAGTATAGGCTTGATGATCCACAGTCGTCGACCAAGCCCCTGGAACCACCCTCATCCTTGGAAAGTCTGCGTAAGACTCAGCGATATGTTAACACCTTGCTTCATTACGTGAGAAGGTGCTTAAGGCAGAGTGGTGGAGTCTAATGTGGTGGTAAGTCTTCTGAAACACGTCCTGTCATGTTCAACAGAATGGCACAATGTAGGGACTGTGCACAAGCGATGAGTGTTGGGTGCTTCGCCAGCAGACCTGATCCAGCTTCAAGGAGGTCCAAGTCTGTCAAGCTGTCCATCCTTCTATCACTATTAATGTTATATGACTAGTATCCTCAACTTCTGACTAAATGACTAAAACTAATTCATAAAACATTACACACACTTTTTGGTTAGGTCCCTGTAGTTAACCAGACTTGTCATGACTGGATTCAGGCTGTTCTGAACAATAGGTATGACATGTTCACGATGATTCACAATTGATAGAGCTGAAGTTGGCTGAATGTAATAAACAATATTATTAGCTACAAGAGAGTCATTGTGATCACAAATAAGAACATTTACAATGAGGTTATGTCATGTCTGTATTGACGCAGATGGCAGGAATGTATGTTTACGATTGCAATGCCTAATTTTGGGGCAGCAAAGCAGAGGGCCATAGAAAATGACACAGCGGGCCACAATTTCCCCTTGGGCCATAGTTTGGAAATTCCTGTACTAAAGCTCTGACAATATATATGCTTCCATATATCCATATACTTAAGGCAAAGTAAGTTTTTCTGTATATAAAGTCCACAGAGAGCAACTCAAACCAAGATAAGAAACACCATCATACAGTACAGTACGATCATTAATAATCACTGCATTAGAAAGAGTGAATATAATCCTTTAGTCGTATGCACAGCTCAACAGAAATTTTTTAACCTGGATTTGAACATTGTCAGAGTAAAAGCCTGTCTCACATACAGACAATTCGGAAATGTATTATTTATATAAGTGGCACGCTGACAAAACTGTTTTGTATAAAAAATACTAATAAAGATCCCTCCAACATGTTCTGTTCTAATTGTGTCCTTGAACAGTGGTCAATGTACCGTCGCTATAGAGAGTCTTCAATGGATTAAATTAAGATATTAGAATGATGCCAAAAGGATTCCATGTCTGATGCCCACATTTCATACACCATCTATGAAAAATATTTATGTTTTTAAAAAATCCAGCTGCAACTCCCTGCGGTTCGATGTCACAGTTTTCTTTATTATTTTAATGTAACCACTAATAGTCAGTAGATCCCTGGATGGATAATGTTGGACACCAATAAACCCGGCCCACATAAAGCGCGTGTCTGCCCTCGTGTGGGGGAATTTGAGAACTACAATGTGTTCAATGAATCAGGATGGAGAGGGATACAATAAGACTCTTGCAACAGGCTATGTCTTTCTGGTCATTATTTTTAAGCCTAACATGCCATTAGACAGGCCTAAAATTATTTAAAAATGTTTAGTTTTATTCAGTCTATGTATTATGGATTCTATTATCGTATGCTTTGACATTCTTTGTAAAAACACTCACACAAAAAAGATCAACACCTGAGACTATATAAACACTGAATCCATCCTTATGTATGGGGGGTGTTAATCCCCCATATAAAAATAGGCAGGCCCTTTAAAAGGGCGCATAAGATCTTGGAAATAAGGATCATCCAACACATCAGAATATTGTGTGATTTCAAAAGTCTGATTAGGAAAATGCACCAATAATTATATTTCAAGCAAGCAAGACATGCCTTTATGCAAATGTTTTAAAACTTTCTGATACCATTTGGTGAATTCTCCTTTGATTAAATAAATCCGTATTTGTAGAGCGCCTTTCAGGCGTTGCCTTATTTTTTATTCAATGTGTTGCTTGTGTTTGTACACATTATCAATTCAAAGCTGGTGTGTTTTACACCACAAACAATGGGACTCTGTAATAAATTCAGCTATAGTTCCTACCTCGCAAAACAGCCTTTTCATTCTCTTTTTCAAACAGAAAATTGAGACAGAGGGGACCACCCTCAGTCAGCCAATCAAACCGCCCAAAGTTTCACAGGGCTTATATGCAAAATAAATAGACAGATTTACATGACTCTTTCTGTTGGAACTTGGGACAAACACATTTTGCATGAAAAAGTTAGGTACTCTAGCTTCAATTCCACAAAAATTGTAACCAGAATCTTGTGGAATAGTCCCCTTCTATAATATTTTTTAGGGCTGATCTACATACATATTTTGCCTCTTAGAGGAAACAGGAGAAATGTTATTAAAACACTCACATCGATGGTTATGTTTCTCCATAATGGACATTGTTGTATGTGTTCGTTAGATTTATTTAAAACCTGAAGAACACACTTTCCCATTCTTCACACTAACACAAGCATGGATGAAGTAGATCATCTTATCATGATAATACGATAATCATAATCATAATACGCTACAATACAGTACAATGAATCAACATATGATACTGTGCAGTATACACAATACTATGCCACGTGCCATCAGTAAATCATACTACATTCACAACATTGCTATTTGCAAACATTAAAACATGTAAAAAAAAAAAAATCACATTTCGTTATAAAATTAAAAGATATTTATTTTTGTCTTTCGTAAATCAAGAGCTGGGTATGAGCTTCGGATTTGTCGGCAGGAGTCTGCTTCTAGACACTCGCATAGACCATATCCAAGAATATGCAGCATGTATATGTTCCCTGCGCCCGAAAAGCCACTGACGTAAACTCTTCTGTGAGCGAAAAGAAGTGACGCTCGCACAAGAAGCCGGAGCTTTGAACACAAGGGGAATAGCGTTTTCTTTATTTTTTCTTTAATTTATTCCCTTTTTATGCCTTCGTGTATGGTTGTTATTTCCCTGCATTGTCGTGAATAATAAGCTGGTGTTTTTGCTCAATTTCAAGCGCTTGCAACCTGAGTGAGTAATGTTAACGCCTCGGCTCTCTCACACGGCGCTATTTTGACAGCAGTCGGGGTCGCAGTGAACTAACCCGAGCTAGCACCAATCTATTAGCATTGGTAAGTCATTCGCAGAGCTAGCTACCTGGTCGCATCCTAATATAAATTGGCGTATGTTGTGTGTACATTTATAACGTCGTAATTAGACGTAGGGGCCATCTTTCAGTGTATCCTGGCATGTATCGATGATAAGAACTATTGACAAGTGGTCGCTGGTGTTTAGCAAAAATATCAAATAGCTAGCTGGCTGCTATGCTAACATTAGCTAGGTGGCTATCATGGCAGTAATGTTATGTACTGAGGTAGCTAATTATACATGCCAAAAGCTAACCGTGTGCTAGCTATTGTTGGCGTTAGAATCCATCATCTTTTTAGACAACCACACAACTACTGGACCGAACACACAACAGTTTTTCTTCTGCAGACACAACCTGAAGATTCATCTGAGTCGTGACGCGCAGACAACACATAGGTGAGCCAAACACTCATCATTTCAATGACTTGGAATTGATTGTGTATGTTTCTCAGTCTCAAAGATAATAAAAGCACCATACTGAGCAGATACACGGACTGAGGGTTTTGTCCTGCTAGTCTGAAGAGATTCTTGTCACACAGTTGAATTGATGTATAACTCATTGCCTTTGAGCCTTATCTAAAATAGATTATGGTGATCAGTCTACGTTGTGGCATAAACACTAAACAGGCGCTAGCTGCTTTTTATTTTTGACTCTGCTTTCTCATACTCAAGTCATATACGGTTTAAGATTTCTTGGCCATTTTCAGATGATATGAATTATAAGATTATTGTTTCTTATCATGATTAGTGATGACCCCAAAACCATCAGGTATGTTTGACTTGAGACTGCAAGTGCTATGCCTTGAAGTAGCATTACTTTATGTCTATTGCCGTGAGATGTACAATTAGTCACTTAGGCTCAAGCACAAAAAGCTTTCAATAATCATTGTGTTTTATTTTTCTGGATTATTAGATCAATTGAAGGTATTTGTTGCTATCCTGTGTCAACGCTATACAGTTGTCTTTTCTTTTGTTGATTTGACTTTGCATGTATTACTTTGCCTGAATTCTCTAGTTGACTTGTATCAAATGATTTCTTGATCACGGCAGTAATTTACCGTCCTAAAATCCAGACCAAATCATCCAAAAACCCAGACAAATTGTCCCCTTTATACTATGTTTTATTTTACACAGTATAATCTAAAACATAAAACATTTTCAGTCCACAAAAAAAATCGAACATTGTAATGAACTAGTTCCGAACTTCCTTGTTCTCAAAACAGTTTGGTTCTATTACGAGATTTGCATGTATTTTTTGTCCTCCGCCTCATTTTTAGATCAGGTTTTTCAGCTCTCAGCCTAAAGCATCAAATAGTGACTCACAGGGCTGTTTCTTACAATATTTTTTCTAATAAGCAGATTTATTTTTCTGTTGAGGCCTATACAATGTATTATTACACTAAACATGTGGGTAACCCAGCTTATACAAATGATTGGGGCCTTGAAAGGATAAATCCTTTTTATTCACACCTATGCATTTTGACTCCTGACACTCATTGCCAGGGCATCCCTTTCAACATTGTGAAAGTTGAAGCCTGCCTCACCTTTTCAGGAAGACCGTCACGGATGACACCCTATGTTTAGTCTTGACTCTGGGCAGCAGGAGGCCAGTTTTTAGTTCAGAGAACTTTGGTAAGCTGTTGGTAAACAATTTTTTAAGAACTTTTCCTATAAAATATAGATGTTTAAAATGATAATTGTTGAGTACTGGCCTGGGGCATTGATTTGGTGCCTTCGGGAATGTTCCAGTGAAGGTAACAGTCTCAGAGCAGACTTTACAGATCCCATCTGTAATTAATACGTGTCATAGTCATATGTTGGGACTGAATATGAATCATTCCAAGTGCAATATTTGATACCGCAAAGATGCAATAAGTGAAAGCCCACTACCTTTTGGTACAGTGGCTAGAAAGCACAAACAATTAGTGCTGTCAAATTATTATAATATGTTTAACGTATGCTGATGTGCCGCACAAGGTGCCTAGCGGGCAAAATACAAAGGAAACGTGTGTGCTAATGCTCTTTTTGGTCAGTCTTTGCTGCAGTCTTCTTGTTTGTACTGTCCGCTACACTTCTCCATAGACTTTACAGGGGTAGGAGCAGCCTTGCATTTGGGCTTGTGTTAATCGAGCAATTAAAAAAAGCTGTTAAATGGGTTTGCATTAACGCTGCATTAACGCATTTAATTCACAACACTACAAAACATTTTATAATTTCCGCAAAATCTATGCTTTAAGATTAGGTATAACATGCAAATATGTTAGCAAAGCTAAAGTTTGACAAAATATGTTAGTGGCCAAGGTCAATATTAAAACACATCAGCACACATTGTTCAAAGCTTGCGCAAAGTGTCTCACAAGAAATTAAAATTGGTCGATTTGATCTACAGATGAATCGGTTGGTCCTAAGTCATGTTGTTTTCAGAATGCTGTTACGCTCTAGCAGTGAATCAATAAACATTGGTTTGTGACATATTGCTGAACCTAGTATACTTTGTTCCATGTTCACTTCATGTCATCATATATGAATGAGAAGCAGATGGGATGATGTGGCTTCTGGTTGGATTGTGATTTCTGCTGAAATAAGTTTTAGGGCTAACGGTGGGAGAAATGCTATGTGTTAGGCAGTCAGGTATCCATAAGCGGTCTTGTTCATGCAGTAGCAGTAGAGTGGCTTTTTCTAGAGAGATTTCAAGTGCTATTTATAGACTTCTGCCAGAGCACTGAGCGTGGTGCTGTTGCTGCTGCTCCTGCTGCTCCCCTCTCTCTGTCTTCACCACTCCTGAGTCTTTGTTCAGCTCCTCTTAATTGTAGGGTTGTATCAAGTTAATCGAATTAATACAACTAATTGATTATTGAAATAGTTCCATCCATCCATCCATTTTCTACCCATTAATCCATTTCTGGGTTGGGGGGGTGGCCAGTGATGCCACTCAGTACACATAGCACCAGCCCCTCACTGATCCTCCTGCAGGTAGTGAGTCCACAGGAGGATGACCACTCCATGGCATAGCAGCCTTGGTCTTTCAGTGGGGGCTTTATTGAAATATAGTTGTCAACCTATTTCATTTATTATTGAAATAGTTTTCAACTGATAAATCAATTGAATATTTGTTTTTTGAACCATATGCAGATGCTGTGAAGAAGTTATATGACTCAAGGTGCTAAACTGTTTTTCCATTTTATATATAATTTATACTGTATATGTTTTTGTATTGATAGGATCCAGATTTGCCCGGTATGTTAAGTAAGTAAGTAAATACAATTTTATTTATATTTAGCCTTTCACAGACCAGAGTTGCGCTTTACAATTGTTTTGGACATTTGTCTCTCACTCCACACAGAGATGGGAGCGGGGTTACCATACAAGAGTATCTTTGGCATCTGATCCTTGTCCAACCACATCCGTTCTCTTGCCTTTTTCTGATCTTGCTTCTCCCTAACCTTTTTGACATCTCATTGATGTAACATGGTTTTAATTAAATTATATTTTGGCCTATAGTTTAATGTCATTATTTTATACTATTATGATTATTCCTGCGCACACAATAAATGTGCACGCGCTTTGTTTTTGCTGTTGATCCCCACTACAGTGTGCGTCACAGATAATAGTTTGAGCGTAGATATGTAATCTTCCATTTGGAAATAAGTCCAATGCGTTTTAAAAAGTAAAAACAAAACGGATGTCTCCCGTCTCCTCTCCTTGTGTTTCGCTAGCTGCAGCCAACTCTTGGGTGCATCCAATTTCTAAAATCAACCTTCTTACCCTTCCTATCATCATTGGAAGCATTACATTACCATAAGTGCATTTTAAATTATCTTAAAATGTGTTATATGAATGTTAGCCAAACCTCTAGCTGCCCTTAGCAGAAGAAGAACAAGAAAGGAGCTTTCTGATGGAATTGAATGCCCCCTACTCTGAGGCTGGCCTCACTTGGTGACATTACAAGCCGCTGGTTGAACGCGATAAAGACACATATTTGTTTTAAAAAAAACAACCCAACCGATTATTATTAATCATAGAAACCACAACCTCCCAGCATAAAGCAATGGTGGGACAGAGTTCAAGAGGTATCATCTATGGAAAAATTAACTGCAAGACTACAACATAAACAAAAAGAATATGAGCAAACATGGTCTACCATACCAGCTTGCAAAATAGCCTTTTGGTATTCAAAGAAAGCCTGAAACCCCACGACCATTTCCTTCATCTAGCAATCAAGTTTTTATTTCCATGTATGTATTTTAATTTAATTTTACTTTGGATTATTTTGGTGCACAAAGGACACACAAGGAGAAGGGAAAGGGGAAAAAATAATAATAATGTGTGAAATAAGAGAAACAACGTTGTATACATGATGCGATGAACATATGTATGTGATCGACAAAGTAATATGAATAAACACACATTAATAAAAATAAAAAACGACAACCCATCCTTCATTTATGACCCCTCCTCCCTCTCAACTGTATAGATTGTAAAGGAAATATGTTTAAATTTTGTAAACCGCGATAAACAGAGAAAACAGTTCAATAGCACTGCACGGGCTTCATCCACAGTGAGCTTTGGACTTTTACGTCTCCCAAGAGAGGCTCGCCCCCAGCAACGTTCTGTCAAAAATGAGAAGAATATGACAAAAATCAGGTGAAAATAAATGAAAAAAGGCAAAGTTACATTGAAATAATACATTGGCACAAATCACTTGATATAGTGGCCAAGTATTATTGTTTCCATTTTATTCTTTTGCTTTCCATGATCTTTCCTCGTCTGACCGCACGTCACTGGTGTTTAGGATGTAAAAAAACTATGAATTTTAATGACCAACCACCAAGCCTCATTAACCGGTTGAAACCGGTTAACCGCGTACTTTAAAATATTCCACGTTCTTTGAAATAAGTCATTTCGAGCCGCGTACTTTTCATAAGTGCAGCTATGCGTTCTACTGGATCAGAGCCGAGTGGTGCGATACCTGCAACAGCTTCTGCACCTTTGCGCACAGAGAACTCCTTTTTTAATCTTTCTGTGCTGCGGGTTAAAGGGCCTATATCACGGTTTTTGACTTTTCTCTGCTTTAAACATGATTACAATGCTATTTGGCCTTCATACACAAGCCCACAGTAGTTTATTCATTGATTCTGTCAATCTTTTGTAAGAGAACAATCTGTCTCCTTCCCCAGCTTGAGGCACAGAAACGCTCGGGTTCACTTCAGTGACGAAAACCACACTGATGACGCGCATGACCCCGTTTGCTTTGTATTTAAAATAGTTGTTAAATACTTTTGTCAAAACGGGGTAAACAATACACAATTAGTATGCTGTTTTTTCATTTCATTTCATTTTCAACCCCTTTGTTAGTCCATTTCTGGGTCGGGGGGGTGGCAATGAGAGCTGCCACCCAATGCTCATAGCACCAGTCCCTCACTGATCCTCTGCAGGGGGTGAGTCCACAGGAAGATGGCTGCTCCATCAGTTGTGATACAGCCTTGATCTTTCAGCGGGGGCTTCAGGCAACGTGGGGTTAAGTGTCTTGCCCAAGGACACAACGACAGCAGTCATCAGTGGGAGCAGTTGGAGACGGTCCCATGGTGGGATTCGAACTCACGACCTCCAGGCCCAAAGGGCAATGCTCTACCAACTGAGCTACTGTCGCCCCCGATCCTTCGATGTCGGCTCTTCCTATCATTGTGAAGCAGAATTCACCAAGCGTTGGATTGTTCACCCACTAATAGGGAACGTGAGCTGGGATTAGACCGTCGTGAGACAGGTTAGTTTTACCCTACTGATGATGTGTTGTTGCAATAGTAATCCTGCTATTCATCTCATGTTTTTTGTCAAAAATAATAAAAATAAAAATAAATTAAAAGCCGGCGGGAGGTGATTGACGGATCAAAACAGCGAATCAGAGCGCACAGGCTCCGGCTCCCGAGTCCAGCGTCTGTGGTCTGGTCTCGCGGACACCACATAGAGCTGCTGTTTTTATGCTTTTGTCAGCAACTAAAAGTGTTAGGATCACGTCAACTTGAATGAAGTGTGTTATGGGTGTAAATATGTGACACACTATTTGGCCCTAAGAGGAAGAAAGCGGCTTGACTTTTTTCATCTGTTCATCTCATGGATCTATTATAATACCGGTTCATCTGCGACACTTCACTGAGACTGTTCCAGAACTACAGGGACAATGGAACTGGACATACTCAAAAGCTGATCTGGAAACACGTTATTCCCACGGTAAAAGACGTAACTCGGACCCCCTCGATCTGTAAGTAGTGACGCTAACTCGCTGTATACTTCTGTAAACTAAATAACTAGGGTCGTCTGATTGTGCATCTAGGACATAGGGCTCGATGTGACGGATTGTCATTGTTGGAAAAAGTTTATTCTTATGTATGAAATTACTAAGTACAGGTGATAAACGACAAAAGCATGATGCTACGTTACCGTGCGGGCGGGGGGAGGCGGGCTCACAGGCAGAGGAGCAGACTCTTCTCTGGATCAGCTCGTTTGAGTCGAGGTGACGTCACCTCTATACAAGAGATGGCTCTAATCTCACAAGCTTTGATTGTTGTGTGGTGTACGGAACGGAACGGAAGGGGGGGAAGTGTGGGTGTGTTTGCGTGCATGTGTTGCGCGTGCGGCATGAAAGTCGGCCCGGAGTTTACGATACATTGGCGCACATAGCTAAAGATGGACACGGTCCGTCACTCCGTGCGAATAGGGCTTATAATAGTGTAATTAAGAGACCCTCCCTCTCCCCGTTTTCTTTTTTTCTTTTAAACCGACAGGTTTCACCGGTTAACGCTGTGACAGTCAACCACCGGTTAAACGGTCACAAATTTCGATACCAATATTATAAAGATTTTTTTGTCTTTCTGTTAATGCTCGTTTGCGCATTTGCCTTTCGTTTGACGGGAGTAGGCTGTGGAGTTTGAGATTGTAAATACTAGGGGTGCACCAATACCGATACTGGTATCGGGTCGATACCATAGGCTCGTATCATAGGACCCAATTCCGGCAACCGATACCCACATTTTTAATTCACATTAGTGAATCCGTAGTAATTATATAGCATAAAGTACCTTGTGGTTGTGCTGGATGTGGAGATTTGTTGACGTAGCGCCCATTTTTCGGCATGACTTGCCAATAAAGTTTTTCTGTGATTGGCCCTCTGTTGTAAATCCGAAGTAGTCAAATTGTAGTGTAAATTGTCTTTTTAGAAAAACTTCGCATATGTCTCTTCATCATCCGCTTGTTTTGTTTCTCCGCGTACTCCACTCTAGTGCGTGGGGCACCAGTATTCATTTTGTTGATGATAGATTATCAACATATTTTTTGTCACAAATATATTTTTGGGGACAAAAACGAAACAAAAACTAAAATCGAAGTCATTCTGTGAGACGTAGACAATGACTAAATTGATCATTTTCGTCCACAAATAAAAGACGAGACAAAAAATGGACCATGACGAAATCAAATCAGAAGAACGAATACATAAGAGCAAGCAAGAAAACAATCAATCAACTGGCCAGAGTAATACAAGGAGGACCAATGAGGGCTCGTCTTAGTAAGCACCGGTGAACAGAAGCTATTGCAAACGATAACCCCAACATCAGTCAGTACCATGGATCTATTTGCTCAGTACTCGCGTAAGCTTGTAAAGTGTCCATCAGTGAAGAAAAGAACAAGAATATGTCTACGACTGGGAGAAAAAGAAGAGAATATCTGTGCGCCCTTTTTACGTTTGAGAAGTCTAAAGCCGCGTTCAGACCGGATCATGCGTTGTGTCGACTTTCAAAGCAAAGTCAATGGTGACGCGCTTTTGAGTGTGGAACTGCATGTGCGTCTCGGGATGCACGCACGGACTGCGCGGTAGAAACGCACGGACTGTGCGGCAAAGGCGCGGCAGAGGCGCAGGAGCAGAAAATCAACGCACGCAGGAGATAAATATTGCTGAGCATTGAGCCGCAAAGTGGTCACGGGGACATTAGCGGTCTGAGCGAGCAGACTGAACATACTCATAAACAGCCAAAACAGGAGCTACACCAAGACTAAAACCAAGGTTGACAATGGGGGACATAGTGCTTGTGAGCATATGCGTTTTCATGCTCCCGTGACCTTATGCAACTGCTTCGAGCGTGTTCGCCGATGCGGAAGTACCGTTTAATATTAAAATAAACGTATGGCGCACATCCGTGAACACATACTACTGTTATATAAAATGTGTGGAAGGTCTCTGAACACAGAGACGCTGCAGAGATGAATTATTGAAGAAGAACTTTACACAAGAAGCCGCTAGCTTAACTCTGTTAGCATCAAAGCCCGCTGGCTACTTCCGCCACTTGCGGCGCGCGCCACTGCTGGCCAGGACTTCTGGTGTGAATTCCCCTGCGTCTGAAAACAAGAAAGAGTGTGTCTGGTGCGCGAGGCTTCAGCGTTCCAGCTTTGGCGGTGTGAAAGCCCCGTAAGGATTAAAACATTGTAAGCTCAACTTTTTGGATTTTTGACAGTTTACAGCCTACTTCACCAGGAAATTGAGCACATATTGTGGCATCGGGAGTTTGGCGTTTACCTGCATTGTTTACACTAGCCAGTGCATCAAAATATCCGGCAGCTGCTTTTATGGTTGTTCTAACCTCAAGTACTGAACAAGAACTTTAGTTATGCGGCAAACCAAGGGGCTCCTCTCCTTCATCTCAGCGCAACAGATGCCTAGCTTTCGGCGCATCTGGTCTGGCATGGCATGGTATGGTATGGAGACCTCACTCCCATCACTGTGTGTGGTCAGTTTGGTCAGTCTGGTCAGTCAGGCCAGTCAGGCCAGTCTGGTCTGCTTAGTCTGGTCTGGTCCGTCACAAAGGCATCTTTGTGACTGTGTATGTGATAGGTGCCATATAAATAAGATTAATATCAAGGGCTAGCATTCAAATCAAGTAACTGAGATTTAAGCTATTATATCAACCAGGAGGATTGGACCATCAAGAAGACATCACGCATTTGCAGTGGCTTCTTGTGGTAACAAAAAATACCATGGAAAATACATACATCTGGTGCCAAGATGCGTGCGGAGTGCAGCCGTCTTTGTTTACAAACAACGGGTCTAATGACATGTGCATTCAAATTGAGAGTAGGGTTGTAGTAATCGTACTTCAATTGAAGGAAATTCACTTTTTGACTTGTCACAACTAGCAAATCGCAAAGACTGCTCTTGAGAGTTCACTAAATGCAAACTGGGTGGACTGGTCCCACAACACCAACGCCCTGTACAAGAAGGGCCAAAGTTGCCGCCACGTTCTGAGGAGGCTGAGGTCCTTCGGAGTGAGCAGGCCTTTTTATGACTCTGTGGTAGCTTCTGATATACACTAAGCTGCCGTGTGCTGGGCCCCGGGCAGCATAGAGCGGGACAGGAGTAGACTGAACAAGCTGGTCAGGAGGGCCAGCTCCACTCTGGGCTCCCCCCTGGACTCTGTGGAGGAGGTGAGGGACAGGAGCGTGCTAGTCAAAGTCACCTCCATCATGGACAACACCTCCCACTGCACAGGACTGTAGAGGAGCTGAGGAGCTCCTTCAGTGGAAGACTGAGGCACCCTCAGTGCAAGAAGGAGCACTACCACATGGCCTTCATCCCCACCGCTGTCAGACTGCACAATAAGTTACTTTAAGTTAGGGCTGGGCAATAAATCAAATTTAAGCAATTAATCTGCTTTTGAAAAATATCTAATTTGTGAAAAATTTGAAAATCTTGAAATCGATAGAAGGATATTGTGAGAGTTCAAGCAGAGCATGAATTATATATTTGCAACATCAGCAGTCTGTACAATACTTTTATGATATGTATTGGGGGAACAAATTAAAAATAGTTTTGAAACTTGAATATTGAGCAGAAAGATCAGAAAAAATTGTTAAGGGCTGTCTGTCTTTGGTGACTTGAATGAAAATCTATTTAAAATCGAAATCATCCAAAGCAGGAAATAAAATCGAGATCTAACTTTTTTGCCATATTGCCCAGCCCTACTTTTAAGTTACTAATGACCTGCACTTGGACTGAAAAAAAAAAATACCAGTACTGCTGTCTTTATGCACATAGAGTGATACTATTTATGCCAAATGTGACAAGTAAATGTATCCATTGTGAGATCAATAGAGGTTACCTTATCTTAGTTTGCAGAGTATTGCCTACAATATGTAATATTAATCCATAAGGGGAATTACTTAACTACAATAAAAAAAACATTCTATGTGTGTTTTAACGGTACATGATGTTCTTTTGATGACTCTTGGAGTGGTTTGTTGACTCTGAAAATTACTAATTTTAATAGCATAACATTACAAATCCAACCACAATCGCTATGTTTGACATGAAAATGGCAAAAATGTATTTTATTTTGCTGTAATTGTGCAGCCCTAATTGGGAGACACCATGGCGAGGAAGAGCAGCACTTGTTCTTACGTGTTTGCTCCTGGTTGTACGTAGCCAGATAGTATATACTAAATATAAGGAGTAGCAGTAGGAACCATGTGGCAACAGATCGATGTTATACAAGTGCTGCAATTATTTGTGTGTGCTTGGTGTGCTACAGTTTCACATGTAATTTCACAAGTTTTTATAAAAAAATAAAAATGTGAGACAATGACATTGTAATTAATTGTAGATTTATTGTAATTGAAAAATCAATGAACATAATGAATAGTTTCAGTCGGAATTACAATTCAATAGATCTCTGTAGAAATGCACCGTCCATCAGAATGTGCAGGCCTGTCGTCAAATTCACAGAATAAGAATGGAAAAGGGAAGCCTCCTTCACAGAAGCTTATCCATGTTGTTGATGAGCTTCTTTTATTTTTCTTAAACTTTTTGTCACAACTGCTTCTTTAATAGTTAAACATCTAGTTCTTTACATATTAATCAGAATATGGCAGTTAATACATTATCTAGACCTGCACATACTGACTACATGTATGCATATTGTTAAATTAAACCATAGAATAGCTGTCATAGCCATTTGAGTGTTACAGAAAGATGGCGAGGCTAACAAGATGTGTGTCTGTGGAAGAGCATGCACGAGAGAGGGAGGGCTGTTTGAGCAGGGAGCGGTGGAAGCTCTGCGCATGATGGCATAAGAGCAAGAGGGAGAGAGAGCTGGCAAGCTCTCCTCTCTTTTTGCTTCAGCATCTCCGCTTCATTCAGAAAAGAGACACGATGTGGAAGTATCCGATCCTTCAAACATGTCACAGAGAGTAGAGTGAAAACTCTATTCTCACCTCATCAGGCTTTCTAGCTTTAGAAACGGAATATACTATTATGTTTCCAGCGCCTTTTTAGTGACACACCTGACCAGAGTTGGATGGAGATCCTCACAGCAGACTCTGAATACAGTAAGCTTGAGCTTTGTGTTTGTCAGTTTGTGCTAAAGGTTTAATAGGGCAAGAACATTTTTAATATTATAGCCACCGTGGAACGTGTGTATGTGTCTTTATAATTTCTTGTAATTATGAGCTTTTGATCAAGAACCGTATTTGATCAAATATACATGAATATATTGAAAACAAATACAGTATTTATACTATACTATACTATATACCATATATTTTGATAAAAAGGTGTTTTAAAAACTGTTTACCCCATGTTCAGTGTAGTGACTGTGCTCACTAAACTGTCTGTGTGCTGAGGTAATAAGGAATTCCCTTCCTCTGTGTCCTGGGGTGGGAGGAGGGAGGTGGCCTGACAGAATGGTGGGAGGTAGAGAGTCACCAAAAGAAGGCGTCTCAGTGCTGCGCTGTCAACCTTGTGCAGCTGGGAGGGGAGAGGACACCCAAGGCTTACATAAGTCTATCTTTTAGTGTCAACATTTGTCTGTGATCACAACCCAATTCACTGTATTTATGTGTTTATCTTGATCTGTAGAAATTCAATGTGCACTAAGGAAAATTAGAGAAGATGCATTGGCAGCAGCAGACGCATGAGAGAGAAAGCACAACAGCAGAGCCCTCTTGAATAAAAAATCTGTTGCTATAAATAGCATGCCATCCTCACCGCCTCAGCACTGTTTCAGGTTTAGAGTTTTTCTCTCTCCCTCTGCTCAGATTCTTGGTGGTATTGCTCTAAAATGTGTATTTGATGTGTGCCTTTCAAAAGTAAGGATCCTACTAATTAAATGCTATCACGTTTTCTTAAGTATGGATTTGAAACTTCCATGACTAGTATTTTTCAGTGGTTGTAAGTTTCCATCAACCCTCAGACCACCACCAGTCTTTCAATGTGGCATTCATATGAGGTAATGTGGGTCAAGTGTCTTTAAGAGTCACAGCATTCCCAAGTGGAACCTGGCATGAACCCAAAAATGATATGCTGTCTGTTTTTGTATCTCAATACATCAATCTACATTTCATTATATACATTAAAAAAAGCTGGATTGCAACTGTGAGTTTGCCTCATTCTGCAAAACGTTTGAAATCTATCTGGATTATAAACTGTTATTTCCTTGCCTCTCAATTAACTCTCCATTTTTCACCATGGAGCTCCATGCTGAAATTAAGGTGGCATGCCACAACTCTAGTACTTTATGGAAAAATACAAAAAGTAATGCAATATCTTATACTAAAATAAGCTGAAAATTAAAGAATTTTCTAGTGCAACAAGGTTGCTACTTATCTCTATCTGAAAAATAGAGGACCACGTTCACTCAGCCAATCAGCTCTCAGCCAGAGAAAGAGTCAAATAGTGACTCTCATGGCTCTTTCTTTCTACTGCAAAAGAAAACATGTTCTCTAACAAGACAAAGACTACAAATTAACTAAAAGCAAAAAGACCGCATTACATTTGAAAAGGAATTTTATCTTTTCAATACTAAATATGAAGTATTGGCTCTGTCCACTCAGAGTAGAGATTTACTGGGACACCATTTATAAATCAAAGAGTTTGGTACCCCAGCTGTAAAACTGGCCGGTGAACCTTGAGAGGATTCTGTCTGAACCCGACCTGAACCCAGCATCGTAGAGCAATCCAACACTCAATCAGATCAAACATTGCATATCACCTGAGATGCATATAAGGCTATATCCACACGAAGACAAAACGCTTATAATTTCAGAAACTTTTTCTGTAAACACGGAGTTAGCTCAGTAAATGTGTGCGTCCATATGAATGTAGTCAATACGCCTGAAAACGCTGTGAAACTATGCCAGACCTGTTGGTGGCGCTGTGACGCAATGACGGGATCAAGCCCAAACTTCCGTGACGGGAACTGGGCATGCGCAGAATTTTGTAAACAGACAACATGGCGAGTGGGCAAGCTGGTACTACATTAGTAGTACCTATTACCTATTAGCCATTAGCTTCCATGGCATCTACACAATGAATGGATATATCGTGACAATTTTATATGCAATGGGCTCTATGCACGCACCATTTCCGCGATTTAGTTAAAACGACAGTTGAATTCCGGTGCGCGGGGATCGTCTTGAGTTTCACTGAAGTTCACCAGATGTTTACACGAGTATCCTAAATAATGCTCAAACAGGAATTGGATGCTGGGCATTTTTGTGACATGGCAGTGCTCTTTGATTGTTCTGTCTTTGTGCTTTTATAAAGTGAACTAATCTCTCTTATTGGCCACAGTCAAAGCTATACCTCAGTGAGAAAGCATGTCCACACTTTTGGGTCAGTCGCACAGATGAATATCAATCTAATAACTAAAAAACGTCACTACAACTCACCACAATGCCATAGCGCAAGCACAGACAGAAAGTAAACAAGCCGTTCTTTGTTTACAGGAAATTACGTTGCGCATCCCCGTGCATATAGCCCATACATAGAGGTTTTTTGGTAAAATGCTGGATGTCCAAACACTAAAATGCTACTCAGTTTTCATCTATATGTGTGAGTGAGTGAAATCCAGTTCAGCGTTTGTTTACAATTGTACTACGGTGGCCATTTCCAACAAGCACTTGCGGTGGCCTGCTAGCTCGACACATTTTCCCCCCGGTTCCCATGCTAATTGAAAATAAAGATACGGCATTTTAAAAATCAGTGCGTAAACTTTCCTCATCTGTCTTTCTTTTAAGCATCTGGAGCAGAAGGCCATAAGCCTTCAGGGGGCGCCTTTTAGCACACAAAAAATCCTTTAAATTGGACTCTTTGCTGTAAACAGAGGGATTCAATAGTTAGTATTGTGTACTTTTACATCACTGTACAAAAATGTTGTCTCTTTTTATCCTATATTGATTGATTGATTTAATATTAGGGTTTTTTATACTGGCTAGCATAAAACGAGTTTAATTTGTTAATCTGAGTCCTGCAAGTCATATTCAGGTAAATGATGTGGCTCTTTTAAGGCTGCAGATCTGACCAGTTTGCCACATTTGTAACATTGTATATTGTTGGAGTCAGGGTTGGGTTTTGACACTGTCTGAAAAAAAGTTAGTCTGGAGCCCTGAGTATGATGAAATGTGCTTATACATAATATACACTAATACCTTAGTTTAATGGTGGGAATTTCTTGCCATCACATAACTACTTTCAACACAATTGGCAATCTTTTTTCCGTCTGTTGTGAGGATTAGGCAGTGTGCTTCATGTTGGGTTCAGTTGTAAGACACTGCCGGCTTGTGTGTTTCTGAGCCTGCATCCTCTCTCATACACACCACAGCTTGTTTAATTGGGAAAGGGGCGAGGGTCGTGTGAAAGAAAAGAAGAGAGGAATCTGGGGGTGTAGAGCAATATAGCTTATTTTCTCTTGGTGACAGAGCCTGTTGCCATGGAGCTGGCCCTCCCATTGGTGGAGATCTGGGCCAATCATTTAACAGCGCAGATTGTTTCATCATTGAGAAGTTTTTGTCTCTTCCTGTCTCGCTTTCCACTCCTTGGTCCTCTCAATCTTTTTTTAAGATACATTTTATGCGGTGTGTCAGTTTATCATGGGTGCTCAAGCCTCCCAATGTCAGTCTGCCACACTTGCTCTGACTTTGGGACTTTTCCTTTCTCTGCTTCTACCACTACAGTGGACATGAATGAACTCTGTTGAATCGACTCAATTCATTATACTTCTTATCCAGTGTTGGGAGTAACTCAGATACTGAAAAAGTAAGATTATAGTAACCGATTACTCGTAACTAAGTGTAATGCATCATTTTGAAAACAACTTGTAATTAGAATAAAGTTACTATTAGATGACTTATTATATGTATTAGTTACTTGCATAAATATCTCACAGGTTAAACAGGCAACATGGAGCCTTTTAAATGTGGAAAATTCCACAGACAGTAATGCTGCATCATGAACCTCATTTGTTTCTCAATGTTCCCCATTACAGGATATATATATATTTTTTTTCTTTTAAAGTGTTGGCACTGAGGCGGTTCCATTTTCTCCTGCTCTAGCAACACACACAGGAGCACAAAAAGGTTTATACTACGTGAGCCTCTTGTGTGACTAGACTAGCTATGTTCTCTTTCTTGCAAATACCAAACCAATGACATGAGATGTGCCTTTTATGTTTCAAATGACACTACGTTCCCGATTTTTTCCAAACCAGTGAACCCGTTCTTAAATCAGTCACGGCGGTTCAAACGTCATTGCTGATGTCACCAAACCACGCTCCGAGCCACACTTCACTGTGAGGCTTCACTGATTGCTCGACACACGCTTCGAAGCCTTGCTTAATTTTCGCTCATCACAAGCTAGACTTATGGAGAACTTCACACAAAAAGCTATTAGCTTAAATTGTCGTTAGCATACCCATCATATCTTGGGTATTCCCCTATTTTCAGAGGTTTCTGAGTGACAGCGCCCTTCAAATCAGATATGCCACCCTGCGTTTTTACCTTTTTGTATCAATAGCGAGGTACTTGGGGGATCAGTGCTTTGTTTTTAAAGGCAACAAGGCGGAATTTGTGCTAAAATTAGGGCTGCGGGGTGGGCAATAACCTGTAATGGCCCGTTCTTGCAAGTTTTTTTTGGGTCAGTATGCATGCAGGAACAATGCATGCATACTGACCCAAAAATACCGTCTATCTAGTGGTATGGTTTGATTCTGGTTTGAATTGATATCAGTTTTAAAATATTACAAAAATATATGAAAAGCTTTCCAAACCAGGAAGACTTTGACGTGACCAGTCTCCTGGGTAATCATCTTTCACTTTATCTTTGTGTTTTATCTTTATCACTTTATCTTTCACATTTGTGGAGCTTCCGCTCTACCCCCACCCAACCTGTGACAACATAACCATGCAGAGGCTTAAAGCGACAGCATCAGATAGATGGAGAACTACAGAAAAGGTAGGTAGGTAGATCTCAGGAAAGGGAGGGAAGGAGGAAGCCTATGAGTCATAGCTCGTCCCACAGGACTGAGTGGGCTGGCGAAGTGGAGGAGGATGGCGTCAGCAGCAGGTCTGACAATTTAAGAAGACACATTAAAAAAAGAAGAAAAGAGGAACAAGTAGTGTTAGTGGGTGGATGTACAGAAAGGGGAGGGGTCAAGAAAAGAGAAGAAGGGGTATCCTTGCTGCTCTGAGATCTAGTGGATGTGGGCAGGGAGGAGGATAAAGACTTACATGGTGAAAAAAGAAACCCCGTCTTCCGCTTCTTTGCCTTCACTCATTTAGTTGTTCTCATTTGGATGTTTTCGATTGCTTGATATGTTTTACTAGTGTCCAACTGATGTAGAGGTGCTATTATTAGGGATGCACTGATGTCTATCGGCTCGCTATAAGTGCTTGGATTCAATTTTTTTTACATAGGCAAAATTGATACTTTTGTCAATTCTTGGGCACGAATGATTTTGCCAATACATTTGCAAATCAATGCCTTTAAAAGAAGATTATTGTAGTATATTGTAACAAACAATTGGCTATAGGCAAAGACTTGGGTTGCCTCTGCCGACTCTGCACGTCTATCCTTTTGCTGCTTGTGCATTTGTAAGTGTGTCATTCATTCATCTGCACTTTTCATTCAACTTTAGCAGAGAAAATGGTGAGGCAGGTCCGTGGCTTGCATGTTTCACCATTGTGAAAACTGAGTACAATGAGCTTTAGCCTTTTGACATGGGATGTTTGGACACCCGTAATTAAATATGAACACTGAAAAATGATGACAAATGATTTCAAGTCAAGAATTTTTTCAATGTTCAAGTCAGGGATGGACAACGTAGTTATTGAAATGTAGCCTGAGAATCACAATGCTGCTGTATATGCTCTAATCATTTGGAACTGCACAACAGCCTGGAAACTTGGACAAAACTTTTGCCTGGATTTGGGGACTAATTGCAGCATGGGGAGGACAATGATGACACACCATTGAATGGATGGAAGCTTGTGTTTTTTTAAACATATCCAACATGACTGCAGCAAACATGAAGCTATCTTCTCTCATGTTTAACCTGCACAAACGGCAGTAATCATTCAGCACCATTGTGTAAACATTTGTCTTTTTCCGCATTTTCCCTTCTCATCAAATTTATGTTGTGCATGTTATCTGGGTGAACTCTTAAGTTTGGCGCATACGTGCATGAAGACTCGTAAGAATGTCATTTGTTGCGCCCAAAAAATTGCTATGGACACTTGCAAACCACACCTCTTCTACAAGAAAATGAAATACTCATTAACTTATGATATTTAGTCACTTGTTAGCCAGGCTAATTGAAAAGTCGATGTAGCAATGATTATGCCAGGTAAACATCTAACCTGCTACTGCGTGACATACAGTTTGTCTTGTTAGTCAGACTGACCCGCCCTGCAGCTAAGTATTGCTTAGACCCTGACCCAGCATGACCTGGAGCGGCTAAATCTGACAGTGAGTTTATACCTGCACAACAGAGCCTAAGGGGGGTGTCTAAAACACTGAGGGGTTTCTTTCTCTCCCTGACCCAGCCACTGCTGTCTGACTGGCCTCTCTTCCCCTCAGTGTTGGGTGCTGAAACCTGACACACTGGGCAAGGCTGCATGTGGCTGCTGTGTCTCAGCTGGTGATCTGTCATCAAGAGATCTAAAAAATCTGAGATTCCTCTGTGTGAAGTGGGTCAGAGTAACCTGCTCTGAATTGAGACCACCTTGTCCAAATATTGTTTTTGTGTCGGCTGTTTCGCTTTTCCAACTTTCAATACTTAGCTTTGCATCTGTTATAGTTGACTAAGAATCCGCTACTCCACTTACCCACTGGTATCTCAGATCTGTAGAAGGTGACCCAGTCAAAGGAAATGCTTTCAATAAATGCAATACATCTTAAAACTGTGATTCTGGTCTCTCAATGGAAAGCCAGAAAATATACTTGTCTTGTTCATGAGTGAGTGAAGGAAGGAGCGTGAGATTGACAATCATTAATAATTGATCATTATCAATAAACAAATGAATCCTAGGTAATTGTTTATGCCTAGTGTATACTCACACTGCGCTGGTTGCGGTTGTGCTGAACCTACACAGCCACAGTTTCTGGTACACTCGCGCGTTCCACTTGCAGAGTTTTGAAGAGAATGTTGTAATCCCACACCCAACCACGTGATGGCGATCTCACAGGAGTTACGTGGAAAACCAAAGCGGTCCCATTTACGCTAGCTACTTTCTCCTCTTCAGAAAAAAAACATTAGCAGACCAATCTGTTTGAGATAATTTCATGTGTATCTTGTGTAGGTTTATGTGATAATTCTATGGACTCCTTATTTCATAAGTCATTTCAACTGTGATGTTGTGAATAAAGGCACAGTTCTTGTTGGAAACATAGTAATTATGAAATTGTATTCAGAATGTAAAAGACGCGATAAACTACAAGTGCAGATTCAAACAAAGACAGGAACAAGAACAGTGCAAAAGAAACGCCTGTACTGTTTATATATATGCAACAGAACTGAACAGTCCACATTCTCCGCGTCCTATTCAAATGGGGGAGTCAAAGCTCAATTAAGTCTTATTACTGAGAATGGGCACCCATGGCATGGTATACCTCATTTTGAATATTTTTCTCTCAGAGCCAAATAAATTATGTGGTTGTTTAATCTAAGGATTAAACGTAAAAGGCTATAGGTAATTGGGTAACCATTTAACAATACCTTGTCTTTTTCTTCAGTTCTGTTTATATCCAAGCACACTGAGTGTGTATTCCAAAACTGTATTCATTAAAAGTCATTATTTGTTATTATACCACAATAATGTGAAAAAATAACTACAAAAAAATAACCAAATATACACTAGATGAGCCATAAACAAACCTATGGATGGGACATATCATGATACATCGTTGGGGGTTGAATGAGAGAAATATCAATAATTTCAGTATTGTCAAATTATTGTATCATCAGCCATGTTTCACATATAATTCTGTATCGTGAGGGACACAGAGATTCCCAGCCCAATTCAAAACTAACAGACTAAAGAAACTCATTATAAAACATACACCTATAATCTTTTTCAGATTCCTATCAATTGTTAGCATTTTCCTATGTTTGGATAAGATATTTCAGTTAAATGTTTTATGTAGGAGTCAAAGACTATAATATTTGAGAAGTGAAATAAGGTTTATTTCAATTACAGAAACTTTGCAAGAATCATTCAAACCAAATAAATCTCCACTCCACAAAAGACATATAAACTCAATATTTTGCACAACTAACAGCCTCTCAACGCTTTCTATAACTTCCAATTTGAGTTTGGATTTTGTTGGAAGGTATTTTGGACTATTCTTCTTTGCAGATCATCTCTCCTTCAGTCAGGTTTTAAGGGTTCCGAGCACGGATAGCCCGTTTTAAATCATGCCCCACATTTTCAGTATTATTCAGGTCTGGGGACTGCGAAGACCACTCCAAAAGGTTGTGCTTGTTCCTCTGCATGAATGACTGAGTAGATTTTGAGCAGCATTGTCTTGTTGAAAGATCCAGCTCCTGCCCAACTTCCACTTTGTCACTGATTTCTGGATATTGTTCTCCAGAATCTGCTTATATTGAGTAGAATTTATGCATCCCTCAACTTTAATAAAATTCGCACAGCTCCACATCAGGATGGAACTATCACAAAATTTGACAGTATTTTTCTTCGAATGCGGTGTTATTTTTACTCCGTGCGTAACGCCTCTTGTTTTGTCCAAATAACTCTAATCTTATTATTCTTCTACTTTGAAACGCTACCCTCAAGTTATTTTTACCTGCTCATGGGTTAACTATAACTGTTAACTATAACTGTGCCTGTGGTCGACCAATTTCTCACAATGTTTCTCACAGTTGAAACTGAAAGTTGAGGGTTTTTTTGAGGCTCACATGTTTATGTAAAAAGGTGAGACACTTTGTCATGACTAGACTCACCTGTGTATGGAGGCCAAATGTGATGACGTCACATATAGCAGACTCTCCTTCTACAAGCTTCCCAATGACGTTAATTATGAGACACATACAACTATTTAGCAGCATTTATATATTGTTCTGTGCATTCACCGGTAGGAGTGTGATTTTTTTATTTTTTATTTTATTTTATTAGTATCAATTCTTAATATATGACTACATTACGCATCTCCATTCCATTTATCATGAAATAGTGTATTTTTTCACTTAACATTTTTATTTTATTTATGCCATATATTGGCATATGGTATATTTCTGACCAATACATCGATAATCGTCATATTGTGATATAATCGTTATCGTGAGCTTTGTATCGCGTATCGTATTGTGAGGTACCGTGAGGTTCCCACCCCATTCAGCGGGTTCTGAACTGTCCTACAGTACTAGTATGACGTATTTATCTCACCTTCATGGGAACCTGATATTAAGGCGCATCATCAATGATCGTGTTTTTATAAACAATGAGCATTGAACCAAGGCAGAATGCTGTTTCAAATGTCATTGTCCTTGTCATTCTTGACCTGTTTTGAAGTGTAACACATCAACTAGATAATCAAGTAAATCAGACATTATCAATGGATTTATCGGTATAAACTCGTGCAATAACTATAACTATTTTTCAGTTTTAACATTCATCAGCTGTTTCCATAAACAAAACGGGCAGTTGTCACACATTATACATCAATTGAAGTATTGAACTTAAATGACACACAGCATTTTAAAGTTGTAAACAAAAGTCAGTTATGAAGATATAGCAAGGCCTTTAAACACAGCCAGAAATTGATACACAGGGTGCACTGGTAAAATTGAAAGGCTTTTATGAGAGACAAATAATTGAGAGAATATGGTAAATGTTTGATCTGAAACTTATTTGTTTGAATTTGTACCTGAAATGAGCGTGCTGCTATTTGCATGTCCTGCTCTGTCATCCATCGTTTCTTTACACTCTTGCATACTTTTCATTAGCATCAATCCTCCTGTCTTTCCTTCTTGATTACTGCTCAACACAAATGGCAGCAGTTTCAAGTGACGTTACCATTTCCTTGGCAACCCTCCGGATCACTTCAGAGAAGAGCGGGTGTTCTGGAGGGTGGAGAGAACTCAAAACTAAAAGGAGGCAGGATAAACACAGTTGAGTGTATTTTTTGCTCAATGTATCAAATATTTGTCAGCTATTGATTATTCATCCCATTCACTCTGCTTTGACAAACTGTACATGTTCCCAGGAACTACACATTTAGAATAGAAAAGAGTGCTGAGGGAAGATGAATCAAAGTCAGGCCTTTTGCATTGCTGATCCAAACAAAACCAGTTTTAGCGCTGCTGCTGCTGCTGGTGTTGTATAAGCTGAGCGCAGTTGGGTGGGGGCCCGTGGGTGTCCTGTTTAGTGATGTAGCATAATGCTACTGCAGCTGATGACGTTACTTATGCCTTACTCGTGTCTCCCCTCAAATGGGAATCCCTGCCACCTTCTTTGGTGCACTCCTCAGCCGTGCTCTAAAACATTGTACATAGTAATCAACATGTACATGTCACACAACATTGTTAACATATCTGCCATGTTTCTTTGTCAAGATGGTTTCTGGATGGTGGTGTTTGTTTGATGATAAAATTACTTTGCTCATAGACGAATAGTGTTTATCTAAAAATAACCAAGTAAAACATCAACCGTTCTTGCAATGCAATCTCAAGGTCATATTGTTGTATTCCTATTTTTACTTGTCAATAATTCACAGATCCCCTCTTTTAGAAATAATGTTCCATTGTATTTCAATATATGAGAAGTAGTCTAATTCATATAACCCTTGTGTTCCAGTCAATGTTAGGTTCTCAGCTCCTGTGTCCCCTCCTCCTTCCAAGCAGCAGCAGCAGCAGCAGCAGCAGCGATGAGTCACTGGTTGTGTGAAAACTGACGTCATCCGTGTCTCCTCTGTTCCAGAGCTTCCAGCTAAACACAGACCATGCGGCTGCTCTGAGTTGGAGGCTGTGCTTGGAGCCGTTTAACCCCCCCCCCCCCCCCCCCCTTCCCGTCCAACTGACTACAGTAAATATTGTACATGTTTTCTTGTTTGTGGGATTTTTGGAGTTAGGGTTATATCTGTATTTTTTTTTATAGATAATTGTATTAAAAAAAAAAAGTTTTGTTTTGTAAATGCAATTTTTTTATGTAAACAATTACAGTATGCAGAATATAGTACAGTATAAGTATTCTATCAATATGAATATTTTTTCACACTATATTTGATGTACTGTCTACAGACGCCGTGGGTTTGGGCCTGCTATGGCCAGTGCTCCACCCTGTGCTGCAGCTGACCCCTGTACAGTGCCGTAGTATCGTCCCTCTTCCTCTGGCTCGTGGTTCCCATAAAGAGTCACATCACCAAGGATCCTGGTCTGATACCACCCACAGGTATGTGAAGGACATTCATGATCCTTAATGCACTTATTTGCATAACAATGTCTTATATTAATACTGGCAGTGTTAATAAGACAGTGTTTTTTCATCAACCAGTCAATTAGTAAATGAGGCAAGGCAAGGCAAGTTTATTTGTATAGCACAATGTGTACACCAGGCACCTCAAAGTTTTTAACAAAACAAGATAGAAACAATCGCACAATTTCTAGATCATCTAATAATAATTTTCATTAAATATTTCTAATTTTTTAATTGACAGACATCTAAATCACTAGGACATGAACACACAGAGAACTCACACTATCACATGCTAAATGTGCAGGGAAATGGTACAAAATGCAAATCATGACCCCTGTGATCAGCCTGAGTGTCACCGCGACTCTCCTGCTGCTGTCTCCCCTGCCCTCTCTCTCGTCTCCCCTATTCTCTCTCTCGTCTAACAAACACAAGACAAAGGCTTAACCAACACGTTACTATCCCGGTGATGGTGGGGAGGCACGGTAATACTTCTATGGGAGGCACTATTAGCGGAGACTATAGTGGAGGCTGGAAGTCGCTGCCCCAACGCGACTTCCAGGCTTGTTCTCTGCAAATCTAACCTGTCTCCGAAACTCCCAATGACAGCACTGACCCAGAGAAACACTGTTCCCACCTCTTCCCACTGCTGACTCTGTGCAAAGTGTTTAAAATTTGTGTTACGTGCGATACAACACTTGCACGCTGCCCTCGCAGCTGCACTTGCTTCGCTATGGTTTCCGCACTGGTTCAACACGGTCCTGCTCGAAGATTTTGTATGGGAGCATGACGTTTTTTTGTGGCCAGGGAGGTAGTCTGACATGTCTGCCAACTAGTGGCAAGGAGTATGAATGAATTTTGACACTGTTTGACACACTAACACCCGTTTTAAACAGTCTCAACTTAAGTCGACCGTGGCGCCTAGAGGGTTAAACTAAATAAATTGCAACCATTTATACTTGCTATTTTTTGTTAAATCTTGCAGCCACTCCTGGGGCCCCCGCCCAACCCCCTCCCCATTTCCCACCCTCTCCCCCTCCCCTAAGAAGATGTCAGTGACCCTGACAGACATTCAGCAGGAGGGAGAGAGCGGGCCACTCATTGAGCCCTGTAGTCGAGGCAAGGTCTCCCCTCAACCACAGGGCCCCAAAGACCTGACCGGAGAGATCCAGGAGCCTGAGGACACCGCTCCCCAGGATGCACTGGTAAGCATTGTATAGTGGTGGGAACCCATTTGGCATAAGTTCAAACCGTGTGCTGATCACTGCTCTGAACTTGCGGTTCCCCTTTTCCACACCTCAGCCATAATCACACACTGTTCATAGACGTGAAGTTTCCACTGGCTCATTACAGTGAGGATTGGCATCTGAAAGTTTCTTCATTGTCTTCATTGAACTGTAACTGCCATATTTTCCAGCTATAATTTTGGCAACTTTACACGGTATGTTATGTTGAGCTAGCCTGGTCATACCAAACCATAGTACAAATTACATTTCGTACTAAGGTCTGGAGGTGCTCCATTGAGCTCCGTTAACAGGTGGGAGGGGCAAAGTCCTTTTGCAGATTGAAACGATTGGATCGGAGTTTACCGTCACGTATGTAATGCGCCTGGGTGAGTCGTTAGCTGTTAGCATTTAGCCCAGCCATATCCTTTGCCGCAAACGGAGCCCGTGGGGAGTAGCGCCAAAATCTTTGCCAGCAATTACATTTGCTAAACATTCCTCTTGCTCCGGCTTCAGTTTCTTGATAGAACGAGACCTGAATACTTTACTATCGCATTCTTTGCCATTGCCAAACTACAACCTGCCCATTCGGCGCAAACTTTTGACGTCACCCACAACTAACTACAACACCCGCCTCCCGTGCTCGCTGATTGGTCGGATGGAATTCAACCCATGTAATTTCAAACACAGGAACCAGACCCAGACGTTACATGCAGGGAAATGATGATTAAGTGGATTGTTCGGATTGAGCTGAAGTTCCATGCTTTTTCCTTCCTTTTTAATAGTTTCTTTCAGTGTGTTTATCTCTGTTTATACATTTATGTAAATACATCCAATGCAAATGAATCCAAAAGTAGCACATGTGGGCAACAGCTGTGCATGGAACTCATGCCAAGATCTTAATGTACTGTAATTTGAATCTACAGTATAATGTATTATAACAAAAACATTGCCAAAAGAATGTGTTAAAAATGAAATGCATTTATAGCTTATTTGTTGGACATGAAAGGTCAGGTGCTTTTCATTACAAGCTATGTAATAATAATAATAATAAATTTTATTTATAATGCACTTTACATTTCAGGGAAACCTCAGAGTGCTACAAAAACAGGGAACATCCCCAAGATACACAACATAAAAACAATACATCAAATATAACATCAGGAAAAAATAAAATAAAATAAAACATAATTACTGTACATATCTAGAAGGCCTGTTTGAATAGGAATGTCTTTAGGCCTTTCTTAAAAGCCTCCACACTTTGTGGGGCCCTGAGGGTTTCTGGGAGGGCATTCCAGAGCCGGGGGGCTACTGCCTGAAAGGCCCTATCTCCCATGGTGGAGAGTTTGGTCCTGGGTTGGTGCAGGCAGTGGGAGGAGGTGGTTGAACGGTGGTTGTAAATGTGTGATTTAGTCAGCCCTTACACTGTTTGTACAATTGCCTCCTCTACGTTTTTTTGACTGGTCAAAACTTCCTTCAGGAACTTGTAAAAGTTTACGGTCTACCTTCTTTAAGAACCCTTGCTTTGACCTATTGCTTTTAGAAGCAACAGTACAAGATAATTGCATTTCCAAAAAGCCCCTTCTACATCATGACATCTATCCTTTTTCCTCTTAAAAGCGTGTGGTCCTGGCTGGTCAAGCAATAAGTTTAATGTATGGTCATTGTACCATGACCACTTTGGGACCGTTAGTATATGATTTTCCCTTGTCCCTTTCAGAAACGGGCTCCAAACCACAGCCATGGAAGGAAAAGGGCCAAAGTAAGTGTTTTTGACTAAACTTCTCAAACAGTTTCCTTTGTGCACTGTTACCTCAGTGAATTATTATTGTTTTAATTTTTTTTTCAAATAATATTTTGTTTTGCTCTTTAAAAGTAATGGAATCACTTAAGACTTTTATGGTCACATTTTACGTACACCAAAGTTACATGTTTATGAACTTTGTTCCAGTCTAATGCCAAAGTGAAACTGGTACGAAGCCTTGCAGTCTGTGAGGAATCCTCTGGTCCGTTCTCTGATGGACCTCCAGAATCGGTAATTTTCTATTTGATGATTTTAAATTACATTTGCACTTTTTCAAACCATTTGTATTTTCTAATTGTATTTTATGTATGTATATTTTAGGATATCATTCAGTTGCACATCAGCTGTCCTTCAGACAAAGAGGAAGAAAAGTCATCAAAGGATGAATTTGAAAATGAAGAAAAGGAGAAGAAGGATAAAGCTCCTCGGAAGATGTTATCACGTGGTACATAATTGATTAAATATTTTCAACATGAATACATCACCCAAGAACTGGGTTTGTTCACATGGTCTCATTATGCTTCTGCTGTTCAGGCTTATGTTAGCGGGATAAGCGGGTCAAGCATATTTGTAATCGAAAAGGGGGACCATACCTCCTTAAGTTATGATCCTTCATTGCAATGTAGTAATAATCATAATCATAATAATGCTTTGGTTTTTATATAGCGTGTTTCTGGACACTCAGATACTTTGAGACACCTCTGACGGTCACTAATCATTCATGTACATTGACAGACATATTCCTTAGTTGGGCGGCTCAACACTCAACAGCCACAGCCACTCCACTGTGTGGTAGCACAGATTTTCACTTACGGGACCCTAGTGTTCAGTACGAGTTGCCTGTTGGTGATGAAAATATCCACGTTTTAACTGCTGTGTGCTTGAAATTTTTTTCTAATTTCTTCGTTCGCTTTGAGTTGTTGTTGTACCAATGTGTCCTCATCCCTGCTCATTCCTTTGTGCAGAAGAGACTGATGTGATCCAACACAGAATAAAACATTAGAATGCATGTACAGTACTGAGCCGTAGATAGTCTGAAGCAGCACCAGGCTCTGAATGCACGTCTTTGCTAGGTCAAAGTTATTGTCTTTATTAAAACTAAACCTTGGTTTATTGCTTCAACACTATAAACCAGCTTCGTAGTACGGGGCTCAAGTATTGAGCCAATACTCAATACTGCTATTGGTCATAGGAGTAGCATAAATCAAATGGTTGTGGAAAATGATCCCTGAAGAGAGTGTGTGGGAGAGGCAGAGAGGGATGGACCACTCTGTGATCTGCTCCTTTTATGTTGATCCTCCATGAACAACCTGGATCATGCTGCTTCTGTGATGGGTGCTATTTTTGTAGCTGGAGCTGCAATACTGTGTTTTTTCCCCTGGATTTCTTTCTATAAAACTGTATTCTTATTCAATTTTCAGATTCCAGTCAGGAATACACCGACTCCACAGGCATTGATGTTCATGAGTTTCTGGTCAACACACTGAAAAACAATCCCAGGTATCATTAATTAGATTTACATTTATAAAATAACTTTTTTTCCTTAATGACACAGTTGTTGTTATTTACTGTAGTAAGTTATCTTTTTTAATAGGTGTCTGAACCGCCCTCTTGTTTTTTTTACCCTCACAGGGATCGAATGATGCTGCTCAAGTTAGAACAAGATATCCTGGAGTTTATTAATGACGACAAGTAAGAATATTCTTCATACCAATCCTTGTGCTTAAGTTTTGCACAACCACAGGTCTGAAATTCTGTAAATATTCCTTCTAGTAGTGAATAACGTTCGAGTGCACAATCATCACAGAAGTTACTTGTAACTTAGGGTTTGTTCCCACTTCAGTCCCATAGTGAACCATAGTTCACTTTAAGGGGCGTTCACACGCACCCATTGTTCACATGTAAACGGAATTCGCTTCTGAAAACGTTGAATTTTTAGGCCCCGTCTAGATGGAGGCGCTGCGCAGACGTTGCAAAGCGATTAACAGAAACGACCAGGCTCCTTATTCAAATTTCACAGTGTTCATAAAAGGAGTAGAATTCTCCTCCGTGTAGCGCTCAAAGTACACGTAGCTAGTTTGTGCACCCGCCGCCATTGTTGTTTACGTTTGTTCTCGGCTACTGCGCATGTCCAAATGAACATGCGGGGAAGTGGGGTCTCACGTGGGTGTGAAAGAGCGACCCGCTGAACAGCGTATCTGAGCTGTCCCACTCTGTAGGCTGGGGCTCAACGCTTGCGTATTCGCCTCCCTGAAACACAGTCTCCATGTGAACGGGAGGTGGCGACATCCATCTATAGTGTTTTACTGCCGCAGTGTCTCCGTCTAAACGGGGCCTAAGAACGCACCAGGGTTTACTGTTGCTATGGTGATCAAATCCTCTCCTTTTTGTACTTGCTGTGATAAATAATAGGCCTTGTGCTAGTTTATCTGAGCCTACAGCTCAGCAGACCCAAACTGTTTTTCTTGTGGGTCTTGACTAAATGGCATACAAGTAGGCCTAAGATATTCTATATCCTCATTTGTGTTGCCATAATACATATATAACTAGTGCAATGTAATTGGCCATTTCACATTATTTATAATCAGCTGTGACTATGTGCGTCGGGCCTGCGGATGTATGTTTAATTCAAGTTCTTCTTTGTTTTTGTGTATTTACACCACTGCTCTATTTTACGTAGCGTTTATTATTTCGATATTAGCCATGTATTACGACTATATCCCAGAACAAAGGATATCATGTCATTGTGATTTTATGTCAATTGATTGATTGCTTTTATTTCGTTTTGTTACCTCTGTTTTTTTTTTTTTTTAAATAGTAACCAGTACAAGAAGTTTCCTCAGATGACTTCATATCACCGCATGTTGCTGCACCGAGTGGCTGCTTATTTTGGTATGGATCATAATGTGGATCAAACAGGAAAAGCCGTCATCATCAATAAGACCAGCAACACAAGAATGTAAGTTGGGAACTTCAGTACAAGCAACTTTTCTTAATTTGCGCATTCTATGTACAAATTAACATTGTTAGTAGTTTGGTTCCTCATAATGAATGCAATGAATATTTGTAAAATAATGCCGTACTTTGACCCTGATCTGTGACCATGCACCAACATCCTTGGAGACAACCATTTGTCTCTAAAATATGTACAATAGGCTCCTCCACTCGGTGCAGAACTCCCATCAATAAGAGATTCTGAAATCTCAGCAGTACCACCTTGGTTAAATGCATGTCAATAAATAAGTACCATCAGAAATTGGTGCCATCTACCACAAATACCAACAACAAAAAAGGTGTTCCTTTTCTTCTAACCTAGATTTCTTTTGTATTGTAAAAGTGTTTTTTTCCCTACAGCCCTGAACAGAGATTTTCTGAACACATAAAGGATGAACGCAATATGGATTTCCAAAAAAAATTTATTCTTAAAAGAGACGATGCCAGCATGGACAAAGATGATAATCAGGTTGGTGGTGGTTATTGTAGTGTTCAGTTCCTAGTTTTAGTTTGATGAAGCATAATTTCTCCCAAAGCAGCAAACATAAATCTGACTGTACAAAGTAGAGATTTTGAAAACATTCACAAAGAATCCCATAGAAATCCAGTGAAAGCACTGGAACTACTGCCAAGCCAGCCAATACTTTATTCACAGCTGGAGTTTTTTATTAAACATTATATCAATGTATATTTTAATGGACACAATGAATAACTCCAAAATACGTCAGAACTCCTTGTTGAACAACCACATAGTATTCTCACCCCCTAGTGGAAATGATGTGTAATAACACTGCACAAAGTACCTACCAGCAACCTACTGATGCACTTGTATACCTTTATGGTTAGTCTGATCTCCTTCTGATTTTTCATTTCTGTTCTTATTCAACCTGTTTGGGTGGAAACAGGTGGACAAAAGATTTCGTGCACTTGCAAAAAAATTGAAAATTTGATCTATTTTTATAATTAGATTCGCGTGCCACTGCAGGACGGGCGGCGAAGCAAATCTATTGAGGAGAGAGAAGAGGAGTATCAGCGGGTACGAGACCGGATCTTTGCCCGAGAAGTAAGTTTTTTGCCATGGCAACCATGTAGCTGTTAACAGTGTATTTACTTGACAATAGATACAAATATACTGAATATACACAAAATACTTTTTCTCGCCAAATAAGATACAAGATACTCAACACAAATGAAAAGTTGGTTGCCAAAGTACAAGAAATGTCAACAATTAATTTAATAATATGCAGGTTTCCTTCTTTTTGCAGTCTTCTCAAAATGGATACATAAATGACAACAGGTAAGATGATAACTTCATAAATGTGTGTGACTTACACTTTAGTAGATGGGTTCAGACACATCACAACATATCCCAAAATGTCATACTAGTATTTTCCAATTTTAGAATTATTCAATATATGACTTCTCTTGCACTAACACTGAAGATTAGGATTTAATGCTTCCAGATCGTCAAAGGAGCCTGGGATATCTCTGCAGACTAACTATATCCCATTTGTGCCCTTATTATTATTACAATGTGCACTTCTCTACATCCCTTTGTGATATCACCAATCCATTTCCTGTTCTCCAATACAAAACAATAACACTAGCCTTGTTTTTGAATGTTAACCCAACAGACTCTCCACAGAGGGCTACTGCTCTAGCTCTCAAAAGAGGAGGCAGATCTTTAGGTACTTGGGCACTGCTGCTAACATGTGTGTTGCCATGCCCATACTGAAGTGATTTGGTGGTGGTAGTGGTGATTTGTGATAATATTATTCTGCTTGGCGTAGTTGGCTGATGGACTGCTCTTCCAGCACTGCACCGTGGGGCTCCTCATGGCCCATGCATGTCTGCTTTGTGGTTTCAGAGAACTTAACTTATTTACCTTTTCCACTCATCCACTGTCAACATTTTCAATGAAGTAGCTGCATTGTTTCTGCTATTCTGTCTGTTTTGGTGTTGAACTGCAGTTTATGTTAGCATGTCACTTTGTTCCTCGTTACTTACTGTAGAGTGTATCTATTATATATAATTCTGAAATATGTTTCATACAATAATTTACATACTTTGCACTTTTTCAAGCTTTTTTATTCATGTTTTATACCATATGTTTATAATTAGAATTCTAAGTAATATGAAGTCACAAATAGGAATTTGCTTTTGCTTATGGTGCAAACAAGTTATAAAAGTCAAAATGGATATAAAGACATGCATTAAAAAAATATCATAACATTTCTACTATATACAAGTACACAGACCGCTGCCCCTGACCAGTGACCCTGACAGGCTTCTCTAGTGGTATTGCAGGAGGAGGACATATTTCCCTACGGGGAAAAATCCTTTGTTTACAATACGAATTACTGTTTTGTCAGTAATGATGCACCTTTCTAATCTTAAAAGGACATTTCCATTACAGTAATGTAGAATGTACCACCTAAAGCCTTGCTAAAAAAGAATCTTCCAAATGTTCTTGAAGACCTACTTTCTTCTATGTCCATGTTCAAAACAGGACTTCTACTACTTTTCATTTCCACCTATAATTCTGAACAATGCTGGGTAATAGCAGGGGCAGAAGACTGGCTCAAAATAATCACAGTACATAAAATGAGCACCTCCATGTGTCTTTCTGAGGCTGGGCACGTGAGGAGCATGAGTGTTGTCAGGAGCGACTGGAAAAGGAGGACCATGTGACCAGCAGTGGGGAGGAGGGACTGCTGCTGAAGCCGCTCTCATCTCTCGTCTGCACTCCGAGCAAACAAGTGTGAACCAACAGCAAACGCACCCACCTCTTCCTCGAAATAGGCTTTGCGCAAAAATGAGGACTGAAAATAGATACTCCCTTAATTACGGTCTCTATGATATAATTATCAGCCAAAGCCACCTTCAAAGACCACCTCTTCTACGACTCGACATCGCTCAATAAGATCCTCGATTCTCATCCATCAAATGCATAGTGATGTGGATGAATTTTTGACCTTTGTTTTTATGTCCCCTTTTTGAAATGGGAGTTTGCAAATGGCAATTCTTTGCTGTTCAACAAATTTATTTTTTTATTGCATTTCTAACATTCTTATTATTGGGAATGAGGTGGTTACTTGGTTCGTTTGGCAGTTATCCTTTTGGGGTGTACCACAACACGCCACAAACCCAACCAGTGTGTACACAGGCACTTAGTTTTTGTGGCCATATCTGCATGTTAAATCCAGATCCCATCAGGCCTCTGAAGCTAAGCAGGGCTGGGTCTGGTTAGTTCTGAGATGGGAGACTTCTGGGAACACCAGGTGCCACAGTGGGGCGGCTGCTGCTGTGAAGTGCCAAGCTTTTGTTCTGTCCTTAGGCAAGACACTTCGACCACATTGTCGAGAATGAGTCTGGTGTGTGTGAATGGTTGGTGGCACATACTGGTTGCCTTGCTTCTGTCAGTGTGTCCCAGGGCAGCTGTGGCTACAATAGTAGTTTATCACCACCATGTTTGGAGTGAATTAATAATGACATGTGAAGTGTCTTTGAGTGTCCTTAAAAGCGCTATATAAAACCAATGCATTATTATTATTGCTATTATTAATTTATAATGTTAGTCTTTAACATCTGACTGTAAAAGCATGTTTTGTATTTAAATGTAAAAGCTTTGTGTGGATGTTGTCTCCATTGTTGTCACTGTATAATTGAGCTCTTCACTGCCATGCATTCTGTAGCATCTCCTCTCGCATGTGTCGTTCGTGTCTCGTGTGTGTGTCTCTGTTTCTGTGTGTGATTTTTGCCTGATTTTGTACACGTTTTTCTGTGCGTCCGTGTCGAATGCCCCAGTTTACGTAATTCTGTCCCATGTAAACGTTCCCTTTCCTCGCATTCAACTCTGTTCTGTGTTCATAATTCACCTTGTGTTCTTTTATCATCCCCTCACACCCTTGCTACGTATCCAACACGTCTGTAATTTCACAATGACTCAAACTACTTCCTTTCCTCTTGTACCCCACTTAAATTGTTGGTGTTCTTTATCCGTATCTTTTGTCGTGCAGGGGAAACCGGGAGAGCTCGAGTCGGGCCTCCAGCAGTCGTCAGAGCAGCACAGACAGCGACATGAAGTGCCTGGAGCCGCGGCCGTGGAGCAGCACCGACTCGGACAGCTCAAACCGCACGCTCCGGCCGCCCGTCACCAAAGCCAGCAGCTTCTCGGGCATCTCTATCCTGACCAGAGGGGACAGTCTGGGGAGTAACAAGAGCTCTCAAGGCAGCTGTAAAGGCTCCAGATCTGGTGAGTCCAATACTGTAAACATTATAGTATTGTTATAATATTCATTATTATGATATGCATATGATATTCATTATTATGCATTCAATAAGCATAGATTCAAAGGATCTATGTTTTCATATTCTTTAGAAGTTATAATCACAAATACCACAATGAGGGTTGTCCATAACTAGACAAACATTTGGGCATAAGTATAGATGATGAATAAAGTGACACAAGTAAGATTTTTGACATTTCTTTTGCATTTTTTATAAAGGAATGCATATTTAGCTATATATGAAGAACTTGTGTAACATCTTTTGGCTTTGTGTTAAAAATGCTGATTAATTGTCCAAAAAGTGCTTTTACACGTATGGTATTTTTTCCTAGTTTTACTGAACTGAACTAACTGAAATTTAGAAGTGGCTCGGTAAATTTGTCTGTATAGCACATTTTGCACAAGTAGGCAAGGCAAGGCAAGGCAAGTTTATTTGTATAGCACAATTCATACACAAGGCAACTCAAAGTGCTGAACAAGATAGCATTAAAATCATAAATAATCACAAAACATTAAAACGAAAGATAAAAATATAAAATCCCTCAGTTGTATGCACAGCTAAACAGAACCGTTTTTAACTTGGTTTTAAACATTGTCAGAGAGGAGGCCTGTCTCACATCTTCAGGAAGATTGTTCCAGATTTTAGCAGCATGAATCTGAAAAGCAGCCTCCCCATGTTTAGTTCTGACTCTAGACACTAACAGGAGTCCAGTCCCTGTGCTGCTCAGAGTCCGGGCTGGTTCATATGGGACTAACATGTCACTAATATATTTTGGTGCGAGGCCATGGAGAGACTTGTAACAAGCAGAGCTGTTTTAAAGTCTATTCTCTGAGCCACAGGAAGCCAGTGCAGGGACCTGAGGACTGGACTAATGTGGTCGTACTTCCTGGTTCTAGTCAGGACTCGAGCTGCTGCATTTTGAATGTACTGCAGCTGTTTTACAGCCTGTTTGGACAGACCTGTGAGCAGGCCATTGCAGTAGTCTAACCCAGTGTTTTTCAACCACTGTGCCGCGGCACACTAGTGTGCCGTATGATATTGTCTGGTGTGCCGTGAGAAATTCGTCTACTTTGTCTAAAAATAACTGCATTCGCTGTTGACGAGCGGTGACTTGTTTTGAACTGTGGAGTAACCATGTAATACTTTTTCAAATCAGTAGATGGCAGCAGATAGCTAAGTACTTTGAAACTGAAAAATTGGATGCGACCACTGGCTACAGGTCAGCATTTTGGCGAGAAAGGTAAAATTGGATGCGACCAACAAATGTGTGAGGGAGCGAGACAAGAGCTTTGTGGCGAGTGAGAAGTGAAAGTGATAGAGACGTTTTTGAAAATGAATTATCCCGTTTCTGAACAGGATTAACATCCTCCGCTCTGCCCCGGGGCAGCTGTGGCCGCGTTGTAGTGGTTTAACTATGAAATGTAAAATTTTTGTACAACAGCTCTCGCGAACGCACTTCTGAACTGGGTACCGAGCACAGACCATAGTCGAGTGGACAGAACCACAGACATGCGGACCGGACAGAACCATGGACTCGCGTTCAGGACCTCCCGTGTCCCTCATCCAAAACTCCTGAATTTAAAGCTCGGATACCTAAATTTTTCCCATGCACTAACAATGCATGTTCTTTGTGTGAGTTATTATTTGACTATTTGGGCAGAGAGTGGATTTTCTTAGTTTTTTTCCACACAGTTAGTGCCACTTTATTACCAAACTCTTGTTAATTGTATCGAGAAATGTTAAATAAAGCTTAATGTCAAGGCCTGGACTTAAGCATTTTGATGAGAATAACTGTATATTGTGAATATAGGCTACAGAGTATACTGTATACATTATAAGATAAGATAAGATATACTTTATATATCACACAGAGTATGTACAGTATATATTTTTACATTAGTACTGTATACATTTTTACATTTTCTCCTGGAGGTGTGCCGCAAGATTTTTTCAGTGAAAAAAGTGTGCCTTGGCTCAAAAAAGGTTGAAAAACACTGGTCTAACCTACTGGAGACAAATCCATGGATAAGAATCTCCAAGTCTGCTTTAGACACTATGTTTTTGATCCTGACAATGTTTTTTAGATGGTAAAAAGCTGCTGATGTTACTGATTTGATGTGGCTATTAAAATTTAAGTCTGAGTCCAGTATTACCCCTAGATTTCTGACCTTGTTTGAAGGTTTTAGGGAGAGAGACTGTAGATGACAGATGACGCTCTCTCTTTGTTTCTGGGGACCAAAGACAATCATTTCAGTTTTGTCTGAAGGAAAAAATTAATTCATAATAATATCCACCCAATAAAAAACCCACTATTAAAAAAACAAAACAAAAACATAGTTACCATAGTTCCGTCGTACGCTCAGCTAAACTGTTCATAACCTCGATTCCATATTGTCACACTAGAGGTCTGTCTCACATTTTCAGGAAAACCATTCTAGAATTTGCCTGCATGATTCTGAAAGACTGACAGCCTTTGTTTAGTCTGTGTTTATTCTGTAGAGTGAGTGGGTGAGTGAATGAGAGAGATTCAAGATTCAAGAGTTTATTTGTCATTTGCTGCAAAACCACATTGGAAAAACTGCAAGAATACCCCAGTGTGCTCTAGAAGATGGCACACACCAGAGTTCTTGCCACCGCGCCATATTTCCGGCGCCATGCAACAAATACTTAACAGCAGAGAGAAAAACATATATTTATTTCACATAGACATTGTTGAGCCCTGCTCAATGTGGGACTGATTATGGAGAATATTCCAAGTTTGGTAAATTACATTCAATGGGCCTCATTCACGAACGGTTCTTAGGAACAGATTTGTACGTAAATCCTACTTACGCGGTTTTTACGAAGAAAGTGGCATTCACGAATATTTCTCGTAACCAGAATTTCTCTTGGGCAAGTACAAATCCTACGAGTCCTCAGGAGCACTCGTACGCATTCAGTGCCGACATGTTCACACGCCGGGGTTGTCCTCTTTGGTGAAGTTGAATAAAAATACAACATTCCAGTGATATGTCCGTCATATCGATGTATGTATTTATTTATTTGTAGTAATCTTTATTAGTAATCTTTATTTATATACCGCCTTTTTCACGGCAGATCTGGCATACTTTTTAATTCATTTTGAAATGAAATGTGCCAACGCTTTATGAATTGATTTCAAGATGGCGCCTCGTACGGTCGACATGGCTCTTTGCTGCTCTCTTTTTCTTTTGTTTTTACTTTTTAACTGTGCATCTGGCTGTTCCTACACCCGTGAGGAACTTATGAACATCCGACCCACCGTTCCCATGGACCTATTGCCTGTTTTCTTGGCATCTGCGGCTGATTTAGTTCATGTTCTAGCCAAAAAAGTGTGGGCCCGTAAAAGGGGAAAGCGAGGAGGCCTGCTCGTGCGTCTTAGGAGGAGAGGAGCGCGCACGGCTCTCCCCGGCATTTTTCTCTCCAACGTACGCTCACTGGGCAATAAGATGGACGAACTCAGCCTGCTCATGAGAAGAAACAAGGACTTCGCCACATCCTGTGTCCTCTGCTTCACTGAGACCTGGCTAAATGAGCGGATCCCGGACTGCGCTCTGGAGCTGCAGGGCTTTGGGCTGTTTCGCGCGGATCGCCATTGTGCGCTCTCAGGGAAGAGCAGAGGCGGAGGGCTCTGTTTCTACGTCAATACAAACTGGTGTAACGATGTGACAGTGATCTCCAAGCACTGCTCTCCTGCTCTGGAATATCTTTTCATTCATTGTAAACCATATTACTCCCCGCGGGAAATTGTTTCATTCATTCTTGCCTCTGTTTACATACCGCCATGCGCGGACGCGCGCGAGGCTCAGCGCGCACTCGCAGAGCAAGTACTGTGTATGGAACGCTTATACCCGGACTCTCTGATTATTATCCTGGGGGATTTTAATAAGGGAAACTTGAGCCAGGAATTACCCAAATACAGACAGTTTATCAAATGCCCGACCAGAGAGGAGAACACTCTGGATCACTGTTACACCACCGTGCGCGGAGCTTTTCGCGCTGTTCCCAAGCCAGCCCTCGGCTTCTCAGATCACTCCATGATACATCTGGTTCCTGCTTACAGACAGAGACTAAAGCTCTCGAAACCTGCAGTGAGGAGCTCCAAAGTGTGGTCTGATGAAGCTGTGGAAGAGCTACGCGCATGCATGGAATCTACAGACTGGGACCTTTTCAGAGCTGCCACAGACAGCTTGGATGAATATACGGACACTGTGACGTCATACATCCACTTCTGTGAGGATAGCATCATTCCAACAAGGACCAGGGTCATCTATAACAACGACAAACCCTGGTTCACTGCTAAACTCCGGCAGCTCAGGAAAGCAAAGGAGTCTGCTTTCAGGGAGGGGGACCGCAGCGGCTACAAAGCAGCTAAATATCAGTTCAGGAAAGAACTGAAAGCAGCCAAGTCCCGGCACAGAGAACGACTACAGGAGCAGTTTGGTAACAACGATACTGCTTCTGTCTGGAGGGGCCTACGGGAGATCACCAACTACAAACCCAAAGCCCCCCCCTGTGCTGATGACCACAAGCTAGCTGACGATCTGAACTTATTTTTCAGTCGCTTTGATGCTGCCCCTGACACCTCTCCCTCCCCCACCCCCCACTACTCTAACGACCCACCCATCAGCCCTGCCCCCAGCCTAACAATAGCCGCTAAAGAGATTAAACAACTCTTCCTGAGGCTGCACCCCCGCAAAGCTCCTGGCCCGGACCACGTGTCTCCGGCCACTCTGAGACACTGCGCCAGTGAGCTTACTCCTGTGTTCACGGACATTTTCAACACCTCTCTGCAGTCCTGCCATGTCCCGGCCTGCTTCAAATCCTCCATCATTGTCCCCGTCCCGAAGAAGCCCAGGATCACAGGACTCAATGACTACAGACCTGTAGCACTTACGTCTGTCGTCATGAAGTCATTTGAACGCCTGGTTCTCTCCCATCTCAAGTCCCTCACCTCCCCCCTCCTGGACCCCCTGCAGTTCGCCTACAGAGCCAACAGATCTGTAGACGACGCCATTAACCTGGCCCTCCACCACATCCTACAGCACCTGGACTCCCCGGGGACCTACGCCAGGGTCCTGTTCGTGGACTTCAGCTCTGCCTTCAACACAATCCTGCCATCCCTGCTCCAGGACAAGCTCTCCCAGCTCAACGTGCCCGATTCCACCTGCAGGTGGATCACTGACTTCCTGACGGACAGGAAGCAGCGAGTGCGTCTGGGGAAGAATGTCTCGGACTCTCGGATTATAAATACAGGAGCCCCACAGGGCTGTGTTCTTTCTCCCCTGCTCTTCTCCCTGTACACCAACCACTGCACCTCCAGCCACGACTCCGTGAAGCTGATCAAGTTCGCGGACGACACCACCCTCATTGGACTCATCTCCAACAACGATGAGTCCGCCTACAGGAGGGAGGTGGACCGGCTGGTGTCCTGGTGCAGTGGTAACAACCTGGAGCTGAACGCCCAGAAGACAGTGGAGATGATTGTGGACTTCAGGAAGAGCACTGTCCCCCCGCCCCCACCCTCCGTGATGGACTCCCCCATCACCTCTGTGGAGTCCTTCCGTTTCCTGGGCACCACCATCACCCAGGACCTCAAGTGGGAGCCGACCATCAGCTCCCTCATCAAGAAGGCCCAGCAGAGGATGTACTTCCTGCGGCAGCTCAGGAAAGCCAAGCTGCCTGCACAGATGTTGGTGCAGTTCTACACGGCCATCATCGAGTCCATCCTCACCTCCTCCATCACCGTGTGGTTCGCTGGAGCCACAGTCAGGGACAAACAGAGACTACAGCGCATTGTGCGCTCTGCAGAGGAAGTGATCGGCCGCAGCCTTCCATCGCTGCAGGACCTGTACGTCGCCCGAGCTCGAGGCCGGGCTGGTCGTATCACAGCCGACCCCTCTCACCCTGCACATGGACTATTCCAACCACTCCCCTCAGGCAGGAGGCTGCGGTCCATCAGGACTAGAACCTCCCGCCACAAGAACAGTTTCTTCCCCTCTGCTGTTGGACTCTTGAACACTTCTTAACCTGTCCCCCCGCCCTTTATAAAGTCACTTTACTGCCCATCATACGTCACTTTACTTCACTGTACTGCTGTCACCTTACATTGTGTGCACCATGTGCACTTGTATATTGTAAATAGTAACTGTAACTCTATTTTAAATTTAAATTTATTCTTTAGAAGTGTTTTTTATTCTTATTTTTATTATCTCTTTTTGACTGTTGCACTGAGCCAAAGCAATTTCCAAGTCTGTGACCTCCCGTTACTTACGTTGGCAATAAAAATGATTCTGATTCTGATTCTGATTCTGAAATACATTGGAAATCTTGCCGTGTATTAGTGACCCCTTCCTATTTATAGGGGGCATTTCTTTATCCACGGGCCACAGAACAACGGCATATATACTGCTGCTGCAGGAGGTTACTGGGTCCGCGCTGAGTCTCTGCGCTGGTCTCTCCTATGGATCTATACGGGTCTGCACTGGTCTCTCCCATGGATCTATACGGGTCTGCACTGGTCTCTCCCATGGATCTATACGGGTCTGCACTGGTCTCTCCCATATACGGGTCTGCACTGGTCTCTCCCATGGATCTATACGGGTCTGCACTGGTCTCTCCCATGGATCTATACGGGTCTGCACTGGTCTCTCCCATGGATCTATACTGGTCTGCACTGGTCTCTCCATACGGGTCCGTGCTGCTTGCTCCTGGATCCATACGGGTCCGCGCTGGTCTCTCAAGTCTGGTCTATGCGGTCTCTCTTCGGTCCGCGCTGGTCTCTGCGCACCGGTCTCTCCAGTCAGGTCACTACAGTCTATGCGGTCTCTCCTGTAGGTCCGCGCTGGTTTCTGTGTGCTGGTCACTCCAGTCTCTCCTCGGGTCTGCATTGGTCTCAGCGCTGGTCCGCGCTGGATCTCCTCCCAGGGTCCAAAATATTTTGAGATTAATCTCAAAACATTTTGAGATTCATCTTTAAAATAATACATAATATATTTTTAAATTAAGCTCATAACATTTTGAGATTAATCTCATCATATTCTTAGATTAATCTCATAATTTTGCTAGTTCGACTTTATTATCATAATATTTCGACTTTTAAGTCAACATTTTATAACTTTATTCTCAGACTGGGTGACTCTTTTGCTCCGTGTAAAGGCCTGTTGCTGTTTCCTCTGCCGTCTGCACACGGCCCTGCATCCCCTTATATGGGCATTAGTGGGCGGTTACTTATGCTAAGTACCTATGCTAATGAAGCACCTGGCACGCGCGCTGTACTTACGAGGAAATGGGATCAATCAATCTGAGAGAACAGCTGCGAACAATTCAGCGGCTTACGAGCGCGTTGATGAATCCCACGTGGGGACTTCTTAGAAATCTACTTAAGGACAACTTGAGAAGAAAGTTGAGTAGTTTCTTACGAAGTTATTCGTGAATGAGGCCCAATGTTGTTTTGGGGGGGAGGAAAACCATCACCCTTGTGAGATGGAAGATATGAATGACAATGGACACGGAGAGTGAGATGTGTAACTTGTCTTCCCTGTATCCATCATGTGTCGTTGCCATCACTAGGCCTGCCTCTAGTCAGTCCTGACGTGTGTCCCACAGTCTCCCAGTCGAGTCGTAGCTTGCTGCCCTGCCCGCCCCAGCCCCCGCAGCCACAGCCGCCCCAGACTGCCCTACTGCCCACCCCTCAGCAGCACCCGCTGGGCAACCACATGCTTGCGCAGGTAAGAGCCTGCTCAATTTGTGTTTGTGCTTCATGAAAGTTGTGAAGTCATTTTAGGTTTGTCTAAAGCTGGGTTTTCTAATGTATTGTACAAAACCCAGTATTATATTTATACTGGGTTCGGAAATCAGACCACAACAACCACACGCTGTCTTTATTTAATTTCACTTTTTAATTTTGCGTTCTTGTAAGAAAGAGCCTTGTGAGTCTCTATTTGAAACTTTGGGATGAGGGTGGTTCTTTCATTTTCACTTTTCTGTCTGAAAAAGGCTTATCTGTGTGACAGAGGCCAAAAAAAACATGAATGTGAAAACTAGTGAGGAACCAAACTGTTTTAAGGGCGAGCAACTACCAGAAGTTAGATTACTTTTTTATTACATATTTGTGGTTTGAAAGTTGGGTACCCCAGCTTTAAACACCCTGGACATGATTTTACTGTTGGAAATTTGTTAATAATAATATTTCTCAAATCAAATTATTGTTGAACCATTGGCCAATGAGGTTCTCGTGGTTTTCTATAAATTATAATAAAATAATTTTGTTTTTTGTTTTTTCCAAAACTCGTAGTAGTATAGTTAAACCATTTGCAGCAGGCAAAATGTATTCCTCTCTTTCTCACACATTACTTAAATCCTAATTATTAATTGTCATGAGTTTATATGCTCATTCTGTTTGACAAGAGTTGTTTGTCCTACTTTCTGTTAGGACAAGCAACTTCAGTACTCCAGCTTGAACTATGGTTTATTCACAAAAACATTTTATTCATCCATTCAATCTGTTTTGCTTTTAAATAATAGATTTCCATCAACCTAACACCCTCAGTCAAGTTTTAATCAATTTCCTGTTTGTCATGTCTTCACCACTGTGCTGCTATCCTCTGCGTAGGCCACTCTGCAACCCTCTCAGCCCGTGTCCTTCTCCAGTCCTTCCTGCCCCCAGGTTCTCCTGCCAGTCTCTCCTCCCCAGCAGTACACAATGGTACTGTGGTCTTACACTTTCATCTTTTCATTTCTTCTCAGCTGCATTTCTTACTTTTAACACCTCAAACTAACAATCTAGAAGAGGCTCTACCTTTGCAATAAATGTGTACAAGCCAAGGATGGGATCAAATATTTTGATGAATATATACAAATCCTGAGATTTTGATCTAGAAATTGGAAGATATTAAATAGAAGTTTGTCTCACCGTATCAGGAAGGCTGTTTCAGAATTCCGCTTTATAAATCTGAATCGTGGAATCCCCCTGTTAGTCTTGACTCTGGCCACCAGCCAGCAGGCCAGTCCCTATGCTCCTCAGAGCTCAAGCAGGCCAGTCCCTGTGCTCCTCAGAGCCCCAGCAGGAGGCCAGTCCCTATGCTCCTCAGAGCTCAAGCAGGCCAGTCCCTGTGCTCCTCAGAGCCCCAGCAGGAGGCCTGTCCCTGTGCTCCTCAGAGCTCAAGCAGGAGGCCAGTCCCTGTGCTCCTCAGAGCTCAAGCAGGCCAGTCCCTGTGCTCCTCAGAGCCCCAGTAGGAGGCCAGTCCCTGTGCTCCTCAGAGCTCAAGCAGGAGGCCAGTCCCTGTGCTCCTCAGAGCTCAAGCAGGAGGCCAGTCCCTGTGCTCCTCAGAGCTCAAGCAGGAGGCCAGTCCCTGTGCTCCTCATAGTCAGAGTTGTTTCATATGGCACAGATGTACTTTGGTGCGAGGCCATGACTCTTCACTTGAACACAAGCAGAGCTGCTTTAAAGTCTATCCTCTGAACCAGAGGACCAGTGCATAGACCTGAGAAATGGACTAATGTGATTGGTCCTGGTCCTTGTCAGGGCTCATACAGCATTTGGAATATACTGCAGCTGTTTCACAGTTTGTTTGAAAAGTCCAGTGAGCAGGCCGTTACAGTAGTCTGACCTGCTGGAGACAGATGCATGGAAGAGTACAAGTCGGGTTTTAGAATTACATTTAATTAAAATTTATTCCAACAATGTTTTAGATGGTAGAAGAATGGTGAAGTTTTTGATATAATATGGCTGTTAAAAAGGTAGGTTTTGCCTTATTACCCCATTATATCCTGACTTTGTTTAGAGGGAGACACTGGAAGATATTCTCTTTGGTCCAAACAGTTAGGAGTAATCTCAGTGCTTTGGCAAATGTGTAACTGCCAGTAAATGGCATTTATGTTTTATGTTTATTTTTGTTGAAGCCAAAAAGATACAATATTATTACACAATATTATTATCCGCATACTTACAGCAAGTTAATCTCACACAAGTTTGTGGCGCAAGATCTTGTCCCAGCCTTGGCACGCACACGAGATGGCACTGGAAAAACCTTTTTTACTTGAAAAGGTCTATTTTGGAACATTATTTAATTTGAATATAAAAAAGTGGCATTCTTGATCCAACTGCAGCCCTACTGCAAGAGGGTGTGTTCATAGATTTACAGTATGAACTTAAAAATAGTTTCTCTCTGCGCAGGGCGATGAGCTGGCGCCTCAGTTCACTCAGATGACGTTGAGTCGACAGGGGTCCAGTGAGAACCCGGAGCCTCCACAGATTTTCCAGGCCCCCTCCACAGTGCTCACCCAGCACCCCCCTCCCCAGACTGGGTACATTATGGCCACAACGGGTCAGCCTTTACCACCTCCATCTGGGTATCAACCTGCCACAGGACACCCCCACCCTCCCCCTCCACCGCCTCCTCCGTCGCAGCCAGTCATTCAAGCTCCGCCCCCTCCACAGAGCTACCTGCCACCCCCCCCGCCTCAGCAGGTAATGCCCTCTCTAGTACTGCAGGTCCAAGTGTACTTTAGTGTTCTCGTAGGGTACATACAAGAAGGTGTTGGGGTTTTTGGAGCCCTGATCATTTTTTGCTTCTTTCCACGCTGCAACATCAATAAGATGTTCAATTCTGACAATAAATCAATCTGATCCAGAGCAGAAGAGCATTAGATCCAATGCTGGTAATGGGAAATAGGAGAATAAACATCTTATTTAATATTAGCACAGATTTTGAAAGCTTCAGCCACAGAAAACCAGCTGTTCTCTAGTTCTTTGTTCCTCTTGTATTTATCTTGTTCCTAGTTTCTTTGAATAAAACAGGATTTCTTTTGACCCGCCCCCGGATCCGCACGGTCCTTTATCATCACAAGGGTCTGCTGCTCTTTGTGGGTGGTCATCGGTGTGAAGCATCTTCAGAAGAGAATATAGAGTTATTCAGATGAAGGCGAAGGCGGGGAATATTGATCTATCCTCTGTTTACCTGTTTGATGTCTGACTTTGAATTGATGTTGCCCGTTAAACCCCTTAGTCTGGTTCCATAATGAAGGACATGGAAATGGAGTCCTTAATTTGTTGTGCTTATACAAGTAGAAACTATTTGATTCCCATTGTGTCATTTCTACTCAACATTCAAATCAACAATTCTGAGATGCCATTCGAGACGACTGCTGTCAAAATTAAATGGAATTGATGTGGTAGTAACGGTGTTGGTAGTAGTAGTAGTGGTGTTAGTGGTAGTAAATAATTTTTCAAACACAAGCAAAAAACAATATAAAAAAATAAATAAAGCAAGATGCACAATAAACAGTGCTTATTTGGCTCCAACACCTCTCCAACCCAGAAATGGATGAAGGGGAAGAAAATAGATGGATGGACCTCTCCATTGGCTAATTTATAATGTATATTGTATATCATAATATAGTTGTCCTCTTTTTTCCCAATGTTTTTATGGTAATGATGGCCATTAGTGTAATAGTAAAAAGTCATCTGAACGTTTTTGTTATGCTAGCTTGGCTTCTGTCAAATAGTGTGTATTCTTCATGTTTGTGGCTTTGTGTTCTCAGATCCAGGTGTCGTATTTCCCCCCGGGGCAGTACCCCAGCTCAGGGCAGCAGTACAGAGTGGCACAGCCCATGACGCACCAGGTGTCCTACCCCGCACAGCGCCCTCAGCCCATGCCTCAGCCCACGCAGCCGTCAGGTAGAAGCAACATTCATATTGTTTCAGCGTGTGGACGTTACATAGGCCTGTGACTATACATGTTTTTGACTGATGTGCTTTATTATTCATTATTATTTATTTACTGTCAAATCCAACGGGTAAGCCAGGCAAGGCAAGGCAAGTTTGTTTGTATAGCACATGTCATACACAAGGCAACTCGAAGTGCTGAACAAAATAAGATAGCATTAAAATCACCACAGTACATTAAAAATAAAATATATAATATATATGTATGCACAGCTAAACAGAGCTGTTTTTAACCTGGTTTTAAACATTGTCAGAGAGGAGGCTTGTCTCACATCTGAGCCAGGGTCATGATCCCACTGTGGTGGAACCGTGGTGGCACCATGCTGCAGTCTGCTTGCCTGAGGGGTCTAGAGGTGCATGAATGAGCGTATGATCAGAACCTCTTCCTGTAGTCAGTCCTGTGAAGCAAAACAATATTTTGTAAAAAAATGAGACATGTGCTACATGAATTAACATTTTGTCTTTATATACATGTTTGAAATAAGTAAAAAACAAAAAACAAACCCCCTCCGAGGAGAAAATGGTTTACAGCTATAGATGGATACATATGTATTTATATTATTAACAGTATCTGAATGACATCCACATGATAAGATTCCTTAGGAGAGACGTGGTGGTAACAGCCTTCTCTAAATCCTTTCACGTGCTGTCTCTTCATGTAAAGCACACGACACTAGATTAATCTGAAGTTTCTTAGAGTTTCTATTCTGAGTTTGCAGAATGCTCAGCTTTGGGAGAAGAGAAACTACATAATATCTCACAGAACCAGAGAAGACGAAAATGTATTATTGATTATGATTATTTCAATATACTTAAGGACTAATCCCAAGCAAATACAATTAAATTAAGCACAATGTTTTCTACTTGTCAGTTGTATTAGTTTTTAGTTTGATTTCTTTCTTGTTTTTAATTTTTAATTTCCTTTGACTTTGACTTCTCCAGGTCTCCAGTCAATGATGCCCAGCCAGCAGCCAAGCTACCAGAGTATTATCGGGGTCCAGCAGCCTCAAAACACAGCCCTGCTAAACTCTCAGCTAAACTCCCAGCGTCCCCCCATGCAGAGTATTATGGTTCAGTATCCACAGATGCCCTCATACACGGTAAATGATGCAGCAGCTCCCTCTAGTGGACTTATATAAGTACTCTCAAAAAGAGGCTTACAGTAAACTATTTAAACCATTCATCTTCACTTTTGTTTTTTGTGACTTAATTTATGTTTAAAAGCTGTGGATGTGGACTATCAACTGTTTATTCTAGCTATTCTAGTTAAGATGCCAAAGTTGTTCAGAGACAATGACATGTGACTGTTCCCCTGGTGCTGTCCCCAGGTCCCTGTGGCGAATGAGAGCCAGCCGGTAGTGCAGCAGCAGTACCAGCAGCAGGTGATGGTGCCTGTCAGCCAGTCTGTCCAAGGCCCACTGCCTGTTTACTACAGTGTTATTACCCCCACGCAACAGAACAGCACAAGGTACGAAAACAATAAACAAGTATGTATGTTGCCATTTCCCACAAATACATATAGTTACTGACTTGGAAAGTAGTTTTGTTAAAGGAGTAATATGTACAAATCTGGCAAGAAGTGGTACTGCAATCACGGTCAATATTCTGTAGTCCTCTGCCACTCTTCCTGACTCAGGTTGCCAGATATGCAGACAAATCATAATAGCTGAATAGACAGAGTTTTGTAAATAACACATTTTTATTCCTGGTTTTGTCATTAATGATTTGAAAATCCTTGACCTTATTTACCAGTGAGATTAGCTTGACGCGGTGAGTTCTGGCAACCCGGATCTCAGACGTTCTGATTGGTAAAACGGAATTTCGAAATTCAAATATCTCAGCTCAACTATCTCAACTACTGTTATCCATTTTCAAGAAGTATTCAAAAGGAGCATGGTTTATTAATGCCTTTTGACAGATTAGGGCCATTTAATGATGACTTGACATGAAAATCTTACATATTGCAACTTGTTGAAGAAACAAGTCAGTGATTACCTTTATTTTATTTTTTTTATGGAATTGAAATACTGTGTGTGTTGAGTTTTACTGAATGTATTTTTTTTCTCATGTTCCAGTCCATCTGTGAGCTACCTGCAGCCCCCGAGCTCAGAACAGTATCAGATCACTCAGTCGCCCTCTCCATGTAATCCTCAACAGTTGCAGCAGCAATATTCAGGTAAGATGACCTTTCATCGCTACAGAACTAACATTTCTGAAGTCTTATGCGTCGAGGTGAAGGCAATTTACAATGTCCTTATTTTTAGGCATACAAATATGTGCTCAAACTCTTCAAACTGTGATATTATTTTCTGTTACAGGAGTTCCACCTCCTGCTTCTGGGGTAATGGTTATGCAGCTCAGTGTCCCAAATGGGCCCCAGCCGTCCCAGAATCCTCCTTTGGTTCAGTGGAATCCCTGTAAATATTACAGCATAGAGCAACGGCCCAACAAGCCAGTAGAGCTTTACAAACCTGACAACACTCCACAGGTAAGCAACTTTATTCATCTCACAAAGGCTCCCACTGAGGATCATGTGTAGTGTGTACATCCTAAAGAGTACGGCTCCATCTTACTACTGTTACAACTCTGAAGAATAAAAACAGTGTTTAGCTTAATCCATGTGAAACATAGTTGAACTCGGCCTTGATCTACTTCGTGTCTGTCCGTGGGAGTGGATCCCTCTCACTGTTTGTTTTTTTACACTGGGTTTTTGAGTTGCTGCTGATGTATGATGCATGCATAAGGACAGGGGAAGATCAGACTTGTTCTAATCTGCAAAACAACAATTCAGGTCCTTCATAACAACCGTTGTTGTGATTCTGGGCTGTAAATACAATGCCAATCTTATAGGTATTCTTTTTCATGGTGTTTTACATACCATGAGTAATCTTAATTGGAATTATTTACACAAATGCAAAGAAAATGGCAGTAGGTGTGATGTGATCTGGACATCCAGTAGTGCCCGATGCACTCCACGAGGCAATATAGAAATAAACCAAATGTTTGTGCTTCTCTGTACTTTTTGTCCCTGTAATTTCACACTACTGCTATAGTTTTAAGTATATAAAATGTCCTGGTTATGGTTGAAAGTAGGCCTCAACCATTTCCCATCCCATGGCCTTTATATTGTACCTGGATCGTGTTCCATAGCGTTAGTTCATATGCTGTATCAGCTGTCGTGTGTATTGTGTAGGTCACTTCACAGCTGACCAGTCCCTTGGCGTCTCCCACACAGTCACCAACCCCGTCTCCATCTGGCAGCGTCTGCGCTGGTCTGGGACCACTCCCTCTTCTCTCCCAGTTTCCCCGTCCTGGTGGATCCACTCAAGGTACTCAAGGATGGATCCTATGAATGATGAGAAAAATGCCCCATACATCAAAAGAGAACCATTTGCTCTTTGGATTTCAGGTGATGGGCGTTACTCCTTGTTGGGACAGCCTCTTCAGTATAGTCTATGTCCTCCTCATCTAATGCATGGCCAGTCGTCGTACAGCTCGCATCAGGTCAGCAGGATATTGTTCATTTATTTGTAATGGAACCCAATTGTCCTTGGGTTCAAGAATACCCTGTAACAGACAGAATTAAAGACTATAAAACATATCATATGTTACAGGGCCAAGGAGTCATGAAACACGGAGCAAGAGGGAAAAAGCAGACTCTTAAATCTGCTTCGACAGACCTTGGCAACGATGTGGGTGAGTCTTTCAAACACCTAGTTGCAAATTGCGTCTTTTGCTTCCAACAAAGACCTTACAGTGGTGCATATTTACAACAATAAGTAAGATTCACTGGAGGAGAATAGACCAATGACGAGGGGTCTCACAGATATCAATCATTTTTGACCAATCATGACGCTGCAGTGGTGAGCGTGGGTCGGAGCATTCACCACGCTCTGAGTGAACAGCCGCTTGAGACGTCACATTTCCAGTGAGCAGGATTGTCTGAGTGTTTGCTTTGTTTGTTTCCCCAGTGTTAAGTCGAGTCTTGGAAGTGACGGACCTGCCAGAGGGTATTTCACGTCCGGAGGCTGAAAAACTCTTTAACCAGCTGTCAATGTGCGGTGCCAAGATCCAGTGGCTAAAGGAGCCTCAGGGGGGTCGAGGGGGGCCTTCAGGAGCTGGACCTGGGGGGATGCAGGTGGATCTGAGCGACCCGGCTCACCTCTACACCGTAGTGGCTGTGTTTCCTAGCACCATGGCCGCCCAGAGTGCTTCCTTCAAACTTAACAACAGTGGAGCCAGTCTGTTCAAACTGCGGGCCGCCAAAAAGAACTATGATCTGCGTGTGCTGGAGAGGGCCAGCTCTCAGTGAGGGGCAGCGGGGCCAGAAAAAGACTCTTACAGTGGTGGGAACGAGAGGAAGACCGGCGTGGACTGCTCTTAAGTGTTCAATCAAAAAACGGAGCGTTAAAAAAAGAAAAAAAAAAACTTGAGTTGATGTGTCAAATGTACAAAAAGGGAAAACGGCGCAAATCATGAGGTGTTTGATCCCAAATATGAATAGTTTGTTTTTAAATCCTCATTTCTTTTGTTGTTTTTCATTTGTTAAATATTTATAGCAGAAGAGCACACAAGACACGTGAGCATGTGTTTCACTGTTTGCCGTGCGGCGTGTGCCTCCATCATCCAGCAACATTGGACGCTCCCCACAGAGACGCCACACGGGCAACAACAGGGTCACGTAGCACATAAGACACTGGACCGTCGACCTCAGCCAGAGCCCCTTCGTCCTTCCCCCTCTCTCTCCCTCCACGACTCGCCAACTTTTTCTGCCTCCCTCAGCTGTCACCCAAAACATTATATTTATAAACTTTCATACGCACAGTTACGCACTCTCTTTCCTCGCTCTCCCCTCTCCTTTTCGGCCATTTCCTACGCTGCTTTTTTCTCCCTTTCTCCTGTATCTTCTTCCTCTGCCCTGTTCTCTCGCTTTCGTTTGCCTTACTGCTGTTGTGGGTCTCTGTATTGCGCTGATATTTTTCATACGTTTTTCTTTTCTCGGGAGGGAGTATTCAATATATTTATATAAGTGGCGTAAGGAGTAAAAAGAAATCTATATATTCAGTGGTTTTAATTTCCTGAGTGAAAAGTTTAGGCCTTCCTTTATCCTTCCTACTTCCTTGTTCATGACTCTCTCCTCTACCTCACTCTATCCCCTCCTGCGACTGCCTGCCCCCGCCCCCATCCCCCTCCCCCACCCCATTGTGTTTGCGTTTTTGTTGACAGCTGTGCAGAACGTATCAGAAAAAGTAGTTAAAGTGCACAATGATTGCATATGTCTACTGTACATTTTATTTAATCTGTTATTTTTTGTTTGTTTTTAAAAATATAAAAGTCGAGAAAAATATATCTAAACATCTTGTGTGTTGTGCGTCATTTCATGATGTTGGGAATGACCGTGAGTTCAATGACTGAGATGAGGAGGATCAAAGCGTTCGCAAAAATGCCTTAGTTGGGGTAAGAAAGCTTTGTAGAAAGTGTTTGTAAGATTCACATCACTTTTTACATAGAGCCCTGGCTTCCCACAAACAATTCCGAATCCAGTCAAAACTGTTTTTTTCTATCTGTATCGGCCCCTGGAAAGGTCTGTTGAACTGAAGAGGCCCTCTCACTAAACGGTTTTTGACACCGCTGATCTCGGGCTTTAGTCGTTCTGTCGAGTATTGGGTCAATGGATTCCGAGTTGACCATTTTGTTGAAGTCAATTCATTCTTTTAAAGTAACAATATGTAAGAAGTCAAGTCATCATTAAATGGCCTTAATCTGTCGAAAGGCATTAATACACCATGCTCTTTTGGAATACTTACTTATTAGTTAATACTAACTAATAACAGTGGTTCAGCCTGGATATTCAGCCCTTAAATCTTGTTATTGTTTTCATTTCAATGTCCCGCCCTCCACCGTTTTACCAATCAGAAAGTCCGTGATCCGGGTTTCCAGAACTCACTGCGTTGAGCTAATCTCACTGGTAAAGTACCATGTGGCAGCGGGACAAAAAAATGTCTCATTATGATTCTCAAATCATTAATAATAAAACAAGGATTTCTATCGATGCCTTTGTAAAAAAATGTTGGTTATAGATTTATTGTTCACAAAATTCTTGTCTATTCAGGTATTATGTTCCCAGCTGGATTCGTTTGGAATATCTGGCAACCTGAGTCAGGGAGAGTGGGATATGGGCAGATTTTTTACATACTGCTCAATTTCACAAAAATGTCTATGTGAAAACTGCAAATGAAAAATGTGCAAAATGATTGAAGATGTATTTGTTGTGAACCAAACTTTTTATCAAGGCAAGGCAAGTTTATTTGTATAGCACAGTTCTACACATTTAAAATTTTTTTTTGATATCCCTAAATTTCAATAGTGTCGTAATTCAATTTTACCTTTTCAAGTTTTTGAACGAAAATTCAGATGTATCTTAGTGATGATATTGAGAGAATATTCTTTCAAATTGACTGCCAAGACATGGTAAAGATTGTAGCTTGAGGAATATAACTATTTGACAAATATTTGACAAATACTATTTAAAAAATAAAGTAAATCTTTGGCAAACGGATCTTTTTTGAAAAAGATCCGTTTGCCAGAGTCAAAGATTTACTTTATTTTTCTGGCTGGAGTTGTTGATTATTAAAGTGCTAATGCTGAGAAGCTTTCTGGAAGTGTTGTGTTTGTGCTTAGTTATCGATATACAACATGTGCCATAGCCCCTCACTCACCTTTGCATTTGGAAGCTTCAGCTGTTGCAGTCACATGGGCCCCACACACACACATGAACATGCGCACACGCCTCTGCCTCAGTCCCGTCATCCACCTGTTGGAGTCCCATTTGAGGAGAGCAGGGTTTAGAGGACTGCTCTGGGACGCTGGCTGTAAAAGGCCTTCACTCTTCACCAGCGGAGAGACGAGCAGCTTTGAGATCACTGAAGACTGAAGTAAGATCTTATTCCACTTTTTCATGTTGTATTGATTCCCTTTATTTCATACAAGAACAGCTTTTAATCAAATTCAATTCAAGATATTTGTTCAGCCCTAAATCACATTACATAACAGCTGAAAAATATTCTAATTGGGCCTATAAAGCAGTATATTTTTATTATTGAAAAGTCAATCAAACTTTATTTATAGAGCCCTTTACAACACACATTCTTTATAATAAAACCACAAACATCTGTTTAAAAATGTATGCAATCAATGGCTCATGGTGCAAACAGCTTATAGAAAAGTAAAAAAATCTAAATGATACAAAACACATATAAAAAACCTTGTCCTAAGGAAGAGACTCCTGCCGTTTATTTACATTCATTGGATTGATTTTATGCTGTTTGTGTTCGGTGGGAAAATGCAGAGCAAGAAAAATGTACAAAGGGAGATGTCCTCAAACAAGATTTAAGGCAAATTCTCACTTGTTGAACATGGTAAAATGATTTATTTTCCTCATTGCAAGTGTGAAATCGGCCTATATTTCAACAGAGATTGTTCCAGAGTGTGATTTACCTCTAAATAGAAAGAAACTTAATGCTGCTTCAAATGGGGAGACGGAAATTTCTATTACACTGAAAAAAATTATAAAAACATGCGGTAATAATTGCTTGAATCGAGTGAATCTTATTTTGAGTAAATTCTGACTGTCTTAAAACAAGATGTTGCTTTATTTTCTCATTCTGAAGAAGACATTTCTTGCATCTTTTTAAAGCAAGAACATTTTCTTTGTCCCATTGGTAAATCTTGTTTTAAGGCAGTCAAAATGTCCTCAAATTTAGATACATTTTTTACTTATTTTTTATCACCTTTTGCAGTGAACTACTATTTTTAAATGTCTGTATACGCCTCTATTCATTTAATCTTTGTATTTATTACTAGAGTGATTTCTCTCTGACTGACATGTTTGCATTGTGCCTCTTTAGCCCCTGCTGTTGGTCCAGTTTCTGACATGGCAAGTTGTGACTCGTAAGTTTTATAAATACATAACTGATATAGTACCATAGACTGTAACTAAAGTACGCAAGACAGAATTTCAGTTTTCAGTCTGGTATAACGTGTCCAACATCATGGAGAATGTTCAAAAGTCTTTGTTTATGTTACTTTCATTATGGAAATAGCTCCGAGAAATAAGGCTCCAAAATCAGTCCTTTACCGGCACATACTCAGTTGAAAGGTGCAGTCTGCAACTTATGGGCTTTTACTGCTTGTTGCCATGGGGACCTTATTGCTTTGCTTGAATGTACGTTTATCATTTATTTATTTTATTTATTTTGAACCCGCTCATACATATTTTTTACATATATCAATATAACAGACAAATAACTTTGACCTGGTTTGAAAAGGGGTCCAACGATGCAAATCCAATCACACATAGACTGTTTTAACAATATCATGCAGTAGAATTCTCAAATATACAGTACAAACAGTAATACAATACTACCACCAAACACAAAACACACACACACACGCACTCTGACAACACACCTCTCTCCCACTACTTTCTCCGTGCTTAAGGCTTCACTCTCTTTCTTCCACATATTTCTTCAATACATAATAAATCAGACAGTTGGACAGAACAGAACTTACAATATCCAGCATTTACCACCTTTGCCTAAAGTGTACTTCTTCAACACTAGACCACTTCCAGAGCCGTCATCTTGACTGCTCCCATTCAAACCATTGGGATTCGAATTCCCCCGAAAATGTATACTTTTTTTTTACCAGTTTTCTTAAAAGTACTTAATTTTAATAAGTGCTATAATTAGTGAATACAACTGGAAATACAGCAATAACCGTTTGTTGAAAAGCTAAATACTAACTGCTGCAAGCAAACAAGTGTGTTGCTATAGTAACTAACATGCTTCTTAATATGTCAAATGTAGAGATTTTAAACCTCTTTATTATGCTATGTCAACCACCGTCCCAGCACGAAGCAGTTTACGGCCATAGACAGATTGACAAATTGACTGCTCCAGGAGTTTCAGTGTCAATTTTGGTTCGACCCCAGTCCTCGTCTTGACCAGGGCTGGGAGATGACTGGTTTTCAGATTCTGAAATATCAGATCTAAAGATGTGAGGTCAACATTTGAGACTGAGGAACTAGAGTGATGTATTTGATTGTTTTGTGTGTTTGAAAGTTTAGTAATAGTCCAACGTGTCTAATTTGCTCTTTTACTCTTGTTGATGGCGACAGGTTGGATGACAAGGAGTCTGTGGATTTTCACGACAACCCTCCTCTCCCAGACAATGTGGTGAAAGAGGAAGACAACACCGTGAGTTTCTTGCTGATAATAAGTGCTAATATTGCTCCGATATTGCTCCATAGCTTCTGTAGCGGCTGCTCCGATCACTGCTGTCAGCTGATGTTTGCATTGAGCTGGTGTGACATGTGGAGTATCCCTGGTGTTAGCAGTTATTGTAGTGTTAATCCTGAGGTCATATGTAATCCTGCTGCAGTCTGTCAGACGCTGTCCACACAAATGTCCAGCACTATATATATGTGCTCTTTCATTCTACATGACCGCTGCTCCAGCCCTGGACACGCCTCTGTTTGTAAGTCAGGTTTTGTGTTGATATTTTCACAGACAGACTTACATTTAAGAATATTCTTTCCAAGAGATACAGACACATTGTTGGACTTTCTAGGTTTTTCAAATCCAATTGGTCATTCTGATACAAAGATTACTTGGATAACAACATTGTGCCATTGGAATTAGAATGATCTCACCAAATATTCTCTAAAAATTGCGTTATTACTCCGCCAAAAAGGGGGTATTGTAATCGTCTCTCTGTGCTTGTGTGTCTGTTTGTCTATAGGCATTGCGCAAAAACTACCAGACGGATTGCGTGTGTAGAAAGGGATGTGATGGTAGGAAGATTGTTGTTTATTTCATGGTTGTCCGTGTTGTTGGTGGAGTATGTGCTCTCCGAGCTCATGATCTTGTTTGTATACAGAACTGTTCGTCCTGTCTCTACCAGTTATCCTCTTTTTCTTTTGATTACACTGCACATGTTTGGTTGCAGACACATGTCTCCATTATTCTTGAATGTTTGGAGTTTTTGGAACAGCCATAACACAGACAGAACCCTATGATTCTAAACTTCAGAAAGGAAAGTGTAGAATATTAAACATTTATCAGTAATGCATCTGTTTTGCATAGCACTTTTTGGACACTCTTCACATGGCATTATTCTTTCTCCATAAAGAGTGGGGATAAGCTACTACTGTAGTCACATCTGCCCAGAGTCAGATTGACAGAAGTGAAGATACCAGTATGTGCCATCGGCCCCTCCAACCACCACCAGTCATGTGTTTTGCCTAAGAGGACACAATGACAGTTTGGCACTTTAAAGCCACAGCTGCCCCACTGTGGCACCTTGTTTTCCCAGAGGTCTCCCATCACAGTACTAACCAGACCCTGCCCTGCTTAGCTTCAGTGGTCTGACAGGATCTGGCTTTCACATGCAGGTGGAAACATGAGAAGTAGCTCTAGATGTGAAAATATTACAAACTGTGCCTCTGACATGATTATAACGTTTTTACTGAAGGTTTCTGCATTTTACATGATTTTCATTTTAAAAAGGATCCATAACTGCACCTGTAAAACTTGACACTAAATGACAAAACAATGAATTCATAATTTCACTGAGCCTCGGGAAACTCCAGGCGCTACAGTGGGGCGACTGCGGCTGTAAAGTGCTAAATTGTTGATGTTCAGCCTAGAATGAGTCTGGTGTGTGCGTGACTGATGGTTGTCGTCGGAGGGGCCGATGACACATACTGGTTTCCTATTTCCGTCAGTGTGTCCCAGGCAGCTGCGGCTACAGAAGTTAATACCATCACTGTGCACAAAGTGAATGAATCTTTGAGTGTCCAAAAAGAGCTACGTTAAAATCAACAAATTATTATTATTATTAGCAGCCACGTTTACACTTTTACTCTTACATGAAACTAAATGTTATGAAACTTTGTGCTGTGGTATCTTTCCTTTCATGTGAGTGGCGTCCCATCTGCAGGTGTATTTTATCTACGATGAGGAGGTGGAGGAGGAGGAGAAGGAGGAGCTGCCCCCTGTGGAACCCCCCAGACCTGTCAACGACAAACCACACAAGTTCAAAGACCACTACTGCAAGAAGCCCAAGTTCTGTGACGTCTGTGCGCGGATGATCGTCCGTAAGAAACGCTTTTATGAAACATTTGTATGAATTTGTGTTGACTTTTTTTCCCATTTATTTTCAGTGAATAATAAGTTTGCATTGCGATGTAAGAACTGCAAAACCAGCATCCATCACCAGTGTCAGTCCTACGTCGAGTTCCAGAAATGTTTCGGGAAAATTGTGAGTTTAATTTGGTTTAATTATTTCAACAAAATGATGGATTGTGTAAAATAAAGCTGCGGTACCTAACTTCCCAACCACAGCAATTGAACCATGTAAGAAAAAACAATGCAACTAGTTCCTCACTCTCTCAAAACATTTTAGTTACAGCTCAAAGGGTCAAATCATTCTCCTTTGCATATTATTACAAGTATGCAATATCGTATTTTCTAATATTAAGATAAACACAGCATGTTTTGTTCTGAATTGTTAAAAAATATATTCTACTTTCAAGACTCTTTCTGCTAAGATTCAATTGATTCTTGTATAGCCCCTAAATTACAGCCATAGTAATCTCAAAAACAAACCACGGGTATCATTTATAACTGAAAAAGTGAGGTGTAAATACTGGATTTTGTTTAATTTTATTTTTTTAAACGTCTTGATTGAATAAAATGTGAAAAAGTGAAAAGCAATAAGAATATAGTTATTTATTTAGATTAGATTTATTTTGGTCTTATTTTGTGCGCTCTTTGCTCCACAGCCCCCAGGCTTCAGAAGGGCCTACAGCTCGCCTCTGTACAGCAGTCTGCAGAACGCCACCGTCTCACAGCTACTGCCCTTCTGTAAGTGCAGTATGTGCCCAAACTTCAGCATTACAGACTGTCGTTCACTGAGAAACTTGACCCGGGATAAAGTCACTGTGGAGAGACACTTGACCCGGGATAAAGTCACTGTGGAGAGACACTTGACCCGGGATAAAGTCACTGTGGAGAGACACTGCCCATCGAATCATGAGTAATATAATCACTATTTCACATTACTTTTGACCAATCTGTGACATTGACGACAGTAGCTCAGTTGGTAGAGCATTGGCATTTGGGCCTGAAGGTCGTGGGTTCGAGCCCACCGTAAGACCTACTTCACGACTCCCACTGATGACTGCTGTCGTTGTGTCCTTGGGCAAGACACTTAACCCCACTTTGCCTGAAGCCCCCGCTGAAAGATCTAGGCTCCTGTGGACTCAGCAGCTGCAGGAGGATCAGTGAGGGGCTGGTGCTATGTGTACTGGGTGCAGCTCTGACTGCCACCCCCCCTGAGCCAGAAATGGATTAAGGGGAAGAAAATGGATGGATGGATGATATTAGATCATTTCCTTTCCTTTTATTACAGTGGCTGAGTGGATAGCACTCTCGCCTCTCAGCAAGAAGGTCCTGGGTCCGGACCAGGGCCTTTCTGAGTGGAGATGCATGTTCTCCCCGTGTCTGCGTAGGTTTACTCCGGGTACTCCGGTTTCCCCTACCACTAAAAACATATCCAATAGGTCTGGCATGTGCCTCCTGTACTGGCGACCCCGCTACCATCTCTGTGTGGAGTGAGAGACAAATGCCCAAAAACAACAATTGTAAACCGCTTTGTGACTCTGGTCTGTGAAAGGCGGTATATAAATAAAGATTACTTACTTACTTACTTACTATTATTATAAAAAAAAAAAAAATCTCTATTAGACGCATCAAGCACCAAAGTGACAAATTGCTCTTTAAAGAAACAATGCAAATCAATATTTACATGAGATTCATACAGTGAGAAAAGTTTTTTGTAGTATTTGGTGTTTATATTTTTGGTGTAGTTATTGTTGTAATGCATTCAAAAACAAAGTGTGCAGTGGATCATTTCCAAAGGCACAAGCAACATCTCAAACACTGACATACTGTAGAGAATAGTCTATAAGTGTTTCATGTTGCATGGTGCTTCTCCAAGAGGTCACTTGGAAGTTTCAAAACATATTTATGGTTTATGAGCGAGTATCAAATGTAGCCTTCAATCAGAGACGGTCATTATGATTTGAGACTGAAGCAAAAATGTAGAACTAATCTAATGAAATGTTGTGTATTTGTTAGACGGGTGGATCTCGGGAATTGATTCACGGAATTTAAATCATGTAATCCACTTTTGTCATTTTGGACGGCTGCATGAACTCAGAACGCTTATGTTTCTACAGTTGCTTTTGTGAATCCTATAGTATACTTTCACTTATACTAATTGCACTTGTAAAAAAATATTTGGGCAAAATTAGCATTATCAGCCTTACACCTTTTTGGACTTTCTTTCTGCTGTAAATGTACTGCTCTGTAACAATGTGTAAAATTGTACAAGTGGCCACAATAAGCTTCATTCATTCATTCATTTTTAAAGCAAAAAGAAAACATAGACTTTGAATTTATTGATCCACAAAGGAAAGTGTGTTGTCACAGCAGCTCGCATAGTTCTTAACAACGAAAATAACATTAAAGCAACAATTGTAAAATTAGAATAATAACAATAAGATAATATCATGAGAATAGAATAATCTGGATTGTTATTTCTTTTCACATCCTTTTCTTTGGTCCAGTTTTGGTTGGTGATGTCAGCCCTCGATCAGTCCACTCCTCAGTCTATCTCACAAGATTTGGATGTGTTAATCTAAAATAAACAGGATTACAGCAAAGCAGAATCTTAGCAGCAGCTGCTAAGATTGGTTCTGATGAGGATGATGATGATGATGATGATGATGATTCTTGGTTATCGTTGAGCAGCGCAGTCCAACCGCACAGACCCGGTGTTCGAGACGCTGCGTATCGGCGTGATCATGGCCAACAAGGAACGGAAGAAAGGCTCCGAAGACAAAAAGAACGTGAGTGCGTTTGCTTCAGAACGTGTGACGGTGACATCATGAGATTTATAGTTCCATTGATTTGTTCAGATGATGATGATGATGATGGAGGACGAGCCCAAAGCCGAAGAGGAGGGTGGAGACGGAGGTCTGTTTGAACAATAAGATTTGGGTTGGAGAATCGAGTGGAATTGTCCGGGAGCAAAATTAAAGGGACGGAGTTTAATTTTTGCTTTAAATACATCTTTTATACAGTATGTGTCCCCAGAAGTTTTATTCCCAAAAAGTTGAATTTTGATCTTAATTTTTTTTATAACTTGAGAGATGGAGGCTTTTTGTAAATTATAGAAAGTATAAGGAAGGCTCAAAGTTTGTGTAGGAAGTAAACGTACTCATCTAATTTGCATATCAGAGGGTTAATTACTAAATGCAATAAACATGATTATTATCCACTCAGAGCAGAATGAGTTTTTACTTTGGGATGGAACAGAATTCACAAAAAAATGCAGCACATATCATAATATTAATAACATTTAAATATTATTGAAATGTATTTAAAAGCAGATACAAAACCAAGTAGTTCATTCATAACACACACATGCACACACACAACCACACATGCGCGCACACAGACCCACGTAACAGAGCGTTTTCTGGTTCTAGCTAAACCCCAGCAGGTGGGTTCCATCAGTAATCTGTCCTTATATGTGTGAATGGCAGGAAGGTTCTGGCAACAAAAGTGTGACTGACTTAATTAGACCAGCAGATTACAAACAGACCCTTTAAACAAACCTTCTAAATGTAAACAATGATTTTAAGACTCATATAAACCATTTTGAGACCTTCTCTTGTGTCAACCCTGAATATGTATTTTAACAATTTTCACTTTTCAAAAATTTTCACGTTTCTATTTTCACAAATGTTTGGTCTCATCGTCATCTGTAACTTTGACCAAAAATCAACTGAAACGTGTTGTTTGTCTTTTGTAGCAAATGTGGAGGGAGACAAGAGAGGGGACAAAGCACCTTCTGATGACAAGGTTTGTTTTTCCTTCATTCTTTCATTTATTAAGCTAAGCAGGTTAGGGCCTGGTTAGTATTGCGATGGGGGACCTCTAGAAACACTAAGTGACTGGCCACAATAATTGTAGAAGAACATATCCATAGATAACATAATACTAAATTAACAGCAAGAAGGTCCTAGGTTGGATTCCACCTCCAGACAGAGCCTTTCTTTGTGGAGTTTGCATGTTCTCTCCGTGTCAGCTCCGGTTTCCGCTACCACTATAAACATGTACAATAGGTCTGGCACTTATGGCGACCCCGCTTTGTTCTCGTAGTGAAGTGAGAAGAAAAACACAGATTCTCAGTCTATTAAATGCTCTATATCAGCCATTCCCAAACTCAGTAACACCGAGGCCCCCTTAAAAATCTGACGGGTCTGCGTGGCCCCCCAAAATAATAACCAAGAAGACAACATTAAGAATAGGCTCTTCTGGTTATTTTATTTTGGGGAAATAGCCTCTGCTACAAACATTGTAATATAAAAATGATTACAGTGGATTATTCAAGTCAAATAATGAACACAAATATTTTAATATTACAAACAAAACATTATAATTTTAACATTAAATAATTATATATTTTTTTAATTTTTTTTTATGACCTCCCGCGGCCCCCCTGCAGTACCCTCGCGGCCCACCAGGGGGCCGCGGACCCCACTTTGGGAGACACTGCTCTATATAGATAAAGAGTACTTACGTTTTCTTTTTTTGTCAGTACCTCAGCCAATATATTCTACATGTACTTGTGTGTATTCCATGCTATTTTCTTTTACATTTTCTTTCGTGCATGGTAAGCACATTGGGCAGCTGGTGTTGTTGTAAATGTTCTATACAAATAAAGCTGGCATTACATTATTCCCATCCAATTTTTGTACATATTTCAGTATTTAAATCATATCATAAATACATCAATTAATCAAGCAAGTGCCACAACCTATATCTGCCATTTTATACCAATAAAATCAACATAAACCTAAAAAACAACAAATATTACAACAACAAAGCATGTAATTCAAAAAATTATAATTAAAAACTAAAAAACAAACACAATAAATATTAAAAACCAAAAACATGAACAGATTTGTGTCTTGTGTCCCTGGGCAAGACACTTAACCCCAATGTGCCTGAAGTCCCCGTGGACCCACCACCTGCAGGAAGATCAGCAAGGGACTGGTGCTATGTGAATTGGGTGGCAGTTCTGATTGCCACCCCCCCTGACCCAGAAATAAAAAATAAAAGGGATGTAAATGAAATTAAATGAACAGAACAGATTTGTATCATTTATTTCCTCTTTCTGCAGAATAAGAAAGTGCAGCCTGGAAAGCTCAGCGTGTTCTCTCAGTCGCACTATTACCTGGCCCTGTATCGTTTCAAAGCCATCGAGAAGGACGACCTGGATGTCCAGTGAGTCGCTGCTGTCATCCCACATTCCATGATCCGTCTGATAAATGCATTTTCTTTTTCTTTGGATCAATGACTGTTTTTGTGAAGGAGTTTTTGCTTTGATTACTCACCGACACATTTTTGTTTTCAGCCCTGGAGACCGCATCACAGTGATAGACGACTCCAACGAAGAGTGGTGGAGGGTGAGACCGATTGTTTTGGTGTTTTTATGAGCACGTGTCATTTTTATTCAACCAAACAGGACAATAGTATGACGTCTACTTAAAGCTGGGGTATCTAACTTTTTCTCCTAGATATATACACATATTTACGACACTATTTTTTGTCCTAACAGAAAGAGCCTTGTGGTTAAATGTTGTGATATGATCAGAAAACGTACCTCCTGTACACTTAGAATAGAGCCCTGGGAGTCGGAATTTGGTGCTTTAGGCTGAGAGCTGATTGGCTGAGAGTGGGTTGTGTTCTCTTTTTTACTTTTCTGTCTAAAAAAAATATGATGGAAAGATGTGACAGAGGCCAAAAATACATGCATGTGAAAAGTCATGACAGACGCAAACAGATCAAAATGCATAAACAACAAAAGGGCAATAAGACACATCAATACTCCATTTTTTAAATTTTATTTTGTAAAATAGGAGCATCAAATTATTGGACTTAAAACCCTTATTAAAAATGGGGTTTAAAAATAGCTAAATAGTACAAAATTTAATCAGCTAAATATATATATTTTCCAACTAGTTTTGAACAAGGTCCGTGGACCGTCTCACAACCTCAGAAAGACCATTTCGCATGACAGCTGCATAAATATAAAATTTTTCATATTTCAGACATATAGTAGTAGGTGAAGTTGATCTAGACAACACAAGTAAGGCAAGCGAAAGGATCTACTAATGCAAATAATAAAGAACTGATTTATTTGGAGAATGTATGAGCTATTAGTATAGATAATTAGATATACAGATTTGTAGATAGATATATAGATTTGTATAGACATGCAAATAAGAAGGGAAAATAGGAGCAATGAGGGTGATGGGTGGATGCAGAAATTTGCCAAAATAGGAGTTTGCACCACACACCACTGTACACACACACACGCATGCACGCACACACACACACACAGACCCACATGCAAATATCCACACTGTTGTCTGTCTTGTTGTATTTGTCCGTATACATCTACACTTGTATTGTATGTCTATATTTTCACAATTAAAAAACAGTATAGATATTTATTTTCCAATGAGAAAGACTATATCTGAAATGTATCCAGCGTAGACACTTGAGCCACTGCTTTCTTTTTTTGTCTCATTCAGGGCAAAAGTAGAGAAAGAACCGGCTTTATCCCAGCCAACTACATCATCCGTGTGCGTGCTGGAGAGAGCGTGTACAAAGTGATGCGTTCCTTTGTGGGCAACAAAGAGATGGGCCAAATCACACTGAAGAGAGACCAGGTACAGACATGACCGATGAAGCTGATAGAGAAGTGCTCATGAGGAAGTTTTGCTCCAACTCGCTTTGGCTCCTATTGTCTTACATCGAAAAGTAAACTCCTCTAGCTTAGAAACAGGTTGAGCTTATCACAAATCTTATAAATGACTTACAGTACTTTCACTAAAACTGGAATTCTATTGGTCTGAATGGGAACAGTCAAAACGGCGGCTCTGGGAGTTGTAGTAGTTCCATATTTGTGGGAGTCCTGGTGTTAATGAGGAACAATGTTGAGGTAACTTTTGCTTCTTCTTCTTTTGTGTGTCTATTGTGTGCAGATCGTGGTAAAGAAGGGCGAGGAGGTGAACGGATACCTTAAAGTCAGTACAGGCCGAAAACTGGGCTTCTTTCCGGCCAATCTGCTGCAAGAAATCTGACAGACTTAGTGAAGACTCTTTTCCAGCAATAACACAATGAACTTTTGTTGTGGTTGGAGTGTTAAAGGAGACGCAGACACGACCAGACTTTGTACAGTATATGCGCAATTCCCCTGTACTTTCTACTTCTCCTGAAAGCTTGTGTTTTAAATGTCCTTTTTCGGAGGCACATATTTTTTATCCGCACCTTTTGTACTTCCCCACACAAATGCTTTTTAACTCAAGTCCTGTATTATGTGTGACCAAAATAAACGGTGTGATTATTTTCTGATGACATTTGAGACTGAATGTAACAGTCCATAAAAGCAAAGGACATTAGCGGTGCTCGGTACGTGACATTTTATCAGGACTCCACTGCCCCAATCCCCTCAGCTTACATGCAGCTTTGATACTTACAATAAACACTTATGCAAGTAAACCACACTGTTGACTTTTATCTATGGAGGTAAAAACATGGGAGTTGGTATAGTCTTTTATGTTGTACTTTGTAGCCGCGGACACACATGACCCATAACCCTAAACACCCAGACAGTTAGAATATGCCTATAATAAAGTGGGTCTGGGCAAAAACTGACTGAATTATCCAGCGGCCAACAACACAGATTCACTGGATTCGGGCTGTTCTGAGCTTTTCAAAAAAGGTATGACATGTCTCTGAGGGTTCACATTTGACGCAGCTGAAGTTGGCTGAATGATGCGAGTTTACTCACCAGCTACATTAGTGCCATACAATGAAAAATAAATATGTGTATCGTCAAAAAACAAAGTCAACGACTGGATTCCACAGGTCCTTTCCTTTACAACAAGGTATAGTGTTTTGGCAGAGCTGAAGTTGGCTGGATGACTATTGCTAGGTTGCAGCTGACGCACAGTAAATCTCCCCATCAAGATTCATGTAAATCTTCCCTGATTCGGAGAAAAAATGGTTATTTACAGATGTGGCAAGTGTCCGTAACAAGTGAAGAACTTATGGAGTCTATTTTGTAAGTAGTAGTAATCTTTATTTATATACCGCCTTTTTACTGCAGATCAGAGTGTCAAAGCGGTTTACAATTGTTAATTTTTTTTATTTTTGGGCATTTGTCTCTCACTCCACACAGAGATGGGAGCGGGGCCAGTACAGGAGGCGCATGCCAGAACTATTGGACATATTTTTAGTGGTAGGGGAAACCGGAGTACCCGGAGGAAACCTACGCAGACACGGGGAGAACATGCAAACTCCACTCAGAAAGGCCCTGGTCCGACCCGGGATTCGAACCCAGGACCTTCTTGCTGAGAGGCGAGAGTGCTATCCACTCAGCCACCGTGCCGAAATATATTTTGCTAAAATATATTTCGCTAACGGGTGTTGATTTTTGGGAAAATGCCTAAAAAGGAACGGAGGAAATGCGTTAGCCAAAAACAGTGCAAAATAGCTGAAGGAGGAGGAAAACTGTTCTCCAGCCGTCAAAACTGTCAGGTACAATAAAAACACTCATATGACCAACATGTAGTATCTAGGGAGACCAAAATAACCTCGCACTTGTTATTTCTCCGTCATTTCGATGTATGTGAAAATGTGTAGTTTAGGTTGAACAAAAATCTGATCCAAATCTAATACTTTAATTACATGAAAAATCTTAACACAATCACAGAAACACACGGGCAGTACATAAGACAAAGTTGTGTCCATTATTACTTCAAGGCAAACATGCTGCCAACCAACTCTTGCTGCTGTTCTGCTCCTGCAGTTGAGCCGAGCTAAATCTGTGTCTTCTGCTAACTTTGTGCTAATCTGAACTAACCAGCTGCTGGGTGCCATTTCAACTATTCCAATCCACAGACACCGCCGGGATCAGCATTTTAAGGATCAAAGTGAACATTGTATTTGAGAATGTTTGTGGGTTTGATTTATACACACATACAGGAGGAGGGAAATACATTCAGGATATTTTTGGACCAAGTATTCTCTTAGTGCTGCGCTTATAAGTCATATTTGTGTCTCTCAATTTAAGTATTAATCCAGAAGTACTTTTAAAAAATTCTAATTAACCCAGGCATGTCCAAACTCAGGCCCGTGGGCCAAATGTGGCCCGCTGTGTTATTTTATGTGGCCCTCTGGTGTGGACTTTTTGTTGGTTTAGTTACTTACTTTTGAATTTGTTTTCTTCCTTGTGGCATTAATTAGGTTATATTTAGCTGTTTTGGGTCCATCCTTGTTTTTACTGTGTCATCCAGCCAACTTCAGCTCCACCGATTAGTCATGCTATACCTCGTTGCAAAGCTCAGAACCTTTAGAACCGCTGTAGTGTGAATCAACATACAAAGCCTGCAGATCAGCACAAAATTAGTCAAAACCGTTTCTTACCAATTAATGTTTTCGGCTCCTGGACAAGTTTTTACTAAAAAGTTTGAACACCTCTGCATGGACCAGATGGCACACAGTCTGTTGGAATCCTTTGCGGAAGCAGCTGCAAAATGCTCCTCAACCCCTTGCTTTTCTGATGCTCAACACACAAAGGTGAATATTTCAAAGGAGTTCAAATACTTGGAAGCATTTGCAGATCTTCAAAAGGATACTGAGCTATTTTGTGCTGCCCTCAGTGAAGTGTAATTAGCGGCGTAGGGGGGTTCACCAGGCAAAGGCCGAGCACAGAATGCGGGGAATGGCATGTGGGGGTCCTGGTGAAGAATGTAACTGGCGACAGCAGACGTGAATAACAGGAATACTGCCACGACTGTGCGCCTTCGCTTCTACCCTGCTCCTCTCCACGCCACATTCTGTCCCATCACCACTTACTCTAGGGAAAGATTGGTCTTTGTGGATCATGTCTGAGAATAGGTTATGAGACATGGGGCAGCTTGCATTTGTACATCAGTAAAAAAAATATCTACCTCATGTGGTTTTATTGATTGTAGCCAGTTGTCTATTTTACATAACACCTAAACACCCACACATACTATACACCAAAGCAATCATCCTTTTTTTTCCCCCCTTAATCCAGGAGGAGGGGGGGGTTCAGTCAGAGCTGAACCCAATTCACATAGCTCCCTTTCTTATAAACATGACTAAAAAAGAATTCTAATAATCTAATTTTAGCAGAATCTCTCCTGATGTTTTGAAATGAGTCAGTGAACAAAACATACATATCATAGGCCTTTTCCCTGAAAACGAAAACAAAAAATTGATCGCCTCTCATTTGTTCCTTGAAAAAATTCCAAGGTTTCCTGAACATTTAGTAAATAAAACAGCTGCTTACTTTCAAACAGACAGACTGGTAATGGCTGTGATGATAATGATCCATCCATCCATTTTCTTCCGCTTTATCCGTTGCCGGGTCGCGGGGGCAGCAGTCTAAGCAGAGACGCCCAGACTTCCCTATCCACACACACTTCCTCCAGCTCGTCCGGGGGGACCCCTAGGCGTTCCCAGGCCAGCTGAGAGACATAGTCCCTCCAGCGTGTCCTAGGTCTTCCGCGGGGCCTCCTCCCGGTGGGACGTGCCCGGAACACCTCCCCAGGGAGGCGTCCAGGAGGCATCCGGAACAGATGCCCGAGCCACCTCAACTGGTTCCTCTCGACGTGGAGAAGCAGCGGCTCTACTCCGAGCTCCTCCCGTGTGACTGAGCTCCTCACCCTATCTCTAAGGGAGCGCCCAGCCACTCTGCGGAGGAAGCTCATTTCGACCGCTTGTATCCGCGATCTCGTTCTTTCGGTCATTACCCAAAGCTCATGACCATAGGTGAGGGAGGGAACGAAGATTGACCGGTAAATCGAGAGCTTTGCCTTTCGGCTCAGCTCCCTCTTTACCACAACGGTCCGATACAGCGACCGCATCACTGCGCACGCTGCACCGATCCGCCTGTCAATCTCACGCTCCATTCTTCCCTCACTCGTGAACAAGACCCCGAGATACTTGAACTCCTCCACTTGAGGAAGGACCTCTCCACCCACCTGAAGAGGGCAGGGCACCTTTTTCCGGTCGAGCACCATGGCCTCAGATTTGGAGGTGCTGATTCTCATCCCAGCCGCTTCACACTCGGCTGCAAACCGTCCCAGTGAATGCTGCAGGTCCTGGTTCGTTGGAGCCAACAGGACAACATCGTCCGCAAACAGCAGAGATGAAATCCTGTGGTCCCCGAACCGGACCCCCTCCGACCCCTGGCTGCGCCTAGATATTCTGTCCATAAATACAGTGAACAGAACCGGTGACAAAGGGCAGCCCTGTCGGAGGCCAACATTCACCGGGAACAGATCTGACTTACTGCCGGCAATGCGAACACAGCTCTGGCTCCGGTCATACAGGGACCGGATGGCCCTCAGCAGAGGACCCCCGACCCCGTACTCCCGGAGAACCCCCCAAAGGACACCCCGGGGAACACAGTCGAACGCCTTCTCCAAATCCACAAAGCACATGTGGACAGGTTGGGCGAACTCCCATGAACCCTCGAGTATCCGATGGAGAGTATAGAGCTGGTCCAGTGTTCCGCGACCGGGACGAAAACCACACTGCTCCTCCTGGATCCGAGATTCGACCATCGGCCGTAGCCTCCTCTCCAGTACCTTGGAGTAGACCTTACCGGGGAGGCTGAGGAGTGTGATCCCACGATAATTGGAAAACACCCTCCGGTCCCCCTTCTTATAGAGAGGGACCACCACCCCGGTCTGCCACTCCATTGGCACCGCCCCCGATCGCCACGCGATGTTGCAGAGACGTGTCAGCCAAGACAGTCCTACAACATCCAGAGACTTTAGATAATCAGGGCGGATCTCATCCACACCCGGAGCCTTGCCACCATGGAGGCTACCAACCACCTTGGTGACCTCAGCCAGGGAGATGGATGTATCCGCCCCAGCATCCTCAGCCTCTGCCTCTGAGACAGAGGACGTGACGGGGGGATTGAGGAGAACCTCAAAGTATTCCTTCCACCGCCCGACAATATCCCCCGTTGAGGTCAGCAGCTCTCCACCCGCACCGTACATGGTGTTGGCAAAGAACTGCTTCCCCCTCCTGAGGCGCCGGACGGTTTGCCAGAATTTCTTTGAGGCTGACCAATAGTCATGCTCCATGGACTCTCCGAACTCCTCCCAGTCCCGGGTTTTTGCCTCTGCAACAGCCCGGGCTGCGGCACGCTTGGCCTGCCGGTACTGGACAGCTGCCTCAGGAGTCCCCCGAACCATCATGGCTCGATAGGACTCCTTCTTCAGCCTGACAGCTTCCCTTACTGCCGGTGTCCACCACCGGGTTCGGGGGTTGCCGCCGGGACCAGCACCAGAGACCTTGCGACCACAGCTACGGGCCGCCGCATCGGCGATTGAGGCAGAGAACATGGTCCACTCGGACTCCATGTCCCCCTCCTCCACCGGGACCTGGGAGAAACTCTCCCGGAGGTGTGAGTTGAAAGTCCGTCTGACAGGGGGCTCAGCGAGACGTTCCCAGCAGACCCTCACTATACGCTTGGGTCTGCCAGGTCTGACCGGCTTCTTCCCCTGCCAGCGGATCCAACTCACGACCAGGTGATGATCGGTTGACAGCTCCGCCCCTCTCTTTACCCGAGTGTCCGAGACACGCGGTCGAAGGTCAGATGATACGACAACAAAGTCGATCATCGACCTCCGGCCTAGGGTGTCCTGGTGCCACGTGCACTGGTGGACACCCTTGTGCTCGAACATGGTGTTCGTGATGGACAAACTGTGACTGGCACAGAAGTCCAACAACTGAACACCGCTCGGGTTCAGATCAGGGGGGCCGCTCTTCCCGATCACCCCTCTCCAAGTGTCACTGGCGTTTCCCACATGGGCGTTGAAGTCCCCCAGGAGAATAACGGAGTCCCCGGGCGGTGCACCGTCCAGTACCCCTCCCAAGGACTCCAAGAAGGCCGGGTACTCTGCACTGCTGTTAGGCCCGTAGGCCGTCACAACAGTGAGAGACTTGTCCCCCACCCGGAGGCGGAGGGACGCGACCCCTCATTCACCGGGGAGAACTCCAACACGTGGCGGCTGAGATGGGGGGCAATGAGAATGGCCACCCCAGCTCGCCGCCTCTCCCCGCGGGAAACACCAGAAAAGTGGAGCGTCCAACCCCTCTCAAGGAGTTGGGTTCCAGAGCCCAAGCTGTGTGTGGAGGTGAGGCCGACTATCTCTAGTCGGTATCGCTCAACCTCCCCCACAAGCTCGGGCTCCTTCCCCCCCAGTGAGGTGACGTTCCACGTCCCGAGAGCCAGCTGTTGTGTGTGTGGACTGGGTCGTCGCGAGGTCTCCGCCTTCGACTGCTGCCCAGTCCTCTCTGCACCATGCCACCACGGACCCCTCTGCAGGTGGTGGGCCCACAGGAGGGACTGCCCACGTCGTCCATTCGGGCTGAGCCCGGCCGGGCCCCGTGGGCTAAGGCCCGGCCACCAGGCGCTCGCCTACGAGCCCCGACCCCAGGCCTGGCTCCAGGGTGGGGCCCCGGCTGCGCCATGCCGGGCGACGTCACTGGTTTCGTATGAGTGCTGTCCATGGTGTCTTCTGGACTGCTCTTTGTCTGACTCGTCACACGAGACCTGTCTGCCATGGGAGGCCCTACCAGGGGCATGAAGCCCCAGACAGCATAGCTCCCAGGATCATCCGAGTACTCAAACTCCCCCACCACGTTAAGGTGGCAGTCCAGGGGGGAGGATGATAATGATGATAATAATAATAATAATAATAATAACAACGCAACCATAAACACATTAAGGCGCTATATGAATAAATGTTACATACTTACTTAGGGTTAAAGTAAAGTAAAACTCTGGAGCTATAATGGCTTTTGGTTCAATGATTGTACACTAGTGGAGTACACTGTAGTCAGCAGGGGGTATTTCCATATGTTTATATTTTACTTTAGCAGTAGAGAATATAAATATATATATATATATATATATATATATATATATATATTGTCATCGTCACCCTATAGGTGTTGTTTGCTACTACTGGGGTAAAGATTCATCAAATCTGCACCATCCGCCTTTCTGACCACTACATTCAGACATACTAACTATACTACATTATACTGTCTAAGAACTCAGACAATTCCCCACAGAGCCACAGATGCCCCTTTGCCCCAGCATTACCAGCGGCCATCCAAGCAGGTCCTGTCTGAGGTCTAGACTTTTGTGATGGGACATTGACAAGGAGGTATGGACACATAGTTTATCACACAGGGTCCCATGCCAGTGTGTGTGTATCAGCGTTCACAGTTGTCCAGATCCATATGTCACATAGTTTTCCATGTCTTTCTCATGATTGTGTGAACGTGGCACTTGTTGTCCCTCACAGCAGCAGTGTCTTCAGATGATGAGATGCACAGTCACACTTCTGTCTATGTCTCTGGCCTCTGTTGTCTCTCAGAAAGGAAGTCATCTCTGTTTTTTTTGCAGGTAGCGTGTCGACTGGTCCACAGAGCACCCTTCAGATACGGGTCACCTACTCCTACCCCCCTCTGACCCCAGAGTGTGTGGGAGCTATCAGAGCTGCCATGTTGTCAACGCAAACCTGTGACCCTGCCACTTCAGACAGGCGCATGCAAAGAGGGCTGCTGAAATGTGGGTGTGTGTGTGTGTGTGTGTCTGCCTGCCTTTTGTTTCAGGGCTGTGGAGCTGTGTGAATGTGAGAGAAAGGACTGAGCATATGTGACTTTACACTGGATAAAATTACAGTATACTTATTAAGGCCTAGAAAATGTACATATTGCATATTTTTACTTGTATGTTGAAAGCAAGAGTTAGTATTGATTAGTCTATGTCGATGGTCTGTGTGCAAACATATATATTTGTTTTATTGATTTTATTGAACTTTACATCAATCCATCCATTCATTTTCAAGGCGTTCCCAGGCCTGCTGGGAGACAGTCGCCGGCGGGGAAGTTTACATGTAATGGCTTAATTCCACCAGCAGAGGTCCCTGTCGTACTAGTGATGAGATATGTTGCCGCTCGTTACGCTGCTATTTACAGAAACGAATACTGTAAATTAGATTAGTTTTTACAATAACATTAACGTGCATCTGGTTTGTCCAATCAAATCGGCCTCAAATAAATAAATAACGTATATTAAAGGTATAAAAATATGAGTATACATTTTTTTAAACAATATTTACTATATATTTACTAATATTTACAGTCTATGATTTACTCCCGTGTTTTATACATTATAATCAGTAATCAAAATGTACATGTATTGTAAAATGACAGAAATGACAGACACACTGAAGCCGATGGAATAATGTCAAAAAGTAGAAATTTCAGAAAGTCAAAAAATTACAAAAAATAAAAATAAAATCATCTTTAAATATTTAAGTATAAAGGATAAGAATAAAATGTCTTCACTATTTACTTATCTTCTTTTTTAGTATTGCAGCACAACAGGGATTTTTGTCTCCTCGTTTAAACAAAAATAAATACTGTATACAGTGTTTTAATGTACATAAATAGTGCAGAGATTTTCATTGATCATTAATTGTAGTCATCCAAATTAAACAGTAAGTCTCTTTTTTGGCTTTAATAAATACCTCAATCAAATATTTGTTGCACAAACGTGATGTTCGTTAAAAACAAGTAAAACCACATCCCCGATATATGTTTTCATAAACCATTGATCCAACACTTTTACAATTGCATTTTCCATCAAGTCAGAAAAAAAAAAATCCATGCTCTCCAAAAGCGGAGAGATGTTGCAATGTGCGAGAAAAATAATAATAACATAAAACTATATTAGAGACCCTCTTTGCCTAGCAGAAAGACAATATTGATTTTCAGCAGAAAACGTTTCAGAATAAGTGCAGCAGCCGTTGTTAATGCAGCCTCTTCAGCCACAGCTTGGAGAAAATAACACTCTGACCCGACATTTGGAAACCATTTTACTCTTTTGATTTAAGTTTGTCAGTATTTTCCCATGAATAATTACATCAAATCATCACTCATCTTGTGACAGTGGCTGTGAGGCATTAGATTAAAACTACATCTTCCTTTTAATAAAACGCCCCTTTTATTGTCTACATTTTTCATCCAGGCACCAAAATTCAATTATCCTGGCTGATTTTGAGTGAGTATTAATCTCCATTACAGGTACATTGGAAATGACTTGGCAATCTTAGTTACAAAACAGTGGGATTGTGATAAGGCGGCTTGATGGATGGAGACGGGATGTGTGCAGAGCAAAGGTGGAGCCCGGCAGTTAATATAGATGACAGCTGCTTCCATGTTTTTTTTTTTTTTTTTTTTTTTTTCTGTAAAGGGTGATGCTCTTTTAATAACAATTAAGAGGTTAAGAAATCCTTTGTTTGTCCCAGAGCGGGGAAATGTCAGTGTTGCATCAGACGTTATAGAACCGTAGGAATGAGGAGCACACAACACAAGATAAGAAGAAGCAAGGCTTAAGCACAAAAACCCCTGACTTTTGCATAATAAGGAGCAAATATAAAATGCTGTATATTCTCGTGCCAGTAATATATAGTAGTGTGTTTATGATACAGGTTTGATTTTCAGTGAATTGTATGAGAAAAAACAGAACTAGGAAAAAGCTTTTCAACTTTGTTTTTTCATCAACTTTCAGCCAATTAATATAATGTTGAGTTGAGTTTGAGAACCTACACCACGAGCATTTTAACAGCGGCATCTTTCCTTTTTAAGGCTGAAGTTGTAGACGTTTACACCGCAACGTTCCTGTTGTTCACTCTGCATCTCCTCTCTCTCTCTAATTGGTGGCATCGCGATAGTCCCAAAGCCCTCTTTAGTTGGTAGCACTGTACATCCATCTTGAACTCGTAGTCGATAAACAATAGTATAGGCAAGGCAAGTCAAGGGAAGTTTATTTGTATAGCACAGTTCATACTCAAGGCAGCTTTAAGTGCCCACGAAACAATCATATAATGCATGATTACCCATGTTTAGTCCTGACTGTGGGCACCAGTCCCTGTGCTCCTGAGTTTGAGATAGTTCATATGGCACTAATATGTCCGGATGGACTTTGATGCGAGGCCTTGGAGAGACTTGTACACAAGCAGAGCTGCTTTATAGTCTGTTCTCGACGCTACTATACGCGGAGTGGATTCATGTGCAGATGTTGATAACATGCACAAAGTTTGGAGTGAGTCCTGGGGCTCAGATGTGACTGTATGGGAGGGGGAGCAGGAGACAGGGCTGCAGAGAACACTGCAGGCTTCGAACCAATTAGGCCAAGAGAGGCTGTGTGCACCTGCACTCAGGCCCCCAGGGGAGCGCCCCGGTGACAAGATGAGGGATCATCATCATTACCATTATTTATTTGCTAAGCAGAGGCCGACTCTGGGGCCAAAACTAATAGGATTCACGAATTACAATGAGAGTTTTGCTTTTGGGGCAGATCGTATGCTCAGAGTACTGGGGAGGCTTAATGCAGAAGAAGTATGCATTTGGAAATAGTAAACGCCTAAGCTAGGCCAGAGTGCAGCTATTACCTGCTGCAACTGATAGTTCAGATCAGTGTGCGGTGTACTTGTCCCAGTGTTCAGGGACACAGGTCGCCTTAGATAACTGTGGAACTGAAAGAGTTCATATACAGTATGGGTATATAAGTGCTGCGTCTGTCAGAACACCAAGTCAGACAGAAAGTCCAAATCATACTGTTTACATCAAGTCCCATTGGCTCACGCCCCTTCAGAGTCTGAGTGATGAAAAGTCAGTAATGTCCAAGTCCCATGCAGGCCAAAATTATCTGAACATTTTTCTATTTTCTTTAATTGTGTAATAGCACATGCTTACCGCCTATATTCGACCATCTGAAATTAACAAAAGAAAGAACCTCATCAGAGAAGATTCAATATTATACTGTTTACACATTTCCCAACAGAATATGTCCATGTTGTATTGGTGTATTTCTGCGACTCACACTTCAGTCTCATCTTTTAAGAAAAACAAGAGTTAGTAATAAATGTGATGATACCCTTTTGAGTTTTCCTCCTGGTTTTTTCCTTGTCATTGCACAAAGCTGTTTCAGATCAATGCTTCTCAAACTGTGGTTGATGTACACCTGTGTGTGTTTGGCGTATCTGTGCCATATGATTCAGGTGTTGTGGAAGACTGACTTTAGTTAGTCCATAAGTCATGATGCTCTCCGTTCAGAAGACACCTTAGGGCCTGCATTACACCAGCGAGACTCAATCACGGCCTACGCTAAATCGATAATCCCAGAGATAGTCGGTGGGAGGGAACGTGGAGAGATGGAGAGAAAGTAGCTGGAGGAGAGAGGGGAGTCGCGACGATGAAAGATGAGCACTGCTTTTCCCACAAACTCCCAAAGGCCTGTGTGCTGACTGTGTTTTATCTGCGCGTCACAGGACAGAGGCGAGAGAGGAAGAAAGGGCAGAACAATGGTTAAAAAAGTGCAGTAACATCCAGGTATAAGTACACCTGAGTGTTTGATTCAAGACAGACATGAATATAGAAATACTCTAGTACACGACGACACCAATTTTTACGTCGACCGAAAGAGGGGTGTGTGTATAAACCGTGTGAACAGACCAACTTTGGAGCACCAACATGAAACCATTACTGGCACAAGGGTATAAAGTTGTCCATCAGGAGATAAAATTTTTTGAAATTAAGCAATACTAAGCTTTCTAGCACTTTCTCTCATCATACGCATTTGCAGCTTGGAATACATTTGTCATGGACTTCACAGACATGGTTCCTACCCACTTAGTATATTCGCAAACGATAACTAAACATTCATTAAAAGTCCCAATCAGGATATTGGTTAACCTGATGTCTTATCTTACACACCTTCAAATAGAGCCACATATCAGATATCCAAGACCAGTGGGGGCATTCCTTAGGTTTAGCCATAAATATTAGAGATGGGAAAATAAGCTATCAGGAGGTTGCACCATTAGCAGTTGCTTGTTCAGTTTCTCCAACACGCGTCATATTTGTATGAGAAATACATATACAGTACTATCTATACAAGGTTGTTCTTTTATATTCTTCCAATTCATTGTTCCTTCGTCAAGTCAATATGTGTTAAAGACAGTATTAACCATTCTTTCAGGTCAGAACAACTAACCTTCAAAATCCCTGTACATGTTCCTGGCAATGGCAGTGCATTAAAAATGGCCATTAAAAATTGATACCTCTTACTTTGCCATTTCCCGTTTTAGAATGTACAATAATATCTTAAATAGAAAAGATATGGCGTAACAATTTTGAAGAGTAAGAAATGGCCGCAGCTCTACACCATCACCAAAGGGAGAAGGAAAATTCATTTAATTTTTTTCCATATTTGAACATTTCCAGCAGAAAACACAGCCATGCAATTGTCAAGAATACACATAGAGAAATTGCCTAGAAAAGTTGTTTATGGCCGATGCTTTTGTATTAAAAGGTGGAAACTGCTCTGAGCATCAAACACATCATACTATAATGGGACTGAGACAGGAGCTTTTAGACATAAGGAGTTCCATGTTTGTGCCAGACATATGGACGGATCTAACATGTCTTTCATGGTTAAAAGCTATATCATAGAAATCTGAATTAACATTGAATACTTATAACAGTAAATGATTAACTAACCCTCAACTCTTGATTCAAATACTGTACTTTACAAATCCTCTGTTGTTCTGTTGGCAGTAAGGTCAGCGGATAGAACCGAAACCTGTTCTCAGCAAAATCCGTGTCAAAGGACAGCATGCTCAAGGTCAAACAGATTATTGTACGTTCCTGAGTCGTTTTGGAGAGAAGAGAATCCTTGAGCCACACATAACAATAATGTTTTTGTTTGTTTATTATCTAGAGTAGAGATGAGTTTGTTTAGTCTTTTCGATTCAATGTCTAGTCATTTCCTCATTCGGGGCAGACGGCTTCAGAGCGCTGAGGTGGTATGGGTGACGTACCTTTTTCATTGTATATGTGCACATTAGCTAATAAATAACCCCACACTTTGATTGTGATACAGCTCTTGGTTGTTTTCATTGTTTTTGCTCTCGGCCTGTACAGAAATACCACAACAGCCACAAAAAACCAAACACATTTTCCTAAAAGGGTCTACAATATAGGTCCCCTTTAATTCCACCCTTTTAACCTTGTCTTCCTGAAGCTGCTACAATCCCTGACGCTCCCTCATCTGACCACTATGAGCAGTTTAATAATCAAAAGCCCTGTTGTCTTGTGCTGTGTTTTGTTCTCTCCTCCTCTTCAGTCACTTAGCTGCGCTCAGAGCGTGCACTTGTTTGTGAGGGATGTGGAGCTGGTGGCGAGCGCTGGGCGATGACAGATGCGTGTGACAAGCAGATGGTTTTGCTTGTCGTGTCTTTAATCACACAAATCCAGTCGGCCATGACGCTGCTGCTCCGTCTTGTCAAAGCAACGCAAAGTGGAGACAGATTTATCCCGCGTCAGCCGCTCACTTCTCTGATAAAAAAAAACAAAACAGTGCAGGCATTTGTTAAGAAGTGGGCCGGGCGCAGAGAGAGCAGGGGCCTCCTTTCTGGGTCCGCTGCAGTATCCTTCTTATGACGGAGGAGTGAAACTTTTCTGTATGACATCTGTGACAATGACGCACCGACGCTGAGTGAGCGATTGGCCTTGTCGGCTCACTTGTGAGATCACTTGACACGCTGCGTGGCTTCGGAATACAAATGGACTATTATGTTAATGAGATTTGATAACTCCCAGCACATAATCCATGATGTACGTACATGGAGTGACACGCTGTTTCTCTGTTTAACCCCAACAAACAAACACACTGTATTTCTCTGATGTCTGTGTTTATTTCTAAAGCTGTTTAATTAATACTCAGATTTTAGCATCATAGTACCTGCGTATAAAAATGAATAGGTAGGAAACATGTCTTTTATGGCATCACCTGCAAGTGAAACTCTGCTACTGTCAGACTCCAGAAGCTAATTAGGGCAGGGACTGTGTAGCACTGTGATGGGAGACCTTTGGAAACACCATGTGCCTTAATCATTGATGCTGATATCCCAATTAGACAGGTCAGAACGAACTATTTGCATCAGTTGGTGAAATTACCAACATTCATACATTATTTGAACCGGTGTATCCTTCACCTACTTGTGAATCCAGATTTTACCCATAAAAGTTACATTACTGTAACATCTCTTGATGGTCTGTGCAATCCATTATTCAGATATAGTAATCATGTCCTATATAGATATAAAAGTACATATATTTGTAATAATGTCATGTGACCTGTGCCCTTGCCTCCATATTGTCCTCATTCTCAACCACAGCTTCCAATCTGTTGGCCAACCAAGGTCAGATTGACTTTAGATAAATTAACTGTCAGTTAAACAGAGTAATTGTTTCCTAATGTTTCGTGCACCAGAGACAAAGTGCGATAGATTGCCAGCGCTGCTTTGACCTGATAAGGAACGCTATGTGTGTTTAAAATGATGATATTGGACTGATATGGACATTACCAGCTTAATGCTCCTCACGAGATGGCATCAGGTCACAAAGAGGTGAATCCATGTAATAAGCACAGCGATGGTAAAAGCAGGGCCGCTGCTGCCCCTTTGGGGGCCCTGAGCTTTAACAGCGAAGTGGGGCCCTCTTTAGTTTTTTGTTCCTGATTATTGTTCTTGTTTTGGTGATATCAATGCCATTTCTCTGGGCAGTACTAAAGCATGAATGACAGCATAGATATAACAATAAAAGAAAGAAGATAAAATAAGATAAACTTTATTTATCTCACAATGCAGACATTTACAGAAGTGTGCTTCACTGTGCTCAATGGCTGTGATGTGATACACGCCTCACAGCAGGAAGGTCCAGACTTTGTCTCGCAGGCGCCCCAGCTTTTCAGAGAATAGAGTGGAGTTTGTATAGATCTCGTTCCTGACACTCAGATTTGGTTTGGCTCACTGTTCGGCTGAGTTCCTGCTGATGTATAATATAAATATTATTGTGTTAAATGCATGACGGGTTTCTTACGCCTGATCCATTCTTGGAGAGTCGTCCATCTAAACTAAACTGCATTGGTCCTTTGGATTTTCCTGTTGGCCGTTTGCAGTGCTACAGCTACACTTAGTATTTGGGAACTATTACTCAAATCACTGCATTAAACAACATAGTGAAAGAGAGGAGGAGGATGAAGGCACAAAGACAGGTGATGAAAACAGAATAAAAATGAGAAAGAGCCAAAACAATCGTCCAAAGAAAGCAGACATGAATAAAAGAGCAGGGCAAGGCCTTGCCATGAACGCTGATGAAATGGGGATGCTGTGCGCCTGCTAATGGTCGGCCCGCAGCACCGTCACCTCATGACACGTGCGCTCAGCTCCCTCTCCTCAGCTCACACTATTGTGTGAATCAATGAAGTCAATAACGCATTAATTGTCTGAGATAGCAGAGAATTGTGAATAGCTGCAGCTTGTACTCCACTGAGACAGATTTAACATCTTACCTACAGGATTAATGACCCAGAGAGCTGTAACTTTTACCCCTTCTCTGCGCCGCAGGGGGGGTCAATATTGTGCCAGAAACTCCAAGTCAACACCTTTGGATTGGCCAAAATATTATTGTATTTTATCCATTCTTCAAAATCACTTGTGAAATCTAACAAAGTGCGGAAGCCTGGGGTTTACAGTTTACAATATAATCAATAAACATTATTAAAAGAGCATCTGCAGCATTCTACAACAGTAACATTAGACAGACTGTTATGGTTAGTCTGTAGACAGATTGACTAATGCAAGAAAGTAAGCAATCTTTATTTATATAGCGCATTTTTATAAACCAAGGTCACCCCAAGCGCTTTACAATGTTCAGAGTTGAATGTAACTTGAGTCATTAGCGAGTTGGCAAAGTGCCAGGCAAGCTCAGCTGTGTGATCTGAGTCAGTCGCACTGTGGCAGGTGAAAATGACTCAACTTTCCCACAAACCCTTTCATCTGTTTGTGGCTACTGTACAGTAACATTTTATAGAAATCGAATAACATTCTTCTTTCCAAAATATTTATTATGTGCACTTTATTTTTTTGAAATGTTACAGGACAGCTCCTCTCTTCTCAGCCTCAGCTTCAGATTTGTTTCCACTCATTCATATCCCTCAAAAACATGTCAAAATGGAGAGCCAGGCATGATTTAAAATTGCCCATGCCACAAACCTGGAGGGCATCAAAAATAGAGCTGTTTGCGAGTTTATTTTGGCCTTCATTACGTCTATTACAAATGACTAGGAGCTCTCCACTCCGCCTGCCCGGGATACAGGTGGCCCACTCCGGAAAGCTGCCATCATTCTCTCCGCACCATCTATTCCATTTGTGTGTCCCTCACATAATCAGGCCATCAGAGTACCCATGTGTGAGTGCCTATCTCGCAGTCCGCCCCGGCTTCTCAAGCTGCCCCTCGCTCATGTGTTTGTCCATCACGCTTCTACATAAACACGCCACTCTCTGTGATGGGGGTGAAGCAGCAGGGGTGAATAACAGGTGGCAATTTTTCTATAAACTTTGGAATTCTCTAAGTCGGAACGGTGGTAAGAAAGCACTGGGTTCAATGCCTCTTCCAGGTTCTTTCTTTGTGGAGTTTGCATGTTCTCCCTGTGTCTGTAAGTTTTCCTCCAGGTGCTCCGGTGCAGTGCAGAACATGCATCTAATGTCATAGTCTTTTCACAGTATTATGGTTGTTTCACACTGTTTCACCAAGTTTTCGAGGGAGAAGAGAGTGTGACATGTGTGAATGAGGGGCAAGCGCTGACAAGAGAAGGGGACAAGCTTACTCTGCTGTCCAAACTTTATTTGCACAGTCTGACGGGCAAAGACTGTACACTTCCTCCAGATTTCTCCTGCGTTTGATTGTGTGTCTATGAGGAGTTTGCTTGGTCTAACCTGCTTTCAAACTGTGAATTTGTTGGATCGTACTAATTATTTTTTGTACAGACCTTTGAAATATAATAAATTACTTGCTGGTCCATAATACAATCCAACAAATACATTTTCCATTATTATTAGACAAACATACAAGAGAAACGGTGGTGGAAAGCTACAACTGTACACGGACCGAAGCAACACACAGACCACCACCATCCATTGTGTAGCCATAGCTGCCCTGGGCCACACTGACAGAAGCGAGGCAGCCAGTTTGTGCCATCAGCCCCAATGTGGCACCTGATATTCCCAAAGGTCTCCCGTCACGGCAGTAACCAGGTCCTGCCCTGATCAGCTTCAGAGGTCTGACAGGATCTGGCTTTTGCATGCAAATATGGCCACGAGATGTCAAGTGTTGTGATTTAGGACTATAGAATAAAACATTAAATAATCACATTTTTTCTTAAAACACCAGTTTATGGGTCTGACGCAGCAGCAGTAGTCAGTCCCTTTACTAACCACGCCTCTTCCTCTGTGGTCAGATGAGATTGGCATTCTCAAGCGCATGGCCACTTCATGAATTTCTATCATATTTTACACAAATTCAAACACAAATTTCTCTCGGCAGTTGTTTGATGCATTAATTTATTTTTCATTAAACTTGCAATGCACCTTGTCTGCAGCAGAATGCAAACACCACACAGAGGTAATGACAGAAATGGGTTCAGGAGCCCTTTGGCCGTGGGTCCTTCATAATGCACACAGTGATCAGACGTGTTTTGCCTGGGGAGAGGAAGAGAGCTCTAAGCGTGGCTCTCTGCGGTAATGAAAAACACAAAAACTACTACGTGTGTGAGTAAAAGCCTTGGAAATGAGATGATTAAAACATATAATATTGTCTACAGGAACCAAGCAATGATAATCGCTTGAAAATGCGCTCAGGGTTAAATCCTTCAGTTTTCCAATGAATTTATCTCTTCATACTGACAGATATCCACAAAAACATGTACATTTTTGCCCCATTTACTTTCCTAAGTAATAATAAGCAGTGGAACTCTTTACCTTTGAACATTAGTACCGCACAGTCACTGGAGCACTTTAAACCCACCTTTTCTCTTTTGGCTCAGTTTTTGTTTTTATGTGTCATGGTTGTTTTCATTTTAGTCCCTGTTTTATTTTGTATAATCTGTTCTCCAGTGTCCTTTTGAGTTTAACATCCTGTTCTGCTGATTGCCTGCCCCGCCCTAATGTCTTACACCCATAGGCCCAGTCCCAATACTCGCACTTCCACCCTCGCGCCCGTCATGTCTGCGTTCCCGATGATGGGTGCGAGTGCGTAGGGTGTCCCAATTCTCCAGGGAGGTATGTGGCCCCGCCCCCTTTGCGTCTCTGATCCACACTTTGCCATAGCCTGCATCTAAGCGGACTCTGGCGAAGGATATTGCCCATAATTCTTTGCGGTACAAACCAAAACGTCAGGAAAATGCATTTAAGTGTAAGTTTTGAAATATAAATGCTGTATGTGTGTAAATACATTTTTCTATGTTTCTTGGAAAGATACATAAATGACTATTTGAAGTATTACGGACATTCTATGCTAACAATTTAATAACTTTTTTAATGCAAGCCTTCATATAACATTCAACTTAAACTTTACACTTAGTACAATAAACTTAGGATGTATAAAAACTTACCAGATACCCACATTTAACTTAAAATTATACAGCTATCTCAAATTACGAATAACCAATATACATGTATTGTAACGTGTGTGGAGCAACTCATTTTGTTTCCCACAGCGTCGGACGAAATGAAAGTGTAGGTCTGAAAATGACCATCTCTTGACGAGTCGATGACATTACCTACACTCTTGCACTGTCCCAATTCTGCCTTTTTTGCACGCTTCTAACGTGCGCACTCAAACCCTTGCGTACACTTCAAACAAATGCACACTTCGTACACTGTAAACCCGGATAAGTTCAATACACTTAAATCGTTTGAGGAAACCGATTCCCTTCAAATGGTTTGAGTAACTGACCCAAAACTAAAAAATAATTGATTGAGTAGAGTAAACTCAAAAGTAAAACATTTCACAAATTAGTATATGGATTCATAGCCAGTTAATGTGTTTAAGTATTCAATATTTCAAAACTAATTTGTTTAAGTATAATTAACTTAACTTATTAAGGGAAGTACCAATATAAAACTCAATTGTTTAAATAGTGTCAATATTAGAAAACTCAAATGTTTGCTTAGTACTACTTTAAAGCTCATATATTTAATTAAAACTAACTTAAAATGTTAAGGCAAACACACTCAATACCTCGATATCAAAGGACATGCTAATGACCAGAAAAGGCAGTTTTTTTAAAAGCAATTTTATTCAAAATGGCTTTGTCCCAGAATTCGTTCAGGCACTTATGGTTCTCCAAGTGATGTGCGTAAGTCAGTCCAAACAGGAGACACTTTTCCCAAAGGAAGACTGCAGAATCCAGAAGGATGCCAACTTGCTCTGGACTTGGAATTTTCACCATTGATAATGAGTTCTATGGGGATGTGGGTCACCATCAGCAGCATTCTGCAAAGGGGAAACAAGAAGAAACAGTGAGTAACCCGTTTGTGGAGAAGTACTGGTCCTTCCAATTGTCAATCATTCTTGTCATTTGTGCTCGTCAAATAAGACCAGAGTTTTGTTAAAAAAATGGAGAGGGCGGTTCTTTCCTATAATCTTTCCCAGGAAGCACATTCACATGTGTGAAAACATCCTAATATGTGTTTTGGGTTGTATCTGCTTTTTTTATGTTTTAGAATTTGTAAAACACATCAACCAGTAAAAGAAAAAGTATAATTTGAACATTCAAACATTACTTACTTTGTGACTTGTGTTGAACTTAAAAGCATTGTCCCCGAGAAGAACAGGAAGCCCTCTGTATGGTCCGAACATCAGCTGATAGTTACATGCTCTGCAAATAGTTAAAACAGATGTTTACCACTTCTAATCATGAGAAGAGACATGTTGTACCAAGATTAAATTATGAGGCCAACTCACCTTTTGCTTTTGAATGTTTGCCTTCATATTCTGTCCTTCTGGTGAAGACCTCTTCAAAGCCAAGGTAGAAACCATCCAGAGAAGTAAATAATTCTCCAATGGACGTTTTTCCAGTAATTATGTTGAATTCCGAGTTGACCTTTAAACAAGCCCCAATTATTACTTTCAAAAATATAACACAAGATTTACAATAAACAAACAAACCTGGCATTCAGTCACCCCTGAACAATCCGGCTTGACCACTTCAGCTCTGAAAGAAAGGAAAGATCATTTTAAAATAATTTGTGTTACTTTGAGCAACTATAACCCAAACCCCACAACAGGTCTGTGTAACCTTATCTTTACAGTAAATAAATCTTTACAGCCATGACACTAACAGTGAAAGTGCGCGCACTGAACTAACCGCCCTCTTTAGTTCAAAGTAAAGACTTGATTCTCTGGTTTGCAGCAGTAGCACCAGAGTTAGCTTAGCTTAGCTTAGCTTAGCTTACATTTCAAACCTCCAGCGGCTCAGCAACATGAGCGACCAGCTCTGTGCTTTTCCCATGGACGCTGGAGCAGACTCTCCACGTGGCTCCTGCTGGTCCCCTCTCTGCTCCTGCTGGTCCCCTCTCTGCTCCTGCTGGTCCCCTCTCTGCTCCTGCTGGTCCCCTCTCTGCTCCTGCTGGTCCCCTCTCTGCTCCTGCTGGTCCCCTCTCTGCTCCTGCTGGTCCCCTCTCTGCTCCTGCTGGTCCCCTCTCTGCTCCTGCTGGTCCCCTCTCTGCTCCTGCTGGTCCCCTCTCTGCTCCTGCTGGTCCCCTCTCTGCTCCTGCTGGTCCCCTCTCTGCTCCTGCTGGTCCCCTCTCTGCTCCAGCGTCCGTGGGAAAAGAACGGGAGCAGATCGCTAACGTCGCTATGTCACTGGAGTCCGGTGTAACACGTGTGCAAGCTTCAGTGACAGAGACTGGCTCCGTGTACCGTATATAATAAAAAGTGCAAAAAAATAACCTTAAACAATAGACTCAAAACAATGTTCAGGAGATTACATTAGCTTGCGCAGCTGCATAATGTAAAATACATTGAAAAAAAAAAACTTAATACAAAGCGACAGGGCGACAGTAGCTCAGTTGGTAGAGCATTGGCCTTTGGGCCTGGAGGTCGTGAGTTCGATCCCCACCATGGGACCTGCTCCCACTGATGACTGCTGGCGTTGTGTCCTTGGGCAAGACACTTAACCCCACATTGCCTGAAGCCCCCTGCTGAAAGATCAAGGCTGTTTCACAATTGACGGAGCAGCCATCTTCCTGTGGACTCACCCCCTGCAGAAGATCAGCGAGGGACTGGTGCTATGAGCGTTGGGTGGCAGCTCTCATTGCCACCCCCCCGACCCAGAAATGGACAAAGGGGTTGAAAATGAAATGAAATGAAAAAAAAAAAAAAACAAAGATTTAACTCACCTTTGACTTGAGGAAGGGTGCGCTCCATTGACTACAGACTGGAAAAACACGTTCAAGTCCGAGGAAAACATGAATAAACTGCTTATTCTTGAAACATTCAAACAAACGACTCTGTCCAGACATGTCCCTGGTTCCAGTGCAGCCGGGACAAATATGGGAGGAGCTATGAAAACTTAAAGATAGTGAAAGTGCTTTCAACTTAAAGGTTGTAGTAGTGATCTCATTTACTTGTTTATTTGAGTGTTGACCTCAAAACTCATTCTCTTACACACATTTGTACTCAAACTATATTTTAGAATAAACTTAAAATGATTTAAGCGGCACGGTGGCTGAGTGGATAGCACTCTAGCCTCTCAGCAAGAAGGTCCTGGGTTCAAATCCCGGCCGGACCAGGGCCTTTCTGAGTGGAGTTTGCATGTTCTCCCCGTGTCTGCGTAGGTTTCCTCCGGGTACTCCGGTTTCCCCTACAACTAAAAATATGTACAATAGGTCATGCCCCCTCCCATGTCTGTGTGGAGTGAGAGGACAAGTGCCCAAAAAAATAACAATTGTAAACTGCTTTGTGACTCTGGTCTGTGAAAGGCGGTATATAAATAAAGCTTACTTACTTACTTACTTAAAATAGATTGGACCAAGTTAAATGTATTCATTCTAGTGCATCACATGCAACACTATATATGTTAAGTCCTTTCAACTTCAACCAAAGAGTTCTCTCTGCCACACTTGTATGATTTGAGTTTTACAGAGAAAATTATTTACCATCAGTGGTTAGAGCTGAAACCATTCGAGTGCAATTAACTTTCGGGTTAACAGTGTAGAGGAGTGTGGTGCATTGTGGGTATTGGGTTTGGGCCATAGACTGTTACACCCGTGTCTCCCAGTAAAATACCCTGTGCTCTTTCCCCGTTGTCTGACCGTTGTGTGTTTGTTCCGTGGCTCTTGTCTTTCTCCCCAGCTCCTGTGTTTTGCTTTCTGTTACGTTTTGTTTATTAAATTATCACATTTTGCAGTGTGTATTTTGAGTTCTTCTTTTTTTCCAGTATGTAACAGTATACATGTATTTTTGTGTATTTTTGTTGCTATTTTTCACTTACACTGTACACCCCTTTTGTTCAAATGCGCTTTACACATAAATATTGATTGATTGATAAATATATAGAGAACAAGGATAGTATCCCCTGGAACTGTTGCTATTGCCCTGTCCGGTTCAATCAGCAACAAGGGTTAAAGAAATGGTAAAGTTTTGTGATTTTGAGTTTCTTTTTCTATCACTCACATTGTATGTCTTTCACAATAGGATTTCATAAAGGGTAAATGCGAGAAAAGATGAGATATACCCGACATTGAGCTCCCTTTCAAATAAAATGTGTAAGTATTTTAAACAGTATTTTGACAGATGAGATTGACACCGTGGTTTATTGCGAGAGGAGATGACTGGAATGACAGATTGGTGCCAGTGCAAACTCGTACATATTTTTGACTTCAGAGACTTAAGGCTGTAGTCACTTTACCTTCGAGACTGTCTTTGTACTTTCTTTAATTGTGCAAATTGGCAATCAGGCTGAGTGTCGACATTACCACTGCTGATGTGTGTGAGGCTGGCGTTTTCACAGGTACGCTCGATGTTTTCTATCCGCTGCTTAAAGACATCGTGCCGTGGCTGTTTTTGCAGTCGTCAGTAAAATTCCACCTTCCACTACTTTTCAAAACTGCTCAATCGTAAGAAATGGTTGGTGATAGACTGGACATTGAACAGCCAAAGATTGCATGCATTTGGAGTGGACGTCACCGTAGAGTTCGCCGTAATACAGAATTACATGGTATTTCTTCTGCGGTGTTAGCTTTGCGTAGTGACCGGGGGCATGTGTGTTGCTAAGACGGTTGCTAAGGCCGTTCTTGCTTTGTGTTGCCTTGTGTAGAAAAGGCGTCCTACGAATAAAACATTGATTGAATTCTGTTTCTCCTGCAAATGAAGACAGCTGATTGATCAATTCTTGTGGCTCATATCTGGATTGACAAAGACAATATCCTACAATAAACTCCAGGGTCATAGAAAACAAAATGTAACTGAGCATACAAAAGTCACTGTAGAAGTCAGAGAGATCTGGAGCAAAGTTATGTCCATGAGGATGTCCCTGTTGGGCTTAAACGACCAAACATTTATTTTTAAGGACATTCATGGACATTTATTAACATTTATAGACATTGCCCCTTATGGACCGATGGCTCTATGTGTTTGTTATCATTGCATTTTCTGTGTTTAAACGGTTTTATTCTTTGATCTGTGTTTGCAAATCGACAACTTTGTAAAATCCTCCGAGATAACTACTGTTAATTGTTTAGGACTATAGAAAAACAATGATTTAATTGAATTGAGCATGCGTATTAGCATTGCCCTACAGTCTCAGAAAATTAGAATATTTTCAACAAGTCTAAAATCCATAATCATCAAAGCTTTAAAAAGGCCTTGGCATATGTAATAATAAATTCACAATGTTAAAATTTTCAGTTTCTTGCATAATAAAAATACAAGTAAGTTAGGATAATTTTTTCGTCTTGCAAAAACAGCAGCGCCGCCACAAACTCAACATTTAAAAGATGATTCTATCTCTTTATTGTGCTTTAAAGTAAAGGAAGTATATAAAGGGAGCAGATCACACTTTCTCTTGTATCTTTCTTTTTATACTAATGTCCAGTCTATAGCAGCCTCCTGCGGCACAGACTGAGGGTCAGAACAGGGAGAAGCACTCTCCAGAGAGCAGTGTTTATGTTTTAATGCACATGTTCTTTGGGCTGATGATGCATTACACAGATTTTCTGTGTTTACTGTAATAATGGGAATACGTCACTGCACAAAGAGCGATTACCCAGGGTGCATCACAGCAACATGCGCCTCCATTATTCTGTTTAGTTTAGAAGTAAAATAATTACTTTCTCACATGTATCTGGCACAACTGTGACATTTAAGATATTCACTGTTTGTGTGTCAGATCTATAACTCCACTGGGGGCTCACTTAAACTCTTTTAGGGCAATTTTTCCCGCTTTGATGCTGTTGATACTTGGTATTCATGGTACACAAGGCAATGTTCAATGTAATGTAGAACTAAGGCTTGCTAATACGCGTATGCTATGGAATAATTGAGTTAATGAAAAAAATGAAAATGCTTAAGCCAAAACAAATTTGGGTGTGCCTGAAACAGGCCTATGAGAACAACGGGCAATAACTCATACATTCTGCATCTAAATGCAATGTATATAATGGCGCTTGCGGATTAGCTAGCCTAGCAACAAATCTGGAGGCCTACCCACAGTTGTACACCTGGGAGGGACCAATAATTGTAATAATTTATAAGTAATAGAAAGAATATATAATAACTAATTGCGGTGGTATGGAATTTATCATAGTTTTTTTTCCATTATCAAAAAATCTAGACCACAATTTGTGTTTGCTATGTGGATGGGATTGTGTATATTCACGCACAGTAACTACAGTAACTGTAAATTTACTAGATTGTCGCTTTTGTAACATTTTTCCATCTCCAGACCCACAGTCACACACACAGACTTTCTTGCTATGAGGCACAAGTGCTAACCACTATGCCACTAATTTGCCTGCACACCTGATGGACTGCACTCCAGATCAACTTTCTGTAGACTCATGTTAAATTCAGTAAGACGATTATTTTGTTTAAACTGTCAGACATCATATTCTTACATACATTGTGCCTGAGGTGTGTGTGGTGTGTGTTGTGTGACTGTTTTCCCAGGTCAATGCAGATCCAGACTGTAATGACTGTAATGAGTGTATACTGGCTCGTTCATGTTGGCTCGCTCACAAGTAAACACATAAATCACTGCTGTCTCCATCATGACGGACCTGTCCACCTCAGAGATGATTGGAGCTTCTAAAACCGGACAATCCAAGGTCAGTGAACATAAAACTAAAGCCTCCAACTGGACCATACATGCTCCAATCCTCTCCTCAGAATATACAGCTGTGGCCTTCCCCTTGGTGACCTTCTGCTCTTCCTTGGAGCTGTGGAATCAGTGATGACATTACTCTAAATTAAATCATATTTTTGTTGAGCCCAACGTGTTAAGCGTCGTCTCACAAGACTCAACAAGATTACAAGAAATGTAGATAAAAACAAACAATGAAAACAGCCAGTTATTATTAACCTTTTCGCAAGAAATACAGTAATGGATAACGGAGTGTCCCGCCCGAATTATTGTCTAGGCTCACATACTTTCACATTCTCCCTTGCTTGTGTTACACCTTTCATGTGAGCCCCTGGACCTTATTTTGAGGCCAGAACACACCAATAATTACTTATATCCTGCCTGACAACACTTTTCATTTTTTCATCTCATTCATTCATTTTTCTGGCTCATACTGTTCACTCACACACAAACACACACGTTACCCACTAAGCTGCTGCACATTGGAGAACGACACATCTCACACTTGTTCACATTGCTCTGATGCAAAGAACACAATCCATGCTCGAGCTGTTGGCGCCACAGAAACCTGGTTTTCAAACAGGAAGAGAAACGGGAACTCAACTCGGATCCAGAGGTAGTTGGTGAAGTTAGTATGAGCACCACCAGCTGGACCGAGCGTTGTACTACAGCACAGTTGGTCTGGCACGCTTGAAGAATTAAACCATTCTGACCGCGGGCCGTCTTCACACCCCTGTGGCAGCGATCCGGGCCACTTGACCGAGATTGTGAAAACCCCGACCACCTGTATGTGGTCGGGGCCGTATTCACTCCAGAGGAAAGAAAAGAGAAGTCAAAGATAGAGGCACAGTGAAGGAGAGAGCCAGGCCCATGGACGGGCAGCTGGAGTCATGAACTATAGATCATTAAATACGATAAGATAAGAGATCCTTTACTCGTCCCACAGTGGGGAAATTTCAAGGTTGCAGCGCACATACAGGACACTAGTAATAACACACAGAAGTACAATATACTGTAAGTAGCTGCTATGTTTCTTAGCTAGCTGTAAATGCTTCAATATCAATATATCTATCTATCCATCTATATATATGTAGTGCATAGTTAAAGATAAAGTGACATTCAGTGGACTTTCTGAATGTTTTGAAACATTTTTTAATCAAACGTGATCAGGTATTGAAACAGTTCTTTGTAACTAAAGTAAACAGACACGGTGGCTGAGTGGGTAGAGCCTCATGCCTCACAGAGAGAAGGTTGTGGATTTGATCTTAAATTCTCTGGCAAAGATAGAGAGAGAAGCCCAAGTGGCATTAAAAATACGTGTCAAATGCAGAAGACAAATGGTCCTGTGGTCGAAAATAAACTATAGCTTATATTGATTATGTTTTGTTTTTTCATCTTCAATATATTATCAATCCACTTCAGACACAGTGGTGGTATACTGCAACTGAAGCCACTGCTGCCCTGGAACAGACTGCTAATCTGTGCCATCAGTCCCACCACCTCCAACTATTATAAACCTGTCCAAATACCTTACTAGAAGATTAAAACAAGATTTTCAAATAATATTCTATATGCTAAACAATGATAATAATATGATTTTTAAATATAACTTTGTGAGGTAATCAACACATTTAAAACACAGAACAATATCTTCAGACTTTTAGGCATTACTGGAGTGCTGAGGTGAGTTTGAGGAGGAGTTCTTGGACAGCCCCAGGAGACAGGTTTTGACGAGAAACAATGCATCAGAAAGAGGCCGTTGGAGGTTTTGGAGGATGGGAGACAGAGAGACGGGCGCTGGGAGACAGATGGATGGCTGAGAGGAGAGTGAAGGGGCGAAGAAAGGACCAGAGGCACTTCATGAGAAAAATATGTCCCAACCTGTGCCCAATAACTACACACATGAGATGGATCTGTCAGCATGTCCTTCTGTAAATAAATGTTTGAGGAGGGAAAAAGCCCAGAGCGCCAGAAACATCCCACATGAATAAAAACATTACTATTTTACAAAGTTGAAATGTGTATGTGTAATCAAGTGGTCCATGGGTCAAGGCTAAAGCTGGAACCACTGACCTCACCATGTCCCAATGTTGTGCAAGCTACACATTTTTCCAAATCAATCCATCAACTTGTATTTGTAGAATGCCTTTCCGACACAGGGCAACACAAAGCACCCCACAACCCATATCATATCAATCATAAATCATAAACATTCAAATCTGCGTATACATACCAAAAAACATTAAGATCACAAGAAATATAAATAACATAGAGGTAAAAAATCACACAAGTAATAAAATCATAAATAGTCACAGTACATTAAAAAGAGTAAAGATAAAAGTCTTCAGTTGGATACACAGCTAAACAGAACTGTTCAATAAGAGACTGCCAGAGTATACACTTTTTCAAGAAGATTGTGCCAAACCGCTGTCAAAATCTTGAACACAGTTCTTCAAACTATTATTATTAATTTATTATGCATTTGTCATAATACAACTCACATGATGCTACAGTTGTACAGAAGGCACCATAGAATCATGGACTGAACTCTGGATCAGGAAGTTAATTAGGCCGATCCAATTTGTAGTATTGGGGAGGCCTATTGTTATTCGCCGGTTTCATGTTTTCATTTTTTTCCCGAATGTTCGCTTATGGGGCGTCTAAAACGGCCGCTACTGTGCAGATGTGGGGCTCCTGGTCATATCGCTGCTAGCCACTTCTGTCTCTCCCAGAGACAGAAGTAGTGATCTTTACACACCTGAATTACAAGCCCAAATTGCGTAGCCATGGCCAGCGGTCATTGGTTTGAGAGATACGTTTTCAAGAAATAATGACCAGTAGAACGTTTTTAAAATACATTCAACTAAATGGAGCGTACTACTGCTGCTGTGAGGAGCCGTATAATAAGCGGGATAACGTATATTGCAGGTCATTATCGGAAAATAAGTACCGACAGGGCAAAGTTGTCTGCTTCCGCCCTGAAGGTACTTATTTTCCGATAATGACTTGCGTAATATACGTTATCCCGCTTATTATACGGCTTTGTACCAACAGAACACACAAAATAAACGTCAGTCCACTTTTAGGAATGCCAAAAATTTAATGACAGAAAATAAAATAGTTCCAAAAGGCTTTCCCGTGGCTATGCGAGTAACAGTTAGGCTATCAACTCCCAAACTAGAACTCTCTGGAACTGCATGAAAACTGAACAAAGAATTGTGAACATCAGCGGTGAGTGACCCAAACATAAACCTAACCTAAATCCATAATTCGATCCTCTGCAAATGTTCCTAAAATGTGCCGGTATCTACTTCCGGGTTTTTCGGGATCGCCCTTTCTCGCATTACATCAGTGTTTTTGTCAGGAAAACGTCAACAGAAAATTCTGAAAACTTCCGTGCACTTGTATTAAGACTGTGTATGTATAATGTATTCTCCGATTAACATTTAAGTGTGTTGATTGATTGGCATTTGGGTTTATTGAGCGTGGCTAACTCCGGAGTGGCCGGAACTACTTGCGGAGTTATCCACTCATCTGAAATACAAGCAGAGAGTGCGTTGCCATGGGCAGCGGTCATTATTGTTTTGAGATGTCCGTTATAAGAAAAAATGACCGGTAGAACGTTTTGAAATTACATTCAACTCAATGGAGCGTTCTACTGCTGCTGTGGGGAGCCGTGTAATAAATGTCCTAAAATGTCTTTGATCAAAGCCACATTACTTTTCTAATTGATAGGCAGGTGGCAAAACAGCATGTGTATGTGCTCATTAATTAATATGAACTACATGGTTTCTGATTTCTTGGTAAGATCCGTGGACGTCTGTACATTTGAGCAGATTTGGGCTGATTTGATATTCCAATAGTATTTAGCCTTTATCAACCTATGTTTTATGATCTTTGCAGTGTGAATGGTTCCATCTGACTGATGGAGGTGATCACCATGAGGTTCCACGTCAGGCTCTTTCCCTCTTTTTATTGGGGGAAAATAGAATTGTGTTTCCATTTTGCATTGGACAATGAAAGATAAATTCTGTTAAGGTAAAACGAATTAGTCGTTATTAAGCGTCGAGCTGAGAAATGGCGATGTCACAGAAGAAGAGCAGAGATGATGGTAATAAAGTAAAATGATGTGAGTGGCCCCAGCAGTCTGAACGAAAGCGACGCGGTCTGTGTCCCGCTAATGTACGAACGGATCATCTGCCTCTGCTTCTGTGAGGGGAGAAGACGCCTGCTGTAAAAGTATACAGCCAAAAGAGAAGTATTATGTAAAAGGTTTCTATAGGACATTTGAGGAAATGTATGCATAAACAAACTTAGAAAGTGTTTCCATGCAAAATAATTGGTCCGAAATGTTGGAAAGCTTGAGGGACCATGTAGGCGGCCATAGGTTAACCAAAACCAATGTAAAAATGACATTAAATGACTTTTTAACTAACTCAAAATCAAAAGTACTGACTCTTTAAGTAAGTGAGTAAATAAGTAATCTTATTTTTACCAGAATATTTTCTATTTGCTCAATACCACATTATTCAGAGGTGATTTTTATCGATGAAGTCAGAAGTATATTTATATGTTGTCAGTTTATAAAGTCCAACACGCTTCAAACTGGCTGAAATTATGTCTCTGGTCAAATGATATTTTCATTTGGTGATGTTTTCTTCCTTTGGACTCTGTGTTTAGTAATCAAGTTTTCCTTATAAATGAATTTATCTCAAAATGCTGAGGCTGTTAGATTGCCTCTGTGTGGCCAGACATGAGTGCACTTTTCAATAGATAATCCAAGGTTTACTTAGAACGTGTAAAATGTTCCCAGAGTGTCCTGCTGAGCTGTGGTCAGTGACGCTGGTGTGGAGCTGGAGGTAATCTAGGAGCAGCCTCTGTAGTTCAGAAATCCTTACACTGCTCTCCTCTGTCTCTGAACACAGAATGAGAAGAAGGCACAAAAATTAGTCTGCCCTCACACCGCTGTGATGAGTTTGGCCATGCTTGTCCTCTTCAATCACAAGTTTTTTTTGGTCCGGCTTTTGGGGGCCGACTGAATTCAACATTAGGTTACCGTCCACTGAGAGGCACACAAAGAGGTCTGTTGAAAGAAGCCGAAAGAAAAACTACATTTATTACAAAGCAATATACAGTGAATAGGACGATGAAAAAATGACGCTCTTTCAATGGGTAAAAAAAAAAAACTCCAAAAAATGACATAACTGTATAAAAATAGCGTATGATTCATCGCATGACATCAGGAGATACGTGTATTTCAATCTGGAAGGACAACACAGACACAAAATCTCATTAAATTAATTTATTCATTTGATTGTTTGGCTGCGGCACTTGTCTGAAAAACATTCCTTTAATCAATCTAGATTTTTTTTTTTTTATAGAGCCCTTTACAACACTCAAGGCGACCACAGCCATTAAAATCCATTAAATCCATTAAAACATTAATGCAATCAAAAAATTAAGTTGAAAAAGTATTTAAAAAGGGCCACAGCGCTAATGAGTGTTGTGTGCTGCTTAAAGTCCCCCGGGATCTAGGTACTGGTGGTGGTGTGAGACCTAGGTACAGGTTGTGTGAGACCTAGGTACAGGTGGTGGTGTAGGACCTAGGTACTGGTGGTGGTGTGAGACCTAGGTACAGGTGGTGTGAGACCTAGGTACAGGTGGTGGTGTAGGACCTAGGTACAGGTGGTGGTGTAAGACCTAGGTACAGGTGGTGTGAGACCTAGGTACAGGTGGTGTAAGACCTAGGTACAGGTGGTGTGAGACCTAGGTACAGGTGGTGTAAGACCTAGGTACAGGTGGTGTGAGACCTAGGTACAGGTGGTGTAGGACCTAGGTACAGGTGGTGGTGTGAGACCTAGGTACAGGTGGTGGTGTAGGACCTAGGTACAGGTGGTGGTGTAAGACCTAGGTACAGGTGGTGTGAGACCTAGGTACAGGTGGTGTGAGACCTAGGTACAGGTGGTGTGAGACCTAGGTACAGGTGGTGTAAGACCTAGGTACAGGTGGTGTGAGACCTAGGTACAGGTGGTGTAAGACCTAGGTACAGGTGGTGTGAGACCTAGGTACAGGTGGTGTAGGACCTAGGTACAGGTGGTGTAGGACCTAGGTACAGGTGGTGGTGTGAGACCTAGGTACAGGTGGTGGTGTAAGACCTAGGTACAGGTGGTGTGAGACCTAGGTACAGGTGGTGTAGGACCTAGGTACAGGTGGTGGTGTGAGACCTAGGTACAGGTGGTGGTGTAAGACCTAGGTACAGGTGGTGTGAGACCTAGGTACTGGTGGTGTGAGACCTAGGTACAGGTGGTGTGAGACCTAGGTACAGGTGGTGTAAGACCTAGGTACAGGTGGTGTAGGACCTAGGTACAGGTGGTGTGAGACCTAGGTACTGGTGGTGTGAGACCTAGGTACTGGTGGTGTAAGACCTAGGTACTGGTGGTGTGAGACCTAGGTACAGGTGGTGTGAGACCTAGGTACAGGTGGTGTGAGACCTAGGTACAGGTGGTGTAAGACCTAGGTACTGGTGGTGTGAGACCTAAGCTAGCTACGTTCTGTAGCTAGCTTAGGTCCTAGATCATTAGCCTGTCCGTCCGGAGGAGCGGATCCCTTTCTCATATGGGTCTCCCTCCCTGTGGGTTTCCCTAGTTCTCCTCCAAGGTTTCTCACTTTTTCCCACTGGGTTTTTTAAGAGTTTTTCCTTGTCGATGCAGGAGGGTCTTGTTGGACAGTTAGTGTCCAACAGAAAGGATTGGTGATGATCAGGACACTTTAGCATTCTACAACATGTATGGACATTTTCTTCTGTGTGTGCTTATATATATTCTTCATGTGTTTTAACTGTTGATTCTCTGACTTGTGTTGGTGATTTCAATGGTTTTGTTAAGTCCTCTGAGATGACTTCTGTTGTGACCTAGGGCTATACAAGAATAAATTGTATTGTATTGTAAATTGTATTGTAGGTACAGGTGGTGTAAGACCTAGGTACAGGTGGTGTAGGACCTAGGTACAGGTGGTGTAGGACCTAGGTACTGGTGGTGTGAGACCTAGGTACTGGTGGTGTGAGACCTAGGTACAGGTGGTGTGAGACCTAGGTACAGGTGGTGTAAGACCTAGGTACAGGTGGTGTAGGACCTAGGTACAGGTGGTGTAGGACCTAGGTACTGGTGGTGTGAGACCTAAGTACTGGTGGTGTAAGACCTAGGTACAGGTGGTGTGAGACCTAGGTACAGGTGGTGTAGGACCTAGGTACAGGTGGTGTGAGACCTAGGTACTGGTGGTGTGAGACCTAGGTACTGGTGGTGTGAGACCTAGGTACTGGTGGTGTAAGACCTAGGTACAGGTGGTGTGAGACCTAGGTACTGGTGGTGTAAGACCTAGGTACAGGTGGTGTAGGACCTAGGTACAGGTGGTGTAAGACCTAGGTACAGGTGGTGGTGTGAGACCTAGGTACAGGTGGTGGTGTAGGACCTAGGTACAGGTGGTGTGAGACCTAGGTACAGGTGGTGTGAGACCTAGGTACAGGTGGTGTTAGACCTAGGTACAGGTGGTGTAGGACCTAGGTACAGGTGGTGTGAGACCTAGGTACAGGTGGTGTAGGACCTACGTACAGGTGGTGTGAGACCTAGGTACAGGTGGTGTGAGACCTAGGTACAGGTGGTGTGAGACCTAGGTACAGGTGGTGGTGTGAGACCTAGGTACAGGTGGTGTAGGACCTAGGTACAGGTGGTGGTGTAGGACCTAGGTACAGGGGGTGGTGTAGGACCTAGGTACAGGTGGTGTAGGACCTAGGTACAGGGGGTGGTGTAGGACCTAGGTACAGGGGGTGGTGTAGGACCTGGGTACAGGGGGTGGTGTAGGACCTAGGTACAGGGGGTGGTGTAGGACCTAGGTACAGGTGGTGTAGGACCTAGGTACAGGTGGTGTAGGACCTAGGTACAGGGGGTGGTGTAAGGGTGAAGTTGTGATGAGGGTGTGTGGTAGAAGGTCATCACTGTGTGGAGTGGTTGGAACAATATCTGAGATTGATCTGTAAAATGCGCTAGATAAACTTTACTTACTTATTTGCTTTTAATTTGTTGGCAGCGCTCTGTGATTGGCCGAGGGAGAAAGAGGCGGGCTTGTATGGGCTGCAGCAGGTAGCCTACCAGACTGAATTTCCGCAGTTGCATGTTGACTTTTAGAACAGCTTTTATATCCTCTGTAAAGAAGCGTTGACATAATTGACGTTGACGTTTGGTCCGTTGTCCTCTATGAGCTTCAAAATATCAACATAAATTCTCACTCGGTTTCTCATGTTAACAATTTCCCAGTTATTTATAGACTAGCTTGGAAATAGTCCAACAGTAAAAGTCAATTGCAAAACAAAGAAAAGAAAATCACTCATGCATTCCAAAGACAGAAAGGTGATTTAAATCTTGGGTATCTATCTATTTTCTTTTGAATAATATATATACTGTGAGTTTTGTAAAAGTGTTTGCCCTGTAAGTCACTATTTGACACTTTGGGCTGAGAGCTGATTGTGGCTCTTTCTGTTTCACTTTTCTGTTTGAAAAAGCTGATCTAAAAATGCGGAGCAAAAATACATGCATGGAAAACTAGTGATAGAGCCAAACTGTTTTAGAGCCTTGACAAGATGGACAGATTTTACTACATAGTTGAATAGTTTGTGGTTTTAAAGTAAGGCACCCCAGCTTCAACCTGACATATGCATTTAACAACAGCCTTTTTAAGTCATTAGCTGTGTGGGTTCAAATATTCACAGTGATGAAACTAAAAGTAAAGTGAAAGTGTACACATGTGGTTCTCTTTTGCACATTCTGATATTATTGTACATTATTGCACAGATAAGATAAGATAAGATAAGATTGCTTTATTTATCTCACAGAGGAGAAATTTACATGTCACATTTGGCATGGATAGAGACACTCAGATTGTGCAAAGGGAGGAAATGTGCAAACATGTTACATGCAGGAAATATGTACAATAAAGTGACAATAATTATGTACAACAAAAGTGACAAGCGTCAATTGGAAACAGTGTCAATAGTAGTGCAGGTTTTCACACAGTGATCATTTAAAGTGACTTATTGTACAGTCTGCCAGCGGTGGGGATAAAGGCCCTGCGGTAGCGCTCCTTCCTACACTGAGGGTGCCTCAGTCTTCCACTGAAGGAGCTCCTCAGCTCCTCTACAGTCCTGTGCAGTGGGTGGGAGGTGTTGTCCATGATGGAGGTGGCTTTGGCTAGCACCCTCCTGTCCCTCACCTCCTCCACAGAGTCCAGGGAGCAGCCCAGAGTGGAGCTGGCCCTCCTGACCAGCTTGTTCAGTCTGTTTCTGTCCCGCTCTGTGCTGCCCGGGGCCCAGCACACGGAAGCGTAGTAAATGGCATAAGCTACCACAGAGTCATAAAAAGTCCTGAGCAGAGGCCTGCTCACTCCGAAGGACCTCAGCCTCCTCAGAAGGAAGAGGCGACTTTGGCCCTTCTTGTGCAGGGCGTTTGTATTATGGGACCAGTCCAGTTTATTGTTAATGTGAACACCCAGGTACTTGAAGCTGTCCACCAGCTCAATGTCCTCCCCCTGGATGTTCATCAGTGTGTGGGAAAGTGGTTTCTTCCTGAAGTCGATGACCATCTCCTTGGTCTTAAGGGGCGTTCACACCGGACTTAACTTCGGCGTCAAAAGCGTCAGGTTTCCATTGAAAGTGAATGGTGAAGCGCGTCAGGTGAAGCCGAGAGCCCCGGCGTCACTTGACGCGCGTCAAAAGCTTCAAGAGTCGCGCGTAATACGCGCTCACTTGAAGCTTTTGACGCGCGAAACGCTCGCGTATCACAACAATCCCTTTGACGCCGAAGTTGAGCAAAGCTGAGCTTTTGAAGCTTTGACGCGGGCTTCAACCAATCAGGAGACGAGGAGCAGCAGCAGCAGAGGGTCTGTCTCTGTCATGGAGAGAAGTCATGTATCTGCTGCTGTTTTATTGTCATTATTGTTATTAGTAATATTATTTGTATGAGTAGTAACGTTCTGAGTAACAAAAATCATTGTACACATGCTGTGTAGTAAACGTAGTTTATTTAAAATAAGAACAGGCTGACGATGAGTCTGGCTCAGAGCAAGGCAGCTCCGGGCGGGCGAGAGCCGGGGAGAGGCGAGCGAGAACCGAGGAGAGGCAGGGAGAGGCAGGGAGAGGCAGGGAGAGGCGGGGAGAGGCGAGCGAGAGCTGGGGAGAGGCAGGGAGAGCCGGGGAGAGGCAGGGAGAGGCGAGGAGAGGCAGGGAGAGGCGAGCGAGAGCTGGGGAGAGGCAGGGAGAGGGAGGCAGGAGAGGCGAGGAGAGGCAGGGAGAGCGAGCGAGAGCCGGGAGAGGCGAGGAGAGGCAGGAGAGGCGAGCGAGAGCTGGGGAGAGGCAGGAGAGGCGAGCGAGAGGCAGGAGAGGCGAGGAGAGGAGAGGCGAGCGAGAGCCGGGGAGAGGCGAGGAGAGGCAGGGAGAGGCAGGGAGAGGCAGGGAGAGGCGAGCGAGAGCCGGGGAGAGGCAGGGAGAGGCAGGGAGAGGCAGGGAGAGGCAGGGAGAGGCAGGGAGAGCCGGGGAGAGGCGAGCTCCGGGGTTTGAGAACTCAGACTGGGCAAGTGACATGCGGAAGTACCGCTGAAAGCGAAACTCCTCCGTACGCAGCTCCTGGAGTAAATGACGGAACTCTGCAAACACTGCAGCCTCTCAAGTCTGTGGTGAACCCAGAACATGTTTTGTTGAAGCCCTACAACAACGTTATTTTGCTTTATATAACAAATAAAGGCTCGCTGCTCATTGAAAAATCCACCGCTGTCCTGACTACAGGCAACAGAGAAGCTCCTCCCACCGGCGTCAGGCGCGTCACTCGCGTCAAAAGCTTCAAGCACCAAAATGACAAAACTATCCCGGCGTCAGTTGAAGCGCGTCAAAAGCTTTTTGAAGCTTTTGGTCTGAACGCGCCTTTACTGGTGTTCAAGCACAAGTGGTTGCGCTCACACCAGTCGACAAAGTCCTTGATAACCGACCCATATTCCAGTTCGTTCCCCTCAGACACACAGCCGACGATGGCGGAGTCGTCGGAGAACCTCTGCAGGTGACAGCTGTGTGTGTCGTGTGTGAAGTCTGAGGTGTAGATGGTGAAGAGAAACGGTGAGAGGACAGTGCCCTGAGGGGCCCCAGTGCTGCAGACGACCACCTCAGACTCATAGCTGCGCAGCCGCACGTACTGTGGTCGGTCTGAGAGGTACAGTGAGGTAGTTGATGGTCCATGCAGTGAGGTAGTCGATGGTCCATGCAGTGAGGTAGTTGATGGTCCATGCAGTGAGGCTACTGTCCACTCCCGCGTCCTCCATCTTCCCCCGCAGCAGTGCCGGCCTGATGGTATTGAAAGCGCTGGAGAAGTCGAAAAACATGACCCTCACAGCGCTCCCGCCGGCCTCCAGGTGGGAGAGCGTCCACTGCAGGAAGTAGATGACGGCGTCCTCTACTCCGATGTTGGGTCTGTAGGCGAACTGCAGCGGGTCCAGGGTGGGGCTGACCACGGAGCGGAGATGGGTGAGGATGACCCGCTCCATTGTCTTCATCAGGTGGGAGGTCAGTGCGACTGGTCTGTAGTGAGCCGGTTCCTTGGCGTGTGCTGTTTTTGGGACCGGGATCACACAGGAGGTCTTCCACAGGACAGGGACCTTCTCCAGGCTGAGGCTCAGGTTGTACATGTAGCTGAGGACCACAGAGAGCTGGTCTGCACAGGTCCTCAGCAGCCTGGGACTGATCCCGTCCGGTCCTGCGGATTTCCTCAGCTTCAGGCGCTGGAGCTGACTCCTCACCTGGTCCGGTGTGATGGAGAGGGGGGGGGGACTGGGGTGTACTGTCAGAGGTGGGGGCTGGGGATGCGGGGGCAGGAGGGCCGGAGGCAGTGTCCACTGGGCGGTGTCCACTGGGCTGGGGACGTGTGAAGAGGTGGGGGCGGGAGGGGGGGCAGATGGAGAGGGGGGAGAAGATGAGGTGCAGATGAGGTTAGCCTTGTTTATGGGTCTTCGTTGTACAGTCTGACAGCAGCAGGGAGGAAAGACTTGCGGAATGTCTCCTTCATACAGTGAGGGTGGATCAGTCTGTGGATCAGTCATGCTGTATTGATTGCATTGACAGGAACAATTAATTTGTATGATTACACACAAATACTGTATGTATGTTGAGAAATGCCTTGTGCAGATGTACAAAAGTACAACTAACATTTAGAGAAGTCTGACCTGCTTGGATCCAATGAAGCTGCTGATTATTCTTGCGATTACACAGAGCTCGGATCACGATCTGGGGTTGGCCGTGTTTGATTGATTCGCCGATCAATTGAGCAATTAATCACTTCATTAATTGCACTGGCCGCTAAGCAAAGCCAAAGAGGAGCTACACACAACACTCACGGAGTTTTAATGCTGGATTTTACCAACTGAATGTTTTCTGCACATTATCAGGTTGAGTCAGAATTATTGCAGGATTAAAGTTATTGCCATTGTAAGTAACAGGAAGTCACAAACTAGGAATTTTATTTTAGTAAAAAATCATGACACACTGACACAATGTATGCAAATGAAAAGTGAGATAATCTGTTCTTTTTGCATTCTATCATGTACATTCTACAAAATGTTTCTATTACTACTTATAATGCAGTCATTATTCATTTCCTCCATAACTACTACTGTAGCCACAGCTGCCCTGGGGCACACTGACAGAAGCGAGGCAACCATGAACACGCCAGACTCATAGGCAATGTAGGCAGTGTCTTGCATACAAGACATTTTTCAGCTGCAGCCGCCCCGCTGTGGCACCTGGTGCTTGCAGAGGTCTCCCATCACAGAACTAAACCACAGTCCACCCAGCGGCTACACCACCTCTGCTGCTGAGACCTTAAGTGCTGTTGCACTTTAATACAACTGTTGGTAACTTGCACTGATATGCTTGTAATCTGACTCCTCGCCGGTGGTGGCGTACCTGGAAACAGAATTATCCACTGAATTCTAATGACGAATTCTTTCTTCTCAAAGAACGGCTTTGAGAAGAACGGCTGTATAGTACAAAAGTCGGCTCTTGGCTCAATGATTAGGGGAATATAAATATTTTTTGACCAGCCTAGTTTAGCCGCTGTGGACTTTTGAATGCGTATGTTAAATGAATGTAGCTTTTGTCGGCTAATTCATGCACAAATGAGTTTTTCACATACTTCTGTGGGAGGGGCCACTCAAAGCCACTTTTCAAAAAACGGCAGGAGGGAAAAAGTGCTGACACATAAGTTTCAAAGGCAGAGATAGGCGTCACTGTCTGTTAATATTTACAATCTATCTATCCATCTAAAGTTTGAGTCCGTGCCCTGCTGAGCCCCAGCTGTGGTCTGACAGGATCTGACCTTCACATGCAGGTGGTGCCACAACATTCAGTAATAATATTGTTTTAATGTATTTGCCTGTGTTAATATGATAATGATTGCTGTTATGCCATGTACCAGTAGATTAATTCCATGCACTCAAATCAAATAAACAGCCAGGACCTAGAGCCAAGGGATTGCTAGTACCACCTCTCATTCACTATAACAAATTGAAAGTGGCATCTAATCCAGTGATACCTCCTATTGTGTCTAATCCTGACCTGCCATAGATCCAATCTCATGCTCTTTGACACCGGATCAGCCGTGTCTTCCATTGTTGTCCTGCTCAGACTCAGGACAAGGGTCATCTGCGCCTATAGGTTTGGATGTCATAATAATTTCAGAGTGTTGGCAGGGGGTCACCACAACTCAAAGGAAGATTAACTGTTAAAAACTAATTGGTGTCACTCTGTTTAATGTACTGTGAGTATGAGTTAGGGTTAGTTATTTATTAGTTTAATGCCTTGTTTGATTGTTTATATCTTGTTTCTATCTTACTTTGAGTTGCCTTGTCGATGAACTGCGTCACCTTGACCGATTTTATCTTACAGCGAAATACCTTTAAGTCTTGAAGTTTGGATAATAATTAGATATGGCAAGAATCAGACAGACAGAACGGATATATCAAAATGATGTTTATTGAAGTTTATTGATGTTTACACTAATACATATGTATATACTTTGCTGGGACTAACAACATACTGCATTTTTTAAAGAGTACTTAACGTTCGGTACAAGTAAACCTTAAACCAATTGCCTCGGCTTGGATTTGGTAAGATTTTCTTTGTGAAAGACCAACACAAAGACGTGTTTTTACTTGGTAGATTTTAAACTATTCAAAGAAGTCAAAAAGAGACTTAATCTTTCATGCCATTTGTCAAGTCACTGTACATATGAAAAAATTAACTACAAAAATGGCAACATTGATCATCAAGAAAACTGTAGCAGCAGGTTTTGGGAGAAAATCTGCTCTCACTCAATAGTTCTGAAGACTCTTTAAACACTTGAATGCTCTTTGAACACTCTTTATCTCTGTTAGGGAAGGTTCTCACTTCAGATTTACTGATGACGCCAAATGAATGAGAAATACCTCCCTATGACCAGACCCACGTCAGAATTGTACCCTGAGGCAAAACACGCAAGGTTTGATAGAAGATCCACTAAAAGCATTAAATGATACAAAAACACTCTGATAAATGCTGGGGAGAGTAAAGATGAGCACAGTTTGAGAGCTGAAACTCTGTAGAGAGTGAGCCCGTTGAAAGGAGAAGAAGGTGCCGAAATGTAACAGCCCTGGACTATGGAACAAACAGGATTTCATTTTTATGGTCAAATAAACCCCTGCTTAAATGATGTTTAGAAAAATAAACAAGCAGGCAGAGAACAGAGAACAGGCAGAGAGGGGCGCGTTCCCACCAGTTGGTCTGGTTCACTTTAACTGGAACAATTCTGGTTTTCTTCACGGATCCGTTTCAATAGGATGCATTATGGTTGCATTATAAAAAAACTATTTACATTGTTAATTCATGATTTAGAATGTGAAATTATATTTTAAGCACTAAATATACTATATCTTAAAACAATTATGGAGGATAAAAAAGGCTTTCCACTTGTAAGTCCCTGTGCTTCCACCAGAGGGAGGAGTTGATTTTTTTTGTCATTTTTTTCCAAATTTTAAAAGGAGCATGTTTTCTGCATGTGTTTCATGTGAAGTAGTTTGGGACATGTTCAGAAAGTGAAAATGAAATATTATTATTATGGAGAAAGAAAAGTTTTTTGTTTTCATCAAGTTTTCTGGTATTCCAACTTTTGGCTCTAGGCAGGCTCCGTAGCTGTGTAGATTATTGCAGAGGTGAAGGATTGGCCGGTGCTTCTGCTCCCCCAGAGAGCAGAGGTATTTTTCACTGAATTATCTGCCCTTAATGACCAGGGGATTGTAATTAAAAGCGTGATTAGGGATAGCTCTTAAGCACCTCATTGTAAATTAAGTGCAATCCATTCTGCCTGACAGCCACTTTCAGCAGATTCACTTTTGCTGAAACCAGGCGAACAGTGGATCTGCGGTTTAGGTATTTACATCTTAAAGCACTTGTAATAAAACAGTCAATACCATTATACACATTAGTGAGTTAATGATAACAGTAATGGCTATTAGGAGGAGCAGTGTTATAGTATCTGTTTACTGAATTGGCAATAATTCTTTTTTTTTTTAAATCGCAATCAAGCCTCAACAGCTTCCAAGGGGCTGAGTGTCCGGCCCCTAACCCCAGAACCCCAGCTTTAGACGCTATTCACAGATCCACAAGTTTAGGCATTTTCACATGGACCTGGCTCGTTTAGGCGCCCGACTCAACATGTTTTAGGCAAGACAAAGCAAGTTTATTTGTAAATATATATGGTAATTTGTGTGTGTATGTGTAAAAATATTAAGTTTTTCATTTATTTACACTGTTTTAAATACAAAGTACAAAACCTATGTCTACTGTAGGTACAAAGACAGGCTTTTTGTTCTCTCAAAGTGTATAAAATTGTTTCAAAAATGTTCAATAATTACATACTGGCCCTCTTTCAAAGTATACAAAATATATAATGTATAGAAAATTAAAAGTTAGATATTCCACCTTGATAGAAACCTTGTATTGTCTGCCAAGTTGGATTTAATGAATCTTGGAGAAAAGCTGGAACTCGCCTCACCATAGGACACACTGCGGGGGCTTTGTCTCTCATTGGAACGCCCCAGGATTCCCCCGGATGAGCTGGAGGAGGTCTCTGGAGAACTGGGAAATGTGGAGGTCCTCAATATAATTAATATTCAATTTCAAAGACCTTTTGCATTGGACTTCAGAACCACAAAACTGTGAAACTCAAGTTACAAGGTACTTTTGTTTTCTTGAGTAGACATTTGTTTGCTTTTTGTTTTGTATAATTCACAATATATAATGCACATTTTCTGTATTGGTGAATACAAAGTCTAATGTCCACTCCTCTGAAAGTACTGTACTTGAGTAGGATTCATGCTTAATGAACCTTCAGTATCAGCAGACGCTTAACAAAACCAATTCTATAATGTGCCATTGATTTGCTCTTTGCAGCTACTCCACACGATTGACCATGTGTAGTTCTGCTAAACATTTGCTTGTGTGAAATGTAAACCAATACAATGTTGGTTCTTGTATTTCTGGAACTAGCAACTAATTTATTTTATAATGGCCTGAAAAAAAAACAAGTGTGGTGTGCTATTTCAAATCTATGATAACTATGAGATAACTAATTGAACGATTTCAGTTGTAAAATTGTGAATAATAATAATGATAATAATAATAATAATAATAATAATAAGCTTGTTTTTTGGTGTAGGGGAAACTGGAGCACCAAGAGGGAACCTATACGCCAGGGGTCACCAACCTTTTTGAAACCAAGAGCTACTTCTTGGGTACTGATTAATGCGAAGGGCTACCAGTTTGTTACACACTTAAATAAATTGCCAGATATGGCCAATTTGCTCAATTTACCTTTCATTCTATGTTTTTACTAATAATTAATGATATTTATTTTGTGGAAAAACTTTTATATTTTCTCTAAGTGCACATTTTTCAAATTTAACAAATGATCACTTCTAAGACAGTCCCATTTAATCGCAATTAATCACATTTTAATCGCATATAAATATTTGACCTGAGAACCGTGAGAAGTAATTTTTTTCACATGGATTTTTAGTTTACCATTGAATAATGACTGAATACATGAGGCTTAAGCAACACATGTTAATATGGAGTTTAAGGGATAACTTCTAAACATCAAATAACGTTTCTGTCATTGCCTCCACACTCTGACGACAACATATGCTCCTCCTCCTCCTCCTCCTCCTCCTCCTCACACTGACGACAACATATGCTCCTCCTCCTCCTCCTCCTCACACTGACGACAACATATGCTCCTCCTCCTCCTCCTCACACTGACGACAACATACTCTTTTTAAGCCCAAAATCCACTGCACACGCTGTGAGCACTAAAGCTGGGCATGCGCTGTTTGCTAAAGCTTTTATAATACGTTTTTGATGTGTGCATTCGGAGTAAACATCAGCATTAGCAGCTCACACACCTGTGTCTCGCTCCTCCTTCTCCTCCTCCTCCTCCGCTCACACAGGAGTCACTGCTCCTCCTCCTCACACACAGAGTCCATCGCTCCATACACAGCGCTCATTCCCGTCTAATTTACTCAAATTTAAAGTTGGTCTCTGCTTGTAATAATGTACTTTTGAACAAGAAAAGTCACGGAGCTCCGGTTGGTGCGTCAGTTCAATTGGTCCGTCTGAAACTTATTCAGTGAGGAACGTTCCGCGGTGCAAAAATACATACGATTAAAATGCGTAATTTTTTTAACGCACTTTTTTGTGTGTAATTAATTAATCTTTATTAACTTGTTAAAGTCCCGGCTCTAGTTTATATGCCATTTGTAAGTTGCATGTAAGTATGATTTAAACAAGAATAGCACTGGTAAGTGCTGCCATTTGAGCTATTTTTAGAACAGGCCAGCGGGCGACTCATCTGGTCCTTGCGGGCGACCTGGTGCCCGCGGGCACCGCGTTGGTGACCCCTGCTATACGCAGACACGGGGAGAGCATGCAAACTCATCAGCATCACTTCACAGCTGAATTTATACAGAGCCCCTCAGTCCTGCAGCGTTGAGCTGCTGTTTGTGCAGCGACCCTCCTCCTCCCTGTCACCGCCTCTTCGGTGGAGAATTGTCATGTTATTGGCTCAGCTTCCTTCACCAAGGTTCAGACCCCAGTCATGAGGTAGTCATTAACAATAGTAATAATAGCAGCAGGTAAAGTGACAAGTGATGAGTAAAGGGATTATCAGAACAGGTGAATGCATCATGTCCAGGCACAACAGTTCTCATTGTACAATCTGACAGCAGCAAGAAGGAAGGACCTGTGGAACCTCTCCTTCACACATCAAGGGTGGATAAGTCTTTCACTGAAACCTCCCGGTGACAGACTTACTGTATCTATTATCCTTAGTTGTATATCATCACTATTACTATACTATTACCCCCGGGACACATATAAAAGATGTATGTGTAATTTTAAATGAAAATATTACATTCGATCTCATTAAAAGTATTTACTACTATTCTGCTCCTAACCTAAAATTGATCGCTTTTGAATCGAAGGACAAAACTACCATACGAGAAACATACAGTAATTGGCTCATATAGACCACAACCAATGGCATGCATTCAAACATCTACAGGAGAAAGCCATAACGGCCCAATTGTTAAAACTTTGCGTTAGAATATAAAGATGCATTCAATTACTGTACCATCTGTACATTTGCAAAGTTTTCTGAAAAGGTCACCACAATGGAAAGAAAAATCCTTTAGGAGAGGATTGCTACCCTTTGGTAACCTTTACATAAGAAATCCCATTGGGTAGCCTCATTGTGGGTTGCGCGGCCGCTGTAAATCTATACTCTACGCAATGTCTTTAATCAATTGCTTTGAGCACTTGTCTTGTCTAATCACCTGGTCACACCCATTGATCACGAACAGCAATTACCAACCACAAAGGAACGCATGCTCCCGCTGTGATTATGTGCAATTTTGGAGCCGTAACCTCCTCTTGTGTTTAAGTAGCAGCAGCGGGAGTAAATGCATGCCGATGGTTTTGCTGTCGGCGTCTTGAATAAAGGAAGAGAGCGCGGTAGTGAGCCGATGTGTGACAGCCAGGGTCAAATGTTCCCTCAGGGTTCGGCGTCGTCACTGACCCCACTACAACACCAATTTACGGGAGAGTGAGTGTGAGGCCGGGGCGGGCTGTCGAGGGAGCGCCCACTGGCCTGTGTGGATGTGTTCAGGTGACATCTTAACCAAGTCTGTTCTTATCAATTAGAGTGAAAAGTCGCGCTGAGGGAGGCTGGAGGTGAAAGAGGGGATAGAACAGAGAAGCAGGAAGAAGGGTCTGGTTATAAAGGGGATTTTAATATGATTATGTTGTGATTACAAATGGTCTCCATTGTAATATACATATAGACCAATCTGTTTAAAATCATCAACTTTATTAATCAATTGCTCCTAATGTCACAAATATTAATATCACACATATTAAAAGTCAAAGACCGAGTAGAATTCAAATAAGCCCTAATATTATAACCTCATAATAGTTCTGGTCACAAATAAAGGATCTATCTTAGTAGTGAAGAAAATGCATAAAACAAAATTAGAGTTTAAATGACTGAACTGTAGTATTTTTGTATAGAACCTTCTGAATGACTGAATATAGTGCTAAACTACTGTTGTCCATACTGTAAATACAGTGAAGTTATTCTGTATATTGAAATGGTCTAAACTTCTCCCACTCTGTTTGAGCATCATGTTCTGAGTCTACTCTACTTGTCAGTATTTGTATAGTTTTTGCAATTGACCAACAGTGAATTGAATCTTGCATGTGTATAAACAGATACATACATAAATAGTTTACAGAATACTCCTGTGGATCGGGCACAGGTAAGGACATAAGGAGTCTCTCCTTTAGCCATTACTGAGGATGTAAAAACAAATGAAGGGACAGAGCAGAACCCAAACTTTTTAATGAATGTCTAAGTTTGACAGCTGTGATGGATGAATGGGGGACAGTGTTTGTCACAAATGCAATCTTCTTCAAGCTGCTGTTGTGTTGGCTGTTCTGGGCAGGGCCTGGCGCGTTGTGCACAGCTCCAGCGTGGCCCTAATCATGTCATTAACACTTAATGATCTGACAATTAAGGCGCGCACCACACAGCGAGCACTTATAACAAATGTCCCGCATCAGCAATGTAAATGTTAATCTTGTTGGTCTGACTTTACAGTAACGTATTCCACTATTAACACAAAGCTGATGCATGCAGCGCAGAGGCTGTAGTGAAACACAGTTCACTGTGGAAACGGCCTTACCCAGCAACATATGGATTCTGTCAAAGAAGAGACTGCTTTGTCGTTATGTAAAATCAATAATAAACATAACACTTGCATTTATTGTATAAAGGATACTGCTACATGTCCTCTCCTCTGTATATTATACTCACTATGCAAATCATGTGCAATACTGCAATTTCAGAATGTTCATTTGTCACTAACTATTCTACCCAAACAATTGTTTGTGTGTGTATGTATTAAACACACACAAACACAATATTTTGTATGTACATATTTATTTTTCTATATGCAATATACTATATGTATTGTATATTTTCTTTTACCTATGGACCATATCGTATTGTGTCCATAAAGGAATAGGCCACCGTTTTTACAAACTGACATATGTTCTTACCTTACCTTAGACTAGTTGATATGTACCTGTCTGGTCTTTGTCCGTGCGCTCTGTCATGCAAACGGAGCACAAACGCAGCCTCTTCCACAGACTGTATAGTTCCAAATCAGCTCCCGTTAGAAGCTAGCAAACTCTTCCACGTGTTCCCTATTTTAATACAGTTACTCTATAAAGTATAGTAACACAGAAATGTACGTGTTGATTTTCTCAGGGGATAAAAAGAGCTACTATATTGTGAGGCGTAATAATACGAGGAGCACTACGTCAGCGCACTAACTCAAATGCGTTTTTCACAATTTTCATGTTCCCAGATGTCTATTATATCTAATATGAATGGGGATTAGCTTTAGAGCATATTTTATCGAGCCAGCAGGTGGCACTAGCGCTGCCTCTGGATGTTTTGAAAACAGGATGCACTTGTTGCGCCTCTGTTTCTCAGCTTTTTGTCTGAGACCGGTGATTTCAGTAAAACTTCCCTCTACTCAACCGGGGATTACAGGGGAACGAAACAAGCTTGAAACTAAATTATTTTTGCTGATAAAAGTTGACAGTCCATTCTTTCAGAGCTGGATCCGGATTTCAGATAGTCATAGTACACAACATTCTGTTGGTCTTAAAAAATCAACAAAAATCATCAGAAACTGCGGGCAATATGGGAGTATCTGTTCTGAAATGGGCTGGCAGGCAATGAAAGATGAAAATACTAATACATTAATAATATTTACACACACACACACACACACACACACACAAATGTGGTACTGTACATATTGAATGACATAATTTTGTGACTCATTTTGGTTTAAAGCTACTTACTGTACATTTTGTGTACTTCTTGTGTACCACTTTTACCTGTACAGTATGTGCGCTGCAACACTGACATTTCCCCACAGTGGGACAAAAAAAGGTTCTTTAATTGTATCTTATGCACAATTGACTTTTTTGCCCCTGGATCATTCTATATTACATTACTCATCAATGATTCATTTTATTGAATTTTGTATCTCTTGTAATGAGTAATTATTCAAAGATGAGTCATGATGTGTAAAAAATAATCCACAATCATTACAAACATAAACATGCGCTTATATTATGAGAAGCAACAATGAGGAGGTGTTGCAAGTCAATGATCCTCTTTGCATTTTTGGACACCTTTTGTGGCATAGATATCAAAAATATGTTCTAATTACCCACTAGCGCTTATAAAATGTACCAGATATGTTTGTTTTGTCACATTCCCGTGTGCTGCCGTGCGTGTCCTCTGCTCCGATCAATAACGTCAGCAGATTGTGAGTGCATCCCGGCTCAAGCCCACACCCACCTCCGCTCTCCGAGGAATTGTCAACACCATTGTCACATATTCTATACCACCACACCACAGATAATGGCACGAAAGGCAAGCGGTAACAGAACAAAGAAGTGTGGGCTGTGTGGCTGCGTTCAACTCTGGTTCACTTAGGACTAACTGTGAAGGCACCTAAACTCTGATTCACTTCCAAGGATTCTGAAACTGTAATGCCTAAGGTACATCGGACTGGCAACTGATTATATCCGTCGCCTATGAGTTGCTGCCCCGCAAACATCGACAATCTGGCAAAAACGGGCAACTCCTAGTAGCAGACCAGTCTCGGGAATAACAGCGCGTACATCGACAGCAGCCGGCCTCAACTACAGTGTGTTTTCTGACATAAACTATAGAAGGCACGCAATACACACATGTTGTTGGAGCGCGCAATGGATCTATTCGGAGCGCGCACATCGGGTGATATCTCCGGATCTGGGTACAACTAGTTGCCGAAAAGTAGAACACGGGCAACTGACTGAAACTGGAGACCGACTGTTTATCTCCAGTTGTAAGAGCGCTCACATCGACCGATTTCGGCAACTGATCATCACCATCATCTACTCTCAGTTGCCGCCTTGCAACTAGTTGTCTCCAGTTACTCTGTTGATGTACGCTAGGCTTTAGGCACGGCGAGTTTATTTGTATTGCACAGTTCATACACAAGGTAACACATATTTGATTTATTTTGTTTGGATGGATGGATGTTTTTTTGCTGCTACTGGACACCTGGAGTTCTCTTATGAGATCAATAAAATATCAATCAATCAACTCAAAGTGCTTAACAAAACATGATAGAAACATCATAGGGTGTAAAATTCCTAAACAATCACAGTACATTAGAAAGAGTAAAGATACAATACAATACAATACAACACAATTTATTCTTGTAAAGCCCTAAATCACAACAGAAGTCATCTCAGAGGACTTAACAAAACCATTGAAATCACCAACACAGATCAGAGAATCAACAGTTAAAACAGATAAAGAATATAGAACACATTAGACGGGGCTGGAGTGCTTCTTGGATGTGAAAATATGTGAAGTAAGGAAAAAAGTTAACTTTTGATGCTCTTCAGTGGAGGGACCAATGTTGAAAATGCGAGACAGAAGACTGAGGCACTCAAAAGTTGCAAAAATCTTTAAAGCCTTTATTACACATGGCAAAAGAGGTTAAAATTACAGTGTAATTTTTGCCAATAATTTGACCTATAAGCATTAAACATAAAGTGTGAACAATCGCTTTATTCCTCTCCCCCTTCTCCATAAAAGGATTGTAATATAGATGTAAATATGTATACAATAAATCCAAACTGATATGTAGAAACAGTCCAACTAAAATATTGCATTCTTACAGATAACTCATCACACATAACTAGCAGTGACACAGCTACGCAGCTAAGTCCGTAAATGTAGCTTCTCCATAAAACTGAAAATCCTGCAGCTGTAGCAAAACCATATAGAGAGAGGCAACAAAAGAGCATCAGTCACATTCAGTGGGCCAAAACCAAAGAGAGGAGACACAGTGTGCAGTGAAACAGGGGCATGTGGGATGAGGAGAGAGAGGAGCTGAGCTGAAGGAGTGTGTTCACCTTGAGAGTGCTCATCCATTACAGGAGGCTGAGGCCCGTTCTGTCACACTGTCACACGGACGCCACCTCTACAGCGGCAAAAGGTCACCGCTCTGCCTCAGACACGCACGCACACACACACACATGGATGTTGCGTACATGGGCACTCTCCCATCTGTTGGCGCCCAGCTGACAAGTCACTGCTGCCATGCCAACAAATACAAATTCAGACTGGCCAGAGACGAACAGCAGGAACTAAAAAGACTGGTTCTTTTTTTCAGGGATGTGAAGCAACGCACTCGTGTGTCAATATAAACTCATGACTGTAGCACACACCTCAGATATCCATCTATTCACTTTTGTACTATCAATTATGTAAGGGATTATGTATAATACGCAGGTCATTATCAAAAAATAAGGGCGGAGCGGGCTGCTTCCGCCCTGAAGGTTATTATACGGCTTTGTACCAACAGAACACACAAAATAATCTTCAGTCCACTTTTATGAATGCCGAAAGGTTTATCTAATGACTGCAAATTAAATAGTTCCCAAATGTTTTCCCGTGGCTTTGCGAGTTACAGTTAGGCTAGCTAACCTACTTCAAAACTAGAACTATTTTGAACTACATGAAAACAGAACAAAGAATTATGAACATCAGTGGTGAGTGACCCAAATATAAACTCAACCTAAATCCATAATTCGATCCCCTGCAAATGCGACCTAAAAGGTTTAATTTATGTTAATAGTAACTTCCGGGTTTACCGCGATCGCTTATTGTCGTAAATATTTTTGTCATGAAAATGTGAACAGATAATTCTGAAAACCTCCGTGCACGTGTGTTACGAATGTATATGTATAACGTATTCTCTGATCAACATTAAAATGTGTGGATTGATTGTTATTCGTGTCTGTTGAGCGTGGGTCCGATAGCTTCTCTCTGCGGAGACAAAGAAGTGACGTAGCCCTTTGTGACGAAGTGGACGAACTACTTGCGGAGTAATCTACACACCTGAATTACAAGCAGAGATTGTGTTGCCAGTTTTGATAGGTTGGTTATCAAGAAATAATGACCGGTAGAATGTTTTGAATTTACTTTCAAATCAATGGAGCGTTCTACTGCTGCTGTGTTGTTTATTTGGTTGTAAATTTCTCCTGTGTGAGATCAATAAAGTATATCTTATCTTATTGGGACAGTGCATGCTAATGAACACACCTCTCCAGATTGTAACCTTGGGATGTCTTTTTTAGTGGTAGAGGAAACTGGAGTACTCGAAGGAAAGAATGGGCTGGAGTTGGAATTGAACCCAGGACCTTCTTCTCTCTTGAAACACAAGCGCTAACCACTGCCCCATTCCATCACAGTTCATATGGAAAATGAATGGGGTTACCATTGACAATAGAAGCAATTCAGGAAACAACTCAATGAAAGAAGCAAACAGCAAGTAAGACAGCAGGAGCAGAGCCGGAAAGACACTGAAGCCTGGAAAGAGATATAGTGGAAGTTTGTATCATTTAAGCATTATTGCAGGTGAGGGGAAACCTAACAGGGCCAAGTCAGACCCTCCTCCATGACTTGACCCGCTCAGTACGAGCTCCACCATTTCATTACATTTATTTAGGTTTAACTACACACTTCTATAAGCATAAAGAGCTCAAAAGAATGAGGAAGGTACTTGAAGGCACCCTACAGACTTTCCAGTTTGAATGGATTTATGGAAATACAATGTGGTGGATGTGCATCTACATGATGTGTGTTCATGTAGATGTGTGTGATTGTCAATCATTGTGTAATGAGGCACACATTTAAGTTTCTGGCATTTATCTGGATTCAAGAAGTGCAAATCTAAGTTGGATTTGCTATAATTTTTTCCCGATGATCCCAAAGTGTATTTACATTTTTGATCTTCATAACTTTGTGACTTTTTCTGTGTCTATATGTAGTTTCTATTTCTATGTAATTATTTTTTGTGAAAATACCTTTGATCTTTGGAATGTGAGTAGTTCTCCATTGACCGCACAAAGCAGTCATTTTGGCAATTTCAAGTTCGCAAAATACAAAAGTAGCCATATTTAGTCGCTTGGCAACCAAGATTATATGGCAGTTAAAACAACTTTTCTCAAGATGCTGGTCCTGGACTGATTCAGAGAAATCTCAGCTTGAAGAAAGGGCTAGTTACCATAGCAACACACTGTAACCTTGCAGAAGTTAGCATTAAAGATGCAGTAAGCGATTTTGTTAACTTAGCCGTAGCACCAACTCGAAACCACTTCCCCCTCCCCCCGCCTCTCCACCAAACCAAAACAACCGGCACACGTGAACGCGCATCCACAAGTGACACAATTTGTCATCAGTTGAACATGTCACATTCTCCTGATGAGCAGAGGAGTCGCGTACCGCGGCTGTGTACACAGCTGCAGAGTCCCGGCTGCTGCTGTCTCTGTGAGGTCTATGGAGGACAGTGTAATGTGTTCACTGACACTAATAATCAGACCGATGGGTTGTGTTCGTACGTTTACTCTATACTCTGTCCTAATACACTACAGACGTGTTGTTGCAGCCGTTACTATTTGTCGGCTCGCGTGTGTGTTAGTATTTGGGGTGTTCGCGGTTAGTTAGTACAAAAAGTATTGTTTAAACATTACAGAAAGTGCGGTAGAGCAGTAAAATTCACATGTACGTGTTTGTCCTCATGGTACCTGTGGCTGTTGTGGTCAGACGTGAGACTTTATGAACTGCGTGAAGCGGAGAGACCTGTGCACGTGCGTTATGTGTGATGTCAGTGAAAATCACCTTGTGAATGCACTGCAAGATCTCAGACGTAAAATTCAGTCATGTTTAGAAAATCCAACTCAGGTGCTCGCACTCGCAAAAAACAGGAAGAGGGTGAGGAGGGTAAAGGCATCCCATTGGTTCGTTGGGGATGAACAAATCCCATTGGTTTATTTTTATCGGTTCGCTCCAAAATATTATTTATTAATTTTTGGAGACTACAGGCATCTGGTCAATTCCCTTACTATTTGAAAACACATGATAACTTGACTACTTTTGGGGTTTAGGGACTTTTTCCCACAATATTTAAAAAAAATGCATCTAGAAAAAATTACTGACTGCATCTTTAAGTATTTTTTCGCTGTATTTCATCCAAGTAAAAAACTTATGAATTGCAAATTTTGAATAAAAGTAGTGAACACTAAAACTGAATTTTGGGATTTCTAATCAGAATAAGCAGTCAAAATGCACTAGTAGTTCTATCGTCCCAGTCCCAGTATTAAAAATGATCAGTATAGCAGAAGTCTATCCCAGAGTCACACCAACTTTGCAATTACAGTCTTTAAGTCTGTGCTATGATAATCTAATTGTAAGCGTTTTACGTTTTCATGAGATAACCAACGGAGACGACCACCAGCATTATTCAATCCTGTGCCTTCTGAAAAGCGGAGACTGTGGAGAAATAGCTGAGAGAAATATAGAGAATAGAGAAATATGGTTTTGTCCCAACTCATGTTTATTGAATCAGCATTACCAAATATGTATAAAACAGCTTCCAGTGCAGCTCGAGATTCAAATATGAGTTCAAATATACTAGTAATTCAATATTGTGTTTGAGAGCCATACAACACAACTGCCAGGAGAGATCAGGGTGCCACTATTTTTCCCTATTGAAGCAAACAGAGCCGCGGTAATGGTGCCTCTGCGACAATAACTCAGGGAAATGTGCAACCCAAGGCTTTTGCTTATTTTTAACTTTTTAATATCAACGCCGCAGCATCTTGTATGTTTTTTTCTTCTCTTGGTTATTCAATTTCCCAGCTTATCAAATGGAGGCGCAATATTGTCAGAGGGAAAAAAGTACATGTTTTACCCATATTTAAGTTACCTTTCATTGGCACGAGAACAACAATCGTGCCATTTCCGAGGCGTTAAATGATCTGCAGGAGGCGGGACAAATAACTGTTGTCATGGGAGCATTTTTCTGGCGCTCAAGATTCCCAGGTGCAGGGCTGTCAGAAATAGCAACTGTCAAAAAGCAATAAATAAGTCATGATAAATGCAGTCCTGGAAAATATTTCTTATTGACTTTTGTTTTGAAAGTTTATCATCGAAAATATAAACATATTTGCAAAATAATTAGATTGTGATGATGTGAAACTTTGTCGAATAAATTGAACAATATGAAAGAAGAATAGTGTGCATTATTTTTGGCAATTACAAATTATGAGACTTAATTAATTTATGTTTTATAAAATTAAATAAAGTGAACTAAATCTTAAGTAAAGTATACGACGACAATGCATCAAGGTAATACTTTCCGTCTGTAATTCTTAATGCCACAGGAAAGAGCAGATTTTGTTTATTTGTGATTTTTTGTATTTATTACCAGCTGCAAACACAGCCGTGTGATTATAAAGAACGTCATTTCACTTCAGAATCTGCAAACATTAATTTAGGAGCAATACTTTTGTTTTAAAAGGCAAAAAACTGAACATGACGTCATACTATTACAGGACTGAGACAGGAGCTTTTAAAGAGAAGGAGCAGAGTTACACGTTTGTGCCAGAAGTTCCTCATATTAGCATGGATGGATGGACCAAAAAACAACTCTAGGTTGTGTTTATTATGAGGGGAAAAAAATGTTTTTAGCTAAAAATCTAATAGAATCCTATATCCCCATTAAAGGAGGTGTTTGTAATGTGCGTTCTGATCCTTTTTTGCATAAGGCCCTCGATTTTAGGCAACGACAAAACCAGCTGGAAACTTGAAACCTAAATGAGAGACTCAGGTGATGCTAAAGTGGCTTTTTGATGATCAGAAACCACCTTGAGAACCAAAATGTCCAAATCAATTCAATTCATATTTGCACAGCCCTAAATCACAACACACAACAGTAGATATCTTCACAAAACCTTTGAATTTGCCAACACAGATCAGAGAATCAAACAGTTTAAATACAAGAAATGCAATGATAAAAACCCACCCACTGGTCCCTAAGGGGCAGATGACTAATGCCCATAAATGTTGTAGAATGTCGAGTGTCCTGGCATCGGCAAGGAAAACTCCATACCCACCCTTCCAAAAAACAAAACTATAACCCAAAATATAAAATGCAAAGACTAAGATGGAGCCAGTTGTAACCCATATTAAAATTCTGGTTGCCTCCCACTGTATTATTTTCATTCCTACCGCTCCTCGTTACCATAGTAACGCTAGTCTCGCGATACTCCGCGGGTCAGTCTCAAACGCAACTTCCAGTAGTCATAATCAGAGTTACTGCGGCTCCACCGGTAACTGGGTGGGATGCCAGACTGAGTTGGCTGCAGATGCCTCTGTCCTTACTGAGCACATTGTGTGTTTGTGTGCTCTGTATTCTGCAAGGAACCGGCCAGGTCCTCAATACTTTCTGGGCTTCAGGAGAGTACATCTTTATTTGATTCTGCGAATGTGGTAGGGGGCTCTGCAGCCACATAACTCACCCACTCACTTCCAACGCTTTTGGGGACAATATTCATACTCTGGACTAATTATTCAAACGAACTATCTCTGCTGCTTTTACACAAGGACAATAACCCATCGCGTTGTGGATTACACTCTTGAGTTAGAGTTCTGGACTGTGGACCATACCTTATTCCGATCAACTACCAACAGTGCACTTTGTACATATTGTATATATTTCTGTATATTGCTTCACATGTACATATCATTCATCACAATACACAACCCATAATCGTACCGTAATAAAAGACAGATACGAGGGGTATCTGTCTTTTATTAAGCATTGTCTCACTTTCCTCCGAGCCGAATCAGTTCTTCTTAGTTTATATTATTTGTTCTTCTCTAATCACGTGACGTACATGTTACACATGATCATCTGTTGTGATCATAAAGGTGTATTCAGACCAGAAAAGTCCTTTGCTTGGTCTGGTTCGTATTCAGACGGTACTTTTTGCAAGTTAACTTTTTTTATAAACATATTGATGCGTTACACGTGACGATCGGCGCTCCTATTGGACAGCGAGAGCTGACGGAGAAAAGATGCGGAAATGGAGGGAAAAATCGAGCTCTGCCTATGTTTGGTCTTTTTAGAGAAAAACAATCGCATTTTTGTGTCTTTTCCAGAAGTTGGGTTATATGTGCCTCTATCCAAATTTCAAGGAGGCACAGTGTCTCTGCGTTGCTCCAGGTCTGCCAACGGCTCATGTTGTTGTGTAGCATGTGATAAGGCCAAAAAATGCGCACGTATGCTGGAGTTGTGTTGGATCGACACCGGTTGTATTCAGGCCTGAATCGACTTGGACCAGAGTTCATTTGGAAGCGGACCGAGACCACCTAAAAAAGTGGGTCTCAGTCCGGTTCTTTGGTCCGGACCAGGATTCCTTTGTGTGTATTCACACCTGTATAAAAGTTCTGGATCAAAGTTCCAAACAAATCCTGGTCCGTTTAAAGTGGACCAAAAGTGCAGGTCTGAATACACCCTAAGTTTTACTCCCATCATGCTTCTTGTATGTCTGTAGTTAACTTAGCACCACATGCTTTTTATCTTTATGTCGGGAGAAAATCATTCCACTCCTCTTCTTTGTTCCAGTGTAAAAAGTACCATTCCAAACTGAAAAGAGCAGTGTTTTGGAGCGACAGGAGAGCCTTGCATCGGGGGTGACGGACTTTAGTGGCTTTGAAGAGAACAGGTGGTGTTTTTATACCAGCACAGCGCTTTAGAGCCATGAGCGCTGAGCTAAGTGGCCGGTTAGCTGTTACTGCAGCAGCTGCTTTCCGAGACCCGGAGACGCATTCTCAAGCGGCAATAATGCGAAACATTCTGCTGAGAACAGTGAGTTGTGACAGCATCATTTATTCGATTGATTAAAGCTGGAGTATCTGACTTTTCATTTTGTTTCATCGTACATATCTTCTGTCCCAACCGACACTCAAAATCAAGAACAAATGAGACCACGTTGTTATCATGTTATCTTTTGAAAACTTTGTGTTGAGACCTATCTGGCTGAGTCAAGGTGGTCCTCTATTTTTCACTTTTCTGTCTAAAAAAGATGATCCAAAGATGTGACCAGGTTAAAAATATATGAATGTGAAAACTAGGGATCGAACTGATTTAATTCGATTTCAATTCAATTCAATTTATTTTTGCACAGCCCTAAACACAACAGCAGTCGCCTCAGAGGACTTTACAAAGACAGATCAGAGAATCAAACAGTTTGAACAAAACAAAATATACATATGAGCCATTGGTCCATATGATTGACCAATGACCAGAAATGTTAATAAATGTCCGTAATTGTCACTGAAATGTTTAGATTTTAATTCAAATTTCAATAACTATCTTACTATACAGTTTATTAGAATTGAAATTACAGTATGTATGTGTTATTGAGTAATGCCAAATAAGTTGTTTCTCAAAGGCTCTGTGATGGTGTTCTAATGGCGAGGGAACTAAAACATCCATTTGATTAAAATTTGGTAAAAAGTTCAATAATATCAAGTAATGGTAATACTAATATTATTAGTTTCTCTTGAATGTCCCACTGCCATTAAATATAAATACCTCACATTTTATTTCAATAGAAAGTACTGGTGGTCCAAAAACTGTGTATGGAAGACCCTTTGCCGAGAGAAGTATGGTAACTTTAGCACTATCCTCTCCTCTTCCTACTTTATCTTTCATCATAAGGGCTTCAACTGTAGTCTGTTCATTGCTATTCACCCGTTGTCCCAATGTCTGTTTCATGGCATGAAACAGATATTGGCTATGTCTATGTCTGTCTATAAAACAGACGTTTTATAGCCTGAGTCCTGGATCTACAGCCTGAGTCCTGGTTCTACAGCCTGAGTCCTGGTTCTACAGCCTGAGTCCTGGATCTACAGCCTGAGTCCTGGATCTACAGCTTGAGTCCTGGTTCTACAGCCTGAGTCCTGGATCTACAGCCTGAGTCCTGGATCTACAGCCTGAGTCCTGGATCTACAGCCTGAGTCCTGGATCTACAGCCTGAGTCCTGGATCTACAGCCTGAGTCCGGGATCTACAGCCTGAGTCCTGGATCTACAGCCTGAGTATCTACAGCCTGTCCGTCTGTGGGAGCGGATCCTTCTGTCAATATGGGTCTACCAGAGGTTTCTCACTTTTTTCCGACTATGTTTTTTTTTTTGAGTTGTTCTTTGCCGATGTAAGAGGGTCTAAGGACAGTGATGATCCGGAACATTAAAGGACATTTATGGAAATTTATTTACATTTGTGGACATTTATTTACATTTGTGGACATTTATCTTCCTGCTCCCAATGGACCAATGTTATTATCGAATTTCCTGTGTTTGAACTGTTTGATTCTCTGATCAGTTTGCTAGAGAAAAATACATTGAATTGAAATTTAATTAAATTGTACTACATGTGAATACATTTGTCCTGGTGTCAAGGAGCATTTCAGTTTCTGTGTTTCTGTGTCTAAATCAATTATATCATTTCAGTTTACTGCCTTTTCTCTGCCGTGCCTTTAACCCCGCCTTCCACCCTTCTGGACTAGACAAATGTTAGCCCTTCTTTTCATGCTCTGATACAAATCATAGGCCCTCAAAGCTCTATCAATTATTCTTAATGCCCTCCAAATGGTGATCAATGTGTCTGAAGTGCAGCCGCTCCTTGACGGCATCATTAATTATCCACAATAACAGTAAAGAGTGAGAGGTATTCAGATTTATCACCGTGGCCTGAATTCCACTGCAAAGAGCCTCACAGATATTACAGCGCTGATTAGCACGCTGATTAACACAGGCCGATGTTATGGGAACTAATTTACAACATAGACCCTCACCTCTGCCCAGATGATCTGTGTCTCTGTTTGAGCCAATAGGATTTAAGCCTGAGGACTGTAGAAATGCTACTTTTAGAATTCACCATAGTGACCTTATAATTGCTGCAACAGAGAACATGGACTGATTTCTGTGCTATAAAGTATAATCACTGGTAAATGGAGAAGCTCGGATGATTGTGCCAGCAAAGAGAGGACCACACCTGCCGCACTGAGGAGTGAAGCAGTGAAACAACAGCGGCTGAACACTTTCCGTCAAAGAGTAGAGACCAAAGCACTCCACATCCAGAGCCGGCTAAAGTCTTGGAACTCTCTCAGTTACTTTTCATTTTATTTGCTATAAGTTCCTCAGATGGTGCTTCCTGTACAGTACAACAGACCTTTTTTTTTTTTTTTTTTTTTTTCATAAAAAGAAAAAAAAAAAAAATGATTGTTAGGTAGTTAGAAATGTTAATTATTCAGAAATGTTTATAATTTATGAACTTATGTGTTCATATGGATGAGTCTTCTGCTGCTGGACACCTGAATTTCTCCTACGGGGATCCATAAAGTATCTATCTATCTAACTATCTATCTATCCTCTGTTGGCTTCACCAATCCCCAACCGATCACATGGTCAACAGCAGCTGAACCCAATGGATCCTATTGTGTTTCAGTCTCAGTGATTCAGGTGCGTTCATAAAGTGACTGTCATGACACCAAAGTGCTAGTGGTGCGCACAGACTGTTGCATTCAACCTGAACTACAGCTTCACATTTCATGCAGCAACTGTGACTCACACATGCACAGCATTCACACAAGGCAGAGCGGGTGAAGTGTCTTGCCTAAGGACACAACGACAGTTTAGAGTCACACAGTCACTAAACAGTTCATGTGCTAAATTATGAGAATGGAACTTTCAGAAGCTAGTAGCTTATTCAGTAGTGCTCCATCTGTTGTCATTGTGAAAAGAGTCAGATTTTAGGGAATGGGAATTGGTAGTTGGGAAGGGGTGGTGGGAATGAGGGGGAACGGTGAGGGTATAAGTGTGTACTTCTTAACACCTGGACATGTCTTTGTCTTGTTTAAGTGTGACCTGTGGCGGCTGGTCTGACCTAAACACCACATGTGTTTGTCTTCTGGTTATCGCTCTAGTCTGAGTCCTCGCTTTTCTTTCCGTCAGATCGCTGATCTCTTTCAGCTTGATCTCCTTCCTCAGCTGTTGGATGTTGTGTTCAGAGGTCCTCTTGGCCTCCTCCACAGCCTCCTCACACACCACCTCATGTGTGTGTGAGGAGCGTGTACGTTTCTCAACCTCTGTTCCTGATCCAGTATTTGAGTCTGGAGCTGTCTATTCTCTGCTTTGAGTTTGGCCTTCTCCTCCTCCATCTTTGCGATAACAGAGTTTTTCATGAGGATTTTGGTGCTACACTCCTCTAACTCTTTCCGGGTGTTTGCCAGATTTTCCTTCAGCGTCTTAAGCCCCGACTCTCGCTCCTGCATCTGCTTGTCGATGCATCTGTTGGTGTCTAGCTCAGGAAAGTTGAGGAGGTCTATGGTGTCCTTGTTCTCTGCCTTCACTTGTGTAAGCTCTCTCTCCAGGCGGTCTATGGTCTTCAGTCTCTCCACCCTCACCATTGCCAGCTCTTGCTCCTGTAGGTCTATGGTTTAATGGTTCTCGGACTTCGTTTTTGCTCTGCATGTGGGATTGTTTTTAACAAACCTTCAAAGCACTCTTACATTATTTGCACAAAAAGCACTTTATTAAATAAAAGAAAAATATATATGAATATTTTTTGTGTCGAATAGATGGAGACGGATAAAGACTACAGATTGAAATCAGCTTTTATATCTGGTCCGAGCATCTATACCTAAAATAGGTAATTCTAAAAATGTCTTTCTTTCTTGAAAAGTTGCTAACGTTCTCTTTAACCTTTGATAGAACCTTGTATTATACTAACCCTCTAATCAGGTCTATTCAGGTCTAATCAGGTCTGTTTTCTGAGGGTCTCTCCAAATCATGTCCCTCATGCTAACATCTTATTTGGTTTATAGGTTTTTTATAAAAAATCTCAATACATACTCACCCAAACACTTTCTGCAAATTAAACAATATTTAATCCCATTATACATATATTTTCTGCACATCCACAAAAAAGTTGAAATTGTGTGACTGCACATCATAAAAACTCCTCCGGATTGAGAGCTGATGATGTAATACTGTGTAACTTTATGAGTGCTGTTTATTTGTTGGGTTGGTGGCTCATTACTGCAGTGGCGTTAATTGCAAAAAAAAAGTGTCTCTGGTGATGGGACCTGACAGTATATATTTCACTCTTTTATCTTTCTTTTTGTTCATTTGATTAAAATAATCACTCTACTACATGTATGTCTTGGGAAATGCAGGTTCAGAGGCAAAATACAGTGAGAATACTTGTGGGAAAGTATTTTTCCTCTCACATAGACTTTGTCTTTGACACATCTGTAAGCTGGTGAAATACATGTTTTAAAATGAGCTTTTTCTTTCTTCATTTTCAAAAAGTAGTAGGCTTTTGCATCAAATGAACTAAGTCAGAAAAACCAGGAGGTGTCTGCACTCCCATTTAAATACATAAAAAATCTACTCACAAAACAAACAGGAGAAGCCTTAATTAGGATGTAATTTTTCACGTTTTAGAATCGTCTGCCATATGCCCATGTTAGCTTGTCCAAAGGCAGCACAATGTGTAGTTCAAAGTGAGGGAACACCAGAAAATACATGAAAACGTATTTTGACTTGCAGTAAGTAGTAATAGGTGTCAGGACTGGATCCAGCCTGCGCGTGGAGACACAGCCTGAGACAAGTAAAGGTTAATAGTATCTAAGAATACTTTGCATTTTCCATCATTCTCCCAGGTCCACCTTAAGGTTGTGTGACCTTTTGTTTGCAGTCTAATGAAACTAATGTAATAAATCACTACTTGACACACCTATTCGCTTTGTCTTAGTCCAAGTTGTATTTACCACAGCTACAAGTCTATAGATCCCATCTCTGGGTCTATTGCTAAAGTCCCCCTCCTTCCCTCTCTCTCACTCCTACTCTCTATCCTTTGTGAACTCCAGGGCTGCATTAATAACACTGACAAACCAAACAGGCTAGATAAAGGGAAATGAAGATGGGAATCCAAGTGTCTCAGTATGTGCACTTCATCATAGCACGGACAGCCTTTTAAACCAGCGAAGAGTGGCCTCTCCAAGAACACTGCACAAGAGCTGAACTGAGAGGTGGAAAAATACCATGTGTGGTGCATGGAAATACAACCAACAAATGTAACTTTTAATTATTTGATAAATCTGGAGATGTAATTTACCTTCTTCTCCTGATCAGGACATTAGCCGCGGTGACTCCGGTGTAATTGGCGCCACTGCTGTGCTGTCAACAGATGGTGGTAAAGATTAATGACGCCGCTAACGAGAACACAGAAAAAAGCTTGTTTGTACAGACATTGCACGTATTGGAATTAAATAAGATAAACTTTTTGATTGAGAAGTACATTTGCTCTCTGAAGTCAAGCACTTTGTGTCATCTTTGTGATAGGCACAAAAGCTGCTTTAACAAGTTCAAGCTAATGTCATATATGTTCATTCATTCAACATTTTAAGTCTGAGCTTTGTGACTACTGGCAATCGTAAAACCTTAAAGGACACGTGTTATGTAAATGCATGTACAATAGAGTTATTGCTCACTATTGATGGCGTCTACAACATATTAAATTGCTGTATTATATTCATATGTTTACAAACAGGCTGTAAAACAGCTGCAGTACATTCAAAATGCAGCAGCTCGAGTCCTGACTTGAACCAGGAAGTACGACCATATTAGTCCAGTTCTCAAGTCCCTGCACTGGCTTCCTGTGGCTCAGAGTCTTTAAAACAGCTCTGCTTGTGTACAAGTCTCTCCATAGCCTCGAACCAAAATATATCAGTGACATGTTAGTCCCATATGAACCAGCTCGGACTCTGAGGAGCACAGGGACTGGACTCCTGTTAGTGCCCAGAGTCAGAACTAAACATGGGGAGGCTGCTTTTCAGATTCATGCTGCTAAAATCTGGAACAATCTTCCTGAAGATGTGAGACAGGCCTCCTCTCTGACAATGTTTAAAACCAGGTTAAAGACAGTTCTATTTAGCTGTGCATACAGTACAACTGAGGGATTTTATATTTTTATCTTTCTTTTTAATGTTCTGTGATTATTTATGATTTTAATGCTTTCTTATTTTGTTCAGCACTTTGAGTTGCCTTGTGTATGAATTGTGCTATATAAATAAACTTGCCTTGCCTTGCCTTGCCTTGTATGGGACTCAACTTCATACCACTTCATTTCATATCATATCGCTTACTGTCTGACATTTCCTGTGTTTGTATGTGCTTTTTATGTTTTTATGCCCTGTGCTGCTCAAATAAATTTCCTCTGGTGGGATAAATTGAGGCTGGTTAATTAGGAGCTGGTGCTATGAGTACTGGGTGGCATCTCTGGCCACCCCACCGACCCAGAAATGGATTAAGGGGTCGAAAATGGATGAATGGATGGGATAAATAGAGAAGTCTCAATCTGAATTCTAAATTATTGAATTATCAGAGGACAATGAGCATTGATAACAATAAAGTTTTGAGCAAGTTTGAGCAAAAAAGACAAGTTTCTCCCTCCATGGTGATGTTCAACGGTACAATGTAGAAGAGAGACATGGGGCTGGAGGCTGAGGTCAAGAACGCTGTGACAAACAGTGACATGGGAGAAAGCTAAGATAAAGGCTTTAATTGTTGAGTAAAGGATGTTTGATGTTGACTGGAGAGAAGTGGGAGGTCTTGCTCCTGAACCTCAGTGAATGAGAAATCACTGAGGTAATAACAACATACTGGACAACACTTTAGGCACAGGAATAATAATCTATAGTGATGAACCCTGTACCAATTTTTTTATATATTTCTACTCTACATTATCCCCTAAACCCTGCTATATTTTCACCTCACCAGTATCTCCTTTGTATGAAAAATACAGAACACTTTTTTTCCCCTCACAGCCACTGCATGACCATGCGTTGTCACCACCTGTGCAGAATTCTTTAAAGCAGTCGACAGCAAGTTCTTTGGAAAATTATTATTCCCAACTCGCTGTAATAATTATCAAGCGTGGAGACACTGGGCGGTATAGGAGGACACATCTTCAGCACTTTTAATTGGAACAACATCTCACCAGGCGCAGAAACATCGCACTCATGCCATCAGCCGCCTCTACGGTCTCACCAGCATCAGCTTCTCTCTTCACACCCTCAATTAGCTCTGGCCAATCATTCGCCCAATTAAGTATTTTTGTGACTTCCTGTATCTCGCTGAACATTCATCTGTCTTCTAATTAGAGCTGGATTCATTAAGAGCAGCGAAGGAGCAACTGACCTCAACATATCAGGAGTTCTGTTGGAAGCTGTTTCTTTTATGTGCAAAAGAGAGGGCGCAGATGTGAGCCGGGTATTGTTTGGTGCTGTTTTTAAGACCAGCAACAACTTTAACCAAGTGGAAGAAGGCATTAACTTTTATGCATATTAATTTGTTGATCATTGAGTCAATATGCAATGTTGTAACTTGTTTGTATGTGGTCATATTATAGGTCTAAATGCTCAAAAAACGCTTTCCAACTTACCGCTACACGACTTACTTCATTCATTTATTTTCACTAAAATTATTATACTGTACATTGGATTGCTGTGTTGGCACTTTGTTATTCTATAGTTTCAATGATGTCAGTGAATATATAGGCGCAGATCAGAATCAAGTTTTCAATATCGGCACAATAGGCACATGTTGTGTTGTAAAGGCAGGCATTATAAGCTTAAGCTTCAGCCTTCGCTTTTTTTTGGTCCGTGTAAAGTATGCAATATTGTATCCGTTTTTGAAATAGTAATTTTGTTTGCACCAAAATGACCAAAATAAATAAAATATCTAATCAGATATGGTCAACAAACTTAGTTGTGTAAATCAAATATGTTAAACTAATATTGTGAATGTATGTATTTTGTAAATTAAATGTAGCCCCCGCAATAAACGAACACTCTACTCATCCGTCTGGACCTCAAAGTAGCCTTTGACGCACCAAACACTCCACCTGTCTTTGCCACCTGCAGACCATTTTCAACATCACAGGTCCTCGGTGCACCTTCTACTTATTGGTGCAACTTCATACACACTGAAGTTAATTGGTGTCAACAACTGCCACTTCTGCCCTCTGCTCCACTCCACCAAGGTGTCTCTCAAGGTTCAGTTCTTGACCCCATCCTTTTTATTCTGTATATTCTCCCCCTCAATCACATAATCCGCCGCCACTCTCTTTGATTGAACTGTTTTTGCAGACAACATGTATTTGTATCTAATCCACCAAAACTATCATGCTTACAGTCCCTCAACTCTCAGCATCAGTATCTCAGAAAAAAAATAATGGCTTTACAGTAAGAATACCTCCATCTCAACAGCAAGAGAACCAAAATCAGCATAATTGTACTCGTCACGTGAGAGACTCGTCCATATTCAAAACTACTGCGTTGTCCGTCCGGTCTGTTTCCCATAGTCTGTTTCATGGCGTGATGATGGGACCCCTGAATCTGGTCTCTTTTATCTGCAACCTGCAACCACCGTGAGCGGCACGGTGGCTGAGTGGATAGCACTCTCGCCTCTCAGCAAGAAGGTCCTGGGTTCAAATCCCGTTTGGACCAGGGCCTTTCTGAGTGGAGTTTGCATGTTCTCCCCGTGTCTGCGTTGGTTTCCTCCGGGTGCTCCGGTTTCCCTTACCACTAAAAATATGTACAATAGGGGCGACAGTAGCTCAGTTGGTCGAGCATTGGCCTTTGAGCCTGAAGGTCGTGGGTTCAAGCCCACCATAAGACCTACTTCACGACTCCCACTGATGACTGCTGTCGTTGTGTCCTTGGGCAAGACACTTAACCCCACTTTGCCCAAAGCCCCCACTGAAAGATCTCAGCTCCTGTGGACTCACCACCTGCAGGAGGATCAGTGAGGGGCTGGTGCTCTGTGTACTGGGTACAGCTCTGACTGCCACCCCCCCAACCCAGAAATGGATTAAGGGGAAGAAAATTATTATTGTATTTCCTGTAATTGAGTGGTTTGATTCTCTGATCTGTTGTTGAGGAACCTCCAAGACAAATGCTGTTGCAATTTGGAGCTATACAAAAATGAATTGAATTGTCAAATGTGCCTGTCCTGTAAATCTCCTTTGGGCGTCATGAAAAGTGTTTTGTATTATAGCAAACAATATTTGTATGGATAACCAAAAGCCTCTTTAATCATCCATATTGAAGCCTGCTGCACTGAAATCACCCATTGCTCCTATGAAGTGGCCTCATGCAGAGGTTTTGAGGGATGTGTATTTGACAATGTGAAAATATCTGTAAAAACGACTCCGACTTACATCCCCTTAACTCCGGCAGTTCATTACAATCCCACAGTGCAACAAGCAGAACTACCAATATAAAGAGCCTATCCATCTGCAGAATCTTATCTTGTGTGTGTTTCTTCTCCAACTGTGAGCGATGATCGGGGTGCCCATGCGTGGCCCCTGTGTGCGCTTCTCTCTGCTGTGTTCAATGAGACGCACAAGGTGTCATTTCTCAGGCCTGTCCCCTCACTCCCCCCACGGGCTGCAAGTGGAGCAAACACTGTCTTCAGTTAGGGGCGGGATGCTGTGAAATTGTCTCCAAATGATAAGCCTCTATTATGGTGGCCGCTGTGTGCCCGGTAGGTGAGTTGTATGCTTATCTCAAATGGAGAGGAGAACAGGGATTTAGCAAGCGGTGTCTGTAATGAATAGACCAATGTTTAGATGAGTGCCGTGTTGATCAATTTGGGAAAAGTCATGTGGGATGTGAAACGAAGCCACTATGGGCCCCCGATGTTGAAGTTCTAGTCAGCGGTGGTGACAGACTTGCAAGAAAAGTTAGCTGTGATATATAACAAGGAAACAGTTGGAGTCTCAAATGTCAAATTTAATTGAATTGATGTTCACTGTACATGGAAAGTCATCCTCTACATTTGAAGCATCTCTGTATGCCTCTGGGACAGCCAGGAGCAGTGGTGGCCGCAGTGCTGTTGGCGCTCAGCTTGGACAGGACCTTTGCTGGAGGATAAGATGGAGGGGAAGAAGAAGATATTTTTATAATTTGTTATGTAAATTTCAAAAAATATCAGTAAGTCTAATCTTATCTTATCTTGTTTAATACTTATGTGTATTTTTTGTGTCTTAACTGTTGATTATCTGATCTGTGTTGGTAATGTCAATGTTGATAAGTCCTCTGAGATTTCTGCTGTTGTGATTTAGGGCTATTGAAGAATAAATTGTATTGTATTGTATTGTTTGCACCATGAGCCAAAGCAAATTTCTAGTTCCTGTTTCTTACAATTGCAATAAACATAATTCTGATTCTGATTCTGAAATTCCATCCATGCAGAAAGTCCACCTCAGGGACAGAACAGGAAAACTAGTTGCTGTGAAACGTGAGCTCTTCCCACTATCCACATATTCCAACAACAACAATTCAAAACATTTCAGATTTCTTATCGCTCACTTTTAGATAAAACTGGTTTAACCAATCACTGGTGTAAATGACTCTAGCTGTATTTGTCAGTGGGGGCGACAGTGGCTTAGTTGGTAGAGCATTGGCCTTTAGGCATGAAGGTTGGGGGTTCGAGCCCACCATAAGACCTACTTGACGACTCCCACTGATGACTGCTGTCTTTGTGTCCTTGGGAAAGACACTTAATCCCACTTTGCCTAAAGCCCCGCTGAAAGATCAAGGCTCCTGTGGACTCACCACCTGCAGGTGGATCAGTGAGGGGCTGGTGCTATGTGTACTGGGTGCCCCCCTGACCCAGAAATGAATTAAGGGGAAGGAAATGGATGGATGGCATTTGTCAATTCATATTGCTGTAATTTAGTGTTTAATTTCTTTAATGACTGTCACGCCATAAGCCAAAATGATAAAATGTACAATGTCTTCCAAAATAGAGAGATCAAGAAAATATGTATCACTGTGTTTTATTTGTAAGCTGTGAGATGCCCTTTAATTCTGTTTCTTAGATTCAGTATGTTATTTTTTTCTGATCTCAGAAAGGCATTACTCAGGCAAGCAGAAGGCTCACAGTGGAAAGTTTCTCTCTGTGATACGTTAACTTAAAAACAAGTGAAACAAGCATCTGTTGAACTAATTAAATTGGACTCAAGTATTTGTGTGAATGTTGCAAGAACAGATGACAAAAATGCACACACGCTCGGCAAAACTTCAGCAAACTGTCCAGACGCAGCGCAGCCACTGCATGATGTGTTCAGTGCACCAAAAAGAAAGACGCTCTGTATTTAAAACACTCTAGTTAATTAAAAAGACAACAGGCCGTTATCGGCTCTTCTCAGCTCATATGTCTACAAGATAACAGCACGGAAAAGCTCTGTTTGTTTACAATGAACTGGGCAAGGCTTTATCTTGGAACATGTCTGAAGTAGAAGAACACACTTGATAATGACAGGTCCATGAACCCTGATGTTCAGCTCAGATTTAACAAAACTAAGTTAAATGGCAGTAACAACACACGGTGGCTGAGTGGTTAGACCTTCTTTCAATTCTCAGAAAGAAGGTCCATGGGTTCGATTCCACTTCCTTTCTGAGTGGAGTTTGCATGTTGCCCCTGTGTTTGTGTAGGTTTCCTCAGGGTGCACCGGTTTCTCCACCCATGAGCACAGGCACTAAAGGCTGTATTGTCACCTGCATGCAAAAGACAGATCCCGACAGACCCCTGCAGCTACGCAGGGCAGAGCCTGGTTGGTGTTGTGAAGGGAGACCTGTAGTAACACCAGGCTCAACAATGGGTGGCTGTAAAGTGCCAAACTGTCATTGTGCCTTTAAGATTATAAGATTTAAAGATCCTTAATTCGTCCCAAAGAGGGGAAATTTGTGTTGCATCACAAGTTAGAGAACAGTAGGAATGAGGAGAACAGAGCACAAGATAAATGAGCAATAACTATACTAATTAAAATGAAATAAAATCTCTAACTCAAGCATCAAAAGAAACAACTATCAAATCTCTATCTTTCGACAAGACAATTCACCCACATGGCCGAGAATGAGTCTGGCGTGTGCTCAAATGGTTGATGGTGGTTTTGAATGGGGCAATGGCACATACTGGTTGCCTTACCTCTGTCAGTCTGCACCAGGGCAGCTGTGTGAAAGAATAATGCCAGTGAGAGTCCAAAAAAGAGCTATATACAGACTGATGTTTTCCACCTTTAAGGATTCTCGAGCTTCCTATGGATAACCTACTGGAGTAACACTGTCTCTCACACTCTAACATTGCACACATATTGTTGGAGTTCCTTCCCTTATCCCTCCAAAGCACCAGACCCTACCTCTGGTGTTTTGCACATTTCTGACAGTGAAGAATGTGAGCACAGTATACCTCACTGCTGCCTGGGGAGCCTTTCACAGGAGGAGATAAACAGTAATTCATACATGCACTTCAAAAAATAAGTTGTATACGGGCCTTGCTGTTTATATCTGGACATTGAATTCATCCACTATCACCGCCTCTATTATCTTTGATCAATAGCTCGTGGTGACTGAAGGGGTCCCACATGTGTTGAGGGGCCAATCTTCCTTCCCTCACCAGCTGGCCTCTATAAGCCCACCTCTAAGACGGATGGAAAACACTAGTAGAGGGGTGAGGCTGTTTACCTGCACAACCTGGCAACTCCGTGGGTCCCACCACACCAGGCGGCCCACTAACAGATGGGCACAAATGTTATAGCCCCCCGTCAACCATTTGCTAGCCACTGGGTTGATGGAGAGATCTTTAAATCTTTTTTTCCGGCAATAGAGCTGGTACTCCGGCCTAAGCAGAAAACACTAATTGTGAGTTTAAATAATAGAATGAGACAGGGGAAAGTCATAGCGATGATGGGCCCCGCAGGTGGTGTGGACAGAACGTGCTTCAGTAACACTTTTAACAGCTGTAGCTACATGCATCATAAGAACACATGCATAAAAACAGAATAGATGTCTGCACCTGCTGTGTCATATGGACAATAATGTTTTTTTTTTTTTAATAGGAATGCAACTGTGCAACTTTGCTTCCCCTCTCCATATTCTCTCTTACAGGGAGTTTCAGAAAAGGGGGGCAGGGGCCAGTTATTGTGTGTCGGCAAAACACAATGTATATATATATTTTTTTATAAGTTTTATTGTCTGAACGATGGCCAAATTAAGATGAAGGGATCCAATATTCTTCCCTCAATGGGGAAGAATATTGCAACAGTAGGAATGAGGAGCTCACAATGTCATAACCTGGCTCAGTAGAAATGACAGAAACACGCCAAACAACAGTTGCCAATTGAAATAATATTTATTGATAACCAAAGTTAATTTTAATGAGGTGTGGAAGTGTATGTGTGTATGTGTATGTGCTGTGAGCGTATGTCTGCAGTGTTGAACGGTGTGTAGAAAATAAACCAAAACTAACCAAGACGAACCGGGCCAAACGAACCAAACTAGACCAAGCAACCAAACCATACAAAAAGGAGGCGGGACATGCAGGTGTCAGAATGGGAGCAGGATGAGCCAACCGGAATCTTTAGCATGTGCACAAGCTTTAAAGGCGCGCCTCCATGTGTGATGCACGCGCACCAATGACTGCCGCCTCCACCTGAGAGGAGAGGCTATACGGCCTGTCAGCGGACGTAACAACATAACTGAATATTAAAGAAGCTATACCCGATCTTTTTTCTAAGTAGTTGATAAAAATGCTTATTACTACATACAAGTTGTATTATAATCCGTAATTTAATTGAAAACTTGAGGTAATTGATTCAGCTGTGTAAGAATTACTATCAGTGAAAAGTGCTGAGTAGAGTCGGAGCGGGACGCTCGTTCTCCTCCGCTCACAGAACGAGCAGCGAACAGCCTGCGTCCTCTAGCCCCTACAGCGCTGCTAAAAACTAGGGCTTTGGCTTCGAAATTCGAATATAATTCTAAAATTAAAAATATATATATATATATATATATATATTCGAACACATATTAGACAGCCCTTACAATTCGAAATGTATTCAATAACTGCAAATAAAATAGTTAGCTCCCGAAGGTTCCACCGGGAGGTGCTAGGCAAGTAACAGCTAAGCTAGCTAGCTCCCTGGAACTACATGTTAATGGTTACTTCTGGGTTTTTCGCGATCGCTTTTTGTCACATTAAAATAGTAATTTGGTCATGAAAACGATAACAAGAAATTCTGAAAAAGTCAGTGAATGTGTGTTAAGGATGTATATGTATACTGTATTGTCCGATTAACATTTAATGGTGTTGATTGATAGATACAGTATGTACAGTGCCTTCCGAAAGTATGCGGCCCCCTTGAACCTTTCAACATTTCGCCACATTTCAGGCTTCAAACATAAAGATATAAAAAAAAATATTTTTGTCATGAATCAACAACAAGTTGGACACAATTGTGAAGTGGAACAAAATTTATTGGATGATTTAAACTTTTTTAACAAATAAAAAACTGAAAAGTGGGGCTAGCAATATTATTCGGCCCCTTTACTTTCAGTGCAGCAAACTCACTCCAGAAGTTCAGTGAGGATCTTTGAATGATCCAATGTTGTCCTAAATGACTGATGATGATAAATAGAATGCACCTGTGTGTAATCAAGTCTCCGTATAAATGCACCTGCTCTTTGATAGTCTCAGGGTTCTGTTTAAAGCGCAGAGAGAACCATGAAGACAAAGGAACACACCAGGCAGGTCCGAGATACTGTTGTGGAGAAGTTTAAAGCCGGATTTGGATACAAAAAGATTTCCCAAGCTTTAAACATCTCAAGGAGCACTGTGCAAGCAATTATATTGAAATGGAAGGAGTATCAGACCACTGCAAATCTACCAAGACCCGGCCGTCCCTCCAAACTTTCATCTCAAACAAGGAGAAGACTGATCAGAGATGCAGCCAAGAGGCCCATGATCACTCTGGATGAACTGCAGATAACTACAGCTGAGGTGGGAGAGTCTGTCCATAGGACAACAATCAGTCGTACACTGCACAAATCTGGCCTTTATGGAAGAGTGGCAAGAAGAAAGCCATTTCTCAAAGATATCCATAAAGAGTCTCGTTTAAAGTTTGCCACAAGCCACCTGGGAGACACACCAAACATGTGGAAGAAGGTGCTCTGGTCAGATGAAACCAAAATCGAACTTTTTGGCCACAATGCAAAACGATATGTTTGGCGTAAAAGCAACACAGCTCATCACCCTGAACACACCATCCCCACTGTCAAACATGGTGGTGGCAGCATCATGGTTTGGGCCTGCTTTTCTTCAGCAGGGACAGGGAAGATGGCTAAAATTGATGGGAAGATGGATGGAGCCAAATACAGGACCATTCTGAAAGAAAACCTGTTGGAGTCTGCAAAAGACCTGAGACTGGGACGGAGATTTATCTTCCAACAGGACAATGATCCAAAACATAAAGCCAATTCAATTTGGAGAGACGAGAAAACAGGAAGTTTTTGAGTATTTTATGAAAGGAGGTTTGGCGCCCTAGGTCCCGGTGCGGCCTTCAGATCGGAAAGGCTCCTGCGATGAGCGCGCACAATCCCCCGGGACCTAGGCACTGGTGGCGGCATTTGGCAGCGGGAAGCAGATTGAAGGCAGATTGGAGGCAGGGTGAAGAGGAGGAGGAGGGGAGGCGGTGGTTGCAAGGCTTCAGAGGCCGAGAAGTGGGAGTTTCTCCGTTTTTATGCGGCTGGCGTAGTCGGTACAGATGATTGGAAGGGGGCGTCTGCTGGGCGATAGGCTGGGGATGCGAGCCGGCCTAGAGGGGGTAATTTTGGTTAACGTCTACCAAATTGAATTTTCGCTGGCTGCATTTCAATTTGGAGAAACGAGAAAACAGGAAGTTTTTGAGTATTTTATGAAAGGAGGTTTGGCGCCCTAGGTCCCGGTGCGGCCTTCAGATCGGAAAGGCTCCTGCGATGGAGCGCGCACAATCCCCAAAAAGGCTGCGTGTTGATGGAATTTTCGAAGCCTGGTTTGGAGTGGACAGACGTCGTGACTGCTCTATTCTGTGACCGCTATCGCTATGCTGTGACCGCTATCGCTATATGCTGTGACCGCTATCGCTATATGCTGTGACCGCTATCGCTATATGCTATGACCTCTATCGCTATATGCTGTGACCGCTATCGCTATATGCTATGACCGCTATCGCTATATGCTGTGACCGCCAGCGCAATGCTGCTAACCATTTTTTGCTATATGCTGTGACCGCTAACCATTTTTTGCTATATGCTGTGACCGCTATCGCTATATGCTGTGACCGCTAACCATTTTTTGCTATGCTGTGACCGCTATCGCTATATGCTGTGACCGCTATCGCTATATGCTGTGACCGCTATCTACTGTGATCAATACTTGCGGATACTCGGCTGCTGGCGGCGCCTGTCCGGAAGGAGTGAGCTGTGTAGAGATGGGGAGACAGGTTACAAAGCAGCAGTAAGGACTTTAGTTGGGCTCTGAACCCGTTGGATGACATTGGGAGGTGATCGGGGGTGAGAAATAACGGTCCGTTGAGATCTCCTTTCCGAGAGCGGAGGCGAGTGTACTGCATCATGGGTTATCTTTGCGCGCTGGGAACGTGAGCGTTCGCATCACGTTCCGTCAGGCGCTGCGGCAGCGGAGAGTGTTTGAGAAGTGCGTGCCGCCACCAGAATCTTATTGCTTCACTTACTTTGCTTCGTATTGCTTTGCTGGGAGCTTACGAGGAAGCCAGTAGACGTTGTGCAGCCAGGATGGCGGACGCGTCTGGGCTGATGTAGGCGGAGAAAGCCGAAGAGGACCAGCGCCCCAGCTGTTGGAGAGGTGTGGGGGAGCCCTGCAGCGAGGCCGCGCGCGTGGCAGCGCCTATCCTGAAGGAGTGGGCTGTATGGAGCTGGGGAGACAAATTGCGGAGGAGCAGTAGGGATCTTAGTTGAGCTCTGAACCAGGTTGCTGTCATGGGAAGGTTGTCTGGAGAGAGAATTAGAGGTCCGTTAAATCTCCTTTTTGCAGCGGAGGCGAGTGTAACGCATCATGGACCTGTAGGGGCAGAGAGATGTGTCGGAGCGAGCTATCATATGTTGCAGGCGCCTTGGTCTTTGAATGTTGAGATGAAGGTTGAAAGGGTCTGGGGACATTATGTTGGGTGAAAAAGAGCGACCTTTGTGTAATGCTTCCACTACGTCGAGATTATCGCGCATGACAGAGATCCTCTTTCTCTGCCACGTGTGATTCCACAGCGCGCAGGCCACGACCACTGGGAATATCTCGTGTAGGCAGAGGAGATGCTCCGGTGGAAGTAGCGGCCACGGCCCGGCAACCCAATGGTCCTGGAAGAACCCCCCAAAACCCACGGAAGGGGCAGCGTCCGTGTAGAAGCGGAGACCTGTAGGGGCAGAGACATATCGGAGAGGGCCATTGATGTTGCAGGCGCCCTTCGCTTAGAATCTTGGGTTGGAGAGTAGATAATCAGGATAGTAGGATGGTCGGAAAGCCGTGTCTCGGACCGCATAAAGGTTGAGCGAGCAGTAGTGAAACGCTTATACAGAGAAGCCATAGAAGGCGAGCGGGAAGATGCTGCGAGGAGGGCAGACATGTACTTGGAAGACGAGCCGGAGTTCAGTGCCGCTCAGAGCCGCTGCCGGATGGGCAGCACGATGGGGGAGCCTGCGATCAGAAGAGTGAAGAATACAGGTATGGATGCCTTTGATTGGGAGTCCGATTGACGGCTCAGCGCAGCTACTCGGCCAGCTGCATCTGATAGAATCAGAAGATTAGGTAGAGAGATGAAGCATGACCGCCGAAGCGACCCTGGGAGCATAGGTACGAGGCCAGCGCAGCGCGGCGTACTCAGCCGGGCAGCATCCATTAGAAGCAGGATAAGCTTCTGAGAGAGTGGGTTGCAGCAGTAGCAGTAGCAGCAGCGGCAGCAGCAGTAACCTCAGATAATAACAGTGATAACCTGTATCAAGCCGCGGCAGCAGCAGCAGCAGCGGCAGCAGTAGCAGCATCCTTAGAGATTAACAGTAATAATCCTGTATCAAGCCACAGCAGTAGAATGTTGTTGTAGCTGTTCAGTGTTTCAGTAAAAGAGATGCAAGTGAAGAGAGATGGCAAAGTAAATGAAGCAGCAGCAGCAGTAGTAGCAGCAGTAGCAGTATGAAGCAGCAGCAGCAGCAGCAGTAGCAGTATGAAGCAGCAGCGGCAGCAGCAGCAGCTGCAGCATCCGTAGATAATAACAGCAATAATCCTGTATCAAAGCCACAACAGTAGAATATTGTTGAAGCTGTTTAGTGTTTCAGTAAAAGATGCGAAGTGAAGAGAGATGTCAAAGTACATGAAGCAGCAGCAGCGGCAGCAGTAGCAGTATGAAGCAACAGCGGCAGCAGTAGCAGCAGTAGCGGTAGCAGTATGAAGCAGCAGAAGCAGCATTAGCAGGAGCAGCAGCACCAAGATGCGATTCATACAACAACAGACGTGTCACGCCAGCGTGCGCCGCTTGTCTCCGTGAGCCAGGTTACATACGTGTCTGAAAGAGCCGAGCCGTAGAGACGGGTGCAGCCTGGGAGCCTGCGGAGCGGCAGCGGCACGTGTAGTAGTAGGAGCAGCAGGAGCAGGCAGCAGGAGCGGCAGCAGGAACAGGCATCAGCGGGATCAGGCATCAGTAGGAACGGCAGCAGGGACCGGCAGCAGCGGCGGTCAGAGAACCGTGCCCACGGTTGTTTAAGAGCCTGAGGAAATAAATCAACCCGAATCCGAAACATTCCCATGCGAATAACAGACGTCCCCTGGAGCCATCTTGCTGCTTTGATTATGGCAGATACGCATGAACGATCACTGTTCCACGCGTTCATTAGCTCCAACACCACTTCACACCCATTGCAGATTCACATTGGGCCCTTTTTCTTTCTGCTGCACTTTCAAATGCAACAACTGCAGTTTAGTTTCCTAATTGAATACCAGTGACCTAGCTATTTAAATGCATGGCCCCTCCTTCCTCCTGCAGATAGACGAATTTAATACAATCATTTAACAATAGTGACCTGCGAGTAATGAGATTAATGCTGTAAATATGGCGCCGTGGCAAGAGCTCTGGTGTGTGCCGTCTGGAGCACAATGGGGTAGTCTTGCAGATTTTTTTCGACGTGGTTTTACTGCGAGTGGCAGAACATGAATCTGAATTAATGCGCATTGCTCCTCTTATATCCCTCAGACAATAGAGATTGATGCCATTTAATATGCATTGCCCCTCAGTTAGCTCAAACACGTGTGAAACGGAGCCTGCAGACCAAGCACGGGGCGAAAAAACTGACGCCTGCAGTCCAGTGCGCGGGGCAAAAACCAATCGCCTGCAGCCCAAAACTCCGGGATTAATCCGTCCGCGGTCGGCACACTCACTGTACTCACATGCCAGGAGACTTGGGAAAAGCAACGGGACAACGCGGCACCGCCAATCGAGGCAGGGACACGCATGGCACCGCCAGACCTTCTGCGTGCGGCAGCAGACCACGAGGAACGAGCAGCACAGAACCCGCGGAGGGGCCCCGCGGAGCAGCCCGCAGAAGAGCCCGCAGAGGAGGAGAGCAGTGGAGACATGCGAACCACAGCAGGTGCAGGGATGCTGAGGAGGAGCAGACCACAAGCAGCCAGACGGAGGACGCCAGGGTCGCGCCGAGTAGCGTGAGTAGACGAAAACGATTCCTCCAGACGATTCTCTGCAGGGCTTCGAGGGCTTGCAAGGCTTCAGAGGCCGAGAAGTGGGAGTTTCTCCGCTTTTATGCGGCTGGCGTAGTCGGTACAGATGATTGGAAGGGGGCGTCTGCTGGGCGATAGGCTGGGGATGCGAGCCGGCCTGGAGGGGGTAATTTTGGTTAACGTCTACCAAATTGAATTTTCGCTGGCTGCATCGGAGCACATTTGTGACACTGAAGTTCAAAAATGTCAAATTCCATAATAAAGTTTTACTGTAATCTGGTAAAATACTGAGAAGAATATTCTGGAAAACACACCGTGAGAAATAGATTGATCTTAAAAGCAAAATACTGCATAAAAGAATTAAAATATAAAAACAGTTTTAACGGCTTATTAACCGAGAGCCGAGGTCTATATGGAGAAATATCAGACCTTTAATGTACATTAGGACGGCAGGGAGCTTCAGCTTGACCACCGTGGGTGTCTGTTTGAGAACACAGTCAATCTCAAAAGGACCAATGTACCTCGGAGAGAGCTTCCTTCGATCACCACTGCAGTGGGATATCCCTGGTGGACAACCTGACCGCTGCCACGGCTTGTAGTCAGGAGCAGGGAACGAGACGACGATCTGAAGCCTGCGACTTCAGCCTCCGCGTGCGAGAAAGCGAGCCGGACCTCGTGCCAGATCCTGCGGGCCCTTCCTGAGGTGGAACGGATCGAAGGTACTCTCACTTCCCTTCTCCTGAGTTGGAATAGGGGAGGCTGATAAACCGTAACAGACCATGATTGGTGACATACACCGTGGGGAGGAGGTCAGTGTGTTGTGGAGAATACTTCAATCCAGGTAGAAAAGTGGACCAGGAACGCAGGAGAGCAGCTGAGAACAACGAAGGGCAGCCTCAAGGTCCTGGTTAGCCGCTCTGTCTGGCAATTAGTACTGAGGATGATACCCGATGACAGACTCGCATTCGCCCCAACTGCCCGCAGAAAGCCCGCCACACCTGGGAACAAAAATGAGGACCACGGTCGGAGACAAAGTCCTGGGGATTCCCATGTAGCCTGAAAACATGTTGTACCAGGAGATTTGCTGTTTCAAGCGCTGAGGGGAGTTTTTTTATATTGCAGTTTAGTGAGGGGAACAAAATGCGCCGACTTAGAGAAACGGTCCACGAATTGTCAAATTTAGTTAGTATTACCTTCGAGGGTGGTAGACCGGTAACAAAGTCCACCGCGATGGCGACCAGGGACGGTGTGGAAATGGGCATGAGGACGGAGCAGACCGGCAGGAGGACGGTGGGATGCCTCTTGCCGCGGGGGCACAGACAGTGCAGGCCGATACAAAATCTCCCCCTAGTGTCCGTGGTCATGGAAGGCCACCAGAAGCGCTGCTTGCAGCAGTGTGAGGGTGCGATGATCTCCCAGGATGGCTGGCACTTTAGAGCCATGAACCCACTGGTGCACAACAGAGCGGGGCAGAAGGAGGCACAAAAAGGAGGACCAGAAGGGCACTCAGCTGGGACTGAAGTTTCTGTTGGGCCTCCTGCACCACCCTCTCTAAGTCCCAAGAGGCAGCTCCTACCACGCATGAAGAGGGTAGGATGGGTGTCCTCACTGGAGTCAGAAGTCGGTCACGCGGAGAATTGCGGGGACAGTGCATCAGGACTTTATATGCCTGGATCCGGTCTGTAAGTCAGTGTGCGAACCCAGGAAGAGGGCCCCACCGAGCTGACGGGAATTAAGCCTGCGAGCAGAGCGAAGGTGGAGAGGTTTCTTGTGGTCAGACCGATACAAGGTAATGGTTGCGATGCACCCTCAAGCCAATGCCTCCACTCTTGAGCGCAAGGACAATTGCCAGCAGCTCCCGGTTCCCCAAGTCATAGTTTCTCTCAGCAGGTGAAAGCTGGCGGTGAGAAAACGCGCAGGGGTGAGCCTTCTGATCAGAAGTAGAGCGTTGAGAGAGAACAGCTCTACTCCAGTGTCTGATGCGTCCACATCTACCACAAATGAGTGAGGGCTCAGGATGGCACAGAACAGGAGCGGAACAAAACAGATTCTTCAATCTAACATAAGCCCGATCTACTTCAGGAGACCAGGAATCAGTTCAATGGAAACAGTCATAAGGCCTGTGTGGGGGCAATGAGGTTGCACGGATCCTTAGGGAAGACTTCTTTGTCACGATACTCGGGGGCACTAGAAGACAGGTCCACAGGCATTGGGGAAGAACTAGTCCGTGAGATAGCCGGAACAGCAGAATGGGACAATTGGGAGTGGCAAAATACACTCCAGTTGAGAACTGATTGGAGTGGACCAGTCAATGTGAGATTGTGAAGCTTGAGCCAGGGGAGGCCCAAGACTATTTGGTTTTGATGGTGAGGTCACAACAAACAGGGAGATTTTTTTTTAATCTCACAATGGTGCCTGAAACCAAGAGGGATACAGGGACGTACGGTGAGTAATGCGAGCTGTAGCTTACCATCTAAAGCAAAAAACTCTCTTGGGATATGTGGAGGGCCTATTTGGGAATTTTGGCCTGGGACCACCAAAATCAGAGTCAATGAAATTATCATCTGCACGGTCGACTAAAGCCTTGAAACCGGGACGAAGTTGGACTGAATGAAATAGTTCCTTTGAGCTGAATGCGCATTCGAAGAGGGGTCGACAGAGGAGTCGGCTCACCAGTGCCCCCCTTGCGGCTGGCGAGCCTGGTCTTTTTGGCCGAGTCGCGGCAAGTTGAACAGAGTGTGACCCGCTTTGAACCCACAGTTACATGCAGAGACCCTGGTTGATACGACGCTGGCGCACCTCTTGGGTCAAGTGATACTTCCAAGCCGATGGGATGCTTTGTCGTCCCGGCTCTGGGTTCTCACGGCAGGGGCAGTGGCTCGAGAACAGGATTCACTGAGAGTGAACTGGTGAGCTGAAGTGGGTTACGAAGGGATATCGGGCACAGTGCCTGACTGGTTTCTTTCCTCTACGTCTCTCACGGAGGCGATTATCTAGCCTAATCGATTATGCAATAGCTCTTACATTTCTGCGGTAAATGCGTCTAAGGTGTTACACACAGGTGAACTAGCATTAGCTAACGCTACTGCCCAAGCTGAGGCCTTGCCAGAAAGCAGACTCATGATAAAGGCTACCTTGGACTGTTCGGTTGAATATGTGTAGGGCTGTTGAGTGAAAACTAACATGCACTGGTGAAGGAATTGCTTACATGTCCCTAACTCTCCTGAATATCTGTTGGGAGTGGGGATGAAGGGCTCACGGAATTGTGCGGATTGGAGCTGGACTGGAGCAGGTGGTGGCGGCGCAGGAGCAGGCAGCTGGACAGAGTCTGGAGCTTGAGCTTGATTAGCAGTCATGGCTGTGAGCTGAATAGAAACCTCGTTAAGTCGACTTCCAAGTTGATGAATTCCAGCAGTGAGGTCCTTTATCGACTCCATAACTGATGAAATGGCTTGGCCATGTTGCCTCACCAAAGCACCTTGTGCTGCGAGGGCCTTGTTAGCTCTCTCAGCCTCAGACAGCGCTTGGTTTAGTCTCTCAGCCTCTGCGGGGTTCATGTTGGCCAGATAATTCTGTTACGGGTGAGCTTTCGAACCCCAAAGCAGAGGGAGGCCGAACCAGTTCAATAAAAGTCTTTAATTAACCAAAAATACAAAAAATACTCAAAATGACAGGAGCAGTGGAGACAGGGAGCAGGCCGGCCGGAGAGCAGAGCGAAGCCACAAGGACTGGACGAGCACAGGATCTGGAATAACAACTGGTAAGTAATCCAAAAAAGCAGGTAGGTAGAGAAAAACCTATGCAGCACTACCGATATGACGGAATTATCTGGCAGAGGAGTGAAGAGCAGACCAGGTTCAAATACAGAGTAGAGTGGAGTGAGTGGATGCAGGTGTGTCTCGTCAGCAGCCCAGCAGAGACCGGCCACGCCCCCTGTCTCACACATGCTCTGGGAAAAGAACAAAAACAGAATCATGACACAATGGCTCTAAGGTGATTTATCATTGAATTTCTTGTCTGATTTTCTAATCTGCCGTGAATGCCATCAAGACGACTGCTGTTGTGATTTGGGGCCAAAAATAGACATAAACAAAACAAATATAAATTGATTTCAATATGTATCAATATATTAATCAATCCATTTTTGATTTGAGACTTATTGGGCATGAAATAAACATCTATGTCTGTTTTGTATAGTGTTTCATTTAGGAGCAGTACAATATATATTATTTTTCTATACCCACTTGAATTTCTTACCCCTCATTTTGTGTTTTTGCCCAGTAGTGAGTACTGTGGTCCTCTTCACTCTCACCTATCACCTGGACACCTTTGCAAATGCTAGTAACTTTTTTTATTTTGTTTATTTGCAATTTGTTTAGCTGTTGTCTTCATCTTCTTCTTCTTCTTCTCATGGGCCTTCCAGAGGTTTTTCACTTTCTCCTACTGGGATTTTGAGTTGTTCCTTGCTGATGCAGGGAGGAGGGTCTAGGGCAGTGATGATCCAGGACATTTAAAGAAATTTATGGACATTGATCATCCCGCTCTATGAACCAATGGATCTGATGTGTTTGTTATTATGCATTTCCTGAGTTCGAACCGTTTGATTCTCTGTTGTTGGCGACTCTTTAACTTTGTATAGTCCTCTGAGAAAACTGCTGTTGTCATTTAGGGCTAAACTAAAATAAAATAAATTGAATTGAATTATTTGGATGTGCGTGTCCCTCCACTTTTTGCACAGATACAAAAACAGACACAGAGATGGATTTTTACAGGAAGCCACCTTACAGTATAGTATCCCCATTAGGCCAATGCTGAAGAGAGCAACTACTAGACAAAGTGCGAAACAGCTATGATGTCACACCCTGGAGAATTTTTTACGCATATCTTGTTTGTAATCAATTATGCCAACATGTCCACACGGATAATTGTGCAATTCCTGTCCCCCCCCAAAAAATGAAGCTTTTGTTTAAACTTTTCACAGTTAAATATTAAAGTTTGTTTAACAATAGCAGCTGGAGGAAGCAATCAGCCTCTCCACACGAGTAGACGACCTCCTGATGACAAGGCTCAGCAGAAGGTGTGTGTGCTAAGGGGGTACGTAAAGAGCTCATGCTGCCTAGGAACAGAGAGGGAGAAAACCACAAACAATTACCACATATAATACAGCAATGACCAGTGAGACCCCACTTTTAGATCAGAGGCAATTAAATGTGTTTGTATGCTGTGAGTGGAGAGGACAGTGATCCCTTTTTACAGATACAGATACTAACACTATTAATGAATAGAAATGCCAACCACAAGTGAGTTACTCTTTGAAGATACTCAGAGAGATGTTTTGTGAGAATATATCAAAAACAAGGTAAAAGAGGTGACTAGTAAACTTAAAGGAAACTTTGACGTCCAGAATATTGTTAAAGCTCTAATTTTCAAAGCACAAATGTTAAAACTATGTAACGGAATTCATCTAACTTGCAAAAGCCGTTCTCAACAGTTTGGTGTGAAGTTTTAGAGGCATGTACTTATGGCTTTAGTTTCATCTTTAGATCAGATTTTTCTGACAGAAAAGTGAAAAGTAATGTGTTTTTCAAGGTTGATTAAAAAACAAAGTGGAGTTTGCATGTTCTCCCTGTCTGCAGTTTTGTCTATAGGTTTCTTCTGAGCGCTCCGGTTTCCCCTACCGCTAAAAAACAATCCTCCAGCGTTGGTCCTAACTAAGCAACCAACCAACATCTGGAGATGGGTCCCTGGGTGCTTTACTTCTGCAACCACTGCTCCTGACAGAGGTACTAGTCTAGTGGTGTTGCAAGATGGGTCAAATGCAGAGGACAAATCTCCCTACATGCGCAATAAAGTATAACTTAACATTACACAGTTTGAGTTTTCTCCCTGGGGTGACTCTGCCTGTGTCTCAGCTGCTTTGTGGTTAAACCGGCTGTAAATTGGCCAATAAGAAACTTGATTCTACAGAGTGTCTTAAGCCAGGAGGGAGACATATTGAGTCCATCAGACACATTGAGTCAGAGAATGAATGAGATGTAGTGATTGGGTGAGTGTTGTGTGGCAGATATAGCGAACGAATGGATGCACTTTCAAATTGTATATTGTTTTTCCAGAACCAGGGAGTGGAGATGGGAACTAGCTGTCTAGCTTTAAGCTGGTGCAGAACATACAGTATCTGCCTCTCTGAGCCTAGTGTCTCTGTACAATGTCCCTTCAATAAAGATTAACTACAGTGTTTTAGTCCTGGTCTTATTTAGCTGTGCATATGACTAATTTTTTATTGTCTATTATTTAATCAAGTATGTAGTGATTTTGGCTTTTGAAGAACTTTGTGTTGCTACACTGCAGGCCTTACCCAAAACTGTGTGTTAGTGTGTCTTGGCCAATGTCCATTCTGTGAAATTACAATTAAAACTGGCAAAGAATGTAATGTGGAGAATACATTTTCTTGCATAATGTAGTTTGATTTGTTCTCAAAACTTTACTTTTAAAACATTCTTTTCACAGCCGACCCCTCTCACCCTGCACATGGACTATTCCAACCACTCCCCTCAGGCAGGAGACTGCGGTCCATCAGGACTAGAACCTCCCGCCACAAGAACAGTTTCTTCCCCTCTGCTGTTGGACTCTTGAACACTTCTTAACTTGTCCCCCCGCCCTTTATAAAGTCACTTTACTGCCCATCATACGTCACTTTACTTCACTGTACTGCTGTCACCTTACATTGTGTGCACCATGTGCACTTGTATATTGTAAATAGTAACTGTAACTCTATTTTAAATTTAAATTTATTCTTTAGAAGTGTTTTTCATTCTTATTTTTATTATCTCTTTTTGACTGTTGCACTGAGCCAAAGCAATTTCCAAGTCTGTGACCTCCTGTTACTTACGTGGCAATAAAAATGATTCTGATTCTGATTCTGATTCTTTCAGAAAAAGTTAGGCATTCCATCTTTAAAAAGACGCAGTGAAAAGGCAATTATTATTAAAGTAGTTTTACAGTAGTGAATGGATTTTTTGAGTTCATAAATGAAACATCTCCTGCTTGTGTTTGGGGCCTTGGTGCCGTCAGCTGCCCGTCTGCACAAACCTCTGCAGTTTGGATGCTTCCACTGCCACTTTCAATTTCTCAGTGGAGCTTTACACCAAAAAAAGTGCTAAAAAAATGACACATTGTTTTTGAACACAGTACGAACATGCAATCAACCTGCAGCTCATTTGATCAAAAATGTGACAATTCTCTGTATTGTGCGAGCATCGGATCGGGCACAAACAGCGATTATCAGCAATGGGCAGTTCCTTTTAATGAGCTCCATGGTGTCTTCCAGGTTTCCACTCTCCCAAAGCATCCTGGGAGCTCGTTATAGGAGGCACCCCCTTTTTTTCAAAACAATCATCGTCCACCAAATCACTCCTCCTGCCATTTTTGTGTCTGTATAAATACCCACTTAGATATGTTGTTGTCTCTTTGCCCCCTGGCCCCACATATACCGCATGCCTTCCCCATGTACGCAGGTCTCAAATGGCGGTGTTTTGCTCAGTATTTTGGATTCCCGTGAGGCTGAGTGGGATGCTGCAAACTGCGGTAGCACATCAGCAGACTGACATGTTTAAGAGGGCTCGGGATGACAGGAAAGGGGATGAGGGTGGAGAGCGTAGAGGTGTGTATGTATATAGGGGATGTCTCCGTCGAATGTGGAAATGCAGCCGCTGGAGAGGGAAATTGCTGCCTGGTATTTGCAAATGAGAGGGTGAGTCATGATGCTGTAAGAATGGCACAGAAATGTCTTTGTGAAAATATTTACATGGCGCTAATATAAATGGCTCGATGCAGTACATTGCAACACGGATGCAGGTGAAGACGAAATAGGATGGATTTTGGCTATCAAGAATCAGAATCTCCCGTTATAGTCAAAAAGGGGAATTTTAAGTCCAGGTTTAAGTCCAGATTGAATACGGTCTTATTAGCTTATCTTAATATTGTATAAGATAAGATAACATAATCTTTTATTTGTCCCACAGTGGGGATATTTCAGTGTCATTGTTGTGCACATTACAGCAGAATAAATGAAGGGAATAAGAGCACTCATATTGCACACATAAAACAGGATCTATTAATTAATATAATAGATCAAATCATTAAAATAATAACATAATATGTAATAGAAAATGAAATTTAATAATATAAAACATTGGATTGCTATTTACAGATGTGTATATTTTACTCTAACAGCAGAGAATATGAGCAGAATAAACAAAAGTTATAATGGTAAAGTGACTTGTGAATGACAGTAATATCAGATGAATGGATATGTAGTAATGCAGTAAAAATAATAACAACAACAGATAAAGTGTCTATGTGACTAGTAAGTGACTATGAATTATTATCAGAACAGGAGAGTGGCACGTGTACAGACTCAGCAGTTCTTGTTGTACAGTCTGACAGCAGCAGGGAGGAAGGACCTGCGAAACCTCTCCTTCACACAGCGAGGATGAATCAGTCTGTCACTAAAGCTACTCTCCAGAGCAGCCAAAGTGTCCTGCAAGGGGTAAGTAAGTAAGTAAGTAAGTAATGTTTATTTATATAGCGCATTTTACAGACCAAGATCACCCAAAGCGCTGTACAATGTTCAGAGTTTAGATATTGTTCCAATCATTCCACACACGGTGATGACGGAAGCGACAGTCATGGTCCAATATAGATGTTTACTGAATTTGTAATACAATGTTGGCAGCAGAATTGTGGCTGAGGGGTAAGCACTCTCGCTTCTGAGCAAGACGGTCCTGGGTCAGATTCCAACTCCAGAAAGAGCCTTTCTAAGTGGAGTTTGATTGCTTTTTCCGTGTCTGTGGAGGTTTCCTCTGGGTGCTCCGGTTTACCCTAGCACAATAAACACATACATTGCTCCCCTCTCTTTGGGACCAGGACTCCACTGAAAACAAACATCAGTGGGACTTCCCTGGTTAAATAAAAGCCAATAGATTATTTGTATTTGCTCTATTGTTATTTCTTATTGCCTGCTTTTAATGATAATGCATTGATTTTGGCTACTGAAACATTGCATTTGACTTGATTTGTGTTGTCATTTTGCATTTTATCTATTTCAAAAAGATGCATCAAAATTATAAACAGTAGTAGGCAAGTTTATAACGCACAAAGCAACTCAGTATTTTACAAAACAAGAAAGGAACACAAAAATACTTGGAATTACATTTTGCTTTACAAGTTTTGACAGTGACATTCTGATCACTAAACAATCTCTGAAAAAAACACAAAACATTTGGAGGCGATTGCTTTAGAATCAGAAAAAAAAAAAAATCAAATGTGAAGCCACTGAGTTATCTACCAGTGCTGTATTTTTTTTTTTTTAGAGCTATCACCTTCCTAAAATGTCCACAAGTACAAGGTGTTCAGTGCTCCGAGAAATTATGAAAATGTGAGAATTGGACAAAGCCAACGTACAATGAATAAGATCCACAAGCTGAAGGCCAGCACATGGGAAGGTGTGCTGCATGGTGTGGGTAAATACTAGAAAGGTCAAAGGTGGACTTTAACCAAGTAAGTCTATATAGGACAAAATATTAGGATATTCTTCCAAATGCAGGATAGCCATGATTTTGATAAGGAATAATTCTCCAATATGTTCCACAGCTTCAACTGATTCAACCCAATTGAGAACTTATTTTGGTAACGTTCATCTTGTCTTCTGTTATAAAATAAATAAACTAAAACATGTTGAGAAATTCTGTGCCACAAATAAAGGCTTTAGATATTTATAGAGAAGCAACTCACCTCTTTGAACAGTGTCTGGGGCTGTTGTTGGTGCTGCATGAAGAGTGGATTGTACTCTAGGCTTGTTTAAGTTATTGAAACAACGGGTGTGTGAGCGGCAGTCATCATATGTATTTGGTTTTGCATTTGACTGATCATCAAGACTGTTGGTCCTCCTAATTGTCAATCATTCTGGTGATACATCAAACAAGACCAGAGAGTTTTTTTTTTTTTTTCAAATAGTGGAGAGGGAGATTCTTTCCTAAACTTTGGGAAAATCCTCCTAAATACCTTTAACAAAAAATAAAAATGGGAAGAAAAAGGGTCACAAACAGATATATTCTGTGTATAAGGTTTAAAGTAAGGTAGCATCTAAATGGATGATAGGACCCTTTAAAAAAGGGAACTTGCATAATATGTGAGTTGGTTTAGTTTCTTTATGAGGAAACCAGTCAGGAGCTGTCTCAGGAGACCTATCTCCACGTTGTTTCTGGTGATTGGAGAAGGGCTTGGAAAAATCCCACCCAGAAAAAGGAGAAACATGGAACAATGTCTCTTGCTGTGAGGCATAACCACGGTGTATTCCACTTTTATTAATGAGTACCTAAGGACTATAGAAAATATGACAAAAGTTCAAGGCCTGTTAGTACGTTAGGTGCACCAACATGAGGTGTGAGGCCTGAACTGAGATGATCAGTGAACATTGTGACATTTTTAAAGTGGTCTCCAGTGTGAGGGGGCCACACCTGTCTAATGAGCAGCTAATGAAGCCACTAATGGAGCACAGCAAAGCTGTCTTCAACTGAATAAACACGGTTGGGTTTAAGCAGTAGGACTGGTTCGAACTGATATTTATATCAGTTTTATAGTTTATCTATTTATAATAGATTCATATTAAATGTCACAAACGGAGAGTATTTCTTTAAAGCATGTTTAATATTGACTGATCACGCTGTTGCTGCACAAGCCTATATTCAACAAAATCAAACAGTTATGTTTGTCCTGTGCATTGTTTAATGACGTATAATAGTATAGTATGCACGACTGAGCAGTAATTTCTCCTCAACCACAGGAATTGTCTTGATTGTTTTCTCTTCCCTCTGGCGGCCCGACTATAATAGTGTGTTGGCGCTTGGCCGTAGAGCTCTGAAGGATGGTGAGCAGTGGACAGTGGAATCGTATCCGCTCTCAGCCGCGGGCCGCTCCATTATAAAGCTGTGTGGATCATATAACACCGAGAGGCTGAGTTCACATCTGCAAATACATCCATCTAACACTGTCACACACCGACGGCTTCTCTTCCAACTCGGCTCTGTATCTGCTCTCTCATGTGCATCGTAAAGTTAGGATTGGAACCACTCCTGTTTGTGCTTGAGTTAAGACGTAAAGTTTAAGAAGAAATAACAAATGTAGTATATATAAATATCCATCCATCCATTTTCTTCCCCTTAGTCAATTTCTGGGTTGGGGGGTGGCAGTCAGAGCTGCACCCTCTACACAGAGCACCAGCCCCTCACTGATCCTCCTGCAGGTGAGTCCACAGGAGGAACACAATGACAGTAGTCATCAGTGGGAGTCTTGTGCTAAGTCTCATGGTGGGCTTGAACCCACGACCTTCGGGCCAAAGGCTCTACCAACTGAGTCACATGTATAGACCTATAATAATGATTTGTTCTATTATTAGTCTGGGCTAACATTTAAACAATGGACTACATGTGTTATTTTTCAATTTGACTTTTTAAATGGGAAAAGCTACAGTATACCATGTTATTGGTGGGTCTTAAACATCTGTGTGCTTTTGTTCATAGTGTCGCAGGTTGACAGGACTCAATATGAAGATCACCTCCCAACAGACACAAGATAAATATGACTTTAGAAAACGACATCATTGGATGACCAATAAAGCAACAAAAACAATACCAACGTTTAATGATGTTCAACCTAAAAGTTGTGTGAACGTGAACATCATGACGTCGGTAGACATTTAAGTTTGGTCCAAATTGCTCAAACAGCTTTTAAGTATTCAGCATCCATAAACAGATGTTGATTTGTTACTTTCAGCAATTAAAATAAAATTCATAAAGTGCCCCAGAGGCAAATCACTGCAAAGTCATCAAAAAAATGGGAAGAAAGTCGAGAAAACAATTGTACGCCTGACTCCAACTTTGCTGCAGATTGGAACCCACCAGACTTTCAAAGGGGAAAAAAAAAAGTGCTACAGTGTGTTCCACTGACCTTGGAGCAGAGAGAGTGATGTCCGGTAGTTTTTTTTTAAGATGGATTCTGTAGAGGTCTGCTTCGTTCTCCTGGCAATTATTCAAGCTGAAGAAACTTGAGACAAAGATGCATTAGAATATTTATTGTCAAGATGCATGAATAAACATCAGCAGACTTAGATTGGCAATTAGACCCCGGCGGGGATACTGTATGGCATATGCAGAAGGGAGTTTAAAAGAAATTATGAGCTTGCAACCCCCTGGGGCCTAGACCCCGGTGGCGAAGAAGCTGAGCCGAAGACATGACATGATACTCCACTGAAGAGGCGGTGATGGGGAGGAGGTGGGTTGCTGCTTGAGCAGCAGCTTGAGCTGCAGAGAACTGAGAGGCTCTGTTTAAATGCAGCCATGAAGTGATGATGAGGTCAGGTGTGTTACTGAGCAGCTGAGGCTGATTGCTGTTGAGCTCAGAGCAGGAGTGTAGAGGGACAAGTCCAGTGTGGCAGCATGACGTCTCTTTGGTCTTCCATTCTGAATTTGCTCTTAAGCTTCATGACAGCCCAGCAAGCACATGACGTCTATGATGTGGATTTAGGTTCTGACATCAGACACCCATGATCCAATGTTGAAACATCAAATTCCAACAACCCATTTAAACGTGTTAAATTGCCATCAACAAACGCTGTTATTTAGTGTAGATCCAAGGTTTTGCTCTGATTAATTGCATGGGCAGTGGGCATGTTTTCCAAAATAAACATAACATGTCAGAAAAAAAACGATTGTTGTAAGTCTCGATGCCAAGGCTTTCACCCTCTTTCTCTCTATAACTTTAGCCTCCTCCTCTCTATTCCTTTAGCCTGTGTACGTGTTGATGGGCATTGGATGTCAGGGTCCTGGGTCACCTCTCCTTTTTTTTTTCTTTCACCCACCTCACGCCCCGCCACTGTCTGCAGCCTCACAAAGCAATAGAGTAATGAGTCCCTGGATAGTCGGCAGGATCGGGCTCTGAATAGATAATGATGAAGTGGAAGGTGTCTGATTGAGGACATAATTTCGTCTCAGCGCATTCTTCCTGGCCTATCACAATAGCTGCTATAGGAAATATTGTATAGCCCTGCATACCATGTTCCATGCACAGCTCTTTAAATCATAATGTGATTTTTTTCTTTCTATAGTTAATAGTGCACCCACATATATTCTGCGCAGACTGTCAGATGTTAAGAATGAGACATACATTATAATGTTCGGAGGTGCGAAGGCCCTCTGCAGCTAAATTACTGTTTTGAATACAGAGACCTTGAATTAATAATCGTATAACCACCTCAAGAATGCACTGGATATTCATAAGATCTTCAGTTCGGTGGCTGAGTGGATAGCACTCTCGCTTCTCCGCAAGAAGGTCCTGGGTTCAAATCCCGGTCAGAACAGGTCCTTTCTTAGTGGAGTTTGCATGTTCTTCCCGTGTCTGTGAAGGTTTCCTCTGGGTACTCCGGTTTCCCCTACCACTAAAAAAATGTACAATTGCTCTGGCATGCGCCTCCTGTACTGGCGACCCCTCTCCCATCTCTGTGTGGAGTGAGAGACAAATGCCCAAAAATAACAATTGTAAACCGCTTTGTGACTCTGGTCTGTGAAAGGCGCTATATATAAATAAAGATTACTTACTTACTTAGTTATGAAGTCATTGTAGAAAAGGTGAAAAGTAACACATAATTCTGCCATGTGATTAAAAAGCACTTTCTTGTAATCTAGCTTTATAAACACATGGAGTTGGATCGTGTATAATTGGTTACACGTTGCATATGGTGTTGAGCTATTTTTGATTCCAGTTTATCATCAAGTTTTTTATCAACCTGCTCGAGGCTTAATTGGATTTAGACATAAAACTAAAACTGGTTGTAGCTGAATTTCATTATTATGGTGGGGTTTTGGGGATATATTTTGAGCGATACAATAGTTCTCTACTAGCTTTAGGGGCACTGCCATGACATGCAGCTACATTTATATTAATGGTTATATTCCCGCCCTCTCCTATGGTCATCAGCTTTGGGAGGACCAGAAAGATGAGATCGCGAATACAAGAGCTCAGAATGACCGCGGTCAAACCTCCAAAGAGTGGCTGGGTGCTCCCTCAGAGATAGGGTAAGGAGCGCAGTCACACTGGAGGAGCTTAGAGTAGAGCCCCTGCCTCCCCACGTTGAGAGGAGACAGTTTCAGATGCCTCCATGGATGGTTTCTCCCCCGCGACCCAGCGACGGATAAAGCGGGGGGGAAATGGATGGTCAACTGAAGGTCTGTCCTTCAATATTCACCCTTGCAATTATTCACAAAAGTTACATTGGAAATAATGTCTCTGCAGATCTTTCTGGAATAACTTAATAAACACTTGCTTTCTGTAAAGGTAATCTAGTCACCCTCCACTGGATGAAACTGCGTCTAAAATCTATAAGTAATTTCCTGAGCTATTGATTAAGTGATGTGTTGTATCATTACATACTCTGTGTGTGTGGCAGCGTTGGACATGATGTACTTTACTCTCGTTACATTGAGTCAAAACAACAGTTTCTTTTATATAAATAAAATCTGGCCTATATTTAAAGTTTTTGAAATGTACAACTGCAAACACAAATCTGTAAATACGGTATCCAGCCATCTCTACCTTTGGACCAGTTCTGTTTCAGTCCAAGCATAACTGTATATATGTTGTTCATAAAACTACCACACCCACCTTCTTTAAAAGTTATCATTTTACCACCATATTGTAAATATATAACAAATACCCACAATTGCAAAAATGAGCTGTAAATAAACTTTTACAAATAAAATGTTCCTTCTCTTCTTTACACCATACAGTACTTATGGTACTTGAGGTGTTTTAACAGTTGACTCGTGGTGATCAAAGCTACTACTGAAACTTGATGAAGTCATAATAATCAGTCCACTCTGCTCTGACTATTGTCACAACAACTCCTTATGTCTCTCTGCTGTTCACATAAACACTCTGAAGCAGGACTGTACGCTACATTATCAGCTCTGGAGATCAACAGCTGAAAGATCTGTCTCAAAGTATAGGGTTGTGCTATAGTTAAAGGCGCTATACCCGTTTCTGCAAGGTTTGAATGTTTAGCACCGCCCCCCCAACTTGCTCAATGGCTTCTCATTTCCCCTACGCTCTCATAACACAGAGCCGTCTAGTTCAATTTGCGATCTGACATGTATGCTAACATTAGCATTAGCACAACTTCTTGTAAGCTGTACAACAATCACTGATGAAATGGCACATAAGCAACGCACTGCTAACACAATATATAGGTAAAAGAATACCGCTAGTTTCGCATCCAAATTTATTCATTAAAACATTAGAATATATTCGAGTATTTAATTATAATTTATTATGCAGCTCCTCACAGCAGCAGTAGAACACTCCATTGACTTGAATGTAATTCAAATCTCTCAAATCAATAATGGCCGCTGCCCTTTGGCAACGCAATCTCTGTTTGTAATTCAGGTGTGTAAAATACTGTCATTACTCCGCAAGTACAACGAGAGAACCTAGCGGAGCTAGCCGAGCTAGCCACGCTCAATAAACAAATACAGTGCCTTGCGAAGGTATTCGGCCCCCTTGAACCTTTCAACATTTTGCCACATTTCAGGCTTCAAACATAAAGATATAAAAATTTATTTTTTTGTCAAGAATCAACAACAAGTGGGACACAATCGTGAAGTGGAACGAAATTAATTGGATAATTTAAACCTTTTTAACAAAAAAAAAACGAAAAGTGGGGCGTGCAATATTATTTGGCCCCCTTGCTCTAATACTTTGTAGCGCCACCTTTTGCTGCATTTACAGCTGCAAGTCGCTTGGGGTATGTCTCTATCAGTTTTGCACATCGAGAGACTGGAATTCTTTCCCATTCTTCCTTGCAAAACAGCTCGAGCTCAGTGAGGTTAGATGGAGAGCGTTTGTGAACAGCAGTCTTCAGCTCTTTCCACAGGTTCTCTATTGGATTCAGGTCTGGACTTTGACTTGGCCATTCTAACACCTGGATACGTCTATTTGTGAACCATTCCATTGTAGTTATGTTTTGGATCATTGTCCTGTTGAAGATAAATCTCCGTCCCAACATCAGTCTTTTTGCAGACTCTCCAACAGGATTTCTTCCAGAATGGTCCTGTATTTTGCTCCAGCCATCTGCCCTATCAATTTTAGCCTTCTTCCCTGTCCCTGGCTGAAGAAAATCTGGGGCCCAAAACCAGGATGCTGCGCACCACGCCAATTTTGACGTGGGGATGGTGTTTCAGGGTGATGAGCTGTGTTGCTTTTTAACGCCAAACATATCGTTTGTGCATTGTGGCCACAAAAGTTCAATTTTTGGTTTCATCCTGACCAGAGCACCTTCCTTCCACATGTTTGGTGTGCCTCCCGGGCTTGGGGCAAACTTTCAACTAGACTTTTTATGATATCTTTGAGAAATGGCTTTCTTCTCTTGCCACTATCATAAAGCTTAGATTTGTGCCGTGGCAACGACGATTGTTGTCCTATGGACAGACTCTCACCATCGCAGCTGTAGTATGGGCCTCTTGGCTGCTCTCTGATCAGTCTTCTCCTTGTTTGAGGAGGAAAGTATTTGGAGGGACGCCGGTCTTTGGTAAGATTTTGGGCAGTGTCTAACTCCCTTCCATTGCAATAAATTCTTGCACAGTGCTCCTTGGATGTTTATAGCTGGGAATATCCCCACTTCTCCACAACAGATATCAAGGGTTCTCTCTGCGTCATTCCGTGAGCCCGAGATATATCAGGAGAGGTTTGGGGACAATGTAAAGCAATTCCTATCACCAGTCGCATGTTAGTTTCACTCAACCCACAAAAAGCCCCTAACACAGATGCAACCGAACAGTCCAAAGGTAGCCTTTATCATTGAGTCTGCTTTCTGGCAAGGCCTCAGCTTGGGTCAGTAGCCGTCTAGCTAATGCTAGTTCACCTGTGTGTAACAACCTTAGACGCATTTAACCGCAGAAATAGTTGAAGGTTTTTTGATCATCCACTTCAGGGTAAGGAGGCTCGCAACAAGGCTTTTGTCTTATAGAGTGCAGGGTTCTGCGGTCAGTAATCCACATATTCCATTAGAGTTTCGTATTTTAGCGTGCAGAATGTGGGGTGGGACGTATATAGGCATTACAAGGCATCTTATTTAAATCCGGGGGCTGTAGCGAGAGATGTTAAAGACCAACATAGCCGCCAAGAGACGGAGACTGACATCTCTAGAAGAGCTCATACGCTTTCATCTAATTAGGCTTGATAACCGCCTCCGTGAGAGGACGTAGGGCACAGAACTGTCAGGCACAGGTGGCCCCGGAGTCCTCTCACTCCAGCTCTCGCAGTTCACTTCCCATTCTGTTCCTCGAGCCATACTGCCTTATCCGGGAACCCAGAGCCGGACAACAGAGGAGCCCATGCAGCTCGGAAGGATGCGCTTGACCCAAGAGGAGCGCCAGCGTCGTCTCAACCAGGGTCTCTGCATGTACTGTGGTCAAGCTGGTCATGCTCTGTTCAACTGCCCGATTCGGCCAAAAGACAGGGCTCGCCAGCCGCAAGGGGGGCACTGGTGAGCCGTACTCCTGGAGACCCCTCTTCAAAGCGCCTGCAGCTCAAAGGTACTATTTCATGCAGTTCCACTTCAGTTCCGGTTCAGGCTTTAGTAGACTCTGGTGCAGATGATAATTTCATTGACTCTGAGTTTGTGTCCCAGGCCAAAATCCCCGTTGAGGCCCTCTCAGATCCCAAAAGGGTTTTTGCTTTAGATGGAAGGCTACTAGCTCATATTACTCACCGCACTGCTCCGCTATCCCTCTTGGTTTCAGGAAACCATCGTGAGTTAATCTCCCTTTTTGTAGTTGCCTCACCATCTAACCAAATAGTCTTGGGTCTACCCTGGCTCAAGCTTCACAATCCTCACATTGACTGGTCAACCCAATCTGTTTTTAATTGGAGTTTATTCTGCCACTCCCATTGTCTCCATTCAGCCATTCCAGCTATCCCTGAGACTAGTTCTTCCCCAAGGCCTGTGGACCTTTCTCAAGTGCCCCCGGAGTATCATGACATTAAAGAAGTTTTTTCTAAGGATCGTGCAACTTCTTTGCCCCCTCACAGGCCTTATGACTGTTCAATTGAACTGATTCCTGGTGCTCCGTTACCCACTCGTAAACTGTATAATCTCTCTAACCAGAGAGGCAGGCAATGGAGACCTACATCACTGAGAGCCTAGCTGCTGGACTTATTCGCCCTTCCTCCTCACCTGTAGGGGCAGGTTTCTTTTTTGTTGACAGAAGGACAAGACCCTTCGCCCATGTATTGATTTTAGGGGTTTGAATGACATTACGGTAAAGAACAAGTACCCGCTTCCACTCATACTCAGCCTTCAGCTCTTTAAGTCACGCAACAGTATTTACTAAACTCGACCTACGTAATGCTTATCATTTGGTTAGGATTAAAGAGGGGGATGAGTGGAAGACGGCGTTTAACACTCCATTGGGACATTTTGAATATTTAGTCATGCCTTTTGGACTTACTAATGCTCCTGCTGTTTTCCAGGCCCTCATTAATGATTTGCGGGATATGCTCAATAGATTTGTGTTTGTTTATCTTGATGACATTTTGATATTTTCTCGCAACATGACTGAACATGTCCAACATGTTAAACTTGTGTTACAAAGGTTATTGGAAAACTGACTTTATGTTAAGGCTGAAAAATGTGAGTTCCACAAGCCTTCTGTTGGTTTTTTGGGTTTCATCATTGAGAAGGGGCAAATTAAATCAGATCCTGCTAAGATAAAGGCAGTAGCTGAGTGGCCTACTCCCACCAACAGGAAGCAACTGCAGAGATTCCTTGGGTTTGCTAATTTTTACCGCAGGTTCATCCGTAATTACAGTAGTGTGGTCTCTCCGCTCACTAAACTTACCTCTGTTAAGGTTCCATTTTCCTGGTCTCCTGAAGTTGATCAGGCTTATGTTAGATTGAAGAACCTGTTTTGTTCTGCTCCGGTCCTGTGCCATCCTGATCCCGCAGCTCAGTTTGTGGTAGAAGTGGACGCCTCAGACACTGGTGTCGGAGCTGTTCTCTCTGTGCTCTACTTCTGATCAGAAGCTGCACCCCTGCGCGTTTTTCTCACGCCAGCTATCACCTGCTGAGAGAAACTATGACGTGGGAAACCGGGAGCTGCTGGCTATTGTTCTTGCACTCAAGGAGTGGCGGCATTGGCTTGAGGGCACATCACAGCCGTTCCTGGTATGGTCTGACCACAAGAACCTCTCCTACCTTCGCTCTGCTCGTAGGCTTAATTCCCGTCAGGCTCGGTGGGCCCTCTTCCTGGGTTGCTTCAACTTTACGCTGACCTACAGACCAGGATCCAGGAATATTAAGCCCGATGCTTTGTCCCGCCAGTTCTCCGCTGTGACCACTTCTGACTCCAGTGAGTACACCATCCTACCCTCCTCGTGCATGGTCGGAGCTGCCTCTTGGGACGTAGAGAGGGTGGTGCAGGAGGCCCAAGAGAACCTTCAGGTCCCAGCTGAGTGCCCATCTGGTCTCCTGTTTGTGCCTCCTTCTACCCGCTCTATTGTGCTCCAATGGGGTCATGGCTCTAAGGTGGCCTGTCACCCAGGGGTTCATCGCACTCTCTCACTGATCAAGCAGCGCTTCTGGTGGCCGTCCATGACCACGGACACTAGGGAGTTTGTAATGGCCTGCTCTGTCTGTGCCCGCGGCAAGGCATCCCACCGCCCACCTGCCGGTCTGCTCCGTCCTCTGCCCATTCCACACCGTCCCTGGTCGCACATCGCGGTAGACTTTGTTACCGGTCTACCACCCTCTGAAGGAAACACTGCCATTTTGTCAATTGTGGACAGTTTCTCCAAGTCAGCACATTTTATTCCCCTCACTAAACTCCCCTCAGCTCTCAAAACAGCAAATCTCCTGGTTCTACATGTTTTCAGGCTACATGGGATTCCCCAAGACATTGTCTCCGACCGGGGTCCTCAGTTTTGTTCCCAGGTGTGGCGGGTTTTTTGCCGGGCAGTCGGGGCGACCGCGAGTCTGTCATCGGGGTATCATCCTCAGACTAACGGCCAGACAGAGCGGGCTAACCAGGACCTTGAGGCTGCCCTTCGTTGTGTCTCAGCTGCTCATCCTGCTTCCTGGTCCACTTTTCTCCCCTGGATTGAGTATTCTCACAACACTCTGACCGCCTCCGCCACGGGTATGTCACCATTCATGGCCTGTTACGGTTATCAGCCTCCCCTGTTCCCAACTCAGGAGAAAGAAGTGAGTGTACCTTCGATCCAGTTCCACCTCAGGAGGGCACGCAGGATATGGCACGAGGTCCGGGCAGCGCTTTCTCGCACAGCAGAGCGGAATCGCAGGCTAGCAGATCGTCGTCGCGTCCCTGCACCTGACTACAAGCCGGGGCAGCGGGTCTGGTTGTCTACCAGAGATATTCCCCTGCAGTGTGAGTCAAGGAAGCTCTCCCCAAGGTACATTGGTCCTTTTGAGATTGACCGTGTTCTTAACCCCACGGTGGTCAAGCTGAAGCTACCTGCCTCGTTGAAGGTGCACCCCTCTTTTCACGTGTCCCTTCTTAAGCCTGTCTCTCACAGCGACCTGAGCCCTCCGGCGGTTCCTCCTCCGCCCCCCCGGGTTATTGACGATCACCCGGCCTACACGGTGCGTGAGCTCTTGGACGTTCGGCGCCGGGGCCGTGGTTTACAGCAGGGGTTCCCAAAGTTTTTAGCCCGCGACCCCCATCATAAATGCTCTGCTAACCCGTGACCCCCCCCCCCCCCCCCCCCCCCCAACAGCCCTTCCGTCACATGAAATGAGCATGTATTTCCTTGATACGGAGTAACGCTTTCTAGAGACTCACGCCACTACCGAGCTGCACTGTCCAGCCCAAAAAAGGAGGCTTGCATATTTTTACTCATGTAGTGACACAGTGATGGGCTTGGTAGGCTCCCTCCTCAGCAGAAGTGGAGCGCATTTCTTGCGGCTCGCCCTCACTGTTCTCCTACCGCGGTAAAGTGGGCCGGCTTTCCGGAGTCAGCGGTAAAGAGGTCCGCAACATTAAAAGCGGACGGCCGCTTTCTGCTGTTACTTTATGCGGTTCATCCCCGCGGCTTCTCTTTCCAAAGTTACTGTCAGTAAAGGCATAAACCGGCCACCCGCTTTTAATGTGCGGACCTCTTTACCTTTGACTCCGAAAAGCCGGGCCTCTTTAACGCGCTGTTCTACCGCTGCCCTCTCTCCCTCCTCTGCCCTCTCTCCCTCTCTCCCTCCGCTGCCCTCTCTCCCTCCTCTGCCCTCTCTCCCTCTCTTCGCACCATCAGCCTGACCCCTGATACAAGTGACTTTTCTCCCCCTCCGGGGTTTTCTGTTGTGGATATTAACCACGTTTCATTTTAAAGCAGGTATTATTTATTTGTAGCCTCCAAACACCTTTAGTTTTAGCAAACAACAGCAGGACACGCTTTGTCGCTGCGCATGATGTGAGCTGTGTTACGTGAGGATTTTGATTGACGCTGCAATGACTGGGACAAAATTACTAACGTTATTAAAATATATTATAGTCTCCAAACACAATTTAACAAGTAGTCCTTTTGAATCAAATCAAATGCTAAATAAATATTTAAGGGCTTTATATTTGCTCAAAAAAAAAAATCTTGTTTGTTTGTGTGGAAATCATCTTGCGACCCCCCCCCCCCCCCCCCCCAGGGGTTCCCGCGACCCCCCGGGGGGTCGGGACCCCCACTTTGGGAACCACTGGTTTACAGTACCTGGTGGACTGGGAGGGGTATGGTCCTGAGGAGCGCTCGTGGGTGTCTCGCTCTTTGATCTTAGATCCTGATCTCCTGCGGGACTTCTATGCCCGGCATCCTGGCAAGCCCGGTGGGCCGCCGGGTGGCGGCCTTTGAGGGGGGGTACTGTCATGATTCTGTTTTTGTTCTTTTCCCAGAGCATGTGTGAGACCGGGGGCGTGGCCGGTCTCTGCTGGGCTGCTGACGAGACACACCTGCATCCACTCACTCCACTCTACTCAGTATTTGAACCTGGTCTGCTCATCACTCCTCTGCCAGATAATTCCGTCATATCGGTAGTGCTGCATAGGTTTTTCTCTACCTACCTGCTTTTTTGGATTACTTACCAGTTGTTATTCCAGATCCTGTGCTCGTCCAGTCCTTGTGGCTTCGCTCTGCTCTCCGGCCGGCCTGCTCCCTGTCTCCACTGCTCCTGTCATTTTGAGTATTTTTTTGTATTTTTGGTTAATTAAAGACTTTTATTGAACTGGTTCGGCCTCCCTCTGCTTTGGGGTTCGAAAGCTCACCCTTAACACATTGGTCATAGTCCATCAATGTTCGCAAATGTACCCGGATCATCCTCTGTCCTTAGACCCTTCTGCATCATCTTCAGATTCAGTTTCATTTGCAAATTAAAAACCATTTTGAAACATTTGCACAAAAATACCCAGTGTGCGCAATGGATAAGAAAAGAAAGAAGTGAAAGAAGCTGTTTAAAGCACATACTAAAAGTGATACATTACTGGATTTAAAGGAGATAAACATGGCTTTCCCGGGGTGGTCAGAGAGATCTTTGACATCAGTAAGAATAAAATCATCCACACCATTTAACTTTACTTGAACAATGAACTGTACAACGGCGACAGGAGAGAAAAGAATTCAGTCCTTTTCCATGGAGCTTGAGGTAATAATGAAGAGCTGGTTGGTACTGCTGCCTCGGCGGTGGCATGTTCGCACTAATCAGGCCAGCGTGAAGGTATTATGGGGCCTGCCTGCCTCATTAAACACCTCACCTGCAGACCTCCAGGACCAGGACCAGGCTTTATCCCCACTGCCCACTTTCAGCTGCACTGGTGTCGAACATTCACAGCTCTGCTCTCCGGCCACTATTGCTTCTGGACAGATGACCGACGGCAGTTACCGCGGAACAGGCTTCTTTCATCACGTGAAAGGATTAAATTTATAATGATTGAGAGACAGATTTGTTTCATCTTCCCAATGACATCTGGCTTATTTAAAGTTTAAAGGAGCTATATGGGGGCGACAGTAGCTCAGTTGGTAGAGCATTGGCCTTAAGGCCAGAAGGTCGTGGGTTCAATTCCCACCCCTACACCTTCTCCACCGACTCCCACTGATGACTGCTGTCGTTGTGTCCTTGGGCAAGACACTTAACCCCACTTTGCCCAAAGCCCCCACTGAAAGATCAAGGCTATGCACACTCAGTGAGCAGCCGTCCTCCTGTGGACTCACCACCTGCAGAGGGTCAGTGAGGGGCTGGTGCTATGAGACTTGGGTGGCATCTCTGACTGCCACCCCCCTGACCCAGAAATGGATTAAAGGGTAGAAAATGGATGGATGGATGGAGGAGCTATATGTAAAAATCCGTCTAAAAGTAGTTCGTTGCTGTATACACTCTCCCTGACTCAGGTTGCCAGATATGCAGAGGAATCCAGCTGGGACCATATTAGCCAATTGTACACAAATCTGTTGACAAAAAATCTGTAACTCACACTTTTTTCACAAAGGCCACGATAGAAATCTTTGTTTAGTCCTTGTTTTGTCATTAATTATTTGAGAATCTTAACAAGAGCTTTTTTTTGTACTGCGGCCTCATGTTACCAGTGAGATTAGCTTGACGGAGTTCCTGCAGCCCGGATTGCGGACTTTCTGATTGGTAAAACGGTGTGAAAACAAAACAAGATTAAAATAAAAAGATTTACAGGGCTGTAAAACTAATATTGAAAATAAAATATCTCATCTGAACTACTATTATCCAGTTAAAGAAGTATTCGAAAAGAGCATGGTTTATTAAAGCCGATTGACATATGAAAATCTTACATAATAATACCATAACTACTCAACTTTCACTGTCCCAACAGAAAAATCTTGTTTAAAAGCACATTAAGTTTACAATTTTACATACTTGAACTTCCAGTGGCTGCATGAGTGGTCAGCATGGTGCCTTTGCTTTCCATCACAGTGGTCTCTAGGATGTTACAGAATCAATTTCACCAAAAAAAAAACCACACCAGAAAATCTACAGAGCAATAAGGTCAAATGCAGAAAAATATAAACTTTTTTCCACATACAAAGGCTCCTTTAGGCAAAATTTTGTGAACAACTCAGACCTTTCTGTCTTGATCTTGTTAGAATAAAATCTTTTGAATAGTGACAGCTGAGTGGGGGCTGGTACTTTCGATTGAACTGAAATATCTCCATATTTCCAGACGTGACAGAGGCCATAGATACATGCTCGTTTAAATGGTGATAAAACTAAATCGTTTAGTAAAGTTTAATAACAAACACATACTGTAGGAGTGATTTGTAGGGTCAGGGTTAGCGGCATGACCAATGTCCATAAATATTACTAAAGGTAAATAAATGGCCTGGATCGTTAACATCCATAGACTCTCCTGCATCAGCAAGCAACAACAACTACACAAAATGAAGGGGCCGGACCCAAAAAGCAATAGACCCTTCACATCCACTCACAGAGGTTATTCAAATAATGAACAAATCTAATGGATGTGATGTCTGATGTTCTGCATTGTGCTATTCTAGTACTCTGAGATGAAAAGGTTCTGAAAATCAACCGAACCAAATAAAAAACTAGCCACTACTGCATCCTCACCTCCTTGACCTGCCTTATTTGTGAATGATCTCTCTTGTGCTGTGGCCTACTAAAGGACCTCTAAAGGTGCAGAACAGGGCAGTGGTATTTTTAACTACACTTTCCTGTTTATTAAGCTTCAAGTTTTTCACAAAATCAAATGAAGGCCTTTTTTTGACGTTTTAAAATCACGGTGCGTCTGAACATGAGAGATCATTCCATCCCGGAGGCTTGAGTTATCCTCGAGCGTTATGGTCACAGAGCAGTGCCCTATAAACTACAGCAGTGTCATTGAACTCACAAAATGTCCTCCAACATGTTCTCTGAAAGACATGTGTAACTACAACGTACACGGCTACGAACGATAGAAAGACAAATATGTAAGCTGAATAAAACATCCTCTCTTCATAATGTAGACATTTTTGGTGATACATTTTTTAAACTTTATGAGCAGTTTTGTTGTTTAATCAACACCCTTTACAGGCATTGCACGAGCCTACATTAAATCATGGTGTATTCCTACCATTACATCTCATCCCCATACCAGATTTCAGTTCAATAATCTAATACTGAACTTTGTGAGCAGTCCAGCCTAGAGACAAACATACACAACCACCCATACGAACATACACACACACACACACACATACACACACATGCGCACACACAAGGCAAGGCAAGGCAAGTTTATTTGTATAGCACAATTCATACACAAGGCAACTCAAAGTGCTGAACAAGATGGCATTAAAATCATAAATAATCACAGAACATTAAAACGAAAGATAAAAATATAAAATCCCTCAGTTGTATGCACAGCTAAACAGCACCGTTTTTAACTTGGTTTTAAACATTGTCAGAGAGGAGGCCTGTCTCACATCTTCAGGAAGATTGTTCCAGATTTTAGCAGCATGAATCTGAAAAGCAGCCTCCCCATGTTTAGTTCTGACTCTGGGCACTAACAGGAGTCCAGTCCCTGTGCTCCTCAGAGTCCGGGCTGGTTCATATGGGACTAACATGTCACTAATATATTTTGGTGCGAGGCCATGGAGAGACTTGTACACAAGCAGAGCTGTTTTAAAGTCTATTCTCTGAGCCACAGGAAGCCAGTGCAGAGACCTGAGGACTGGACTAATGTGGTCGTACTTCCTGGTTCTAGTCAGGACTCGAGCTGCTGCATTTTGAATGTACTGCAGCTGTTTCACAGCCTGTTTGGACAGACCTGTGAGCAGGCCATTGCAGTAGTCTAACCTACTGGAGACAAATGCATGGATAAGAATCTCCAAGTCTGCCATAGACATTATGTTTTTGATCCTGGCAATGTTTTTTAGATGGTAAAAAGCTGCTGATGTTACTGATTTGATGTGGCTATTAAAATTTAAGTCTGAGTCCAGTATTACCCCTAGATTTCTGACCTTGTTTGAAGGTTTTAGGGAGAGAGACTGTAGATAACAGATGACGCTCTCTCTTTGTTTCTGGGGACCAAAGACAATCATTTCAGTTTTGTCTGCGTTTAGCTGAAGGAAGTTGTTTTGCATCCACTCACTGATCTGTTGGATACAGTGAAGGAGTGAGTCCACTGGTCCATGTTCTCCTGCAGTCAGTGAGACATAGATCTGAGTGTTGTCTGCATAGTTATGATAGGACACTTTGTTTCTGCGTATTAACTGTACCTAACGGCAGCATGTAGAGATTGAACAGAAGAGGTCCCAGGATCGACCCCTGTGGGACTCCACAGGTCAGGGCCATATGATCTGAGACACAGTTTCCAATCTCCACAAAGTACTTCCTGTCCTCAAGGTAAGACCTAAACCAACTTAGGGCGGTGCCAGCAACGCCAACCCAGTCCTCTAGTCTCTGTAAGAGGATCTCATGGTCGACAGTGTCAAAGGCAGCACTTAGATCTAACAAGATTAAGATTGAGACTTTGCCTGCGTCATTGTTCAGCCGGATATCATTTGTAACCTTGACGAGAGCAGTCTCAGTGCTGTGGTGGGGTCTAAAGCCGGACTGAAACATATCAAATGAGTTGTTGATTATAAGAAATCTAGTAAGCTGTAGGTAGACAACTTTTTCAAGGACTTTCCCCATAAATGGCAGATTTGAGATGGGACGATAGTTGTTAAGTACCGTAGCATCCAGACTGCTCTTTTTTAGCAGGGGCCTGATGACTGCAGTTTTCAGGGCCTTTGGGAATATTCCAGAATGAAGGGACATGTTTACTATCTGTGTGAGTGAAGGTAACAGACTGCTCAGAACAGACTTTAGAAATCTAGTGGGTAGTACATCCAAGCTGCATGTGGAGGAGCTCAAACTGGAGATTATCTCTTGGACAGTTTGATCATTTACAGGTGCAAAGTAAGTTAGCTCAAAGAGCCTTTCTGGCTGTTGGATTGTTATCTGTGGATTGGAGACAATGGCGTTTTTGATGCCTTGAACCTTGTCATTGAAAAAATGTGCAAACTCATTACATTTACGTTTGGAAGTTAGCTCTAATGGCATTTGAACAGGGGGGTTTGTTAATCTATTAACTGTTGAAAACAGAACACGCAGATTGTTGCTGCAGCCTTCAATCATTTCAGAAAAATACCTTTCTCTCGTACTACGTAGCACCCGGTTAAACTCGCACAACTTATCTTTGAAGATCTTGTAATCAACCTGGAGGTTGGACTTGCGCCACTTCCGCTTGGCCCTCCGGCACTTTCTCTTCAGTGCTCTGACCGAGTCTGCTTTAGCCCACGGCGCCTTCTGCTTATTTTTCACTATTTTAACCTTCACAGGAGCGATGGTGTCCAGAACTTTCAAAACACTAGAGGTGACAGAGTTCATCTGTTCATCTACAGTAGAATACGATGCATTCTCAAAGTTTATCATTCTCATAAATAGTTCACCCGTATTTTCATTTATGTGTCTTCTTCGTACAGTTGCAGAGTCCACTGGTGGTTTGTTTGTGAAACACATGTCAAAAAATACACAGAAATGATCCGAAAGAGCAACATCGACCACATTTACATTTGAAATATTCACCCCCTTTGTAACTAACAGGTCTAGAGTGTGCCCTCTGCTCTGGGTGGGGCCACTCACATGCTGAGTGAGACCAAAAGATTCAAGAACAGAACTCAGCTCTTTAGCATTTCTGTCATCAACATTATCCACATGAATATTAAAATCACCTGTAATAACTAAACTATCAAAATCTGTGCATACAACTGAAAGCAACTCCGTAAAATTATCAATAAAACTGGGACATGACTGCGGTGGCTTGTATAGGACAACAAAATGTATTGGAGGAGATTGTTTTTGTTGTATTTTAAAAGACACATATTCAAAAGACGGAAACTTCCCAAGAGACATTCTATGGGAGACAAAGTGGTCTCTGAAAATGGCAGCTAAGCCTCCTCCTTTTTTGTTTTCCCGTATTTCAGATTCAAATTTGAAATTTGGTGGTGATGCTTCTATTAAAACTGCATTTTCTGTATTTTGGTCAAGCCATGTTTCAGCCATGAACATAAGATCTAGATTATAAGAACAAATAAAATTATTGATTAAAAAAGACTTGTTACAAAGAGATCTGACATTAAGCGTAGCAAGTTTCAAAGTTTCAGGATCAGCGGTTGTGGTCGGCTGATTCTTACACGGAACAAGAATTAGATTTTCCTGATTAGACTGATTAACTTCAGATGTTTTTCTGTTATGTATTCTTTGTGTTATCACTAAGGAAATGGCACAGGTGGCTTCATGACAGGGCCCCAGCCGGGTCTCTCACACACGGTTACTTTTTATTACCCAAAGCGAGTACCGGTTAGACCCGCCCATTGGATAAAATACATTTAAATCCTTGATACACAGACGAGACCTTGTGCCAATGATCCAACTGTTCTCCTCCAGAAAATCTAATTGGTGGTGGTTATGAAAAGTACTGTTTCTAGAAGGTTATATGGTCAAAAATATGCATTATTTTTAATAAATGACATACATTTGAAGTTGCCGACATGGTCTTTAAAGGTTGATCCGTTTCCCAGACTTGTGGGCTGCACCGTACACCCTCAGTCCTCGTTCTACAGCCTGAGTCGGTGGAAGCAGATTCTCTCTCTATATATATACCTTTTAGTCGTTCCATGCCGATGAAAGAGGGTCTAAGAACAGTGATGAACCGGAACAGACACCATACTGCACATTTATTAACATTTATGGACATTGGTCATCCTTCTTCCCTCTAGACCAATAATGTGTGAATGCATTTCCTGCGTTTAAACTGTTTGATCTGAAAACTTTGTAGCGTTGAATGGAATTGACTGTTTTGCACCAATCTTAATGAACTCTTGAGACATTCTGGTGAGCTCAAATACAGCTCATGATAACGTCACTTATGTGCTATCTTCCTACCTGCCCAACCTATAGCCGCTTCAGCCTAGACACGTGCAATCCTCCCTGCCTCTGCCCACTACCTCGGGAGCTCAGAGTATTTGGTTTAACAGCATGCGGTTCAGAAGTCAAACGGGCCGATTCATGAGTCGCACTGAGCCGGAGCATAACTCGCTGAGAGGGGAGTCAAAGGATCAAGATGAAGGCAAGAGCAGTGCTGAGCCAATCCAGGTATACAGAGAGCACCTCCAGACAGCCACTCATCCCTGGGGAGTTGGTATCTACGGGGGGCATCTCTCACTTGATAATCCCGCTCCGTGTCACCTACACCACCCCACACATTCCACTGCACCCTGCCCAGCACCCGGGGGAGCTCTGCCTCACCTGTCACTGAGCCTATAGCTGCAGGCGGCTTGTGGGGCAGAGTGCTGACGGCTCGGATGTGGAGAGAGGAGGGGGGGGGGTAAGGTGTGTGTGTGGTTGGTTGTCACTGTGCCCGTATAAGAAGTCACATGAATGTTAATGAGGTGTGTGTAGAAGAGGCTGGTTTCCTCTTGTTACTGTATGTGTGTGAGACAGATGGGTGCTCGCCTGGTGCTGACAGCCCGCTCTGCTCACCGGTGCTGGATTATTTTTGGTCAATTATAGCAGTGTCCCCCAACCTTTTTTTTGAACCAACGGCACACCTTTTTAATTGAGAATTCATTTCAATTCAATTCATTCTTGTATAGCCCTAAATCACAACAGTAGTTACTCTATCTTGACGGACTTAACTAAACCGTTGAATTCGCCAACACAGATCAGAGAATCAAAGTCAAACACAAGCAATGCAACAATATAAAAAGACAGAACTATTGGTCCATAAGGGGCCAATGTCCATACATGTTGTTAGAACCATCACATGGCACAAAACTAGCTGAAACCGATACAAACTTGAAACTCTGCAGCCTTCATTAACCCTTTAATGGTTTCCTCAACCTGGGTGGATCACTTTTTGAGTCACTGTATCTACTTGAAGCTTAAATCTACATCATTGGGGCATCTCTATTACCTGGTTTTAGGCACTTTTAGCATCAAGCTGCATCTCAACCATTCTGTAGAGGCCTATATTAAAAAACTAAATGTAAAAACTAAAATTGAAGAATGATTATTATTTTGTTAATAGGGCTCCTACATCTTAGAAAATCAAAAAACCATTACATTACTTTATTCAAGGAGTGAACATTAAAGAGATAAATATATAAAGTCAGTCTCATCAAAGTGTGTTCTATAGAAAATCCAACAAGAGTAAAAAGGTATTTCTAATCTTCTCACATCATTTCTTTTTCCCATATTTCTACCAATAAAGTGAAATTTCCAAAGACACACCAACCAACATCTCGAGGCACACTAAGTTAGCCACAAAACCTGAAAAACACTGATTCATGGCATTCACACTTTTTGTGGCCTTTTATCTCTGACCGGTTCCTGATAAAACAATAACAGCTGAATGATGCCATCGGGTGCTGTGACTTCCCGCAATGTTTTTGTGTATTCTTGAGAAGAGTGGTTTGCATTAGTATTTGGCCGAGCGGAGTGCGGATGGTGCTCTCACTCATAGAAATGAGGCTTTGTGAGAGAAATAAACACAACCACAATATTGCAGTAGGAACACGGAGTAAAAGGAGTAACAGGAGACGGCTCTGACATGAAGGGTGTCTGAGGTTGAAATGCAAATAAACTGTTTGAAAACGCACAACATTCAACCAATTGAATAAAAGCACTGTTTTTTTTGCTTTTGGGCGGGTTGAATGTGTACAAATGCATATATATTATTCTTCCACATTTTGCCTCTCAAATAACCACTTAGAACTTATTAGTACACTTTCCTTGGCTATTTCTGTTTCTGTTTCTGTAGTTCTAAAAGATCACACACTTCTTCCATCCCTCTTCCTTATTTCTATTTTCACTTATGGCTCTTCAGTGACATACATTTCACACATACTGTCCTGCTAATATGTCTGTAAGTTAAACAAAACAAAAAATATAGGACCTACAGCAATGGCTTTTTGTTGTACCCAGAGATAGATGTGTTTCCATTTTATTTTATTTTTATTTTTTTATTAGATCAATATTTAACAAATTGTCATGTTGAACAGAAGAATAAAATTTTGTTCTGATATCTTAATTTTCTGTAGTATTTAAATCAGGGTTCTACAGCCTTCTTTAGCCGTGGCACATCTTCATCATTGAAAACATTTCATTTGGCACATCATCGGCTGAAACTGATACAAAAATGAAACTGCATTTGTTAACAATGTCATTCTCGTCAAAGTGGTTCATGCAGACAATAAAACATGCCTTTCTAGTCAAAAAACCTTCCCGCATTATTTCACCTTATCTTATTGAATTAATGATAATTTCCAAATGCACACAAATCATCAAACATCTGTCAGGCAATTTCCGAGGAGAGTTATTGTATGTTTAAAAAAAACTATTTTACTTTTAAAGACAACGTCAACTCAAGACTATGATATTTCAGACAAGGCTTTACCCACCACACAATCTGTCACGTTACACTCTATTGTGTGTATTTATGTAGTGCCATTTTATCAAGATTTTCAAACTTTTTATAACATTTTTTTTCTTTTATTTATTAGTTCTTTATATTTTTAAGTTACAAACAAGACACAAAAGAAAAAAACAAAAGCAAAATAACTTGTTTGCCCCATGCTTAATATTATGCAGATTTGAATGTTTATGATTTGTGCCTGACGTGATTGTGAGCTGATTGATTGATTCATTCTCCAAAAGAATTACCGTTTGTGACTTCCTGTAACAAAAAGGATCAAAATAATTCTGATTATAAAGACTTCCATCAAGACCAGCATTTCTTCACTTTATGTTTCCCAGCTTTTAAACAAACACCTGTATTGTTCTTGAATAGCAGTGTAATAAACTGGTTACCGGTTACATGTGTGTACCTCCTCTGACGATTCACATGCCTGTGTCACACTCAAAATCTCTCCAGCCGCTTATTATGGGCTGTCCTGTTCTGACAGACACACGTAATCAAATCCAATTATTCCACTTCTCCTTTTGCTCCCCATTAGCGCTCATCTCCCATTCTGCTCTCGAACCCCTCCTGCAACCAAACATTTGAATGACAATGGTGTAGTGTGTCCACCCGCAGCCACACGCTCCTTTCCTCACTGTCTGAAATCGATAGAAAGGAAAACAAAATGACAGGGTTTCATATCTGCTCTGTGATATCTCCGACTACACAGGGAAATGACTATTTCCACGCACAAAAGGCTCCATTACTGCGAGCTGACCTCTCATCATTGTGTTTCTTCACCTAGCCGTAGACAGCAGCACATGGCGCTCTGTGTGTGCAGAGTGTGTGGCTGGTCCGCCTCCGAAGAGCAGCCTTACAACGCCAAAGAAACTGTCACTCACTCAGACTTGTTTTTGCACACTGCATATAGACTTTTATTTTTAGATTGAGTCATTAAAATCTTACCGAAAAATGTTTCAAAAGAACAATCAGGGTTTTGTGTCCTAGAGGCTTTGGATTGACTTACTTGAAGCTGGGCTGCCTCCATCCATCCATCCATTGATGTTCTTACGCTTTATCCATTGCTGGGTGGTGGGGGCAGCTGTCTGAGCAGAGAGGACCAGACTTCCCTCTCCAAACACACTTCCTCCAGCTCCAATCGAGGAATCCTGAGGTGATCCCCGGCCAGCTGAGAGACATAGTCCCTCCAACGTGTTCTGGGTCTTCTCTAGGGTCTCCTCTCCCTGGGCTACCTGTGCTTCTTTTTCATGAATAATGCAATTGGTTTGTCCAAGCTGCAAGAGTGAACAAATCAGACCACAACATTCTGCCTTCATCTTACTAGAAAACAGTATCTTTTGCATTGGAGTCACAATTTGACACTTTGGGCTTTCAGATTTGTATTAAAAAACTGATCTTAATCTGTGAAAGAAGCTAAGAGTACAAAATAAAACTAGTTATTGAACCATACTGTTTTGAGAGTGAGGATCTAGAGTTGAACCATCCATCCTTTTTCATACACTAAACACATTTCTGGGAGGGGGAGTGGTAATTCTGCTGCTTTGGCGCCTTCAAGGTTAAAAATCGTTGAGGTTTGAACTCTAGATACCCCAGCTTTAATTCTTCGCCATGTTCAATCTAATCCAAATCATTAAGAAAGTCTATGGTCCCACAGTTCGCAAACGTGAGGACGCTATAACGTGGGGGACTTCATGAAGGATGCGACTTTGAGATATTTTGTAGCGTGGAGCAGCAGTAATCATACAAATATGATGGTGGCGAGGGGGAGATGCAGTGGGAGCGTGTTCATTCATTTAGCCTAACTGTACGAGGAGCAGGCGACTCGGAGAAGCTGCGTCGGCGCTAAGTGGAACAGAGCAGAGAGCAGCTGGGCCAAATTCACCTGCCACTTCCAATGTGCATCAGAAAACACTACTCGCACCACGGAGGAGGAGTCCTGGAGCTCTGGCCGTGGACATGCAGATCAGACAATGGGAAGTTTCTCGGTTTTTTTGGAAGTCGCAGTAAAAACAAAACAATTTTAAACAGAAACCAGTCCGGTAATGTCAAACCTTAGAGCAGGGGTCTCCAACCTTTTCCAATCGGAGAGCTACTTTTATACAACAGAAGAGGCAGAGAGCTACTCCTTTTTGCAGTCATAATAGAAATGTATGTAATAATAACGACAAGAGAGGACACACATGGAGAACACATGTAAAATATACTGTTATTACTGCATAATTGTTACTTGTAATAGATATGTATTGACTCAAAATGGATTCATTAAAGATCATTTGTTAAATTGTGTATCCTTTGGGGAGCTACCTGAAAGGGGCTGGCGAGCCAACCTTATAGAGCAAGGACGGAGATTTTGTACTTAATTCTTGATTCTTTTATATGGATTAAAGACTGCTTCCTTTATATGCTAAATCTAGAGACAGATTTGATGTTATTTAATTTAGTATAGAGTTTAGTATAGAGGTGTGTTCATTTATCTTATTCTGCTCTGTGTGGTCATAATGTTCTGTAACTGGTGATGCAACACTGACATTTCTCCACTGTGGGACGAAAAAAGGATCTCTTAAGGACACATGTATTCTTAAACAAACATGACCTTTTTAAAGATTCAAGATTCAAGAATTTATTTTCCATTTGCAGTGAAACCACCTTGGAAAAACTGTGCAAGACTACCCCAGTGTGCACCAGAGACAGAGACGACAGCACACACCAGAGCTCTTGCCACGGCGCCGTTTAAAAAAATGATTTAAAACTGTTTTATGTCATGTTAGATGTTCGAGTTTACAGAACAAGGCTCTCAGACAAATCTCAGACCTTTGTAGCCATTAATAGTAGGAATGTTTTATGTATTGGATTTTTTCAGTATAAGCATGTAATACAAAATTAGACATTCTGAGACTAATATCTCACTCTAAAAGATACAAGATACAAGAATTTATTTGCCATTTGCAGTAAAACCACATTGGAAAAAATGTGCAAGACTACCCCGGTGTGTATGGCTCCCACAGACATACAGTTTTAAGTAGGAGACTTTTTTGGTTCTCTCTTTGCTAATAAAGGTTCCCAGCCTAGAACTGGATAAAAACTTGCTTCAAACATTCAGCTAAACCATGGCTCATGAACTCAATTAAAACTGATTTAAGTAAGTAAGTAAAGATCCTTTGTATAGTGCCTTTCACAGACCAGGATCACAAAGCGCTTCACATATAAACACATACAGATCAAAATAATACACATACAAGTCAGATTCAGAAACTAGGCAACTCTATGCATTACAAGCTGCAATGACAATAAACAAAAAAAACTAGTCCAACATTTCCCTGCATGGTGCTGTAGTTTGTGTGGAGGATCTAACCGCAGTGTGGGCGCAGGATTGTCCTTGTTTGAATAACTCATCCTACAGATGCTCCAGTCTTCAGTCCTCATGACCGCAGACCACAGACCAGAGAGTGTCCACGCAAAAGGAAATTAATCTTTTCTCATTCTGAATTCTACCAGATCAACCTCTGCCAGTTTCATGGGTGTTAATAATCCACTTGGTGCAAACGTCGACTTTCCTACAACACTTGCACAACATTTGTCTTCCGTCTTCAGAGTGTGATCACAGTGGCTTCCAAACAGAACCAGAGACAACTTCAAGTGAAGAATGGATTAAAAAAATGTTGTTTTGTGGGGATGTTCCACTGGTCACTTAAGAGTCAGATCAATTCTTGTGTGTTCTTTAGTGTTTTAAGTCCACTTGTCCAATGAATGTAGACATGTGACATTTGCACCACAGAATTTGATTGAAAACTTTGAAAAAGTGTTGGGTTTAACTTGACCAAACCTGGATCTTCCCCGTCTCATAAAATAAGGCTTTTAAATCGCAAGGAATGACACGCTAAGACAAGAAAGGAGGCATTTTGGTTGAATTTGGCTGCAGCCCAGGTCTCAGAAATCTTCTTCTTTCCCTGCAGTGATCCATTTCTTCACAGGGAGGCAGTGCTGTGTCACTCTGCTTCCAACACACTTCAATAATAAAGAGCTCGTTTTCAAAGGAGACTTCCCATCCACTGTGGGATCTGTCTAAGTCCTGGGAGGACACTGTCTAATGCTTAACTTCCATTGATTTGTTGTAATATATTAATCTGTTCCCTCATTCTTTTTAAATAAAGGCATTTCAGGTCATTTTATATTTGTGTTAAATTTTATTCATAAATAGTAATACTAATACTGATTCCATGCATTATTAGGATTTTATATGTGGCTCCATATAAAATGTATACTTCATGCTCATGTCCTGTAGCTTTCTGAAAGTTCACTGCCCCATTTCTCTCTAAAGTGAAATGACAAGAGAAATGCTTTGTCTTTGTGACTTTTATCTCATTTGTTTTTCATTTTTCCATCTAAAATGTCACTGCTATTATGCATAAATATAAAGAGCCAGTGTTTTGTAAAACGCTAACTGGCTGCTGCTCGGTCTGAACAAATAAACTAAATTGAAGGCTGTAAATCTGCTCTTGGCCGGTGCCTCCTCTGTGACCCAGAGGACAGTGAGCCCCAGACCTTTTACAGCGGATCAACTTTGCATTTAGAGAGAAATTAGTCCTGCTTTGAGACTCAAACACAGCCGATCAGATTTGTTTGTTTACACACATCACACAGAAGTTGGTTGATAGAAAAAAATGCATGCTTCACTTATTTTTTCAGACTTCTGTGATGTTTCAGGGATGTGTGTGGCTTTTTTGTGTTGAAAATAGGTTTCAATTGGATGGTCTGATTCAACAGTTGAGGAAATGTTTTCATGATTTAGTTGTTTCATAACTTGTATTCTTTATAGTATGGAGTCAGAGAGAGAAGGAAGTTGCAAATAGTAAAACTTTGACATATGTGTTGTATCAGCAAACTGGACATGTGTGTATATATATAGTGACACCTCCACCATGTAGGTATGACACTGGTGCAGCAGGAGCCAAAGTCCGCAACTGAGGTGCTCCCAATGAAATCTGGCGTAGATGGAAGTTGGATGCCCATTCCTCACACACTGAGTAACACAGACTGGTGGGTCGAAATGATACGCCTTTTAACCCACCTCCTGAGGTACTTTTATACCTGGGAACACCATGGTAAAGAAGGTACTAATCACTAATCAGGTAAAGCAGGTAATGCAACTTCTTTTAAGTCTTAAAAGGACAATACTTTGTCGGGCCAAAAAAACCCGGGGAAGTTTCCACCATTAAAATGTGGGTTTTTGCCTGTGCTGCTCTCTCCATGTTTAATTTTTTGTTTTGTTTTTTTACAAATGATAAAACATGTATTGCTCTATGTAGATGTATCAGAGCCGCCGCTGCCCAATGACATTCTCAGCGGTATATGTCATGGTGTGGATTTTATGTTGTAATTTGTTTTATTTTGACTTTATGTTGTTTTGGTTTTAGTTTTAATTCCTGTCTTGTTCCCCTGTGTTGATTGTCTGCCCCGCCCTGATGTGTTATCCCCTTGTTGCTGGTTCATTGTATTGCCTTTGTCTGTCTTTGTTCTTGGTTCCTGTGTTCTGTTTATTTTCTGGAGTTTGTTTTTCACCTGGATTTTTGTTTTACTATTTTTGTCAAACCATTATTTTTTGCCATTCCTGCATGTTGGGTCCTCATTCATCTCACCACGTGACATCTTATCAATAAACTGACTTTTTTTTAATGTTCCCAAGTTAAGCACTGACTCTTAATTACGACCCGGCCAGAGACACTAGAACCTTCCTTGAACAAAATATGTATGAGCAAAACATTTAATTTCAAAATCTCCATCTTTTTTAAGGCAAACGTATGCGTAAAGCACAAAATCACACTATTTAAAAAGCAATAACGTTCAATGAATTTGATCCCCCCATATATAGAATCGTGTTACCAGTAAATTATAGTTTCAAGATTTCATTACCTTTCTGAAACAAAATGATAGAAAAAAGTTCAAGCGTGTATTCGGGAAAACTTCATATATTGTTTATGTTTCGGCTTGCACTGTCGGCGAGCGTAATTGGCTCCGTGCGTAAACAGAGTATAGAACCCCGATGCGCGCACAGAGAGTGGAGGGAGTGTTTGGATGAGGAGAGGAGAAGGAGGAGGAGGGACAGAGAGGGAGCGCGTACGAGAGATCTCCTCCTAATCATGTGATCCTAAAACGCACGCTGGTGGTCTTCAGAGTGAGGCTCGGTGCCGGAGTTCAACTTGAGCGAATCGAGCAGGAGGGATGTGCCACACGAAGCGAGAGCGTAAACCGCGTGTGCCAAAGTTTGTCCCCGAGTGCCGCCACCGCTCCGTCACGGACTAGAGAGACGCACAAGTTTACGCGCGGTCTTTTTACGCGTGCCTCACACTTGAGACACTTGGGATTGCTTGGAAAGAGACGCGTGTGTTGCATGTCCACCTGGAGGAGAGAAGTAGTTTTTTGAGTGCTGTTGTTGTGTTTGGAGACCCGCGAGAGGAAGGAGACATGCAGCTTCTCGGCTGGAGCTTAGTTCTCCTGTGTCAGAGGATCTTCCACAAGGTGAGTCCATGCACTACGATCTAACTTTATCTCCCAACATAGAGCTGTGTTGCTTACGTCATTATACTGCTATATATATATATCTATAACATTGGCATTTATCTGTAAGAGAACCTGGTTGAATTGCAATCTTATAAAACCACATTTGAGTTAAGAATCTTCCACCGTGGCAAAGCAAAGCAAGGCAAGGCAAGTTTATCTATATAGCACAATTCATACACAAGGCACCATTCACTTCTCACTTCACTTTAAAGTATTGGGAGCAGATACAGTCACATTCACAAAACACAAAACAATGCCTTTCTATCCATAACTACACTATAAACATGTTTTCTCACTATACTCACCAAATATGATAACCATTAACTAATGTAGACCTACTCATAAATCTTTATTCCAGACTCCAGATATTCCAGATATAAAAGACAATACAAAGACACCACAAGGCAATTACAAAAAATATATACTGTATATAGCGTGTTGCACTGAACTTAACATTTCTCCAATCCTGCAACAACTTCATCTGGAAAATGAACCATAATATTGCATTTCACTGGACAGATTTCAATGTCTTCACTCTGAGTCGATCTGATCTATTATCAGCTGTAATCATACATTATTTGAAAATGATTAAATGAATTGGTTAATGAATGAATGCATAAATTGATTAAATACTTTAACATCTTCATTCACCTCCTCTCGCTGCTCCTACATGTCCGTCTCATTCTCCCAGTCGCTCCCAGTTCATTTGTTCACTGCTGTACTTATTGCTGGTGACTTTTTCTTTTGCTGCGGCCCCTTCTCAGAGCAGCACTTCCTTCTTTATCTATTCATCTATTTGCGCTTGCAGCCACTTCCTCTCATCCCTCCACTGAAGTTAAACACGCCCGTGGCTTCCATGTGCACTTGTTTTAATCTTGGGCATGTCTGTGGCGTATATACAGACTTTACACAGCTGCAGAATACACCTTAATGTGGTATTATTGTGGAGTTGAATACAAGTGTGTCCATATCCGCCGCAAATATTCACTGCTTTTCCCTGTTATTACAAGTGTGCTGATTTCTTGTTTTGCTGGCGGTGATAATGGCTGTTTTCCATCAGTCATATAAAGCGGACTGGCTGGAGCACAATAGAGCCCCAACACAATAGCAGGGGTCTGTCCCGGCGAGGCTGCATGTGTGTGCGGGCTCGGTGTAAAATGAAAGGGAATAAAAACATGACCTTTTGCTGTAATCCACCTCCACTTGCTGCATCACTAACTTAAGTCTCGCACAGTATTTCGATATATATTGCTTTCTCATCTTTGTTCGTCGATATAAAAGAACTGCTTGAGTTAGTAAATCCGTGAGATATGGGTTTGAATGTCACCCAGTGTTTTATTTCTTGACATATTCAGAGAGAATTTGTCTCACTGGTCGACTTTTACAACATATTGTGACTCTTAAAACTTCTATCAAAACGAGTTCATTTGAGAAAGTACTTGACCAGGACAAACGGTGAGTTTCTCTGAGCAGTTTTTGACTATTTTTGATCTAAATCTAAATCTATTATGAAACATTGTGGCAACATAGAGCCCTAGAATGTTATTAAGGGTAAAAAAATCATCAACATAAAACATTTAAATCATCACTGGTATCAAAAAATAACAACAAAAATGTATGAATTCTACTTCCACACTGATACAAATACCCACCACTCTAAGGCTGCTGTTTTTCCAAGCAGGATCAGTTGGAATGAAAACCTGCAGCTACACGGCCCTTTAAGGTCCTAGGTGAATACCCATGCTGACAATGAGTGGTCAGGCAGTATTGAAATAGAATTAATAAATTTAGTATCGAGAACTGACTAACGATTACTAACTAATTGGTGAAACTGAACTAAACAGCTAAATGAAATATGGACTGATTGATTGACATTGCAAATTTGTCAACATTAATCTCTGTGTCTTTATACATTTTGTCCTGCTTTACCTGGATATACAGAGTTATCATTTTTAACCATCACGACTATAGTATTTCTGGCGTTACTAATTTAGGACTTTTGAGCAGAATCCTTAGAACAAACTCGCATTGTTGTGTTTTGAGAGTGACTGGAGGCATTTCACTTTTGACTGTGCCTATAGAGCCCGTATATGCATTCACTTTAAAGAGGTGTGGTAATGGAAGGAAGCTGCAGAGAACCATTACCACAGACACAAAATAATACTCCAATTGTTGAACTCTGCAGCTGACTTGAGGTACAACCGAAACGTGCGCAGCATATAATTACAGGTATATTTGCCCACATGACAAATATCTGAAAAAATATAGTACCGCAATAAAAACACAATTGCTTCGTCTGTCAAATTTATAACAGCGGAAACAGAGCAGTTCTCATTTGTATATAGTATCTTAGTATTTAAATGAGAAATGGGACTTTGCTTCAAGTTTTGGGAGACGGAACATGCTGTACCGAGATAATGAATTGTATTTTTCTATTACAACATGTTTGTAATCAGGTGATAATTGGAACCACTTTCATAGATGTGATTTATTGCACAACCCAAGCTATAACTGTGCTGTTTTTGGTCACTGATGCCACACACTCAGTCATAAATCCATTCAGTTTATCATAAGATTTGTATGTTTTCGTCGCGCCTTCTGTTTTCATATGCAGAGACACAGTGTGAGTTCTGGTTAAGCGGGGCGCCTCCTCCACTGTTCCCGTATTGTTTTCCTCGCTAATAGCATTGACGCCCAGGTTTAGCCTTTTAAACACGCGGCCTGCAGCCTGCTGGTAGATTGGTTTGAGCTGCCATTGTGACAGGTAATAACACCTACGCTCCTCGTTTTTTGGAGAAGATTGAATGCAAATGATTTCTCCCACAAAAGTACAGCATGCAGAAGCAGATATAGGTTCAGGAGTTCGTGGGTTTGCTGAGTATTAGATTATATCAGCCGGGCTTTTCAGTAATGTCGTAGTTTTAAATGTGCATTAGGGTGAGGGGGGCGGTCCGGTTTAGAAATGATTCACTCGGTGCTTGTGAGGGGCATGGACAGGGCCGTTTCTGTCATTTCGGAGGCCCAATGCCAGATGGTGTTTAGGGGACCCCAATGTTTTATTTTAAATGGAAAAAAATAAAATCATTCAGCCATATTTTTTTCATATAGGTCAATAATTGGCAGACAATGTGGCCAATGGTACTGACTGGTTGCCTCGCTTCTGTCAGTGTGCCCCAGGGCAGCTGTGGCGACAGTAGTAGATTATCACCACGGTGTATGGAGTGATAGAATGATGACATGTGAAGCGTCTTTGAGCGTCTAAAAAGTCTGCATTATTGTTATTATTATTATCATTATTATTATGATTTCTTCTTTACTTGTCCATATCCATAGCGCTCTATTCTTTTACCACATAATACTTGTAAGAGCGCTATACCATTTTACATAGTTTAGCATTTCCTCTTGCTCTCACCTGCACCTCTTTTTTAGTAAAGTACACAGAAATTATTGTTCATAGAAATAGCCTTTTTTTTGCTTTAGGACAGCTTTTTCAGAGAGACTATTGCATAACCATTAAAGTCTAAATCTCTCTGCACACAATGACAGTGAATGACTCATACAGTACAGGTTATGTCCATTCAACAAAGACAGCATGTGGCCTACAGCTTTTACACTTCACGCTCAAAGAGAAGACTGAGCAGTAACGCACATAATCACACTGATGAGGGGGCAGGTGAATAATGAACAAAAAATTCAGTTTTTCTTTTTGGCTAAAAAATATCTTGACAATAACCTGTCAATCCTTCAGAATTGCGCTAACGACAACAATGGTAAGTTGATCAGTATAGCATGTTCGAAAGACAAAAGTTGCATGTCTTATGTTTAATTGGGATAAAAAGGCATGAATCAAAAATTATAATAATCAGTATCTCCACCCCTTCTGTCTCAGAGATCCGGTCTCAGTCTTGAAATCGTTTGATGTCAATGTACCACTATGACAATATGACAAGTGCCCATAAATTAGTTTTGGAAATTTCTCAAGTGATATGACTTGTGTGTCTCAGCCAGTAAAAACCGAATTCAACGATTCCCTCTGGTACAGGTACAGACAGAAACCATTTTTTACCCATCATGTTTTATTTTACAAGTTTACAAATATATACAGTGTATATGTATATATAAACTATAACAAACTAATATAATAATAAATAAGTTTGATATATACACATATCTGTCTTTGTGTTTTAATTGTGCTGTTTTTTTCTTGTCTGTTCAGCACTTTGGTAAGTCTAAATGTGGTTTACTTATATTGATTGATTGATTGATTGATGGGGCGACAGTGGCTCAGTTGGTAGAGCATTGGCCTTTGAGCCTGAAGACCTACTTCGCCTGAAGACCTACTTCGCAACTCCCACTGATGACTGCTAGACTTAACCCCACTTTACCTGAAGCCCCTGCTGAATAATTAAGGCTCCTGTGGACTCACCACCTGCAGGAGGATCAGTGAGGGGCTGGTGCTCTGTGTACTGGGTGCAGCTCTGACTGCCACCCCCCTGACCCAGAAATGGATTAAGGGGGAGAAAATGGATGGATGGATGATTGATTGATTGTACATTACCAGCTCTAGATAATATTTTAAAAGTTACTCTTTTGAGACCTTTAGTTACCAGTGAGACCACAAATGTAGTGCTAGAAACTGCTCCGAGTATTACTGAACACAGAAGCCAAGAGAAGCAGACAAGAAAGGGCACTGCAAGAATCTTAGGTAACACAAACCATTGTTGTAACTTCATTTAGTCCTCTTTAGTGGTCACTTAGAGGTACTTAGAGGTTGAAGTATTGACAGAATGAAGGAAGGATGTAGGAAGAGTGGCAGAGTCCCAGACATTTATTCCTTTTCAATTGCAATTGAATGGGAACATGCAGTGGGAGAATTCTCTGCACAAAACCGTCTCGTGTGTTAAGTCCCCTGAAATATTGCACGATCTCCACCTTTCGGAAATGATATCTTCACTAACAGCGCTGCGAAATGAGGAAAAGGCGTCTGAAAAGCCCTTCTTACTGTTTTGTGCTCCCAGTTGGAACAATGGCATTAGCCGGCATCTCAACCTGACGAAATCCGCTTATCTCCCTCCTCGCATACAACAACTAGCAGTATATATACCCCCGGGATATCACAGACACTGAGTCATTTTAATTTCATTATATACATAGTCCCACTTCCTTTGCAAGCCTGTCTCATGGTGGAGATTTGCAGAGCTTTGCATTTTAGCTCCCTGTCTGCACTGGGCTCCTGGAGAAATGCGTAGTGGCCGTGGGTTTGTTTGCATTGTCATGTAGAAAACTGGTTCCATATTGTAACATAACAATATTTACAAAGAGCAAGTGACTGGAGTATTATTATTTACTTTATTATTAATCTTTATTAAGGACACAATACAAAACGTTCGATAGGTAAAAGAGAATATACGATACATACAGTGTACTGCATATTGAAAAAGATGGGTACATAAATAAATATGTGAGTCAGATTTGTGTATTAGTATTGTGAACTTTTTACTGTATTTCTGTAATTCTTGCTTGTCCACATATGATAATAAGGAGTGCATTAAATAAGTTTCAAATATTTTTACAGAGCTTCAAAATAACCATTATTCTACCCCAAGTGTTATGATTAAAGCTAAGGTACCTATTTCAAGATTCAAGATTCAAGATCAATGTATCCGTAGGAGATTTGTCTTGGACTCACAGGCTGCTAGATCGAAAATACACATAAGACAAACAAAGTATTTTGTTTGTTTCATTATGATTATTTCTTTCCAACAAAAAGAGCGTTGTCAAAGTATAAAAGAACAAATCAGATCAGAACATGCTGTCTTCATCTTATTACAGAACATGTTAAGAAAGAGAAAAATCTCTGTCTGGTGATTTTGAATAACCCTTCCCTTAGAGGGCACTACTGGGTTCAGATTAATAACAAACAGTCGTGATAGTAATGCAATTGAATACGATTTATTTTTTAATGGACGAAAAGTCCTCATAATGTCATAATCCAAGGCCCTCCATAACAGCACCAGATCAGTATGTTACCACAAACTAGTTTTAGAAACATGTTGTTTTTATCAGTGAGGGGGGTCTCGGCTCCAAAAGGTCCATGAGCAAGTGCTCTGACATGTTTGCAATCCCACTCCGGGCTGGCCCCAGAAAGAGAATTATCCAATGCTTCTGACCTTTCCTCGGCTTTAGAGGATGGTCCAAAAGTCGGCTCTTAGCCCAAAGCTACGTTCCAGATGTGTGTCAACGCTGAGGGGAGTATTTTTTTTTGGACAATTCAAGTTTAGCCGCTATGGACTTTACAATGCACCTGTCAAATGAATGGGGCTCGTGCTGGCTAACGCATGCACAAAAACTGTCCACAGAAGATAGGGGTGACTACGTTTGTTTATATTTACAGTCTTTGGGTTTTATCAATGTTTCAAGCAATAATCAATATAAGATCATTATGATTTTATATCAGTTGATTTCATAAGAATTACCCTCAGTCTTTCGCCACACTTTCGTTTCCACACTGAACCCTGTAAGTTACTGAATACGTTTGTATTTCTGTTTTTGTTTCATGCTCGACAATGATCTTCACTCTGTTCATTTATTATTATTAACATGGACTCAGTCTTTTATTTGAATGTACAGAAAACTAGAATAAAGACAATTTACTTTTGGAATTAAACTAACAATGTAATTCTAATGTGTAATTAGGACTAATTACATGAAAAGTGTGATTACATATTATTACATAGACATTATAACTTATTAGTTATAATGTTGATAATTGGCTTACAGCTGTGAATAATACATCTCAGAACCTTTGAATATTTTGTAAGAAGGACTGTCAGCCTAGACGTTTATCATAATATGAAATATTGGTTTCACATTTTGGAGTTGAATTATAGAAATTAAAGCTGCACTAACTGACTTTGGGATTTTGAAGCCGCAGACTCGCTGGCCTCTCTCTTTCTGCTCCCCTCCCCGCACCCACGAAGCTATCGCCCCCCACACACACCCACTGTTGGGACGAAGCTAGCGTCTCCCAATATGGATAATACATGGACATGGATTTGCACGTGGATGGCGTGACCATAGAACGATAGAACCGGGAAGCGCGGAGGAACGAGACTTTCTTTTGGATGGCTGTCTTGCTGTGTAAGCAGTAACCGGTGATGAAGAGACGAAGCTTCAGGTTAGCTCCTCGTCTTGTTGTGCTAACTCAGCCGTCTATGCTAACGGGGACCTGTAGATTTCTCACAAAAGTGGGGGCCAGTGGTCCGCGGTGATTGGTCACAATCTGAAACCCGAAACACATTCTCTTCCTTGTTTCATCAAAACTCGATCTAAAATATAATGTCACGCCAGCACAAATCTGCGCTACTTTTTCGTCAAAAGGACGTATATCCCAATGCCCTACACGGACATGGATAGCATTTTCGTAATGAATACAAAAATAAAGTCAGTTAGTGCAGCTTTAACTTTTGAATATTCTAACTTTCCGAGTTATCTGACCCTGTTTCCACCATCCTTACTCTACTCTACTTGCGTAACTCTAGCCTACTCTAGTCTACTCTACTCGCACTCGTACTCTACTCTTCTTCATTATGCTTTAGTATCGAGCACAGTATCCTAGCAACCTACACATTTCCAGTCAGTTAGAACACTTTAGTACCAGCTCGGCCTGGATAGAACGAGACCCAAGCAGGCGCTAAAAAAGTACCTGTTTCCAGTTAAACAGGGCCGGTGTAAACGCTCCCAATTGGGGTAGGATAGAGTAGAGTAGAGTGGAGTAGAGTAGAGCTGAGTAGAGGTGAGTAGAGTAGAGCTGAGTATAGAGCTGAGAAGAGTAGAGTACAATAGAGTAGAGGAAGGTACAGTAGAGTAGAGTAGAGTAGAGTAGAGCTGAGTAAAGCTGAGTAGAGTACAGAAGAGTAGATCTGAGTAGAGCAGAGTAGAGTACAGTAGAGTAGAGCAGAGTAGAGTACAGTAGAGTAGAGCAGAGTAGAGTACAGTAGAGTAGAGCAGAGTAGAGCTGAGAAGAGTAGAGCTGAGTAGAGTAGAGTAGGGTACAGTAGAGTAGAGTAGAGCTGAGAAGAGTAGAGCTGAGTAGAGTAGAGTAGGGTACAGTAGCATAGAGTAGGGTACAGTAGAGTAGAGTAGAGTAGAGCTGAGTAGAGTAGATTAGAGCTGAGTAAAGCTGAGTAGAGTACAGACGAGTAGAGCTGAGTAGAGTACAGTAGAGTAGAACAGAGTAGAGCTGAGAAGAGTAGAGTGGGGTACTGTAGAGTAGAGTAGAGTACAATAGAGTAGAGTGGGCAGGGACGTGCAGTCAGGGGAGGCAGGGGAGGCAGAGCCTCACCTGCCATTATTGGAAACTAATAATTATTTTAGTTTAAATATATAATTTATATCCACTGTCCTATGCTTTTAATGTATATTCGGCACGGTTCCCATCAGTTTTGATCATTTCTGAAGTCAAAATCGCCGAAATCCCGTTATTCCTATTCAAAGAGACGAGGTGAGGCAGCGCTCCTGCGTGCCTCACCCCAGACCGCTCCCTCACAGTGTGTGTGTGTGTGTCTGAGTGCACTCAGCTCGTGCAGTTGATATATCACCGTTTGTTTCAAATATCCTGCTTTAAAAACATTTTTTAAACTCCTCTTAGTGTTTAGTAGTGTATTGCACGTATGTGTGTACAATTTATATTTAGTTTAAGTCTTTTGATCGTAGATGAACACACAAGGAAAAAGCTTGGCGTGAGGCAGGCGGTATCTGTGCCTCACCGCTAGGGGTGATAGTGAGCATAAAGTTCATACCAGAGTTGCTAACAAACAATCAGCCCAAAATGCTATTTCTTTTGCTGGAAAATGGATGATTTGAATGAAGATTTTTTTTCTCAATTGGACTTTCAAACAAAGAAAGAATTAATATAGACTGGGAGACCACCACTGGACTTACGAGGTTAGTCCGGCTGCGGGGGAGGAGTTTGTTAATCTGTGTTTTATGTTGAACATTGACAGATACCGGCAAAGTAGTGCTTTTCCGAAAAACACTGATTCAAACACTGCTCAAGAGTTCTGCAACTTGTTTAAATTATTGTTTATGTTCCTCGCGTCTCTCTCTCCTCGCGTCTCTCTCTCCTCGCGTCTCCGTCTCTCTCTGCTCCTCGCGTCTCCGTCTCTCTGCTCCTCTCTGTCTCTCTCTGCTCCTCGCGTCTCCGTCTCTCTGCTCCTCTCTGTCTCTCTCTGCTCCTCTCTCCTCGCGTCTCTCTCTCCTCGCGTCTCCGTCTCTCTCTGCTCCTCGCGTCTCCGTCTCTCTGCTCCTCTCTGTCTCTCTCTGCTCCTCTCTCTCCTCGCGTCTCTCTCTCCTCGCGTCTCTCGCACCTGCGCTTCTTAAAGATGTTGTTTGATGCGGAGCAGAGTCAGCAGCTAGATTTGTTGTGAGATTATTAAAAGAAGCTGGTTCTCTTATCTTTACAGTATATAAAGTTTGTGGATGTCATTGCATTGGTGATTAAATGCTATTTTATTTGAATAATGATTGTAAATCTGACTTTTAAAGTCAGTGCCTCCCCAATCACAAACCTCACCGCACGTCCCTGAGAGTGGGGTACTGTAGAGTAGAGTAGAGTAGAGTAGAGCTGAGTAGAGTAGAGTCATGTGGGGCTGGTGGAAACGGGGCTCATGCATTGAAAAGAAGCGCATTGGTTCATGGCTCGTCATCTCTCGGTATCCAACTATGGGATTATTGGGCCGTCGTTGTGTGCCCTCACAAAACATCAAGTGCCATTTTCCTTGATGTAATCCCACAAATGACATCCTCTGGCGTGATTAAAAATATGATCTGTCAAATCGTCATGACACGAGCAATCACATTACTGCTGTTTGTTGCCTCAGAAATTATTCAAAGGATTAGACTCTGTACATTTTAATACCGAGCTGATTCACACAGGCTCAACCATCCGTCCATTCCATTCCATTTCATTTGTTTAAACAATGTTATGTCCTGGTTTTGACAAGCATTCTAAATATCCCTCACCACGGGAATAATAAAAATATGTGTTTCATGTTTTTACTTAAAGCCATTGGCAGTAGTATGCAAGCCAAATTATAACTCTTGTGGCACGCTGAGTGACAGCTCGACTCCACCGCTATGAAAAGGGTGAATTATGCCTGGAATTATTGAGCTGCAGAAATATTATTATTATTTGAATGTGAGAAGCCACAGAGGTTGGGAACATTTCGGGACATAGCTGTTTTCTTCAGTCTGTCTTTTTCCTGTTGCAGCCACCCGTTCACGTGTGAGATGTCACTATCAAGGTTTCTAAAGGTCATCCCCTGCTTTTCAGGCTTAGAGAAATTAGCTTTTTTGTCTATATTTCAATAGAATAGTTTAGTCAATACGCTACTGTCCTGACATGACTGTTTTTATTATTCAGTGTAAGGTAAATGAGTTCAATGAAGCTGACTGTTTCAAATCTCAGCTTTATCAGTGCGTATAAGTCTGGAGAATGTGGAACCACCCATAAGTCATATGCAGTGAAATCAATCTATAATTGTTATTTTAATTACAATTATAAACAAAAACATTTAATAAATTAAAGATATATATATAGGAATTTTCTACTTCCGGGTGGATCATCAAGACTGTTGGTCCTCCCAATTGTCAATCATTCTGGTGATACATGCTCCTCAAATAAGACCAGAGAGTTTTGTTCAAAAAGTGGAGAGGGCGATTCTTTCCTAATATTTGGTAAAATACTCCTGTAAACCTTTAATAAAAAACTATTAATTCCATGGTTTGATGACTTGCAATTGAAGTCCCCCTCACACCCCAAAGAATAAAATACAATAATGTAGTCCTAACAATGATTAGGATTAACTTTTAGACAAATACAATTTTCCTGATATAACCTCTAAAATAGTGATTTTCCAGTGATCACACATGAAATTATTATACAGAAAGGATATTAGCATTAAAAATGAGAAATGGCTGATTTTTACGTCTCGTGAGACATCAGTAATTGGGCGTAATTTCATATATTTTTTTGGAGATTGTTTTTATTTTATCGATATAAGTTACAGCTCCCCCTCAGCCTCTTCACCCAGTCTATTGAGATGTTGTAGTCATTTTTGAATCCACAAATTTGAAAAAAAATGTGGCCCAACAGCCAGTGAGATCATAAACACAAGTTCACTATATACTGTATGTACTTTCTGCATGGAGAGTCCCATATCAATTATTGCTTTTTTATTTACAGTTTTTTCCTGTTGCTTGAACACTATAGACATACGCTTAGACCAAAGTTGCAGAACTTGAAGCTTTTGTTCTAAACCTAAAACACAGACTGACCATTCCTTAAACAAAAGTACTGCTTTGCACTCTACTTTCATTTCTACAACACACTTTCTCCTTTTGCAACACACTTTCTCTTTCTGCAACACACTTTCTCCTGCTCACTACACACTGTGTCATACATAAGACACTTTGTGCATATTTGCAATCCTGTGTTATCGTTGGGAAAACACATCTATTCAAAATACCAAACACATTGTGTGACTAAAAACACTGAGACACACACCAGAAAACACTGAATTACAAAATGCAACACACATCAGACAGACACAAACAGGCTTCAGTTTAGCCATTTTCAGAACTTTGCAAGTTTGAAGGCAGGAAGAGGAAGACAGAGGAAGACAAGGAGTTTAAGAGGATTAAAACAACACAATGTTTTTATGACATTAGAACAACTTTTGTGGATCTTGTGATAAACCACCGCCTCAAACTGAGGGAAGCAGAGAGTCCAGACAAGGTCCTTCAGGACCTACATGTTTCCAACGCTCTACTGCAGACTGTATCTACAGTATTTACAGTACTGTATCACATGTACTGTAAGTCTCTACTGCAGACTGTATCTACAGTATTTACAGTACTGTATCACATGTACTGTAAGTCTCTACTGCAGACTGTATCTACAGTATTTACAGTACTGTTCTGTATCACATGTACTGTTTTGCAAGTTGGCTATTGCTCCTTTTTGAAATAAATGTAGTTTTGTGAAACATACAAGACGGTAAAGTACATAAAACTGAGATAGGCAAGGCAAGGCAAGTTTATTTGTATAGCACAATTCATACACAAGGCAACTCAAAGTGCTGAACAAGATAGCATTAAAATCATAAATAATTACAGAACATTAAAACGAAAGATAAAAATATAAAATCCCTCAGTTGTATGCACAGCTAAACAGCACCGTTTTTAACCTGGTTTTAAACATTGTCAGAGAGGAGGCCTGTCTCACATCTTCAGGAAGATTGTTTTCCAGATTTTAGCAGCATGAATCTGAAAAGCAGCCTCCCCATGTTTAGTTCTGACTCTGGGCACTAACAGGAGTCCAGTCCCTGTGCTCCTCAGAGTCCGGGCTGGTTCATATGGGACTAACATGTCACTAATATATTTTGGTGCGAGGCCATGGAGAGATTTGTACACAAGCAGAGCTGTTTTAAAGTCTATTCTCTGAGCCACAGGAAGCCAGTGCAGAGACCTGAGGACCGGACTAATATGGTCGTACTTCCTGGTTCTAGTCAGGACTCGAGCTGCTGCATTTTGAATGTACTGCAGCTGTTTTACAGCCTGTTTGGACAGACCTGTGAGCAGGCCATTGCAGTAGTCTAACCTACTGGAGACAAATGCATGGATAAGAATCTCCAAGTCTGCTTTAGACACTATGTTTTTGATCCTGGCAATGTTTTTTAGATGGTAAAAAGCTGCTGATGTTACTGATTTGATGTGGCTATTAAAATTTAAGTCTGAGTCCAGTATTACCCCTAGATTTCTGACCTTGTTTGAAGGTTTTAGGGAGAGAGACTGTAGGTGACAGATGACGCTCTCTCTTTGTTTCTGGGGACCAAAGACAATCATTTCAGTTTTGTCTGCGTTTAGCTGAAGGGTTGTTTTGCATCCACTCACTGATCTGTTGGATACAGTGAAGGAGTGAGTCCACTGGTCCATGTTCTCCTGCAGTCAGTGAGACATAGATCTGAGTGTCGTCTGCATAGTTATGATAGGAAACTTTGTTTCTGCGTATTAACTGACCTAACGGCAGCATGTAGAGATTGAACAGAAGAGGTCCCAGGATCGACCCCTGTGGTACTCCACAGGTCAGGGCCATATGATCTGAGACACAGTTTCCAATCTCCACAAAGTACTTCCTGTCTTCAAGGTAAGACCTAAACCAACTTAGGGCGGTGCCAGCGACGCCAACCCAGTCCTCTAGTCTCTGTAAGAGGATCTCATGGTCGACAGTATCAAAGGCAGCACTTAGATCTAACAGGATTAGGATTGAGACTTTGCCTGCGTCAGTGTTCAGCCGGATATCGTTTGTAACCTTAACGAGAGCAGTCTCAGTGCTGTGGTGGGGTCTAAAGCCGGACTGAAACATATCAAATGAGTTGTTGATTATAAGAAATCTAGTAAGCTGTAGGTAGACAACTTTCTCAAGGACTTTCCCCATAAATGGCAGATTTGAGATGGGACGATAGTTGTTAAGTACCGTAGCATCCAGACTGCTCTTTTTTAGCAGGGGCCTGATGACTGCAGTTTTCAGGGCCTTTGGGAATATTCCAGAATCAAGGGACATGTTTACTATCTGTGTGAGTGAAGGTAACAGACTGCTCAGAACAGACTTTAGAAATCTAGTGGGTAGTACATCCAGGCTGCATGTGGAGGAGCTCAAACTGGAGATTATCTCTTGGACAGTTTGATCATTTACAGGTGCAAAGTAAGTTAGCTCAAAGAGCCTTTCTGGCTGTTGGATTGTTATCTGTGGATTGGAGACAATGGCGTTTTTGATGCCTTGAACCTTGTCATTGAAAAAATGTGCAAACTCATTACATTTACGTTTGGAAGTTAGCTCTAATGGCATTTGAACAGGGGGGTTTGTTAATCTATTAACTGTTGAAAACAGAACACGCAGATTGTTGCTGCAGCCTTCAATCATTTCAGAAAAATACCTTTCTCTTGTACTACGTAGCACCTGGTTAAACTCGCACAACTTATCTTTGAAGATCTTGTAATCAACCTGGAGGTTGGACTTGCGCCACTTCCGCTCGGCCCTCCGGCACTCTCTCTTTTGTGCTCTGACCGAGTCTGCTTTAGCCCACGGCGCCTTCTGCTTATTTTTCACTATTTTAACCTTCACAGGAGCGATGGTGTCCAGAACTTTCAAAACACTAGAGGTGACAGAGTTAAACAGTTCATCTACAGTAGAATACGATGCATTCTCAAAGTTTATCATTCCCATAAATAGTTCACCCGTATTTTCATTTATGTGTCTTCTTCGTACAGTTGCAGAGTCCACTGGTGGTTTGTTAGTGAAACACATGTCAAAAAATATACAAAAATGATCCGAAAGCGCAACATCGACCACGTTTACATTATAAATGTTCGCCCCCTTTGTAACTAACAGGTCTAGAGTGTGCCCTCTGCTGTGGGTGGGGCCACTCACGTGCTGAGTGAGACCAAAAGATTCAAGAAGAGAACTCAGCTCTTTAGCATTTCTGTCATCAACATTATCCACATGAATATTAAAATCACCTGTAATAACTAAACTATCAAAATCTGTGCATACAACTGAAAGCAACTCTGTAAAATTATCAATAAAACTGTGACATGACTGCGGTGGCTTGTATAGGACAACGAAAAGTATTGGAGGAGATTGTTTTTGTTGTATTTTAAAAGACACATATTCAAAAGACGGAAACTTCCCAAGAGACATTCTATGGGAGACAAAGTGGTCTCTGAAAATGGCAGCTAAGCCTCCTCCTTTTTTGTTTTCCCGTATTTCAGATTCAAATTTGAAATTTGGTGGTGATGCTTCTATTAAAACTGCATTTTCTGTATTTTGGTCAAGCCATGTTTCAGCCATGAACATAAGATCTAGATTATAAGAACAAATAAAATTATTGATTAAAAAAGACTTGTTACAAAGAGATCTGACATTTAGCATAGCAAGTTTCAAAGTTTCAGGATCAGCGGTTGTGGTCGGCTGATTCTTACACGGAACAAGAATTAGATTTTCCTGATTAGACTGATTAACTCCAGATGTTTTTCTGTTATGTATTCTTTGTGTTATCACTAAGGGAATGGCACAGGTGGCTTCACGACAGGGCCCCAGCCGGGTCTCTCCTCTAACTAGACTGCCAGTGGCTGCGAAGCAGAGACCCTGTGCATCCTAGTGTTTAGAGAAAAGAGGGGTAGGGGAAGGCGGGGGGAGGAGGATGGAGAGGCGGGTGGTTCTTGGGAGTTGGACGGGGAGGGGTTGAAGGTGGATGGGTTTTTGGTGATGGGTTAGGGGAGGGGCAGGCTGAGTTGGGTGGTGGACGAGGGGGGAGTGGAGGTGGAGGGTTTCTTGGTGCTGAGTTAGGGGGGGGGAGGGGGGCTAAATGAGCAGGAGGGGGGGGTGGAATACTTATGGGGTTAGAGGAGGGACGGGTGGATTTTGTGGGAGAATTTGAGTTGGACGCCCTAGGTGGCTTTGGAGGTACGTATGGGGAGTAGTTTTGAATGTTAGATAGGACTCTTGATCTGGCTACAGTGGGTGTGAGAGGAATAGTCTTCATCGCCGATCTTATCATGCCTGCAGAGTGTTCCGGTAAATCCAGTAGTGAAGGCGGGGATAGAAAACAAAGGGAAAGGTCGTCCTCATTTTCCCTAGATGGAGTGGATGTAGCGGGGGGGACCCAAGCCGGGTCCATGGAAGGTGATGAGGGAGTCTTTGGTGGAGACAGAGGTGGTTTGAGGAACCCCCAGTACAGGCCTGACTGTAGCCTGGAGTAATGGGGGAAGCTTCACGGGAGCTGTAGGTGGGGAAGGTGCTGCTGAAGATGATGGAGCAGCCACTGCTGCTGCTGTATCCACTGCTGCTGCTGAAGATGATGGAGCAGCCACTGCTGCTGCTGAAGATGATGGAGCAGCCACTGCTGCTGCTGTATCCACTGCTGCTGCTGAAGATGATGGAGCAGCCACTGCTGCTGCTGAAGATGATGGAGCAGCCACTGCTGCGGCTGTATCCACTGCTGCTGCTGAAGATGATGGAGCAGCCACTGCTGCTGCTGTATCCACTGCTGCTGCTGAAGATGATGGAGCAGCCACTGCTGCTGCTGAAGATGATGGAGCAGCCACTGCTGCGGCTGTATCCACTGCTGCTGGTGGTGCTGTATATGCTGATGGCGCTGATGAAGATGTGGCAGCTGCTGATGATGCTGGGGGTGGAGGCGTTGAGCTCTTTCGAAGCCGTGGAGGTGTTGAGTTCTTTTGGAACCTTGGAGGTGTTGAGTTCTTCTTGAATCGTGGAGGTGTGGAGTTCTTTTGAGGCGGTGGGGGTGCAGAGACCTCGGGAGTCGGTGGAGATGGTCGTGATGTCTGTGCCCTTTGCTTCTTCTTTCTCCCTTTCAACGGCTGCACGCGCTGCGCAGGCTGAGGTCTTAGGGCAGATGCAAAGTTATCCATCAGCACTTTTACTCCGTAGTTGTTCAGATGTGGGCCTTTTTCTTCAAAAAGCTCGTGCCTATTCCAGAAGAGATTAAAGTTTTCAATGAAGCCAAGTCCTCTGCGTGAACACTCATTGAGTAGAAATGTATTTAGCTGATACAGACGGCTAAACTTCTCCATTTTTCCATCTATATTTGGCAGTGGGCCACTAAGAAAAATTGTTATGTCCATTTTCTTGAGGTCATCCAGTAACAGCGTTAAATCCATTCGTAACTTCTCGCTTGCCTTCTCATAGATATCTACCGCCCCCGTGTGGATCAATAATGTACGCACACCACTGTTCTCAGATAACACTCTAGGCAGAAGAGTTCTTATCTCAGCAACTTTAGCAGAGTGAACTGAGACAGTGAGCATGGACTCCATGTTTACATTTTTCACCGAGCCATCTCCGATAAGGATACAGTTTGTCCTTGGTGGAGGCGCTGCAGTTTTTAGCAGCTTTGTTGTTTCAGAAAGGGGTAAAAAGCGGTTTGAAGTCTTCAGAACATTTAGTTGTGGCCTTATTTCACTCCTATTGTCATTCTTAGCTTTGTCAACTTTGGGTTTGGCTCCACAATTGTTCCAATAATTCTCATTGTTGATTTTGGGAAAAGAAATGACGTCATAACTTACATTTCCAGTCTGTCCATTCATCCCATTTTCACTCATTGGAAGAGTCGGGTTAAGTCCCATTTCTGTTTCCACAATAGATATCCGTGTTTGAAGAGATTTAAGCTGATTTTCCAAAGCACAACAGCCACCGCAGACGCTTCTCCGTCTCTTCCGTCCCGACATGACTAATGTTGATAAATTCCACAAAGCTGAAGTGTGTAGAAGGAGTAATCCTCGTTTTGTAAATAAAATGATTAAAGGAGAAACAAAAAATGTAAATAAAATGATTCAGGGAGATTAAAAGGCGAAGCAAAAGCAGAGCAGAGAGACACGACCGCTCTCTCGAGAAGCAGGAAGAAGCAGGAAGCAGGAGATATAACAGTACTGTGTACATTTGTACTGTAAAAAAACTAAACCTATAGTAACAATTTGTGGTTTCATATTTATACAAAATGACTAAAAGAACATCCGGAGGTGGTCGGCAACTGTTCACCAACAACATGAACTTGCCTTCATGGAAATAGTTAGACCATGAACCATGATCCATAACCCACACACGCACAACTGCTTAGTTTTACATTAGAGTTTTTTTGTTTTACTGCATTGACACAATTGTACTGTACTGTAAAGTATGCTGTAGTACTGTACTGTAAAGTATACTGTAGTACTGCACTATAAAGTATACTGTAGTACTGTACTGTAAAGTATACTGTAGTACTGTACTGTATTGAGTTTATATTATGTGTAACCTTTCAGTGCTACAGAGAACAAAAACAGTTCCATTGAGCTGATAAACAGAATAAAAACAGTGTTTTATATAAAGTACTGTAGTGTGTTGCTTTCAATCTGAAAGTGTGTTCACGTGATGCATGTGTTTGTCATTTTGTCCTCAGAGTTTCATTTTGACGAATGATTGTTTAATTTTGAGAGCAGAGTTTGAGTTTTGAGAGCAGAGTTTGAGTTTTGATAGAGGAGTTTCATTTTGACACAGATGTGTCTGGTTTATGTCCCAGTGTTGTGTCAGGTTCTTGTGTGTGTAGAGTTTTGGGACTTTGAGCGAAATTTTGCAAACTGTGTTCAAGCAACAGGAAAAAACTGTAATATATGAATAATAGGTTGCTTCAAAGAACTAATTGAATTGCATTATGCTTTATATGTGTTTGTGGCTGATCTAAAAAAACATCTCTTTAAATATATAAAATCCATGGAAAAAATTAAAAATAAAATGTGCTGATAAATGAGTAATCAGCAGAATGCCAAACGAATACCGACGTAAGTATTGGCTGCAAAAAACTCCATCCGGTTGTTCCCTAAACAGTATTATCAAACTTATTACGGCGCAAGCCTGACACACAAATTTCAATTCACTGCTACAAGAACCTTTATTAATTACAAGACAGGAGGTCGAGTCATTACGCTGCAAACGGTTGTAAAACAATTTGTCGCCACAACAGTAATTTGCACCTCAGCTTTTTACGAATCATGTTCCTCTTTTTGATTGGATGTTCATTCACTCATTCTCTCACAACAATCTCTGTCGTCCTGTTTCGTGGCCGTGTGAAGGATCAGGAGCACTGGAGACTTTTGAGATGGAGCTGTAGAAGAAAATGTGTGTGTTACATGTGCACTGTGTGTGTTACATGTGCACTGTGTGTGTTACATGTGCACTGTGTGTGTTACATGTTCACTGTGTGTGTTACATGTGCACTGTGTGTGTTACATGTGCACTGTGTGTGTTACATGTTCAGCAGTAGAAGTACCAATCAGTTCCCTCCACTTTCTCATCTGCAAACACGATTATTCTCAAGCCCACATCCTCCCTCAAATTTGTTTAAAAAAAAGAAATAAAAGGATCTGACCTTTTAGTTAACCAGATCTCATGAGAGTGCATTTATTAATTTAGTTAATATAGTTGCATTTCCTTTGGGCTTAGTCCACGTAAAACCAACTATATTAAAAGTCTATACGTGTGTGTCGTTCACTTTGATGCTGCAAAGCCATTGGTTTAAAGCAGTGGGACCTGTGTGCGCAAAGTTTGATCTCTTCGTGCCTGACATGGGTCAGACTTTTTACCCATCAACGTGAGAAAAGTGTGTTGACCTGATCCGGAGGCAATATTTGTAAATATGAAAAATAATAGAATAGTCTAGACAAATGGCCGAAACACATGAGCGATGCTGACATTTGACTAGTATCCCCATAGTGTGTCAACATAGTTTTGATAGTTCCCTGTTTGCCCTGAGCAGATGTGACCATTGACTGTATATATTAACGGACGTAGTCACGCCTATCTCCGCCGTTCTAACTAATGGGCCAAAAATTTGGCTTTCATGGAGTGATTCAAAATGGCCGCAGGGGCTGGAAAATGTGAAAAAAACGCATCTGCCCATGCGTCAGCCAGCACGAGCCCATTCATTTAAACGAGTGACTTCAAAAATTCACAGCGAGTAGACTAGAGTGGTCCAAAAAAATTCACCCCCCTCAGCATTGACACACATGTGGAACGGAGCTTTGGGCCAAGAGCCAACTTTTGGACCATCCTGTAAAGGTGTTTTTGAGAGGTAAGAAGATGCTATATGTTAGCATTGGCTAATTCTTCTGGGTCCACCCCCATCGGCCCGGGGTGGTATCGCAAGCACGTCAGCGCACGTCATTTTGGCCACTTTTGAGCCGGGACCCGCCCCCACTTGATGTGACACATGTGGCTGGGTGGAGGCGGATAGAGAGCTTGTCTGATTTACACAATATTCATCAGAATTACAAAAATTATATTAGGAATATAAATTTTTTATTATACAGACAATGTTTATACAGTATGAAACATGCACAAGGACCGAACAGAGACAATAATATTAAATAATGTGACTGTATTTACATACTGTATATACTGTGTATATACAGTATGTGAATAGTATGTGTATATACAGTATGTAAACTAAAAATACATTTACTTAGGCCCAACCTATAACAGATGTGTGGTAAAAAAAAAAAACGTAATATACAAAGCGTGTTTATTAAATATTGCACTGTTTTAACAGAAAAGATTGGCTTCCTTCATTTCCTGTCGGCTTTGTAATATTATGCTTCACCCACTTCTTGTTCCACCCATTCTCACAGACAGAAATAATTATTGTCCATTAATGATGAGCCAATTTTACCCCATATTTATTGTCAAATTTGGTTTACAGCATAAATCACAACCAATCACCGTTGAAGTATTTGTGCTATCATCACAAACGGCCTCTAAAGGGTCATCATTTACGTCTTGTCCAATCAGTGAGTTAATCAAGTGATTGTGTGAGAGTGGAGCAGTCTGTCGGGGACTAAATAGACCAGTGGCGACCTGTTGATGGACACGGTTCTGCAGTGCGGAGCTGTGGGAGTTCTGGGCGTCACTTCAAACTGAGTCTTTTCTGCCAGCTCCACATGGACAGCTGCTACGGGCCCCGGGGTTCGCCCCATGGCCCCGGGGCCCCTCTCCTCCACCGCACAGTCTGTGAGCCATACAGAGCAGCACAACAGGTCATGTCCTGCAGCCTGCTTATAGTTTACTGCTGACTTTTCATGAGTGACAGATGGAAGGATTGTGCACTTGTGAATTATCTTTACCAGAGTCCACTGCCCACTTGTGATGGAGATGTTCCCTCTTTGCTTTAAATGTATTATAAGATACAACTAAAGAGGTCATTTCTTAATTATAGATGCTGCTCTACCCTTGAAGTGCCACACTCACCTCTTGTCTTCAGTGTATTTAGGTTGTATGCTCCCTGCGTCATTTACCAGATTGTCTTGTCTTGTTTCTTGTGTTCATTATTCTGCTTTTTGCTATCTGTGAGTGTTTTTTCCCTGCACCATTAACATTTCTTAAACTGCTTTTTTGAGCCACTCTTGTACTCATCTGACAATAGAACGCTAAAACGAACACTCTCCATCAGGAATGTTGTGTAATGCAGCTTTAAATGGGTTGTATCTATTATGCACTGAAGTTACCACTGCTAGTGGTGTTGAAGGGTGGGTCAAATGCAGAGGAAAAATTCCCTATGGGGTCAATATACGATTGTAACATGGTGAGAAACTCAACAATAAATAATTATAAAGATAAAGATAATGCGGTAGTTGAATAAAATTGCCTACATTCTATGGGAAGTATTTTAAATATTGCACCACACAGCCTCTACAACTGTTCATGGGAGCAACCCTTTCAATATTTGTATTTTGTATTTATTTGTTTATCTGGATGGGACAGTTCATATTAATGAACAGCAGGAGCTGTAAATACACCAGATTGTAGCCAAGTATCTCATTTCCATCTGTAGTCCCACAGTCACACTCACAAACACACACTCAGTCAACCCTCACCTATTGTACCTGTCTTTAGTGGTATGGGAAACCGGATTACCTGGAGCAAACCTACACAGACACAGGGAGAACATGCAAACTCCACAAAATTGAACCTGGACCTTCTTTCTGTGAAGCACAAGTGCTATGCACTGCACCACCGTGCATGCCACAAACACACATGGACCTCCCATACAAATATGAACATTTATGGACAATGGTCTTCCGGCTCTCTTCTCCTTCTAGCTGTTTCTCTGATCTGTTGTTGGTGAATTAACAACTTTGTAAAGTCTTTCGAGATGATGACTGTTTTTGATTTAGGGCTAAACAAAAATAAATGTAATTTAATTGTTATATTCCTTGTCAATGTTAAAGGGGCATTTACTTTCAAAGGGTTAGTCTTCCATGCCTTATCATAAGAGCAGTCTTTTGACAGTCTTAAAATCTCAATAGAAACATTTCTCACTTTCCTGACACTTTTCTCTCGGTATAATTCATTTTTCACAGTTCAAATTTTATCAGAAAGAGATGAGCACCAGCAATGCTTCCAATTCACAGCTGTAGAAATGCTTGATAATAAGGTGCAGACTGCTTTTAAAATATATTGCTACTAGCATGTAATTATCATAAAGTATATTTATTAATTATGAATATCCTTCAATAGATTTAAACTAGGGCTGTCAAACAATTAAAACCTTTTATCGAGTTGATTACAGCTTAAAAATTATTTAATCGTAATTAATCGCATTTCAAATTTCATAGTGTACATATGTACTGAATTTGTTTATTCTACCAATAAATCCACATAAAATGGCATCAACATTATTAACATTCTGTCTTTCTGTAGTAGACACTATTTTTTTAGTTCGAAATATTCCGCTTCAGCTAAAGCCTCCTCTTTCTTTTTTAAGGCTGTGGAAAAACTAGGTACCCCAGCTTTAATTTAGCGAGTGTAGTTTCAAAGCGGGAGGAGACACGGACACTTCCTGGCTCCGTAGTTCAGCTTCAGAGGTGTATTACGCACAGGTTACGCAAAGCACACAACAAGCAGAGAATAGTTCTGTGCGTGTATGGATGGTCTTTCACGCTACGGCGGCGCCGTTTGCCGTGTCCACGGAGGATGCGAACTCCTGTTCAGTTCATAGCAAACAACAGGAAGTGCGCTGCGGTCACGCACCTATCCTTTTTTAAATTGAATTCCCAGAGACTTGCTCTGTCGCCATCTCACACACGCATGTGTCCGTGGCATTCTGAGTGTTATTATTGAATGTATGGGCGTTAAAAGCGTTAATTTTTTTAACACAATTTATGAAAACAATTTATTAACATATGTCACATGGCCAAATAAACTTAATCTTGTGACATTTAAAAATGCACAAACTATGTTTGAAGCTAGTGATATGGGGGAGGAGGAGGTGGGTTGCTGCACGATATATGAAAGCAGGGCAGTGCTCACTGCTCCCAGGTGAAAATTGTCAGCGCAGAGCTGCCAGCTGAGTCTGATGGACTGATTGCAGGATCAGCTCTTAACTTTCACAACCAAATCCTCATACTTTCTGCACCAGGACAAACTTCATAGACAGAAGGTGGGGTTTGTTTTGAGGGATCCACGATATGCAATATTGAGCTTTTCTATAGAGGATTTATAGGAGAAAGCCATCAACACAGCAACAGCACAATACAGACCGTCATTATGGAAACGCTTCGTGGATGACAATTTTGGAGGTTATAAACAGGACACATACAGGAGCTAACAGATCATCTCAACGCTATAGACACAACCCGTCACAGACACTTCACATAAGAGGAGGAGAAGGAGAGCCGCAGACCGTTTCTGGACCTCAACATACCGCACCAACAGGACGGCAGCATAAAGACTACAGAATAGGAAACCTTATTTCCTATTCCAATAATGTACAGAACATTATTGGAACGGCTCAAAACATCACAGACCAAGAAGACAGAATAAAATAAGGACACACAATTCACTCAAGTTATCCCAGATGGGCAATACAAAAAGGAATTGGTCGTCAACAATCAAACCATGCGACTACAGAAGACAAAACGACTACAGAAGGACAACAAACACAAATAAACTGGTTCCATAACGTACATATGAGGGGTCACGAAGCAGATACAATGCAATAATCAAACCAAACAAAAAGCTCAGACAAATCCTCATACACCTGAAATACGCGGAAAAAGTGCAATAAAACATACATCAGAGAAACAAGAAGAGCTTTCAACGCCAGAAGAAAAAAAAATTGAAATATTGCGAAAAAGAAAAGGCAGCGCAACTAACGAGATCAACTAAGGAAAAAGTAACATATGAAAACCTCAAATCATCAATATCTGACCATTGCAATAGAGAAAATCACATAATGGACTGGGACAATGCAAAAATAGTAGGGACAGTAGACTTGTCCTGGTCCCTGGTCTTGCATGGTTTTCCACCAGTGAAGAATGCTGGGGACAGTACCATAGCAACTCACGTGGTTAGCATTTGGTCTTTGGCATTAGCCTTTAAACAAACAGTTTTTGCTTTATTTCAAGTTATATTCACCAGTTTTAGCACTAAGTAAAGGTGAAAAACATTATAATGACTTTTTTGATTGATCTGGTTAAAAAAAACCTTTTTCAGGGTAACTTTCTCCGAATTAATTGGTTTGAATGCGGGAGAAGTCTGGGAGCTGTGGGATTTCTAATAGCTTCATAATAGTTTGAGTACTAGTATTAACGGCTAAATATTTGACAACTGTTTACTTTTATAGTCGACAAGTCACTCTTTTGTACTCCTTTTCTGCTCTGTATAGAAAGCACAGAACATCCACATTTTATATTCAGCCGAAATAAACACATTCAGTCATCAAAGCCCGGGTTTATGATCTTTTTGACTCTGTATCTGTTTTATTTTTCATTTAATTCATTCTGTTATTATTTTGGCCTGGGCTTCCATAGGGCTTTTGGCTGTTGCTGGCCCCTTTTGCATGCATTCGTAAACAAAGCGACAGAGTGGTCAGGCCTACTTGAGATTGCTCCACTTTTTGAGAGCTGCTAAATAACCAGTCTTACCCCTATTTTTCCTGGCGATGAGGTTTAGCTTTGGAAATAGATCACATCAGAGGGGACACTTGGCTGCGGATGATGCGCTGGTTTGTTTTTATACATGCATGATGACTAGCGCAGCTCTCAGCGGGGAGTTAGCGGCTATGGCACAACGCCGGTCAATGTTTTTTTGTTTTTTCCAGCTGGGAAATGGCACGCTGGGCCTCATCCGTTTGCGGTTTGATATAGCGGTGTGTTGCGCTGATGGCTGCACATGTGTTTATTGGAGCAAGAGACAGGAGAGTGAAGTGAACACCGCGACATACTGAGACTGGGATTACTCCTGTCTATGATTTAACATACCAATGTGACGGCTGCTGGAAGCATGTGGAATGTGAAGCATTTAGGGAAAAAATATCTGGGTTGTTTATGTTAAATATTGTATATGTAAACACACAGTATGTGGGAAACAGAGGCATGTGCATTTGGAAACCTTTAATTAGACGCTTTCACTCTGAGTTGGTCTGAGTAGAACATTTTAAACAACATGCTTTTAGCACCTTTGGCCCTGATCAAAATATTCTGGTTTTATATTATACATATATATATTAGGATCCACAAATGTCACCATTTGCCTCATTGCACGCTTACAATAATATATTTTAGTCTATTATTATTATTATTGTATAATTATAATACCGATCTTGGCTATAACTCATATATCTAATAAGAAGGCAAAAACAACAACATATTGACTGGAAACTCCCTGCAAGCTCCCTGCTCTCAGTCCTCCCACTGCTGCTGCGCCGCAACAGCAATCGGTCAGTCACACTTAGCTGGTGGCTCTGCTCTGCCAATTGTCACCTGGCAGCATTTAAGCACTACCCTGCTTAGTCATCGTGCAGCAACTCTCCTCCTCCCTATCACCGCCAGATCTTAGCTACCACCACCAGGGTCTCGGACCAAGGGGATTTTCATTTCCCCTTGTGCGTTCGACAGTGCTCTGCCAGGGTCTAAGTTCAAAATCAACAGATGACACCCAGTAATAACAATACTGATAAAAACGTTTGTCTCTGGAGTCCTGCCAGATTGAACATGTATATACAAGACATGTGCAAAAAAACAGTAGATGCCTTCTGCGAGTGAATTGTGAACAGAGTGAGACCAGTCTATTCTCACCCCTGCTGCTTCCTTATTAAAGGGTATACACTTGAATCCTTGAGATGAAGCCTCATGCCATTGGCCCGACTATCCTCCAGAAAACTGTGGTGGTGGTTAAGCCAAGGAGAGGAACTGCATTAAATATTGTTTGCAAAATACTTCACATAATGCAAACTCCTGCACAAGGTCAAAATCATGCATTCCTTTAAGAATAAAATACAATTGAAGTTGGAGGCATCACCTTTAATCTAAAGGTCCAAAATGTGAATTAATTTTTGATCAGTTGGAGTGAATGTTGAATCTCATAATCATCAGTGTTTTCACTTTTGGTTGTAGGAAACACATTTTGTAGCTGCAGCTGCCCTCTGGGGCTGACTGATAGAATCTGCAGTGGTCACTTCTCTCACTGTGGCTCACACCGTCACAAGTGTCTAAACATGATTTCATTTGAATTAAATTATGGACAAAAGAACACTTCTCTCATTCCCCGCACATATTTATTGTTAGGTTATTTATATTAATCATCAGACTGGTCTGGTATCTCTGCAAGTCTGACACTAACTCCTTTTATTTGGCTTCAATGACCTTTAACTCTCCAAAATATACACTTTAATGAGTGCCGATCCACTTAATGAAGGAGGGAATCCATTGACAATCCAAACCACATACACGTTTTTGCGACTACATTTGATTTTCCCACACAGATACATGCTTTCTTGTTGTGTGTTTTTTTTCTGCATAGAACAACAACATTTCTCTTTCCACACACTGCTGTATAAATGTGTGTGTGTGTGTGCTGCTGGTACTTAGGAGTTATTAGACAGCCCGGGACAGCTTCTTATGATTAATAGTGACGCTCTCCAGGGAGCAGTATCGAGCCCGACTTTGAGAATGTAATGAAATATTAAAGTGTAATCCTAGAAGCACCAAATATCATAAGTCACCAGCCCGGCAGAGTGGACGCTCAGGGTCACAGACGCTTCAGGACCCTGCCACTGACGCCGGTGCCAACAACGGATTAGTTTTTATCATTTTTTAATATCGCCAGCGCGGCTTGTAATGCATTAATTCAGACATGCTTTGAATTTATTGGAAAACCAAGGCTGTGCAATAGGAAAGATAAATAACAGTGATGAGTAACTGAGCACTACATGACCCATAGCAAACAAAAGTCACAGTTAATAAATCAAAAAGTGGTGGACATTCAAGAAAAGATCATCTCGTAAGATATAATGTTGTGTTGTATTGTGTGACAGCTAATACTCAAAATAGAATGTAGAATCATATGAATTTGGACTGCATAATATTGAAAATAAGTGCAATATGTGTCTACAATAACAATATATGTATGTTGTGATACTATCTTTCTAAATGAATTGCATAAACCAAATGTGATATTGTATAGTACTTGCTTCGACCACTTTGTCTTTACACAAGCCACGGCAATTGTGGATGCAATATTATCAAATGATAGTTAAATATCGGATTCAGAGGAGAAGTGAGGATTTGTCCTGGCTGCGGGAGTTCGCCACAAAATGTCCCCATGTTTTTTGTGGATCTTGAGAAGGCGAGTGACCAAGTGTATCCTTTCGGGGGGTTCTCCAGGGGCATGCCCAGGAGGAGGTCCCTTTATGGCCAGAGGTAAAGCTGTGTTGGCATTGGGGGGAGTAAGTTCCAAATGCATGTTGGGCTGTCAAAACTGCCTGCACGAGCCGATAATGTAATAACTTGGGCGTGTCGATTTTGTAATATGTTATTGACCTGATACAGTATGTAACCTCTGTATAACCTTTGTCACCTGACCCACTCGTAAGCTATACAACTACTAATACTTGTACATACAAAACATGAATTTCTCCGGCGACCAAAGTTTCCTTGTCTTTTATGTGTGAGTTAATGGAGGCATGTCTGTACAGAACACGCACCCTGTGACTGTGAGGTTTGTGGTCAGTGCTCCATCACCTCCCCCCCCTCTTCCTCTCTCCCCAGTGTTCCTCTCCGTGCCTTTGATCTCTCTCTCACTGCAGCCGTCAAACCTCACAATATTGGCTTCTATCTGACTCCATCGCTCCACTTCTCCACTCCACACTTGCGCTGGCTTCTCATTCCCTCTACAAATGGATACTGCTCATGTACGGCTGATTATAATACAGCCCTGGAAGAATAATGTGAATATGTGTGTGGAGGATTTCTGGCGCTTGGGCTCTGTGTGCTGATAAAACGAATACAGATACACAGTTTGGCAGTAGCCTGTATTCCATTTAAGTTTGTGTATTTATGGGATTATATTGGTTGTATATATTGTCTGGTATATCAACATCCCCCACCCTTGACCTGTCCTCAAATCCATCATTTTGGTGATCTGGAGACACAACATGCAAACTGACTTTTCACTAGTAGGGGAAACCGGAGCACCCGGAAGAAACCTACTCAGACAGAAGCGAGAGTGCTATCCACTCAGCCACAGTGTCAGTTAATTGCAGCAAAACAAGTTTTAACTAACAAGGAGGGCAGAGCCTGGGTAGTACTGGGAACACCAGGTGCCACAGTGAGGCGGCTGTGGCTGTAAAGTGTCAAACTGTTGTTGTGTCCTTAGGCAGAGACTTGGTCAAGGCCTTTTACAGCACTTTGACCATGTGCTATATAGAAACGTATTATGTAATACAAACTATAGGACGGATTACAATATATTTTCTAATATATTGTAATTAGAAATATTAAGTTAATTTTGTTTTAACTTCATATTTGGATTTCAAATTCATTTAATATTTACTAATGGCCTAGAGTTATAGAGTGGCATATATTTCAGACAGCCAAGTTTTTTTTTTCCCTGCACAGACCCCGGTCCTCTACCTGCAGCAACAAGACCATTGGCCAAGTGCCCGACATGACACGACAGCTCCACAAGTGAAGACTGACAAGTGCTGCTCTGCCCTGTCCCACCGCACTGCAAAACCACACACCAGTAGTTGACTTTTTGGTTTTTCATCACTCAATCATATCTAAGGAGAAGAAAAAGATCAGGTTGTTGTAAAACATGTTACTCAAGATAGAGAACTGATTATCAAAGGTTTATGATAGTGGTCGTGGTCCAAGCAAAAATGTGAAAAGGTGTTATTTTTATTTTATTGGTTTTTATTTGGTTAATTTCTGCAGAAGCACCATAATTAGCCACGTAGGCTATTTTTCATCTGCAGTCCCTGGAAAGATGTAGATAGCCCCCGCCAAGATAATAACATTAAAAAGTCACACAATGATAAAACACAGAACATTAATACCTGCCTGAATATACAGTATAATCGTAATTCCATTTGAAGATGGAAACAAATAAACAAAAATGTGAATAATGGTTTATTTGGTTAGGACAGTGCAAGTTAATGGACACACCTCTCCGGATTATAGCCGTGGGCATCCATTGTCCTCACAAACACACACTCATTCACCCTGAACTATTGTAAATGTTTTTGTGGTATGGGAGACAGGAGAACCCGGAGTAACCCCACAGAGAACATGCAAACTCCACACAAAAAGGCCCAGTCTGGAGGTGGAATCAAACCCATAGGACCTTCTTCCCACCCACAGTAGAACACTAAAAAAGTATTAAACAAAGTCATAAGGAGCGATTTAAGAAAGACAACAGGTAGAATACAAGCGTAACATTCAAATATTAGTGTGAAATGGAGGTGATGCAGAATGAGAGCCGTAAGATACGTGGAGGGCAGCAGCAGTGGCCAGAAGAGAATGCTGAATGCACGGTTCCGGGTGACTTTGGCCTGAATAACCTCAAAGTCTCTGGCCGCTGTAATATGATGCTTAAGTAAGTGCATGAAGTTCATCTCAAACTAAAGTTCATGGCTGAGGAGACGGAGTTTCATTGGACCAGTTTATGTGGATGTGCTGGAGGAAGTTAACCTACTAAGATTAGATTTGGAACAGTTTTGCATATTTGATGTTCTTTGCTGGACTCAAATTGTTTTTCTTTTGAGAGATCGAGAAGTGATATAGGCCTGTACTCATAGTTTGTCTGATGAGTACAAACTATTTCAATTCTTCCTGACCTGGGTTGCTTCACAGGCCACTCCGTATGGTTGGAGTGGACTGATCGAGTGTTTGCCGAATGAGGAAGAAGCCTATTTGAACATAAGCTAGCTGGTGCCAATTTTCATATATACAGTAGACATTTTTTCCGATGGTGTTAGCTACACCCTGTAACAGACTTGTTGCTGAGGTGGTTACTAAGGGAAGTTGGAGTTTCTCCTGTAAGATGTCAATTTATATAGCACATTTTATAAAACAAGATTCCAAAGTGTTGCAGAAATAAAAGTAACACATTCAAATATACAGGTTTAAACACCATACAAATAAAAACACCATAATCATAGAAATAATTCTAATAGATACCAAAACAGTGAGTGTGAGGCAAATTACTGTGCTAGAGTGATTTGGAGCAAAGCTTCATCAATGAGCACTTCCCTATTGGGATTCATTGAGCTCGGGGGTTAGCATGTCCATATATATGCACTCTATGGTTGCAATGAAACTTTTTTTCTTTGTATCAATCAATCAAACCCTACCCACTTACTGATAATCATTATCATTTTAAAGAAAAGTTGGAGACCAAACCGTCTTTTCTGATCTAGAAACAAAACCATCAGCTCAAAGGTGATGTCATATGTTGCTTGTCACATCTAGAATCAGATGTGTTTTCACTAATCATCACAAACATTAAATTATTCTGGCAACAGTTTGGGCCGACGTAGTGTATCAATCAGATGAAAATAACTATATTCTTAGGTTTCAGAACAATGGGAAATGAGTAATAAGCAATTATGAACAACATATATCTTTGGAATGGAAAAAGATTCTCAAAATCTGAAAGGAATCAAAAGGCTGAAATGATTACATTGGTAGTAGTCTTAATATTCATAACAGTCTTGCTATAGTGTCCACATATTTCTACAACCCTATCATTTTACATTCAGGGCAGATACACAATATGTGTCTCTAAAAACTTAGCATTCTCGCTGCTCTGGTTTTCATTTCCTTAGCATTAGTTTTCTCCGAGTCTGTGCGGTTTTCACACAGTTGAGATAAGAACACCTTTTGCAATCTGGTGTCCCGCTAACGCAGACGTTACGATACTGAGAGCAGGTGTCTCGATGGCCCGCTGAGCTGCATACATCACGCTCGGACAGAAGAAAGAAAACGATGGAAAAGATAGGACAAACATATGGAATGGGATTTTGCATTTGTTGTAAATCCAGCCACATGTTATATATTGTTGTATTTATTTATTATTTATGTTTAGTCAACAATGAGTACATTTACTAAGCATAAGCTAGAAATTCGGCATTGTTACAAAACCCATCTCTTAGGCCCTGTCCACACGAAGTCAAGCTCAGGCCTAAACGCAAAAATACTTTATCAATCCAGTGTATCGTCCATACGAGGCCGGCGTTTTGGGGGGGTGTAAACGAACATTTTTGAAACCAGGTCCCAGAGTGGAAAGATTTCAAAACTCCGTATATGCCGCTCCGTGGTTACTGCCTCTCCGCAATGTATCTGAGACGCTTGCGTCATCGCCCCGCCTCTTGTTAAAGCACGCATGCGCCGCACTCAGAAAATAATGACAACAACAATGTAGCTTGTTGGTTTTGTAATCCAGTGTGACCCGAAGCAACAGTTCAACCTCATCGTCCGTCCATACTAATGTAGTACCAGCTCGCCCACTCGCCATGTTGTCTGTTTACAAAATTCCGCGCATGCCCACGGAAGTTTGGGCTTGATCCCGTCATTGCGTCACAGCGCCACCAACAGGTCTGGCATAGTTTCACAGCGTTTTCAGGCGTATTGACTACATTCATATGGACGCACACATTTACTGAGCTAACTCCGTGTTTACAGAAAAAGTTTCTGAAATTATAAGCGTTTTGTCTTCGTGTGGATATAGCCTTAATCTGGTCCCAGTCTATGTACACGCGCCCACTGATTAGGTGTAGCCTTGTGATGCTTTCAAGGGCGTCTCGTAATTTGGCCCTAGCACTCAAACTTTGTAACAGTAATTATAAATACAATTGTTATCATAAATAATGTAATTGCAGACTTCTTGGAAATATAATTACACAGCATATTTTTTTATTTGAGCATTTCATTTGCACACATGCGCATGCTCAACTGCAGTAGCACAAAACCAAACAAAACAGTTAAAGTGATAGTCTGTATCTCTAAATGAATTACAAATTTTAGGAAATGAAAAAATATAGATAGAGATAAATTGACCTCCTGGCCTTAAATGTTGATAAAAAATAAGTCATTTTATTAATTCTAATATTACGGGCAAGTCCCACCTTCCCTGCTCTTAGCTATAGTTCAGAATCCACGGTGCCGTCGAGGTTAACCAATCGAGTCGTGCCAAGGGCTGTCAATCATCGGCGCTGATGCTCGCAGCTGCACATGCTCAGTTGTTTGTTTTCGCGGAGCCTCCAAATCAAGCCTCTATTAGGCTCTGGAACAACATGAAAACTGAACAAAGAATTCTGAACATCCTTTCTGACAAACTCCAGACAATCACTTTAAAAACATGTGCTGAGGGACTGTAATATGACAAGTGAGTAACTTTTATGCATTCAAATATATATACATTTTCGATATAAGCACTTTTTTCCTTGTGCTCCTAATTGCATCTGCTGGCCGTGTCTCAGTAGTTTCCAGTTTACGTGGTTGATTGCATAGTAGAAATGCTTTCCTCCAGCTATACCTAAAAGACTGGTTTTTCACACGTGTATTGATTTTTAAGTGAACTTGCCGAGTTATTCAGCTTTCACTAGTGCTTTGTAAACATACTTGTTGGCTAATCAGTGGTGATCATTCTTTTGTCATCAGACTTTTTCCTGAGTCCTGACCCAGCACCAGACGTCCATATACACTGACCCAGTATTTGGTCTTTGAATTTTCTCAAAAATATTGACCTGGTTTTCTCTCTTTGTATCTGCTTTGTCAACATAGTCATTACACTTGTGTAGATGTCAGCAAGTTAAATGTAATATCCTTTAGTAAAATAATGTATATTTCTGGGGGGGCACTATACTATTATTTACAGTAAGTATTTTTCAGTAATAGGAGTTTTAAGACATATTTTTTCTTCTTCGCAGTAAGATTAGGGGAATTGTTAAACCAATAATAAGAAGCCTCAAGGATTTGAATTCATTTAAACCAATCAGGAGGCTGCAAGGGTGAGCATGAGCGGATCCAACCCGTGCTTATCTTCAAAAAGCTCTCTCTTCACAGTTTGAAAAGTAAAGTCGTTTTAATTAATGAGCTTATCCTTCATAATTTTGTCATCAGAGCCTGGCATAGCACCAGGCGTCCAATGACAGTCCCCCACAGTATAGGATCTGCTGTGTCTTTGTAAATTGAAAATAAGTTTGAATGTTGTACTAAAACCCCTTGATCTGGTTCCTCACCATTCATCCCTTTTGTCCATCTTGGTTTAGCCCTGGGGTCTGCAACCTTTGTTATCAAAAGAACCATTTGGCGCCCTTTTTCCGCCAAAGGACAATTTTCTGGAGCCTCAATATATATAACACAAGCTATAAACGTTTAAAGTTGTAGTTATTTTACCATTCATAGACACAAATACCATCCATCCATCCATTTTCTACCCTTTAATCCATTTATGGGTTGGGGGTGTGGCTAGAGATGCCACCCATTACACATAGCACCAGCCCCTCACTGATCCTCCTGCAGGCGGTGAGTCCACAGGAGGAAAGACACAAATACATAAATAAAGAAATACTTTTTGTTGAGGCCAAACCAGCCATAGCAAAGAGCTGAAAGGGCCGCATTTTGCCGACCCCTGGTTAAGCATTTTTCAAAGCAAAAATACCCTGGCAAGTTTCCGCTTCAGTTTGTAAGTTTAGTTTGTGTATAGATTTCACCATCTATCAAAACTATGACGTAATATACAAAGAAAGAACCGAGGAGCTAAAGTGGATCAGACCCTTTCCACTCCTGGACCTTGGCCGTTTGATTTACTGACACAGCAGCGATCAAGTCATCATTCCAGTCATCAAGTAGTTCATTTTGATCCTTGACATATTATTACACACTTCAAGGTTTTACAAAATGTCCTCCACTGAAGTCATCCCACATTATTTAATGATTGTCACAACCTCTTACCTCGGATTAAACAAGAGCTTTACAAATGAATGCTGCCGATACATGTGTGCGTTTCATTTTCTCTGATGTTTTAATCCCAGAGGGTGTCGATCCTTTGTTTTTGTGTTGTCTCATTTGTGTAAATGATGTCCCAGCACTGGCATGTCAGTGGATTTGGTGAGAATGTTTTGCGTCTGGGATGTTATTGCATTGATACAAAGAGCTTAGAAACACAACATGATAAGTGTTGTGTTCTGTCTGGATTGTCAAAAAGGAAAACCAACCGAATGTGGGATACAGCCGGCTCTATGTGGATCTTGGAGACTTAGACTCTATTTTCTGTTTTCATATGACAATATTGAGACTTCTAAACCTTTGGATGCGAAATGTTTTAAAACTCATCAGTTAAATTCATCATTCAATTAACCAATAACAGAAAAACATATACTGAATTTGTTTGGGAGGTTATCTTGGTCCATAGGATCTTTTTTGGAAACTCATTAATAGGGCTGAAACAACTAATCAATTAATCGACGACTAATCGATTATTGAAATAGTCGACAACTATTTTAGTAATCGATTAATCGTTTTCTGGTTCACACGGACTCAAACAGAGCAAAAATGACATGAAAATGTAGTATTTTTGATTAAAACCAACTTTGTTTTTATAATTTCATGAATATGTCTCATCCAATCAGAGCAGAATTAGCACAAAGAGCCTGTTACAAACATTTACTTTAAGTTTACGCCATCAATACGTCCTCGAGTGTTGCCACTTTAGCTTTTTGCGATGAAAAAATAAAAAAATTCTACACAATTCACAGCCAAGCGATTACTCAATTAATTGTAAAAATAATCAATAGATTAATCGATTACAAAATAATCGTTAGTTACAGCTCTACTCATTAATAAAGCTGGAGTACTTAACATTCCCCTTTATTTATTTTTTCAACAGAAAAAGGTCTTATTTATCTTTTTTGTAAACATTTGCACAGTCACGCTCTCAGCCCAAAGCGTCACTTAGGGCTGGGCGATAAAACGATAACGATACATATCATGATAGACACGTGTTCGATATGAAGAGAAAACAAGGTCGATAGAATGTTCAATAGTTCAACTTCACTCCTTTGGAAAAAACAGGAAGAAAACACAGGAAGTAAAGCAGAGTCAGTAGCGCGTGGCATTCTGGGAGATGTACGCAAAGGCTTCTTGACCTATCACAGCCGCGCATGAACCGCAAAACATTCTCGGAAATGCAAAAACAACAACCGCACCATGCGTAGCGTCTACGGATCTAAAGATTGTTTTTTGATGTCGTGTCAATGGTTATGCACGTGCGTGCGTGGAATAGCATGTGCGGTGTGGCAGAGGCAGTGGACACGGAGACCCAATGGATTCGGCGAAAGCAAGAGATGAACTTTTTCCGGAGCCGTCATGGGGACACAAGGCATTCGAAAACAGCCAAAACAGGAACTAAACCAGGACTAACAATGGGGGACACTGTGCTTGTGAACATATTCCTCGAGCCTCATTCCCCCTTGACTATAAACAAGGGCCGCTAACGTGTGTTAGCCGACACGACAAATGTATTTATTGTCTTTATTTATGTATGTATATATATCGTCATCGACCGATATGAATAAATTTTATTGTGATATAGTTTTCAGCCATATCGCCCAGCCCTTGGGTCACTTTTTGACTATGTGACAAAAGGCATACAAGTGTAAACTAGTGATGAAAATTGGATTTATGTAGTGGTTTGAAAGTTGGGCTCCCTCTGATTTAACAGTTTTATAAACATTCATAATTGCGTATTGCCAAAAGTGCTCTCTTTTTTTTTATGGACTTATTCCAGACTATATTTAAATACTGTTATTATGAGGTGCCAATCTGAAATCACTTAACACTTTCCGACAGCTAAACTGCCAAATGGTATTCAAGTCAACAATATATCCTAATTACTGTTAAGCCTCATTACATGATTGGTCCAAGATTGATCCCTCCTGAAGGTTGGAGGCCTTGGCTTAAAACTCAGACTGATGAATATTTTTGCCCAGATCGCCCAGCCCTATGCAGTACAGCCATAAGTTTTGAAAAAAATATTTTATTTTATTTTACTGTAACTTTGTAAATTTAAGTTATTATTTAGGTTGGTTTTGGACGCAGAAAGGTATTAAATCAAGAGCTGTGACTTTGCCCAGTATGGCCCCACGCTGGAGCCATGAGTGAAGGACGGATGAAGCGTGAGATTGACCAGGTCGGTGCAGCGTGTGCAGCGTGTGCAGTGTTGCGGTCGCCATATTGGACTGTTGTCCAAGAGTGAGTTGAATGGGAAAGCTCTCGATTTACCAGTTAATCTGCATTCCCACCCTCACCTATGGTCACCTCTGAAAGAATGAGCTTGCAGGGAAAAGTAGTTGAAATAGTTGAGTTTTCTCTCCTAAGTGGCTGGGCGCTCCCTTGGCTCAGTCACACGGGAGGAGCTGCTTCTCAACATGGAGAAAGAAACCCAGGGACTGGTTTCTCTGCTGGCCTGGGAAGGCCTCAGGATCCCCCTGGATTAGCTGGAGGAAGTGTGTGTGGATAGGTCTGTCTGGGCGTATCTCCTCAGACTGCTCTGCGACCCGGGAAAGGATACAGCGGAAAAAGTTTTGAATGATATGTTTTTTCTTTTTGATTATTTCTATTTCTTCTTCTTCTTCATTATTTTATTTTATGTCATTGTCTTCTTGTCTTTGTGTTATGTTGGTTCTGTTTTGGGGTTGTAATTGTTGAATGTTGTGTTCATTTTGTGTTCTTATTGAATGTTTCTCTGTTTTGTTGTCTTTAATAAAAAAAGGAATTTAAAAAGATATATGTAGAATCATATTTCTGTACATTTATATCGTCTATAATCCATGTCTCATACAGATACCTCAGTGGAGCATGAAGACCTTTCGGCACTGTGGTGATTTGTGTTTTACTTGGAATAGATTTTAATCAGCGATAACAACTATTCCTGGTTGCTATAGCGCAGTTATCGCCCCCCTCCCATTTCCATTTAGCACATGTGATGCAGCTCAGATAACACGACCGGGCCAAACGCTCCCATTAATGATTTCATTCTCTTTCTCCATAAAAAGATCAACTCTGATGCACTTTACTGTTGCGCTACTGCAGCTGCCAAACACATTTAGACGAAATTGGATGCTCAGATCAAATGTGTATATACTTTTACAATGTGAAAGGCATAATCTCACAATTCACAATTTGTCTAGACCTTTGTGAACCAATCAAAATTGCATTGCCGTTTGTGTTAAATCTGCTAAATTCAAACTTTTTGTTGATTCTTTCATTTTCTCTGGTCAGGGTGGAAACTTATAAACAAAATTACACATATATATTTAACAGATATTTATTTTTTCTATTTCACCTCCATACAGGTGTAAAGTTTCTGTGTAAAGTTTGCAAATTCTCCCCATCTGTGAAGGTTTCCTCCGGGTGCCGCGGTTTCCCCTGCCACTAAAAGCATGTGCAATAGGTCTGAATGTGATGAGCGAGTGAAGGACCATGATGGTTTTGGTGTGTGTTTCTGTCATCACCATGAGAGAATTTCAAAAATTACTCCAAAACATTGTAAATCTCTTCGTGTTACCCCGGTCCATGAAATGTGCTGCATAAATAAAGATCACTTGGTTAATTCTGGCTCTATCTGTTCAATACTCGAAACATATTCTTAGCTTGCCCTTTTTCTCTTCAAATCATGTCCCAGTTCAGTTTATTTTGGCCCCATCCAGGCTCATATAAAGAACATCTGGTTAAATTCTACATATACTGATTTTACAATATACCAATTTCTATACTGGGAAACCACAAAAACATGGGATATGGAGAAATGAGCTGAAAATGTGGTATTTATGTAGAATTTCATCAGTTTAATAAACAAATGTATTAACAGCTGCATAAAGTGGCACACGGTGGCTGAGTGGATTGCACTCTCGTCTCTCAGCAAGAAGGTTCTGGGTTCAAATCCCGGTCGGAACAGGGATTTTATGAGTGGAGTTTGCATGCTCTCCCCATGCCTGCGTAGCTTCAACATCTGGAGATGGGTCCCCGGGCGCTGTACTACGGCGACCACTGCTCCTGACGTAAGCCTTAGCGGCATCAGGATGGGTCAAATGCAGAGGATTGAATTGCCCTACGGGGATTAATAAAGTGCATCTTTATCGTTAAAATAGATTTCAAGCTTGGATAGTTGTAGACTTTTAAACATTTTGAGAGCTTTTGTCACTTACGCATGTCTTAACACTTCCCTCTAAGGAACCTTTTTAGCTGAGGGAAAAAAGTCTCATATTTCTAAAAGTATTGTGCCTTTACATATTTTTTTGCAAGATAAACTGTATCATAAGTCTGTGGATGTATTTTTATCATTCTGTGAACGGTGAGTGAGCACGCGTTTTGACGTCTCTGCTCTGTTTACCCTTTTTAAGCCTTTTAAAGCCTTTTAAACACGTTTTTACGGTGTATTAGTGTCTTTTGTACACTCTAGTGTTTTATTATCTTAAATGCAATGGTTCCAGAGCATCACGTCTTTTAACACAAAGACCCAATCGAAACACGCTAGCTCGGAGGCTACCACGAGCGCACCACAGACATGGAAAGTGACACTGCAATGACCACGAACGACATAAGTCGCCTCACATTGGAGCTTCGTGAGAGGGACCGTGCCACTATTGCAGACCTCCGTAAAGAAGTCCTTCGCCTCACTGCAGAGCTGCAGGATAAACAGTCACTCGTGTCCAAACTTTTTGATGTCGCTGGCGGGCAGCACTCACGGCTTATGTCACTGAGCGCTGCATACTGTGACACTGTCGTGTGGGAGAGATCTGTCAGCTCTGGGCCCTCTTGTTCTACACCTAAGTGCCCGGTTCGGAATAAAGAGCCTGCGGACTGCGAGGAGCCATCCAGCGCCGTGGCCCATGTGCTGAGCCTTTCAAACCGCTATGCAGCCCTCTCCGCTGACATTCCAGCCCCCTCAGCAGAACCCCTGGACTCTGCAGCAAACTCTACTGCTGTCCGTGGATCCAGGTCCACTGCGAGAAAGACACTCTTAAAGGAAGCTGTCCTCAGACGAAAGAGTGATCATTCCCCTTCTCTGACCCCAGTGCATCACCACCACTTACCTTCACCGGGTCAGCAGCAGCGACCCGAGCCTGCTCCTCTCGCTGCTCCAGCGTCTCCGTGCACACAGCGTGGGTTGCCCGGAGCTGGGAATCAACACCCCCGCTCCCCTCCATGTGTTCAGCAGCGCCCTGGTTCGGACCCATCCCTGGATGAGCACGCTGGTTCTGGCCATGGACACCGAGCGCCCTCTCCGCGGCTACGTCCACTCTTCGCCCCGACTACTTTGATTGTTGGAGATTCCATCGTGAGGCACGTCCGCTTTTTTAACGCGGTCACTCACTGCATTACTGGAGCTACTGTCCCAGATCTGCTCATCCGTCTCCCTCCTCTGCTTCAGTCCCTGCCTGATACCATTTCAAAGGTAATCGTGCATGTGGGGATCAACGACATGAAGCTGCAGCAGTCCGAGGTCACAAAGAAGCATTTTATGGATCTATTCCGCCTCCTCCAGTCCTCTGGGTTGTGTGTTTTTATCTCTGGTCCAGTCCCGACTGTAAACCGGGGAGACTGCTTGTACAGTCGCGTTGTGGCGCTGAATATGTGGCTCCAGTCTACATGCAGCACTTTTAACTTTGTTTTTGTGAACAACTTTGGCCTGTTCTGGAAGCGTCACGTGGCCTATCGTCCAGACGGTCTGCACCCGAACAGATACGGCACCAGTTTATTGATGGACTTTTTACGCCATGTTGTTCAGTGCTCCCCGAGGGGGGCGTGACTGTTTACATCCGAGGCCCCTCGGCCCCCACTACCACCTTCCTCCTCCACTCCAGCACCGGGTGAGTACTGTGGTGCAAACACTGACCCCTGTCCGTCTGGCAGTGTAATACCAGTCCTGCCACTGAACTGTGCTTACTCGGTCATGCATCTGGAACTTAACAAAGTAAAACAGAGTTCACTTTTTAAACCAATAGAGACTGTGTGTGTTCCTCGCACCGGCTCAGAAATGTGTTTTAATTTGAATAAACACAAATATAACAGAAGGACAGCAGTTAGACGGTCCAACTCAGGAAATCTAATTCCAATTCGTTGTAGTCAATCAACTAAACCCACTGACACTGATATTATTTTTAACCTTGCTCTGCTTAATGTCAGATCACTATGCAATAAATCCTTTTTAATTAATAATTTTATCTGTTCTTATGATCTTGACTTTATGTTTATGACTGAAACTTGGCTTGACCATAATACAGAAAATGCAGTCTTAATAGAAACAACACCACCAAATTTCAAATTTGAATCAGAAATTCGAGAAAATAAAAGAGGAGGAGGCACAGCAGCAGTTTTTAAAGATTGTATTGTCTCCCATAGAGTACCTCTTGGGAAATTTTCCTCATTTGAGTATGTCTCTTTTAAAATAGAACAAAAACAATCTTCTATTCTTATTATTGTTGTGTACAAGCCGCCACAGTCATGTCATAGTTTCACTGATCATTTCACCGAGTTGCTTTCAGTTGTGTGCACAGACTTTGATAGTTTAGTCGTCATAGGTGATTTTAATATACATGTAGATAACGATGATGATAGATACGCGAAAGAGCTGAGCTCTGTGCTGGAGACCTTTGGTCTCACTCAGCATGTGAGTGGCCCCACCCATAGCAGAGGACACACTCTCGATCTGCTAATTACTAAAGGGGTTAATATCTCAAATGTAAATGTGGCCAATGTTGCTCTGTCAGATCATTTCTGTGTATTTTTTGATATGTGTCTCAATAGTAAAGCACGAGCTGAATCCTCAATTGTTAGAAGAAGAAGACACATAAACAAAAATACAGGTGAACTTTTCATGGGGATGATAAACTTTGATAACACGTTGTGTTCTACTGTGGATGAATTACTTAACTCTGTCACCTCTAGTGTTTTGGATGTTCTGGACACGATTGCTCCTGTAAAGGTCAAAATTGTTACAAATAAGCAAAAGGCGCCATGGACAAAAGCGGACTCTGTCAGGGCACAGAAGAGAGAGTGCCGGAGAGCCGAGCGGAAGTGGCGAAAGTCAAATCTCCAAGTTGACCATGAGATCTTCAAAGATGCATTGTGCAAGTTCAACAGTGTGCTACGTAGAACGAGGGAAACTTATTTTTCCGAAACAATTGAAGGTTGCAGTAACAATCTACGCGTTCTGTTCTCAACAGTAAATAAATTGACAAATCCCCCTGTTAAGATGCCATCAGAGCTTACCTCCAAAACCAAATGTAATGAGTTTGCAGAGTTTTTTAATGACAAAGTCCAAGGCATCAAAAATGCCATCACCTCCACAGTAGAAATTACAATCCAACAGCCAGTGAAGCTTTTTGGGCTGACACACTTTACACCAGTACAAAATGAAACTGTCCAAATGATAATTACAAGTCTGAGTTCTTCTACATGTAGCCTGGATGTATTACCTCCTAGATTTCTTAAATCTGTTCTGAGCAGTCTTTTACCTTCACTCACGCATATAGTAAATATGTCTCTTGAATCTGGAACATTCCCAATGGCCCTGAAAACGGCAGTCATCAGACCCCTCCTAAAAAAGAGGAGTCTGGATGCCTTGGCACTTAAAAATTATCGGCCCATTTCAAATCTGCCTTTCATGGGTAAAATTCTAGAAAAAGTTGTCTATCAACAACTTACAGAATTTTTAATAATCAATCACTCTTTTGATATGTTCCAGTCTGGTTTTAGACCCCACCACAGCACAGAGACCGCTCTAGTGAAGGTAACAAATGACATCAGACTTAACACTGACGCAGGAAAAGTCTCAGTTCTTATCCTGTTAGATTTAAGTGCTGCTTTCGACACTGTCGATCATGGTATCCTCATTCAGAGACTTGAGGACTGGGTTGGTGTTTCTGGAACAGCCCTAAGCTGGTTTATATTCCTACCTACAGGACAGAAAGTATTTTGTGGAGATCGGAAACTGTATCTCAGACCATCTGGCCCTAACCTGCGGAGTGCCACAGGGATCAATCCTGGGGCCTCTCCTGTTTAATATTTACATGCTGCCTCTGGGTAGGTTAATACACAGTAATAACGTGTCCTATCACAATTATGCTGACGATACTCAGGTCTATGTGTCCCTGACAGCAGGAGAACATGGACCAGTGGACTCGCTCCTTCACTGTATCCAACAAATCAGTGATTGGATGCAAAATAACTTTCTCCAGCTAAACACAGAAAAAACTGAAATTATTGTTTTCGGACCTCAAAAACAAAGAGAGAGCGTTATCTGCCACCTCCAGTCTCTCTCCCTAAAACCCTCAACTCAGGTCAGAAATCTAGGAGTAATAATGGACTCAGACTTAAATTTCAATAGTCACATATCATCTGTGACATCATCAGCTTACTTCCACCTAAGAAACATTGCTAAAATTAAAAACATTGTGTCTAAAGCAGACTTGGAGATTCTTATCCACGCATTTGTCTCCAGTCGATTGGACTACTGCAATGGCTTGTTCACAGGTCTCTCTAAACAAGCGGTAAAACAGCTGCAGTACATCCAAAATGCTGCAGCTCGAGTCCTGACTAGAACCAGGAAGTACGACCACATTAGTCCGGTCCTCAGGTCTCTGCACTGGCTTCCTGTGGCTCAGAGAATAGATTTTAAAGTAGCTTTACTTGTGTACAAGTCTCTCCATGGCCTCGCACCAGGGTACATCCGCGACATGTTGGTGCCATATGAACCAACTCGGGCTCTGAGGAGCACAGGGACTGGACTTCTGTTAGTGCCAAGAGTCGGAACTAGACATGGGGAGGCTGCGTTTCAGATTCATGCAGCTAGAGTCTGGAACCGTCTTCCCGAGAGTGTGAGACAGGCGTCTACTCTAGCAGTTTTTAAAACTGAACTGAAAACCGTTCTTTTTAGCTGTGCATACAAGTGAATGATTTTATATTTGTTTTTATCTTTAATCTTTTTAATGCGCTATGATTATTTATGATTATTTATGATTGTAATCCCTTGTGTGATTTTAATGTTTTACGGTTTTTAACTACTTGTGTGATTTTATATATCTTGTGCTCTTAATCTGTCTTTTTATGTTTACTTAAATTCTAATGTTTGATGATTTATGCATGATGTTATATGGGTTGTGAGGCGCTTTGCGTTGCCTTGTGTAGGAAAGGCGCTCTATAAATAAACGTTGATTGATTGATTGATTCTATTGATCAAAATTGCTGTGACTTCTGGTGCTGATGGTTTGGCTGATGGCTTTGTAGTCTGGCTCGATGTGTGATGAGGTTAGCTTCATGCGGCGTTCAGACTTTAATCTGTTAAATATTGAAGATTGAAGGGTTGCTCTTGATGTTTTTTAGACGTGCACACATGCATACAGAGCCATTAATGGTCAGTACGACAAAACTCAGCAGAAGAATCCCAAGAAGACCAGCATGGCCTTTCGGTCCAAATCACAGAGTCCTAAATAAACTTCTCGACTCGCCTCAGCTCTACTCTGCCCCCATTGGAAGCATTCCAACTGGCCATGTTTCACACGATACCAGGTACTTTTTAAATCACTGCTTAGCCCTTGTTATAACCGAGCTGGTTTTAAAGGACATATCATGAAAAATCCACTTTTTGTGCCTTAAATGCCTTATGTTGTGTAGTTGGAGCCTCTAGAAGTGCAAAAAAGTTTAAATCAGTCTCTTCATGGGTTGCAGAGAACACTTCATATTCTGTTTAGGTAAGATATTTCAACCCGTTCTGATTTTGCCATTCTCTATTACGTGTTTAGAATTATTACGTCACAGTATTTGCAGCGAGACTGCTATATAAGGGCATGGGCGTCTAACAAAACACTTTGGCCCAGCCCTCCTCTACTGTGCATCACTTCGAATTTGTAGTCCAAGCTCAAGGATGCCAGCGCACAGGGCTGGACTGGCCATCGGGCGTACCGGGCAATGCCCAAAGGGCCGATGCCCATATTTGGGCCGGTCTGTCTGCCTCATACAAAACACATGTTTATGAGAAGTGTGAATCCGTTGAGAATTTTTTGAGCGGGGCGCGCGTATCCGCAGGGCACCTGCTGTATGTACTCGAACGGGATTCCGCCACCACAGCGGCCGCAGTGTTCAGGGGCATCTGAGGCCGCTTTGTAATGAGCAGCTTCCGCGTCCAGCGGCTGCGAGAGGCTGTGAGCGTCCAGCCGCTCGCAGCCGCTCCACCGTGTTGTGGCTGAGCGCGCAGCCTCAACGTGGCCATGTACCCAACCCCATAAACGCGCACAGGACCATGCGTGTCTTTGAGTAATCTGTGCACCCAATAAATACACTACTGCAGGAAACAGTCCGCGTCTCCCCTCTCCTCTCGAAGCGCGATTAAACGCCCTAAATAAAGCTCTGATACCTACATTTTGCATTGAATAAAAAGTTCATGTTTGAGCCCAAAAGTAATATGTTGTGAACAAATTAAACAGATTTAGAGCCAGCAAATGGTTGACAATATGCATTTCAGTCTTTTTTGACCAATTCTCATCCCTGTAACAAACAATAGTGTTGTCTGTGTCCACCTCCCTCACTCTGAGACATGTTTATTCTCTCTTGTAATGTAGACTATTGCATTTTATTTTATTGTTGAAACTGCACATATCCTGATCCTCTACAGCAGTGTCTCCCAAAGTGGGGTCCGCGGCCCCCTGGTGGGCCGCGAGGGTACTGCAGGGGGGCCGCGGGAGGTCATACAAAAAATAAAAAAATAATATAATTATTGAATGTTAAATTTATAATGTTTTGTTTGTAATATTAAAATATTTGTGTTCATTATTTGACTTGAATAATCCACTGTAATCATTTTTGTATTACAATGTTTGTAGCAGAGGCTATTTCCCCAAAATAAAATAACCAGAAGAGCCTATTCTTAATGTTGTCTTCTTGGTTATTATTTAGGGGGGCCACGCAGACCCGTCAGATTTTTAAGGGGGCCTCGGTGTTACTGAGTTTGGGAATGGCTGCTCTACAGTATTTGCTTCCACATACTGTATAAACTAGGAGTCGGCAACCTGCGGCTCCGGAGGCGCATGCGTCTCTTTCCTTCTGTAGAAGGAAAAACGTTCTTAAAGTTTTTAAATGCTGTAAAATTGTGCATAAGTAATATTCAATTTAAACATTTCTGTCAGTGTAGTGCGTCATATCCTGCGACGTAGGCCCGCGCCAGGCGGCCGCTGTTGTAAACAAACCGGCGTGTGAGCATCATAGACTGTGCGCATCCCAAAGCTAAAAAGAGAAGAGTCGATAATAAGACTGGACTAAGAATGAAAATTAACATTTGCTTTCAGTCAATGAGGAAGGCCTGCTTCATGTTTGCGATTTCATGAGAAGTTTCTATGAGATAATTGTATTTGTGCTTAGTAACTACAAAAATGGCCGCTCGGGGTGGAGTTGAACCTGTGTCACCTGGATGGGGGCGTGGTCAAAAGCGCCTCATTTGCATTTAAAGAGACATTACCAAAACAGGTTGCTCTCAGACGCACCTCAGAACAGGTGTAGAAGAAAGGCCCGTGGAGCTACAAATAATGAGACTCAGACCCAGGCATTGCAGTTATGCTTTATATAGGCCACAAATTAATGATTTAGATGTAAAAATCAATTATTTGAAAACACGATATGTCCACTTTAAAGTGGTCTAACTTACAGTGATTGGCCGGAGTGCTACTGGAAGCCATGGTTACCAAGGAATGTCCCCAGATACTGGTTTGTTGTGGGTAGGTCACTGCTATACCGCAGCATATACTTAAGTGCAATGGAAACTAGGGATGTAAATCAGTGACCGTTTAACCGGTGGTTGACCGTCACACCGTTAACTGGTCAAAGCTGTCGGTTAAAAAAAAGAAAAGGGGAAGAGGGGACGTCTCTTAATAACGCTGTTTTAAGCCCTATTTGCACGTTCTGACTAGTGGGTCCGTCTCTAGCTGTGTGCGTCAATTTATTAGTAAACTCCAAGCCGACTTTCATGCCGCACGCGCCGCACTTGCACGCACATGCACGCACATACACACACACAAATTTCCCCCCCATCCATTGATACGTAACCACACACGCATCCTCTCTCCCCTCTGTTACTAGTCCGCCAAAGTTGCACACTGATGCGTGTCAGAACTACATTGGAGCTTATATTTACACACACACACACACACACATACACACATACATACACACACACATACATACACACATACACACATACATACACACACACATACACACATACATACACACACAAATACCGGTCTGTCGCGCTCGTCTTTGTCACGCAGCCCAAAGAATCCTCGCAAATACGCGGCTCCAGTCAAACCACATGGAACATGTTTGTGTCTTGGCATTAGATCAGCTCCACACACATCACTTTTAAACTTTAGCGGAGACCTGCGAGACGCGGCTCGTCACTCGCTGCTCTGGCCATGTGAACGAGCCGTCGTTTGCTTAAAAATGCTTTAACCAGCAGCACAGAAGAATAGGAAGATTAAAAAAGCAGTTGTGTACAAAGGTGCTGAAGCTGTTGCGGGTGTTGGCGCCGCTGTCTCGGCTCTGATCCAGTAGAACGCAGAGCTGCACTGATGAAAAGTACGCGACTCAAAATGACTGTTATTTCAAAGAACGTGAGATATTTTAAACTACGCGGTTAACCGGTTTCAACCGGTTAATGAGGCTTGGTGGTCGGTCATGAAATTTCATAGTTTTTTACATCGCAAATGGAAACGCATCCAGGTAGAGTAGAGTAGAGCAGGGCCGAGTGGGGCAGGTGGAAACACTGTGGTGTGTACATTTTTCTAGTGCTTTCCAGTTGTATTTGTTTGCTTTCGTGCATTTTCCCAGATTTATTTTCAGTAATTTGGATGTAATGTCTCATGCCTTTTCCCTTTTTTCATCTTCTAAACATTTAGGTAGGTGATTAACTCATCCCAAGGTCATTTAACATTGGGAAGTTTTGTTCTTTTTCATGACTCGTTTCGGCTCCAGCAAAACCAAGAAGGAAAGGAAAAAAATGTATGTAGAATATTAGAACAAAGCTTGCATCAAATTTGCTCTTTGAATTAAGGCGTGAATGTTGAAAATATATGCAGCGACAGAAGTGCAATTACATGTCACATATGTAGGAATTCACTACAAGGAGGATGAGCCTTTTTACTTCGTCTCTATAATTGTGTAAGTGTTTTTACAGACTGCCTCAGGTACACATTCAAACAGAACAAAAAAATGATCTACTGTATGGAAAAATTCCCACAACAATTGTGTAGTGCATCGTGACTAAGCGCTATATAAAAAAAGAATACTTACAGTTTTTTTGCCCATATCTTTTTGCTGTTTGAATCTGTCACTGAGTTGGTTTTGCCATTTTTAAACCCACATTTTAAACTGCATTTAAGCTATAACTGCATTTTAACTTAATGTTTAAACTGTAAAATACTTTGTGGCCTTAGTTTGTGAAAGGCACTATAAAAACAAAATTTACTTATTTGCTGTTTAGTCAGCCACCAGCTGTGCAAGTCCACCCACTTAAAAGAATTAAGATGCCTGTTTTTTTTCAACTGTGAAAGACTAAAAAAATCATTAAATCATGTTGTCATTCATAGTGGAGGTATTCTACTGTACAATGAATATTACACACGTCTCTCATCTTATTAAGTGGGAGGACTTTTTTGCCCGTCTCTACTTACTAGATACATCATATTTTGGTGTTTGATCTATAGTGTGAGTGTGTTTGATAGATTCACACAGAGCTTAACCATGTGACTGAGGCTGCATGGCTACTTGAGTCGAGTAGATGTGTAAACAAAAGCTGTCTCTGTTCTATTGACCTGTGGCTGTATTGACAGACTTAAGCGAGTGAATTAAGAGCACAGGTTCAGGTTGACTCTCCTCTCCACTCCTGTGTGTAATGAGCTGTTATTTAAAGTCACTGCATTAGTTTCTGCCTGAACGACATTATCCCAGTTCACCACGAGGAGAGTGTGGATCTTATCTGTCCTCTCTTGGGGTCCAATACTTGAGATTGACAGGTTCTCTCTCAGAAATGTAAATAGGCCCATATCTTTTTGAAAATGTACATCGTATTAGATTTAAATTAGATGAAAGATGTTTTTGCAGAAAAAAAACTCAGGTCGAAGTGGAACGCTTCCTAGACCTCAATTTCAGTCATGGAAGGTCTAAGAAGCATACAATGCTAGCTGTGGTCATACAGTTATCACCACTGTGTATGGAGTGAAAGAATACTGACGTGTGAAGCATCTTTGAGTGTTAATTAAAACCTATGCATTATTTTCATGCATCTTCACCAAAGAGGTGCTCTTTGGTGAAGATGCTTGAGGCCTATTGGATTTTTGTTCTTTTTTACAAATATGAACCACAACAGTTTTGACATTATAACATTTATTCTCCGATTCACTCAACTATGAATTGTGATTTATGAGACATTTTTATGCTATGTGAAATATTAATGCATTAAATATGCTTCAGGCAAAGCCAACCTTGTAGCAAAGACTGATTTTGGACTGGTTCAAAATGCCTGGACTCTTGGCCAAAGTTGCAATACTGTGTTAAAGGCCTCTTCATGAATATTGTATTTAGCTTCAATTATTATAAATTATCAACATACCGTGAGCTGAAAACAGAAACAATTTGCCCACTTATATATTCAATGATGTGTAAAAAAGTTACCCGTACAGATGTCACCAATGGAGTAAATGGTGGTTGAGCTAAACATTTGACCCCTGGTGGTGACTGAAGTACAGGGAGAAGCTGTTTCCTCTCACATTGGAGGAGCTGAGGGCAGACCACACTGATCGCTTGAGTGTGTGCTGCATAAATCCACTGTGGATGCAGACATAAGAAGATAAACTTCATTGATCACACACTGGAGAAATGTACATGTCGCTTTTGGCATACAGAGAATCACTCAGGGGTGTGCAAAAAGACAGGAATTGTGCAAACACGTTGAAAAGGTTCTTTTGTGCAAAATATATTATGTACAATAGAATTAAAAGTGACTCTAGCAGTGTGAGTTTTTCAGTCCGTGTGCAGTAAAATATCCGGAATGACACCAGTAATAATAAAAAACAAAGATAAAAAAGAACACAAATGTAATTAAAAAAGATGATAAAGAATTTAAAAGACATGCACATCTGCTGGGAGACTGAGGCTGTGAACTAATGCCACGATATCCAGGATCTTAAGGCAACATTTGAAAATATCCACGGAGGCTTTATCATCATCGCAGCAACTGGAGACAGGAAAACTAGCAGCATCTCCCATATTTAATAAGATTTGGTGTTATTTTTCCCCCTTCCGTAATGCTTTTATTATTACAAAATTGGCACGGCGGTGAAAGCTATTGATTGTAAAACGGCAACAGGGACTTGGTGTAGGATTTATGTGCTTAAAAACCCCATATTCACACAGATAATACTGGAGCTATCATTTCAGAGGCTCGGGAGGTACTTTACACTTTCATTCTGCACATTAACAAAATGTGGGATTTTAAGCAACATGATGTGAGGCCATCAAACAGCAGCTGGACTGTGGCAAGAGCTCTGGGGTGTACCATCCTGGTAAACACTGGGGGAGTCTTTCACGGTTTTTCCAATGTGGTTTTACTGCAAATGCCAAATACATTCTTGAATCTTCTGTGCACATATCCTGGCTGTCTCATTCTTGGAGACAACTTTCACTTCTATTCAATGCAATTTCATTAGTTTATTGGGGCAGCACGGTGGTCTTGGGTTCAACTGCACCTCCTGACGGAACATTTCTGAGTGGCGTTTTCATGTTCTCCCTGCGTCGGCGTAGGTTTCCTCCAGGTGCTCCGTTTTCCTCCAGGTGCTCCGGTTTCCTTCTGGTGCGCCGGTTTCCCCTAACTCTAACTATACTATATACAATAGCTCATTTCTCTCTGGGGCCAGGACTCCCCTGAAAAAGAGCTTCTGAAATCTCAGTGGGACTTCTCTAATGGCCAATAATAATAATTTTGTAGTTGTAGCAGTGGTCTCGGACAGTGGTTTTTACAGTTGTCAATTATCCAAGTTGTCAATTATCTAAGAAGAGATCAGAGAATCAAACTATTCAAACAAAGGAAATGCAATAACAAACACTTGAGAGTCCTTTGCCCATGGGGTCCAATGTCCATGAATGTTTATACAAATCCATAAATGTCCCGGATCATCACTGTCCTTTGATCCTTCTGCTTATCAGACCCGTGCCAATAAAACGGCCTCACCTGCATGTGTAAAAGCGCAATCACTGTTTGACTCGCGGCCCTCACACCAAGTCATTACCAGGTTTGAGCTGGTGAAGAAAGGCTTGGATCCAGATCTTGCTTGTTGAACGGTGAAATTACATGTTGTGTGCAGCTTCTGGTTCCTCTGGAGGCCTGGAAAGAGGAAGGACGAGTGCAAAGTAAAGAACGTCCACAATAGAACTCCACAATTTGGGCAAATTATTTCAAAACTTTGCGATTCCATTCATGACAAATTTCAAACTTGTATTCTTAAAACTGAATAAAAACGGAACAAATACACAGTTGGAGAAGGGGTTTGACAAAGCCCACCCTTTTGGCTCCGACCCTTTCTCACTCATTCAACAATTAAATCAATCAATCAAAGTATATTCAGAAAGAGCTTTTCATGCAAACAAATGCAACACAAAGCTTTACATTTTGGTTAAAAACAGTCTCGTATGCCCATGACCCGTCAACCGGACCACACAGCAGACCCACTCCAAACTACATATATTATTAAGTACACACATACACACACATACACACACATGCTAATAATATCAATATTCACAGTCTATGATACACACATATACAGATACAATAAAGTAGGTAAAACCATGAAAATAATATATATAGGCAGAACCAGCTGAAGACAACACAACACATTTCCGTTAGAGTTCACAACAGGACATGCATTTTGAAAAAGACGCACAAATTCTCACATAATATTAATCTGTGCTTAAAATAAAGCTTTAGATTCATGTTTTATTGAAAAATCCTAATTGAATGCACTTAAATCATAATAATATCCCCCCATTCAAGGTTTTTGTTTGTTATTTTCATGCACAGTTTATTGCCTCAGTTACTGGCTCAACCACACAAATCAGCTTTGCACCTATTATCTCACTTGGCAAGGGGCAAAATTAACTTGAGACTTGTAGCTGCTGATTCAAACAGTTGTGTTGAGTTTTTTAGAGTGAAAAAATGACGGCCCAACCGCAAAAAGATGTCTGCGAAATGTATTTGTGAGACAATATGCCATAGATGTACTGTATGTTATGTTTATTTAATATTTAATGTAATTTACTTTAGTAGAGATGTTACTTTTTCAGAAGAAATATTTTTAATTTTTGTTGACCCTTAAACCTTACAATAAGCCTATTTGGTATTTATTTTTTAGAAGAACAATATTGGTTAAGTTAGAAACATATGAATAAACATTTTGGATTTAAAACGGCTCAGCATGTTCTACTGGTGGAGAGTGTTGGTTTTTAAATTCTGTTATTACAACCACATCAATGGAATTTCAGAGATTGTCAAAACTAATAGGGTAATAGAAAACCGGGTTTGAGACAGAAGTGGTAAAATCGGCGTGTTTGTACTCAGTAGTTGGTCTGTCACTGAACATTTTAACATGAAACCAGACTGTTCAGAGGACTAAGTGAAATCGATATTGTTTAGTCATGAGATGTGGCTTCCAGCAGAACTCTAGCCAATCACTGGAGATCGAGTTTAATTGTATGGTTTCTTTTGCGCATGCTTTTGTATGAAATGGAGACAACACTGGTATGATGCTGCTGTTTTGTACTTACTGTACGTGAGTGATTCTTTGATAAACTTGTTTCATTGTGATCATTTATCGCCCTTAAAAAACACGCTCTCAAAGTGTCTATGAGATTGCCTCTTATTGGCCCTCATTGCCCAGGCCTTAAGACAACTGGACCCCACACTCAGCTGTTGGTGGAGCAAGGAAAGTCAGCACTCACAACACAACATTTCATATACAATTCATACTGCAAGAAATAGTGGGGAAATGCTTTGAATGATCTTTTCTACATTTGACCCCCAAGCCTGCTGACAGCAACTGCTTGTTTTCTACCATTCTAAAATAACTGCAAGTGAAGAGTCAGTCCTTTGGAGCAGTATAATATATATTTTTGTTCCAAATATCAATGAAAGCACTGTGAAAGTTTGGAGATGATGGGTGAATGGTTCGGTGGGTTCCTATTCTTGGCTGTGTGGTGGGGAAGCAGGAGGCACGAGTAATGATGCTGCCTGACCTCACTGTCTGTGCTCAAGGTCACAACTCCAGTGATGCATTGTGGGTAAGGTGTCCTGGACGGCTGAGGAGTGTTGCCAGATTGAGTTTGTGTAGTTGTTCTACCTGACTTTGTTCCACAATTTAACAATGTTCAGACTGTGTTATAGGACTGGGAGTTCTCTCCTCCTATTGATCAAGCTCAAATTTGTAATTGATTCTTTGGTACAACAGACCCCTCCATGTACACCAAGCGTCTCCGGGGCATAAATGAACATGTGCGGGTTATGCCCAAGCCTGATAATTAGTGAAATACAAGTGTTTAACAAACATAATCACATTACAGGCCACTATGAATAGGCAAAAGTTATATTTTTCATTGTTGGGCATCTTAGGCCCTGTTTAGACGGAGATGCTGCCACAACAAAACATTAGAGTTGGATATCAGTTTGGCCAGAGCAAAGTTGAGGTTTTGATCTTTCGATTTTTGACACAGCCCTAGTTTTGACCAAAGAAAACTTAAGATGCAATCAAAGAATATCAGGCAGCTTGAAGCACACATATGTAAATGTAAAGTTAGGGCCTTTCTCTTTAGCTAATAGTAAGACAATATTCTCAACATTTCATCTATAAAGTAAATTTATGCTATTAATGTTTATTCATCAAAGTTTGCCTGGAGTTATGTTTTGTTTGGTTTAGGAGGTACTAGGTTTGACCCAGGATTGAATCCTTTGTTTTTTATATCCTTAAAGCATGAAATACCACTGCTTATGCAGTTTGATGAATCAACAGTCCTCATGATGCACCACAAATGTGCACCACTGATAGTGAACGAAGCAGGAGCAAAGTGGTGCAGATTTTTACACTTAATGAAGTTGTATTGATCAATACTGAAATGTTAAAGAGTTTCAACAGTAACCACAGTGGGGGCAGCTTTTCACACCTCTCCTTCACCACTGTTTTGCAAAGCAAATAATAATAATAATGTTTTCTGTTTCATAAAGCGCATTTCTGGATTCTCATAATCGTAGAGTGAATCATAGAGTGAATGAATATTTCTTTACTTTATTAATCCACATATATACAATTTGCATACACAATGGTATAACCTATTGCAATAACCACAGCTGCCACCAATCATTCACACACACCAGACTCACACTAAGCAAAGTGTCTTGGTGAAGTCTCTCTTTGCGCCACGAAAATAAATCACAAAACCTTTTCTGTGATGATTTATTAGTGTCAGACAAAAAATAAAAAGATTAATACATGCATTTGTTTCACGCTGTCAATGTGACCAGTTTTATAGATATCACCTCTATGTCATGAAATGTTAAGCACAATGCTTTTTATCGTTTTATCATTTTAAAAAGCATTGTCAATGCTTTACAGTTATTGTCAATGTGCAAGCTCCAAGACAATGATGTGTGAGTGGAGCAGAAGTCGGAACATGATGACTGAGGCAGACAGTGGGTCTGCGAGTAGGATCATTCATTTGTGCTCTAATTAGCTAAATTACGCTGTTTATTTGTGTGTGTGTGTGTGTATGTGTGTGTGTGTGTGGTTGTGTTTCCTTGTGTGTGTGTATACGACCTGGCCCATCTCCACAGCCCCCGTCTTGTTACGTATGATAGATTGACACCCTCCTGTGCCCCCACCCATCAGGCATGTCCCGCTTCACAAACCAAACCCACCCATCTGGACTGGACGGGCGCCACAACCCTGTCTCTTGTTTTGACTCAGTGTGTCACCAAACCAGTGGGAAGCTGCATGAAATAGACGCCTCTTACGCTATGTGTTGTATTTGAAGGTTTTCTTCTAGTTCCAGGACAAACAGTTTGATTGGATGCTTCACTCTCTAAACAGTTTGTTTTGTAGACCTTTATGTACAGAATAAAAAACTAAATTACTTTCAGCATGCAATACAAAATCCTCTACAAAGCCGAACACAAATTTCTCATTCAGGTATTCTTTTTTGAGCTTTTAACTATGTTACAACATGGTTAACAGACCTGGAGTTGTTATCCATCCAAGGTAATATCAGACACTTCTGACAAAAACATATAACTCCGCCCCTTACGTCTGAAAGCTCCTGTCTCACCCCTCTAACAGTATGATGTCATTGTTCAACTATGACATCACACTCTTCTGCCTTTTAAAACAAAAGCTTTGCCTCTAAATAAGTCTTGGATTTTCTCGACTAATATTACTTTCTTCACAATCGCATGGCAGTGTTTGTAGCCAGGTATATAAATAAAGATTTCTTACTTAATTACTTAGTTATTTTCAAATTTGGAGAAAAATGCAAGCAGAAAGCACTTTTTAACCTTCATACTCCGTATCGTTTCCTATTCTAAAGTATAAAAAATCTAATCATCGTTTTGGCCAAAATAATAACAATCATAATTCGTCTTGATGTTCTCCATGAATTGTAAACCTGTAGAGCAGACTTTGCCTCAGGACACATATGTTTTTAGTCTATGTAAAACTAGACTATCATGTTAAATGTTACATGAAACATTCCATGACAGTTGGATGGTCTCGCACCAGAACACTCCTTTACTCTTCTCCCTTTTGTTTGTGCTCAACGTCTCGAGGCAAACCATGGAGGACGATGCAGTGATGGTCTTTGGTCGGTGACAGCAGATTCATACAGTCCTGTGTTTACTGAGGCCACTGCACTGATGCTCTGCCCCAGGACAGAGAGGGGCCCTGCGCAGTAATGGAAGCCTGTGTCCTGATGGGCGATTCGTCACCAGGCCTCGCTCTGCTGCATTATCACGGCTGGGTCAATAGGGGAGCGGCAACGGAAGCACTGCTTGAGCCGAATACAATGTGCCAGAATGTGAACATGTTTATTTTGATTTATTTTATGTTATAGTTTAGCTAAAAAACTCCAGTAGGTGGATTTTACTGCTGTGGGTTACATACAGTACGCTACTTGTTATTGTACCTGGTTTGGTGTGATACAATGTCTTTGTTACATAAAAAAAGGTAGAGCCCAGATTGAGATAGAGCCAAATTTCACCTATCGAACTGGCAACCCAAATTATTTTAATGTTCACTTCTTGAAGAAAGCATGTCATGTTTTTTTTCCTTTTTGGATTTAAAGAAGAAGATTCAAAAACACTGACAAATAATTAAATAATTTGTTTTTATGTTTTTTTTAAACCCTTATTTTTTTATTATAGGTCTTAATTATGCATGTAAAACTAAAATATCTATGCAGTTTCTCTAAAATATTTGATGCAAATGGTTAAGATGCAGTTTGACGGTCAAAGTGCTTTCAGGCAAGTTGTGACTCAAAAGGTGATCTACCAAATGGTTGAGGAACCCATTAAAGGGAAAATGTATTAATTCATTTCAATTCATATTAATTCACTTTTAACTTCTGTTCAGAAAAGGCCAAACATGTTTGTGCACATGTGACCTATTACCTGAGGACACATAAAAGTTGTACATAAAATTGTACATTGAAAATATGACATACAGTCCCTTTGATTTTATGAATCTGTAGAAGACTTGCTTTATCTGATAGAAAGAGCACTTACCATTATTAACATGCTGCAGGCGCAGAATATCCTGTATGATATTCCTTTATTACATATTTTTGTTGCCCCATCACAATAAAATCATAATGTGAGTGTCTTTACAAACAAATAACTGAAGATATCAACATTTCACACCAAATTAGTGGAGTATAAATGTTGTGTGCCAGTTCCATCTTTCTGTTTCTGCCCCTTCCCTTTGCCAGCATCTTGGTCTGTGTGTGCACAGAAGGTCTGCGGAGGTCATGGGATGTTTGGGGTCTTATGTGGGCGGGGACAGTGACCTACTGTACATCCACGGGACAGTCTCTGCAGGGGACGCCAAGCCAGTCCAAACAAACTCTCCATGCTCTTGGCTCAGAGAGAGAAACATCCATGATTGAGCTCTGATGGAAAGACAGCAGGAATCATGGACGGACACAGGAGTCAGGGACAACTGCAGCGGACCCTATTCGTCATTAGTTATCACCGAGACAAGGCGTCATTTCTCATTTCTGTTTGTATCTGTTTGATATTGGTTCAGAGTGTGTGAAACCGAGGCGCAAGGTCTCTGGTGGGCGGCACGGGTGTATGAACACTTTTGGACGGACCGTTTTGGATGAGCAGACATGGGCGGACATGCTGACAAGTCATCTCTGTGTCATTCTCTCCATAAATATCATTACTGCTCTATCTACCCTGTTTTATCTCTGGGGACAGATGCTTGGCCGCACAGAATACATTCACAGGAGAGATTGGTTTGGATGTTTTCTTGATTTCCCAACTTGTATTTCTTTTTGCAATTACTGTATGTTCCGTGTTGTTTTTGTTTGACATTACATCAGATTGAAACAAAATGAATTTTGGGTTGTACTGTGTGTTTTTGAAAAATGTTCTCTGCTGGGTTCACAGGAACATTTACATTTGCATTTTTTCTTTTGTTATCATGAATTTCAAATCTTCATGTAGCTCAAACTTATACCCACAGGCCAAATGCGGCCCACTGTGTATTTTTATGTGGCCATTGAGGCACAATTGGTGGAGCCAATTTCAGCTGCAACATTATTACATTATCACTATATACTGACTTTTGTTTTTGAATATGACACAAAATTCCATATATGGTACTGAAGCTGTGGTGTGAATCTACAAGGACACATCATACCCCATTTTAAAGCTCAGAAAATCCCAATTCCAGTCAAAACTGTTTTACAAATCCGGGATGTTGGCCCTTGGACAAGTCTGGCGAACTAAAGTGGCCCTACTAAAAGGTTTGGACACCCCTAATGTAGTTCCTTTGGCCAAGACGTTCTTGTTGATGCCGAGTTAGTGGTTCCATCCCCACTGTCAGCATTTAAGACAAGACACTTGATACAATGAATCAAATTATTACATATTTACAGATCTTTGTGCACTGGGAGAGGTCGGAGCTTGCCCAAGAATTCTGTGGGTGTCGGGTTCTCAAATGTGTTGAAAGTCAGGCATGTATTTATTACAAAAACAGGACACATAATTGTTGAGCTGGTAGCCATCTCTGATAAAAGCTGTTTATTCTAATCAAATCTGAATATTTTCACATTACTCTTTGGGTGTTTGAACCCTGTTTGTTCATGACCCCCGTTGATTCGCTTGGATACCAGCTGCTCGCTGTCTCCATTGCTTTAAATGTTGCACTTTATTTGAAAACCTGGAATAAGAAAAATATATAAACAATTAATTAACATTAATTTTAGCCTGGTCTTACCACACCATTGTACTAAGGTCTGGAATTGCTCCATTGAGCTCTGTCTACAGGTGGACGGGGTTATCTCCTTTTGCAGATTGAAACGATTGGATCTGAGTTCACCCGAGTGAGTGACACATTTAGCATTTAGCCTTTGGCTGGCTTTTGGCTACAAAAATACAGACTGTATATTATGAGTGGACTAACTGACTATTCACAATAGTATTACTAATAAGAATAGTCGTAATTTGGTGAATAACCAGTTGGTGAATAGTGGACAATCTGAGCTGGCTGTGGGAATGTGCCGCAGAGGCTGAGCTCGTTCTGTTCTGGCTCATAGTGCAATATACAACAACAATACAGCAAGCAAAATCTTCTCATCTTGGACCGGAGTGAGTGACACATTTAGCAATTAGCCTAGCTTTAGCATTTGGCTTAGCCCGAGCTATCTCCTTTGCCACCAATGAAGGCGTGAGGGGTTAGGGTTCTTTGCCAGCAATGACATTTGCGAAACATTTCTCTTGCTCCGGCTTCAATTTCTTAATATTTGGGAGGTGAACCAGAACAGATTACTTTTATTTACGATTTACTATTGCAATTGGCGCCAACCAGCAAAGTTTGCATAATAATTCCTTTTAAATGTCTATTGTATTGCAGGATGTTAAATTAAGCTGCTAAACATATATTGAAGTTGAATGTTGGCAAAATTGGCTTATCTTCCCTTTTGGTCATAACAATGGTTGCTAAAGAGGTTTTGCTGGCTTTTGGCACACACAAAAACTATAGACTGTATAAGCAGAGTGGACTGATAATTCACAATAATATAGACACCAGGATCATAAGAAGGTTAGTATTGTCCATGTATATACAGTCTATGCTATAAAAAAGTGTCCCTTTTCTTAAACACGTTTTATGAGAGTGTAGAGGAAAAAATGTGCCAAAATTCAAAGTTATCTTTATTGTCCCACATCAGGAAATTGGTTTTGCAGCAACACAAAAAGACAATAACACCAAAGATAGCAATAACAAGAGGATAGGATATTACAAAGCGAGTTAAGTGCAAATGTGCTGTAAAGTGCAATAGTTTGTACAAAGTGCTTCGTGCCCAACCGCGTCTTCTAATATGTTATGAGTTATGATTTATTTATTTGTGATTTTGTGCTTGATTTATCCTTACAGGAAGTAGATTTTATATATTTTTCTGTGGACAGTTACTGAAAATAGACTTGTTTTTTTTTTGTATTTGTCTCATTTTAAACTTCATCCCACAACAGCATTGGTTTGGTATTGTGGTTTTTATTTACAACCTGCCCCCACCCCCCCATCTTGTTACTCATTCAGAGGAGCAGAACAGAGCGGGCCGGCCGGTCAGCACTCTGCTCTGCCTTTCTGAGTCCAGATGGTGGATGTGAAAGATCCCAGTTAGGGGTCCCAACGCTGCGTCCTTGAAGCCGTGTGATTTATACACCGGCAAAGGCATTAGAAAGGCACACACAGACCAAACTTACTATATGACACGCGCTGTTAATTGTGCCAGTTCATCTTGTGGGGTAATTTTCGGCCCCAGTTGGTGAACAGTGGACTATCTGACCTGGCTATACTATAGGCATGTGCTGCAGATGATTGAATTACTTTTAAAGGTCTACTGTACTACCGTATGTTGAATTTAGCTGCTAAACATATATTGAAGTTGAGTGTAGGCAGAATTAGCTTTTTCTCTTAGAGTTTTTTTTTCCTTTCGGTCATAACAATGGTTGCTACGGAGCTTTGGCTGGCTTTTGGCTACAAAAATACAGACTGTATATTATGAGTGGACTAACCGACTATTCACAATAGGATTACTAATAAGAATAGTCGTAATTTGGTGAATAACCAGTTGGTGAATAGTGGACAATCTGAGCTGGCTGTGGGAATGTGCCGCAGAGGCTGAGCTCGTTCAGTTCTGGCTCATAGTGCAATATACAACAACAATACAGCAAGCAAAATCTTCTCATCTTCATCTTCTCATCACCTCCAAGACCGGTGTAAAACTGGATTTTTTTCCTCAAACACAATTGCTTTATGTGGAAGAGGACTGAGGTTTAATCATGCTGGTATTTGACTGTTCCTCTTTCTACTTCTGCAATGTTACCCCAACGTCTGCATTTGAAAGTCTATATTATGTTGTTGTGGCCAGGAGCACACAGGAGCTCTGTGCTGCGCTCGGGTCCTCACAGTAAACAGCAGGTTTAGCTGTTTGACAAATTCAGAGTTGGTTTAAAGCAGCCGTGGACTTCTCTGCGATGAATTCAAGACAAGAATACAGGTTTTTTTAATAAACAATCAGACCTGTTGTGGATACATTACGTTAGAAGCACACATGTGTCTTATTTATGGTGGTAAATATATTGTTCAGGTTGTTTTTGTAATTTATGAAAAAACACTTGATATATTTTCTTCTGCATATAAAATTCCTTATGCCTGTGTTATGCTCCATTCGAGTCTAGTCTCATGTTTCCTTATAGATGCAAACCTAACACTGGCTATATATACAGTTTTGTTGTTGTCTTTACAGAGTCACGCAGGTGCACGTCAGTTCTGAGCCTGTTTGTTGTCGTAGTTAGTGAAATGCGGGTCCTCTCTTGACCCTGCAGCGCGTCAAGGTGTGGCAGTAGCGGCGAGACTTAAGTGAGACTAAATCAGGGGTCTCAATCTCCGTTTAACATGAGGTCGAGTCCGGGTAAAGCTGGGCCGCATTAAGGGCTATATTTATCTTGTGATTGTGTATGTGAAAAATATAGGGACACATGCAAATATAGAATTAAATCACCAAAACTGCTCAAGCTCTTTCACTTTTCCAAATGCAGTGTAACTCCTGGACTGACATATATACCCTTATTTTAGTATAAAGTATGTTTGCGGTTTTAGAACAGAGAGACAAAAACAGGAGAATCAAGCATTTGTGGAAAGTTTGTTTACAGCTCATCATTTGCATCTTACTTTTTATAATCTTGAAGGTATTTTGCCAAATAAGTACGTTTATTGAATATGAGTATGGATGTATTGTTGTATATGTTGAGTGCAGAATGAGTGCAGCTGCTTGGATTGAAACAAAACGGGAACAAAGTCATTAGATTGCTGTTTGCAATTTTACTTTTAATTATAATTTAATGCAGATAGAATTTGATGTTTATGGTAATATAAATACTTGGCTTGTTTACTTGATCAAATTATCTTTAAAATGATGTATAACATGCCATATTTACACACACTCGCACTGATATTAAACTTGGATCTCCACTAGGGGGCCATAAAATACTTTTTCAGGCTTTACAGGCTGCATGTTTAAGCTGGCGTAAATAAACTTGAATTATCATCCCCTTCTGTTCTTTTTAACAAATCGCACCCTGGATTCATATATAATTATATGACCAGAGAGAAAAAAACAGCTACTCTTAAGTCTGTATCATGATCTACTGCTCTGTCTGCAAATTGTAATGATTCCATCTACAATGAGTAAGAAGAAGACAGCATCATAGAAAAACGAAATATTTAGAAATCAGCTTATTGATGTCTTTCTTCAAACTGTCCTAAATTACATTTGTCATGGGTTTCTAAAGCTATATGAGGAGGAAGAAGAGCTGATGAATAAAAATAGACTTACAAAAAGAGATGTACTTTATACATGTGGTGTTGTAGTGAGAATGTTGCGGCAGGAGTGTGCTGGTGTCCCATCACTTTGCCACCATCTTACTGTGTTATTTCTCCTTTATCCCATCTCGTCTCGCAGCACGGCGGTCCTGAGTTCAACTCCTGACTGCTGTTTCATAAAAGTGACTCTGTAAAGCTGTTGAGATGAGGCTCAGTCTGTTTTACCAGTTTCACTGAGGCCTTTCCAAGCGCTGCTCATCCCTGTCAGACTTAACACAGATATAACTGCACATGAGGCTGGAGCAAAGATCCAGAGAACTCTAAATCCACTAAGTGTAAGACGTGAGAGAGGGGGAAGGGATTGGACAGGGAGTCATTTTGTGAACACTTCACACAGACACATTAATCGGACAAATTCAGCTTATGATTATTTATAGATTAAAAAACTAAATGATGTCTACCACTGCCAGTTTGTGTTTTATGTAATGAGTGATATTTCTACTGTTTTTAAATAACTAAACCAAAAAGATGGGGGGAGGATTGAGGGTTATTATTATGTCACATTACGTAATTATTTAAATGTGCTATATAGATAAAGATTACTTACTTATTATGATTAAGAACCAAAGTGTAGTTCATCTATGTTTTGCACATGTAAATTTAAGATAATATAGACAGTTCCCCTGTACAGTGTGTCGAGACCAGATGTGGATCAGTCTGGGATCTTGTCGCAGACAGAAGACATTTTATTGATGTTACAAAAACAACACAAAGTTTTGCTGTGTGCATGTGATATTATACCATGAAGGAATCATGAATAGTGCAATCTGTAGCTGGCACGGTGCCAGTAGCTTTGGCCTTCAGACAACCAAAACATTCAAGAGGAAAATCACCAGAGCTTGCGTTATTAGAATAATGAGTTCAACTTTAACCACAGTTACTTCACAAAGTGTTATAAAAGATCCAAAGATAAAAGTACTATGAAGACTTACAGTACATGCTCCAGACCAGGCTATGGTCTGGCTAAATGCACATAGTGGCAGCTTAGAAAGTAAGGGTGTATTCAGACCTGCACATTTGCTCCACTTTAAACGGACCAGGATTCGTTTGGAACTCTGATCCGAATCTTTTATGCAGGTCTGAATACACACAAACGAATCCTGGTCCGGACCAAAGAACCGAACCGAGACCCACTTTTTGAGGTGGTCTCGGTCCGCTTCCAAACGAATTCTGGTCCAAGTCGAATCAGGTCTGAATACATCCGGTGTCGATCCGACACAACTCCAAGATACGTGCACATTTTTTGGGCTTAAGCCGCAGAAAGAAACTGAGGAATTAGCCACGCAGCGGCTAACTACGCTGCTAACTATGCTGCTAACTATGCTGCTAACTATGCTGCTAACTATGCTGCTAACTATGCTGCTAACTATGCTGCTAACGCTACACAACAACACTGAGCCGTGTGCAGACCTGGAGCAGTGAGGAGACGCTGTGCAACAGGCTTATGGAGTTAAAACTGTTCACAGTATACATTGATGAATGGCAGTATCTTCAAACACTTGCATTATTAAAAACCTGACACTGTTTGACTCACGTCTCAAAGAGCAATATCCCAGTATCATGTAGTGAATTGTGTTCTTTGGTTCCTACCTGATCCTCAGCGTCTGTTTGTCCCGTGGTTATTATAGATCCATGGTTTATCCACAATGCTGAACAGGGTCGTTATTATCATAGATCCATGTGTGGGACAGGGCACGGAGCGCACAGAGTCTCCTTCGGCTTTCTCCTCACGCATTCTCCGCCGCTGTTCCAATATTTAAAACAACGTGTTTCGCCTGTGTCATATGAGCTGCTGTTGATGTTGAAGGTGGTTTTGCTCTAAAAAGAGCAAACATAGGCAGAGCAGACATGCTGCACATACGAACCCTCAATGTTTTCCTCCGGTTCCGTGTCTATCCTCCGTGAGCTCTCGCTGTCCAATAGGAGCCGATCGTCACACGTGTCGATATGTTTATATAAAAAAGTTCACTTGCAAAAAAGACAGTCTGAATACAAACCGGAGCAAAAGAAAAAAGTTTGGTCCGCTTTTGATTCGGATCAAGCAAGCGGAGCAAAGAACTTTTCAGGTCTGAATACACCCTAAGTGAGCTTTATGAAAGAGCCTGTGCTAGAAATTGAGCAGACAGACAATGTCCATGTTTAGTGAGAGATGTATTTGTTCCCAACAGTAGAAAGGTTTTGCCTAAAAATGAGATGAGCAAGCAGCACCAGAATGCAGTTTTGGTCCAAGAGGAGACCATTGTTGTTGATACAAATAGTGAGAGGATAATTACTTTTTAAACCTCTATATTATACTTTGCAAGGCTTCTTGGTTTAAGTAAGTAAGTCCCAAAGAGCCAGCAGCGATAATTCCAGGTCAGTGTCTCTGGAGCAGGTGTGAGAGGAGAGTTGGTGTATGACCTTGATGTGAACAGGCCAATGTCGCCGCGCCCCGCTGCCATGCCTCTCCTGGCTCCACCGCCTCCACTGGCACCTCCTACTGTTTTCTCTCCAATTAGGCATGCACGGTCTCTGGGTAAAGACAGTGCGCCCCTCTGCCCCCAGCCTGAGCTCTGACCCAGGCCATCACGGGTCTTCTCATCACCGCCACAGGGGCCACGGTTCTTTATCCAATCTGCTGGTGACCCCGAGTGACGAGAAGAAAGTCGTATAAAAGACTCAACTTCATGACCATATTTCAACTTCAATTGAGTTCACTTATGGCTCCAGGAAGGAATCATTTTAGAAGCTTATAATGACAAGCCAATATAGGATATCACTGAATGAGAAAATTAAAAATGTGAGAAAAAACGTGTTAGCTATGTAAGAGAGTGGAGACGGTGAACCGCAGTAGCTGGTAACTAATGTTAAACACAAGACAGAATGTTCTTTTGTAGAAGTATCTTTGGAATATTGATGATTGACCATAATTTATATTTTTTAGCACATGAGTATACAGGAGAAGCACTGTGGCACAGTTGTTAGCACTTGTGCCTCACAGTAAGAAGGTCCTGAGTGGGGGGGAGGTTACAACAATCCATAAGTAGAATAAGTACTAATGCAACTTGAAATCAGGAGAATAAATATGACCTCATGCATGAATGTTTTTTAATAATCATTGGTATTAAGTACATTCTACAAAGTATGTCAACTTTAATTTACAAACAATAGAATTTTGAGTAATTCCAGTGAACTTAGTTAAACTCAAACCTTTAACAGTGAAAAGTCACGTTGCCTCCGAACACCGTGAATAAAGTTTCCGCAACTTGAACCCAGTTAATTTTACAGCTGGAACTTTGTTTATTCAAGCGTATTCTGATTTTCACTGTTGATTGACAGACTGTTGTGTGAGAATTCTGAATTAGTGAAAGAACAGAGCAGCTGCCTTAAGAAATTACATATTCACACATGAGCAGACAGAGAGAATGAAACATGACGACACGTATACAATCTATAAACACAAATTTACAGGAGGAGAGTCAGACTGGCACATGTTGGTATTTTGTGTGTGCGTATGCATTCATGCGTGTGTGTTGTGTGTGCGTTTGAGTGTGCATGTGCGTGTGTGTATTGTACAGAGATGTGTTGTCTTAATTATAGTGTTATTAAGTAAAATAGATACCTATAGTATGCAGTTACATAGATAGTACCCCCTTTCAAGTACCCCAGGGCTGTCACCAGAAAATGAGCTTTAATGATGTACATTGTTGACCATATAAAACTCATATTAATACTTAAATATAATATAATCAGTACAACCCCCATCTACCCCTAGGGTTGGTGTACCCTGGTTGGGAAACACTGAAGTCAACAACATTACTACTTATATTACTCCTACTAATTTCTGCTCAAATAACTCTGCGTATGCAGATGTGTGTGTATGCATATGTAGTGTATGTAAGTGCTTAAGTGTGTGTGTGCTTGTGTATTTATGTGCCATATGTGTTTGCGTGTCTTTGGAAGTGTGTCTTTTTTATAGTGCGCTTGCGACATGCTGCCGTTGTTCTCTGCGCCAGTCCATCCGTCATGTCGCTCTCCTGCTGTCCGGCGCTGGAACCACTTCTGAGGAGGGGGCCGGCTTTCGTTTGCCGCCTGGGTGACTTGTCGGAGCCGCCGCCCGCGTGTCACCGAAGCCCCTCGCTCCGCACACACCGCCCCCGCCCCCCGCCGAGACGTGGCTTCTTGCCTATTCATTATGCACATTTCTCATCCCTTTATTTTTACGCTTTTGCTGTTTTTTTCCTGTGTATAAGTTGCACGACGTCGAGGCTATCAATCACTGTCACTTAGCCGCTCACCCAGACAGTTGTACCTTCTTTTGCAAACTCTGCTCGGATGAATTTGACGCGACTATTCCTGATTCGAACAAGCATTACTTTGCTCTTTGGCGTGCCGACTTGAATATATGTTTACACTTTTATAAATGAGAAATCTAAAGATGCCACCGCGCCCACCACTTCTTCTGCAGTTATTTAGACAAATGATTAAAGTTAGGACACTTGCAGCCAGGCGCTCACCACTTTTATTTAAGGAGAGAATGGGGTGTCAACTTTTGATGCATTGCTCGTGGAAGATGCAAATCAGGGACCTCAAGCTACTCGGTTCGAAGGCGCAGTTCTCCTTTTTTTTTGGATGCATGTCTGCGAAGGATTGCCACGGGTGATTGATGCGGTCGCAGTGGCAACACAAGTGAGAGGTGCCCACCCTGAAGCCCCCAGCATGCTGATCCGGGGCAATCAGTTACAAGGCAGAAACAAAGGAGGAGTAGCTCTGAGTTGATCTATGATCGGTGGGATCCTACAACGATAATGCATTGAAGAAGTTAAGAGAGTTTAAGGTTTGAGTTTTTGTTGAGGGTAAAAGACGCTGAATAGTTATTGAGACTAGATTATTTAAATTAGTTTGAAAGCTTGAAAGTGTTTTGGCCTGTTTTTATTTATTTTTCCCAAAGGGCCTTATTTATCAAGTGTTTGTTCATGAATCAAAGTTATTAGAATTCCATACGTCCATTGTCTTCCCCTTGATCCGTTACCGGGTCATGGGAGCAGCAGTCTAAGTAGAGACGCCCAGACTTCCCTATCCACAGATATGATTATCACCCTTAAAGTTGATATGTTTTCTAACTGAGGAGAGAGAGAATAAAACTTTTTGAAGTCAAGCACAGGTTAGACCCACCTGTCCGATCCAGGTGCTCTGGTTTCCCCAACCACTAAAACATGTGCTATAGGTAAAATCCTTTAGCTCTGGTCCTGACCGAGCCGAGCGTCAACATCTGGAGATGGGTCCTCGGGTGCTGCTGACAGAGGCCCTAGTGACATTGCAGGATGGGGGCGAAATGCAGAGGACAAATTTCCCTACGGGGATTGTGAAGTGTACTTTGTTCTTATGTCTAATACAAATAAACCAGGGAAATTGCACATTTTAATTCACACCTGCAATTTAGCACCTTAAAGTTGCAGTCAGCGATGTTGTTAGCTTAGCCGTAGCACCAACTCGAAACCACTCCCCCCCTCCTCGCCTCTCCACCAAACCAAACACCAGCATTTTCTTTTCTCTGTCACAACAGGGAGAGTGAGTGGCAAACGTGAATTTGGTTCAGCCCTTTTAGGTTTAAGAAAATAATCTGTTAACTCAGATGTGCGCACTCGCGAGATACAGGAAGAGAGTGAAGGAGGGTAAACGCATCCCATTGGTTTGTTGGAGATGAACAAATCCCATTGGTTTATTTTTATCGGTCAGCTCCAAAATATTTTTTATTAATTTTTGGAGACTAGGTATCTGGTCAATTCCAATGCTATTTGAAAACACATAACATGATAACTTGACTACTTCACTGACTGCATCTTTAATTAATGAAACTCGAGAATGTGAGCCAAAAATGTGTCACTTTAGGGTGATGCAAAAGATCTACATTGAGATTTTAAAATTCCAAATGAATCATAGTTAATGCAACATAATTCTAGCGCCATTGCAGACCACAGCACAACATACAATATCTTCTTTTTAATGCATATTCCATTTTGAATACAGTTCAATAATGCCTTTTATTAAACTGCATCTCTCCATACTGCTCACGCATAGTCTTGCACAACTTTTCATTCATTCCACTGGGGAGAATTTCTGCATTTCCCTCCCTGCTCCAATCTTAGTGTGGCATCTGCAGTATTTTGTAATATTGTCAGCATATTGCTCTTATGGAATAGCACATCATAAATCCTCTGCTTTTCTTCGTTTCTCATCGAAGAGCAGCGTGTCCACTGCTCCGTACGCTGGCCTGTGCTAAACGTGTCCTGACGTCAACTGCTCGGCGCTTTCATTTGCCTAGAAACAAACTAGACTTTTCTCAAACCCGAAGATATTTTCAAAGTTAAACCCCTCTGTTTTCTAGAAACAAAATTACTGGTATTACTTGTGGAGAAGCTGGTGATTATTTTCTATGGGGTGAAGAGAGTCTCATTTTTGTCTTATTGCTCTCATAATATCCCAGCGTGTCGTATATATATTGTCTTTTTAGCTTTTCTTTCTTTGCCGATGCACTTTCATATTGTCTTACAGTCGTCTCCCCGGCTTCCCCACTCTGCCGTTATCTGCTGAGGCTCCGTTCCTCTGCTCTGTGATAGGGCCTGACTCAGTAGCTTTCATTTTCATGATAATCCAGCGACACCAGTGGACTGCGAAATCACTCTCTCTCTCTCTCCGCCCCTTCTGTTCTCCTACTGGTTTATCTCATTCCTTCTGGCTTTATTTTGCTTGATGTAATTAAATGTCATTCTCGCTTTCCCCATTTTTCATGATCTCGTGTCAATATAGAGTTGACTGGCGGCGGAGGGAAATTCTGCCACTGTCTCGCTACTTCGCTTGTATCACTTGACTGAATAATTTGACTATTTGAATAAAAAGCACATGGCATTTCTTCAACTCTTTTTTTTTAAGTGGGTTTGTTTTTGTTTTCTGCTCTATTTTCTAGTGAATGGCATTACATTTTGCCATAACATGGATCCAGACTGTGATCCTACTGAACTACAACATTAAATCATTTGTTTCCACATACTGTACACAAGGCAACTCAAAGTGCTGAAAAAAGCAAGATTAAAATCATAACCACAGGGCATTAAAGAGAAAGATAAAAATGCAAAATCCCTCAGTTGTATGCACAGCTAAACAGAACTGTTTTTCACCTGGTTTTAAACGTTGTCAGAGAAGAGGCCTGTCTCACACATTCAGGAAGATTGTTTCAGATTTTAGCAGCAGGAATCTGAAATTACTGATGTTTCCTGAAATAATTATGATAATCCGGAAATAACGTTGAACACATTGCAAACCCAGGTGTTTACATTACCCCAGTGATAATAACAGCTCTTCCAAAGCAGGTCTGCTCATAAACCAGACTATTTTGGTTGCAACGTTGGTCTGCCGTGCCACATAATGTCTGAAAACATGATGGAATAGTTTGAGGTCAATCCATTTATGCCGACCCTGTTATTCACTTCTTTTGCTCAGATTAGCTGTTTTTTTGTTTTGTTTTTTCTAAATTCTCAGGGAAGCTGAACACAGGCCCAATACAAGCAATATATGTATAGTAAAAATAAAAAGTCAGATTTATGCAGCCAAAATGTTGAACAGTCTTCCCGATTATGTGAGACAGGCTTTAACTCTGACAATGTTTAAATCCATTAAGCTAAATACGCTAAAGCATTGTATCTTTATTCTTTTAAATGTACTTGGACATTTATTATTTCAATGCATTTTATGATTTTGATTAATTTCCTTGTTTTGATAAGCTTTTTGAGTTGCCTTGTGTATGAACTCCATCCATCCATCCATCCATTTTCTTCCCCTTAATCCATTTCTTGGTCGGGGGGGGGGGGGGGGGGGGGCAGTCAGAGCTGCACCCATACACATAGCACCAGCCCCTGTATGAACTGTGCTATACAAATAAACTTGTCTTGCCTGTCCTTCCCAAATAGCACATAACAAGTGTGGATATGCATGCTCAAATATAAGGTACTATAATCAAATCAATTAATCACATTTTAATTATAGAGCCACACTCAAGTGCTTTACAATAAAATCACATGAAATCCATTAAAACATTCATGCAATAAAAAAAAGTGTGAAGTAAAAAGCATTTAAAAAGTGCCACCGCGCTATATAAAGTCTGTTTCTTTTGATTAAATAATTAAAGAGAAAGCCCTGTTGTTAGATGGCTGTCCGTATATATTAACATTACACAAAAACAATAGATAAGAACAGTCGCAGATAGCTGGAGCGCGTTAGTATGTGCGGGTGGTTTGCAGAGGTGGGAGCAGAAGTGCACATTTGACTCCCGGTGACAGGAGATCAATGCAGCCGAGAGCACAGATAGAAATAAATTGATTGTCACCAATAAAACTCCAATTAAACAAAAGAAGCCGGACTGGAGAGGCTCTTATCAGCTCGTCCATCCCCAGGGGAGCAGCGGGGCCCGTGGAGCTGGGAGCCTGCAGAAGGGCATGAGGGGAGCAGGTGAAGAGGCCACTGCGCGATAGACCGAGCTTCACATTGATCCTCGGAACTCACTGACAATAACAAGTTCAAGGCAGTCAATGCTTCAACACACCTGAGCCTTTTCGCTGTTTAACAACTTTGTGAAATGGCCTCATTGGTGGAATTGGAATGGGAAATGGACTGTATATGACTTTTCAACACACGCTGATAATGATAATAATGCATTGGTTTTGTATAGCGCTTTTTTGGACACTCAAAGACGCTTCACATGTATGTAAGTAAGTAATGTTTATTTATAAAGCGCATCTTATAGACCAAGTTCACCCAAAGCACTTTACAATGTTAAGAGTTCAGACATTTTTCCGTTCATTTTTTGTCACGGTTGATGAGGAAAGCAAGACGCCGAACACACTGGCGCATCAAAGCCCCTAATCTACACCATCCATTCATTCATTACATTCAGACCTATTATGCATGTTTTTAGCAGTAGGGGAAACCTCAGCACCCAGAGGAAACCTATTCAGACACAGGGAGAACATGCAAGCTCCATACAGAAAGGCCAAGACCCAGGACTTTCTTGCTATGAAACACAAACTCTAACCGCTGTGCCACCCACGGGTAAAAGAATATGTCATTATTCTTTCACTCCATACACAGTGGTGATAAACTTCTATTGTAGCCATAGCTGCCCAGGGGCACATTGACCGTAGCAAAGACCCCAGTATGTGCCATCGGCCCCTCCGACCAACACCAACCATTCACACACACACTAGACTCATTCTAGGCAATGTGGGTGAAGTGTCTTGCCTAAGGACACAACGCCTTTGGCACTTTACAGCTGCAGCCGCCCCACTCTGGCACCAATAGTGTTCCCAGAGGTCTCCCATCACAGTACTAACCAGGCCCTGCCCTGCACAGTTTCAGAGGTCTAATGGGACCTGGCTTTAAAATACAGGTGGCGCCAATAATGACACCCATATCTAGAGCTGTGCCAAAAATCAAAAGTTCCAATAATTGCAATCTCACGTCTTGTAGATCACATTTATCAACGTCTGAATTAAAATAAACTAATCATGTGGCCTTAGCACAGGAGCTGAAGAGGAGTTTTTCTCATTTTGATGAATAAAAAGGTCAAGAGGACAAACAGACAAGTTGTTGCCTCACTTCCTTCATGTGTCTTAAAAGTTACGCACAGTTAATTCAGTTTGGCAATACACACTTTTTTTAAACTTCAAGTTGATATTGTTCAAAATGGGAAATACATTGTGATTCATTGTATTCCCAGATCGTCAAGGCCTCAGTCTTTCTTTCATGTTGGACTTTTATTCACTATTTTATACCATAAGGCATTTCAAACTATTATGCTATTTTGTCCTAAACTCTGGGCCGTCTGCTTTCTACTGAAATTCCACATTCTCCACAAAGTGCGCAGTGTTGGGAAGTAACTAAACATGTACAGAGAATAAGTATTCATTACTCATTTTGACGTCCTTTTTAGTTACCCTTTATTTCTATACGCAGTTACTTTGTATATAAAATAACCGGCAATAAGTGCAATCCCCAAAGCAGCAGTGGTTTGTTTTAAGGCTGTGAAACTCCTCATCATACACTTTTTTTAACCTGAACTCACGACTGCTGAAGTGTGATCGCAGAGATAAAAGTAAGGGAATATGTGAAGCCCAAATGATCATACCTCTTTGGCTTCAAACTTAGTAAAATGATTGAGACAAATAACAATGCTTTATGATTATTTCTTCTCATATTCATAATAGATGGTTATCAATGTTTTCGTTGTATCTGACATACACAACAATATGGTTCATACATGCATCACTCAAAAACTTCTGTAAATGATGAAGGAAAGCAGCTATATAAAGCCCTCCACAGTCTGGCACCTTCATTGGTCTGACTGAATCTTGCCTTGTGAACCTTTGCGTAACCTTCAATCCTCAAGCTTCCCTGTTGTTCGTTCTGTAAAACTGAAAATAAAGTCAAGGCAGTTTCCTTGTAAATGGAATAATCTGCCTAATGGTCTCAAAGCTAATTCAACCGTAATCTGAAGACTCAATTGGTCTTTTCTTTTAACTTTTAGACATGTCTGTATGTGTTTAATGTATCATAATGATCTTGTCTTTGTTAATCATATAGAGGTGCTGCAGTAATAATATAGATATAGTAATATATAGACTGTGGGTGTTCCCTCATTTATGTCGGGGGTTGCATTCTGAAGCAACCTGCAGTAAACAAAATTTGCAAAAAGTAGTAGTTGTGTGTTTTAGGGCTGCAAAACCCCTCACCACAAGCTTTATACGCTTTATACACTTTACGAACCTGCAGAATTCACGCTTGCTGAAGTACGATCGCGGGAACATCAAACCTGTTGGTTGCTTGAGTGCTGCTGCAGCTGTCAAAAGCTGTGTACAGACTGTAAAATGTAGCTGCTCATGAGCGCGGCCCTGTCCTGTGATACTAGCGGTTATTTGCATTTATAGATGATGTTGTCGGAGTGTACACACAAGGCGCATGAGAAGCACAATTTTTAACAGAGAATCCTGAAAAATTGCACACATAAAAAATCCACGAAACAACAAGGTGAACTGTGTTAAAGCAAGGGACCCCAGTAAAGACCAGGGATACCAGGCTGCAGGTTTTTCGTTGCAACCTGGGTGGAGTACAGATTGGAGGGACCATTTGGACTCCACCCATTTCCTCAAGAGAGTCCAATCTGTACCGGAAGTTGATTAGAAAACCCCTGTTATTGACATTTCCTTGCCAATAGTATGGTCAAAAATTGTGAAAAGTCATGTTATTTCCCCCCTCAGATAAAGATAAGCTTGAGACCATAAAGGAAAAACAAATTCAATTGTGGTTTAAAGAAAGAAATGGCATGCACCTTAAAGAGCTTAAAGGGCAGGCATGTCAAACTCAAGCAAGATCATTTTTAGTGGCCTCTCAAATTATTGTCAATTATAATTATCACAGTAACTTGCAGCACTGATGGTGAAGGGCAACTATGGAATGTTAAACTTCATTCATCTCAGGAAGCCAATTATCTATTGTGTTAACCGAAATGTAAGTAGAAGTTACAGTTATCTAATTATTTTTTTTTTATATCTAACCATCAGACTGATGGTTAAATATACAAATACCTGTACATCTCTTCTTTATACAGTGCCATGCGAAAGTATTCGGCCCCCTTGAACCTTTCAACATTTCGCCACATTTCAGGCTTCAAACATAAAGATATAAAATTTAATTGTTTTGTCATGAATCAACAACAAGTGGGACACAATCGTGAAGTGGAACAAAATTTATTGGATAATTTAAACTTTTTTAACAAATAAAAAACTGAAAAGTGGGGCGTGCAATATTATTCGGCCCCTTTACTTTCAGTGCAGCAAACTCACTCCAGAAGTTCAGTGAGGATCTTTGAATGATCCAATGTTGTCCTAAATGACTGATGGTGATAAATAGAATGTACCTGTGTGTAATCAAGTCTCCGTATAAATGCACCTGCTCTTTGATAGTCTCAGGGTTCTGTTTAAAGCACAGAGAACCATGAAGACAAAGGAACACACCAGGCAGGTCCGAGATACTGTTGTGGAGAAGTTTAAAGCCGGATTTGGATACAAAAAGATTTCCCAAGCTTTAAACATCTCAAGGAGCACTGTGCAAGCAATTATATTGAAATGGAAGGAGTATCAGACCACTGCAAATCTACCAAGACCCGGCCGTCCCTCCAAACTTTCATCTCAAACAAGGAGAAGACTGATCAGAGATGCAGCCAAGAGGCCCATGATCACTCTGGATGAACTGCAGATAACTACAGCTGAGGTGGGGATGGTGTGTTCAGGGTGATGAGCTGTGTTGCTTTTACGCCAAACATATCGTTTTGCATTGTGGCCAAAGAGTTCGATTTTGGTTTCATCTGACCAGAGCACCTTCTTCCACATGTTTGGTGTGTCTCCCAGGTGGCTTGTGGCAAACTTTAAACAAGACTTTTTATGGATATCTTTGAGAAATGGCTTTCTTCTTGCCACTCTTCCATAAAGGCCAGATTTGTGCAGTGCACGACTGATTGTTGTCCTATGGACAGACTCTCCCACCTCAGCTGTAGTTAAGGCACTGTATTTGGCCCAGTTGTGATTTTAGTCCCAAACCTAGAAAAAAAGATCCAAACTCACGTTAAATACAGTTAATTTGTGGTCAAAAGAAAAAGAAAAACATGATCTGATGAAGGCATAAAGCCGAAGCATCATGAATTAATAATATTTTGAGTTGAGTGTGCAATGCTACCCTGTTTCCTGGAATTTAGATTCTGGCATCTGCACATTGTTAAAGCTGCAATAACTGACTTTGGGATTTTGAAGCCGCGGACTCGCTGGCTTCGCTCTTTCTGCTCCCCTCCCCGCACCCACGAAGCTATCGCCCCCCACACACACCCACTGTTGGGACGGAGCTAGTGTCTCCCAATATGGATAATACATGGATATGGATTTGCACGTGGATGGCGTGACCATAGAACGATAGAACCGGGAAGCGCAGAGGAACGGGACTTTCTTTTGGATGGTTGTCTCGCTGTGTAAGCAGTAACCGGTGACGAAGACACAGAAGCTTCAGGTTAGCTCCTCGGATTGTTGTGCTAACTCAGCTACTGTATATGTGCTAACGGACCTGTAGATTTCTCACGAAAGTGGGGGCCAGTGGTGCGCTGTGATTGGTCACAATCTGCGACCCGAAACACATTCTCTTCCTTGTTTCATCAAAACTCAATCTAAAATATAATGTCACGCTATCACAAATCTGCTCTACTTTTTCTTCAAAAGGACGTATAACCCAATGCACTACATGGACAGTATTTTCGTAATGAATACAAAAATTAAGTCAGTTAGTGCAGCTTTAATTCGTTTTTTGGTGTGGGATACATGCTCTTTCTACAAATACAGTTATTTTGACAATAATATGTAAAAAAAAAAAATCTTGTTTAGAAAAGAAATTCACCTTATTTTACTCATTCTTGCACCATCCAGCATTATGTTTTTTAATTTGGCCCCCTAGAAAAATGAGTTAGACACCCCTGCTATAGAGCCATAGCCCCTGGGAGGCCCCTGGGAGGCCCCTGGGAGGCCTCTGGGGAACGGTCACAGTGACGGGTGTCATTCTGTGGGTCTGACTGCTGCTCATTACTCCATGCATTTCATTGGTGTCTGTGCTGGGAATAGATTTACCACTCCTGTTCACACTTTGGCTTTTCGCTCATAAGCTCCAAATGAAGTTACAGATGATAAATGTTGGCCACTCTCCTTAAATGTAGCACATCTCTCGACTCTCCCTGCTGCTCATTTCACTTGGGCACTAATAACATTTCCTGTAGCATGGCGCTCTATCTCCATGCCTTTGTAATATGATTGTTCGCGGGAGGATTTTTCTCTTATTGAGTTGCTCGTATCATACATATGTATAAGTCGGCCGAGAAGCTTATCCCATCTCCTTCTGGTCGCGCCACTGTCCCGACAACTTGCAATCACGTCCAGAAAAGAAGGCAGTGGTGTTGACACTTATGAAATTGTATGGTGTGGGGGTTGGCAGAGATTACCTAAGGACAGGAGTTGGAGAAGTAAGGTGTCTTATGAAAGTTTAGGTTCCAGCGGAGGTTAAGGTTAAGTGAGACCTGTTGGTGTTATCAAGTGCAGCTGAAAGGTTTTTAATTCTGACAAAGCAATGTCGTCTGTCATGCATAAGATCTTTGAGGTCAATACAGAGCCAAGCAGACAGCACCTGAAGATGAGAGCCCCAGCTGATTTTAGCAAAATATCTGATGGTGATAATTCTGACCAACAGTGCGATTGATTTTCCCGTATGTTTAAAAAGTCTAATTTTCTTCAGAGTAAAAACATTAACTTAATTTGAAAAGTGTATTTTATGAAATTACCTGATACACACTTCCCACATGTTTCAAAAAATCTTTTTAGAGTTCTAATCTATAGTATTCCTTGGCTCATGAGCCATGTGTGGCTCTCTAAATGACAAATGTATGGCTCTTATATAAATCTGCAGCGAATCACGTGTTGCATTGTTTGAGATCTGTGTTGATTATTCATACAAGGTGTAATCCGTAATCCGTTTTTCACAAAACCGGGGCTGCTCAGAGAGCTCACGTTCGCCATTTCTTTCTTTATACATTTAAACGATCCAAACATATTTTAAATTCATCTACATTTTGGAATTACCAAATGCAGGGCTGACACTACAACACTATAATCTGTTTTTGAGATGAATTTCCTCCCAATTGAAAGCCCTTTCCAACTATTATTTTTGTCTATGATGTTCTAAAGCACATTTTAGAATAAAAGTTCAATTCTCAGGCAATATTTCTAGTTAAAGTAAAAAACGAAGTAACATGGCGAAAAGAGGCAATCAATTTTAACCATAATAAATATAATATAATTTGGAAATAGGCTGGGCTAAGGTTAAATTCAACAAAAATATGCACTGGTTTTAGATAAAAGCTCCTCAGAAGGTCGAGTGATGATATCAAATTATGCATTAGAATGCTTTTGTAATACCAAATATCAAAACAGAAACAGACTCTCTACTGACAGAGAAACAGGCCCTTCAAAGCACTTTTCATTTACACCTTTCAGATCAAATCACAGAATACCATACACACTAAAGTTAAGAAATATCCAGCTCTCATCTATATTTGTATACAAATAAATAAATAAATAAAACCTACATTGGCTCATTGAGGGTGAAGAAATTCTTGGAACATTGGTTTCTCCCAACGTCTGTCTCGAATGACCTTATAGCCAACATCTGTGCTCTATAACTTATGGATTTCATGTCTGGAAAAATATCTGATATTTCCACTAACAAATCCTCACCCAGGAAATGGATTTTCTGTCAAGCACAAAAAATGTCATATTTATGCTAATAGAAAGTCTGTCTATTTATCGGTTTGTGTTGGCATTTTAATACTCTCTAGCCCCTTCTCGCGCTCATCTTTTCCCATTCAATCGATGTTTGCTCAAGTTGCTGACTATAGGTTGTTGCCAGTTTTTCCCCCCCCACAAAAGGCACACCTGTCCAATGTAAGTGCGTTTGACCCGGGGTTAGTGGAGGTCCGTGGTGCAGTGTTGCTGTAGAGAAGCCTGAGGATTATGATGATGGGGCTACAGTGGGAGAAAGCATGATTAAAACTGCACCAGGGTCGTGTTGTACTACTTTGACAGATGGTAACACATGGAGAGAGCTGACAACACTGCTGACATGGCACTAGCAGGAAGTCCCCCTCTTGATTTCACTCCATTTGATGTAGTGTGGATTCTGATTTGTTTTTTTTTCTCTCTCTCTCTTTTGCTGTCAACGCTGGCTCAACACTCAAGTCAGCTTGCACCGTCAATAGTTAAAATTGCAAGAACTACAGCCTGGAGTTTGTGTTTTGACACCAAACGATAGCCAGGGGATGGTAGAATCTTCAACAGCTACTATGGGCTAGTTTGTATCACTCATTTTGTTTTTAAAAGTGTGTGTGATGGGGTGTTGTTGTTGCTTCTTTGCTTGTAGCTCAGTATAAAACTTGAGTGTCAAATAGCACAGAAGGAGGCAGAGCGTTTAGGTACCAAGCTCCTATACTGTGGAATCAGCTCCCCCATCCAGGGAAGCGGACACAGTCTCTAGATTCAAGACCAGGCTTAAAACATTCGTCATTAATTCAGCATATGGTTCGGTGGGTAAGACTTAGATATAAAACCTTAAGTCAAAAAACACAGATTGTCAGTCATGCCGCATATGCCGCTGGGAGAAGTGCGGTAACTTTATACTCTCCACTCCTCTTCTTACTGTCATCATATTGACTTCCTGTGTTGTCTGTTCATTGCTATTCACCCTCTGTCCTGTTGTTTGTGTCATGGCGGGATGATGGGAACCCTGCCTGTTTCATCTGCACATGTGGACTGGCCTCCTTTTTTCTCTTCTTCGTCCGTTCCTTGCCGATGCAGGAAGGTCTAAGGACAACGATGATTCAGGAACATTTAAGGACATTTTTATGGACATTGGTCGTCCCATTGGTCGTGCACCTTTTAATGTGAATTGTCAATTATTTTATATTGTTATCTTTATTTTTTTTGTTATTGTCAAAAAACATTCAAAGTCACTTTCTTCTGCATTCTCATCATAGATTGTTGCTGTGTTTAAATGTGTTTCATTCACATCGTTGTCTTAATTTGTAACAACTGCTAATTTCTCTCATGAGTGATAAAGTTTGAAATAAAGTCTCTCATGACGATAAAAACCAAACAACAGTTGGGACCATTCACTTGTTTATGACAATACCAATGATTGACTGTAATTAGTTCATTTACAACATTTGATTGACTTTAACAGTAGATACTTTGCTGTGGTGGTTGCACTCATGCATTTCAGGTTAAGCTTCATAACCTGGGTCTCCTTCAGCAGGGTAAAGATGGAAATGCAAACAATGAACGAAAGGCTTTATTTTTGTACCAGAGTGACATGATGTCATAATTAGCAACAGATGACCTTTGATCCCCCAGCGCTTAAAGGTCCTCTCTCGGGTATCGGTGTGCCTGGCCCTTTCGAGTGTCATTACACACTCTTAAGAACATCTCATTCTAATGCGTTTAGATCACACAAAGAAAAGATCAAAGACTACACCATCTTAAAATGGACTGAATATAAACTGGCAAATCCAAAAACAAACACATAAACCATGCCTTTCTAAACCTAAAGAGCCTCATGGATATAGCCAATCTGACAAGTTTTTGGATGTAGGAAAACCAGAGCACCCAGAGAAAACCTGCACAGACACAAGAAGAACATGCAAACTCAACTCAGAATGGCCAGGCTTTTTGGGTGACAAACTTCTGAAATGTTCATTTTTATTTTGTCTTCACCAATTTAATGGGCTTTTCTATGACAAATAACATGATGAAATTTGCCTAAAAAGGCAATTTTGTGCATCTCAATGCGTGTGAAAGGTCCATTTCCACAGTCACTGGTCATTCGTCAAGGCTATTCTCTTTTTGTGTAATTCATTCATTCATCGGTCAATAAACTTTAGCTCATCCTGCCCTCAATCAATCCACTTAGGAGGGAGCTCTGTTAATGAATAGCCAGCAGAAATAGATACATTAATTGAAAGGCTGTAGACATTAGCAGCTATATTGAATTCTGTGCCATTGCTTTGACAAATACAGACTTTTGATTTGCGTCACTGATTGATGACTCCAATGAGGGCCAGACCTGCTTCCACAGATAAGGAGAAAAGGGACAGAACATTTGATTTTCCCCTTGCTCAACACAATTGAGAACTGCACTATTTTTGATCATATGTGTTTTGCAGCAGTTGCAATAAATATAACTTTTTCTTATGGACTGAAAAAAGATGATCTGCTTGCCTTCATTGACCATGGTTTGAATTTCTAATTTCACATTACAAAAAGGAATACTGTACTTTAAATGAAAAACAAAAGACAAATCATCACATTCAGATAAAGAAGAAGAAGCCACAGCTGTTGCTGAGTGGATTTTCACCAACCCACCCAAAGGTTATCAGTCCCAGCTCTGACCAGGGCTTTTGCCTTGGGCACTTCACCTCTTGGTGAGTGATGGGGCCAGAGATGCAAACCGTCAAGTGTTGGAGCCAAATATATTGCTAGAGAACTAATTGTTTTGACCAAAATCTAACAGTGACAGAACTACATTCAAGCAGGATAATTGTTTCTTTATATATTATGTGTATATTTTGTGAGCAAACAAACAAAATAACCTAACATGTAATTTAGTTTGTTTTTGTTTTTGTATTCAATAAACAAAAAAGCCCCAAACATTTACATAAAATATGGAGAAGATACGTTTTAGCCATTGTTTTGGCAATCCGTCAAACCATGTATCTATTGTACCAGCACTCTGTTTGTATTTGTGTGTATTCCTTTGTTGAAAAACAATAACAAACGTGTTAACCAAAAATGTATACAGTATATATGTGCATACTTGTATTGTATTGACTGAAACGTACACTGGATTTTGAGAATGAAAAACGTAGATAGATCCCTGCCTTTTTCCCCATGGTGATTGTATGCATTTTGTACTTTGGAAATCTACTTTCAAACTTCATTCCCAGAGCGTTCTCAGGAGACGACACACCGCGTAACCCTTCCCAATAGTTGTAATAGCTCTCTGTGTCTGCCTTTGTGCGGATACATGTATATGCATATGAGTGGGACCGAGGCACTGATGTGATGGATGAGAGCTGAAAGACACATACCCACCTCGCCTGTGTATTAAAGGCAGAATAGCTGTCTCCTCAAACAAAGCCGCACATCCATTTGCTCACGCGCTGACTTGTTTTGCACTGCGGAGCAACACTGACAACAGAATTAAAGTGTGTTAACAAAAATAGATGGTTTTGTTTTCCAGAGATGAAACGCAGCATCAATTCCGCCTCGAGGCTCGTAGTAAAAAGATCCTCTGCAGCCGAGTGACCCGTAGAACTGAGCTGCAGAAGAGACAACTGAGGGAATAATATCTAACGTCAGCCATGAGGACATAGACTTACTATATCAAATATGACACACATGGTTTCGTTTGTGCATGCCTTTTATTTCGGGAAAAAATAACAAAGGGTTTGATTTTATGGCAGTCACATAAGATAATAGACAAACAATATTCATACAAACCAAACTAAAAAAAATGCAGACATTAAATTATTATCCCAAATATCAAATCCCCACTATTAGAGAAAATACATAAATAAATGCAAAGAGAAAATACAAGAAAGATAGATAAATTCTTTATTGTCAGACACAAGGGTCCGAATTTTGTTTTGCACAGTTCACATACAGGTACAGGACTAAAATATTAAGACGCACTCTTCGATTTATGATTTAAGCTCCTCATTTAGTTTCAGGAGGGACTGATGGACCAAATAATTCTTCAGTCATACAAAGAGGGAACTACATGGGCATTCATTTATACTTATTATCAAGCATTGTCAGCTATAAAAGAGGCATTTGCATGGGATATAGTACAGTATGTATGTATGTTTTGTGTGCTGCAACACCAGAATTTTCCTCATGGTTGAATGAATAATGGTTGTTTTATCTTGTCTTAACGTACTGTATGTTGTTTTACACTTCACCAGCTTCAGATCTGAGGAGTAAACAGATTTTGTTGTTGTTGAAAGGCTGAGCAGATAGTGTGTAGTATAATACAGCACATAGGGTGATTTACATGATAAAGGGGTGACGGAAAATGGGATGGAGAAATCTGTAGTATCTCTTAGTCATTTTAGCAATTAAAGACCCATGTTCCCGGTCCTTTGTGTGTGCTGATGATAGACAGTGTTTTTTTGTTTTGTTTCATTAACGTCCTAATCCTAACTTCACATCGGTGTTTTGAGGTGAAACAAAATCATATACGATTCTACTAGATTTCTCAGTTTCCCATCAATGACTCCATGTTCTCTTACACAAGAGAAGAAGAACAATCCCTCAGTTGTAGCTGTGCATACAACTGAGGGATTTTATATTTTTAGCTTTCTTTTTAATGTTCTGTGATTATTTATGATTTTAATGCTTTCTTATTTTGTTCAGCACTTCGAATTGCCTTGTGTATGAATTGTGCTATATAAATAAACTTGCCTTGCCTTGCCTTACACACCTGTGCTTCTGTCAATCACCAATTGACTTCAGCTTGCACCTGTGTATTGATGCAATTTCTTCGCTTCAGCTCGTGCCATAACCTTCCTCCTCCCCGTCAACACCTCAACAGTAGTAGTTACTGTATCTCCATGTCATATGCTCATCACTTCAGCTTCCACTTACCACCATGATCTGTACCAGGGGTGGTGGCAGACATATTGCATATGTATCATGCTATGGTCCAAATTCCAAACCATATGCCATACGCTGGTACGGGCCATTATGCATGTAAAAGCATTATGTCAATGAATATCATTATCTACCATGTGCCTGCTGAGTCAACATTCCAATCATGATCATGCAGCAACCAAATTACTTACTGTAACTCAATAAAGCTCAATCTAATACATTCTTTCTTTGAGTCTGTGCCGATTTGACCAGTAACCAGGACTCTTGGGAAAACTTGAATACAATTATTTGTTAAATAGTTTCAAAGGTTTTCAACTGGACTATGTTTTCAGCTTTGACATGTTTGACCTCTCATCCAGAAGTTACTTTAAAATTGAGGAGATGGTTGCTGATTTTGAGATGTAGTGAGATTCATGCCAAAAGTTTTTAAATTAGGGTAGGGACAAAGCTCACTCTTTAAATTTAGTTTTTTATGTTTTCCTTTCAGATTTTATGTTTGAATCTTTTCTGCTATGGATCACTCCTAGATGAATGTTAACCTGCTTTTTGAAGGACACAGTACCTTGTCTCATTCATTGATTCCTTTCTTTCTTTGCTTTTTCTTGTTCTAGGTCCAAGGGCTGGAGAAGCAGGTGGATTTCTCAGACCTGGGTCCTGGGGGTTCAGTGATGAAAACACTTCCGTATGGAGCCGTGGGAGGGGCAGCAGGGGGTGTGGTCAAGCCTCCGTATCAAACAAGAGTCTTCTCCACCTCCATAGACCAGACCCCCATGAAGACCAAGCCCCCTACGTACAACTTCTACAACCCATACGACGGCAGGAACCAGTCTCTGCTACTAGACCAGACAGGCTACCGCTCCAAGCGCAAACCCTCGCTAAAGACCGCCATGAAGACCAAAAAAATCTTTGGTTGGGGGGATTTCTACTTCAACGTCAAGACCATGAAATTCAGCCTCTTGGTCACGGGCAAAATCGTGGATCACATCAACGGCACATTCACGGTGTACTTTCGTCACAATTCGTCCAGTCTCGGCAATGTCTCGGTTAGCATCGTTCCCCCAACCAAAGTGGTGGAGTTTGAAGTCATACCACAGCAGCACTTGCATCCACACACCCAACAAGAAGTCCAGATTCACGAGACACAGCAATCCACCGTCGACCCCAAAGAAGTGAAAACGTTCAACTGCCGAGTGGAGTACGAAAAGACCAACAGATCCAAGAAGCCCAAACCGTGCCTGTATGACCCCTCGCAGACCTGCTTCACGGAGCACACCCAGTCCCATGCCGCCTGGCTGTGTGCAAAACCCTTCAAAGTCATCTGCATCTTCATCTCCTTCTTCAGCATCGACTACAAGCTGGTTCAAAAAGTGTGTCCGGACTACAACTTTCAAAGCGAACACCCTTACTTTGGATAATGACGGGACTGGAATGGACAGAAGTATTATAGACAATGGACGGTGTTGAAGAAGCAGTGGACGGTTATATCTGCTTCTCCAAAACTGCTGTAAATTGTCGATTTAAATAAAAAAATATATACTCCCAGATATGGATGAGATACTGAATGAGTGACAACATCTTCCCCAAACTTTGTATCTGTTTTGTTTCGATTTATTTATGTAAATATTGTAATCACCCTCAGCACAGTCAGGGGGCAAGAATGTAAAGCGCACAAGTGACAATGGCAATAGCAGCTGTAATGTAGACAAAGACTACACAATACAGTTTTGTTGTCGGCCCCATCTTATGTGCAATATATTTCAGATTTGTAAACCCAGCCAGTTTTCCACTCAACATCAAACACCTTATAACTTTGTACAATGGCACATGGCTCACACTGCTGGAAAAATAAGGATAAATGCACTTGTAAAGCAACAAGTGAAATTATAGCATAAACAATATACAAAATATAATCACTGTATTTATTTCTTCAAAAGAACAGCGGAGAAAATGTCAGTTTTGCAACAATGGGTATAAACAACGGTTTCACACATCAAAGTAGGTGAACTGCTTTAGCACTTCTGGATTACCAGCAGATATTGTCAGGCAGTGAAGATAAAAAGAATCGTGAGCTTTGAATAGAGATGATGTTATGGACTATTCAAAACACCGTCAGAATCAGATAACTCTCTAATGTTTTGCTCTAAATGTCACTTATGCCTTTTAGATTCTCATCCCAAAAGTTAATATTTGTCTTATTCCCTGACGAGACCTCTGGCCTGATAAAGTACGTTGACAAAGGCAAACGTTGACTCTCTTTCATGTTACTAAAATCCTGGACATAAGAAGGATATATGTATGAGAAATGCTATGCTGGATATGCATACAATATACTGTATGAAAAAGCACATTAAAATCCTCTAAACCGTCTGTTTCTTTGCTGTGTTGGGACGTTCTTCTTTAGTGCCCAGAGAATGTGCAGTTTTCATGTGTTATCACTAGAAATGAAGCTACATTTCAGGCTGATTAGAAATTCTTGCCCAGGCTTTCTGTGAAGATACGTCAGTTTAATTTTCTCAAAAACGAGTGGGTGTTTTCACTTTTAAGACACACAATGTCCTTCAGTTTGTTTTAAACCACAGAGCTATCCAAGACAGATTTAGTGTGGAAATCCAGGTATTGGGAGGTAATAGGAGACAAATAAACATACAAAATATGTTGGATTGAATGAGCCATTGTCTGAATTTAAGAAGATTGTTTTATATTAACAGCATTTTTAGACACAATAGAGAAACTGTCTTGTGCTAATAATAATATCAAATTTCTTATCAATCTGTGTGTAAACGATATGCACAACAGTTTGATTGGCTTTGCTTGCACGGTCAGCAGAGGTAATGCATCATTTTACGTTTGAGGTTTCCAATTTGTACTAGGGTTCGACCGACCTGGACCAATTCTATTCTAACAGAGGTGCTGAATGTGTGTAGCCAATGGTCAATGTAATCATCAATATCATGTTGACAAGAAATGGAAGTACAAACACAAAATATGCTAAAGAAAATTCACACAATGCACACATGTACGACACATATAGTATTGACTACTATAGGTAGTCAATACTAATCACAGAGTTTCCAGCTAAATCCCAGCAGGTAGTTTGCATCAGTATAGAGCTCAGTAGCTACATGTGTCATAGATTGTAATTGTAATTTCAGTGACTTTACTAAACCACTAAGAATGCACATTACATTCAACCATTTCTTATACCATGTCTTCACAAAGATATAATTTTCCAAAACATTGTCAGATGTTAATTTAGTTAAAAGTGGTGGCATAAAAACTGTGCTCCTCCTACAAATTCAGCTCTCGAGAAAATGAAGTATTCACAAATGGAAGGTTGAAGCCATTTCATGTTCCTGTCCATTCAGAGCCACACAATTCTTTATGATTATACATTCTTTACAAAAACAAGTAGAGTAATAGACAATTTCAAGGGCTCTGCTTTTGTCACATTTGAACCGGAATTGCGGAAAGAAAAAGAGAGAGAACTGAGTGGCAGTTTTCCCATTTGTACATGCAATTAATACATGTTCAAATGAATTGTAAAATCAAAGCATTTTCAAGTGAAATGCTTGATGCCAATTATGCCAGTATTCAAAACGTGTCTCATTTCAGTGCACCTTCAGACCCATATGTCCAGGTCGTGTAAGTGCTTCTCTTTTCTCTCCTCAACCTGACTCTAATGGTCACAGAATTACGTTAGAAAACACACAGTCGATGTTAATTGAATCTTCATCTTCCTCTGGCTCAATAGCCTATTATGCTGTTGATCAATGACATCCAGGCTGGGTCCAAAATAATCTTATAAGAGAAGATTGAAAAATTGAGCGTTGTGGTCTTTCCTTTCACCAATCTTCTGTTTTTGGATTGGTGTTAGAGTTCATTAGAGTTCTTGAGGATTCACCCTTGTTTACATTATTAATGAAAAGGCATCAGAGGCCAGAGCATTAACGTGATATATGTATAAACAACATCATTCAACTGATGTGAAAAGGTTCTATTAAAGACGTACAACACATTACACACATGTATTTTTGTGAGATACTTGAATGGTGATGGCAGAGGATGGAAGAGGATGGAGTGTATCAAAACGATCTTAATGAAAAAATGATTTAGCTCAAGTAAAAAATTAAAAATAATAATAATATTGAAACATACATACTGTATACCAACTGCCACTAAAGCGGATTACCCTATCATTTTTTATGAGGTATAAATTCATGACATTACAAATACAATACAACACAATTTATTCTTGTATAGCCTCAATCACAGCAGAAGTCATCTCAGAGGACTTAACAAAACCATTGAAATCACCAACACAGATCAGAGAATCAACAGTTAAAACAGATAAAGAATATAGAACACATGTTGATAAATGTCCATACATGTTCTAGAATCTTAAAGTGTCCTGGATCATCACCACAGTCCTTCTAGTTAGACACTAAACTAACTGCCCAACAGACCCTCCTGCATTGGCCAGGAAAAACTCATTATAACACATTATATTATATTTTTGTGAGATCAGAATTGCTCAGTATTTATTTATGTTTTATCATCATTTTATTGCATTGTTCCAAACATTTCTCTCAAAAATGCAAATATGATTACGACGGATTTTAACATAATAAAGTTTGAAGTGATCTTAACTATATAACCAATTTTTCAGGAATAAAATTGGATATACTGCAAAAAAAAAAAAACATTTCTCTTAATTAGGATTCCCAATGAAAGCATTATAAAAAGTAACTTCTCATTTAAAATAAAATCCATTAAGGTAAAGTTAAAATGTGGATAAGATAAGATTACACTGAACTGGTCACTCTGGGTGTGCAAAAAGACAGACAATGTGCAAACATATTTAAAAGTGAAAAATATATAGGGTATCTTGTGTGCAATAAAGAAATGATAAGAGAAGGGAGCAAGTAATATATACAAGACTCAGACTGGGACACTGTGGGTTTGCCCCAGATCTTGTTCTTATGGGAAAGAGACCAAATGGACTTTGTGAGTGCGGCGGGAAAGAAGAGACTGTTCGTCATGTACTAATGGAGTGTGTATGCTACAAGCAGGAGCGATGCCAAATGTTTAAAGTTGTGCTGGGAACGGGGGTTGACAGTGTGTCATTGAAGACCCTGCTCAATCCACAGACAAATCGGCGTGAGATCATTGCTGCTGTGATGGAGTTTATTTCTTCCACTAATCTTCATGTGAAGATTTTCCCTTGATGCAGTTCCACTGACTGACTGTGGAAGGCAGCAATACGCCTAGCGGCGTCTAGCCTGCCGAAAATGCACACGAAGAAGAAGAAGAAGAAAGAAATGATAAGATTAAGAATAAAAATAAAAATGGTCCAATTTCAAGAAACTTCTATTTTATTTTCTGCCATTTACTTACAGAGTTATAGTTAGCATGACACAGACAATAAAATTCAATCTTTTCTCTTCAACGAATCACGGTTGTGCTGTCATAATCGTCGGACTACATATCCCATACTGCCTCGCTCCGGGGGGTGTGGCCTCGCTGCACTTCTCCATGCTGCAGTGACCGCGCTGGTGTCGTGGCTCAATCTACTCTGGTCTGACAGCTGCAAACATGCTGACCCTCACGCTCAGACACATTACACGGGTGAGTAGCGTGTGAGAAAACAGAAATCCCTTTGTAAATGTTGACTTGTGTTGGGCAAGGAAGACAGCTGTTTAAAGAAGGCTTGCTAGCTGGAACAAGGAAGAAGCCTTCATATTGACTGAAGCTGTCTCAATAACAGCGACTGGGGAATATTACTAACACCATTACGTGATTATGTTTTTAGTTGAAAAGGATCTCATGTCTTTCCTTGAGTGTTGTGCCATTGAAACGCGTGTTGTTATGTTAGCTTGTGTGCTAAAGCTAAAGCTCCTGCAGATCCATGCCACAGAGCGGAGCTGAGCTGGGTCCGTGCAATGATGCAACAGTGCCTGCTCAGTTTCATCATGAATGCAGAACCAGATCACAAACCGGTCTTCTGCATTAGCGTTCTTATATAATTTAATGTTATACCCCAGGCGTTTAATCGGCAGCAGTTTCATAATTACAAGTGTGTATTTCTTAAATCGTTTCTGTCCTATAAGAAGTAATTAGGGTATTATTACAAAACATAATCTTCTTGCCCCTTCATATGGACTGACAGTGACTACTGCATTATTAATAATCATGTAACATTTGTAATTAAATAAGCTTTGTAGACATGGGGAAAGTTTAACAACAAGACAATTCTAAGTTAACTTTAATCAACACTATATCTATATTCAGTTTCCAATCCTCCTTGTCAACACAAAACCAATGTAGTGTTTTTCAATCTTGCTGCTAACAAAGCTGAGGTGCCCTTGGTTGGCCCTGTAGCCTTAAACCCCGTCATAGTAATGGGAAAGTATACTTTACTTTATAGTAAGTAACTAACTAGTCTTTTATTAATAAAGGGCATTTCACACAAGGCACTTTTCCGCCATCATCACTATCCGTACACACACACATTACGTTCAGGCGTGTCATACATGTTTTTAGTGATAGGGGAAACCGGAGCACCCAGAGGAAACCTACAGACATGAGGAAAACATTCAAACTCCGCTCAGAAAGATCCTGTTCTGTCTAGGATTCGAACCCAGGACCTTTTTTTTCTGAGAAGCCCAAAGGCTAACCACTGCGCCTATGATGCCGCAAAAGAATTTTGTTTGTCCCAAAACAACCATTGTATCTGATTGGCTGAGTGAGGGTGGTCCTTTCCTCTTCACTTCTGTCTGAAAAAGCTGATCTAAAGATGTGACAGATACATGGATGTAAATAATACTAGGGATTGAACCAAACGGTTTTTTATTTTGCTTCAGTTAAATCTTGTGGTTTGAAAATGAGGTACCCACTGAGCCGCAGTTTTATTATTTTATCTTAACTTAATTAGCTCCTGGTACACAGTGACTGACTCTTTCTAGTTGTAATTTCACACAGGATGAAGCCAATGTAATGTTTAATTTTGTCTTCTGGAAATATGTCTTTTCATCTTCATGATGTTGTTCAAGAATGAGATTTTCATGACACATTTGTGTCGTCGGCCGTCTGGAGTTTTCAGGCCATATTTGTAACTTTTATTTATACCCTAATTTTCTGAAGTTGATGTGACCCATTTTTATGAAACCCCAGTGGCATGTAGTCAGTCCTAGTTTTGCAAGTCAAGCTTGGACTCTGCGTGTGTGTGAGAGACACTTGGTCTCATGTCTGCACGCTTTTCTTATTGGTGCTGATTGGTTTTCAGTGCATTTTAATTTACTTCCAGCAGACTCACAAGACTTTTGCTTTAGTGAAAACGTTGTGTTGCAGCTCGAGTGATAAAGGCAAAGCAAGGCAACTCCTAGTGCTTAACAAAACAAAATCATCATACTCATAAAAAATCATAAATACTCAGTGCTTTAAAAAGAAGTAATATACAGTCCTTCATTTGTATGCACAGCTCAACCTGGATTTGAACATAGTCCAAGTAGAAGCCAGCCGCACATTTTCAGGGAGACTGGTTCATATTTTAACCTCATATTTGAAATCCTCTACCCCAATGGTGTGTACTTTCTTGGGGAACATTTGTCACAAATATTTTGCAGGTTTGATGAGCTGCGTGTTACACAAACTGCTGTGTATATTTGACGAGAGCGATGGGGGTCAAACCAGGCCCTGGCTCACAGTCAGTGTAAACTCACAGTTAAGCAACGGAAATGTCAACATTTCCTCAAAATACAAGAGAAATGGATCCTTGTGTGATCAGAAGTCTTCATAATTCCTGCCATTTCATTTAAGGTCAATCAATGTGTTATTTTATTTTAGCAAGCTCAGTCTGGGGCGTGCTAATAAATCTATTTATTTTTTGATATATTAGTATATTTGTTAGTATTTACATGTAATACAAAATCAAGTATTTATTTGATATTTTTATATTTTACAATTATTATTTTTTTAATGGACACTCTGACATTGCAAACAAATGCAAGAGGTTGAGGCTTTTCAACAATCAATCTTCAATGAAGGAAAGATTAATTATTTTATTTTTTTGCTAATATGGGGTAGAGCCATTTGTTATGATATAGTTCCAAGCAAATCCTATCAAAGTGTATCTAATTGAAAGTTCCCCGTATTTAGGGGTGGATTGTACAGTAAAATGTAGAAGAGAAAACGCCCTGGTCTTTAAGCTTGCCGTGGTCACTACATTGGCACCCGCTGACCCACACTGTGTCTGGGGTCTTCACTTCTGTTCACCTCAGCCCAGTGTCGTCAAGACTGAATCACAGGGCAATTTATAACTGCCCGCGCTGCCATTACCCCATGACAGAGACTGAGGCGGATGCATGTCCGACTGACAGATGCTGCTGCTCGCTCCACTTCCTGCTCTCTTGCCTTTTCTTGTTTAAAGTCTATCTCTTTTCTGATTGTTGTTTATTAAGGCCACTGATGGACAGCAGTCATCTGTAAAATAGACTCACCTCGGGAGCTGTGGAGGAAATGGGCTCTAGGAGGATTAATGAAATGATTTTTCTTTGTTCACCCCTCGTCGTCTTCTGCTATTGTTCTTTTGAGTTGTGGTGTTTTGACAGGAGAAGCACACTGCCAACAATTACCTCCTCATTGTGGCAGAGGCAGTACATCTGTGAGGCCGCCATTACCGGGAGCAAGGGCCCAGGTGGATGTGACTTTGCCCGCCCCCTTCCTCATTGCTACCTTTTCATCACAACTCACCTTCAGACGACAGCCTAATCTTCCGCCTAAAAATAGTCCCGCTGAGACAGATTTGACGCTTCTGTCTTGGCTCTGCTTTCGTTAGATCAGTTCCTTGTGATTGTTAATTAATCTTTGGTAATGATGCAGGCAGGTGAGCAGAGGGGAGCGCCGCAGAGACCTGTGCGTGGTCTTTATTTAAGCGCCAGGCGGGCGTTTGGCACGCAGGGGTGATATTGATGTCAAGGCGAAAAATAAAAAAGCTCTGAACTGTTGTTGTTACAGGGAACTGAAAGTGCTGATAAAGGTGTAGCGGTGCAGGACGAGGAGGAGAGTCGCTGTCTGTTTTAGTGAAGGTGGCAGAGCAGGCACTGTTGTTCCTCCCCAGTGTGTCCCACCGAAACAAAGACAGCCAAGGACAGTTCCCGTCAAGACTTAATGACCCATGTGATTTCACAGGGAGAAGAGTGTCCTCCGAGGCAGCCCAGCCTGTCTCCCAGGGCCCTCATTTCCGCAGTCCCCCAAAGGGCCTCCAGCCTCTCCAGCCTCCTCCTGCAGTGGTTGAAGCCACTGTTACAATCAGGCTGTAAATGTGCCACTCATCTGGGCCAGTGTCAGCCCTGTCCCCCGCACGCCCCGAGGGCCATTGAGATTAGGCCGATAAACTCTGTCCCACACAGTTGTCTACAGAGTTTGGTGGAGTTTGGTGTTTTTGTATTTAAATACTATTTTTTCTATTTAATCAGGAGAACCTCATTGAGATTGATAACCTCATTTTCAAGAGTGTCCTGGACAAGAGGCAACACATTCAACATACATTTTAAATCTTAAAGAAATACAAGCTAAAAGATTGAGATAACACATGAAAGCATTCACATCAAATAAAACTCATAAAACACTAACAATAAGAAATATTTAATGTAAAACAAGTACAATGTGCAGACTGTTCATCTAAAGCATTCAGCCGTCTCTTAAAGGAGTACAGCGAAGTCAGTTCCTTGAATCCAAGTTTTGTTTGCAGCAGAGTCCATGCAAATGGTGCTGCATTTTCTATTTTTATTGTGCTGTTGTAGTTTATGTACAAGCAAAATATCGTTACCTTTTTCCCCCCTAACATTGACACGGGACAAGAGTCCTTTTAGTTTCTCATGTCCTGTAATGTTGGGCCACTTGCATATTATGCAATATTTTGAGAAATATTTGTTGTACTTCATTCCCAGGTTGAAGAACATGCTATATGCCATACACACTCCTTTTGCTACCTGAGCAGCTGAGGGAGGCATTCTCTTGTTTATTTTCAACATCAAACATTGCATGCCGCAAACACAGAACAATTTCATCGGGTACATAGCCAAAACTAAGTTGGTGGCAATACGTTTGTTAAACCAGTGTTAAGCAATTAGAATTGTGGACTCCGCTCACTTGCATGACGAGGCGGTGCAGCAGAAGTTGGCAGCCTCAGTCCAGATTAGATAAGCAGGAAGTGCTGAATGTGTTCTCTCTGTGCCGCGGTCTGTACACGGAGGCTGTAAAGTCCCTTTGCACAACTGCTGATAGAAGCATAATTGAACAACTGCTGATTATTGATACCATGCAAACATGCCAGTTTCTAATTAGAGCAGGCTTGACATTAAGAGGGATGAAAAGTTGATGAGAGTACAAGGCTTAAATACTTTATTTTTGTAGCATATTCCATTACGTTTTAGTTGATTTAATTTCAAGAACTTTGAATTAACTTGAGCCCCTGCAATTTTTAATATTGCGAATTATTTTATTTTCTAACTGTTACTGTTATTTTGAGCCAATTTAATTGGTATGAATTGACAAGAAGTTATTCTAAATAATCAACGTTAATTCCCACCTGTTGATCTCTTGTAGCCCCTGGTCCAGCGAGCGCCGGTGCGTCTGTGTGCACGTGGACAACACGCAGCCACACGCTCCGTGGAGGAAGAGCGGCCCTGGACAGGACAGGACAGTCTGGCTGACGATGACCCAGAGATGTGGGACCTGCTGCTGAAGGAGAAGGACCGACAGTGCCGTGGCCTGGAGCTCATCGCATCTGAGGTGCCAATGATCATAACTATCCTCTTACTGCTTTAGTCATTCCATTATTACACTATCACACATGAAGGAATGCCAAACATTTTCATAGAAATCTTTTTGTGTCTAATAAACTTTTCCTTAGCTCTTTACCCAGCTCATTATTTATATATATATATATATATATATTTATTATTATTATTATTATTATTGCCATGTTTTCATTCTCAAAAAACACAGAAGTTCATTAGAACTTAAGTGGACTTTTCACCTCAAACAAACGGCTATGATATAACTGGAACATTGGCCCATGAACTTTGGATTTTAAAAAACAAAAGGATATTGACCTTGATTTTTATTATTCAACCCTGTGGGTTCAACAGCAGAACAAAAATTCTACTTGTTTATTTCTTCTTTTTGGCTGAGGTGTAAAGGCATTCTACTCCCGCTCTGAGCTCGGGCTTATCACAGCTGTAGCGTTTATCAGCAGCACAAAGGCTGAGCACTGCACTGGCAGATAGAGCTGAGAGCTTTATTTCACCTGTTGGACATTTCCTACAAGTGTCTGCCTGTTAGCATGACCTGCAGTATACGGACTGTTTCAATGAATCTCTTGAGCTGTTTTAAGGAAATGTAATTTGTAATATAAATCCAATTTATTACATACATATTTTAGATTCCTATCTGTATCATGATGGTGATCTACTGGTGTAGCTACTCTCTTAAGTGTTAAATTGCATAACTTGTGTCAACACCAAGACATGTTTTCAAACAAGGGGAAGGGGGAAATGTATATGGAAGAACAAGCATAGAAAAGAAAGGCTTGTCATTTGATTTCTGCTATAGCTATCATTGGTCTGTGAGGACCATTTCTTTCCCGTCACTAAACAGACTTTAATTTTGCCCTCTTGTCACCCTGGTCCTCTGGCTTCATTGATCTAAGTTTTTGGGTTTTTTTCATACAGAACTTCTGCAGTCGTGCCGCTCTGGAGGCTCAGGGCTCCTGTCTGAACAACAAATATTCAGAGGGTTACCCAGGGAGAAGGTGAGCAGACACGCCCCGAGCCTATCAAACACTGGTGCCTGTCTACTCCTGGACATTTACATTTATTCCACGTTCTTTTAATGGTACATTCAAATCACACAGAAATTATTCAGCACCAAGCTTTGCCAAACACGCATCCTAAGGGGATACATTCAAAGGCTCTCACCAGCCTGGCTTCATCCCTTACATGTTTTGTTTCGTCCCTTAGATCATTTCAATTTATCAACAGTAACCAGTGGGAAGCAAAGAATACTAATTCTACAGAAAGCAGCAGTGTCGAACAATGTGGATTTTGAGATTTCATTTGAAACTCCAGACGAACGGCACCTTCTTCAATGCTTGTTCATTTGTAATATTTTAGTGCATCAAGTCACAGGAGGTGCATCTTAAGCGCTGGTCATAGTTTTGTAAGTTGCCTCATTGGTCCAAATTAACTAGTTATTTTTAAAGCTTGTCAAAATTATTCCTGACTTTTCTATTTACTTTTAGTCCATCAATTTTTCTTCTGCTTTATCCGTTGCCAGGCCTTAGGGGCTAAGCAGAGACACCCAGGCTTCCCTAACCACACACACTTTTTCCAGCTCATCCAGGGGGAATCCTGAGGTGTTCCCAGGCTAACTGAGAGACGTAGTCCCTCCAGCATATCCTGGGTCTTCCCTCGTGTCTCCTCCTGGTGGGACATCTGAAACAGATGCCCGAGCCACCTCAACTGGCTCCTCCCAACGTGGAGAAACGGTGGCTCTAGTGCGAGCTTCTCCTGTGTGAGCTCTTCTCCCTATCTCTAAAGGAGCGCCCAGCCACTCTGCTGAGGAAACTCATTTTGACCACTTGTATCCGTAATGTCATCATACAAGCGGTCTCTCCGATCCATAAATTCCACGCTCCATCCTTCTCTTACTCATGAACCAGACTCCGAGATACTTTAACTCCTCCACTTGAGGAAGGACCTCTCCACACATTTATTTACTTTTAAAAATGTTCATCGTTCCAGGTGTTCTAAGCAGTCATTCTAACCAGTTGCTAGCAAACACCAGCAGATTCCCAAGTTTGTGAATACATTTTTTTGAATGTATTACTTTAAAAATGGCCACATCAGGGTTAAATCTGCTCAACAAAGATGGCTAGTGTATACAATGTTTAACCTAACAATAAGTGGAAAAATGGAAAACCTTGCTTTACCTTCAGCATTATCCCGCTTTTACATGGAGCTTTCCCTCTCACCCCCCCTCTGCAGGTACTACGGTGGAGCTGAGGTGGTGGACCAGATCGAGCTGCTTTGTCAGAAACGAGCCTTGGAGGCATTTCACTTGGACCCTGCTAAGTGGGGAGTCAATGTGCAGCCGTACTCTGGCTCTCCGGCCAACTTTGCCGTCTACACCTCTGTGCTCAACCCCCACGACCGCATCATGGGCCTGGACCTGCCGGATGGAGGACAGTCAGTACTCAGGCTTTTGATTACTTAAGTGAAATATGCGTTATTGTAATTGACAGTACATTCTTTTTGTTTCCAGTCTAACCCATGGGTATATGTCTGATGTAAAGAGAATCTCTGCGACCTCGATTTATTTTGAGTCCATGCCTTACAAGTTGAGCGTGAGTACAAATATACTTTAATGTTTGGGCTATACTGAGCATTAGTCGGCAATGTAAATGTATTTCTACTAAAACCACTCATATAAGCTTTAAACTCAGTTTTTAACCAATATTAAATGCTTCCATTATATGTATGAAACAAAACACTGTGGGCCACCTTTTTATCAAGCATCTAACATGGTTAAACATTAGTAGGCCTAAACGGTATGTACTAAAAGAACACACATTATGCAAGTATGGAGATGAAGAGGGCGCAGTACATCAGAGCCTAGTATTTTATCGCTGCAGTCATCTCGGAGCTCAAGTGTTGGTAGTGGCTGATGGATGACTGTGAGAGTGGGGATGTCCAGGCCTGCTGATGTATGGTCAGGCAGGACCCCTCTGTGAGAGGGATAATGGGAAATCGACAGGCTGGCCAGCACCACTGGCTCTGTCCTGGCCACGAGCAGCGTGATGGAGTGAGGGGGCAGCTACAGAAGTGTCCCAGAGATGGGAGATTATCAGCTTGTCCAAATAAAGCTTCTCTCTATGTATCTTCTCTGCTCCTTTTGTTGAGGCCTTGGTTTTCTATTTTCTCTCCTTTGTGTGGGGGATCTTTTATTTTGTAAAAATGTACTTTCATGTTGTTTTGGTATGTTCTATCGCCTGTATTTTGTACCACTTAATTGTACAAACTAATGGAAATAGATGTGCTCAAACTTTTGTTTCAAACAGTCCATTGAGATATTTTGAATAAAAAGCTGTTATGTGGCTCTTCACACTACTGCCACATAACAGCAGTAGTATTTGAAAAGTGTCTTCTGTTCTGATCGTGATCTTGACTGTTTCTCTGCCCCGCCCTCCACTCTCAGCCCTCTACAGGACTTATAGACTATGAGCAGATGGAGATGACGGCCAAGCTGTTCCGGCCCAGGCTCATCATCGCTGGCACCAGCGCCTATGCCCGCCTCATCGACTACGCCCGCATCAAGAAGGTGCACACTCCACACACATTACATGAAATCTGCACCTACTACACAGCTTTGTCTCTCTGCTGAGCCATTGATTAGACTCTTGACTCAATCGTGATATAAGATTGTGTTGTACTAGTAAATATTCTCCAGTATACTATACTCTACTATAATGTTGGATTTATTTGAATGCGGCAGTGTGTATTACTAACGATCTTGTTACAGTATTTACAGTAGTAGCTGAAGGCTTGTTTTCAACCGTTGTTACATTGTACATGTTTTAGTGTTTTGGAGCATGTGGTGGAAACCACAGCAGACATGAAAAGAACATGCCAACCAGTTCTCAAATGTAGTCTTCCACTTCCACTGGAGGTGTCTCCATCTCTACTGTAGGTAGATAAAAAAACACATTAGTTAAGAAAAAGTAAACTTTAGAACATTGCATACATATCTACAGCACATATCAGACAAGGAGACAACAAGCATTTTACAAATGTGGCATTCAAATGCTGCAAAACGTACAGACGCATCATCTTGATTAGACTTTAGGACAAGACAAAAGTCTACACCCTTACTTATATCTTCTAGTGAGGGCACAGACAAACCTTTCTTCCTGAGGGCCACATTGAAATATCATCCTGCTGTTGGAGGCCGGACGTGATTTATCATGTTTTTCTCAGGCTTAATTTTACGCACGAATGTACATTTTTATCTATATATCCCCACGGCCCGGGGTTTGCCCACCACTCTTCTAGTGAGGGCAATGTTTATTGAATTCAAGCCAGATTTTTAGTCACAAAACACAGCACAGCACCTCGTCACCTCTGACCTGTGAGTCCAACAGAGGACCTTCTTGCTGAGAGGCGACAGCTCTAACCACTGCGTCACCATTTGGAGCCTTCTTGAACAAGTACTTTTAATCCACCATATAAATTGGATTATTTTGAGTGGATTGTCAATTATAAAACATTCTTTCACATCACTCTGCTTTCATTATGGACATTTCCTTTGTGAAAAATAACCACCACTTTTGCTTCGACCACTCTCAAAAGCCCCTTCTGCTCTCAGCAGTTTTATTTTTAATCATTTCAAACATTCATTGTAGCCTCGCCGCCCAGTGCCCGCAGTCGCGCTGATGCTTTTTCCCTCTTGTTCCTCCACAGCCCTCATCACTACCACTGTGAGCACGCACACTTATGTTCTGACAGCGCACAAGAGGCCCCCCTTATCCTCTGTGTTCATCCGCCACACAATCTCCTCATTGTCTCTGTAGCTGCCTTCCTTTTGTTTCTGAGCCCCAGTTTATCCACTACCATCCGATGGACTGTTGCAGAGCTGTGTTTTTATTAAGGACCATAACTGCTTTGTCACTAGACTTGAAGAACGGCCATATTTTTCACCCTGGCAGCGCACCACGGAGCAGTTTTATAGCTAAATCTGTTGCCTGGGCCCTTCTCCAGCCTTTTAGCATTGTGTTACCTAGATTGGACTGTACAGAATTCACTTTTTGGCTTGTGGATGCTGTGACACGTGACCTGGGGTAGGCTTGATTTCCTGCAGTAACCCCAGCGTACTCCCAGGCACATGGGCTGATTCAGTTTAGATAGCAGAACAGAGGAGATTGTCATGATAATGCATATTAATTGGAGCAGTAAAAAGATTGTTTACTTCTCTGATCATTCGCTAGAGACTCATTTGCATGTTGGTGAGCTATTTATTGTTTGTGCCTATTTCAATAAGTGCTGGCAAGAGACTGAGAGGATTTATTGAATTATGCTGTAATATTTTGGGCCTCTGAAGATTGCAAACTGCATAATTACATTGGCTTGGTTTGAAATATGGGCCCTTTGGAAAGAGAAACTACAAACGTGTAGATTGAGCTATCAAATAATGATTGCCGGAAATCTAAACTTATTAGCACCAACATATAGTTTTATTGTCTGTGTCGTTTCTACCAGCTCCATGTGGATTTTATGAGAGGCAACAGCAAGTGACGTGTTTTAAGGTGTGTTTATAATCAGTCGTAAATAAATCATAGTTTTTCTTTCTGTGTTGAAGAATACAGTAAAACATACTTAAGAAATCCTCAAAAATCTCGTGCAGAAGAGGAAAGTGTTCGATAAAAAGGATAACCCAGACGTAAAGTGTTGAAATGACCGCTTGCTCCTGTCCCTCAGCTGTGCACAGACATTAAGGCCTACATGCTGGCAGACATGGCTCACATCAGTGGACTGGTGGCAGCGCAGGCCATCCCCTCTCCCTTTGACCACGCCGACATCGTCACCTCAACTACACACAAGTCTCTACGCGGAGCACGGCAAGTCACACAGAGGGAGCAGTGACGGCTCTTTTCATTTTTATTATTTACAAATAACACTTTTGTGGACTTTTGTTACAGGGCTGGTCTTATTTTCTATCGAAAGGGTGTTCGCTCTGTGGATAAGAAGGGCAAAGAGATCCTTTACGATCTGGAAGACAGGGTTAACTTTGCAGTCTTCCCCTCACTTCAGGGAGGACCCCACAACCATGCTATTGCTGGTGTTGCTGTGGCCCTCAAACAGGTCAGTCGTATAAAAACGATCATTCCAAATGATCCAGAGTCTGGTCATACATGTTGTTTGTGTGGTTTCTTCAGGCCCAGTCGCCCATGTTTAAAGAGTACATTGCTCAGGTCATAAAGAACTCAAAGACCATGGCAGAGGCTTTGCTCAGTAAAGGCTACACTCTGGTGTCAGGTAAGCGTTAAACATAATGCACATCAATAAATCAAACACTTTTAAATGTCTAACTACTTAATAATTTTATATTATTGTTGCCTTCAAATGATAAATGATCCATGGTGCAAATCCATGTGCCCTGTATTACTTTACTATTTCCTCAGCACTTTTGTATATATGGCTAAGTAGATACTTACTCTGAAATAAAAGCATGCTGTGTTTTGAATAAAACTACAAATTGCATTTCTTGAGAGATACCCAGTGCAAATCTGTATCAACCTTCGACTGAAGTGACTAAAATGCTGTTTCAGGCGGTACTGACAACCACCTGGTCCTGGTGGACCTGAGGCCTAAGGGCATTGATGGAGCCCGGGCTGAGAGGGTCCTGGAGCTGGTGTCCATCACTGCCAACAAAAACACCTGCCCTGGAGACAAGAGTGCACTGACGCCTGGTGGACTGCGCTTAGGTGAGGGACCACTGCTCTGGCCTTGAAAAGACACTGGATGATCACAGTTAGAAGGCTGAGAAACCCCTGTTTTTAAAATATACAATTATTACATCTAGAATCATAACTGCAGTCTTGAGTAAAAGAAGATATGAAACCTTCATCTATAATTGGATTTTCAATAAGAGGGGCAACAATCATGCCACGAGCATTGATAATGATTTATTAAACATGTTTCTTTTTTTATTAATTACCTTTCAGGAAGTGCAGAAGCAGCATATACTGAAGCCTCAGTGAACTATTATGCAGCTTCTCTCCTGGCCGTGGAATAATCCAAATACTTTGTTATTGGAGGGAATTGGATTATTATAAGATTTGCTTCATCCAATCTCCCTTTTCAAACCAATTCAAGGGACATTTAAGACGCAACGGCAAAAAGTTTGTGATTTAATTGGGATTAATTGTGAGTTAACTATGACATTGAGATTGATTGCGATTAAATTATATTAATCGTTTTCAAACAACTACAGCGCTAATGCTGCGCTAACGGCTTCAACCCTAAATACTCTGCAGGTGAAGAGAACAGGAGGCTTTTCTTCAGATTTGACTAAAATGTGGAGAAACATCAGATGGACTGATTCTTCAGAGATTTGAATAGCTCTGTTCATTTGAATAACTCTTCTCTGACACGTTTGACAACGGAGAAGCCATCCTGCAGTAAACATCTCATGCCGGTTCAGTACACTTGACCAGAGCTGCAGCAGTGACATCATCATGTAGAATACGTTCCCCATATTCATCTTAAAAACACGTCTGAAATCACTGTATAAGAGTATCTGCTCTAATGACCCGGTTTCAAAAAGTCATTTACAGTGTGTCTGTTGTCACCAAACTGAATCTAGCGTGTGCTTCCAGGCGCTCCGGCTCTGACCTCCAGACAGTTCAAAGAGGACGACTTTGTCCAAGTTGTGGAATACATGGACGAGGGCTTTAAAATTGCTCTGGATGTCAAGAAAAAGACGGGTAATTCTTCGAGAGGATTTGTTCCAGTGATTCATTGCTGTCACTATTTCCCCGTTTTGCCTCCACCAGAGAACACTGTCATTATTTCCTAACATTGTAATCCACAGTAAACCTTTTCTTCTCTGCAGCAAAACTACAAGACTTCAAGAATTTCCTGCTGCAGGACCCAGAGACGGTGAGCCGCATTGCTGATCTGAGGAAGCGCGTGGAGGCGTTCGCCAGACCCTTCCCCATGCCGGGATTCCATGACCATTAATCCCCCGAGCGAGAGGCTCCGTCCGGGCGCCAAAGCAGCTGAACAACGACGTTTTCACGCTCAGGGTAGCTCTTCCACCTGAGCACCTGCACCGACTGTGATTCTAGCCATCTCCTTGTAGGAACACAAACATTTTTAACTTTTCTATCATGTTTTCAAATCTCACATTTTCTTTCTCAATATTTTTACATCAATGTGAGGAAGACAATGCAATCATTCATAGATAAGTAGAAATAATATGGATTATTTTGTTCTTTGCTTAAGTTTTTTGCTGAGATGTCTTAATACTACACAGAAGCTGAACTAATGGACTGGACTCAAATAATTTTCACTTTAATTTGATACTTTTCATGTGACAAAGATGTTCTTTCTTCTCTAAATACTTGCACTCTGTTTACACAATTAGACTGTGTTTTTCTTTTCTTTTCCTAAAAGGTTTTGACTACATTTCCAAATGAGTCTTAAAGGCACAGCCAGAGCATCAGATTAGAGCTTTTCTCTTCCGACACGTTTTGTGTGGTCAAAGTTTTTGTAATAAAATGTTTACAGACGGGGTTAATAGCTAACGTTTGATAATACAAACTGACTCTTTCATGATTGCTGGGTTAGTGAAAATGTTGTTAAAAGGATCTTTCAGCACAAATGACGAGGTGTTTGAAATGGTTGTTTTTTGCAACTGGTGTCAATTGAACCAAAACAGTTCGCTTTGCCATAGTGTACCGCCAGTGTTCAAGAACATATTGTATACAGTATTTATCATTCTTGGTTTGCTTGGCCACATTTGTACATTACCATTAACAAATGTTTTATTAATATGACTTATAATAAAAAGAAACTGTTATTAAGTTGTCAAGTTTTTTGTTGTTGTTGTGTTAATTACAAAGTGAAATCCACACGTGGATTGAGTGGGTCATGTTTGTCTTGCAGTAAGTACACATTAAAATAATGACAGTACCTCCTGGACTTGAAGCACACCTGTGTATAAACCGCACCGGCTCCATTGGAAAAAAAAAAAAAAAAAAAATTGTCCAGAATTACATTTAAACCGATCAACTGATAATGTTTTAACTGGTCTCAATATAATTTCATGAGGTGTTTTAATCAGTGGGGGCGGGTCCCAGCTCCAAAAGGTCCATGAGCATGTGTGTTGACATGTTTGGGTCGGTGGGGGTGTACCCGGAACAATTATTATCCAAAGCTTTGTATGGCGTCGTCTATCCTCTCAAAAACGGCTTTACAAGATGGTCCAAAAGTCGGCTCTTGGTCCAACGCTAATTCCAGATGTGTGTCAATGCTGAGGGGAGTGGTTTTTGTTGTTGATCATTCTAGTTTAGCCTCTGGACTTCAGAAGGCAAAACACATGCGCCAATGCCTATTTTCAAATTTTTCTGTGGCTTTTTAAAAAAAAGCCCCACAGAAGGCAAAAGCGGTGGCACATTAGTTTCAACAACGGAGATAGGTGTGACTACATTCGTTGATATTTTGTCTATGGTTTTAAGGCACTGAAAACCACATGCTGCCGTTAGGAAACATTAAAAAACATGGAATTAATTTCCACTGCTATGCAGATGACACACAGCTTTATCTGTCGATGAAGCCAAATCAGACAGATCAGCTAGAAAAGCTCAGTGCCTGCATAAAGGACCTTAAAATGTGGATGACTCTTAACTTCCTACTTCTCAACCCGGAGAAGACAGAAGTGATCCTACTCGGTCCGAAGCGCCTGCGTGACTCCCTCACTAACCAGATAATTACTCTCGATAATGTCAGTATAATACCCAGTAACACTGTGAGGAATCTTGGAGTCATTTTTGACCAAGAACTCTCCTTCAAGGCTTATATAAGCCAAGCAACTAAAACGGCGTACTTCCACTTACGGAACATCGCTAAAATTAGGAATTTCCTTCCTAAAAGTGACGCGGAAAAACTCATTCACGCGTTTGTCACCTCAAGGCTCGACTACTGTAACGCTTTACTGGCAGCGTGCCCTAAAGCCTCTTTGAAGAGCTTCCAGCTCGTTCAGAATACAGCAGCTAGGATCTTAACAGGTACCAAAAGGATCGAGCACATAACTCCGGTGTTGAAATCACTCCACTGGCTCCCTGTGGAGTACAGAATAAAGTTTAAAATCCTACTCTTAACATATAAAGCCATAAATGGCTTGGCTCCTTCTTATCTCCAAGACACGTTAGTGTCGTATCAACCAGGTCGAGCGTTGCGCTCACAAAACGCCAGACGTCTGGTGGTCCCTAAGGTCTCAAAGGTCACTGTTGGTGGCAGAGCATTTAGCTACCAAGCTCCTTTACTGTGGAATCAGCTTCCCATTTATGTTAAGGAAGCAGATACGGTCTCCACATTCAAGGCCAGGCTTAAAGCACTACTTTAATTTAGCATATAATTAGGTAATATATAATATATGGTGTATATATTATATATATATGCTGTATTATGTTATATATTAGACAATATATGTATTATGTTGTGTATTGTGTTATGTTGTATATTATGTTATATATTATGCTGTATGTTATGTTATGTATTATATATGATATATATGGTATGTATGGTATATATGATGTATATGATATATAATATATAATTAGGTTTGCTTGGATCGGTTTGCACACCTGGTGTGCAATCCATGAATCTTGGTGCTGTAGCCTAGACTAGCCTAGCCGTGGCTGCTGCTGTCTCGCCTCCTTTCAGATACGCTCTCTTTATTCAAGGCTAGGTTTAAAACAGTCCTCTTTAGTTTAGCATATGGCTAGGAAGGTAAGACTCAGGGAAGGCTAAACTCCTCAGACTGTCAGTCAAGCTGCATAGGGAGTCAGTTTGCTGGGAGAAGTATGGTAACTTGAGCACTATCCTCTCCTCCTTCCTACTTTATCTGTATAGCATTTTTAGGATTTTGACTGTAGTTTGTTCATTGCTATTCACCCGTTGTCCCATTGTCTGTTTCATGGTACGATGACGGGACCTCTGAGCCTGGCCTCCTCCATCTACACCTGCGGACTGCCCCGCCCGACCCGCCTGGGAGTGCTTCAGTCCTGCACCGGACCTGTCCACGTTCAGCGTCCACTGGTCCACGTTCTGTAGCTAGCTTAGGTCCTAGATCATTAGCCTGTCCGTCCGGAGGAGCGGATCCCTTTCTCATATGGGTCTCCCTCCCTGTGGGTTTCCCTAATTCTCCCCAAGGTTTCTCACTTTTTCCCACTGGGTTTTTTAAGAGTTTTTCCTTGTCGATTGTTGGAATATTAACTCCTGCACCAGTTAAAACTAAAATCAGTTTAGTATTGTTTCTGTTGCCAAATTAGCACTTGTTTGTGTAAATCTCAAAGAGCAGTGAGTTCAAGGTTAGTCTGTGTGAGATGGGAGGGGGACAAGAGGGAGACAAGTGGTTATCAGAGCAGGTGCAAACGTTGGCAGTGGGCCAGAAGGAGTCATAGAGTCCACGAATCTGTGATGTCAGTGACCTTGGATGTACAGTATAAAAGATGTACAGGAGGAGGCACGGGGGCTTTTTCTTTTTCTTCTGACCAGGAGGGTGAAAGACGTCCCCGGGGCCACTCCTTATCTTGGACGCGAAGCGAGACTTGTGTTCGCAGACCGTTAATATTGTAATATTGCTTGCAAAATCTTCAATATAACCTTTTGAAATCAGGTTTGGTATCTGTCATTTCTATTACTGTTTTAACATTGGTTTTTGTCTCTTGTTGAACTAAAAGGACCTGCAGAACGAAGGGCTGCGTTTGCGGCCTCTCTGCAGCTTCTGGGGCAGGGGAATTCTGACAAATTACTGCAGAACTTGGCGTCACGAACAGGATTCGACAGGAGACACTAGGACCGGTCAGAGAAAAGATTAATTTGGCGCCAAAGTAAAACGGTAAGATTGTTACCAACTAATTAATCTTTCCTTTCACCTGACCTGAGACCTAAAAATAAAAAAACAAACAAACAAAAGTAGGGTAAATATTGAAGGATTTGCTTGCAAGTATTTTTATATTTATTGGGATAATAGTATTCTAAAGTCTAAGTGACTTAAGAAAAGGAGAAAAACTGTGTGTTATCTCAGTGATTGATAGTCAACCTAAAAGGACTGTGTGAGGATCTAAGTGATTTATGAGTTAAAAGGAGTGAACTGTGTGTAATCTCAGTGATTTAATAGTTGAAGGAGAAAACTGTGTGTTTTAATTAATTGACAATAAGGGAAAGGACAGGGACAGTGTCTAACTTTTCTCACTTTTTAATTTTTCTCTTGGTGTGAATGAGTGATTGATGTCTTCTGTGGAAGTGACCATTGCACAAACGGTCACAGTGAACGCAGTAATTTGGGTCGCGTAGGACGGGGTCACGATTCGTGCGTACATTTCCCCACCACATTTTGTGGTCGAACGGGGAGATACCACGATCTGACGCTCTAAGATTACGCACCCAATTGCTGATTCTTTACATTGATATTGATAACACAAGGCTTGTAATCTAGACGGTAGAAAACATGGCATCTGTAACATTAGATGAGTGGATAAAGGGGATTATACAGTATTTAGAGGGGACAACAGAGATTAAAAATACAACAACAAGGAGCGTTAGAACATGGTTAAAATCAAAAAAGAAAGATGGTATTTTAGCTAAGTCAAATTCACCTCCAAGTGAAGGGTTAATGAAACAACTAAGAGAATTAGTTTTGGAGAAACGTTCTCAAATGCAAAGAGAGAAGCCGTTAGAAAATAAGAAAATTCAAAAGTTGACAGATGAGGTTACTCTGATTTCAATGATGATCAAACTAAATGAGAAATGGATGACTGCTGCCAAATTGCAAAGTACAGCTCCTGATTCTTCCCCTCCACCGTATGCTCCATTGTATCCAGATTTAACAGAATTAGTGAAAAGTAAAGATTCTGCAACAATGGCTCCATTGATTACATTTGAAGAGCCAATCAAATGTACCGTGACTAGCACAGGAGAGGAGAGTATGGATCAAAAATACTCCCAAGAGGCGCTCAGGCAGGTACGGGAGGTTACAGCTCAGACTACCCAGCTTCAGAAACACATTGATCAGGTTGGAGAAATTGTGGCACAAGTGGCTGAAAGACAATTTAATGACACATTGACAAGACTGGAAAGTGAGCTTAAAAACCACACGATTCAGGGAGGCCCATCTCACTTGCAGCATACCCCAGGGACTAGGGGAAATTCATTTGCAAATGGTTTTAATGGAAAAAACTTTATTAGTCATTCTAGTCCCAAATTTGACCAGATTACTTCCCAGGCAGAGAAAGGAGCAGAGCTGAGAGAGCAGGGGGCGGGAGGAGTGACAGCCCAGAGGAACGAGGGGGGCGCAGACAGAGAGGCCCAGAAGGGAGTGGACCAGCACTCAGGGGCTAGGAAGAAGAGAGATTTAAGAATCAGCTTTCAGAAGCCGATTACAGTTAGAAAAGAAAGACAGCATCGTTATTTTACTCGATCTAATCAGACTATAGATGCAGAATCAAGCTCGTCAGACGAAGATTTATTGATGACCGGCTCAGATGCGTTTGTAACAGCTGAACACTCAGAAGACGACGGTACGAGTGGGGAAATTTATTATCAACAGGAAAGGCGACAGAACAAGAGGAAAGCTAGGCGCAGACAAGGAGAAGATGTGTCGATGTGTCCAATTGTGGTATCGACGTCTAGGTCCGGCAGAGAGATCAGGACATGTAAACCGCTCACTATAACTGAAATTGACTCTATAAAAATGAGAATGAAAGACCCAAGGCAGTATGGGGGCAGAGCATGTTTGTTGTCAATCCTGGAACACTATCCTGCTCAAAATTTAACCCTAAATGATCTCACTACCGTTCTCGGTGTCCATCTTCCAATCATGTCCACAGGATTTGAAAATGTTGCAGTTCGAGCCACAAACAGCTGTTCAGTGGAAGCATGGTATTCAGCTGTGATGGAAAAAATGGAAACGTTATTTCCTGTGCCCATGAATGCTATGGAAACCATAAATCTAGAAGTGCAAGATGGAGAGACAGCCGAGGCCATGAAGCATAGAATAAATAAGGAGTTTGATGCATTGTATCCAAGAGAGTCCACCCCAACCTATGATTTGATCAAAAAAATGTTCTATCAGCGAATGCTCAGGGAACTACCGACAGCTGAGAAGGAAAAACACATTCTGAATTTGGATACTGACTCGCCAGCTTTTGTTAGGTCATATTGTACTATTAAAAAGCTACTTAGGAAGAAAAACAGCCCCAAAACTGATGATAGTTTGTCACTGATTAAGGAATTAGTTAAAGAGATTAAAAAATCTGAACCAAAGCCAGAAAAAGTGGAGAAAGCAGAAATGTTGTTTAGTGGTAATCCAAGTCCACTGCAGCCTCAGACGCAGACACAGGTGATGCAACCACAGCAGATTATACAGACTGGACAGATACAGCAGCAACCAGAGTATGAATGGCAAATGAATGGATACATGCCCTATGGAAATCAAGGACAGAGGTTCCAGACATTCCCCAGGAATAGCAGAGGTAGAGGTGGTGGACAATTTAGACAGGACAGAGATTTATCAAACATGAATGTTACAGGTGTGGACGGTACGGACATATAGCAAGAAATTGCAGAACGGGAGGAATGCAACACATGCAGGGTCAAGGAGGTCAGCAGCAGTTTCCATTTCAAACATACCAACAACCACAAGTGTACCAGGCACAACCACAACAGCCATACCAACAACCACAAGTGCACCAGGCACAACCGCAACAGCCATACCAGCAACCACAAATACACCAGATGTATCAGGCACCTCAACAGGTACAACCACAACAGCCAATGGTCTTGGGCCAACCACAGCCACAGTATATGACCACTCACCAGATGACAGAGTCAAGACCAGAGGTCGCTGCTCATCAACTCAGTTTATTACCGAAATGAAGATGCCGTGGTCCAGATAGAGAGGGATGCATTAACGTGGCTCCAAAATTTATCACAATAACAATTGAGGGACAGCCTCAGAAACTGTTGGTAGACACTGGAGCAACATTTAGTTCATTAAAATGCAGTCTAGAGCCCTCTCAAAAGTGGAAAATCGTATCTGGATTTAATGGTTTGGCTACAAGAGTTTTTTACTCAAAACCTCTAGACTGCACAGTTACCTATAAATCAGGAGTAAAGCAGACTTTCCAACATGAATTTCTAATAGCCCCAAACTGTCCCCACAACCTAATGGGAAGGGATTTGATAAAACTTTTGAAATTGGATATTTCTTTCCAGAATGAAATTGAAGTGTCAAATGAGTTGGGCATGTTAATACAGGATTGTGGTCTCGAAACTGAACTGTTGCTCCAGCAGGAACAAAATCTTAAAACACCAAAAATTGACGATAACATAGCCACAGTTTTTTGGCTAGAGGGTAGTGAAGAATCCAATGACACATTGCATGAACTAGTTAAGCCATTTTTGCCATGGATTACTGAGAGATGCAAGGACTTGCGGTCTCCAGTAGATGTCGTACACTGTACACAGGCATATTTTAGGCATCCAGAAGATCAACAATCATATGACAACTATTTATTGAGTGGGAAATGTACAAGACTAGTGCATGCCAGACACAGGGAGTAGGAGATCCTAAAGTGACACAAAAGCTGAATTGCGTAGTGGTGGGAGAACATGGGGTGGCGTTTGCTAACACAAATTCAAACACAGACACACTCCCAATATTTAGGGTTGACAAATCCACACCACATGTAACAATGATGATTGAGTCCAAAGCAGAGGCCAAGAATTTAGGTCCAATGTGTGCACTGATATTGGCCAGTGATTTAAAACCAATGTGTGTGCAACAGGGACAATTACAATACATTGTACTGCATAGTGAAACCACAGGAGGTTATGTGATCAAATTCAATGACCCAATTGAATATAAAGCCACTATGCAGGAAGTACAGAGAACAAGGACACATGGCAGGGAAAATACCAATTCAAACCTATTTGAAGAGCAGAAACACACTTTACCTGAGAGGCTATGGACAAAACATGCATTTGACATCGGGAAAGCAGAGGGAATCCTGCCAATAAAAACTACTTTTTGATGACCAAGTGTGTTATCAGAAGCAGTATCCCATTAAAGCAGGACTCCAGGACAAATTGAAGTACACAGTCTCAGAATTGGTGAAGGCAGGAATCATTGTCGAAGCGCCAGAGTATACGCCATATAATATTCCAATGTTGGCAGTAGACAAGGCAGGAAAACCATACTGCAGACTAGTGAATGACTTCAGGAAATTAAATGAGAGATCACAAGACAAACTATTGGACACACCTGACCCACACAGAGCAATGGCATTCTTACCAGCGTCTCATAAATGGTTTACCACCATTGATTTATGTAACGCATACTTCTGCATCCCATTGCACCCTGAGTGCTGGAAGTATCTGGCATTCACAGTTGAGGGGAAGAAGTATGTGTATACGCGTTTACCACAGGGTCACTGCGCTGCACCTGGGATCTTTAACAAATTGATCCAGGACGTCCTCTCTGAGATTGACATTGACCCAGACAAAAACTTTGTTCTGGCCTATGTAGATGATATTCTAATCTCAGGAGTATCTGAAGAGGCATGTACAGAAATCACTATGAAAGTCCTTAGAGTAGTGGCAGAAAAGGGATTCAAAATTGATTATGACAAGTGTGCATTTGTAAGACAGAGAGTATCTTTTCTAAAGACTTATCTCACTTCAGAAGGAGTCATGTGTGACCAGTCAAGACTGATCAAACTATCAGAGTTTCCCAAACCAAAAACAGTGAGAGAAATGATGTCCTTCATAAATACGGCAAGCTATATCAGGAAATATATTTTCAACTTCTCCTACATGATGAAGCCCTTGCAGAAAATGTTGATTGATGTAGGCTACACAGATTATGATGGGATCTTGACATGGACTGAGGAGCAAGCACAGGCATTTCAATCAATCAAAGAAAAACTATCAATGGTGCAGACTTTACACTGCGTTGATAGGAAATACCCAATTATGATGGAAATCACAATGACTGGAGATTATTATTGTGCAGTGTTGTTTCAGAAAATAGCAGATGCACCCAAAATATTGTACATATTCAGCTCCAATCTCAGAGGATCAGAAGCACACCACTTCTCATGTGCACGTTATGTAATGGCCCTTAAGAACTCACTGGTTTCCACATCACACATAATCTTGGACTCAGAGGTAATAGTGAGAACGCCACATAACATGTATGCAGCTTTGAAGGGGAACACTTTTGCATTGACAAATTCAATGTCTCAAAAGATTCATCTGTTACTCGTAAATATGCAAGTTACATTTGAACCAACAGACTCTCCAATATTACCATTTACTATCTCAGGCCCAGTTCACCAGTGTGAGGTCCAACATAGTGAAGAAACAAACTTGATCAAAAAGTTGGGCAGGTCAGAGATTGAGGGGTCACATGCTATTTTTATAGATGGACACTCGCATAGAGACAAAACTGGAGCATTGGTTGCAAGCGCAGCAGCAGTCATCCATGACAGGGAAACATCACCTGTTACCAATCCTGATTTTAACATACTGAAGGCAGAGGCGCTGGCAGGGAAGTCAGCTCAGTATGCAGAATTAGAAGCATTTAGCCTGGCTTTGGAGAACAGGCCAGAAGGACCTATCACAATATATACTGACTCTGAGTATGTGCATTCTACAGTGCATTTGCACTTGCCAATCTGGGTATTGCATGACAATTTCATCACAACAAAAAATTTGAGACCTACACATTTGGAATTATGGCAGAAGGTGGCAGACCAAATCAAGAATGTACGTCACAAAACTGCATTGGTCAAGTGCAGAGCACATACTCGAGCCAGAGACTTCGTGGCAAAGGGCAATGAGTTTGCTGATAGAGTTGCTAAAATGACAGCTGGGTATGACAGGATAGGTACGGCTCTGCAGGCAGTTATTGAAGACAATCCTGAGGGAACAGAGGCACCAGTGGAAGAAAGAGAAGAGAACAGTCCACACATATTGCAAGAAAATCCCTCACTGTATGATGTGACAGCATGGAAAACTGCAGGGGCCATTAAAAACAGTGAAGGAGTATTCTATGATACATTTGGTAAACCGTGCGTGACTACTAAAAAACTACTACAGATCATTCAAAGTAAGCATGAGGAAACACACATAAAGTGCTCAAAACTTTTTTCAGAACTAAGACGGCACATGTTCCATCCTTTTATGCTACCAACCATTCAGCATCTATGTGACTCATGTGACATATGTCAAGGGCTCTCTAAGGCAAGGGCTGTGAAGGCAGGCATAGGAGCATACCCAGTGCCTCCATGGCCCATGGCAGAAATCGTAATTGATTTCATCGACATGACTGCTGATAAGAAAGCGGATGGGTGTAGATACGTGCTCACAATGATTGACCCACTCACACGATGGCCTGAAGCTTTTCCTTTGGCAAAAGCAAATGCAGAATCAGTAGCCAAAGTATTCTTGACAGAGATCTTTCCAAGGTACGGCCCAGCGAGAGTTATCAGATCTGATAACGGCTCGCATTTTAAGAACCAGACAATGGCTCAACTATGTGAGAGGCTGAATATAAAACAGCATTTTGGAGCAGTGTTACACCCGCAATCACAAGGGGTGATTGAAAGGTTCAACCAGACACTGAAAAACAGGTTGGCACACATGTGTAGGTCTGGAAAAATGAATTGGAAACAGGCACTGCCTATAGCCTTGATGGCAATAAGAGGAGAACCAAGCAGGCCAATTTTTATGTCACCATTCCAACTGATGTATGGGAGACACATGCCCAGTAACTTATCTCGTTCACTGGAGCTCCCACCTCCAGCAGCCACTGATGATGCTAGGGAAACTTATATGAAAACATTGGTCACTACAGTGAAGTTTCTGCAAGATAACATTGTCACGCTGACCCAGAAATCTCCAGAGCCCCCTTTGCAGGCTGTAAAAGACAGACTTACAGTTGGAGGCTACATTTATGTGAAAAACCAGAAACATTGTTGGGATCAGCTAACTTGGAAAGGCCCATTTAAAATCTCCAAACTATACGAGTATACTTTGAAATATTACTTAGATGACTCACAAACTACAGAGTCATCCTTTGTGCACATATCACACACTAGGCCCACTAGTGCACCAGAAAGATCCCTGCTTGATGTAATGAAAGATATCACTACATCATCAGAAAAGGAGGCCGACAGGGGGACAGAGAGGGAAGTGTCTGACTCTATTAGTTAGAACATGGGGAGTTCTAGGGAGTGCGGAGCAACCCTATAATGCACCTATAGAGTCCCTCCAGATAGCCCTGTGATGCAAGTGTCTGATGGCATAGGGACTAGTGATGACAATAGTATGAGAGACCTTCTGGAACTGTTGGGAGTTGAGGATTTTGGACTTTGGGGCTCTGGACTTCCAGACTTTGGAGATTGGGAGGTTGAGGTTCTGGCCCCTGAGGTTCAGGAGTCTGGATATCAGGATTTTGACATTAGAGATGGTGGAGGACAGGGTTTTGAGGTCCTGGACATTGGAGATTGGGTTGTTGAAGGTCAGGGTGATGAGGTTCAGGATGTTGAATATCAGGATATTGCCATTTTAGATTTTGGGATTCAGGGGTTTGAAATTATGGTCGATGGACTTCAGGTTATTGAAGAATTTGGCAATTTCTCTGACTTTATGGATTGGGCTGATCAAGGGGACTGTGCATTTAACTGACGTGGTTTGGATCCGACATAAGTGATAAGGGGGGGGGGTGACAAATTGGCCTATAAGGGATGTTTAATTTATCACAGGATTGTGATAAAACAGGGGGAAGATTGATTATTGATTATTATCGTTTTCTTTTTTATATTGATTGATTATTAATATTATTTTTATAATTATTGATTGATTATATAAAAAAAAAAAAAAAAAAAAAAAAAAAAAATATTCATGATCCAGAATCAACTATTTAGATGAGCAATTGAGCAAATCAAAGCTGAAAACACTAATCTGGTATGCATGGGATAGACTTTAAGACTGAGGTGTTCACCATGCAGGTACTCTCAACATGATAGGACCATGGACATTCTTAGGGTTGAGGACACGAGAGTGGGTGAGTATGGTGGTAGGTATAGGGATTATAGCTGGATTTTTATGTGGGCCTGGGAAACAGAGTTAGGCCAGGGGTATGCAAAACCAACAACTGTCTATGGTAAGGAGAAAACTCTTGGTGTCAATTCCTCAATTTCTGATTATTCAGACATTTTACCCGGCAAACAAATGAGAGAACGCAAAATTCAACCTACAAAGGGGACAGGGATAAAAATAAGACCAAAAAGGGAATTGGATAAACTGGGAGCATGTGCAAAAAAGCGACAATACCTATTTGGGGTGCAATTGTGTTTGGCAAAGGGAGAACATATGGCATTCCAGGTACCTTTTATAGCATTAGTAAACAAAGGGAAAAAAGTGGGAGCAGAAAATTCAGATTATGAATGGTACATGACAAATGACATGAGAGATAAATCATGGGGGACAATGGTGGCATATACTGGATTAGATTGGACACCAACACCAACTACAGAGTTTGCAAGACACCATTCTAAAATAATTTCCATGACAAAGGGGATTATGCAGGGAAGTGTACCATGTCTTACAATTACAGTGGACTTGAGAGGTGAGTCATTGGACCCAAGAGACAGATCAGGGAAGAAACCTCTATGGTTTTGTTGGGGATTTCTGGTAGTATTCCGTGCATACGATCCTTATGTAACAGAGTGATAACAGCCGCTGTGGAAGGGAAGGTGGCAGAAAGACAACTGCTACTAACCCAGGACCTACAGTGGGAACCAGAAGAATTGATGACCATAGCCTAAGCCATAAAGGACAATCATCAGAAGAACGGGTGAGTATGGCCTGTGATATTGTCAGAATATCACCAGAGGAGTTGTGAGTATGCTTTATGATATTATCAAAATATTTTAATAAAAAATGTATAACTGCTTGCATGTAAATAACGCACATAACCTTGCAAAATTGTAAGAGGGACTTGGGGAAATCGGGGATGCGATAAAAAATTATAAAAATTAAAAATTAAAATAAAAAATTACATAATTCAAATTGATGCACGACACAAACATATTCTTTCTCCACAGCTCTTGCAACTATTGTTTTTGTTACACAGACTAGACACCGCAGCACACCCACATATAGAATGTTTTATAGGATCACTTCAATGTATGTAGTTTAGGGTGAGTTGGATGCTCAGTCCGCCCAGAGGCCTTTGGGGCGGGTCTGAAGTAAGGGCTGAGTGGAAGACCACCACATTTTTCATAATGTCACATGGGGTGGTTTAGGAGTTCACAGATCGTCGTGAAGACTGGGATTAGACTGAGTATAGGATGTAATGCTGGATCAACTGATGAAGATGGGCCATCTGAGACGAGAGTGATGGATGTCCGAAGAGTTCCTCTCCGGCCAACAGGGGGACTGTTGGAATATTAACTCCTGCACCAGTTAAAACTAAAATCAGTTTAGTATTGTTTCTGTTGCCAAATTAGCACTTGTTTGTGTAAATCTCAAAGAGCAGTGAGTTCAAGGTTAGTCTGTGTGAGATGGGAGGGGGACAAGAGGGAGACAAGTGGTTATCAGAGCAGGTGCAAACGTTGGCAGTGGGCCAGAAGGAGTCATAGAGTCCACGAATCTGTGATGTCAGTGACCTTGGATGTACAGTATAAAAGATGTACAGGAGGAGGCACGGGGGCTTTTTCTTTTTCTTCTGACCAGGAGGGTGAAAGACGTCCCCGGGGCCACTCCTTATCTTGGACGCGAAGCGAGACTTGTGTTCGCAGACCGTTAATATTGTAATATTGCTTGCAAAATCTTCAATATAACCTTTTGAAATCAGGTTTGGTATCTGTCATTTCTATTACTGTTTTAACATTGGTTTTTGTCTCTTGTTGAACTAAAAGGACCTGCAGAACGAAGGGCTGCGTTTGCGGCCTCTCTGCAGCTTCTGGGGCAGGGGAATTCTGACAAATTACTGCACGATGCAGGAGGGTCTTGTTGGACAGTTAGTGTCCAACAGAAAGGATTGGTGATGATCAGGACACTTTAGCATTCTACAACATGTATGGACATTTTCTTCTGTGTGTGCTTTATATTCTTCATGTGTTTTGGCTGTTGATTCTCTGATCTGTGTTGGTGATTTCAATGGTTTTGTTAAGTCCTCTGAGATGACTTCTGTTGTGACCTAGGGCTATACAAGAATAAATTGTATTGTATTGTATTGAAAAACATGTCCCATTGCAACTAAAATTTTAGTCAACATAATTAGTCTATAAACTGCCCTGACAACAGCCTTAATCACATACAAACATATTCTGTGTATTTCCCTGCTTTTCCTTGTGTCGTCGTCTCTGTTCACATAAACACACCAGGAATTAGGAATGTGTGCCTCGCCCATCACAGATCAACAGTTTATAATCCAGCAAATACTGTACTTGAAAAGCAGGAGTCGTATGCTGAGTTTTTTTCACATGACGATTCAAATGGAAGTGGAATACATTGATCTGAATAAGAAAAACAAATGCAAAATGAATCCGCACTGCACAGAGGAGCTGTAATCACGTCTTAATTATCATATGTGGATCATCCTCACATGAGCAATAATCCTGATCCTGTTTGGCCCTAATCCACTTTTCATGCGGCACCTGAGACAAATGACTGTGTCCCTCAAGCCACAATTATCTACAGCAATTTATGCCTTTTGAAATCTGTTTTTATTACAATCTATCTTGTGTGTCGTTACCTGGTCATTACATTACCCACAAGCCATATATATTTTGTTTTATTTGACTTGTTTTTTTTTTTTTATTGGACTAAACAAGTGAATGTATGGTCCTCTGAGCGAGTGTCTGGTGTGTGTGTGAAAGGTTGGTGGTGGTCGGAGGGCAGACGGCACATACTGGTTGCCTCGATTCTGGCAGTGTGCCCCCTAGGCAGCTGTGGCTACAATATCAGTTTATCACCACCGTGTATGGAGAGAATGAGATGTAAAGCATCTTGGAGTGTCCATAAAAGCGCAATATAAAACTGATGCATTATTGTTATTAGTGATAACAAGAGGAACAAGCTCGATGGATTTTATTACATAGTTACATTTTTTTCTTCTAAATGCGACCTAAGCTTTTTGGTATGTGATTGTTTCCACCTGCTATTTCAAATGTATGAATTTGATAAAAGTGTTTAAATGTCTTTAGTATTAAACCTTCATCTTCTTGTGTGCGTTTAAAAAAAAAAAAAATGTATTGTCTTTGTTTTATGTTGTGTTCTTTTGGTGTTCTGGTTGAATGTTGATTAATCTGTCTGCTTTGTTTTCTTTAATAAAATAAAATAAAAATTAAATTAAAAAACATTCACAACATACATTATTGTCATAATGGCCCTCTTAATAGCAGGAATTAGCAAAAAAAAAGAAGCAATAATTTGAAATCCTGACGACGAGCCGAGCTGCTGAACTTTGCGCGTGGAAGTCCTTGAATGATCCAATTAGCTATTTCACATTCTGTGTCTTTATATGTGTATCTTGAGTAAACAAAGAGCCTTTCTCACTTCTCTGGGTGCATCTGCTGCAGACTCAGCACTTCCATTGTCCCCGTGCCAGAGGTTGATATATTTAGCAGCTCATATGCAGCAAAGTGTGGATTATTTATACAGACTTGAAGGGTTGTTGTCTGTTTTAGGTTTGGTGAGAAATAGACCAAGGACACTTAACTGACACCTCGGTTTGGGCCAAAAATGAGTTTGTGGCTTCTCTTTTATTATCCTCCAATGTAAAGCTCACAAGTATTTATCGCCTGGTTAAATGCAAGTAAATATAAACTATATTAAAAACACATACAAACAAAACGCAGATACACACACACAGGGAAAGACTTCTGAAACTCCATGCATGAACTCTGTCAGAGGAAGGATCTTACCATTCTATTTCTATTTGTGAATTTTCTCGAGGCCTGTTGCTAGAAGCCAGTTTGGTTTGTATTTGTGGGTTAAATCCAGGTTTACTTTGAGTGAACTCTGACTTTTCTGTCACTTTCCTCAGTTGAGTGTAAATCACCATAGCAACAGACTCCATACAGCGACTCTGCTCTGGACCAGGGATTTGTTTTAGACCTGGTTTAGACCACAGGACCAGAGACAGGTCTGTTTTAGGCCTGGTTTGGACCGCAGGACCAGAGACAGGTCTGTTTTAGGCCTGGTTTGGACCGCAGGACCAGGTTGCTGGATTCAGTCACCATTGTACATTCCAAAAAACTTCTAGCACACGATTTTACATGAGTAAAATCTAGAATGTTTTGGCTGAAATGTGTCCATGAAGCACAAATATCCACAGTGAAGTTGTGCCACACTAAAATGATCTCAAAACAGTGAGACGTCATAAGAATACAGATTTGAGATTTATTTATTCCATCCTCACAATGTAAAAAATGCATGTCCACAGTCTCCTCTGTATTGAGGAGATTGCTTTTCTGCCGAGCCGGACCTTATGCAGACTGTGCAAGTTGGGAAGGATTCTCATAGACCCCCAAGGCTTCATAACTGTATACTTACCTTGACCTATAATTGGGGCGGAAGGAGCTGTACAGGGCTAAATATAAGTGCACTGCTGAAAGCTGGAAATACAGAAATGATGCAGCTCAGGAAGTAGCAGGCAATAATCAAAAAAGAAAAATATCCTGTTCAGATTTTTTTGTTTATATTGTTAGCATAAAGACAAAGAACCTCATTCACAACTAATACAAAATACTTTGAGCTGTCATATGTTACGGACACGCTACTGAGACGCGGGATCGGGATTTCAGACTTATGCAGCTAAAATATGGATCAGTATTCCTACGGTTGTGAGACGGGCCAATACCAACCATGTTCAAAACCCTGATTCCATTTTGTTTGATTCATTTGTCCATTTCAGTAGGTTTTTTTTAAGCCCAATACTTGCTCTGCTGTTTGAATATGATATCATTATTTATTGATGTATCAACTTTGATTGTTTTGATAATTATAAATGTTAAGAGAACCTTTAAACGTCCCACAGTGGGGATATTTTTCATGTTGTTTTCATGTTTCAGGACAGTAGTAAAGCACTCAGGGAGCACACAGAACATACAATAAACAGTAAGTAGCTGCTATGCTTCTTAGCTAGCTGTAAATGCTTCAATATCAATACGTCTAAAATAATGTAAATAAACAAATAGAATTAATAGAATGGAACTTGTCAAGGAGTGAAATGAAGGAAGGACCCAAAATGCAGAAAAAACATGATCTAAGGAAGATGATGACGTTAAAGTCCAGGGAAAAACAAACTCAAAATCCAAACCAAACTTACAGTAGGAACCAGGAAAACAAACAAGCAAAGACAATGCACCAGCAACAAGGGGAGAGGAGCACAGGTACAGATAGACACAGGGACAGAGGTGAAATGTAGACAATCAAGACAGAAGAGCAGAACAGGAGGTAAAACTAAAAATGAAACCATAGAGGGCTAATGTCAAAATAAAATCAAATTACAAAATGTCCCAAAATCCACACCATGACAGAACTGAACTGCAAAAGTATAGCGTTTGAACGATACTTTTACGAAGAATCAGCTGGAGGGCCCCTGAGCTGGCTTTTGTTTATCCGGGGCTCCAAGGTGAATCCGGTTTTGCTTATCCCATAGTCCAGGGTCTTGTCCATACAGTGCCCCTGTGTTACTGGTATGATGGTGTTGTGTCTGACCCTCTTCCTGATACCAGCACTGACGCCATTAGGACGACCAGCGAGCTCTGATATTAGCTTCTCTTCTGCGTTTCCCACTCAGAGCGGTGTGCGGCTGACGGAGCCTGACCTCTGCGGCTGATTACCTGTCACCACACAGGAGCCACTGGGCAGGTCGGCTCAGAGCCCCCTTAAATGGACCCCATCACAGATTGTCTATTAAGGGCTGCGGTAGAGGCACCCGGGGCCCCATATCCAGACAGTGGGAGCCATTATGAGGGGTTTTATGTTGTTGTCTCTTGTCTGCTGTCGGCTCCGCTTGGGAAAATGATGTTAGGGCCGTTCAAAAGAAGAAAGCACAGATCTGAAGTTGCCCGGTTATGTGTTGATATGTATTTACCTTAAATATATTGTAAGATTTTCATGTAAAGTCATTATCAAATGGCCCTAATCTGTCAAAAGGCATTAATAAACCATGCTCTTTTCAAATACTTATTTAACTGATAACAGTAGTTCAGCCGAAATATTTTAGTTTTACAGCCCCTAAATCCTGTTATTGTTTTCAATTCAATGTCCCGCCCCCTCCACCGTTTTACCAATCAGAACGTCTGTGATCCGGGTTGCCAGAACTCATCCCGTCAAGCGATTCTCACAGGCAAAGTATATGTGGCTGCAGAACAAAAAAAAGAATCGCTATAATTCTCAAATCATAAATGACAAAACACGGAATAACACAAAGATTTCTATCGATTCCTTTGTGAGAAAAAGGTTAAAGATTTGTTGTTGACAAAACTCCTGTATATTCAGTATTATGTTCCCAGGTGGATTTATCAGCATATCTGGCAACCTGAGTCAGGGAGAGTGGGAGAGGTTGCAGTACCACTTTTGGCCAGATTTTTACATACTGCTCCTTTAAAGAGAATTTCATATGCGTTATTTTTGGTGATTAAAAACAATTTACTTGAATGTGCCGTAATATCTTCAGTAGAAAATACATCAATGAACAATTATGAAGAGTAAAGTATTCTTTTGGCCTGCCCTGTCCCTGTGCTACCACCAGAGGGAGAGGGGAAATATGTTTTGGTGTTTTTTCCCATAATTCAACATTACCGGCTGCAAACACAGACGTCACTGCAGATAACATTGTTTTTCTGGAAAACTTGCCAAGAGTAATTTATTTGCAATATTTTAGTTTTGAAAAATATGAGATGTCATAGTGGTACAATGACATCTTACTATCACAGGGCTGAAACAGCAGGGGTGGAGTTACATGTTTGCTTTCAGAAGTTCATATTAGTGTAAATGGATCTAGGAATAATTAGGAATAATGTTGTAACATGGTTAAAAAAGTCATTTTCACTAGTTTTTATTTAATGGCCTCTGTCTTATCTCAGCTTTTTCACACAGAAAGTGATAGAAAGAGGACCACCCCCAGAGAATCAGCTCTCATTAAAATATTTTCAAAAGAGATTAAGACAGCGTGATGATGTGGTCTGATTTTACTTCACCAAAACTATTTCTTTTGGGACGAACAAAGTGTATTTATTTCTGCAAAAAAAAGTACAGCTCCCTCAACTTTCATGGCGCTCTGCTCAGAAGCTCTCTCGTTGCTGCATGTGGACGAGCCAGAGTTGCCTTTTAGACGCCCAGTGACCCACAATAAAATCTGTTTTGATAATGTGGCTCTATTTAAATCTCCTCTGAGAGACATGTGAGCTCAGGAAACCCGGCCTCAGTCTCTTTCATTTTTGCACAAAACTTGAAATATAACGCAGCAAAACCAAACACACTGAAAGGTTGACCGGAGGCAACATCTCTAAACTTAACTACGGTGCCTTTGCCAATATGTAAAACAATACTCAGTGCCTTGGAGGAGAAACCAGTACTTAACATGCACTCGTCACACTTTGGTTTGTTTTCATTTTGATGCTTATAGTAGCAGTGTCCATTTTCACAATAAAACATTTTTTTTTTATGTTTTATATGACATTTTTACAAGCTGTGAGCCAATTACTAAGATTAAAATACATAAAGACTTGATATATATTAATAACTCTATATATTAGTTTCACATGAATTTGCCCATGCCTGCATGTGAAAGCCAGATCCCTTCAGACTTCTGAAGCTAAGCAGGGCAAGGCCTGGTTACTTCTGCAATGGGAGACCTCTGAGAACACCAGGTGCCCCATTGGGGCGGCTGTAAAGTGCCTAACTGTTGTTGTGTCCTTAGGCAAGACACTTCACCCACTTTGCCTGCTAGAATGAGTCTGGTGTGTGTGTGAATGGTTGGTGGTGGTCGGAGGGGCTGATGGCAAATATGGTTGCCTTGCTTCTGTCAGTGTGCCCCAGGGCAGCTGTGGCTACAGTCGCAGTTTAACACCACCGTGTATGTGAGCGAATGAATAATGACATGTGAAGCGTCTTTGAATATCCTGAAAAGTGCTATATATAAAACTGATGCATTATTGTTATTATTATTATTATTATTAATTATAATTACAAAAATAAGTTAAGATAAGATCAAACTTTATTTATCTCACAGTAGAGAAATTTACATTTGGCATAAATACTCAGGGTGTGCAAAAAGACAGGAAATGTGCAAACATATTAAGAAAGTAAAAAGAGTAACTTTTGTGCAATAAAGGTTCTTTTATGTACAATTAAAGTTTAAAAGTGACTATAGCAGCGCAGGTTTACAGTAAATGGACTTTTGAACGATATTCTTAGTTCTAATTTTCAAGTTTCACCTGTGTATGTGTGCAATAAAACCAAGGGCTTTTTTAGTTAAATTGGCTTTGTCCTATGACTTTAGGACAAAGCCAATTTAAAACTGAAAATTTCACTCTGAAAGACATTTAGAAAAAAGCAGGCGAAACACTTTCATAAGTATATTTGTTATTTAATCTTGATTATGCCCCGGTGTCAGAGTTCTGCTTGGAAGTTGGGCAGAGGTTGTGAGGGCGACCGGCAGCCTGAACCTCCACAGACGCCCGGAGGACCTTCAGAAGTCAGGGCCCTGCTTCTTCAGGCTCTTGTAGTCCGTGTTGACAGCCGCAAACTGCAGAGGAGACACCAACAGGAATATATTTAAATATGTTTAGCTTACATTAAGTTATCATCTTCACTGAGTGGGGCAGATATTGCTTCGTTTTTTTACTGGAAAAAAGAACGGATAATAATATCATCCAAACTGCATTTTAATGAACTCACAATATTCAATTGTGTTCTAAATGAACATGATTCTTTAACCAGAAAAAAAACAATGCTTGAGGCTTCCCTCTGCCCCTCTCCCCTCTTCATTATGATTATTGTTTGGACTGTGGCAGAATTTTGAAGTCGACCTTTGGCTCAGTGTGCGGAATTAAACATGCCGTGTCGCGACCTTTCCTCTGCAGCCACTTTCATTCCATTGGCAGCAACAGCGGCTCGAATAAGCCCTGAAAACACTCTGAGATCTGCCAAAAGACTCCTCTCTTCTACTCCGTGGCATGGGCAGGGCCTCTACTGTGTTTTTGAATGTATTTGCTGGTTTGTAATGGTGAAAAATGGTTGTTTAGGCCAGTTTAACACATTATTCACTTTTAATGGTCTGATAAAGTCATAGCCATTACAATCTTCCCACTGTATTACGCACGACTACTTGTATATGTTTTGTGACTATGTTTGTATCTGCATTTTGTTTGTGAATATTGCAATAAAAAGAAAGATCAGACCAGCTAAATTTCATCCAACAATCTAGCAACCTCAACAAGAAACTCATTCTGCTCTCTGATTGGATAAAAATCAAAAATATAAGTAAGTAAGTAAGTAAGTAAGTAAGTTTTTATTTATATACCGCCTTTTCACTGCATATCTGAGTCTCAAAGCGGTTTACAATTGTTAATTTTGGGCATTTGTCTCTCACTCCACACAGAGATGGGAGCGGGGTCGCCAGTACAGGAAGCGCATGCCAGAACTATTGGACATATTTTTAGTGGTAGGGGAAACCGGAGTACCCGGAGGAAACCTACGCAGACACGGGGAGAACATGCAAACTCCACTCACAAAGGCCCTGGTCCGACCGGGATTCGAACCCAGGACCTTCTTGCTGAGAGGCGAGAGTGCTATCCACTCAGCCACCGTGCCGCCAGTAGTATAGTTATGAGCAGCGTGTCAATTTTTTTTAATGAAGAATGGCTCTTTGACACTGTAAAAATCAAAGAGGAAAGGGTAAATTATGTACTTATTATAGAGGAACACATATACAACGTGTGTAGATGCACTTTAAGATAAAACTGTTATTTATAATCCCTTTAGGGTTAGATTAGAAAAGGTGTTAATTTCAAACCTGCAAAATATATTTTCACATACATCAACATAAACACAACACAGAGATACAATACAAGGTTGGAAAAGGAGTTGGAAATTGCAAACACTTTATCAAATCCATTCTCACACATTCAACACAATACAATACAACACACAATCGACGGTATGAGACTAGACAAGACAACACACACACACACACACACACACACACACACACACACACACTCAGACAAGACACAGACCCAAATACCCTCTGACCCTCCTCTGACCCCTCCTCATGCCCAGTGCTGAGGGCATCACTCTCTTTCCTCCACGTACTGTTGATATCAGGATGCATATAAAGGGACAGGGGCCTCAACTTTATTTTATTTATTTTTTATTTTTGGAGATTGATGGTTGTGGTGTTTTGGCAGTTCTGACAGGGACACCTCACCTTGTACTGGTAGGTGGGATCAAGCTTGTTCCACGGCTCAGGGTTGTTCTTTTTGTCCCAAAGGCTGAATGTGGAAAGAATGAGGCCAACGACAAGAAAGAGACACATGAATAAAGCATGCAGACACACACACACACACAGAGACAGAGACGCACACACACACACACGCACACACTTTCACCCCTTTTTCACTGGACTTCTCATCTTCTATGTTACAAAGTGTTCAAAATGAGACTGCTTCAATATGATACAAAATCAGTGGTCTACGGAGAGCTGCCCCTTCCTTCTCCAACACAAAGTTTCTGTGGCTAAATGCACGGTTAATACAGGGTTACTCACATATCCTGATGGTCATGTGTTGGATGCCAGACATAGTTTGGATAGAATGATTGGCAGTCATGCACCAGTCCAGTCATTTGAACCATGTGCCTAATTTGCATGAACTGTTTATGTCAACAGATATCACTATCTCTCAGATGGACCAGGAACACCTCAGAATTTCCCTGGATGAGCTGAACGAAGTGCATCTGTAATTGCTCCATTGTGAGATCAGTAAAGTGTATCTTATCTAATCTTATGTGGACAGGGAAGTCTGGGCGTCTCAGACAACTGCCCCCGTGACCCGGTCATGGATAGAGAGGAAGAAAATGGATGACGGACATTTGATTTATTATATTATTAATGTCATTAAAACCAAATATGTAAAAAATTAAACTTGAAAATATGTATAAAGAGCAAGAAAACAATTTACAAACCTACAAGCCAGGGGTGTAAGTAAGTTAGTAGTAAGTTTTTTATTTATATACCGCCTTTTCACTGCAGATCTGAGTCTCAAAGCGGTTTACAATTGTTAATTTTGGGCATTTGTCTCTCACTCCACACAGAGATGGGAGCGGGGTCGCCAGTACAGGAGGCACATGCCAGAACTATTGGACATATTTTTAGTGGTAGGGGAAACCGGAGTACCCGGAGGAAACCTACGCAGACACGGGGAGAACATGCAAACTCCACTCAGAAAGGCCCTGGTCCGGCCGGGATTTGAACCCAGGACCTTCTTGCTGAGAGGCTAGAGTGCTATCCACTCAGCCACCGTGCCGCCCCAAAAAGTTTGGGTGTCCAAACTTTTCAGTGAGAGGGCCACTTAAGTTCACCAGACCTGTCCAGAGGCCGACAACCCAGATTGTAAACTGTTTTGCGTATATTCTGGCTGTTCTGAGCTTTGTAATTACCCACGATGGAACTGAAGTTGGCTGAATGACAAATTACCATCTCACCAGCCTGGTGACACTGTGAACCTGTGCTTATGATCAAAGACTAGTCTATGTTAAGCCTAGCGTACAACAGAGTAACTGGAGACAACTAGTTGCAAGGCGGCTTTTGGCAAATGAGAGGAGATGATGGGAGATGATCAGTTGCCGAAATCGGTCGATGTGAGCGCTCTTACAACTGGAGATGATCAGTCGGTCTCCAGATTCAGTCAGTTGCCCGTGTTCTACTTTTTGTTGTACTCAGATCCGGAGATATCACCCGATGTGAGCGCTCCTAATAGATCCATGGCGCGCTCCAACAACATGTGTGTATTGCGTGCCTTCTATAGTTTATGTCAGAAAACACACTGTAGTTGAGGCCGGCTGCTGTCGATGTTCACGCTGTTATTCCCGAGACTGGTCTGCTACTAGGAGTTGCCCGTTTTTGCCAGATTGTTGATGTGTGCGGGGCAGCAACTCATATGCGACGTATATAATCAGTTGCCAGTCCGATGTACGCTAGGCAGAAGCGTACAATAAGACTCTGGAATTCTTCAAGAATAAGTATCTTAATAAAGTTGGGGACAACGTTTTTTGTCCCCAAAAAAAGTGTCTTGTTTAAATAAATCAGACCGCAACGTTTTTAAATATATGTTCTCTTTAACATCTTTGATTTCATTTCAGATTTATGCAGCAAAACTCCTGAAAATTTGAGACAGGCTTCTACTCTGACAATGTCCAAAAGCAGGTTATCACAATAAGCATCAGTTTTATGAATACCTAAAAAACATTTCACATGGGGCACACTTAGCCTGGTCGTACCAAACCATAGTACAAATTACATTTCGTACTAAGGTCTGGAGGTGCTCCATTGAGCTCCGTTAACAGGTGGGAGGGGCAAAGTCCTTTTGCAGATTGAAACGATTGGATCTTAGTTTACCGTCACATATGTTATGCGCCCGAGTGAGTCGTTAGCATGTAGCCTAGCGTTAGCCATTTCCTTTGCCACTAACGGAGCCCGTGGGGAGTAGCGCCACAATCTTTGCCAGCAAAGATTTCTTGATAGAACAAGACCGGATTACTTTACTGTCGCATTCTTCGCCATTGCCAAACTACAACCTGATCGTTCGACGCAAACTCTTGACATCACCCACAACTAACTACAACACCCGCCTTCCGCGCTCGCTGATTGGTCGGTCAAAATTCAACCGATAGTTATTGCTAACATAGGGACCAGACCCAAACGTTACATGCAGGAAAATGATGATTGACCGGAGTGTAGGAATGCTAAGGCCAGGCTAGGGCACACTGACAGGAGCAAGAGAACCACGGTGTCTTCTTTAGTGTTACTTCCTGTTTCCTGACAACCTCATGCATGTCACCTGTGTCTGGCTAGTCTTGTGTATTTAAACCCTGCATGTGTGTATTCCTGTATGTTCTCTTTAACACAATGAGAAGTGATTGGACGATTGCCTGAGAGCGAGAGCTGGTCCACACATACATGTGAAAACTGAATAGAACCAAACCGTTTTGAGAGCTGGGAACTAGTTACATGGATTTTATTGTTATTTTTGTAGAGGCTTTAAAATCAGGTCCTCCAACTTTATTTCCTTAAATGTTGCAGACTTTTGAATTAGGCAGCGCTCACAAACATTTTAATTTGTGATTACAAAAGTAGACAGTGTTTGTGGATGTGTTCTGTCTGATGCTTACGTGACATGGGGGCCTCTGGACAAGCGGAGCAGGTAGAGCACGGCCCCCGTGACGCCCAGAGACAAGAAGACCAACTGAGGGATGAGCTGCAGAGACACACACACACACACAGGAATGAAAACATACACACACATTTGAGAACACACACAGGAAAGGGACCTGTCATTATGCAAGACACATTTACACACACAAACACACACACACACACACAAAAGTACAAACAGACACGCGTGCATACAAACACAAATACATGCACAAACACACGCACAGACACACATACATATATAAAGCTTTTGCATATGCTGCTCCTTTTTCATGGAACGTGTCGCAAAAAGACTGGAAATGATCAGAACTTATTTCATTGAGTAGTGAGTAAGTAAGCTTTATTTATATACCGCCTTTCACAGACCAGAGTCACAAAGCGGTTTACAATTGTTATTTTTTTTTGGGCACTTGTCCTCTCACTCCACACAGAGACAGGAGTGGGGTCGCCGAACAGGAGGCGCATGCCAGACCTATTGTACATATTTTTAGTGGTAGGGGAAACCGGAGTACCCGGAGGAAACCTACGCAGACACGGGGAGAACATGCAAACTCCACTCAGAAAGGCCCTAGTCCGGCCGGGATTCGGCCCAGGACCTTCTTGCTGAGAGGCGAGAGTGCTATCCACTCAGCCACCGTGCCGCCAGTGTGCTTTTACATCCAGATTGAGAGCCCTTGAGAAATCCTCATTGTCATGTAACTATTTTTATAATCTGCAATTGTCTGTAACTGTGTGTAACTTTTGTCCAGGACTTCGTATTTCCCGGTTAAAAATGGGTTTTATTTACAAAGGCATATACATACAAACATACACGCACACACAGACCCAGACGCACACAACCCTGCCTCCTTCAGCCTCTGTCTCCGTGAGCGACAGACACACACACACGGATCCAAACAGACGCACAATGACACAATGACACCATGACACAATGACAGCCCGATAATGTCGGATTAAATCAGTGCAGCTCAGGTGCGACATGTGGAGAAGTTTATTTGTTGCTTCCTGCTTCACATCGGTCTCCTCAACTCGCAGGATTGGGATTATCATAATTTGTCCGATTCATGCCAACTCTGACACACTCTCCGTGGGTCAAATTATGCTTAGATTGTGGAGATCTGAAATCAGCTGAATAAATTCACTTTTGACACTGATTTTATGTCAGATTTATGCAGCTAAAATCCTGAAAATGTGAGACAGGCTTCTGCTCTGACAATGTCCAAATGTAGGTTTTTTACAACAAGCATCAGTTTTATGGATACTAAAAAAGCGTTTCACATGGGGCACACTGACAGAAGCAACCACCGTGTCCTCTTTAGTGTTGCTTCCTGTTTCCTGACTACCTCGTGTGTATCACCTGTGTCTCGGTCTTGTTTATTTAAACCCTGTGTATTCTTCCTGTTCCGTCCTTGTCATTCCCACATCAGTTTTAGTTCTTGTCCTCGAGCCCTATTTTGTAAAGTTTTCGCTCAATTTTTGTTGTACTACTTTTTTTTTTTGTGTGTGTGTGTTGGGTTTATTTCCTGTAACCATCGCAACACACCAGACTCATACTATGCAGTGTCGGTGAAGTGTCTTGCCCAAGGACCTAACAACAGTTTGGCACTTTACAGTGTCTCTACTGTGGGAACTGGTGTTTCCATAGGTCTCCCTTCACCGCACTAACCAGGCCCTGCCCCGCTGAGCTTCAGAGGTCTGACGAGGATCTGGCTTTCACATACAGGTGGCGCCACAAAGTTAGAATCAAATCAAACTATTCTAGACAAAAAGTTTGACCAATATTCCGGAGCCTCCTGTCGTTAGACCCTTCTTTATTATTTTTTACATCTATAACAGTAACATGTGAATCACAAATTGCTGTATTTAACGGGGGGACATCGCAAATTAATAGAAAAAGAATTATAAAGTGCTTTGTGACCAATAGTCTGTGAAAAGTGCTAATTATGATCAATCAATCAACTTTTATTTGTAGAGCACACAATGCAACACAAAGAATCTCACAACCCATATCGGTTTAGTATAAACTGCAAATGCGTCTAACAGCAGCCGTAACAACATGTGCTTACGAACCACGCAAGCAAGAATTAATTACATGACAAACAGTTATCAGAAGCTGTAACCAAATTATTTATAACTGGCGCCTAGTGAGAGTGTGAGAGAGCAGTGCTTAGTGGTAATGCAGAGAGAACATCTGGGAGCAGGCGGCGTGGATCGCAGACGCAGACACATGACAGTTTGATGGGCGCGCATCTGTCCTGTCTGTACACGCTTCTCCAATCTGCTGCCTCTCAGCCACCGCTCACAATCACACGCCGTCATGAGGCCACAATACAGGCGTGTGCGAAGAGTGAGGGGCCTCCGTCTTCTTCCTGGATTATCGATATGAGGGTTAAGAGATGTATTCAAGCATTGTTCATGTTATTTGACCTATTACTTCAACGCCACTCGGGACGCCGTTGGAAGCACTGAGCCGTGTCAACTGTTTTTTTTTTTTTTTGGATCTTTGCTTGCCGATAAAGAACGGTCTAAGGACAGTGAGTATCTGGGACAGTCAAGTACATTTATGGACATTGGTCATCCCGCTCCCTAAAGACCAATGGCTCATATCTGTTTGTTTATATTGCACTTCCGGTGTTGGTTCTCTGATATGTTGTTGGTGAATCGAGACGAGACGACTGCTGCTGTGATTTAGGGGAAAAACAAAATATATTGAATTGAGTGTTCAGATGTTGACGCCAGGCTTAGTCATCATCATCATGTTTTTAGCAATTAAATTTGTTTTCATTTTTTAGTTAAACTTGCCTCTTTTACCAATTATAACATCCAGTTTCCGAGAACAGATTTTCACGTCTTCACACTCTTTGAAACTTGTCAAGCGGCCGTTTGTAACAAAACGTTTTTAAAAGTCGTATAGTTCTGTGATGGAAGTAACCCATTCCCATTCCCTCCTAATATGCATATGTTTCAATTAAAAACACACTGACAATTAAAGAACGTGTTTGAACATTTGTGCAAAGCTAGTTTTGGTTGTTGCTTACTACAAATGTGAATCCGATTTACAGCGGGGCAGGTCTTTAGTCTGCCACCAACTGTGCAAGTTACCACTTTCATCTTCACCTTCATCATAGCTATACCTCAACTATGAATTACTTGAATTACAGAAGTAGACTTTTGAACAAGTTTGCCCGTAAGTGGATAACCAAAATAACTATCTTCAAAAAATTTCCTGTTTTTTCCTCTTCAACACACAAAATGATGTTTTGTGGCCCATGGGCTGTTTCTATTGTTCCTTCCTTGATTGTAGTCTTTCTTTCTGTGGTTGAGGAGCTGTCCATCGCCTGGTGCTGAAGTCTGAAGCCAAATCCAGCGTGACATTTACACTGAGCATGTATCCTGTAAGAGCAGTTTTCTCCACAGTGGAGTTTGGTTTCGTTTTTGGCCTTATTATTTTTCTGATGCTCTACCAAAACCAGCCGTCGTCACTTCAATCTGGGTCAGCCTCCACTCACACATGAGCACTGATGCAGAAGAAGCCTGCACTTTGGTCATTCATAAAATAAGGGTTATATTTCAGAATGTTCACATTTTTTCATTTTTAAAAATGTGGATAAATAGTATTTATTTCTGAATCTTCAAAGGGACAGTATTGTGACACGTTAATAATAAACATTCAATTACATAATTATGATGATTTGTGTTATTATTGTTCTAAGAGGACTTGTTGTATCCATTCTTCAATCAAGTAACTTCTACCCCCAGACACCAGCTATACTCACCTTTATTTTTACCATGGAAATTTCACCTGTACAGTTCAGGATTAACTTTAAAATCTTGGTCCTGACAAAACATGTGCAGGGTCACTGTGCAGAGAATGTTACCACATATTTGGAGTCATGAAAGGTCAAAACTACAGGGCCTCAGCTTCGCAATGAGCCATTTTTTGGTTCTCCAACTCATTTCAGTTGTTGTAGATAAAACAACAACATTAGTTTTGTATTTTAGCTTTTGATAGTAATAAACAGTCATTTCAAATCAAAATGTATGCTATAATGAACCTACCCCGGGATGCTTCTTCAGCTGTTTGCGCATTGTCTCCATAATGTCTGTAATCCCAACAGAAATCCACTCAAGATAGACAGAAGCAAAAGTACCGTGTTAGTGAAAAGACTTGAAGAGCATTGAGTTGGCATCGCTTTCCAAATTTGGTGCCAGCTCTCACCCAAAGTCCCGCCCCCTTGTGCCATTCTCCTCTCCTATTGGACGGTGTGAGTGTCATGGGGAGGCCAGTGCATTTGGTAAAACTCTTAATCCTTCAGCCAGATAAAGACTGTGCATGTTTTACTGCTGCTCTTAAACGATTACGCAACAAACTCCAGGCATAGTGTGCGATGGCTTTCCTCCATCAGGTTGGCAATATTAGTTGCTAGCTCTTTCTGGTTTGGGGGATAAAACTACTGTGGCTGTAAGAAAGAAGTTGATGCTAATACAGATAAATGCAGAGATAAATAAAGGGGTTTTAACCTAAAGCATGGGGTGTCATTTTGTTCGGGGGCCAGACTTAAAAAATAACAGCTCCTGGGGGCCGAAAGTGGAAGGTGTTTGAAGCTCATCTTTGTACCTGTGGACATTTTTTTATATATATTTTTTTTATTATGAAGGTATTTCATGAAGGTGGAAAAATTGATTCCTTTAATTTAACCTAATTTAAATTAATAGTTGCTTTTATGAAGTGAAAATGTGATTCCTAAATATGGAAAGGTGACATTACTTAGGGAAGATGTTTGGGTTTTTTATGCTATTAAAGGAAAAGAAAGGTCTTTTCTATACTGCAGGTGTGTCCCATACCGGCGTTACAACAGGGAGAGGACAGAAATGTGCCAAAATAAAAGCATCAAAACAGATTTTTTCGACTTTCATAAAACAATTTTCTAAAGTCACAGCGCATTACACTAAGGACTCTAGGGTTATTGTACATATTTCAAGTGGTGGGTGAAACCAGAGCGCCAAGAGGAAACCTACACAGACACGGGGAGAACATGCAAAATCCTCTTATGTTGGCCCTGGTTACGATTGCTTGTGTGAGACCATTCTACCATAACGGGGTATTGGATCTCACTCAGCCTCATCATGCCCTCCTAATATGACACTAAATTATTCTACCAATATGATGACAGCTGTGATTCAGACTTTATAGTGAAGCATAGTAATAAATAAGCGTTGTTAGTGAATGCAATCACTTATTTGCATAATTTGGACCTCCCACTGTCTCTTATTGAACACTCTGGAGCTGCCTCTGTCTCCAAGTGAGCAGTTTCGAACGTAGCTTGTGTAAAATAGTTGCTTTGGAAACCACCAGCCTTCCTGCCTTTGTTATGGACATGGAGTGATGTGTGAGTCACTGAAGTGCAGTACAAGCAAAGCATTATGGGATAGCAGCATGTCCAGCACCAGTGATGTGTCCCCAGGGTCCAGACCTTTGTCCTGATGCTGATAACGCTCATTGATCTGCCGCTGATGCAGTGGCAGCACAACTTCCAGAATCTTAAACTACATTTAATGTAATTAATGAAAAAATGCTACGCTGGGCAAAACACACAGGTGATTACCATTTTTCAACACTCCGTCTTTTCACAGCTGAACATAGGAGCGCCGCCTCAGCGCGTCAAAACACACAAGAAATATGTTACATCATTTATATTCCTCAGATCGACAGTGTAATATTTATCTCAGCCGTTTGTCTGTGGAGAATATTGACAAATACTTACAGATCGGATCTATTGAGAGGCAACTACACAGAAGCATGGAGGATATGTGAATGATACCTTGGTCAGTGACGATTTCATTGCAAATGGATTATTATTAGATTGAGACCATTGATTATTATTGATTATTACTGTTTAAACTGAATGTAAAATTACAGGTTCCAGATCACTTTGCCGAAGTGGTCACCATAGTAACACACAGCGATGAGCACAGAGTTATTTTTGTATTTATTATTAATAAAATACATCAGACATTAGATTACATTAGACCGTCGTGACACAGGTTAGTTTTACCCTACTCAGTTCAGTTCAGGTCAGTTCAGTTCCTACTAATGATCTGTTGTTGCAATAGTACTCCTGCTCTTAATAAATGTTGTATCTATTAAATAAATAAATACTTATACACTTCATTAATCCCTGCACTTTGACATTTACTTAACCACCACTGAGATTTCAGAATGTCTTCTTCAGGGAGTCCAGGCCTCAGAGGGCGGCAGCAGGAGTGGGGTCAGGAGGGAGTTATGGGGGACTATTGTACATGTTTTTAGTGGTAGGGGAAACCAAGGGAAAACTTACACAGACATGGGGAGAACGTGCAAACTTCCCACAGAAAAGGTCTGCAGGTGGAATCCGGGACCTTCTTGCTGTGGAGCATAATCACTAACCAAAAGCAAGATATTGATTGTTGATTCTGTAAAATTCATTAGTTAAATTTCGGATATGAAAAACATGTTTTTTTTTTGAGAAACAAGTGGACAAAATATGTATTCTTTTATGTATTGAGTGTTTTTACTATGATAGTAGCAGATTTTTACTACTATTCATCCTTACACAGCTAGAACAACAATGAGAATGTAGTGGACCCCCAATACCCTTCTATCCAATCTATTTTTTTTTTTTTTTATACAGCAAATACGACAGTTTCCAAAGAGGGAAAATTAAAGTACAGTCACACAATCTCCCGAAATAAATGTAACATAAAGTATAAGATAATCCAAAAAGCTGTAATTTAAATTTTACCAATACAATTAGAGTAAAACAAGAACACATTAATGACTAAAATAAAATAACAGATTTAGTAACAAAAAAAAGATATCCCCATGGTTTATTTATGTTTTTTTTTTTTTTTTGCTTTGACATAGGGGAAAACATGCTCTTTTTTATTGTATGTGTCTGCTTTAGAACCCATAACGCTGCTAAAAGATGCCTGGAGCAAGAGAGTCCATTTTACATCCTTTAAATGTTAGCTATATATACAACCAAATGCACCGGGCTGTTTACCTCCTGCTTTTCACCCAAACCACTGCTATTTCTGTAAAGCACATGCCAAAAGTAATGGGAGCCATTTTTCACCCCGCAAGCTCAGATAGATGGATTGATGGAGAAGGAAAGGTGCTCAACAAAAGAGGAAAGAGATGGAGAGCTACATTACACAGAGAAACGTCGATACTGCCGCTCCATCTGCCTCACGTCGTTCCAATAACACGTCTCCGCAGCGGCGCACTTTCCAAATGTGTTTTTGTTTGTCAACTGACCTATGGAGGAATCGAACTCAAACTGGCTCTCTATATCCCCAATAAAATCTCTGCTCTATCTCACCGTTAAGACACATTTAAAGGTCCTATATCACGCTTTTCTTCATGTTTCACACTCAATCCTATACACATGTGTGATATTAATGTGTATGATACACCACACAACAATCAAAGCTTGTGAGATTAGAGCCATCTCTTGTATAGAGGTGACGTCACCTCGACTCAAACGAGCTGATCCAGAGTCTGCTCCTCTGCCTGTGAGCCCGCCTCCCGCCGCCCGCACGGTGACGTAGCATCACGCTTTTGTCGTTTATCACCTGTACTTAGTAATTTCATACATAAGAATAAACTTTTTCCAACAATGACAATCCGTCACATCGAGCCCTATGTCCTAGATGCACAATCAGACGACCCTAGTTATTTAGTTTACAGAAGTATACAGCGAGTTAGCGTCACTACTTACAGATCGAGGGGGTCCGAGTTACGTCTTTCACCGTGGGAATAACGTGTTTCCAGATCAGCTTTTGAGTATGTCCAGTTCCATTGTCTCTGTAGTTCTGGAACAGTCTCAGTGAAGTGTCGCAGATGAACCGGTATTATAATAGATCCATGAGATGAACAGATGAAAAAAGTCAAGCCGCTTTCTTCCTCTTAGGGCCAAATAGTGTGTCACATATTTACACCCATAACACACTTCATTCAAGTTGACGTGATCCTAACACTTTTAGTTGCTGACAAAAGCATAAAAACAGCAGCTTTATGTGGTGTCCGCGAGACCAGACCACAGACGCTGGACTCGGGAGCCGGAGCCTGTGCGCTCTGATTCGCTGTTTTGATCCGTCAATCACCTCCCGCCGGCTTTTAATTTATTTTTATTTTTATTACTTTTGACAAAAAACAGCATACTAATTGTGTATTGTTTACCCCGTTTTGACAAAAGTATTTAACAACTATTTGAAATACAAAGCAAACGGGGTCATGCGCGTCATCAGTGTGGTTTTCGTCACTGAAGTGAACCCGAGCGTTTCTGTGCCTCACGCTGGGGAAGGAGACAGATTGTTCTCTTACAAAAGATTGACAGAATCAATGAATAAACTACTGTGGGCTTGTGTATGAAGGCCAAATAGCATTGTAATCATGTTTAAAGCAGAGAAAAGTCAAAAACCGTGATATAGGCCCTTTAAGGCACGTTTATGGCACTTTTGTCACGTTAACATTTCACAAATTACGAAGCTGTTACTGGACATACTTCTGCAACTTTTGAACAGTATGAATATGAAAAGAGTTCTGACGCTGAAATGGATTAAAAGATTCCATTGTGAACAATTCAATCTTGGTAGAAGCCTTGGGCATGGTTTACAGAGCATTCTCTTTTTGTTACAGCCTTGATCCAAAATGTATCACATTCTTGCTGTTTCTTGTCTGTCTACACACCTCAACACCTCAATCGTGAAACAGTGAATGAAGTTATTTAGGGTCTGTGATGCAACATTGAAATGTCACATGTACTCCCTCTGCTAAACACACAGCTCAGATTAAGCTGATTCTACTGATTGTTGTTGAAATGTTAGTATGTGGTGCGAGCAAGCCCCGGCGATCCAGGATGCGCCGTATTCAAATGAATGGTTGTGCTCAGTGGCGCTTTGTGACGGCATGGGTGCCGAAAAGATTAGCGGAAGTCGCCTGCAACTCGCAAAGATCTATGGGAAACTCGCAAAGATCTATGGGAAACTCGCAAAGATCTATGGGAAACTCGCCTGTATTTGGGCATCGTCTGGTCCTCCCGGTTCTGCGCAGTGGATGAACTCCCATGATGCGTTGCAGTTCATCAGAGCGGGAGTTAGAGCGAGAGCAGGACGAGCAGAGTTTATGGCACTAAAGTGTGGATTCAAAGAAAACCGAAGGATTTAAGAAGAAAAAAAGTTCAGGATGACAAGGGACACTAAAATCCCCACAAAATCAGACCTTTCTGAAAGCTGTAGGTTCTCTGTCAGCTGGGGTTGAGCTGTTTTAATTTACATTGAGTTCTATGGGGAACATTTCTGGGTAGCCCACATGAATTTAGTCTGGTTCAGTCTGCAGTACCGCGAGAATCCCCCGAGCACATGAGTTCTTCAGCTACAAGCTAGTAATACCCTATCCAGTTATTATAATAGATCCATGGTTGCGAGGGGCTGGGATACTGCCCCTCGCAACTACTGGGATTTGTGGATAATATGAAAAATACATTTTTGTTGCCAACAACGCCATCTCGAAGGGAAAATAAAAGTTAGGGCTAACACAGGTAAGTAACTGAGGGACAGAGACAAAATTAAAAAAAGGTTTACTATATTTATTTGGTTATTTTAACATTCAACAAGTGTATAATTAAAATGCAGTGCACAGTACACAACCAAACACAATGACCCAGATCAACTCATTTTTAAAGTGCATTGGTGCTTCAATGTGTTTGAGGAAAATCACAGCAGCTGTTTAAAAAGTTACGGGCATCTCCAATAACTGATGGCAAGTAAATGGACCACATGAAAACATGAGCCACGGCCAAGAAGGAAGAGAGAGAGGAGGAGAGACTCGAGAAGAGTGGACCATGAATCCTCTGTGTGAAGCGCTCACCTAGGGACCCAGCGCAGGAGGAGCGTAGAACCGGATGCCCCACCGTATTGGTATGTGACAGCGCCAGTGGGGGCGGGTCCCGGCTCAAAAGTGGCCAAAATGACGTGCGCTGACATGCTTGCAATACCACCCCAGGCCGAAATGGGTGGACCCAGAAGAAGAATTAGCCAATGCTAACATATAGCATTGGCAGACCTCTCAAAAACGTCTTTACAGGATGGACCAAAAGTTGGCTCTTGGCCCAAAGCTCCGTTCCACATGTGTGTCAATGCTGAGGGGGGTGAATATTTTTGGACCACTGTAGTTTACTCGCTGTGAATTTTTGAAGTCTCTCGTTCAAATGCATGGAGCTGCGCCAGCTGACGCATGCGCAGATGCGTTTTTTTCACATTTTTCTTGTGGGCGGGACCACTCGCGGCCATCTTGGATTGCTCCATGAAAGCACTTTTCATGGCCAACTCCTATGAACGGCGGAGATAGGACAGCGCGCACACCAAACATGCGGGAGGTGTCCTTAGCTGAGCCTGTACCTACCGGGCCGCAAGACGCCACGCACAGAGCGTAGTTGTGAGCTCAATATAAGGCGCGAGTGCCAGCTTTAGGGCCGGCAACTGTGTTTGTCAAAGCTGTGGAGCCAGACTCCACGCTGTGCAGCTCACTGCTCCTGGGACAGCGGTGACGTCAGAGGCGGGCAAAGAGGTGGTGCAGGTGGGCCCTCCTCCTTTTAAAGGGAGGAGGCTGCACGCAATAGGCTGCCATCGGGCACGCAGGGCCTACTACTACGTCTACAACTTGAAGAGGGAAGAGTGGGTCGGCGTCAGCGGGGATGCGACATACAGGTCCTGCAGAGGGTTTGACGCTGTAATGTCAAATTTTCAAACTCAGGCTCGTGGGCCGAAAGACAATTTTTAGTGGCCCCTAAAATGATTTAGACTTATTATTTTTAACTTTCAGCCTTGATGGTAATGCACTACCAAGGCAGGTTACATCATCTATTTTCTCAGAAAAACAACCTAATTTAATTTATTGTAAGACCAAACACATAATTATAAGTTCAATTTTTAGAAATAAAACCATGTCTTCCAGTTTTGGTTAAAGTATTAAAGTAATGTCATAAGAAAAGGAAATCCCATCTATTCTTTTGACCCCTACCAATTCCAATTATTCCATTCGGCCCCTGACCAAAATGAGTTTGACACTTATGTATTACTTATGTACATGTTTTAATGACTCCTAAAAAAACCTGTTCATAATGGGGCATCGTACACTGCAAAAAAATTATAAAATATGACAAAAATCCTGTGCTTGTATCGAATGGATTTTGTCTTAATTTGAGCAAATTCTGACTGTCTTAAAACAAGATTTGCCAATGGGAAAAACTGGTGTATTGTTTTCTCATTCCAAGGTTTAAGGTGGTCAGAATGTGCTGACTGCACATACAAAATTTAAATACATTTAGCCATGTTTTGAGCATTTTTTATGTATGTAAGGTATTTTGTTTTGCACTGATTGAATTGAACAAACTCAAAATAATTAAATTAAATCAATGAGGCTCTGTTATAACAAAATATAGACAGCTGGAAGTCCACACTACCTCTGAAAACACTTTCAAGTTTCGGGTGGAACCATCGAGCGCATGCTGCATTTTGTTCTCTGTGACCAAACGGAGGAAGGTGATGACCGCATCCAGCGACCGAGGAACTGTTTGCCGTATGGACGCCTTTACTGTATAGTTTCACTTTCAGCAGGAAACTTGAGGCAACTTGTTGTTTGTAATGTTTTTCCCCAACAGCTGACGCACCAGCTTAAGAGTGATTGACAGCGACTCTGACCAATCACAAATGACGTTCACCAACATCAAATTGTTTTGGTATCTACAGTACTCGGCTTGTACCGGTTCGAACTAGCGCCAAGCCGTAAGTGCCATGTAGCGGCTGAAGCGAGCCAGTGGAAACGCCAGCAAACCAGAGTCGAGTCGAGTCGAGTCAAGCCGGCGGAAACAAGATTATAATGTCTTCTTTAAGTCCTATCTATGACATCATACACCACCATCTAAAACGCTTCACCATCACCGACAACAGAGAACAACAACACCAAGACCAAAGGCTATTTAGTATTATTTCAATTTCACATCAGATCTATTTTTAAACACCCTTTCTCTGTCTCCATCCTCCCCACAGCCTGACCTGGCTCTCTCCACTATAACCTCAATAAATTTTCGACTAGTTTACTCAGTGTTCCTGTGCGGGTCGCCCTAATACAAATACACACTGACCTTAAACCAGAGACAACACTACTGGGAATAACTCGCAGCTTTGTAGAGGCTTATGAGTGTGCGTGCCTGGAATCTATCCGCAATCACCGCTGTTTCTATACAGCACTGGGAACGAGTGTACTGACTTAATATGCCTAAATGTCTGGAGAGTTAACCAGCTTTGAAGAAAACAGTGTAATTAAAATGTGTGGTATTTTGTTCCCTTTAGAATTTGAAAGATCCGTCTGATATTTTTGTTTTGAAATTGAGTTACGGGTATTCTCATTCCTGTTACCTTCTGTGTACTTTATTAATATGTTGTGATTTATTCAACAGCTTTTAGTTTTTATGAGCACAAACGCATAAGCTGAACATCAATATCTCAAAGCAGACAGCATGATCAAATCTAGTATAAATAGTGTAGTATAGTATAGCATAAAATATGTCTGCATTCTTTTTTACCGTTAAAAATTATAATGAGACTTTGCTGAGTTGAAAATATATGATTAAACAATTATGAAAAAAAAAGTCATGTGATTTTAAAGAATGTCATTTCACCTGAGAAATAACCAAAACAAATGTGTGTGTGTTTGCGCTAGAAGTTTCTGATGTTAGCGTGGATGGATCTAAAATCAACTTTAGGTCTGTTTAGATGAAGGAATAAGTTTGTAAAAATAACTCCAAAAATACAGCATCATTTGTCTGTGAGGCTGCTTAGAACATTTCACTGTATTCACTTCTGCAAGGTTCATATCAATTCTATTCATTGTTGTACATCCCTACATCACAACAGCAGTCGTCTCAGAAGACTTTACGAAGTTGTCAATTCACCAACAGCAAATCAGAGAATAAAACAGTTAAAACTCAGGAAATGCAATAACTCTTCTTTACACACAGGGGTCCTTGGATGATGTGAGGGATGACTCCTCCCTCACAACTGGAGCTCACTCTCCTGTGGGCTGACTCCACCTACACCCACTCCACCTGGGGGTGTTACCTCCAGGCTCCACCCTATGGCCTGAACCATGGTAGGTCCAGAAGAGGGGACGTTTGGGAGATTCATGAGTTTATATTGTTTAAGTATATACTGTATGAGTAGAAGGTTCTATTATTATTGAAATGCTAGTTATTTAACTTAATCCTCAAACTAGTTTAAGTGAATGTATTTGTTTTGTGTAGTCTTGTTTACCTCCCTTTATTTGATAGTTGGTCTGATCACCCAGTCTTGTGATAGGTCAGGGTTTGTCATGTTCAATTGCACATTTGATTTGATTTTGCCTTGTTTATTTGTATTGTTTAACACATTTTTGGCTAATTAAAAAGCCTTGTTATTTAAAGAGTTTGTGTGTTTCCTGCTGCACCATCGGCCCCTTACAGATGACCACTGTCAATGAATGTCCCAGATCCTCACTGTCCTTTGACCCTCCTGCATCGCGAAGGATCAAAGAAAACCAGTGGGACAAATATGTGAAGTCTATGGGAGGCCCAGGTTGAGCAAGAGATCTGCTCCCAGGAACAGGCCATAGATCCAGGACTCAGACTGTAGAATAAGGACTGAGGAGGCTCCTAGGAGGCCCACGAATTCGGGACGGGAGGGGTCCGGCTTCAGGGGTCCCATCACACCATAAAACAGGCAATGGGGCAGCGGGTTTTAAAGTTTGAATACATTTAATCAAATAAAGTTTGGACATGTCTTTAGCAGCATTTCTTTTCCACTCACATTGCTGACCTCTCTTTCCATTTCCTTCTCTCTTTTTATTCTTGACTTTTACAATCTCTCCAATTGCTATTGTCTACGGTGAAATGAAATTCAGCATTTCAACAGATGTTACGATTGTTTTGTTAGGCTTAACAATGGAATGACTTTCTTCTCCATCAGTTCACTTGGAAACGCTACGGCTGTTACCTGCTTAAAATCCATCCATCTTTCAAGAAATATTTTCATGTTTTATTCAAATGTAGTTTGGAGTGCGGCAGCTTGATGGCTCCATATCTATTTGAGCATGTTTCTGTCTGAATATAGTGATGGAGTGTATATGGGGAAGGGCTGTGGGCTTGTACACTGGTTTGTCTTTGCTGGCATTTCCATACGGAGGAACAAAGTGATGAATAATGTGCAGCAGCGTTACAGAACCCTCCAGTGGCTGCACCTGAGAGGAACCACGGGCAGAATGGGCAAATGGAGGGAACTCTCGGAACCGGAGCGCGACGACGCCACAGCGAATCCTAATATGTAACAAAATAAGAAGGCCGTTGTTTTATGACGGTTACCGTTATATGATGTGTACATGAGAAAACATTTAAGAAACTGTCGAAGTAGAAACAAGAACAAAGCAAAAGTGCAAAGTGAGGCCCCTCTTGATGTATTCTATATAGGGGAAAAAACATAATATTTCCCATTTTCTGTATATATTTTTTTCATTCACACATTATTCAAATCAGGTGAAGTAGAAATAGCAATGAGTGTACTCCATAGTTATGTCCTTATGGTGTATAGAGAGAAAAAAGTTGAAGAACAAAAGGTGTAGTGGTTGTACGTACTAGGACAGGTACAGTATTTTACATTATGATAGCATTAACAATCCTCCTAAATTTGTGAGACAAGCCTTTTACTCTGACAACGTTAAAATCCAGGTTAAAAACAAATCTGAACAACTGAAGGATTGTATCTTCACTCTTTTTATGCACTGTTATTTCTTATTTTAATTCCTTTAATGATTTTAATGTTTACTTAAGACAGGTTGGCTTCTGTTAGTGGTTTGAGGCCCCAGGATAGTAAGAAAAATAACCCACAAAAAATAATTCAATCTTAAGTTAGAGGCCTGCGTTTCTTCACTGTTTTTAATCTACTGTGATATGAATGCCTTGAGTGATTTAAATCTTTCTTTTCTTCTAGGGTTAGGGTTAGGGCAAGGCAAGTTTTTTTGTATAGCACAGTTCATACACAAGGCCACTCAAAGTGCTTAACAAAACAAGAAAAGAAAATGTTCCTTCCTTCAACACAACTGTTTTCAACCTGGATTTGAGAACAGTTGAAGCCTGTCTCACATTTTCAGTAAGACTGTTTTTAAGTTTTAGCTACATAAATCTAAAACGCTGCTTCCCCGCGTAGCAGTGTGAGTTCCCCTGTGTATGAACTGGTGCACTTTGTTGATCCCCGTATATAGGGCAATTCATTCTCTGCATTTGACCCATCCTGATGCTACTGAGGCTTACGTCAGGAGCAGTGGTCGCCGTAGAAACAGCGCCCGGAAACCCATCAGATGTTGATGCTCAGCTTGATCAGGACTCACGAAGCTGGAAAATTTGACCTATTGTGCATGTTTATAGTGGTATAGGGGAAACCGGAGCACCTGGAGGAAACCGGAGCACCTGGAGGAAACCTATGCAGGCACGGGTGAACATGCAAAACTCCAGGACCTTCTTGCTGAGAAGCGAGAATGCTAACCACTCAGCCACCGTGCTATGTCGGTCCGTACCGTAGATCAGGGACGACAACAGCAACAGCTCACTAAGTCCTGCGCTGGCGTTGAGTGTTTTTGCATGGAGGTAATAACCGCGGCGTCTCTGCCTCTTAACCACAGGCCGCACTCGTTTGTGAAGTGGCGTTTTTTTTTTGGCCAAGAATCATGAAGCTGGAGACGACAACATCTGCGCAGAATAATCCATGTGTGACTGATCCCGCTCTCAGTCAGAGCTCATAGACGCCACGGTGAGACTGTCATCCCTCACCATCTCCGCACAGAAGCAGAGGAGCGTAGAAGGAAAAGACGTGCGGCTTTAACGTTGACGTGAGAATATTAGAATTAAACGTCACAATCTGCCTCTAACAGGTTTACTTCGTCTCCTGAAAAACTACCCGTCTGTCCGCCACAAATTAGGGCTATATTTAAACACACGTCAATGTGTCATGAAACCGCAACATGGTGAAACTTGAGAATGGGAATAAGTGCGAAATGATACCCAAAAGTTAGGTTTTTAAGAAGCTGAACAACAAATCTCATTTAAAGAAGGAATTTTTGTATTCTCTAAAAGAAAAATGATTAAATAAGACAATGTAAGATAAATAAATAAATAGAGAAGTGTGGGTGTGTGTGTGTGTGTGTGTGTGTGTGTGTGTGTGCGTTCATCTATGTGTGTTTGTGTGCGTATGATGATGGCTTTGTAAAGTCCTCCGAGATAACCACATTTGTGATTTGACAAATTAAATAAAAGAAAAAAATTGTGTGTATGTGTGTGTCCGTGGGAGAGTTGTGCATGTGTGTATCTAACATGTTTTTGCAAACTTCAACTGAGTGTGCAAAGAAAGTGTGTTGTGTTTCTCTGGCAGGATTGTCTGTTTTTATTATGAAGTGGCACACACCCCTCCCTCCCGTCGCCACTGGGCCTTGGATGGTGGTCGTGACTTTGTGCGTCCAAACCCGTGTCCCGTGAGTTCTTGCAATTGCTTTGATGCATTTTTCAAAAGGAATGTGACACGAATGCCAAAAATTACAGAGGAAATAAAAAACACATATAGCTTCTCCCTTTCAGCACAGCACTATCCACAGTCAGCAACAAAGCTTCGGTCCATGTGTGTGTTTAAAGATCATCACGTGTTTCATGTGACATTGTCGGGAAAAGGCTGCACGCCCCTTTTCTCCATCCTGTGGAGTTATAGGAGGCAAGTGTGTTTGTATAGCACAGTTCACACAGTGATTTACAGAAATAAGAAAGGAAACACTGAAATTATGAACCAGACTAGTAACAACATTAACAGCCCCAATAAAAAAAGTTACACTTAGCCCTCATCTCTTGCACAATTCTTTATAAAACTAATCTAAAACATTCACATACTGTTGTGCTAATCCTCTTCCGTCTCAAACTAAAGTAAGGGTCTTATGACTTTGACTATTGCCTTCTATTCATTAAATGTAGTGTATAAATGTTTACACTATATTACGGCCCTCTGCCATTTTATGTGTCCCTCTGCTGTTAACACAAAGTCGCCATTGTGGCACTTTGACAGTGTCATCCAACCAACTTCAGCTCCACCAACATTGTTACAGTATATATACTGACATTTGTTTCATGATTGTGTCACAACATTCCAAATAAATTGCAGCTGTGGTGAGAATCAGAAAGGACGTATCATAACACATTTTAAAATCCAGAATCCAGTCAATCCACCTCGAATCCAGTTTTTTAAATCCATGATGTCGGCCCCAGGTCAAGTCTGATGAACTAAAGTGGCCCTCTTGCCTGATATTGTAGCAAATGTCATAATTCGCCACATTTCCATGTTCAAACTCTCCACAACATTATGGATAAACCTGACTGACATAAATTTCACGAAATGGCTTTAAATGATAACATTAGCGGCGACGTCAAATCAGAATTTGCAAGGAATAATAGCTTTTCTTCCTTCTGTCATCTGCCGCGTTTTGATGAAAGCCTCATTTTATTGCCACAATCATAATGGAATTATCTGCAGGTATGATGGGATCCTTTAATGAAATCATTACAAAGGATTACCTGCTTCTTCTGCCGCTTATTAAAAGGAGACTTTGTGATATGTGTTTGCCCCTCCCTCTGCCGTCGCGCTGATTGCATGTTTTCAGTCTGGCAACCTCCCCATTTGTGGTTGGCATAAAAGCCCGCAGGGAGCCTCTGGAGCTGATTGGAAATTCTTCGGCAAAAAAAAAAAAGTCAGAATGACACTAGAAAATAATAATTGCAGAAGAAAGACTTAAACTTATCGACTTCAGCGTGTGTGCGCATGTGTATCTGTATGTATGTTTGTGTGTGTGTGCTGTGTGCATGCGTGTGTGTGTGTTTTTGTGTACCTGTATGTGTGCGTGTATGTGGGTGTGAAAGACTTATTGACTTGAGTGTGTCTGTGTGCGTGCGTGCTTGTTTGTGTGTGTGTGCAAATGTATGTGTGCATGTATATGTGTGTATGTATATATAAGTGTCTGCGTGTGTATGTGTGTGTGTGTGTCTGCGTATGTATGTGAGTGTGCATGTGTGTACGCATGTATGTACTGTATGTGTGTGTGTTTGTATGTATGTGTTGTGTGCGTGTGTGTTTATCCCCATAAGGAACACATCAAATATTGTTCAATAAATGCTGAACATACAGTTTATCACCATGGCGACGCTAACAAAGGCTCTCCTCTCTGTGTATTTAACCTACACATATAAATCTCCTCCCACTGCTCCAGGGCACAATGGAAATGGAAAATCCCTTCACAAGTATGTCCCATAATTCTCTTTGATTGAATCTTGAATTGTAAAATCAATGTTTTCTTGCCCCTTTTCACTTGTATTTAATATTTCTCCAGACGGCCCAAGGACATCTGGTGTACAAGTATTTGGAGGGATTTTTGCTCTTACTGGTTTTGCTGTCATGGTGTGGATTATTCTTTTTTTTTTTGACACTTGGTTTTATTTTTATCATTTCTTTTGTGGTTTTGTTTTAGTTTTACTTCCTGTTCTGTTTCCCTGTGTTGATATTCTGCCCCAACCCAATGTATTTCACCTTTCCGGACGTGTGGAAAGACTCGAGACAAAGATGCGTATAGAATGATGCCTAATGAGAACAATTGTGTAGCTGTTTGATTGTGTAGCTGTTGTGCTTCTGTTTAGGCACGACAGAAGCATGATGTGGTACTAATGTATTTATTGCATTTCCGCTTTAGCTGTATTATGGAGGAATCTATACAATTAGTTAGAGATAAGAGTTCCTTTATTCGTCCCACAGTGAGGAAATTTCAATGTTGCAGCGCACACACAGGACAGTAGTAAGAGCACACAGGGAGCACACAAAATGTACAAAATAAGTGAGTCGCTGCCATGTTTCGTATCTAGCTGTAAATTCTGTAAATACCAGTCTTTCAAAATGTATATAGTATAAGTGCGGAGTTATATACTGTACATATAGAACAGGATAATAATTAGATAAAGTAAAGTCACATTGTACTACTAATTATTGCCTTCATGCGAGGGATCAATTCAATTCAGATTCATTTGGTTTTCCATTTGCAGTAAAACCACATTGGAAAAACTGTGCAAGACTTCCCCAGTGTGTACCAGACAGAGAAAACTGCACACACCAGAGCTCTTGCCACAATTCAATTCTACATATTCGTGTAATGCCCTACTTCAATGTAACTTTTTTCAAAGTTGTAGATTTCTCAACAACCGATCAGAGAATCAAACAGTTCCAACACAGGAAATACAATAATAACATTGGTCAAGGGTTAGGATTAGGGTTTGGGGATGACCACTGTAAATGTCCTTAAATCGGTAAGGAGTGACTCAAAAAACTCATCGGGAAAAAGTAAAAGGTCTACACCTCAACCTTTTTCTATCAGAGCTACTTTCACAAAACAGAAATTATAAGGAGCTTCTCTCTTTTGTCAATATTTAGGCAAAATTAGTTAAGAACTGCAGCCAACCATGGAGAAGACTTCCATGCAAAACATACCAATACATTTCTACATTGGTGCACACAGGCCACATTTATACTGGAAATGAGAGCTACCTGAACGGGATGGTAAGGGGGGGTAGCTCCTGAGGTAGAGGTTGGAGACTCCTGCTTTATGCTGTTGTATTTGTTGTAATTTAGCTGATAATGTTGCTGATTCGCTCTCCCCCGACCCAGAAATGGACAAAGGGGAAGAGAATGGATGTTGCTTGTTTATTGTTGATAATAATCGTTTTCAGTGTATACGGCGGGCAATCATGAGTACAAAGGTGAATCTACAGCTCTCCAGGCTAAACACTGTGCAGACATAATGCAGGAATATGAATCAATGATTAAATACATAAATGATAAGAACTTTAGAAAATAGGCCTGGATCCAAAAGCGAGCTCCACGGTCTGATCCTAAAGTTTTATGTTTTGTCCAAAATGTTTAGATCAATACTATTGTACGCCTACACCAAATTTGCAGTACGTTATCAGGCCCAATATATACTAGTTATCAGGCCCAATATATTTATAACCGGTAGACAATTAGCTAGAACAATACATGAATAAATAATCCATTCAAAATCAAAAGCATGGGAGCGATTTTTGCTCAGAAGATGAATGTTTTCCTTTTGCATTGGACATCCATATTAATGAACTTAAGTTGTTCCAAACTAAAGCGGAGAACAATCAATGGCCTGTCCGTTAACTGCTGACTTCCCAAACGCTCCAATAAAAGCTGCTGTGTACAGTATATTTAAAAGCTAAGGTGCCTTCTCCACAGGCATCACTGGGGCTGACACTGGAATGAACGATGGCTACACACTTTGCTGTTGTCACTCGGTGATGAATAACCCCCTCCTAACTACGGAGGAATAATGCTTAAAACAGAAAATGAATCCGCGTTGTGAATAAATGTATTAAACATTGGTGCGCTGCTTGGTCAGCACTGACTCCGGTTAGTTTGAGGAAGTGGTCTATGAGAGAGAGCAGGGGAAACAAAGGGGGAGAGAGTGGCATTGTGGGACAGTGGGACAATCAAACACTCAGCAGCTGCACCGCCGCACATTAGTCTTCATTCTCTGCGCGACATGCAACAGGGCCCCACGTCCCAACAACAAACGAAAATTTATAGAACCGGCCACTTCGGGCTAATTGAAAGAAATTGGCTGTCTGTGAGCTGAGTGCGTGGGTCAGATGTTTTGGGAGGGGGTCCGGGGCGGGGGGCAGTGGTCCGCCGTGTCCCCGGCGCGTCACCTCAGCGCGGGTTCTGTTAATGCTTTGATCCATGAGCGGCCTCCACTGAGCAGACAGCCCGCGCTCTGGGAATCATTTAAGGAGGAATCGTTTACGGAGGATTTATGAGACACATTCATTATAAAGTGCAAGCGGCAAACACAGTTCGATCGCGGCGCAGACTTACGCTGCTGTTTCACAACTTCACGCTGAGACCAAAGTTTGTGTCGCTGAGCAAACCTCACCAGTGTTTTACATCAGAAACAAATTAAAACTGCAGCTTGTGAATATTGTTCCAGTTACGCAGCACTTGATTTCGGGCCAACATTAACGGACTCCCAGAATTCTGAAACTATACCTGAACTTTCCGAGCAGTCATTTTGACGGCTCTGGTATAATTCATACCATATCTGCATGAAACTATGGCCGCTCAGAGGAGTAATCGAAGCAACAGGCTCCTATCACTGCTCTTCCAAACTGAACATTTCAAAAGATCCTTTGTTCCTTCGGCTGTCAGACTGTACAACAAACCTGGACGAGTCTTCTGCTGCTGGACACCTGCATTTCTCCTATCGAGGATCAATAAATTATCTACTGTATCTATCTATCTATCTAATTCTGAAATATTGAATGTTTTATCAACGTTGAGCAATTTATATGTTTGTTCATCTTTAATACAAGCTAAAACTGGTTAATTTAACTTAATACAGCGAAACAGTTTGTTGAAAGCCCACTATGCTAACTGATAATATCTCATTGATGTGGTACTAGCACTTGCTCCAAGCTGAGATTGCTCTGAACCAGTGCAGGACCAGCACCTGGGAACAAGTTGCTTTACTGTTGGTTGCAGGTACAATTACTCAGGTATTTATCTATCGATCGATAGATAAATACATATAGATATAAAACAAGTCAGAAAGTTATGAAGACTAAAAATGTACATGAGAGGTCTACTTCCTCTCATGGACATTTTTAGTCTTCATAACTTTCTGACTTGCTTTATATCTAAATGTATTTATCTATCGATTTTAAAAAGAAAAGTCTTCAAATTAACTGCTGTGGGACTTTTAGTGTTGGAGGAGATATAACATGTTTCACACCACAGCTCATTATTAGATGTTTAGTACATTTGAAATCTTGATATTGCTCTAAAAAGACAAAATTAAGTAAAAACCTTCAGTTTTTACTCACACCATATGGATCTGTACTCTGCCCCTTTAGCAGAAACATGGTCACATCAAAGGAATAACAGGGTCCACTCTTGGCTGAGTTTTTCTTTTTCCTTTGAGAGAAAATACCTGTGCAACGCTGATTATAACACTCTTCCTGGACCTCGAAGACCAAACCCGTTCTCAGAAAATACTTTTGGTTTCTTGCTCGCACAAAAAGATAGAGATCAGTATTTGTCAGTTTGATATTGCAATGCAGTTGGCCTGTTACATTCTTATAAAACTGTATTTCATTCATCACACATACAGTACATCACATTGTTTTTCATATCCTTTTAATTTTAAAGGGACATGTACAAATCATATTTGACCTTGTCTGGACAAAAGTGTAAAGTGGAGTCATTCTTACTTTAAAAAAACAATAAACATGTTGACAATTCAAGCAGATATCCAATCAGAGAGCAGAGTGAGGCGGCCAGTTTGTTGGGTGAAATTGTGATGGTTTTGTCTTTTCTATTCTTCACAGACCAAACAGCACCACACATGTATTTCAATTAAAGTAATACAAAAAGCGTTTACATTTCTAGCTAAACTCCAGCAGGTGGATTCCATCTGTAATTGGTGCTTAGGAGCTACATGTAAAGGCTTCATTAGGCCACAAAGAGAGCATTGTACATACTGTGCCTTTAACATAATATCTCTGTGTTTTCAGCCGTTGTCCACAGGCTCCACTTGAGCAGAGAGAGAGAATGGAGCACCAGGGTGAGCTGTTACTGGGAAAGCAATAATTAAATCTATTATTATGATTCCGTTTATCTTTTCATCAGGTTGAAGTGCGGTATATTTTCATTTCCTTTTTTCTATGTACATCCGCAGAACACAAATCAAAGCAAAAGGGTTTTATTATAATTTATGATACGTCATGACAATACCTTTCATTACCATTATTATTGTACTATACATGTGGATACTCTGTTGGTGCTTCACAGGACGTTATTGAGATTTTAAACGTACTAAGAACACTACAATGAGAAAAATCTAACGTTTTAGCAGACAGACACACGTGATGTCGTCTTTAAGATGATTCAAGGATGTGGAACCGTGGAAACATGGAGCAGCTGGGAGGACAGACACTGAGCCATAAGCTTCAGTTCAAATTCCTCAAAACATCATCCACAGTTGCCAAAAGTAAATATATAAATATAATAACACACAGTCACCTCATGCTGCGTTCTGAGCTCTCTCCTCGGTGGTAATTTGTGCTCAACTGGAAGAGCTAAGTCTCATGAGTTCAGCAGACCCAAAAAAAAACTCAGAGAGAAAATCCAGTAAATCAATTACATAAATTCATTCATAGAGAAAGGCGCCATGTGTTTTAAATAATGAACTTTTTCATCAATGATAACATTGTCCATCCATCCATCCATTTTCTGATCCTTGATCCATTTCTGGGTCGGGGGTGGCATTCAGAGCTGCACTCAGTACACAGAGCACCAGCCCCTCACTGATCCTCCTGCAGGTGGTGAGTCCACAGGAGCCTTGATTATTCAGCGGGGCTTCAGGCAAAGTGGGGTTAAGTGTCTTGCCCAAGGACACAACGACAGTGAAGTAGGTCTTACGGTGGGCTCGAACCCACGACCTTCAGGCCCAAGGCTGATGCTCTACCAACTGAGCCACTGTCACCCCCATAATAATAACATTGTATTGTCCAAATAGAAAGTGTGAACAAATTAGACTTCAACATGGCAGACTTCAGAAGCTAGGCAGGACAGGGCCTGGTTGGTACTGTGATGGGAGATCTCTGGGAACACAGTGAGGTGGCTTTGGCTGTAAAGTGCCAATCTGTGGCTGTGTCATTAGGCAAGACACTTTACCCACAAGAGTCTGGTGTGTGCATGCATAATTGGGTGGTAGTCAGAGGGGCACAAACGGGTTGCGTCGCTGCAGTAATACCTTATGGCTGCGGCGTATGGAGTGAATGCCATGTGAAGTGTTATGAATCTCATGAGGGCAGTGCTGTATGAAACAAAAGCATTAAAATTGTGCATAAAGAGCTGATTGGCTGAGTTAGGCTGGTCCTCCGCGAGTACGGGGTCCGGGGTCCTCTGCTGAGGGCCGTCCGGTCCCTGTATGACCGGAGCCAGAGCTGTGTTCGCATTGCCGGCAGTAAGTCAGACCTGTTCCCGGTGCATGTTGGCCTCCGCCAGGGCTGCCCTTTGTCACCGGTTCTGTTCACTGTGTTCATGGACAGAATATCTAGGCGCAGCCAGGGGTCGGAGGGGGTCCGGTTCAGAGACCACAGGATTTCATCTCTGCTGTTTGCGGACGATGTTGTCCTGTTGGCTCCAACGAACCAGGACCTGCAGCATGCGCTGGGACGGTTTGCAGCCGAGTGTGAAGCGGCTGGGATGAGAATCAGCACCTCCAAATCCGAGGCCATGGTGCTCGACCGGAAAAAGGTGCCTTGCCCTCTGCAGGTGGGTGGAGAGGTCCTTCCTCAAGTGGAGGAGTTCAAGTATCTCGGGGTCTCGTTCACGAGTGAGGGAAGGATGGAGCGTGAGATTGACAGGCGGATCGGTGCAGCGTGCGCAGTGATGCGGTCGCTGTATCGGACCGTTGTGGTAAAGAGGGAGCTGAGCCGAAAGGCAAAGCTATCAATTTACCGGTCAATCTTTGTTCCCTCCCTCACCTATGGTCATGAGCTTTGGGTAATGACCGAAAGAACGAGATCGCGGATACAAGCGGTCGAAATGAGCGGTCGAAATGAGCCTCCGCAGAGTGGCTGGGCGCTCCCTTAGAGATAGGATGAGGAGCTCAGTCACACGGGAGGAGCTCGGAGTAGAGCCGCTGCTTCTTCACGTCGAGAGGAACCAGTTGAGGTGGCTCGGGCATCTGTTCCGGATGCCTCCTGGACGCCTCCCTGGGGAGGTGTTCCGGGCACGTCCCACCAGGAGGAGGCCCCGGGGAAGACCCAGGACACGCTGGAGGGACTATGTCTCTCAGCTGGCCTGGGAACGCCTTGGGGTCCCCCCGGACGAGCTGGAGGAAGTGTGTGTGGATAGGGAAGTCTGGGCGTCTCTGCTTAGACTGCTGCCCCCGTGACCCGGAAACGGATGAAGCGGAAGAAGATGGATGGATGGATGGATGGGTGGTCCTCTTGTTTCCACTTTTATGTCTGAAAAAGCTGATGCAAAGATGTGACATACATGTGAAGACTGGGGATGGAAGAACAATTTTATTTCCCTTATTACAGACATTGCTTCTACACCTCCAGCGAATGTATAATTGTAAAGGTTCTCTTTTTTTCCGTGTGCATTGTATATATGATGTAAATACACCAGTGCATGTTTAGAGGAGGGCCTAATGAAGCCCCTCCCTATATAAATCACATGGGCACTGGTGCCACCATTTGCACCCTGAAGTAGGCCAAGCTAGGCTAAAACGCGTTGGTGCGTATTTGAGAAAATAAAGGCCTTTTAAACTCTCTAAACTATTGACCACAAGTGCCTTGGATTTTTTGATTTTCTAAGATTGTTACCATTTGCCTTTAACCTGGAAAGTGAAAACTCAATTTTGTGTTATATCCCTTAATAATTTGCTAAACCATTTGGTGAATCACTTTTTTAACCACTATACTGTATGTACCGCAACTGCACAATATCTCACTAATGACCTGCACTAGGACTGAATAAGCAGCACTATTGCCACTTATAATATCCTGCATGACTATATTTCTAACCTTAACGTGTTGCACACTTCTGTCTTTTTGCACGATATGAGTGATTCTGTCTAGGACTGTTTTAAGCCTGGCCTTGAATGTAGAGACCGTGTCTGCTTCCTTGACTCGGATGGGAAGCTGAGTCCACGGTAAAGGAGCTTGGTAGCTTACATTAAAGGGTAAAGGGCAAGGAATTAGTTGGATTCTATTATATACATATTTGTCATGGTTTGAAAGTTAGGTAAACCAGCTTTAAAGTTGTGTGGATGGCTTCCCGTTGGCACCGTGGCAGAGCTGGTGCAGTGATGGGGCAGACAGCTGACAGGTGCAGGAGGATCTGTCTCAGTGAGGGGCTCCTGCTAAACTTAACTCACAGAAAAGAAGCAGAGGAAGTAAGAGCGGCTAAAGGACATGTTTAATGTGCAGGTGATGAGGAACGTTTAATGTGCAGGTTATGAGGAACGTTTAATGTGCAGGTTATGAGACACAGCTCATGCAGGGAGAGTGTGGAGGGTCCAGGCTTTGGATCCAACAGGATTTTTAACAAGGATGATCTTAGAATTAGAACGTTCAATCTGATCTTCTTGTTGAAATGTACTTATTTGTGTATTGTTGAACCTGGATTGCTTCAGAAGAGGTTAATGAGCACATATCATTCCATTGTGCCGAATGGAATCAGAATCATTCGTTTTATTGCCTTTGTAAGTAACGAGAAGTCACACAACTAGGAATTTCCTTTGGTATATGGTGCAAACATATCATAAACAAGTAAAACATAGATATAAAAGGCATAGATTCAAAATAATTTGAGATTCTGCGGTCAGCGAGGCGCTGTCGTCTCCTGAAGACTAACACGGAGAGGATGAGAAGGAGATTCTTCCCTGAAGCCATAAGACTCATGTTTCTGTGTTATTACTGTTCTGTTGTTGTGTGAATACTGTACTGAACATCTGCTGGAGGTACATAGGAATTTCACTGCATGTAATGAGTATGTGACAAATAAACTAAACTAAGAGCTAAAACTGGCTTATATACAAAAAAAAATATTGAAACGCTGAATGCTGACAATAAACAGTGCCATAGTAACTAGCAGTCCCCTTCACTGGTGGAAAACTGCACTCAACTCAGAACCAGTTCATGACCAGGGCCTTGGAGAAAAGGGGCCTTACCACCATAGAATGTTTGTTGCCAAGCCACCGAAAATGGCTACAGTTTAATTTTAGATTCAAATGAAGGGAGCCGTCAAAATGACTGCTGTGGGAGGAAAATGTAGAACTACTCCCAATTTCAAAAATAAAAGTTCATTTCATAAAAAAGAATGACAGAAACAGAAAAGGTTATGAAGATCAGAAATGCGGAGAGGAGGAATTACAGATTTAAAAAAAAGCCGTCAAGTTCTAGTGATGAGTGCCATTTACTGTACATTAGTTACAGGATATGTATGTGTATCATCTTCTACACGTCTGGATTTCTAACAATAATTTTATCTGTCTATCTTCACAAAAGTCGATAAAAGAATCACATGAAATGCTTTCTTTTACTCTTTGAAGAAGATGCAGTACAGTTTGGCAGATGTTTATATGCCGGACACGTTAGTTTATTATGATTGTGAATGCAGTGGGATTAGAGTGGGTTAAGACTTTCTTTTGAATAAGAAAAAACATCCTCTCCTCCAGATTGTAGCCATCATAAGTCTAGTACCTGGAAACTTTCTCCTGATTCTTAACTGAGAAAGAACTCACAAGCTCCCTGTGAACGCGTGATTTTGACAGAAGAGGTGGCTTTCTGTCTAGACGACACCACTCTAGAGGTCTAACAAGTTTAGTGAGCAGGTCAGGAGAAGAGGAGGAGCTGAGAGATAAGAGAACATTGAGAGATACTGAGCGAGGTGAGGAAAATGATTCTGAAGAAATAAGGTGCGAATGAACAAAAGTGAAGGGAAGTTGTCAGTGTGGAGACTGCAGCATGTGTTTAAATACAGCAGCGCCTGCATCAGCACCACGAGAGTACATCATGACAGGGCCGAGGAGCCGGCAGCATGTTAAACTCAGGCCCGTGAAATGATTTTTTGGCCCCAACTTGCTCTTATGTTTTAAACTTGGCCCCAGACCAAAATGAGTTTGACACCTCTGGCCTAAACAGACACTCAGGAACATAAAGTCAACAATGCGGCACTTTGTCCTGAGTATAAACCATGTGGGTGGTTTGATTGTTGTTTGTGTCTGTGCTATAGCTACAATAAATATATCTTCATCTTGTCTTCATTTTCATTTATCTTTGGCCTCTGAAGTCACCACTGTGCTCATGAACATAAAACTCTTGTGCACTAACTAGTTGTATTCTGTGCATAAGTCTTCATCCTCACCTACAGCTGCAGCACCCTATAGGTCAAAAACATGTTTTGCTGCTTGCTGATGTAACTCGGTACAGGGGTTTGTTGCCGCATTCATGCAATCTCAGAAAAAAAAATGGTAGTTCCAACTGCTCTCTTGGGAAAATGGGAATGAACACTGCTTAACTCGGGAATCAAACTCAAAAACTCAGGCTGGGTCAAAGGTCCCAGATTCCCAAGTTCCAGAGTTCCTGAGTCCGCATTACAGCGACACATGTCAGATTGTATTTGGATGAAAGAATAGAGACAACTCATATCACACTGATGGTTTTACTTTGCAAAATGAACATGTACGCTAAGGATTATTTTAAATGTCCAAAAGTTGAATTTAGGGCTCCTTCCCAGCTGTGAGAGATCTGAAAGCAAAGCCCTTTGTGTTGTTGTTCTGTTCAGGGCCGGTCTTATACACGGCCTTCTGTACGCCTCTTTCTAACCCCCAATACTCTTGATCAAACAAGAACTTGTCCTTGTTTGCCTGTTCCCTCCAGGGCCAGGTCCACAGCAGTACTAGGAACCAGAAGATGGTCCGATAAGCACCACTTTCACCAAACTAAACTCTGGAGAAAAAGCCGGCTTCTAAAATAAGCAAATCCAGCTGAAGACTCTTAACATTATTCATCTGGATGTCTCAAAATCTCCACCATTATACTGTACTATACTTATGCTGTACTTATACTGTGCTATACTTATACTGTACTGCACTTATACTTGTACTGTACTATCTCCACTTGCAGCCACAGCACCCTCGGTCTGTTCTCATAAGTTTGTATCTCTTATTTAGTCGTTAATGAGTGACTCTGATTTAGTTGCTGTTAGAGTACTACATAGGAATGCCTCGAGTACGACAAAATATGAACTATGAACAAACTGTTAGTGCAAGGACAGGGGAGTGGGGGTGGCCATGTTTCCGAGACCAGAAATTTGCATTCATATTTCAGCAGAAAAAAGTTGACCTGCAACAGATTAAAAAACGCCGTGGGCAAAGTTTACTGTTGTTTTAAAGTGAAATAAAGTCCCTCTTCAATCTCTACCCACACAACACCTCCACACGACGCAACCCTCCCTTCTCTGTCTGAGAATTTCATTAAATATTAGAAGATTCAAAAAATACGGACCACAACATTTGCATTTCACCAAGGAATGGTCGATGTGTGGTTGAAATGTAAATAATAAACAGGAAAAAAACGCAAAGGTGGAAGCTTAAGCAGACAGGGCCCGGCATTTGGCAGCTATGGAGAGACAGAGTGGCCAGGAGCGCTGTCACCAATTTGTTCTTAGCCATGGGGGACATACAGGGGATGGAGAGGCGATGGCAGCTCACTGTCCTCATCACGGATAATGAGGCCCGGGCTGCTGCTCTGGCTCCTGTGTGTGAGAAAGAGAGGGAGAGTGGTTTGTAGCAAAGTTGTCACTACTGCCACCTTTCCTGCTCCTGCTCCCCCCAAAAAAGGAATAAAATAAATAAATCACTGGTTGGTACTTGGCTCAGACCACCAGGCACTCTTACCTGTCCCTATGCAAGTCTGAAATATTCACTATGCAAGCAGCACGATCTGCTGGTGCTTTTTCACATAGCTGAGACACACACACACACACGCACAGAGAGAGAGACTGAGAAACACACACACACACACAGAGAGAGACAGAGACACACAGACACACAGGGAGAGAGACAGAGACACAGACAGAGAGAGAGAGAGACAGAAACACACACACACACAGAGAGAGAGACAGAGACACACGCACACAGAGAGAGACAGAGACACACACACACAGAGAGAGACTGCAGGCACACACACACACACACACACACACAGAGAGAGACAGAGGCACACACACACACACACACACACACACAGAGAGAGAGACTGAGAAACACACACACACACAGAGCGAGAGACAGAGACACACACACACAGAGAGAGAAAGACATAGGCACACACACACACACAGAGAGACAGAGACACACAGACACACAGGGAGAGAGACAGAGACACACACACACACACACACAGAGAGAGAGACAGAGACACAGACAGAGAGAGAGAGAGACAGAAACACACACACACAGAGAGAGAGACAGAGACACACACACACAGAGAGAGACAGAGACACACACACACAGAGAGAGACAGAGACACACACACACACACAGAGAGACAGAGACACACACGCACAGAGGGAGACTGAGGCACACATATACACACAGAGAGAGAGAGAGAGAGACTGAGAAATACACACACACAGAGCGAGAAACAGAGACACACACACACACACAGAGAGAGAAAGACATAGGCACACACACACAGAGAGAGAGACAGAGACACACACACACACACAGAGAGAGACACACACACACACACACACACACACACACACAGAGAGAGAGGCACACGCACACACAGACACACACACAGAGAGACAGGGGCAAAAGCATACATATACACACACACACACACACTCACATGCAGATACAAACATGTAAGCATAGACACACACGCACACGCACACAAACCAATACACAAGCATCAGTAGACACACACAAAGACGGACAAACACATATGTACACACACACAGAGATCAACACAACGCAAACACAGACAAACACGTATGCACACCCACACACACACACACACACACACACAGAGACAGAGGCACACAAGCACACACAGACCAACACACAAGTACACACACACACACACACAGAGAGAGACAGAGGCACACACAGACCAACACACAAGTACACACACAAGACCCACACAAACACATATGCACACACACGCACACGCACACACACACACACAGGCTACACAAAAGCGGCTTGTTAGGGTTGAGTTCCAGCGAGCGGAGGACGCGTGGCGTGCGTTTGGCTGACCCTTCCAAACCTACAAGGAAGCAGCTGTGATAAAGTAAAGCCAGGAATAATTATGGTCCGTGAGTGGAGGACTTTTCTCTCTCTCCATGAAAATTCACACAATGAGGTAATGTGCTGTGTGTGGCTCGGCTCTGCAGCAGCACATATTCATTCAGTGACATGGAACTTCCCAATTATTTAGACTATTTGTATTCATGACATCATATATTCATGCATTACAGTAAATAATACTTATTTACTGCTAAAATCTGCATCTACACTGCATCATAATTAAGTCAGGTCTCCAGTGTTGAATTCTAACTGAGTGTGACGGCCTTAAGGATGGGTCAAATGCAGAGAGAAAAAAAATCCTGGGTTGCCAGTTTCTGAAATTCTGAAAGTTGTGAGCTCAGTCTGATGAGCAGCAGTCTATGGTCGCTCCCCTTGTTTCTGGCCTATGCTGTTAAATACATTGAGAATTCATGGTTTAGATGTAATTTGCTGCATCCTTGTTGAGACGCTGACTTTAATCTAGACTTTCTGGAGGTAGAAAACCATATGCAATAGTCCATGGAAATAAATATAGCCAAAATTAAACATGGAACTTTGAAATATGTAAATTTGGAAGATTGCAGTCAAAGGGACTTTTTTGTTGTTGAAAGAGGATATCTGATTATTTATTTTTTCTGTTCAATAAACCCAGATATATTTTTTCCAATTATTATTATTATTTCAGACAACACAGTCACCACGCATGCACTCACATTCATACAAAACATACAATAACAAAACATTACACAATAACAAAAACCCACTTACTGGCCAATAGGGACATATTTTCCATGTAACCACCCAGGACAAGTGCGAGTCATGACCTGAGGTACAAACAAACTCAGACGTATAGGACACATTTTTGTTTCATTTTTTCTGTAAAATGAAATAAAAAAGTATAAACAACATTTAATCATATTTTTATTGATTAAGCCTAAGTCTTCATGAATCTCTTTAGTCTACTTCATCCTTATTCCCATCTTCATTCACTATAGACAAGGTACGCCCAGCGCAACATCTAAAGTAAGTTTGTCATCTATCAGCAGCCATAACATTTAGTGTCTGTTTTGAGGCATTTTACTAAATCAACCGCAGACTACGGTGTTATGAACGGCACTCAGGAGCTGGGATCATAATTTAAGTTAACAGAATTTCTGTGACAGAGCTTGTTGTTGTCTAATGCCTGCGCTTGTCTCGTAGAAAAGCATTTGTTCCGCTGACATGAGGAGATGAAGAGTGGAGGCGGTGGTGCTGATGCTGAGGCTGAGAGCAGACACAAGCGCGTTAGTGGTTCAGGAGCGCCTCTGTGTGGTGGGAAAGAGAAGTGTTCAAGAAAAGGGGATGCGCTCAAAAAAAAGAAAAGAAAAACACACACACAATTTAAAACATTTGCCAGGGGAACACGCAGCTAAAACCTAAACATCAAGCATATATTTGTCTTTATTTTGACTGAGAAATTTCTAGTGACTTTGCAAACCTTAGTTTAAGAGTCATAAACATGCTGAAATCAGTAATACTGCATTGGTTCAATATCAAGCTTATCATGACACTCAAAAATTCTTCCTGGCATAAGTATTAACCCAATACACAATGGTTATATCTGGACTACATATCCCTGTGCCACAGCTGCTCTGGGGCACACTGGCAGAAGTAAGCCAGACAACTGTATGTGCCATTGGCCCCTGTGACCACTACCAACTGTTCCACACACCAGACTCATTCTAGGCAATTTGGGTGACGTGTCTTGCCTGAGGACACAACAACACGCTCCACTGTGGTGTACCTAGTGCTCACAGAGGTCTCCCATCACAGTACTAACCAGGCCCTGCCCTGCTTAGCGCCTGATATCGGTTGGGAACTGTCACTACTTTTCACTACTCTGTTGTGGATACTTTGAAACGGCTTGTCAGTCTCACCCACTGGCGCATCAAAAACCCCCGACCAACACCATCCATTCACTCACTCATTACATTCAGACCTTTTGTGCATGTTTTTAGTGGTAGGGAAAACAGGAGCACCTGGAGGAAACCGGAGCAGACACAGGGAGAACATGCAAACTTCGAACCCAGGACCTTCTTTCTCTATTCTTTCAGGTTAAGAATAGGTAAAAGGGTTAAGTTAGGGTTATGCTGGACTGACTTGGTGATAACAGATCACTCATAAACCAACGGCTCCTTTGTTTTCTTCTTCTGCATTTCCTGTGTTTTCTAGTTTTTTCATTCTCTGATTTGTTGTTGGTTACTTTAAGTTCTTCAAGACGGCTGCTATTGTGAAATCGGTCTATGCATCGAAAAAATAAATTAGCTTCTTCTTCAGACTATGAACTAATACAATTCTATAGTATTGGGAGGGAAGGGGGTGGGCGGAGGGAAGGGGGTGGGCGGAGGGAAGGGGGTGGGCGGAGGGTAGAGAGGAGGGAGAAGGGGGGGTTTAGAAAAAATAATTAAAAAGGATAACCACATTTTTGTACATTCTGTAAATTGTTTAAATTATTTTCTGTTCCTCTTAATAAAAAAAATTAAATACTGTCATTATTTTAGCACTTTTAATGGCACTACTAATGGCACTACTTTTGACACTACCGTTCAAAAGTTTGGGGTCACATTGAAATGTCCTTATTTTTGAAGGAAAAGCTGTAGATAACTTTAAACTAGTCTTAACTGTAAAGAAATACACTCTATACATTGCTTATGTGGTAAATGACTATTCTAGCTGCAAATGTCTGGTTTTTGGTGCAATGTTGTAATTGCTGCAAATGGAGGATTCTTTGACGAAAGCAAAGTTGGATGTAAAACAAATCTTATTTCAAATACAAATTATTATTTCTAACCTTGTCAATGTCTTGAATCTATTTTCTATTTATTTCACAACGTATGGTGGTGAATAAGTGTGACTTTTCATGGAAAACACTTGGGTGACCCCAAACTTTTGAACGGTAGTGTATCTGTTAATATCATGTACAGTAGTTTCAATAGTTTTTAAAAGTATGATGTTATTTTCTACACTTATAACGCAAGGCTATTTGTGTTAAGTGACAATCCATAAGTTATTCTAGTCTTGTATCTCTAAGCCATATTTCCCATAAATAATACTGCAGAAAAATGCAACGAGCAGTGATGAAACACAACTGTATTAAAAGACATTTTCTTTTAATTAACGCCAGAAACAGCAACAACAATCCTTCCGAATAGAAACTGTAGTGCAGGAGAAAGTGGTGCAGACAAAGAGTGGGCCGAAGCACTGAGCCCAGTTCTAACGTTCTGGGAGCGAAGACAGAAAAAACACTGAACGATTTCTGCTGATTCGCAAAGCAGCAGAACACGACTCGTCAGCGAACAGCAGAAGAAAAGTCAGCCCTTTCCTTTGTCGCCGTGGGAAACGTCCGTTCACAGCTTTAAGAGACAAACCCGTCGCACGATTCTGATTGTAAATAAATAAGGAATATTCTCTGAGATTGTTTTGGGGTGTTACAATACATTCCTTTGTTATTGCCGGCACTTGAACAAACTTTTTATTTTTTTTAAATATGGCTTTCTGTTTATTCTCAACTGCATCATTTTTTTCTTAAAGGCAAATCTAGATCAAGCCACTTCAAAGAGACAAGAGACAAGCTTTCCGGAAAAAATCTACAAATTAAACAAAATTCAAATCTAACTACCAACCACCTTGAGTACTCCCAGACTTATGGCATTAGTTATATGTTTATTTGTATATTGCCGATTATTTTTTTTATTCTAATAAGTTGTGTTCATGTTGTAGAAATATAGGAAAGTAGATTTTGCTGAAAGACATTTTGAAAAAGTCAGATCAGATCATTCCCAGAATAAGACCAACTTATGTTTTTGCTATTGTCACCACCTGCATGTAAAAGCCAGATCCGCTCACACCTCTGAAGCTAAGCAGGACCGAGCCTGTTTAGAACCATGCTGGGAGACCTCTAGGTGCCACAGTGTAGCAGCAGCAAAGTCCCAAACTGTTGCGGTGTCCTTAGGCAAGACACTTCACCCACTTTGCCTGGAATTAGTCTAGACTGTATGTGCCTTTGCCCCCACACACAGGTGGCCTCGCTTCTGTCAATTTGCCCCAAGGCACCTGTGGCTACAGTAATAGTTTATTACCACTGCTTATGCAGTAAATTAATAATGACATGGGAAGCATCTTTGAGTGTACAAAAAAGTGTTATAGAAATTCATTGCATTATTATCATCATTAGTGTTGAAGAGAACATAATTAGACCGTAGTTAATGTGAATCGACATGGAACTTTGTGACAATTTTTTGATTTGTGAGGTCTGACTTGTGATAGTTACCACCACCATTGTAAACTATTGGATCTTTGGAAGGTGGTGATGTCACATGAACACAACCCATTAGATCCAAGCAAAAACTTGACAAAACAAAATCAAGTGTGAGAAATGTATACAACACATCATCATTAAAACACCCAAATACTATGTAATAAGGAAAACATAATTCGTCCAACAAATCTTGCCAATTATCTATTAATATAAGTGTCCGCAGACCCCCAGATGCCCCGGTACCCCAGGTAAAGAAATGTTCTGAAATATTTAATAATAAAAGGGTTGGATGTTATTGGTCTGCAGGAGTTTGCGATTTTGAAATGTAGATGGTCCAAGAAAGCAACAGTTATGGTTCGTCTCTCAGAAGAGGTTTGTGTTAGATTGAAGAAAAGAAGAGATTAATAATAATAAAAATTAAGAGCTTAGAACTATGAATGTGCTTTCCATGTCATTAAAACGTCAGTGTTCCTAAGGTGCTGTCGGAGGCGTCTTGAACAGTCCAATCTTTCTAAAATGGCGGACGATCAGCGGCACCGACACCAGCGTGATGCTCATTCGGACCGGAGCGAACAGCTTGTGAACAGCGTAGGCCAAAACAAAGGTGCTGGTCCCGGCGGCCATCTTGGACTTGACAACAGTCTCACTGAAACCGAGTTTGCAGAGAAGAGCGCCCATGTCGATCCCACTGTGGACAGGACACAGAGATTCAAGTCAGAAATGTAATGTGCGTGTCTGTCCACAAGAGGGAGACAACATTCCCATATACAGCGCTGTCCTTTCATTACGCACACACACCATTGAATCTAGAATAAAAACAGCTCATATGAGTTTATTATTGTTACACACACATCCAGCACATCACAGTACACACAACATTCAATAAGAGTTGTCACACAGAGTTAGGCTCGAGTTAAAAGTCTCACGATTTCTGAATTAAACTAATAGATGATTTAATTAAAGGCACACCGTGTAACTCTTGGCCACTAGGGGCGCTAGACCTGCAACTTTCACGTTTAGCGCCCCTAGTGGCCACAAGCAACTCAGCACTGTCGCAAAAGTCAACAAACAGTCAGCCGGTGTCTTTTGAGTGTGTATTCAGACAGCATGCACTGGTGTGTGTGTTCAAACTGTAGAGACATGCCTACAGATATTGAGAGACTCTGCTGTGGTCAGCCTCAAGACCGCTGCATTAGTAATCTACCACACATGGACTTCTATATCCTGGATGAGGGAGTTCTGCGTCTAGCTCGTGCTGCGTGGAATGACATCTTTGCAGTCGATGACATCCAGGAACCAGGTGAACAGCAGCGCTCATACAGACATGCAGCTTACAGCACGATCCCTTTCGCGTTTCCTCTTTTTAGCCTCCTCCGAAGGTTTAAAATTTTTCCTTGCCTCAGCCATGACCAGGAGTCGAGCAGGTGAAAAATGAGTAGCAAAAGCCTTAGCTCCATGAGTATATCAGCGCCTGTAGCCGTAAAGCAAGTGTTTCTTCCAAGTCACGTGACCTGGTGGCAGACGGTCCGTCTGCTCGAAAGTTACATGGGCGGTATTTCAAGAGGGCAGCCCCGCTCGGAGCATTGCAAGTGTCAAGCGCTGTATATTGGCCCAAGTATTCATATAAAATAACTCATATGTGTCAACTCTTTAGGTCACAAAGTCCGCGGTGTGCCTTTAAGATTTTCTCACAATAGAAAAAAAAAAAAAGTTATATGTGTATTTTGAACTAGCTTAGTGCAGAAACCAATTACATGTTAACTGCTCTATTTACTAGTGTTGTGCCGACCATGCAGACGCTTTGAAGTGCATGCAAGAGAGTAATTGGGGGTCGTTTTTGTTGAATCCGTGCGTTTATGACGTGTGTGGTGGCGTTCGAAGCCAGTGGTTCAAAAAGGAGAGGTTGTTTCACTGAGTTTTGACGAGTTTCTTTGGGGATTCCCAACTCTGTCTGGTGTGAAACAGTCTTGTACTTAATTAATTGCGTTTTTTATTTATAGCCAATCTTCCATATGAAATACATTTAAAAAAAACTCACTTTGATAAAACCTCAATTAAATGTATCCAGCTTTACCTCAGCCCCTTCCATTCGTATTTATTTTCAGGTAAGGTAAACATCAAAAGAGTTCTATGGCAGAGTCTGTGAGTCTGTAATCCACCTTAAGGGAGTTTTTACTAAAGATAACACTTTTGAAACCCTGCATTATTATCTTTGACCACCAGGTGAAGACAGTGGAGTAAAGCCTCTAATGATCATGAAGCAACATTTGGCCATCAAGTTACTCAAACACATGTAAGAGTTGCGAGGAAGGATTTTAAGACTCAAACAACAATTACTAAATAATCCAATAAATGGATACATGTCTCATTTTAACAATAACAAAGGTCTAGAAATATTATTTACTGCAATGTCTTAACTTTATCTGCGTCAAAATCAGATGAAAACAACTAATCTAAGGAATAATTTCTGGATCACAATAGATTTATGGATCCCATTTTTTCCCATATTACCTATTGCACAGGCGCCAATAATAACTCTGATGTAATTTTATACAGAACCATCTGAAAACTATCAAACATGATCAGCATCCAAAACATAAGCAAACATAATATAGTATCAAAGTACAAAGATATCCAGGCGATTAAACCTCTATTGAAACAGTCTGCTGATGTGAGATGCACTAATGATCAATAACGCCATAATCAGCTCTCCTGGCAACACGCAGACTCAGCAGAATGCAAACAGCAGTCAGTCTGAGGATAATGTTGGGAGCACAGAGGCGCTCGGTGGCGTTCCGGTGATAATGCTTAAGTTGGAGGCTGCGGCGTTGGGCTTCAGTTCCGCGGTCATTATCTGCTATGAGGGAAAGCTGTGTGATGGTCGCTGCCAAGTCCCTGGTTCAGAATGGTCTGGCACGAGGCCCACGGGCTGAAACCGCGTGTGCTGCCAGAGCCGATTACGTGCTTATGGTTTTTCACAGTCAGTTCTATTCAGAGTATGGCCAGTGTGAATGCAAATGTGGCACTGGCATCTTCATGTAATGAGGAGCCAAAACGTTCATAATGATCCATGCAGCGCCAAGTGGTGTAATAATCGAGGACATTATGACTATTATTATTATACTAATAATAGTCTTTACATTACTGTAGTTTAGGTCAGGCATGAAAAGCAGCACGGCCTTATATTAATTAAATAACATGTATTCATTCGTTCTAACACGGCTGTGACTTTCTCATGTCATTAGCTGAGGACAAAAGTGTGATGTTGACAGCTCAATTTTATATAAACAAACAAGCCAGTGAAGGATGTTTAGTGTAATGTTTATCCAATAAACAGTAAATTATTTGAAAACAATTTGATGCTCAGAGGATGTTCAAGAGAACAGCTATGTCACAGAGGAGACCGCTGTGGCTCATGATTATATATTTAATACCGGTACATTTGAAATCTAAATATGAATATTTCTTTTTTTTAAACAGATATCTCTGTTGTATGGAAGCCCGTTTCCGCCATGTAAAAAAAAAAAGCATACAGAAAGTCAAAATGTCGACTTTAAAAGTCAAAATTACGAGTTTTCAACTGCGCATGTGCAGTAGAAAACTCGTACGTGTTGTTGTCTGGAACGGTCTCTGGACATCCTTCACCTGCAGATTATGTGAAGATATTGCCATCAGTGACCACTGCATCCATGAAGTAGCCAGAAATAATGTTGTTTTAGTGATTCTGTAAAACTTTGCTGTTTAAGCCCCAGACCGCGGTCGTAGGACGCAGGGGGGAGCTGTCTTTTTGTTTATTTATGTTAAATTCAATTTACATTTATACAACATTTAAATCAAACGACTTCTTATTTCGACATAGTAACAAATAATGTGAGCAATACGTTTTTATAATAAATCAAAGGAAAATGAGCCATCGAGTCATTCCAATCCAATCTGCTGTAGACCACTCTGACCAGACGATGACGCTGAGAGGGGTCCACACGGAGCGTGTATTTCCACGGCTGAAAGGATACGCTTTCTACGTGTTGAGTACGGGGTTTTATTCATGCATCTATAATGGGTTTAACTCCCTTTTCAAAGACCCTCACTGTTATCTGCGGAGTTATTTCTCCGGATTGTTGCTAAAAGAGTCGTGGGCTTTATTTTGTCACAATAAAATAATCAGACAAGGTACTTATTCCTTTTATGTCTCTGTGTTCTTGCTCATACACCAAAAACTTTACCGCACGCTCGCTCCATCAGCTCACCCCCGCGTGCACGCAAACACGTCACATACTCTTCAATGCACTGATCGCAATTCCAAAAGGGTAACATTGTCAGTGCCCGTGACTGTGGTTCTCCTGCCTCTGTCTGTGGTTCTCCTGCCTCTGTCTGTGGTTCTCCTGCCTCTGTCTGCGGACCTCTCTCACTGTCCAGTAATCGCGAACAGTCTCTCTGTCAGTCACTATACCATTGTCACTGCATTTCTGGTGCATCCATCGATAGCCGTGATACTGACCAGACGTCACCAGTTGATGCTCAATGACTTTGAACAGCCGCATGTGTTTTATTATTAATCTTCCACAGTCCGTTTAGGATAAATTAAATAGAGGCTCCTGAAGCGGATTCTAAACGGAGAGACCGTTTGCATTTTAACGCGATTACTACCACAACATTATTGCTGGCTACTTCATGGATGTGGTCACTGTCTGTAGGAAAAATCTTCACATAATCTGCAGGTAGAGGATGACCAATGGTCATGGATCTATAACAGGGATGACCAGAGACCGTTCCAGACATCCATCCATCCATCCATGGATGGATGTCTGGAACGGTCTCTGGATGACAACAACATGAACAACACATAATTTTAATTATGTAATTTTGACTTTTAAAGTCGTAATTTTGACTTTCTGTTGGCTTTTTTTTTTTTTTACATGGCGGAAACGGGCTTCCATATTGTTGTATTCTAATCATTAAGTCTTTAATCTTATACAAATTTCTCTTATGGCACTTGATAAAAACTATTCATATAGAGCTAAAACAAATGAATGTCCACATGGTTCAAAAATGTCTGCAAGGCTGTGGTCAGAGGAGGAGCAACAGAATATAAGACAGCTTTATAAAAAGTGTGAAAATGATGCATTTTATGCCCCTTTAAAGTGCTAGAGCTGATTGTGTGCATTGTGTTGTACCTGGACACAAGGAGGTAGAACATGCCCAGAGACATGAGGGAGATGCTGATGTGAAAGGACACGCCCACAGCTCCATATTCTTTGAATACTTTCTTTAACTGTTGTGTCTTGTTGGGTTTCTCTTCCTCTGGAGGGGCCTCAGGTTTCCCAGAATCCTTCTCAAGAGGTGAGGGGTCGCCTCTCTGAGTCTGTTCCTCCTGGACATGAGAACAAGCATTACAGATTTGTAGATTCACAAAAGGCTAAAACCAGACAAAGACTATCTTCAAAGTCCTGTATAAGACATGTATAAAACCATGAGGTGGTGTTCAGATGAGTTCATATGTTTGAATGATTCCTGAAAGAACATCATGTTGATATAAAGGTGACAATGACATCAGTCAAGATCAGTCTACAGCCAGCTGCAGTTGTTTCTCTGTGAAATAGTTGACTCTTTTTTACAGTTGCCACAGTTGCCATCTCCACAGACCTGACATGACCAGGTGGGACCACTTGCTAACGTAAATGTAAAAGAAAATCTACAACATTTCATGGGTGGGAAAATTTGAAATGAAGAACCAAAGCGCATGGAGAAAATGTAGCAAACCCATTTTAATTACATTAAAAGAATGGGATTTTAACCAGTTGCAAAGGGACAAAGCATCACGTATATAAAGGGGTGTGGAAGTGCTAGTCTGCTAAGCACAATGCTCCTTTCTTCAGAGCACATGTCTGACCTTTGGGCTGACAGCAGTGAGCCAGATGAACTCACAATGAAGCCGTCACAGCAGCTCCACTCTGTACAGTAGTGGTTTAACACCACTGTAACTGCATTACAGCCCGACTCACAAAAGGACAGAGGCCTCACGTCTGAAGCAGCTCCACAGAACACTGCTGTGTAAACCAACTGCACAAAGCAGTCAGGAGCGAGGTGTGGATATTCACTTTGACTATGTTATAGCCTTAAAAGGATTGACAATAAAATAGTAATACAAAGTCATTCTCAACAAACACCGAATTGTCTTTTGCATTTTGTATTTATGTCCTCATTTATGTCATCAGTGAAACTTTGGAGAGACAGACCCACAGACCCAATAAAGGTTTTGGTTCCTCTATTCTCAACCTCCTCTGTGCCAGATCCAAGTACTAATCTCTTCCATCCTCTGAACTACAACTTTGGCATCATGTTAACATTTATGAGTTCATAATAACACACACTGGATGCACATCTCCCTATAACCAGGAATTATAACCGTATTCTCCAATTTAATCAATCAATGTGAAATAAAGAAACCATACTAAATGCATGGTCAAAAGTTCCCCTTAACAGACTGAGGATGGAGGTTTGTACCGAGGTATGTGACGAGACAGAATTCACATGAGAAGACATTAAATGTGTTCCACAGGAATGAGAAGAAAATTAATTTGAAATTGTACTAAAAGCTGAGATAAATCGTACAAATCGTACTTGTGTGGTCACATTCTGTCTTGAGGGAATTTCACCTTGTAAGATCTTGTAGCATGAGATTTGATCCAGACTTATTTACTGTCCTTGCAGTTCGCACCGATGCTTGTACTCACCTCACCTGATACAATTTATTTTGATGAGTCCAGGATCAATGTCGGAATAGATCCTGGACTCTGAACTTTAACCCAATGAACCCTGATTGGCTACAACATTGATCCTGAACTGTTAATTATTTGGTAATATCATTCCATTCCATTCCATTTTCTCCACTTCATCCGCTGCCAGGTCACAGGGGAAGCAGTCTAGGCAGACTTCCCTATCCACACACTCCATCCAGACCCCACGGCGTTCCCAGGCCAGCTGAGAGACATAGTCCCTCCAGCGTGTCCTGGGTCTTCCCCGGGGCCTCCTTCCAGTGGGACGTGCCTGGAACACCTCCCCAGGGCATAGAACCAGGACTCTTGGTATTACCTTTACACTGGCATATTGAATACTACTGAAACACAGCCAGCAGATGCATCAAGAGCACAGGGACGTATATCAGAGTGTATTTGGACCCACACAGGCAACTCGCTCATGTGGATCCTTGCATTGATCCGTCGCAGCAGGAAGCATGGAAAGTTTAGTTGCGCTGCGGAAATCAAATTACTTTAATTCTCAAAAGTATTTACAATTACTGTTCCAAAGTGTGCAATGTGCCTTTGAAAGAGTCTCAAAGCTTCAATAGGATAAAGGGACTGGGTTTGGGTGCATATTCATCGTCGTTGAGAAATTGTGAAATATTGAAAAGAAATTGAAGAAATTTGAAAAGTTGGGGCGTCCCTACTGATTTGACAACAAAGGACAATAGTGTGTGAGTGAGTGGGCGAAGGCGGCGCCACAGCTGCTCTGGGGCGGGCACGTTAGAGCTGAAGTGTAAGCAGTGGTCAGTGGAACAGTGGCTCTGCTGTGACCGAGAACAGCTTCTCACTGCAATGAAAACACGCGGTCAGACAAAGTCACATGAGAGGACACATGAGAGGCACGACAACATAAGGACACATGGGCGGAGCTGTGGACTGTGTGGGGTTGAGCTGTGAGAGCCTGGGAACTTTATTTTGGCTGTGTCAGAGAAGAGGAGGTCTTCGCTCAGTGTCTTGAAATGTCAATTGTAGCCAATACAAGCCAGAACTGCAGAAGAATATATGGTATGTTAAAATTCAAACTCATAGCAGCTCCATATCAGAGAGGAAAGTCTGTTAGATTAGATTAATGATTAGAGTGATGTTTTTTCAGGGTAGAAATGAGAAAAAGCACACTTCCGAACAGGGGGTGATACACACAGTTTTTACAAATGAAAAGAGCATGATTATACATTTGTTTGATTGACACATTAAAATTCTGCATTATGTTCTCCAACTCAGGTAATAACCTAAATTCCCTCCAGGTCTGTCACAATGCAGTTTTTCTTGTTTGAAAGAACGGTTGAAGCAGTGTCAAGATCCTAGATAAGTGTAAATGAATACGAGATAACATGGCCCCAGTAAGAAGGAGACTCAAGCTATAATCTTCAACATGTTTTGTTGTTGGCAGTAAACTTGAAAGAATTTTAGGTGAAACTTTGAATGGCACTAAAAATATATCTGGCTGTTCAAAAAACGTCTTGGTCTAGGGGGAAAATTATATTAATATCTCACCTAAAGGAACTTTTCTGTTTTTGCAAATTAACAATTTGTATCACATTGATCTGGTCTCATAGCAGTGGTTCACCCTGTGGTCGTCATCAGAGTGTATTAAGCTGGGACTGGTCTCTCCGACACTGGTCTCTCCGACACTGGTCTCTCCGACACTGGTCTCTCCGACACTGGTCTCTCCGACACTGGTCTCTCCGACACTGGTCTCTCCGACACTGGTCTCTCCGACACTGGTCTCTCCGACACTGGTCTCTCCGACACTGGTCTCTCCGACACTGGTCTCTCCGACACTGGTCTCTCCGACTCTCCGACAGACATTGTGCCACAAAGTGCTTATGGGATTTTAGAAACTCCCATAAACATTTCCAAGAATTCAGGTGTCAGTGACTATCAAGATAAGGCTAGCACCATCAGCACCATCATATTAAAAACGGCCTTCCATATCCTGTCAGTAAACTTCACATGTTGTATTTTACTCTTCCACGTCGTGCTTGTTTTGTCTTTGTCGTGTGCTCTCAGTTCGTTTCACTCTCCTGTACTTGCTCTTTATGATATTTCATACTATAATGACCATTTTTATAGATTTTTATTCTCATCGTTTTATGCTGACTGGCAGCGATTTGTAAACATTGTTTTTTTAAAGTACAACTAAAGATGTATTATTATTACTATCATCAGGATTTATACTATTATGCTAAAGTCTGTGATTTTATTTTATGTCATCTTATTTAGTAGAGAGTTTAGTAAATAGTTATTGAGTGTAGAGTTTAGTAATGAGCAGTGTTCATTTACCTTATGTTGTTTACTCATTCCTACGGTTCTGTAGCTGGTGATGCAACACTGAAATGTCGCCATTGTGAGACGAATAAAGGATCTCTTAATCTTCATGCTGATGAATGAGTCAATCTTATTATTTCAACAGCTCCACAAAGGTAAATTGTATTTCATATCCCTGTTAAGTTTTATGCCTATGTTATTCATCATTATTAGTATGTATTAAATGCCATATGCTACTGCAGCGAGTCAGTGCCTGCAGTCCTTGAACGTCTCATCCACGTTGCATGACTTTTGACATAATAATAAATCCATGATAGTGTCGCACCAGTTGCACACGACCACTTGATGGGCACACGGTGGAGGAATGCCCTTTGACCTCACTGTGGGGACGAGTAAACAGTGCGAGTGTGGGCATGGGCGAGCTCTATGAGCATATGTAAACACAATAAACACAGGACTAGTGCATTTCCCCATGGATCTATAATAACAACATGTACACACAGAATTTACCCCTTTGTCGGTGTCACTGTGCTGCTCGGAGATCTCGCGTCGTTTCGTTGCGGTGGAAGCGGCTCTGGTCTGCATGATTCTGGAGCTGTGTCCCAGTAAAAGAGCAGGGAGACACGCATGAGCCACAACCAGCCGGTCCTTCGTAACGTGACGCCCGTGACGTGAGCAGGAGAGCGGCGTGGGGAACACACACGTCGCCGCTAGCGTAGCCCCTCTGCCCCGGTGCTGCCAGAGAGAGCCCAGGGAACACGGATCTAGGCTCGGACACGGCTGGGTTCCCGGTGATCTCCAGTGGTCCCCGTGAGTTCCGTGAGTTCCGCCGCAGACAGACCGACACAAAGCCCTGGCCGTGTGCACCTTGTGTAATGTCAAAGTCACGTTCCTCAGTTTCTCTGCAGGGACTTCAAATGGAGACGAGATGAGAGCCTGAGACAAACGACACAACATCTTCCCTCCAGACTACAAAGGCTCGGCTGTGAATCCGGGAAACGTGTCTTTAAAGGCGGTGTTTGTCCGCGGAGAAGGCTGTACACATGCTGCCTGCTCTGACCGCCGAGCACCGCGCAACCGCACTTGACACACCGAGAGGGAGGGGCTGTTAAAGGTGTATGCTAATCATGGAGCAACGTCAGGTTTTTATTAGTAATAATATTTATAACAATAATAATAATAATCATAATAATAATAAAGATAATTGAGCAATAACTCTTAAGCATAGAGTTATGATTGTGTTGTGTGTTCCAACTGAAGGATTTTATCTCATTTTAATGCATTGTTATTTATAATTTTAATCCCTTGTGTGATTTTAATGTTTTAATGGTTTTAAGTACTTGTATGATTTTAATAGTGTTTTTAATAGTGATTTTGCTGTTTGTTTTTTGTGATGATTTGTGCTTTGTGTGATGTGGATTGTGAAGTGCTTTGTGTTGTCCTGTGTAGGAAAAGTGAATACAGATTAATTGATTGATGTGATACTGTTCTGTAACCGGTGATGCATCACTGAATGATTGAAGAATCTCTAAATCTTAATCTGTTGGTCCATAAAGGTAGCTTGATATTCCTGGTAAGTTTTATGCCTATGATAATAGTGGAAAATATGCACACAAAAAATAAATAAACTTGAAGCAAATATGTATTATGAGTTGAAAATCAGTATGTAATATGTATTCATGAGGTGTCAGGACAGTCTTACATAAGCAAATTGCTTTTATTTGGTTGTAATACAGTCAGTGAATGTAGTATCTGTCATTAATCAAAATAAATCCAATCCAAATGAAAATGTATTTTTTTAAAATGTTGATTTTAGGCACCAAAGTCAAAACATTGCAACATGAGCATCTGAACCCAGAACACTATACAGCGCCCTGGCTTCCTCTCTAATTTATTTTCTAATTGACTATTTCAGAGCTTCACCTGTAGTACTGGCGCCGAAAGGGTTAACATTAATATTAATAATATTTTAATCTCTCGTGTGTATCCTTTTTCCTTGTCATATGTGTTGCTCAACTTCTTCAGAACTCAAACTGCCTTTTTTCTGACAGTTATCTGCTTTAACATGATAAGGTTCAGCCTGATGTGGGACAACCGCCCAACAATCGTAAACGCAACGCTTCAGAGTGATCACAATAAAAAAGAAAATAAAGAAAAATACTGAAATGATATTAACTCTTCTCTGATCCTTTTCTCTTTGAAAAAGTGCAAATGTGGAAGTGGTGGTGACTGGGCTGAGTCCACATTTGTGGTGAGAGTGTGATCTCATATCCTGCTTTTTTATTATTCCAGACAAAACTTTATTGACATGAGCAGAACTACATGGCAACTGCTATAGTTAGACACATATTTATTTATTTAAGGCACATTTTTTTCATCAGTATGTGTTAAATCTGCTGGTGTATGTGAGATGCTGTGACAAGACACCCTTGACATTGACATTAAAGGACATTTATTAACATTCATGCACATTTGTCATGCAGTTCCCTATGGGCCAATGGTTCGTATGTGTTTGTTATTATTGCATTTCCTGTATTCAAACAGTTTCATTCTCTGATCTGTTGAGGAATCGACAATGTTGTAAACTCCTCCAGGACGACTGCTGTGGAGCTATACAGAAATAAATGGAATTGGGTATGTGCAGGTCCCATCTATAATACCAGTATAATCTTTTGGATACATTAACCTTACAAACAGTTTCTTAGAACTTACCATAGAATGTCCATGGAATTTAATGTTAGTTCTAAAGTTTTAGTTTCTTAGGTTAGTTCTTAACTCATATGCATTATTCACAATTGTGAGGTGGCCAGCCAGGTGAAGTATGATTGAACTACCGACTCCATGAAATATCTTACTATGAACTGTCTTCCACCTATTTTTGACATGACCTCGGAAAGAAAATCAGGAAAAAGTAGAGGAAAAAAATAATAAAATTAGAATTTAAAAATATTTATAAAACATTATACATATAGGCATTGGCCAACAAAATGTACAATATCTTTTTTGATAGATCTTTCAAGTATAAGGTTGTGCTTATTTCTAAAATTTTCTCCCAGATCTTCTCCGTACCAGTATGTTCAGCGCTGAGCTGTTTTTCACATAAACAGTGGATTTGAACAGATTCAATAGATTTAGGAAATGTGTTTCAAGTTCACTTTGATGTTTTCATTCTTGTTATATCAAAGAAGAAGAATTAGACAGAAGCAACAGTTAAAATTCTCAAAATATACAATTTATTCCAAATATGTTACCGCAACCATGAACATGTTCCAGTCATTACAAAATGTCAGTAGTTTTCCTTCTGTATAATATTATGTTTACAGACAGATTCTGAGACACACGCCTCATCACAGGTCACTGCGTTTACAATGGTCGTCCCGGTCTTCACACGCATCACAACATTGGAACAACATTTTACAGTTTGAGTGCATGGCGGCTGGAGTTAAAAGTCAAATCTGTGACTTCAAGACAATGGCTCTACATTTATCTGTTAATTCATGTATTTAATTATTGTAAATTTGCCCCCCCCCCCCCATTTATGCCATAGACTGTATATTAGGAGTGGACTGACTGAGTGTTGACGTCACCCCCATAGTGTTTGATTCTCTGGTTTGTTGTTGATGAATCAACAAGTTTTTAAAGTCCTCCAAGATGACTCCTGTGGTGATTTAGAGCTATACAAAAATAAATTGAACTGAATTGTTTGCAGAAACCGGTTTGAACATAAGCTAGCTGGAACCAATTTCCTTCTATGGGCTTTTGTTCCGATGGGGTAGCCGGGGAAGATGCAAACTATCGCGTTGCTAACATGGTTGCTAAGGTTACCCCTGCCAAAGACAGCATCTGTTTGGTCAATCCGTATGGCTCATATCTGGATTTACAAAAACTATATCAAAGGGAAAACACCTGAATCATAGAGGGCGCTAAACACAAACATTACTGAGCTGGAGGAGTTTACTTTTCAATGTATGTCAATAGGAGCCAGAGACAAAACTTTGTCCATGAGCGCTTCCCTATTGGGCTTCATTGAGCGAAAGTGTTAGCATTGTCCATCTATGCCATTATTTATGTTTTGTTCAGCACTTTGAGTTGCCTTCTGTATGAATTGTGCTATACTAATAAACTTGCCATGCCTATATACAGTCTATGGTTCATACCCACCTCTTAAACAATGGACTTTTAACTGGCTGCATTTGTAATAATAATAGAACCATGTGTTTAAAACCAATCAGTATTCCAAATGGTTCAAACAGCATTTTGAGAAACGCAAATCTATATCAAATAGCAAAGGGCGTGATATAATAATGTATTCACAGATAATATGTAGAAGCAACACTGATCAAGAGGGCGACATTCACAATTCAACTTTGTACACATATATGCCAAAATAAGTTTTATAATGCTCCTAGTTTCATAGACTCTTTGGTACTTAACAACAAAATATACAGGAGTCCACTTTATATTTGTTAATTCTGGGTTGTTGCCTTGTAAAAACTATAAACAAGAAACAAGTCTGTACTGGGCTCACGTGTGGGTAACTTTACAGTGATGCAGAACTCTCACCATGACAGTGAATTACAGCCAGATTGGCCACAAAAAAGACACAACATCACGCTGTTATTTGTAGTGGTACACAATGATGAGACTGTTTTCAATAGCATGTACACATTTAGTACAGTAAGAAGACATTTCACTTCAGCTCCATCAGTTGATTTTCATATCAGAAGGTGCTCCGCTGGTTTAAGTCACCAGCTCATCTCAAAACCATTCACTCGCTACACGTGCCATTCAAATAATAAATACACTCAGATTTACCTCTATGCTTTTTACACATTACATGAAAGTATATAAATTAAAATGTACAGCGGTCAACGATTCCTGCAAAGGGGGTGGTCAGGGATCGATCAGGGAATGGCGAGGCGAAACACTGAGATACGGTTTGTAATACTGGGGTATGGCATGCCTTAGCTTTCTGCGTTACATAGTATCATTAACAGGCTTGGTCAACTTTTATGCTTTTTCACTCCACCAGCGGCTGTACGTAAAGTAAATAACATGAAAACAATTTATTATAAATATATTGTATTGGGATAAAAACAATAAGTAGCCCTTTAGGCGCCAAAGTAGTGGAAATGACTCTATACAGGGAACTGGCCATATTTCTTTCTATTTGTTGATTAGCTATTTGGATTCTAAAAAGGTTAATACTTTCTTTTATGGGGTTTGTTATATGCATTTGACCAAAATAAAGCTCAAGTGATGCCCCTGGAGAATATCTTCATAGAGAGGACTTGTTACACAGTGGGTTGTTTGATTATAAATACATCATTTTGTTCTGCAGTCATTATATCATTATCAGAGTCATAAAACCTCTTCTCAGCAGGTTTAAGTCTATGAGGTTAAAAAAACAAAACAATTAATTGATTATTAAAAATGTTGACAACTAACTTTTTACAGACCACAAAAGGTTTCCATTTTTCCTATACAATTATTTCATTCACTGGTTTAATTCTGTTTATTTTATTATTATTCTAGCTCATCTAAGGTTTCAGGGCTTCACTTGTCTGTCACATTTCTGAAGAGATTCTGGCGCCTCAAGGTCTGAGATGTTTTGCTGATAAATCAAGAATTACTTGAAGACATTTTAAAATAATCCTCTACTTATAATCAAATACTTTGTTGTGTGACCACATCTGCTTCCCATGAGTTCAAAACAGACAGATTCTATGATGATATAATGACAACTGGTGGGTAATGTAAAACTTGAAATGATAAAAAAGCATAAATGGTGGCTGTTCAAAGCCTTAACATCGTTTTTTTCCGCTCTGACATGTAAATTTGAACAAAGGGAGAGTTTGGTGTAAAAGGCTTGTGACTGTTGTGCTCACCTGAATGTACTGAGATCAGGGGTGTAGCGACTGCTCCAGCATCACCTACAGTACACATGCACAACCTCGACTTTATTTGAGCACTTATTGTTTAGGAAAACTCACTGTTCAGGGCCAAAAAGGCATTCCTCTTCCTCTTGGTATTTCTCTATTTAGAAGTTAGTCATTGTAACACGTGTCATTTGTTCATATGGCATGTTCCCATTTTCAGTAGCGCCTGTAGAACTCCTGTGCAGTGGAGGGAGTGTGAGGGAGGAGCACAGAGTATGTTTACAAAGCATCACTATATAGAGTACTTTTAAAAATCTGACTCTACACTGCAAAAAATGATAAAATATGACAAATTCCACTGCTTGAATTGAGTGGATTTTGTCTTAATTTGAGAACATTCTGACTGTCTTAAAACAAGATTTGCAATTTCAAGGGAGACATTCTTTTTTTAAACAAGATTATTTTGCCTTTCTCATTGGCAAATCTTGTTTGAAGGCATTCCCGAATGTGCTCAAATTAAAATACTTTTTTCCAAATTTGAGCAATTGTTTACATAGTTTTCATCACTTTTTGCAGTGTATTCAGCTTTTTAATTATCTTTTTTTTTTTTTTTACAAACCGCTTAATCCACTTTGGCCCTGTTGTAAAAATGTCAAAGCCTTCTAGGAGTTTTTTGCCTCAGCACTCAAACTTTGTCACAGTGAAATAAAATTGCTATCACACATACTGTATAAGCACACTGTTGGCGAATGTAATCATACGCCATTCAATATCCGCAGCGCAAATACACCCCTCCCCCCCCAGGTTTTCAGCCTTGGCCTTCTGTGACAAAACCAAACATCATAATTAAATGCGTGCGGCGACAGACACTGTATTTGTCGCAAACAGAACATAGAGTCGTCTATAAGCGAGGGACTTGGGGAGAGACCCTCTGGAAGACCCAGAACTTGCTGGATGGACTACGTTTCTCAGATAACTTGGGAACGGCTCTAGATTCCCCCTGAATGAGCTTGAGGAAGTGTGTGTACAAAGGGATCAACAGAAGAAAAAAATGGATGGATGGATGGTCTGTATGTGTCCAAATACATACATTTCTAATATATACATGGCTTTTCCCTGTGCTCTTAAATGCATCTTCTGGCCGTGTCTCAATAGGATCCGGTTACATGCCAGAGAATGCGCAGTAGAAACGGTTCGATCCAGCCACTCCAAAACAATTTCACACCTCAATCATAGCGCACGCCTTCACACGCATCCTATTCAATCAAAATTAGACTAGGCGGTTATGGTGATCTGGTTTTTACTAGTGCTTTGTAAACATACTCTCGTCTTATTTAACTCCAAATACTTGTAAGTGACATCAGAGTGCTACGACACACAGCAGCAGGTTCTGGGCTTTGGCGCGTCTTCTTCCAGCGGCTGTTTCAGTTTCAGAAGGGGCGGGTCCCCACTGGCAGGAGTGTAGTAGACCGCGCTGCCATTGGACGAGACCAGCGGCATACGCGGGTCGTCTGAAATGTTTTTGGCGTCGGAGAAGGAGTCCGTGGAGCCGTTGCCGAGGTGACCGTTGAACAAAGGGTGGTTCAGGAGTTTAGCCGCCGCCCTTTGCTTTTTCAGCTCTGAGAGAGTCTGCGGCCGGTTCCGGGGCCAGGTCTCGTCCTGAGTGGGTGTGGACGGCAGGGAGGACTTGTCTGGACCGGGGGAAGTGCCGTTGGAGGGGGACTGTGGAGACTGTGGGGACTGTGGGGATTGTGAGGGCATGGAGGCGTTGGTGGAGATGAGCCCGTTCTGCCGGTTGTCTTTGAGGATGGCGGGCAGTTTGGATTTGTCTGGAAGCTCTATCACGGGCTTCACCTGCAAAAAACAAAGACCAGGAAATATAGTATTTATAGTATACACCTTGCAGTAGAATTTGTTGAAACCGTTTTGCTGTGCTGTTTGGATCGCTGAACGTAAAACTTTCGAACCACAGAGAATCAAACCGTGTCTAACCCATCTAACTAGTTCCTTGCTCTCAATCAGTTTGGCTCCATCACTAGTTTTCGCAAAATGCCATAATGTATGATTTTGCCGCTCTCACAATTTTAGAGCAGCTTTTTCAGGCAGAAAAGGGAACAAGAGAGAAGCTTGCTCACTCAGCCAATCAGAGCTCAGCAAGCAAAGTGTCAAATAACTCACATGGTTTAATAACTCCATTTAGTTAATGTTTACAAAAAATGTAATGCTTTCTAATAAGATGCAGACATCTTGTTTGTAGTCCAATTTACAAGACTAACTGTGTGGACAAAGCACACAGGGGGGGGGGGGGGGGGGGGGGGGGGGTCCTCAAAAAAATGTCCATGAGCATGGGCGTTGACATTCTTGCAATCTCACTCCGTGCCGGTGGGGGTGGACCCGGAATAAGAATTACCCAATGCTTTTGTATGGAGTTTTCGTTCCTCTCAAAAACGGCTTTACACAATGGTCCAAAAGTCGGCTCTTGGCCCAACAATACATTCCAGATGTGTGTCAATGCTGAGGAGAGTATTAGTTGGACCACTCTAGTTTTGCCTTTGTGGACTTTTGAATGCACTTGTTAAATGAATGGAGCTAGTGCTGGCTGACGCATGCGCGAATGCGTATTTTAAAATGTTCCTGCTCCATGGCCATTTTGAAAGAGATAGGCAAGACAAACGTATTATTCATGAAAAAACTGGATACTGCAGCTTTGAGGAGCCTTCTAATTTAAACAGCAACAGAGTGAAGTTTTAGTTTTTTGAAAGAGTTGGATTGCAAATTAATAAAAGGTTGTAAAATACTGTATATGATTTTTGAATGCATATCTGTATGTGATAGCTTCTAATTAAACACAAAAACAGATTGTTGACCCATGGACCTGTGGTTAATGTGGCCTTCTAAATAAAAACTCTGCACCCTGTTCTCTCTCCCTCCCTCTCCCGCTCTCTCGGTCTCTCTCTCTCTCAAAAATGAAAAGTCGGAGATTGCGTTATAAAAACAATAGAATGCGTCACACACTTCTGAAAAGATTTTCCATTGTGGTATTTTTTCTGTTTGCCGGTAAAAACAAGTTAGCAGGAAGCGGTTTTGTAGCAGAACTCAGCTTCGAATACACACATGCTCACACTCTCACACACTCACATGCTCACACACAGACACTCACACACTCAAATGCTCACACACAGACACACGCTCAAACACAGACACACACTCACACGCTTCCACACAGACACACACTCACACATAGACACACACTCACACGCTCACACACAGACACACACTCACACATATACACTCTCACACGCAGACACACACTTATACATAGACGCACACTCATACATAGACGCACACTCATACATAGACACACACTCACACACAGACACACACTCACACATAGACAAACTTACATTGAGCACTTGGCTGTTCTCCTGGTCGGTGTCCTTCTCCCGCTCGTGCTGCTCCTCTCGGCCTCCTCTCCACACTATGGCCTCCGTCTCATACTCTTTGCGGCACAAGTTGTGTCTGTCAGACAGACTGGCCCTCCGCACCACTTTACTGTGAACACACATCAACACCACAGGCTTTATCAACACTCCACTGTGTGTGTGCAAAACCAATGGTCAAACCAGCAGAGGTGGCAAAGTACTAGTCTTGGGTACTTCAGTAAATGTAATAGTAAAGGCTTGTTGAAGTGAGAAAGTTCAAAGTAAAATACACTTTTGTTGAATAATTGATTGACAATTTATTTATTTGACCCAATTAAAGCAGTTATCTTCACACCGTTGTAGAAATATACCAAACAAAAGATGTAGTAAAAAACCAAAACAAACATCCAAACCAGGTGTGCTAATTTACACCGGTAGTTTCATCACACATGGGCACACATCTGTCTTTTTTCTCAAATACTTTTAGTTTTAGTTCAGGTGAGGATCTCATATGAGTTTCAAGGAAAAGGCTGATTTGCTGCAGTCAAGTAAAGTACTAATACCAGAACAAATACTAAACAATGATAATTATTATATATTTGTACTTGTTTTTAATGCATGCATTACTGCAGTATCTGAAAACTTGCATTTCTATAGTTATTTTTTTACTTTTACTTAACTTTAAGTACATAAAATACCTTTATTGCACAAAAGTTACTCTATATCTTTTCACTTTTTTAATATGTTTGCACATTTTCTGTCTTTATGCACACCCTGAGAGATCCTATTTATGCCAAATGTGAAATGTAAATGTTAATGTAGTTTTATCTCATCTGATTTTCTGATTTGTAGTTCCCCTGGCCCCCAGCAGGTGTCAGCACTTACCCGCGGCTGCCTGCGCTGGACGTCCTCCTGCACAGTGAGGTCTTGTGCTTGAGCTGTGACTTCATGATGATGTCATGTTTGTGTTTGAGGTCCAACAAGATATTTCTGAACTCCTCATCTTCACACAAATCTAAACAGGGAAATTGTAATTGTTATATTTCACAATTTAACATAGATTCTTGGCCGCACAGCACTGCAACAACAAAGATACTTTTTTCATTTAGCAGAGTGGGTTCATGCGAGCCACTGAAAATAAGGCCATCCAATGACATTAAACATCTTAGATAATGTTTCCTGCTAAGATTTTAATTTTCCATGTCATGCTGCTCACATACCACCACCAGAAAGTTACATGCAGTTACTTTGATCATAAAAAGATACATGTAGAATGAAACAGAGGCAGACATACAGTATGTTTACTGTACATGTTTAACACTGTCTGGTGTCCAATAGAATATCCTAAGTCTTTGAAGAACATATTTTGATCCCCTGATGCATTCACTGCACCTCTCGAGACGAATCCTCAAAAACTGCTAAACTTTGAGTGAAAAAATAAGTTGAACCAGCATTAAACTAGCACTGAGTTTAGTCCCCAGCAACTAGAAAAAACAAAAAAATTTCATCGGATGGATCAATGACTTTTACGTTTTCAATTGCTGCATTTAGTATGTGCTGTAATCGTTTGATTCGGCTGTTGACAATTCTGTGACCCTCTTACAGACGACTGCTTTTTGTGATTTTGTGCGATGCAAAAATAAATTGAATGATGCATGTTGATTCTTGTTGTTATTATTTATGTTCTTACCAATGGGCGTCTCCTCCAGGAATGTCTTGGCGTTGAGACTGGCTCCATGTGAGACCAGTAGCTCTGCCACATGCATCTACAAAAACACAAACATCCCGCAGATGCAACTTTGAGACCACACATTTCACAGAAACATTGTTCAAATTGTTTAAGGTTTGACTAAAATTATTGCCTATTTCGTTAGTTTTCAAAGATAAGTTGATAAAAAACGTTTTAATACTTCCTTGACATGGGATCAAAAAATTACAAAGGCCAACATATTATTACTAAACCTACATTTGGTTTAAATGGGTGTTAAAAAAATGCCTGTTGTTCATAGACATGAAGGGAACGATTTTAAAACTCATTATTTCCTATATTTTCCACACACTGGAATATGACTACTGGCAATACGGCTGCAACTGAAAACACATAAAGGCATAAATGTCCTCGTTTGGTCTTTATTTTGGAGATTATGAATGAAGTTATTTTTTGTGAAGCTATTTTTTGTCAAATAAACAAATGCGCTGCTGTGGGGGTCTCAAATGTGCACTTTATGCAACGCGGCCCAGGAAATTACAAGAACTGGAGGCTTTTTAGCAAAGACGAATGGGCAGCTTTACCATAAGAACATATAGAACCTCATCCACAACTGTCAAAGGTGTTAAAGAGGCAATACTTATTAGGAAGTGGGGGGTGGAGACTTATGATCATTTTAGTAGTTTCTGTTGTCGTCATAATTTTTATAGAAAACATGTTTATTTGACAATAAATGGCTTCAAACAACCTCAAACAAAAAGTTTTAGCGTTTTCTTTCATTCATATCTCCAAAAAAAACTATAATTTATGATATATAGTTTATATCTTAATCTATACAATAGTTATGTTTCACTTTTGTGTTTTCTTGCATATTACATCTACAACAGCAAGTTCAAAGGAAAATGCTTTTGCACTACCCTCCTCAGTTAATGTGCAGACCATAATAATGCCTTTGAATAATATGAGGTACCTGAATCGCTATATAACGCAGAATCAATCCGCTTATTCCATGCTGTATTGAATATGTTAAGAACCACCGCTATGTCTCACTAGTTTTGCCGTTTTGCTTTTGTTCCATATGTCTGTGTGTATGTAGGGATTATGCTTAAAATTGCAATAACAAATAATGGTATATTAAAATCATTTGATCTGTGGTGGCCTCACCTGGCCCCAGCACGCGGCGGCATGGAGAGGCTGCCACCCGTCTGAGTCCCTGAGGTCCATGCGGGCGCCGCCCTCCAGGAGCAGCTCTGCAGCCTGTACGTAGCCATTCGCTGCTGCAACGTGGAGCTGGCAAAGAGGAGGGGGCAAAGGACGATCAATGAGCTTTAAGGGCACATATCCTGTAGGCTAAAACTGCTTTGTGCTAAGTAAGGGACTAAAACCAAAGTGCTGACCACGCGCCGCTCTACACCTGCAAGTCCTGTGGTGTAAAAAGCTGCGTGAGAGAGCAGCTACAGATTCAATTATTCTAAATGAATGATGTAAGTGTATGAGCATGCAACAATATTTTAGTAAACACAGTGGCTTATAATTATTCTGGCAGTTTGACAGAAACAGGTCATATCATTGAATATTTGACCGTATACTGTAATTACAAGAAGGAAAGGTTTCCAATATTAGGATGAGATTTCTCTTTTCAGAGAACAAGCTTCTACTCTGCAGTTTACATGTGATCTGAACTATGTCAAATAACTGAAAGATTCTAACATGTTTTCTTTTGGAATGAACGTATGTGATATTTGCTTTCATATGTTTTAAGATTGTAATGTTTCCTCTCTTTTTGTTCACACTTTGAGTCATGTGCATTAGGTGCCTTTGGTTGTTGATAGTTGATTTTAGTGAACCACATGTAATTGTCGAGCTTTTTTTTTTTATTAAAAGGGTTTATGTGAGAAAATCAAACATATGAATTGATGGAACAAATGAGCAGCTTTAGGGTTAGTAGTATTCATTCCAGTTTTAAGGCAGAACAAATCTTTAAGTCTCTCTTAATGAGAGCTACCTTTTTTCTACTTGAAAATTTCAGGAAAGTCGACTTATCATATTTGGTCTCTTTCATATTAATGGTATGCCATCTACTTCATCAAAAGCTGGGTCAAACAGCTCTCTCCTAAATCCAATTCCATTTCATTCATAAGGTGTATACATGTAAATAAAGAATGTGGAAACTACATTTCGAGGCGGTGTGATTTAGCGCTCCATGAATGTGAGAATGATGCAAATCCAATCAATAGACCTCAAATGAACCGAGCGGCTGCATTCTGAGATCAGGGGCTGAACTTTGCGTCAACATCAAAGCAGGAGCAGAGGGAATATTGTGTCAAAGAATGGTTTCATTAAGGTGCATTTCACAAACGTGGAAATGGCACGTACCCACTGGGAGCCGTTCTTGGTTTTCATTTGTCACTTTTTTACGAGTCGCGAAACAATGAAACTAGATATGCACTAAAAGGTCACCTATAACTTTCTCTGGGATGTATTTGAGCTCTGTCAGGTAAAAGTTTCAAAAACTGAACTTGATTTGTTCAAATGTCACAAACTGTTTGGGAGAATTACACCAGACATTGCTGCAGTTAAAAAGGTTACATGGAACACAGATGCTACAAAGTAAAAATATAATCAATGGTCTTTTTGATTTGTTTTTCTGTTCAAACAAGATTTTGAGATCCCTTAAATCATCATCACACAAGGAAAGTGATGATCTGGGACTTTTATCAACATTTATGGACAGTGTTTTTTATTATCTTCTTGTGTCCGAATTGTCTGATTCTCTGATCTGTTGTTGGTGAATCTCCAACTTTGTAAAGTCCTCTGAAACAACTGTTGTTGTGATTTTGGATTGTACAAACAAAATTTACTTTACATTTTCCGTTTTTAGAATGATACATAATTTTGTAAGTAGAGTATATGGTTTAAGAAGCATGCCTATATTTAGGATTTCCGGAAAATCAAAACATCAGAATCAAAAATTGTTTATAACCATTGTGAGTATCAGGAAGTTAAAAACTAAGAAATAGTTTTGGCTCTCGGTGCAAACTTTGCAGAAACAATGGATTGCGTCTTCAGTTTGTTTTTAAGCAGATAATATGAAAGTAGCATTTGAGTTACAACTTTCATATGTGAAATCCTTCCAATGCCGCCTACATATGCACAAGAGAAGACTCAGAAGCAGTGATATTGGTCTTCAGTAAACGCAGCTCACATACCATTCGTTTAAAGGCACCGTTAATCTGATGGGGTCCCCAACCCGTTTCATTGTGAAGGCGTTATTGCTTTGCTTGGAATTCAATTCAATTGATTTTTTTATAGCTCTAAATCACAATAGCAGTCGTCTTGGACAACTTTACAAGGTTGTTGCTTTGCCAACAACGGATCTGAGAATCAAACAGTGCAAACACAGGAAAAGCAATAACAATGACATAGGATCCATTGGTCCACAGGGAGCAGGATGACCAATAGAAACGTTAACATGTGCATAAATGTCCAAGATCATCACTGTCCTTAGATCCCTCATCATCTTCAAGGAACAACTCAATTTACAACAACAAAAACTCTTGAGAAACCTTGGGGACAGGCTATAACCACGGCCAGACGGGCTAAATTTAGGATTGAGACTTTAGAACCAGGACTCGGGCTGTAGATCCAGGACTCGGGCTGTAGAACCAGGACTCGGGCTGCAGAACCAGGACTCGGGCTGTAGAACCAGGACTCGGGCTGTAGAACCAGGACTCGGGCTGTAGAACCAGGACTCGGGCTGTAGAACCAGGACTCGGGCTGTAGAACCAGGACTCGGGCTGTAGAACCAGGATTCGGGCTGTAGATCCAGGACTCGGGCTGTAGATCCAGGACTCGGGCTGTAGATCCAGGACTCGGGCTGTAGATCCAGGACTCGGGCTGTAGATCCAGGACTCGGGCTGTAGATCCAGGACTCAGGCTGTGGAACCAGGACTCAGGCTGTGTGGTGCCTGTATCTCAGTATTGTATAAAGCTTGTACATTATTCACTTAGTTTACGGCTTAAAAACCTGAATTCTTACATGGAGTCGTCTCTTCTCTTTGCAAATAAAACTTTAAACTTAACCAAATTAATACTCCAATACATATTACACATACCACACTGTAGATGGAATATTCCAGACAAAACAGCAACAAGCCCGGTGCAAAAAGCGACCTTCCACCAAGAAAGCAGCATAGTTCCCATTAATCAGAACTTACTTTTACTCTCTATTAGAAAACATATGTTGAATAATAATAGACATTTTCCTCTGTGGTTACTTGCAGGTTTCTGGTTGGATTTGGCAGCCTCCACTCTTTCTCTCCTGCACTGTGTTTTTTGTGCCGTGGGATTTTTGCCATTTTGGGATTTTAAGGTTAAAGCCCTGACATTTGGATGCTCAGGCTGCGTTGTATCTTCCGCACACACCTGGCACCCACTGGGGAGCCGCTTCTGTCAAACTTCTGACAAAACGTTTTTGAAATGTTGGCAGTTAAGTTCATTTTTGATCAATCGTTTTTCACAAGAGCAGTTTTTTTTTTAAAGATGTCAGGAGGCAAAGTGCTGCAGATTTGAAGACAAACAAGTAAAAACACCACTTTCACTTCCTCTTTGTAGATTTAATTTATCTCGTTCAAATCATCCACACCAAAAGAGCAAATAGTGTCTGTGCGTGTGCGAGCGCCTATGTGTGTGTTGGTGTCTTGTGTGCGTGTGTACATTTTGTGTGTGCGTGTGTATGCATGTGTGTGTGTATCAATGCATATGGGTGAACATTTGGTGTGTGTGTGTGTGTGTGTGTGTGTGTGTGTGTGCACACGCGTATCTGCGTATATGAATGTGTGTGTGCCATAGTGTGCTTGTGTGTGTTTATTTGTGTCAGTGAGTGAAAATGTGTGCGCTGCATGTGTGTTTCAGGTCCATGTTGGCGAGTACTGGATTCCTAATTAGTTTGGATGGAGCTGAAAACATCTTTAAGATATGTTATCAACGAGGGAATAATATCGTGGATATTGGAATAACATGATTTTCTTGCATAGTTTTGCCAGTTTGGTTGCTTTTTTTTCAAACCTCGTCAAGCTTACATAAGTGCTTTTCTACATCTTGTCTTATTGTGGTTTTAATCAGAAGGGCTCAGGTTTGCTTCATCACAGTGCACAGAAGATTAACAGGAGGACACACAGCTCCATCAGACACTCTGTGCTTATACCTGGGGCTTTGCAGGGTTATTTTGGGCTACTATCTTCTGGCCCTGTCCCACGCCTGCCTCCTGCCTCCTGCCTCCTTCCTCCAGCTGCAGCACACAATCTCTCATACATAACAAAGAGCTGCTCGCGGAGCCCGGGTTTGATCTGCTGCGGTCAACAATGGTCACCTTGTCAAGACCGGACGCAAGTGTCTAATAAAAGGTCATATCTGGAGAGTCCAGACCCAATCCATGATTTTCAGGAGGAAGCAACGACCGTTGCTTCATAAATGAACAAATAATAACAAAATATGGTTAGTTTTGATCTAGATTAAGGTCCTCAAGACACTGAGCTATGGACAGAAGACAGATGATCTTTGTATCTAAAAAAAATAATACAATTATGATAAATAAAAAGCATCTTTTTTGTTTTTGGACATACTGTAATGTAAGTGTGAAGGCTGGTGAACACTGCCAACCTGATCTCACATACCATGCATCTGTGCAATAATGTGCAATATGGGACCACATGTCCCAACATCAGGGCCTGATGCTGCTCACAGTAGTATCAGCACTTTGTTTGAACCCACAGAGCTTTTGACTCACTACTTTTATATTCTCGCACCAGAGTGTTCTACAGATTTATCTATATCTATAAAATACTTCTATACTTTGTTTCTTTATTACAGATGTATTTGAAAGATAGGGATTTTATTTTAACGCATATGTTTTAGTATAGTATATAGTTGTACTACACCTAATATTCACTTATCTTGTGTGGCCTGTTCTGTAACTTGAAACACTGAAACTTCCCCACTGTGGGACAAAAAAAGGCTCTCTTAATCTTATCTTTTAGTAGACAAAATTGGCTTCAATGAAATGTAAATGTATGTGTTGGCGGAAAAATAATACTGTATATAAATTGTGTATTTGGATGGAGGAAAGTTGTACAATGTTGTAAATATGCAGATTCTTTTCTGCTTCATGCAAGATATTAGTATTCCTGTTTTAAATAATTAATAAACATGGTAACAGTCATAATTTCTCATTTCTCTCCAACACAGAAGGAAACCCAAATAAATGTTATTCAGTGTTTTGAGAATATACATAGTTCTAATAACAGTTCTGAGCAATCCTCTGCTTGCTCGTAGCTGCTCTGTGCTAAGTCGACAGTAAAACTTTTATTACGTCCCATCAGTTTCTATATACACCATTAATTACAGTTTTATGGCGTCATTACATTTAGACTTGGAGACGATGTGCCAAGACAAGCCTTCTGTGGAGCTGCCGTCGTGTTCGTGAGGACTGTTGATTCTCTGCAGAGGTTTTATGGATTGGCGACAGCAGAGCGGTGTCTTTGATCAACACGGACAAAGAAATCCACATCATTTACTGGCAGTGACTACTCTTTATTTATTTATTACTCTACAGGTAAACAATCTTACATTTAAAACTTCAACTCGGTGCAGTTTACATATATAGATACAATACCAAGCCATTGTTTTTAAATTGGCTGTAGTAGCACATGGCATTTGGTATATTTTGGACAGATTTAGTCACAGAGCTAGTACATTATTGTTATGTACTTATTTTGTGGCATATGAGAAACCAGAGTACCCGTAGGAAACGTAGGCAGAATTGTTTTTATTTCTTTTTACCGTATTATGAGCAAAATCCTCCACGAAGATGCAGCGTGAAATTATCTTAATTTGAATGTTGTTGGAAAAACACTGTACTATAAAGCGTTTTAATTCAAGTGGAAAATCAAAGCTAACGTGACTATTGTTAGCTGGTGATAATCGCTTGTAGACTCATTGCAGCGGGAAAATAGGATTAATTAGGAAACGCTGCTGCAGGATTTTCTGTTTTTGAACATTTACAAAATAATAATAGTGGAAACTGGAGTATTATCTCAAGTTAGATAAGCAGGAGACCTTTGCTTCCAATGTAGTAATGTTTTTTTTAATTCTGCTAAACTAAAAAATGGTGAGAAATATGCTTTTAACTTCTTAAATGTTTTATTCTAACGCATACCGTCTAATGCTTCCTGTTTCAGCACTTGTCACATGCGGATGCCCGATGACCTCGCTTGCATGATTATATTCACTCTCTGAGACTTGCACACTGTTTAGAGCGACTGGAGAGCTACTTTTACGCAGGAATGACAGAGAGCTAATCTTTCAAAAGCTCTGTGTGATAATGATAGAAAATCCTAGACAACATTGGTGTAAAGTGTCCCATGTTACTGTATAACCCTATATCAGTGAACATAATGAAAACGTAAAGCTAAGATGGATTTGCATTGACTCAAAAAGTAAGATCATTTGTCAAATTCCGAAATCCTTTTTGGGGAGCTACCTGAAAGGGGATGGCGAGCTACTGGTGGCTCCCAAGCTACAGGTTGGAGACCATTGGTTTAGAGACTGTTTGGGGACTGTTTAGAGCAGTGGTCCCCAAACTTTTTGAGCCGTGGCACACCTTTTTAATTTAACTCTATCCCATGGCACACCACCAGCTGAAACTGATACAAAGTGATGTCACCCTGCAGCCTTTATTAACAAAAAGCAATTCTTATCAAAGTGTATTATATGGAAAATCAAGTTAAAAGAAGTATTTCTGAACTTCTAATTCTTTCTTTTTTCACATTATTTTTGACCAAATAGGTGATACTGAATAATTTCCCAAGGCACACTGAATAAAATTTCAAGGCACACTAACGTTCCCCGGTGTTCTGTCGAGTTGGTCTGCCCGTCGAGATGATCTCCCTCAGCTGTTAATGATGTAATGCAAACCTGCGCTGCGCGTCTCACTGCTTTAAAAGTTAAAATACGTACGAATGAAGACACAAATGTCACTGTTAATGCAATTTGAGGCGAGATGTTGATGGTTCCGTGTTGTGCTATGTGGGTTTTAAGAGTAAGAGTTTCGTGTAAAGTTTGTTTTAAGCAGTCCACTGCTCCTGTGAAACTACACTGCTAGTGTGCCCAAATCTGATGTGCACATGCACAGAAACCCGACAGAATGGGGAAAAAACTCAATCTAATTAAATATTACGTTTGAACACACTATTGTTAATCATATTGAATACAGTATGATACATGCATTAAATTAAATGTATTATTTCCATGATCAACCCGACAGACCAGTCACAGGACGCGTCATGGGCCTACGTCAGTAAAATGACAAATGCAGCAGTCAACTCAGGGACTGCTATCAAAACAATAGCAGTGTGGTTTCATAGGAGCAGTGGACTGCTTAAAACAAACTTTAAACGAAACTCTTACTCTTAAAACCCACATATCACAACGTGGAACCATCAACATCTCGCCTCAAATTGCATTAAAAGTGACATTTGTGTCTTAACTCGTTCGTATTTTAACTTCTAAAGCAATTCGAGGACTTCATGTCCGACATATTGGTTTGCTTCGGCTGCCGTGAGACGCGCAGCGCAGGTTTGCATTACATCATTAACAGCTGAGGGAGATCATCTCGACGGGCAGACCAACTCGACAGAACACCGGCACACTGGTTGAAAAACACTGGCTTAAAGACCATGGTGGGGAGGGTGTTGTTGTGGCAGACTCACCAGAGTGGCTCCCTGGGCGTCCTGCCGGCTGACCTCCTCTCCCTGTCTCATCAGCTCCTGAATATCTCCCAGCATCCTCCGCTCCGTCGAGGCCCTCGTCTCGTTGATCATCTCCTGCGTGATGCCTGTCACGGCAACAAGAGCCAGCGTGAGATCCGAGAGTCGGCTCAAACTACACTTTTCTGTCATTTCTATTTGCATTTATAGTACTTCTTTTCCTCTTTGTGAACAAAACTATATACAGTAAATACTTCACCTCAGCTGTAGTCTAAAATCAGATTATTTTATTTTATTGTATTAATATTGTGTTATGATGGGGAAAACCAATTGTTAGACCTTACAGCAGGGGTACCGTTCCTAATCACAAAAACAAAAAAAGTAAGTATTTATATAGCCCATTTTACAGCCCAAGGTCAAAGCGCTTTACAATGTTCAGTGATTCTGAAATATAATCTAACAGTTACTAGCTCTAAAAACAGTTTGGTTCTATCATTTTTATCTATTTTTAGCATGTATTTTTTGTCACTCACAGCTTACACAAAAAACATGATCATGAGAGAACAGCCTTCAATCAGCCACAACTGGGCTAAGTATGCAAAAGATTTCTCAAGAAATAAATATAAAGTAATATTTATGAAAAAAGGTAGATCCCCAGTTTTAACCATATTTGTATTTGATGTAACACTGCAAGGGGCTCATGTTGGGAGAAAGACAAAAATCCCTTTCTTTGTGAATGGGGATTATTCAACATCAACATCAAATATAAAACACTGAGGGCCCCCATAGGACCTACTGCTGGTGCCCAGAGTCAGGACTAAACATGGGGAGGCAGCATTTCAGATTCATGCAGCAAAAATCTGGAACAGCCTTTCAGAACATGAGAGACAGGAGTAAGTAAGTAGTAAGTAATCTTTATTTATATACCGCCTTTTCACTGCACATCGGAGTCTCAAAGCGGTTTACATTTGTTATTTTTGGGAGTGGGGGTGCCAGTACAGGAGGCACATGCCAGACCTATTGTACATATTTTTAGTGGTAGGGGAAACCGGAGCACCCGGAGGAAACCTACGCAGACACGGGGAGAACATGCAAACTCCACTCAGAAAGGCCCTGGTCCAACCGGGATTTGAACCCAGGACCTTCTTGCTGAGAGGCGAGAGTGCTATCCACTCAGCCACCGTGCCGACAGGATTGTTCTCTGACAATGTTCTAATTCAGGTTAAAAACAAATCAGTTTAGTTGTGCATATAAATGAAGGATTGTAATCTTCACCTTTTAAAGAAATATGATTATGTATGGGTTATTAATTCTTAATAACTGTTTCTATCTTGTTAGGTTAAGCTTTTTGAGGGGCCTTGTGTATAAACTGCTTAACAAAGAGCACTTCCCTCGCCTGAAACGAAAAGCGAGTGTTACAATAATATTGCTTATGCCTGTGCCTGACCATGTATTTGAAGAATCATTCAAACTGACTGATAAAGAATGAAACGCACATATATTTTTGCTTCTTTCCCTTCTCAGCAAGACGACATAAATGCTGGAAAAGCGAAAAAAGAAGTGGTCCATGACAGGCATCACCTCAGTGTGCATAGTTTACCGCTGTCATAGAGTCACAAGAAAAACCAAGAGAAAAGGCACTGACAGGAAACTCTCTGCTCTCATTCGTCCTCAGGCCCCTCCCATATCACGACCGGGGCCCTCATCTCAATGTCACTGTCCCATTTCAGAGTGGTACCAGCTGACATGTGACGGCCGCTGGTTTTGATGGAGGGGAGATGACGGGGCAGTATTTTGAGAGCAGCTAAAATGCTATTTGTTGATGCGTTCACAGTAAGTGCCAGAGGGATCATGGTAGTTTTGGCTTCAGTGCTCCCAGCAGCAATACTACAGTCACTAACGCATTTTGTTTACACCATGTTTGAGTAATCCACAAAAGGTTCCAGCAGACTTAACACAAAAAAACACAGCAGCACTGAAGTTAATAGGACAGGTTTTGCAGCGTTAAGAGTAAAAGAGTAAAACTTTTGGGAAAATATGATATACAGTAACAAGCTTTGTGATATTGGTACAAAAGAGACAGTGGCTCAGTTGGTAGGACATTGGCCTTTGAGCCTGAAGGTCGTGGGTTTGAGCCCACCATACCGGCTCCCACTGATGTCTGCTGTTGTTGTGTCCTTGGGCAAGACACTTCACCCATATTGCCTGTAATGAGTCTGGCGTGTGTGCGAATGTTTGGTGGTGGTAGGAGGGGCCGATGGCACATACTAGTTGCCTTGCTTCTGTCAGTGTGCCCCAGGGCAGCTGTGGCTACAGTGTTACTTTATCACCACCATGTATGGAGTGAAGCGTCTGAGTGTCAAAAAGAGCGCTATAAAAAACCGATGCATTAGTATGATTATTATTAAGAGTCTTAAATTAAACCAAAGGTGATTTGGTTAATAAACTAGCCTACAGTAATTAGAGTCCTGTTCGACTGATCCAGGGTAATTGATATGTGAATTTCCATTCCATAGCAAACAGTAATTTCAAAATAACAAAACCGTAATTGACAATACACACAACCACTGACCATGAGTGGGGGATTCAAAAATGATTCAATGGGTGGGTTTATAAACTTTCAGGCACAACTGTATAGATAAGATGCAAAAATAGAATAAAATACAAAATGACATAAATGAATTGGTTCCATTTGTGCGACCAAAGCAATGAGTTCTAAAGTATTGAGCTAATGAAAACAATTCTGAAACCTAGCCTGACCTGCCAGAAACACGTACACAAATAAACAAATAAGGGTGTGTGTGTGTGTATCTCTGCCCAGACCCTTCTGCATCTAATCCGTTCATTTATCTTATTCACAAATAGCATCACTCAACCACTCATTTTTTCCAAACAAGACCCCACATATATACACTGACAAAAATCCATCTCCATCTCAATCCTTTGTGTCATCATCTTCACACTGCATTAGAGACCATCCCCTCGGCTCCCTCTGCATTACACAGTGAGCGAGTGTGCGCACGTGTGTAAACTTGTGCACTTGAACGGCTGTGTGCCAAGTCCTCTCCAACGCGACAGAGCCGGGGAACAGTGCAGGGGCAATTAGCAGCACCAGAGCGCTCTTTGATCGCGTTCATAATCATTCCTCTCACTGCCTGTCTGTCTACACGCCCCATTGTAACACAGAAAAGCTCATTTTGTGCTGTTTAGACCCCTATTACTATCAGTCTGTGGGTGTGTAAATAAGTCCAAAACACCAGTGTATATACGCCTTGTGTGCAGTGATGTGCGCATAATTAAAACTATGAAACTGTTTATAATTACACAGGCAGATTAGCAGGTCCGTTTTATCCCCTCACTACACTGCAAAAAGTGATGGATAATAAAGTAATGTAAAAATGTATCTTAAAGTGATAGTCTGTAACTCTAAATTCATTACAAATTTTAGGAAATGTGCTAAATTGACCTCCTGGCCTTAAATGTTGATATAAAATAAGTCATTTTATTAATTCTAATATTACGGGCAAGTCCCGCCTTCCCTGCTCTTAGCTATAGTTCAGAATCCACGGTGCCGTCGAGGTTAACCAATCGAGTCATGCCAAGGGATGTCAATCATCGGCGCTGAATCAAGCCTCTATTAGGCTCTGGAACAACATGAAAACTGAAGAGAGAATTCTGAACATCCGCGCTGAAGTACTTATGTATATTCTGAACCTATATCCATAATCAGATCCTCTGCAGATGTGTCCTATAATGTGCAATTCATGACAATAGCACTTCCTGGTTTGCCGCGATCGCTTTTTTTGTGCATAAAACCATTATTTTTTTCCTTAAAACGTTCACAAATAATTCTGAAAACCTCCGTGCATGTGTATTAATAATGTACATGTATAATGTGTTCTCTGATTAACATTTCAAAGTGTTACGGAAACATAGGTGTAGACCAGCCATTCCCAAACTCAGTAACACCGAGGCCCACTTAAAAATCTGATGGGTCTGCGTGGCCCCCCAAAATAATAACCAAGAAGACAACATTAAGAATAGGCTCTTCTGGTTATTTTATTTTGGGGAAATAGCCTCTGCTACAAACATTGTAATACAAACATGATTACAGTGGATTATTCAAGTCAAATAATGAACACAAATATTTTAATATTACAAACAAAACATTATAAATTTAACATTAAATAATAATATTATTTTTTTTATTTTTTTTATGACCTCCCGCGGCCCCCCTGCAGTACCCTCGCGGCCCACCAGGGGGCCGCGGACCCCACTTTGGGAGACACTGGTGTAGACCAATCAGAAAGGAAGGGGGAGGGAGCTTGCGTCGTTTTTTTTCAAATCAAGTACCTCTCTGTCTCTCTTTCTGACAAACTCCATCAATCACTTTAATTCGAGTACATTTTGACAACCATAAAACTAGATTTGCCAATGGGACAAGCAAAATGTCAAAAAAATTAAGAAAATATAATAAATGTCTCCCTTGGATTGAGAAAGTAAAGCAAGAGTTCTTGAATTGATACACAATGGCTTTTTCCATTGGCAAATCTTGTTTTAAGACGTCAGAATGTACTCAAATTTAGATAAAAACCTCACAATCCAAGCATTTATTACCTCATATTTCATCATTTTTTGCAGTGTGTGTGTGTCTAATGTGAGATGGAGGAGCTCACAGACTTCACAACATTTAGTTACTACAGCAAGTGTTAAACTGGTGCCTGAGTTTATAATGACTATTTCACCCTCACACATAATAATGTTAATTGTCCATGCACGATGCAGTTTACAGCTAAATCAATTACTTTGAGTGGATTCACCTTGCCATAAAACGCACCAACGGGCTGTCTGTTGAAAACACATTTCTTTATTTGCATTTCTAAAAGACAGCCATAGCAATTATGTTATAGTCAACAAAGGAAGAGAAGCAGAGTGTAGGTGCAGCGCGGTGAAAGACTGGAATCTGCTCCATCAGTGGTTTTTTGCCCCTCACAGCTGAGACAGGGAAACTTAAGGTTACTTAACGTAACCCCGGTTCTTTGATAACAGAGTGAGGTGTTTCACTATGGGAATCGCCTTGGGCGTGACCATCCATGGAAGCTCCAATGGCACCACGTCTGTCTTTTGACAGACAGGTTGACAGTACCTAGCACCGCCCACCTACCCTGGTACAGTCAACCTCCTCCTTTTGGAATCATTCAAAAGCGCTTTCTGACCGCTTTGCAAGGAGGGTAATGAAGGTGAAACACCTCACTCTGTTATCAATGAACCGGGGTTACGTTAAGTAACCTTAAGTTCTTTTTCTAACTTCGTTCGGTGTTTCACTATGGGAGATATTGACAACTCCCGTATTGCAAGAACTGCTCCTGAAGCAAAAGGACCACCGAGGCGCCAGACGGTGACCTCAAACAGTACCAGAAGCACTTGGTTCCAAGACTACCTGAGCCAAAGAGGAGCCAGAGACACCCAGTCGATAAAAACGAACAAAGGTATGCGGCGATGACCAGCTGGCCGCCGCACATATATCCTGGACAGACACACCTCGGAACAGGGCCCAAGAAGTGGCAACACCCCTGGTGGAGTGTGCCCTCAACCCCTGCGGTGGCACTATACCCCTGCAGGTATAGGCCAGAGAAATTGTCTCCACAATCCAGTGAGAGATCCTCTGACTGGACACCGGCTTTCCCAAATGGGGAGAAGCCCAGGACACAAACAACTGGTAGGCTTTCCTTAAACCAGCTGTCCTGTCAACATATACCCGCAGCGCGCGCACTGGGCACAAAGAGTGCAGTAGCCGCTCCTCCTCAGAGGAGAAAGGCGGAGGATGGAAGGCATTAAGCTCCAGTGTAGGGCAGCTATATGCAGAATCCACCTTTGGTACAAAAGCCGGGTTAGGGCGCAAGCGCACCTTAGATAACCCCAGCGCAAACTGCAGACACGAGGGGCTGACAGAAAAAGCCTGCAGTTCACTCACGCGCTTTGCAGACGTCAGAGCAAGAAGCAGAACTGTCTTATAAGCAACATACTTCAAGGCCACAGCCCCTAAGGGCTCAAAAGGGTGATGACAAAGGGCATCAAGCACGACCAACAAATCCCACAAGGGAACCAGGGACTTAACCACTGGAAGTTTACGTCGAGCAACCCTCATGAAGCGACAAACTAGAGGGTGCTGTCCCACAGTTTTGTCACCGATACCCACGTGGCACGCCGATATGGCAGCCAAATAGACCTTTATAGTAGAAAAAGCCTTACGCTCTTCTAACAAATGTTGTAAAAAACATAAGACGTCAGACACGGAGCATTGGAACGGGATGATCTGTCTAGCCCCACACCATCCCTCAAAAACCCGCCACTTGCAGCTATACAAAGAGCGAGTGGAGGAGGCCCTAGCACACTGTATAGTATCTATAACAGGCGCCGGAAGACCCGTGGCGTTCAAGTTCCACCTTTCACGGGCCAGGCCCAGAGAGCCACCCGGTCTGGGTGAGGATGAAAAATCTCCCCGCCCGCCTGGCACAACAGGTCCCTCCGCAGAGGAAGAGGCCATGGGTCGTCCCATAAAAGCTGCACTATCTCCGCCATCCATGGCTTGGACAACCAACGGGGAGCAATCAAAATGAGCGACAGCCTCTGTTCTCTCACCCACGCTAGGGTGGGTGAGATCAGACTGATGGGAGGAAACGCATATAGTAGAACGGTCGGCCACGGGTGGGCCAGAGCGTCCACGCCCAGAGACGCGTTTGCGTCTCCCAGAGAGAAGAACAGTGGGCACTTTGCGTTTTCCCGCGAGGCGAAGAGATCTACGGCAGCCCGACCGTATCTCCGCCGCAACTGCTCCACCACCTGAGGGTGGAGAACCCACTCTCCGTACAGGGGGTTTCCCCTCGAAAGCAGGTCGGCCCCCTTGTTGAGGACGCCTGGAACATAAGACGCTCGGAGAGATAGGAACCTTGTGTCGCTCCACAAAATCACCCTCTGTGCCAGCCTGTGCAGCTGAAGAGAGCGGGTACCACCCTGGCGATTTATGTACGAGACAACTGTTGCATTGTCTGTTCTCACCAGAACGTGATGGTCCTGAAGGAAAGGCAGAAAATGCTTCAGAGCTAGATACACCGCCCAAAGTTCCAGCACATTGATGTGCCTCTGGGCTAAATGTGGGTCCCAGGTCCCATTCACCGTCCGACCCGACAGAGTGGCCCCCCACCCTGACAGGGAAGCGTCGGTTGTCAGGGTAACCCTTGACGACACGGCGCCCAGCGGGACTCCGGCTGAAAGAGCATGATGAGCCTCCCGCCACGGACGTAGTGCAATAACACACTGGGAATCCACCTTCACTCTGCGGTGAAGGTGACGTTTGGGACACAAGCGCAACGCTGTGATCCAACGTTGAAATGGTCTCATCATTAAAAGCCCTAGGCGCACGACAGATATTACTGACGCCATGAGACCAGCGAGGCGCAGGCACGTTCTGAACGTGACTGTCGCACCCGGGTTGAAAAACGCCAAGCAGCGAGTGAGAGACAGCCGTCTCTCGTCTGTCAGTGTGGCTCGATGTGAAACAGAGTTTATGCATAAACCCAGGTATTGAGTCTGCTGTCTGGGTTCCAACCGGCTCTTTGCGTGGTTTATTCTGAAACCCAGGCTGGTCAAGTGACTGAGCACTGTGGCAGTCTCTCTCACTGCGGCGCCCTGTGAACTGGCGCATATCAGATAATCGTCTATATAAGAGAATATCCGTATTCCCCTGGCCCGGAGAGGAGCCAGAGCTGCCTCCACACAAGTGGTGAACACCCGTGGGGCTAGGGAGAGACCGAAGGGAATGACCTGGTACTCGTACGCTGTTCCCCCGTGAGCAAAACGGAGAAATTTCCTGTGCGCTGGATGCACCTCGATGTGGAAATATGCATCCGCAAGATCGATTGTGGTGAACCAATCCCCTTTGCGTATTGAACGACACAGAGCTTTGTGCGTCAACATTTTGAATCTGAATCTCCGTAGATGTGTGTTCAAAACACGGAGGTCTAGAATGGGACGCAGTGACAGAGAGCCCTTCTTTGGAACCAGAAAGTAGCGGGAGTAGAAGCCCAGCTGAGACTCGCTCTCTGGTACAATGCGGATAGCGTGCTTGCTTAACAGGGATGTAATTTCGTCCTGTAAGACACGGGCTGCGTCCCCTGAAGCCACTGAAACAAGCACTCCGTTGAAGGAGGGTGGTTTTATAGCAAACTGCAGTCTGTAACCTCGAGAAACAGTGGATTGAACCCAAGGATTGACTGCGCATGCGCGCCACTTAGGGCTGGGCGATATGGCAAAAAAAAAAAATCTCCGATTTTTTCACACCAAATCCGATTTTCGATTTTAATCGATTTATTTTTTTCTATTTAAAAACAAACTACAACTGACAAAGAAATAGATTTTCCTTTATGCAGTTTAATCTAAATCCCCATGGAGCATAAGTGTAACAGGAATTAAGCCTTAAAACATGCTTGTAAACGAGATGGCTCTGCCATTGTAAACAGTGAAAATGTAGCTTAACAGTTTTATAATAACTTCACTTACAATGACACTATGCACCTTCAAAATAACTTAAATCACACAAACAAGGCCCATCGCAAATATATCAATCCTATTAAACACATGCATTATTTACATGAAATATCACATTTTTAAAACTGATTACTCAAAATAGAAATGTTGTAACAGACAGTCTTTTCCAAAAGCCTCCTCGGGTTTTCATGCTTGTTCTTTCAACTGTGCCTGAGTAACTGTGCTGTAGTACAACGCTCGGTCCAGCTGGTGGCGCTAATACTAACTTCAGTGACTCCCGCATTGTCCGAGCTTCCTGTTTACATTCTGATGCTGTAGCTAACAGCTACTGTAGCAGCTACTGTAGCTAACAGCTACTGTAGCAGCTACTGTAGCTAACAGACAGCGGGGAACACGTTGTTTGTATCAGAGCAATGAGAGCAATGTGTGAGACGTGTCTTTCCCCAAAGTGCAGCGGCTCAGTGGGACACAAGTGTGTGCGCGCCACGGACACGGGAGTGCGCTTTGGAATAACGAGCGTGAGAGAGCGTGAAAGATGTGGCGTACGAACATGGCGTACGGACATAACGACCGGAGCCTGCGTGCGTGTGTGTGTGTGTTCTGGCGATTTAAATAAAGTCTGATTCTTGAACGTTTGAAGTGCTATTGCAACAGCACCAACTGTGAGAGCGAGCCTCAGGCCAGAGGGAGACTGTTAGCATTAGGTTAGCTTCAAAATGACTGCTCAACACCATAGACCCGCGGTTAGCGCGTTAGCGCTGTAGTTCTGCGCTGGAGAAAATAAAAATCGAATTTTTAAAAAAAGAAATCGCCCTAAACGTATAACTCGAATTAATGATTAAAATCGATTAATCGCCCAGCCCTAGCGCCACTGCTCCGCTCTGACAGAGAGTGGGGCTTGCACCAGGGGAATCCCTGGTGACGTCACTCCCCTGAGAGGAGCAGAGCCTTCTGCCTGAGAAGGAGCGTGAGCTCCCTCTGGAGGCGAACGAAGGGAATGATCCAAACTTAATTGAATTTTTTTGTTTGTTTGATAACTCACCCTTAGCCCTTGGCCTGGATGTGAGTTTAACAACTTTATTTTTTGAAAAAGTGTTTTGTGAACATGAGACCCAAGACTCATTCCCTGTAACGTGCGAGGGGAGAGAAAGCCAGAGAGGTCGCCTGGAGAACTGTGCGGGGCCTCTGAACTGGTACCAGGGTCCATTCTCCTCCTTTTCAGAGGGGGAACAGGTGAAGAAGCTTGATTGCTAGGAATTGCGCTTCTTTTTGCTCTCCCCGGGCTGAGAAGAGCGGTTTTTTGCTGCAGCCGCAGCATAGGAGTGTTTTCCCCATGGTCTGGAGTTGCCTGGCCGTTGCTGCTGGCCAGAATGCTGGTTGGAATGCTGGCCAGGGTGCTGGGTTGCCCCCCTCTGCGGCCCAGGGCCCGCCCTGGGAACCCTGGGGCCTGTCTGTCCAGAGGGGCCCGCTCTCTGGGGCTGCGCTGGACGAGGAGGTTGTTTCCTTGGCAGACAAAGATTAAAGGCCGCACCCTCCTCTTTACGGAGGGTACTGGTCTCCATCTTCTCCAGGGCCGGACCAAATAGACCTTTGGTAGGGTCATAAGCAGTGTCCATAACTTCAGCCTTCTGAGCGTCTGTCAGACCTGAGTGGTTGAGCCATAGACCCCTCTCACCCGCTACGGCCAGTCCCATGACATGGCCGCAGCCCTGGACAGCTCCACGAGTAGAGCGTAGGATGAGGTCATTTACCACGCAGATTTCCTCCCAGAGGACCGGGTTAGGAGACCCGGAGTCCAGCTGTTGTCCCATTTCCTCAAGTAGTTCCCCTTGATAACCGGACAGTAAAGTCACAGTATTCAGTACGCATGCAGATTGAGAAGCATATCTGTACATGCGTTGCAGAATGGAGGATGTAACTCTCTCTGATTTTGTGGGCAGGGAAACCTGACTTGAGGCTGAGACGGAACGGCGATTAGGATGGAGGTGAAAAGCCACTGAAGGCTCCACCGCTGGGGGTTCGGCCAACCCCAGCTCCTTCATCCCATAGATCTCCAGCTTTGAATAGCCCTGTACAGGAAGCTTGCTCCTAAGTGGGTTATTCCAAAACCTCCCCACCTCTCTCATGCATGCGCTGACAGCAGGGAGAAGTTGCTTCGGAGGTGGATGCGCTGGCGGGAGCCGTTTACCGTCATATAAATCCCTTTCCCCATCCTCCGCATCTACAGCGGCTGGCCAGGGGATGTTAAGCCAGGCGGCAGCGCGCTTGCACACATCATATAGGCTGCTATCGACGGGAGTCGCAGCCTCAGATGCGCTGGAGGGTCGGGACTGGGCCGCTGGGAATGTAGAGTCCTCCTCCACATCATCCATATCCACAGCCTCGAGGAAGTCAGAAGCGGCATCATCGCCGTCTGCGCCCTCGTCGCCTGGGTCCACTTCGAGCAGGTCCTCGAATAATGGCGGCATATCAGCGTCATCGTCATTCAGCATATCTGACCATAGTTCAGTCTTACGGGGCTGTTGAGTGACGGCTGTGGGTTTATCGGTGGTCCCCGCCAGCAACGGGTCGTGGGGATGAGCCACCGCAACGCTGAGCCTCCTCTCCAATATTTTCTCAGGCATAGATGCGCAATACCCGCAGGACTCGCGGTCAGCGAGCGCTGCCTGAGCGTGTTTAGCGCCCATGCAGGTTATGCACATAGGGTGAGGGTCCCTGCCTGAGATGGCAGACCCGCATGACGCGGGACATGAGCGGGATGCAGCCTCCTTCGGCTTCGGATCCGACCCTTTGGCGGGGGTGGTAGCCGTAGACATGCCTGACAGAGAGCAGAGCTGGAGTGAGCACGATTGTATGAACCAGACAATTCGGGTTTTAAGTCGAAAAATCAGGTCCAGGCAAATTCTGTTCGCCACAACACGTTAACAGAACCGCGCACTACAATCTGTTGGCCAGTAAATTAATACTAACCAACCGAACAGAAGGACTCCGCTTTACGCGAGAGCCCTGGATTAACAAGTGAATGCTAACCGCAAGGTGATAGGACAGACCGCAACTTAATGTGATCTGTCCCCGTAAACACAAGAGCAGTTCGCCTTGACGCGGTCACTGCTCCGGTAACAAAATAATAATAGCTTAGTGGTAAGACTGTAAGGACTTACCCAGCGTCGGTGAACCAAAGCACCAGCAACTGCGCTCGCCAACGAAATCCTTTACGGCTCGTCTGTGAACTGTTAAGCAGAAGCTAGCCTAAGGTCCGAGAACGCTGAAGGAGCTAAAAGATATGGTTTCCACGCGGGAAGAAAGCGAGAATGATTCCAAAAGGAGGAGGTTGACTGTACCAGGGTAGGTGGGCGGTGCTAGGTACTGTCAACCTGTCTGTCAAAAGACAGACGTGGTGCCATTGGAGCTTCCATGGATGGTCACGCCCAAGGCGATTCCCATAGTGAAACACCGAACGAAGTTAGAAAAAGAACATGTATCGTCATTATGTATTCAGAATAGTCTTTCTGAGTAACTGTATTGCATAACAGTTACTACTTTAAAGTCAATTATTTAAAATACAACTACTTTCTGAAAATCATGGGAGTACATACTTTTTCACAATACTGTACATTTTTTAAGGTTAAAAAAAGAAAACGTTGCGTATTCTTAAAGTGAAGATTCAATTTTTTTCTGGTTGTTGAATGGAAGCTGTTGAAGCACTTTGACTTGTCTCACAAAAATAAACAACAAGAACATGTTTTATTTATTTGTATTTTATGTATTGATAAACATTAATTTACAATAAATACAAATAATAACAATTAAAGGTATAAAAAAAGCATTCTAAGTATTCAGAATACTGGTACTACTTTTTCCAAAGTAACGAAATATAACACAAAATACATTCTGGTCATGTATTCAGTTTTCTGCAACAGAATACATTTTCCGAGTAGTCTACCCAACACTGTATGTACGCCCTGTTCTTTGGGGAAACCTTGCCCATAACTTTTCTCTTTATCTCTCTAACCCGCTTTTTTAAATTTCATTTGTTTATATTATGCTAAGTTTATGTTAATGTGCCCATATTTAGTGATCCATCCTTCATTGCAACTATAGGCCTCTGTGAGGAGCCAATAGGGCGTCTGAAAGTAGCAGTGGTCACTGTGGTACCTATCTCCAGATGTTGATGCTCGGCTGGAATCAGTGCTGTGAAGCACAAGCACTAACCACTTTATAATGATGTATAATGTGCCATGGTAGCCCATACTAGCCTCTTATTACCAACTGTCATATTACGTTAATGTCTGTCCTTGATGTAATTGTGAAGTTAATGAAGTTTAATTACTTACTTCCTACTTACTATAACTATTTCTTTGTGACTAATAATGTGAAAATGCCCCAAACATATCTGTGTTTCTAAGGATTTTCTACCAGACGATTTCTAATTGAACGGAGCAGAGTAAGCGCATGCTGAGTCTGCATCGTATTATGAGAGAGGAGCGGAGACGCAGAGGAGATCTCTGAAGTGTCAGCTCTGAGGCCGCGAGTGCGTCAAGTGCTTTTGGAGGTCACAGCTGCTGTAATGTGCTGCTCAGTCTGGGATCCCATGAGATCCACACGCTGACCTCCCATCACAGAGGAAAGATAAACAGAACAGCAGAGAGAGCAACAGTGCATGTATCAGTAATGTCTTTTAATCTGGCGTATTGAGACGTTTTTCTAATCTCATATTCTTTTAAAAAATGTAACAAACAAAATCTTCTGTGGAATTCATTGGTTGTAGTTTTACTCTGAGACTAGAGTTGAAGTACCCTGGTCTTATCATACTATATCGTACTCATTTCATTTTGTACAAAGGTCTGGATTAACAGGTGGGAGGGGTTAACTTCTTTTGCAGATTGAAACGATTGGATCTGTATTTGCCGTGATGTATGTAATGCACCCGAGTGAGACACTAGAATTTAGCATTTAGCCTAGCTTTAGCCATCTCCTTTGCCAATAACGGAGCCCATGGTGAGTGGCAATGCCAGTAATAACATTTGCTAAACATCTTCTTGCTTTGGCTTCAGCTTCTTGATATTTGGAGCTGAACCAGAATAGAATATTTTACCATCTCATTCACCACCATTGAAAAACTACAGCAAATCAGCAAATTTGGCACAAACTCTTGAAGTCAACGACACCCACCTACAACACCCGTCTCCTCTGCTCATTGATTGGTCGGCTAGGATACAACCAAGGTAACAGCAGCCACTGGGACCAGACCTTGGATCTATAATAATAACTGGATATAATATTACTAGCTTATAGCTGTCCCACCCATGGGCACAGGGGGCGCCCGTGGTACTGCAAACTAAATTCACGTGGGCTACCTAGAAAAAAGTCCCATAGAACTCAATGTAAACTAAAACAGCTCGACCTCAGCTGACAGAGAGCCTACAGATTTCAGAAATATCTGATTTTTTGGGGATTTTGTCCCTTGTCATCCTGAACTTTCTCTTTTTCTTTAAATTCACACTTTACTGCCACAAACTGCCGTTTTCCTTCCCGCTCTGACTCCGCTCTGCTGCTGCTCTGATCAGCAGCTCTGATTGGTCAAAGCGCAGCCGAGTCCCTCTGTGCACGTGCATGAGAGCCACACACGCGGATTTGGCGTAATGCATCATGGGAGCTCGTCCACTGCGCAGAACCGGGAGGACCAGACGATGCCCAAATATAGGCAAGTTCCGCTGATCTTTCGGTCCCCGAGAAGTCTCAAGGGCTACTAGGTACAAGCCATTCATTTCAATAGGGCGCCATCTTGGATCACCAGGGCTTGGATCAGACCCAGACATACATGTAGGGAAATAATAAATGACCGGAGATTACGGATGGCTAAAGCTATTAAAGCTGAGTTAAAGCCAACTTTAAAACTACGCCACAGTGGACAACTACGTCTTTTACATTTTTTCATATAGCTCAGTTTGTAGACACAGCCAGAAATTGATACATAGTGTGAACCGGATTAAAGGCACACTGTTAAAATTAGAGACTTTTATCCGCGCCTATAGGTGCAAAAAATACGGTAGTATGTTATAAAATCCATGTAACAAGTCTCAGGCTCTAAAACAGTTTGATTTTTATGTGCATGTATTTTTCTTTTTCATACAGAAGGTGAAAAAGAGAACCACCCTCACTCAACCTATCCTCTCTAAGTCCAAAGTGCCAAATATTGACTCACAGGGCTCTTTATTACGAGTAGTTAAAAGATAGCTATAATAGTTTTCTAATAAGATGAAGCAGCTGTAGTGGTCTGATTCAAGTCTTTCTGTGGAAAAAAACATCACTGTATTGTTTATGAAAGAAAAAACAATAGTAGTTCGTTAGACAAGTTTCTAACCACCTCTTAATAGGTTTGTTTTTTATCAAGCTGTATTACCTCCTCAAAAAAGGGCAAAAGTATTACGGCAACAGAAATATAATAACATCAGAGGGCAGAGAGCGGCAATTTCTGAGTGTTAGCAGCTTCACAATGCTCTGGGTAAAACATTATCTCATTATTGCAACTGTCTGCAGATAAATCCGTAACTTATGTTTTTAAAAGTGGATAAAACGTGTCCTCAGGTGGCTCCGCACACTCACCTCTGTTTGCCATGGCCGTCTCGATGATGTCCAGTGTGGGGTCGTCCTCGCAGAGATCATAGGGCATGTTTCCATCCGAGTTAACGGCCAGGAGGTTGGCCCCACTGTGAGACACGAGGACACGGTCGTTACATCCAGGTCATAGCACAAAGTGGCCGCTAAACTGTTTGAAAATACAGTTTATTATCCTGTGATATCTAATGTCCACTAAAGACATCATTCTCATCCACTGTTAAATTAAAAGAACTTAAGCTGAACACAGTCAGGGCATCTGGAAACTCTCTGCCACCTAATGTAATGTATTTAGTTTCAGAAGAGACAAAAAAGTAAAACTTGACTCATTTTAAAAATCTGTTTAAAAAGGAAGTACTGAAGAAATAGGTGGAGGAAAGAGTGATTCCTTCAGCCATCAACACAGACTGAGCGGTGGGAGAGAGATGTTGGGTCAGATTACACTAGATCCATGGGTCAGAGTGAATACCATGGAATACTGTAATGTGTTACTTTTTCACTGTTTCTTTTGGTATTGTTTTTGAACGTGTTTCAGTGTTGAATTGATGAGGGGGGCTGGAAGTTTTCAGAACATGAATATTATGTTTTTTATGGTTAGGTGGTGGTGTGGTGCTGTTCACGTTATGAAATAACAGCAGCAGGGTTATTATAGCAGTAATCACAGTGCTGCTATAACTCCTTTAAATTAATGTCAGCAACTTCAATTGTATTTTTGAAAATACTACATCTTTTTGGTAATATGACCCTGTAGTATTATCTATATGAAGATTTTTTCATAATAAATAAATAAATCAATAAAATTGTCTCTCCCTTTGGAATACCTGTAAGATTTGCTGGTTAGTAAAACCAATGGTGTGGGGTTTCAGCTGTCTATCAAGCCGTGGGGCGGGTCTAACTGGGGCTTGCGTTAGGAAACCATCTCTCCATTTTTCTACATTTGAAAAGTAATTGACCTTCACTTTAAAGGTGAAGTCGGCAACATAAAGTAAGATTTACCGGAGGAGAATAGTCAAACCAATGACGAGGGGCCTCAAGGATTTCAGTTTATTTCAACCAACCAGGAGGCCACAGGGGTGATCATGGGCGGGTCTAACCAAAAAGTTTCACTCTCTTCACAATTCGACCTGACATTCATTTCTATATAACAGTTGTTTGTCGTTGATCATCAGTTTGTAGAGAATAGTGAAAGCTGTGGAGAGCAAAACTAAATACAAAATATGATCCATGATGATGATTGAATCCTCGACAAGTCTGGCTGCATTATTCAGAGTTTAATCAGTCGCTGCGTGGCATATAAGGCTCCTGTTGATTTGACAAGTCATTAGAAAAGCCCTGCAGTATGAGTTCTATCTGCACATGATTATTGAAAAGAAACTCGTGTGGATTATGAGAAGCAGGATCACTCCTATTGAACAATTATTTCATTCCTTATTCATATGACACATGTATTATTTAAGATATGATTACAATTCCACAGGCGGACGTTAATTGAATATGCTTGCTTAATGCGTTCTGTCATAATGATAAGAACAGCCCACACTCTCGTAATGTACCTGCATCAAAATGTAATTAAGCATTAACTGCAGACCAAAACAATAACTCTTTGTTTCTTCTATTTAAAGCTGTGGTATAATCGGGCGGCTGTGCAGTGTAGAATTTGACAAGGGAAATAAACATTTTCTTATTTATGGCGTAAACTACTGGCCTTGAATCCAGTTAATCTGTCTAGTAAAGTCTGCTGGGACAATCAAACTAAGGACTTTATCCAGGCTTTTGTGTGCAAAGACTGAAAAACAGCTTTATTTACAGATCCATTTTAGAACTGAACTCATTGCAAATAATGTGGCTTTTTAAAAGGTTCCTCCCTCACCACAGATGCTGAAAGAAATGTAAAGTCAAGATAATTACAATATCGACCTTTTAATCGTCCGTGCATTTTATTTGTAATAATGGGACAGTTTTTTGCCAGACTAGAGAATTAAGATGAAGAGATAAGATAATCCTTTCTTCGTTCCACAGTGGGGACATTTCAGAGTGTTGAATAGGTCAGTGTTAGGGCCAATTACAGCATCATTCTGCTGCTTATTGTTTGTTATTGGTTTTATGAATTATCCTGCTATTTGTGGTGTCAAAAAATGAGACTAAGGCAGCACTGGAAAACATAAACTAAAAGTGCCCTGGAAGTTGTATTTTCAGTCTTAAGTTTTTTCAGTTTTTCAGACAGAATATAAGATGACAGATTTTGAACATGACAATATACGTACATTCAAAGACGCCATCCCAAAGATATTAAACTAGTCCAAACTACATTGATATGACCCAATTCATGGAGTTCAGCGTCCACAGCAGGTTTTACCTTCCTTTATCTTGCAACATTCATTTTCATGTTTTCATGTGTTAATCACAGTCACTTGTCATCATTTTGAAACACATTTAGAACTTAATAGTGTCAGTGATATGAAGCTTTGAAAGATTATGTGTAGCAGGGATGCACTCATATAATACTGGCACCAAATATTCAAACATACTGGAACATGTGTTGGATCGAGCATCAGTTCAATGATGTCTGTTAAGTGGATGTCTTGAGTTTATGTAATATTTACTGGCTGATATTAGAACCTCACAGTTCTACTACAGCCCAAGTCCGGGATCTATAGCCTCCCTGAGGTTTCTCACTTATTCCCCACAGGGTTTTTTTGAGTTGTTCCTTGTCGATGCATTATTTACATTATTGGACATTGGTCATCCTGCTCCTGATGGACAAATGGATCCTATGTATGTGTTATTATTGCATGTCCTGTGTTTAATAATAATACATTTAATTTAAAAGCGCCTTTCAAAACACCCAAGGACACTGTACAGGACATAATAAAAATATTAAAAACGGGAGCAACAGAATAAAACAGTAGTGCAGTATGGAATGGCGGGTGCGTTTGTGTTAGGTGGGGTAGGACAGTCTGAACAGATGGGTTTTGAGTCTGGATTTGATTGAAGAGTGGAAGAGAGTCAATGGTACGGAGGTTGGGGGGACACTGTTTGATTCTGATCTGTTGCTGAGGAATTGACAACTTTGTAAAGTCATCCGAGAGGACTGCTGTTGTCATCTAGGGCAATGCAAAAATAAACTTAATTTAATTGAACCTGTAGTAAATTAGTTTAGGATTAAATGCCCGTTGAAAATACAATTGGACCCATTTTATCAAATTATTTTTAATCTAAAGAAAATAAAAAGGTTCAGTTCCTTAATCGGTTCATATTGTGTATCCACTGACATGAGAGATTGGATCGATGCAGCTGCAGTAATGTGTGATGTATTTTCTGTGTCGCTCACTGTGCGATGAGAATGTTGACGAGGCCGGCGTGTCCGCAGGTGGCGGCGGCGTGCAGCGGCGTCCACAGCTCGTTGTCCTGAGCGTTCACACTGGCTCCACGCTCCAGGAGGATCTTCACCATCTCCTCATAGTTATCGATGCAGCACTGAAGAGAATAGAGAATCATGTGAAACTTTACTGTGGCGACAGAATGGACACATTTTGAATAGAATCAAAAGGAGAATCATGAGACATTTTCTAGAGGATATATGATACTGAGAGCAAACATGAAATCAAGGAATGGGTTGCGATCCTAAATATATCACGTTTTGGCCTACTGTGTGGTAAATACATACATAGATGAATAATGTACCTCAGGTTATTAGGCGCTACTTCTACTACTACTTTCGTCATCTGCCTCAGCTTTATATGGCAAAGGATTAGGAACAAATGTACAACACTGTATAATCTTTTTTTAAATATAAATCATTATTTGTGAGGAGGAAATTGTGAAGAACGTTGCTTTCAGTGATAATTTTCTGATAAACAACAACTATTGAAGTTACAAGTAAAACTCAGAAAATTAGAATATTGTTCAAGTAAGTAAGAGAAAAAATTGAGGCTATTATATAAAAAATAAAAAGACATGCATGCTTTGTTGTAAAATTCAGGACCTCTGGAATCCACCTAGTGAGCTTATAATAATGGAAGGTCAGTTTATACAAATATACAAAAATCTTGTCTTGTTCTTGTGTTCTACATATTTATACATACTGACATTTATTTTTATTGTGTCACAATATTCTGATAAGGACACTAATGTAGCTGGTGAGATGATCAGTAATCATTCAGTTAACTTCAGCCCAGTCAGAGCTTATTATGAAGCTCAGAGTGACTTTCTTAATAACGTTAGGATACACCGGCACGAACACTAATTTGACTATATTGAAAATCATTGAAATTATCACAAGCAAAGGATATATTAGTTGCATATTTGAAGTTGAATTATGAATTAACGTTTAAACAATATTCTAATTTACGAGTTTTACAGGTATTTGTATGAACTCTGCTCCAACATAAAATATACATTTCTTGTCTTGTTCTCGCTCATGTGTGTCCCCTCCTTGTCCCATGCCTCATAAATTGTTGCTCTGGTTGTAAAAAAAAAAAAAAAGAGAAAATATGAATCAAAACCGATGAGTTTTCTATTGGCTCTGAAATGTCATCCAATTATCTGCCTGGCAATGTTAGCACAACATGCCCTTGTGGAACAGCTTGAAAATTAAACAGTGACCCTGTCTTGGCTCGTATTCCAATTCTTACTCATAAAACGATGATTTAGGGGAAAAGTAATCTGTAAAAAAAAAAAAAAAAAAATCCAAAATAGTGACTTGGTTTATTGGACGCCGCATCTTTTCACTTTGCCTGTTTTCATACACGGTGTCTCCTGAAAGAACGTTGATGTGAGCGAGATTATCATTCAGAAGATTTTTCCATAAACCCATCCTCAAATCTGTCAGAAGCAGCTGTTTGTCTTTATTAGCGCCTAACTGCTGAAAGATAAGGAAGGCAAAGGAAGCAAAAATAGCATGTGCATATTTGAGCGAGTAGCATCCTGTTTAAACATCATATTACACTCTGACACTAATTAGACAGCACCATCTTTTCCATCGGCTCAGACCAAGAATAAACGCTGTCACAATAATTACAAAAGTGGCTTGTGATTCCAAAGATTACAGCCTGTTTTTGAACCATGTTTACTGGCCGCTGTTCAAACGACTGCTTTGTCTGTTCCTGTCCTGTCCTTGTACGTTTTTGTTGACGTCTGTTTTGAAATGTTTCAGATGGACGGGTTTTGTGTCCGAACCTGCCTGGGAGCCTCTTCAGTCCTGCACCTCTCTCCATATGGGCTTCTCTGAGGTTTCTCACTTTTACCACTTGTTTTTTGATGCAGGCGGTTCAAAGGACGGTGATGATCCGGGACATTTATTTTACATTTATGGACATTGTTCATCCCACTCTCTATGGACCAATGGCTCCTATGTGTTTGTTAACATTGTATTTCCTGTGTTTGGATTATAGTTTCCTGATCTGTTGTTGGGTAATCCAAAACGTTGGAAAGTCCTGAATCTGAAAAAATACACAAAAACAACCTTTTGCCTTATTCCATCTGCATCGTGAATTAAAGCAAATTGTGAGTTTGGAATTGTTAAACCTTGAACAACCTTTTATTGCACCGTTGGTTCATGTAAAGTTTTCCAACACCTGTATTAAACTATTCACGGCACAGAATATGGACTACACTACACAACAGGATTTAATTAGTCCTTTTCCACACAGGTTAGTCCACTCCTGTCCCACTCTACATGCGTGGGTCAATATCTGATTGAGAGCCTTGTGACATTCTCAAAAACGTCCAGTAACTTGGCCTGAGCTCTTAAAGTTTGGAAGTATAACTGTAAATCAAAGTCCTGTAACCCTGTTGATTTTCACTCCATGTCGCACAGTACACTGCACCATATCACTGTCTCTTTTTATGGCCTTTACACACCCCTCCCTCTCACATGAGCCACACTTACCTTCTGGTCTTGGCCCAAGACCAATATCTTTGCTGTAGTTAATATATGAACTATAAATATAAAGATATCCATATATGCTACATGAATAAAAAGTGGCATGCTAGTCAGGAGGGTCCATATGTGCTACATTCCCTTTTGGGAAACATAATCAAGCTTTGGTACTTTGAGAATTGGACTTCCCGGACAACTGTAAAAGCCATTTACTTTCCACAGCACAATCAAAGGCACTATAATTCCGCACAATGGAGCGAAAAAAATCTCAAAGATCAAAATGAGTGAAGGGCAACTATACATCCAAATGAATACATATCTAATATTAGTGTGGCTGTTTCATACTGTTTCATTAAAACATCTGCTTGCCTCGTGTCTCTAGTAATCGTTTCACAGGAAGCAAACGTCTGAAAATAAACGGTCCAGATGAGTTTCCATAAGTTTTAAACTGGACAACAACATTACACCCGTAAAACTAAACATATACAACAGAAACATATCAGACCCATGTATAAAGTGTGGCTTTGAAGGAACTTCAAAGCAAAATTTAAAGATGTTGGTTTAATGTTTGCAAAAAGATTAGACCACTGTAAATCCACGTGCCTGTGTTTTGCGCAAACATTTTTAATTGGCACAATGCCAATCAATTGAGAGGTGTTCATTTAAATTAGGCACAACTCAAAAACAAAAGAATAGTTGGAAAAGATTTTAGAAACCTCTGGGGATCCCAAACTGAGAGAGTTTCACCTTTCTGTTCTCAACTATATTACTGTTAACGACTGAATGACTAATACAATACATTGTTGCATGAAAACTTTCCAACACATTTCCTCGTTGATCACAGCAGTAATGGGGCCAGAGCCTGATAAAGCAGATGTAAGTGATGCCACAGAAAGCCCTGCAGTTGTTTTTCTGTAGCTAACCATTAAATCTCATCCCTCTCCTGCAGCTTTTCCCCCAAACATAGATGGATAAAAACTTTAGCATTTCAGCTCTTGTTGTGCTAAAATTACATCATAATCTTTCACCGACGAGCATAACAAAAGGATTGTGAGGACCACCGCTGGCTGAAACGGCTAAAGTGCATTGTTGGGGTGTTTTTTCTTGGTCCCATGCTGACAGAGTGAGATAAGGAGACCAACTGTGAAGCAAACACATTAATACACACGTCTGGAAAGGAAATTAAATTACGGCACAGATGCTAGGGACAGATAGAGATATATAAGAGGTGAACGAGATGTACAAATACAAGTTCAAAATAGAGCGTTTCCTTGGAATAAAAAAGTGTAATTGAAATAAAGCCAGAGAAATCAAACAGGAAAAGAGAGTTTTTCTTAGAACAACTGCATACTCCAAATGACAACTGGATAATCAATGTGTATTTTTTATTTATGAAAGTAGTAGCATCAGGAATTTGAACTGTGTGTGGATGATGATGTTGAAAGTGGCACACAAAAAAATCACTCTGGTCTTAAATGAATCAACTTGTAGATTATTTGACATTGTATCATAATAATGGATGTCCTATCAACGCCCCTCCCTTACCCAGTCAACAGCCGGAATTCTCATCCACGTATTCACTACTGCAATAGCCTCCTCTACGGACTTCCTACCACTCATCTCCAAAAACCGCAATTTATCCAGAACTCTGCAGCTCGCCTCCTCACCCACACCCGGTCCAGAGAACACATCACCCCTGTCCTCCAGCAGCTCCACTGGCTCCCGTTCAAAATCACATCCAATTCAAGCTCCTTCTGCTCACCTACAAGTCCCTCCATAACCTGGCCCCGCCCTACCTTACTGAGCTTCTACAACAGCACCAACCCACCCGCCGCCTTCGCTCAGCCGATTCCCACCTCCTCACTCCCATCACCCGCACTAACCGCCGGACCTTCGGGGACAGAGCCTTTGCAGATGCCGCCCCAACCCTCTGAAACTCACTCCCACTGCCCTTTACAAACTCTGACTCACTACCAAACTTTAAACCAGTACTCAAAACCCATCTTTTCAAACAAACTTTTACATAAACCCCTCTTTTAATTTTTATTGCATTTTAGCACTATACAAGTTTGATGTATTATTATTATTATCATTATTATGTCATAGATTATCAGTATCTAGCAGACAGACACATGTGTTCATTAGTATCACATTTGAAAATAGTAATTAGGATATTCTTTGGCACAAAACTGTTAGAAGTGCACAAGGCAGTTATCGGGCTCAGAGGCAAACGCCCTGTGGAAAAAAAAATGTCCTTCTGGAAAATTAGGTTGAATGGTCCTGCTTTGGATGTTAATAAGTTTGTAAGTAGCAAACTAATTAGCAGTGAAATCTTGAGGCTTGTTGAAAGAGCAGCACCAATTAAAACCGCACCTGCCGAGGGCTTGAGACGCTGAAAGCAGAAGCGGCTCAACGGAGAGTCGACTCTAATATTGACTGCTTCCTGCTTCCCACGTTGATCATTTAAAAAACAAATGATTCCTCCGACTACAAGGCACGCATGACTCGAACATCTTCATCCTGACAGAGGCTTTTATATTGGCACAAACAAAGAAATGCCGCAACGTGAAATATTCCCAGTCGACGGCCCACTATTTGCTTGTCTCCATGAAGATGCAAGTTTGGACAGGAGAGTTCCACATTATGGTATCAAACAAATCTATAAACAGGAAGTTGATGTCATCTGAAATACAATACATTTCCATAATTAAAGATACACATTATGGAGTTTCCAAATCTGTTATTTATTCCTCTAAATTCTGATTTGAATTAATGTTATTTTAGTATTTTAACTTTATAACTTCATAAATCAATTTCTAAAGGTAGCATTTCTCATGATAAATACATTAAAACAGTCCCTTTCCTTGGAATGAGCATCAGCAGGAAGTTTTGCTGGAGAAGAATAGTTCGACCAATGGGGAGGGTCTAACTGGCGGGTCTTACTTCTTTCCATCTGCGCATTTTGAAAAGTAACTGTTCCATTCTTGCTATTAGTATTTATCGTCATAAATTCAGAATAAAAATTAAAAAAAATGATTTTGCTTTACAGTTTCAGATCTCACATTTGATGTTCTCCCCTAGTTGTTCAGCGTCCTCTTCCCTCAATATTTCCCCTCTCAAACCCCTTTTTTCACAACATTGTATTTCAACTGGAAAGCGACAAGTGTGAGACTTGTACGAGCCACCAAAGCTCGTCAAAGACATCTGACATTTTTGTGGATTAGCTCAAATCCCAAAGCTCCAGGCAGCAGCAGAGGCACAACAGATGTCTTCAGCAAAACTGGTGAGACAGCAGGCCAACCCTCTGTGATGATGACCAGGCGAATCTGCTCACACACAAATCTACATATACACCCCACCTGCTGGTTCAAGTACCGAGATAATCTGCCCTCCCCCCCTCTCGACCCGAGCCCCTCCAGCAGACCTGGCACCAGCACAATAACGTGGTATTCATAGTCTGCCCATCACAACCTTATTGATGGGTGTGTGGCACTGGCAAAGCAACAAAAACAAGAGCACGGTGCAGGCCTCGATTAGAGCTCTGACAGCAGCATGAATCAGGAGCGGAGGCACCAGGAAATATCTAATCCACCTGGACAGAGTTAAAGTCAACAAAACATTCCAAACATAGAGGACAGGATTTTTCAACATCAAAATGGCGATTTACTTCCCAATGTTACTAAGTGGGGAAACAAGTTTTATCAACATTTTATGGACATTATGGACCAATGGCTCTATGTGTTTTTTGAATCATTGCCTTTCTTGTGTTTTAACGGTTTGATTCTCTGATCTGTGTTGGTGAATTCAACTTCAAATTGAATTGAAGTGGAAGGTGATGTCCACAACAACAATTATAAACCATGTTAAAAAAATAACAAAGTACCTAAAACACATAGATACATACATATGTATATAGAAACAGTCACAACCTCATCAGAAAAAAAATGATAATCAGAAAATGTGAAAATTCCTATTTTTTCATGGCACAAAATGAAAGAATAATTGCCAGAGTATTTGAACTGTGCATTGGTTCAACATGTTTTCTTTTCTTTTCTTTTGGTGTTTGCACAAAGAAAGCGTATTTCTTCAAACTGCAAGAAACCAAAATACTTCACTTTTGAAATAACTGCTCCAAATAAAATGAAATGTTGTTACTGGCAACAATTACCACCAGTAAATTCCCTGTTCGGTGCAGCAGCTGGGGCATGAGTGCAGCTCTGAAATATAGCTTTTTGCACTCAAGAACCCTCATATTTTTACGACCACTCTTACGCCTTTTACACAGTGTCATTCGTTTAATTGCTTGGCATTGAGGCAGTTATTAGTTAATCTGTGCAATAATGAACTTAAAAGTTGGCCTTAAACGTGTCAGAGCAAATGAAAATACTGTAGAAGGAAGCATTACAAGAGAGACACCACTTCAGAACATCTCAGACATCAGGTTCAGCAGATGATTACTGAACTTAAAAGTCCGCCTACACTTCCTCTGCCCCAGTCATCCTTGCATGAATATTTCACCAGTCAAATCACACAGAAAAGGCATTAAAAGATATGTGAGGGTTGGTATTACTATGCATTTATGAGCAGAAAAACCCCGGGAGCAACAGCGAGACATGGAATAGTGTATGTAAAGTGGGTAATTTGGAGCCGTTACAGACACGACGCATAACACAGATGAAGGCCATATGAATGTAAGGATTGCGTTGAGGACTTCTGGCTTTTTATAGAGGATTAGCTTTGAAGGATTATGTTCACAAAGAAACACTCTATAACACTCACAGTATACTCACCCACCGACCCAGAAATGGACTAATAAAGGGGTAGAAAATGAATGAATGAATGAACCATGGCCTGTGTACAGGAATGGAAAACTTTTGCAACTCGCTGTGGCTCCCATTCACTGACATTGAAAAGTCTACTCTGTTACTCTTTAACTATTTGTGCACATTCACCATTTTGGGATTCAAAAGCTCTGTATCCCCGAATTCAGCTCCGGCTAGCATGTATTTATTTATTTATTTGATAGGGACATCCATCCATCCATCCATTTTCTTCCCCTTAATCCATTTCTGGGTCAGGGGGGTGACAGTCAGAGCTGCACCCAGTACACATAGCACCTGCCCCTCACTGATCCTCCTGCAGGTGGTGAGTCCACAGGAGCTGAGATCTTTCATTTGGGGCTTTGGGCAAAGTAGGGTTAAGTGTCTTGCCCAAGGACACAACGACAGCAGTCATCAGTGGGAGTCGTGAAGTAGGTCTTACGGTGGGCTCGAACCCACGACCTTCAGGCCCAAAGGCCAATGCTCTACCAACTGAGCCACTGTCGCCCTTGATAGGGACAATGCACGTTAAATATGCCGGATATGCCTAGTCACTAGGCAGGAAAATACATAGGAAATGACAACAAACAATACAATAAAATACAAAATAAGACAATACATTACAGACAGCACAGAGAAAAGTTACGAGTCTAGAGGTCACATGACTGGTTTCATTTCAGCCATTGTAGCAGCAACAGACTAGCCTATAGCTACTGATTGCTCTTTGGTTGTTGGGTCATTGCTATCTCCAAATGTATCCATAGGTAGCACTTTAAGGTTTTCTTGAAATGTAGTGCAATATAAATTAGGGCTGTCAAATGATTAACATTTTTTATCGAGTTAATTACAGCTTCAAACATAATTAATCGTAATTAATCGCATTTCAAACTATCGGCTGACGCATGCGCAGATTCAGTTTTTCACAATTTTCTTGTGGGCGGGACCACTCGCGGCCATTTTGGATATCTCCAGTAGAGCAAATTTTTTGGCCCCATAGTTAGAACGGCGGAGATAGGCGTGACTCTGTCCGTTAATATATACAGTCTATGGAAAAAACGCATCTGCGCATGCGTCAGCCGGAGAGAGCTCAATTCATTTGAACGAGAGACTTCAAAGATTCACAGCGAGTAAACTAGAGTGGACCAAAAAAATCTACCCCCCTCAGCATTGACACACATGTGGAACGGAGCTTTGGGCCAAGAGCCAACTTTTGGTCCATCCTGTAAAGACGTTTTTGAGAGGTCTGCCAATGCTATATGTTAGCATTGGCTAATTCTTCTTCTGGGTCCACCCCCATCGGCCCGAGTTGGTATTGCAAGCATGTCAGCGCACGTCATTTTGGCCACTTTTGAGCTGGGACCCGCCCCCACTGGCTGTAATGCAGGTATGTGAACTCTGAGCCAAAAACGGAAATATTTACTGTATTTCTACAATTCCATGAATGCAACAAAAGTAAAGTTCAACTTAAAGCATATATCGTATAGCAGAGTAGTCACATGGTGCGTCACTCTCTTGCACTACAGTGATAATACATATAATAATCATGAATGCATATAATGTATTTGTAGCCTATCATTTTGACAGTAGGCCAATACAGCTGACAGCCTGTGTTGCTTTCATATAAGCCTTATACAAGGCAGTTATGTTTATGTGGCTCCAGACAGATTTGTTTTTTGTATTTCTGGTCAAATATGGCTCTTTGAACTTTTTGAGTTGCCGACCCCTGTCCTCGGCCGAGCCCCCTCTAGCGTCTGCAGCGCATGTAAAAAAGAACAGCATGGAGGCAGAAAATGGCTCTGCCTCGTCTGTCTGTAACTGCAGACACAGAAAAACAGCTCAAAAGACGAAACAGTGAGGAGGAAAAGAGAAAAACGAAAGCGATAAAATGATCAAAGAAGAAATCAAGCCCGGGTGAACATAGCTAGCTTACACCGTATCCTCTGGAGAGACCTACATTTGAACGCGAAACTAGCGGTAATCTTTCAGTTATTATGCTGTATATTTTGTCAGCAGTGAGTTCCTTTGGTACCATTTCATCAGTGATTGTTGTACAGCTTATAAGAAGTTGTGCTAATGCTAATTAATGCCTACCTGCTCTGTCGCCATCTCACACGCATGTGTCCGTGTTATTATAGGATGCATGGGCGGGTCATTTGGACATGCGTCAATTGAGTTAATTTTTGTAACACAGTTAATGAATTTTTTTTATTAACGTGCGTTAACGTGATAATTTTGACAGCCCTAATATAAATACAATTATTATTATTATAAAAAATGTTGCCCTGGATTCCTGCCCATGGCTGCTCAAGTGAGCTCTAATCAGCTTCTGGGAAAAGCCACCCAGCAATTGCGATGGGTGATGTCACACTCAGTTAGTCCACTCCCTCTGTGAATGTGGAGGAGGGGTGGAAACCTAAGGGTACCTTATGATACGATACGATACACAGCTCACGATAACGATAACATCACAATATGACAAAACTTGTTAAGTGAAAAAAATACACTTTATTTCATGATAAATGGAATGGAGATGCGTAATGTAAACATATATTAAGTATTGATACTATTTTTTTTTTCCTTTTATGGAAAAAAATAATACATTCAAAAAAAATATTGATAATCGAATTGCGGGAGAAAGTATTGCAATATATTGATATCGCGATAAATCGTCACACCCCTAATGTGGAGTATGCATAATGAAACAGTTTGTTAAAGGATGCTTATGACTTTAGCACACACGCTAAACCTTGAGAAACACTTGCCATAGCGCATAAAAAAGTGCCATATTTCCACTTTTGAGAAGTAACTTTGCTATGAGCAGGTGACTGACTGGTCTTGATATCCACTCAATATAGAAGAAAACCATTATGACAAACTATTTGCATAACGATTCACAATGTGTTTCATTCTCAAAGTTTGTGGGTGACAGCGAATGTCAGCGGCGTTCTCTGGTGTGTTCTGTGAGCGCGCTCAAATCCATTATATTCAAATCTTGTCAAATGACAAAACATTGAGGTTGTCGTGTTCGGTGATGAACAGGCTCATCATGTCTTCAGACAGTGTAAATAATTCCTCCCACACATGTCAGCTCCTGTATCTGCTCCAACACCTTCACCACATTATTTCCCCATCATATTCGAGCCAATAACTTCAGCAGCCGTCTTAAAACATAAACTTGCAACCAACACGCACAGTTTGTGGTCTTCTTTTCCAACTGATCGTTTTCATTTATGGAGGTGAACATTCAGGAACTACGGTGCATATGAATTCAAGGGAGGATTCTGAGTGGCACAATTAAATAAATATACAAATACACTATAAGACGATCAATTCTTGCTGCTTTTAAAGATGCAGTCAAACATTTATCCAGACGCAATTTTTTAAAATCCTAAATATTTTGGAGTGGGCCGATAAAAATAACCCCCCCTGCTTTTCGTGAGTATGTGCCCCTGTCTGAGTTGTTATTGAGTCGGATTTTCTAAAGCACCCACAATGGCTGAACCAAAAACCCCCAAAGCGCCAATTTCACGTTTTCCACCCACTCGCCCTGTTGTGGCAAAGAAGAGAACATCCGATGGCATAATATAAGAAGACACGGGATGCAGCCAGGGCTATGTAAAGCAGGCAGTTGAGTTTTGCTAATTGCTAGTTTGTTAGGGGAAGCTAGCGCTTGTCATGTATGGCAGGAAAATGCTCACAGACTTGAGCCCTAATTTAGTGTTTCACATTTCAAGCACAGACTGCGTTACCACAGAAACAGCGTTCATGTGAGCTGGGAGGGCTTGGTGCTAGTGCTAAGCTAACCAGAATCCTTTACTGCATCTTTAATTATTTACAAATATGTATTAATGAATGATGACCATTACCACTTAAAAATATATATTGGTTTATTTATTACATTATATATATATACAGTGCCTTGCGAAAGTATAAAGTAATGTGGCGAAACATTTCGCCACATTTCAGGCTTCAAACATAAAGATATAAAATTTTAATTTTTTGTCATGAATCAACAACAAGTGGGACACAATTGTGAAGTGGAACGAAATTTATTAGATTATTTAAACTTTTTTAACAAATAAAACACTGAAAAGTGGGGCGTGCAATATTATTTGGCCCCTTTACATTCAGTGCAGCAAACTCAGTCCAGAAGTTCAGTGAGGATCTTTGAAAGATCCAATGTTGTCCTAAATGACTGATGATGATAAATAGAATGCACCTGTGTGTAATCAAGTCTCCGTATAAATGCACCTGCTCTTTGATAGTCTCAGGGTTCTGTTTAAAGCGCAGAGAGAACCATGAAGACAAAGGAACACACCAGGTAGGTTCGAGTTACTGTTGTGGAGAAGTTTAAAGCCGGATTTGGATACAAAAAGATTTCCCAAGCTTTAAACATCTCAAGGAGCACTGTGCAAGCAATTATATTGAAATGGAAGGAGTATCAGACCACTGCAAATCTACCAAGACCCGGCCGTCCCTCCAAACTTTCATCTCCAACAAGGAGAAGACTGATCAGAGATGCAGCCAAGAGGCCCATGATCACTCTGGCTGAGGTGGGAGAGTCTGTCCATAGGACAACAATCAGTCGTGCACTGCACAAATCTGGCCTTTATGGAAGAGTGGCCATTTCTCAAAGATATCCAATAAAAGTCTCGTTTAAAGTTTGCCACAAGCCACCTGGGAGACACAGGTCAGATGAAACCAAAATCAAACTTTTTGGCCACAATGCAAAACGATATGTTTGGCGTAAAAGCAACACAGCTCATCACCCTGAACACACCATCCCCACCTCAGCTGTAGTTATCTGCAGTTCATCCAGAGTGATCATGGGCCTCTTGTCTACATCTCAGATCAGTCTTCTCCTGGTTTGAGATGAAAGTTTGGAGGGACGGCCGGGTCTTGGTAGATTTGCAGTGGTCTGATACTCCTTCCATTTCAATATAATTGCTTGCACAGTGCTCCTTGAGATGTTTAAAGCTTGGGAAATCTTTTTGTATCCAAATCCGGCTTCAAACTTCTCCACAACAGTATCTCGGACCTGCCTGGTGTGTTCCTTTGTCTTCATGGTTCTCTCTGCGCTTTAAACAGAACCCTGAGACTATCAAAGAGCAGGTGCTTTTATACGGAGACTTGATTACACACAGGTGCATTCTATTTATCATCATCAGTCATTTAGGACAACATTGGATCATTCAAAGATCCTCACTGAACTTCTGGAGTGAGTTTGCGGCACTGAAAGTAAAGGGGCCGAATAATATTGCACGCCCCACTTTTCAGTTTTGTATTTGTTAAAGAAGTTTAAATTATCCAACAAATTTCATTCCACTTCACGATTGTGTCCCACTTGTTGTTGATTCATGACAAAAAAAAAAATGTTATATCTTTATGTTTGAAGCCTGAAATGTGGCAAAATGTTGAAAGGTTCAAGGGGGCCGAATACTTTTGCAAGGCACTGTACATGTATATATATATTATATATATATATATATATATATATATATATATATTAGGGCTGTCAAAATTATCGCGTTAACTCACGTTAATTACACTTTTCATTAACGCGTTATTTTTTTTTTTTAAACGCATTAACGCATGTCCGAATGACCCGCCCATTTATCCATAAGAATATCACTCAGAATGCTGCGTGTGAGGTGGCCTCCTCCGTGGCCGCTCTGGTTGTTGTTAGCGGCTGTGAGTGAGTGCAAGCTTTGCACGGGCTGCAAGCATGGATCTAGCTATTATAATAACAGCAGCAAGCGATTGCTCCGTTCACATACTCAGCGCTCTGCGCACTGTATTTTCCCTGGTTCTTGTCTGTCAGGCACCATCTGCGTACTTTATTTTCCCTGGTTCTTGTCTGTCAGGCACCATCTGCGTACTGTATTCTCCCTGGTTCTTGTCTGTCAGGCGCCAGTGTTGCTCATGTGTGTCTTTGGGAACTAATTATTTTAAAATAGTCTGTTTCAATTGCAAGTTTTGTAATGTGTTTGTTTGATCAATGGATAAAAATAAATGCAATTTAATTAAATGGCACCTTGGCCTGTCTTATACCTGTTTGCCTGCAGGACAGTTCCCTAAACTATCATACTAAAATAGGGTGGGGTTGTTGCAACAATGAATCTACTTTGAAGTTATCCTAAATTACAGCCAGCTAAAACTCGGTACCACAACAAACGAAAAAGTAACGCAATAGTTACTTTTACTGGTAACTAGTTACTTTTATAGTGGAGTAACTCAGTTAGTAAGTCAATTACTTTTTGGAAGAAGTAACTAGTAACTATAACTAATTACTTTTTCAAAGTAACTTACCCAACACTGGTCATTATATTTGATAATCTCATTTAAATTCAATTGGAGTGGATTTGAAATAGAATGTTAAACATGCGATTAATCGTGAGTTAACTCACCATTACTATGCGATTAATCAACAAAAAAAAAGTTATCGTTTGACAGCCCTAATATATATAAATATACTATAATTAGCCAATAGCTATGTTTCATTCACAGTCCCATTTATGTGTGGCACTCAGAATGCGCCATAGATTTCAGGTTAAACGTTTTGCATAAATAAACTACAATTATAATAATTCTAGGATGAATGATTGATCCCAAAATTGACAAAATTGTGTGTGTGTGCTGGTACCGCTGAAGGCACCTGCACACACACACATGGATTCTTTTAAAACTCCTTTCCTGCAGCAGAAAACAGATAATGTACCCTGTTCACATGTGTGTTTATGAAATGAAGAAAATCCAGTAAATAGCATTGCGTGTATGTATGTGTGTGCGTGTATGTACAAATGCAAATACACAATATAGCCTGGGGGTTCTCCATCACCGCGCTGGTGCTTTGACTATCTCCGCTGATACGGCCCCATGTGTCCTTTCACTTGCACATGTAGAATATAAGGGGGCCATTCGAATTGTGTTAATGTGTGTGTGTATATGCAATGGTTTCCTGCCTCTTCCGTTGCATTTCTGTGCATACAGTTCTGTATTATGTAGAATAATAATCATGTTTCTGATATTCAAACTAAGTGGAAAAGTGGAAAAGGGACGCACACAGTGTAATAGTGGACATGAGGTGATTAAAAGCTGTAACACAAACTTAAATGTGGTAATTTAAATATTGTCATGAACGCAGCACAAAGGCAGAACTCAAATGAAAGACTGGGTACTTGGGCCTTGTCTGGGCTGGGGTAACAAGGGTGAGCAGGGAAAAAGGTTGAGAACCATGGTTTAGACAGAGGTTTGAACCAAAACTTTGATTACTGCCGATGACTTATGACATATTTTGGCGTGTGGAAAGCCTTGATACAAAATATCCAATATCAATAAATAAATTGTTCAATCAATCGATCACATTTTATATATAAAGTGCTTTTTCTACAAATAATGCAACACAAATTGCTTTACAATCCCAACCTGACCATCCAACAGATCCACTCAAAACCACTGTCTAGTCCCCCATTGATCCAAGTTCCAAGTTAAATTAAAGCAATAATAATGGTATGTGAGTAAAGCTTAGGTCTTCATTCCACTGTGTATTTGCCAGTCTCTTTAAGTGCGTTCTTCAACAGACAGAGGAAATATAAGGGTCTCATGCCACAGACCTTTTGAAAAAGCCGATTACAGGACATACACTCAGGAATAAAGGTCAAACGCTCTTTTCCTGCTGCTTTTAACACATCTGCCCTGGAGGGGACTGATAGATGTCAATTTTCTCTTCCAGCGCCTCCTCGCAGCGGGAGCCTGAATATTACACTTGCAGCAGTAAAAAGATGAGTGAGAGGGAGGAAGCGTTTATGCGATGGAGAACAAGGAAGGACCGAGATGAGTCCTGATGAAACATGGTCAATTCCTCACTTCATCATTCAAGTTGGACGTGAAATGACTTAACAGTACTTTTAATACTTTAGCCAACTAGAACTATTACAAAATGAGTTTATATTCCCGAATATAAAGTGCAATGAATATTGTGTGCATTTCGTTACGGAACAGATTGAATAATTCTCTATTTCCCAATATAAAACAGGAAGCTGTTTGACAGTTTAAATAAATTATTGCCAGTAAACTTGATCACATCTGAAATTAGAAAATTGCCCTAGCTGCTGAAAGCGCTAAAAATTTGTGGTCAAATGAGACATGTAATGAGATAACCATTTATGCAGAAAATTGAGAAATTTCAGTTGAAAGCGGCCTCCCGGCATTTGAAGTCGTCTTTGAACTTGTCAGAAGAAAAGAACGGACTTCTGTCAGAATTCTTCCAAAAAGAACCCTTTGCACCAAACATTTGAAACCACCTTAGTCTTTTTGATGTCGTTAACCCACAAAAAAAATCAAATCAAACTTGCCACCAGCTGAGTAGACACAAAGATGTTTGAATAATACAACAGTTTGTCATCTACAGTGAAGAGTATGATCCACGTTTGATCAAAATATCCACATAAACCTGCATTTCTGCTTTTAAGTCTGGAATGACTCCAGTGGGATAAATCATTTAATCTTGTTTTTTTCTTGTAGCCACAGTGTTAGCAAACCAGTCAACCAATCACTGTAACTGTATAGACAGACCCGGCCAGTATGCAGTGCATGTTTTCAACGATCAATCCATTTATTAAATAGTTTGAACTTGTTGACTGACCTGCTGTCTAAAGGGCTGCATATAAAGCTTTACACGTGACGTCCACAACCTACATTTTCAAATAATGAATATTTCTGACCGTGGGGGTATTGTACTAATATATTTTTTAACAATAATACATCAAAGATAGTTAATCACACATAGCACACATTCCAGCTTCCAGACACCAAACTCCTTAAAAGATTGTTAGTCGCATGTGTAATAAAACAGAATGGCATTCAAGCGTTGATGGACTTTTTTGACTCCAAGTTTTAGTAGCAATGGGACGCACAATTACACTGATAACCAATTGGATTTAATGCATTCATTCGGCCAGAGCTTATAGGAGCATGCTAACGTGAGCTACTGTTTGCCTCCTCAGAGTTCATCATGTGATTTACCGAGACATGTTACTGTTCCTGTATGTAGTTTTTTGTGTGGTATATAAGACCTGTTGTGGCTGTTGTTAAATAGTGCTCTGTGTAGGAAGTAGGACCTGTCACTTGTGTTGCTAAATAGTGAGCTGTGTCCAAATGTCGGCTTACAGAGCTTTGTTTTACTAGATCAGCTGTTTGTGAGCGGTTTACTTTCTTTTCAAATGTAGCAGGTGCGGTTTATATACATGTCCGTTCAATAGTCAGAGAATTACGGTAGTTAAGCCAATAACGAGGAGCCTTGAAGATTGGAATTAATTTTGACCAATCAGGAAGCTGCATGGGTGATTATGGGCAGGTCTTTCTCATCTTCAAAAGGTTTCACTTCCTTTTCACAGTTTGAAAAGTATCTGAGATTCACTTTAAACAATATTTGTGGACTGCTGCTATACTTTTAACCAATTAACATTGGTTTACTTGCATTGGTTTCTCTGAATTATAATAATCGCAGCTATGAAAAAACACATGCGAGTCAAACACTGTCAATGTGCTTAACTGAGAAAAGGCTATAATGCATTTACAAATAATTCACAAATTATCAAAGGAAAGTTTACCTGGTGTAGAGCGGTGAGGCCATCTTCGTTGCAGAGGTCCGGGCTCACGTTGTTCTTCAGAAGATGCCGCACTGATGAGAAAAACAGAAGGAAGGCATTAAGTCAGTGAAGATAAAAATTTAGGGCTGGTGGATTTCCCCCGAGAGCCTGTGGGTTTCTGCATTCGCTTTATCCGAACGATTAAAAGTGTAATTGTGTTTCTTCAGTGACACAAATAACAAACATGAAGCCAATCAAAGGCATCCCACTGCTGCATGAGAGAAGCTCGGTCAGGTCGAATCAATACTGGTTTGAACGCAGGTAATGGACATGATGGGATTACAACTATAAAAGCTGTGAGACAAAGATGGGCCAAAGCCGAAAAGGGAAAGCCCTCACATCGGTTATACAAAAAAAGAAACATATTGATATCATGTGAGAGGGTGATAAGTACCAAATCAATGTTGCCGAAAATACAGTTTGCCAATTTACAATTATATATATATACTATTGGGAAAAAAATGATCCAGAGTGGTGCAGTATCAACATTCATGCAAGGTCTTACATTTCTATATTTTTTCTGCTGACGCACCCCCTCACCTAAAAACCTACCAAAAAAAATTGCACACAAAAGTGAAGGCACCATGAAGCCGACTCTTATGGCTGCTGAGTCCAGATTTGTATGTGCTTGGTCAGAGAAAGAGCTAGAACTATTGTCCATGTTATAGTGGAAAGGGAAACCTTTGCAGACACAGGAAGAACTTGCCAACTCCAGTCAGAAAGGCTCCGTTCCAAACAGGATTCGAACCCAGGACCTTCTTGCTGAGAAGTGAAAGTGCTTACCACTCAGTCACTAGGTAAGAAATTCAAAAATATTAACTTTTATATATAAACATAACATAAAAAATTGCGTAAATAATCTTTAGCCAAATCAATAGCATTGTTATGTGCTTCACAGATCCAAGCTTACTGCAAAAGAGCAAATAGAACGTTTGGATCTAAAAAAATATATATTTTAGGTCAGGTCATGTCCCTTTGAAATCCAACTAATCTTCTGAAGCTGGTAGGTTTGTTTTTACTGACATGGCTTTGTAATCCACAAATGTCAATCTCCCAAATGAGCCGAAACTCACACCGTGTCCTTGGGAATAATGGACGGACCACCGATGAGCTCGAGGTGGTGCAGCAGCAGCTAATGGACATCTATGTAATCTTACTTGAGTTATTTCACTGATAAAACCCCATGGCTGGACACAATTCACAAAACATCATTATCTCTTGGCTCGCGATGGACAGATGCTGGGCCAGTCTGTTGGAAACGGCCTGAATCTGAGTCTGAAAGGCCGGAAACACCAGCGGTACACAATATTTACCCATTATAGAACATTGCAATCTGCCTTTATTACAGAGTCTAAATCAGACAGTGAATAAATCAGGTCGTGATGCCAGCGGAGGGATGAGAGATAATGATCATGTCTGAACATCGGAACGAGAGAAAACACATTAGCTAAATACATCATGAAAACAAGAGACACCAGAGGATAGCTCACTAATCTAAGGCAGTTAATTGTGCTGTTGCTTCTTGTTTATTGGAAACTGTCAAAATGAAAGCCTCAATGTTTCACCCGGAGTTCAATCCAACAGATGTGAGTTTATAGAAGGCTGAAAGTCATTGTGCAATTCTACAGAAAGAAAGAATTCATTCAAGCAAATCAAAATCAGGCATTTTTCCAAGAATTCACTGATTGATAACATTGGATTGATCACATAATTTACACTAGGTACAAGAGAAAGTGAAAGGAAGAAATTGTATGCGTTAGAAATGAAATTCTTGAGAAGTATGTTAGGTGTGCCACGGATTGTGTAAGTGTTAGGTGACCTGGCCCAAAGAGGGGATGCATGTGTACGGAGATGGTGCGGGCAAATGCAGAGAATGGATGAAGAGAAATTGACGAACAGAGCGATGAATAGTTGCATGAGTGGTAGTAGACCGAGAGGTAATAATAATAATAATCTGTTTTATAAAACACTTTTCAGGACACTCAAAGACACTTCACATGTAATTATTCTTTCACTCCAAACACGGTGATAAACTACTATTGTAGCCACAGCTGCCCTGGGGCACACTGCCAGACGCAAGGCAAACGGAATGTGCCATCATCCCTTTACACGCACACACTAGACTCATTTTATACAATGTGGGTGAAGTGTCTTGCCAAAGGACATAACGACAATTTGGCACTTTACAGCTGCAGCCGCCCCACTGTGGCACCTGTTGTTCCCAGAGGTCTCCCATCACAGAACTAACCAGGTCCTGTCTTGCTTAGCTTCAGAGGTCTCACGGGATCTGGCTTTCGCATGCAGGTATGGCCACAGACATAGGCCAGGGTATGGATTGAATGATGGCAGGAAGAGAGCCTTGAATGTGAGAGGTCAATCAATCAAAGTTTATTTGTACGGCGCTTTTTCTACACGGCATAACACAAAGATAAAATAAGAATTCCTTTATTCGTCCCACAGTGGGGAAATTTTGATGTTGCATCGCACATATAGGACAGTAGTAAGAGCACACTGGGATCACACACATATATACAATATATACAAATAAGTAGATGTAATCCATCTAACCATTTCCTCGCTCTCAAAACAGTTTTGTTCTATCTCTTGTTTTCAAACGACAGAAAAGTCCCACCCTCACTCCACCATTCATCTCTCAACCCAAAGCATTAAATAGGAATCTTTGGAAAGTTTGCAAAAGATAAAATGTTTTCTACTAAGATAAAGACAGCACGGTGTGATCTGTTATGTAATGTATCATTGATGGGAGGGGATGTAAAATTTCTCTGAAATATTAAAAAAGGCATTTAAAAAGTGAAAAGTTATGTGCCCGGGCTTTAAGACATAGCAGTAATAAAATTGAGAAAGTTCTCATCACAAAACAAATATTATTCAACACACAGAATAGAGGCAGCAGTAGCTCATCACCAGTGGGGACTGCGGAGCTCTGATCCTTCTCACCTCAGTGAGAAGGATCTCTACAAATTGTTTATCAAATTAAAAACAAAAGAAGTGGAGCAAAGATATAAAAAGTACAAAAATAAATTAACTGACATTATAAGAACAAGCAAACGGTTATATTATCAAAACAAATTATATGAAAACAAAAACAATATAAAAGGAACTTGGGATGCTTTGAATAGCCAAATCAAACAAGGCTCTTCAAAGTTGACATATCCCGATTATTTTATTGATGAAAATGGTGAAGATTATAATATGAACAATGTAGTAAATAAGTTCAATCATTTTTTTGTTAATGTTGGCCCTGAGTTGGCTGCTGATATTCCAGACCATGGAGTTGTAAAATCAGCTATTGAACGGAATCCCTTGTCTTTCTTCCTCTCACCTACAAACGAGCAGGAAGTGACAAACATTGTGCGGATGTGTAAAAGTAAGTTCTCTACTGATTGTCATGATATCAACATGACATTGGTTAAAAAAGTTATACTGAATATTGTAAAACCCCTAACTTATATCTGTAACTTGTCATTCCTTACTGGCTGTTTTCCAAGTAAAATGAAAATCGCTAAAGTAATTTCACTCTTCAAAAATGAAAACAAACACGCTTTTACAAACTACAGACCAATCTCTCTTTTGCCTCAGTTCTCAAAAATTTTAGAGAAGCTTTTCAATTCTCGACTTGAAAAGTTTCTTGAAAAGCATCATATAATTAATGAAGGCCAGTATGGTTTTAGATCCAAGAGAACTACCTCAATGGCAATAATTGAAGCTGTTGAAGAAATTACCAATGCACTGGAGCAAAAAAAGTATGCAGTTGGTGTTTTTATTGATCTAAAAAAAGCCTTTGATACGATAAACCACTCAATCCTACTAAATAAAATGGAAAGATATGGGATTAGGGGGCTGGCTGGGGATTGGTTAAAAAGTTATTTAACAGAGAGAGTACAGTTTGTTAAAATGGGTCAGCATTTATCAGATACTCTTGGTGTTGCTTGTGGTGTCCCCCAGGGGTCAGTGTTGGGGCCAAAACTGTTTAATGTGTATATAAATGATATTTTTAGTACGTCCAAAGATCTGAACCTCATACTATTTGCAGACGACACTAATATATTTTACTGTAGTGATGATTATAATGACCTTGTAGAGACGGTAAACAGGGAACTCAATATAATAAAAAAGTGGATGGACACAAATAAATTATCCTTGAATATAAACAAAACTAAGATAATGATGTTTGGTAATCGTAATGCTATGTCTGATCAGACCATAAGTATTGATGGTACCCAAGTTGAAATCGTAAAGGTGACAAAATTTTTGGGCGTAATTATTGATAGTAAATTGTCATGGAAACCCCATGTCAGACACATTAAAACAAAAATCTCAAAAAGCCTCTCAATTATAAATAAAGCTAAATTATACCTTGATGGAAACGCACTCCGTACTCTATACTGCACCTTGGTACTCCCATACCTTACGTATTGTGTTGAAGTGTGGGGGAATACTTACAAGAATACAATTAATCCTCTGATCATCTTACAGAAAAGAGCAATGCGGATTATTCACAAGGTGGGTTTCCTAGACCATACTCATAATCTGTTTATGCAGTCAAAGTTGTTAAAATTTGATGACCTTGTAAAATATAGTACAGCTATAGTCTTATACAAAGCATTCAACAAATTATTACCGCCTAACCTACAACGGTTTTTTATAACCCCAGTGCGAGCTTATAACTTGAGAGGTTTTGGATATTTTTCATTGCAGAGAGCTCAAAACACTCGTAAACGCTTCTGTGTGTCTGTATGTGGAGTGAAACTCTGGAACAAACTGGACTCACAACACAAGCAATGCCAAACTGTCCATCGATTCAAACTTTTATATAAACATCTGGTCTGGTCAAAATATAGAGATGTGGGTCTTTAATTTAAACTGCTGTCTCATAGTGTTACAAGTGCTCAATGTTTCCTTGCTATCGTTGGTTTATTTTGTTCCTTACCATTACTGGTATATTGTTCATTACCATTGTTGGTATTGTTAAATTTTCATTACATTGTTGGTATAAATTTTTGTTGCGCTGTCATACATTGTTGACAGATGTGGAAACGCCACCATGTTATAATTTGTAGAAGCTTTTAAACAAGTGACAGTGAAGTTGAGTCTGTTGAGCTCTGAGTGGGGAACTGGGGGTGGGATTAAATAAGTTTTCTTCTTCCCACTCCCTTTCAGGTGGAAGTGGATTGTTTTTTTGTTTTGTTTTGTTTTCTGCTGCATATTCTATGTTGCCCTCTGCCTGAAATAAATAAATAAATGAAAAATAAATGAAATGAATGAGTGTCTGTGTACTGCTGTGTGGATTGGTGTGTTCACACTGCAGACCAGTGTTTTTTGACCCGAGTTGAAATGCTGTGTCAACCCGGGACAAGTTTTTATCCCCCACGGAGACGACATCAACGTGTCAAACGAAAAGGGTCAAAACAAACTTCCAACTTTCAAAATGAGTTTTCTAAAGTCAGTGAAGCCAGGGCCCCAGGAAATCACATTTTAGTAGACTACGGCAGGTTTATCAAACAAATATATGTGTGGCAGAATATGAACATATTCAAACACAATAGGCTGTCGTTATGCAAAGTAGTGTCACTTGTGTGGAGTTGTATACACTTCTTAACCAGACCCAAAAGTACGCAACAGGCTCGAAAAGAGGTTAGTTTTTTTTTGGCAACAGGGGCGTTTGTGTTGCTAAGACTGTTGCTGAGGCAAGCTGGAGTTTCACCCAAAAATACAGCCATCTGATTGGTCCTTGTATGGCTCAATGACAAGCTAAATGTAAACACCAGGATTATAGAGACCACACATTTTTTTAAAGCCCAAAATGGTGAGTGTGACTCGAACGCTCACTGATCGAGTTTACTTTCCATTTAAAGTTAAAACTGTCCATGTGTACTTCCCTATTGGTACTTGCCAAATGGCCTTCATTGAGCTAGGGGGTTAGCATTGTCCATCTATATACAGTCAATGGTCATAGGAAGGAAGATTCTGGAAGCAAAAGTTGGATAGTAATTGTAATTGACTTAATTAGAATACTGAGAGTGCATATTACATTCTGACCCTTTAACATCTTCAAATGTTGAATCCACTTTGCACAGCTAAAAGTTGTTTTTAGAGCAATTCACGCCCCAGACTCCTCTATTCCGTCCACAGTAATGCATCAACGTCCGCCTTTTGTCATCGTGGTATTCATCAAGTTAACCAATCGCATCCTGGGCAGTTTGTCCGAAAACATTTTTTGTTCACTTCCTTTTCTTGATCTGTAATAAGCAGATGATTCGACAGTGTTGGGCAGGCATTTTTGTCCCAATGAAAAAAGTCAGAAAAAAAGTCTATCTCTAATTTAATTTGCAGTCCGACGTTTCTGTTGATGTCTCGAGGGCAGAAATATACGGGGGTTGCAGCCGCCTCTATTTTTTATTACATAGTTTTAGTTTTAATACTGAGATTTCAATCCAACCCTAACCATATTACTATATACCAAGCAGAAGCCCCGTTATGTCATCTCTGAGGTCGAATGTCACTTTATTGAGAATATTTAAGCACATTCACAGTGAAATCCAAGGCCACGCAGGACAAACTGCCACAGAATCTTTATTGTTCATCAACTTTGCAAAAAAATATGAGAGGGCGGAAGTGAAATACTGCACTAGATACAGGCAGGATGGGAGCCAAGGTCACACAACGCCCGCTGTCATAAAATACTATAGAACACGTGTGTGAGTTCCATGCCTTGACCATGAAGACAGTGGATTTAACAAACACATCTCTGGAAAGAAGAGGACTTGGGCCGTTGACACTAGCCTCTCCTCTGTGATTTCTGGTTATTAGATGTGCGCAGATGGTTTTTTTCTCGTTCAGGGAAGCCTCTTAACGTTTACAGCTGCTCCCAATGGCACGAAAGTGATCCTGCAACTGTTTGTGAGGTTATTAAACACACATACACAGACGTTTCAGCGGTAAAGCTTCGAGAGATGAATGAAAAGAAATGGATGTGCGACATTGGAGACGTGGTTAGGACTGACAATGGGCCAATCAGTGTGAGGATTGAGCTTCAATTGGTCTTCGTGGTTCACTTTTAATGGGCATATTTCTAACAATAAGGCCATTTTAGTACAATCCAACTTGAAAAGAATCGTTCCAAACACATAATCTGTCCAAATCTTTCGTTCACATGATAAAGAATGCACTCAACCAAGACAACTTCAAAACTCGAGATTGTAATGTTTGTTTATGTGTGGTCTGTATCACTCTGCAGAGCTGACGCAAAGCTCCACTCTCACCGTTATATTGAAAGACTTCCGTCAAAACAGAAAGCAGCATAGTCAGATTTATTTTCGATAAAACTTTGAAAGGATACATGAAAGACCGTAATAACTGCATACAAATGTGGATGCTTTTTGGGAGAAATTTGGGACGATTTATGTTCACGCAGCTTATTTCCTTCAAACAGATATTCTAAGGCAGAAAGATATTGTTGGGCAAAAACAACGTATATGAATCAAATTGAGAATAATGAGGATATGAAACAAATAGTAATTACTGCAGCAATTTTATCTCAGGTCTACAATCAAGGAGCGATTCAGTCTGTGTGTGCAGGAGAAGCTATTTTTTCCATATCAGTCGTGCGCAGTTATTAGCAAAAGTGCTCTTCCTTTTAGAATGATCTAATTTGTATAATTTCTCAAGTCTCTGACAATACAATGACACCTGGACCTTGTAATTATAGGAAGACAAAGTTCTCACATTGTACCTAAAAGAAATGCATTGGCCTCACGTTCATATCTTGATAAACTTTAAAATCCTTGTGCTCGTTTATAAAGCGCCTTCATATACTTCTGATTTACCAATGAACCCGTTTCCTTTGCCCCCAAACCTTCTCACCATTCTTTGTGTAAAACTGAATGTAGGAGAAGCAATTCTTTTTGTGTCTTTTATTCTTTCATTTACAAAAAATCATAGTTATACAAGTTATACACATTGTATTTGTAAAGTTGGTTGGTGTTTTGCAAAAGGGAACTCCCAGGAAGCTGCATTAGCTTATCAAGCAGCTTTCATTATGCTCCTTGTAAATGGAATCCCGGTTCACATGTGGTTTTGTTTGCTTATGGGGCTGTGAGGCCTTCAGTCAATGGTGATTTGTCAAAACACCACCAATAAAATCCAGATACATTTATTCAGAAGATCTCTATATGTGTATATTAGGATCTGGGGGGCTGCCTGGTTGTCTGAAGAGAACATTTAAGGACATTTATTAACATTTATAAACATAGGTCACCTCGCTCACTATGGACCAACGGCTTCTATGTGTTTTTTTTATACACTTGTATTTCCTGCGTTCAAACTGTTTGGGTTAGGGTTATTCTCTGATCTGTTGTTGAGGAAACAACACAACACAATGCAACAAGTAGCCAGCTCTCGCACCAGCGCAACAAGTTCAACATTCCTGAGTGTATTACAGATTAATAATTTTGGTTTTATTTATTTTCACTGGAGTAGTTTATACTTTATATGTTGATACTTGAGCTTTATTAAAGGAGCTATACCCATTTCTGCCAGGTCTAACAATTAAATATCCCCACTATGGCATGAATAAATTATCTCTTAATCTAATCTAAATAAATTCACATGTTTTAAATGTGCAATATAAATACACTGCCTTCTGCTTTATATCACATAGATAGACATTTGCCTCATCATTTACCTTCACAACTCAAATCAACCTAATATAATTATTTCTGATAGCATTACATCATCATTCTCAGGCTCCTACTGCCGCCACAATCTCTCAAATGTGTATTATGTGTTATGGCTCTGGGTGATCATTGTGGGTCTACTGTCCACTGTCTTCACCGGAAAACTATGCAATTCATCTCCATTAGACTCGGGAGGAGATTACTCAACCACGACACCGCTGCCGGAGGAGCAGGTCTGTGTCTGCGCTGGAAATGTTGTGTGCACATCTTCTCATTCATTTCCACCCATCTGCCAATGCATAAACACATTTCGCTGTGCCATTGTCGAGTCTGGGAAACTCATCAGACAGGTGACAGTTGTCTGATGGTGCCTGCCCTCAGCCTAATGCCACAGGCCACTCTCCTTTGACTTTCTAAATTATATCCAGGAAAAAAAATTGCACAATTTTTAAACAAGCTGCCACGGGCCGCGATTGGTTAACTTGATGAATGCCACAATGCCAAAAGGCAGACGTTGATGCATTACTGTGGACGGACTAGATTTGAGTTATGATGTGTGATATAGCAGCGAGAAGAACAAGATGGAGAGATGCAGTTCAGAGCCGGAGAGCAGGTTTGAAAAAGAGCCGGGCCTTTAATGTCCAACAGAGTGAAAAATCGTCTCTGCTTCAGTAAAACACCCTCAAAACTCAGAAACAAACAAATGATAAAATCACAGCACGAGCCACACTCATGCTGGTTAATATTTATGAAGTTTTATGTGGTGACTTGCGACTAATGCACATTTTATTTATACCCCAAACTTTCGCTCTCTGTGGTCTGAAAAAAAATTTTGGCGAGATGTTAGTAGGCTATTCGTCTGATATGTTTTTCCATGCAGCACATATGGTTTTGTTTTCTCATGAGGTCGAGAGGAGTTCAGTCAACGGTGATTTGTCAAAACACCTCCAGCGAGATCCAGATAAAGAGATTCAGAAGATCGACATATTTGGGAAGGTTAGAATCTGGACCTATATTTCACTGGGTCTTTGTGTGGTCGCCTGTAGGCAAGACTGTAGAAAAAACTACTGGGTGGATTGCGTTGAGTATAAAAGACCTTTAAATACTTCATAAAATGAGAAAAATAATAATAAGAACGCATTGGTTTTATTTTAATTGAACGCTTCACATGTCATTATTCTTTCACTCCATACACAGTGAAGATAAACTACTACTGTAGCCGCAGCTGCCCTGGGGAAGTACTGACAGAAACGGGGCAACCAGTCATCTGCCTCTCCAAACACCAGCAATCATTCAGGCACACACCAGACTCATTCCAGGCAATGTGGGTAAAGTGTCTTGCCCAAGTGCCTTGTGCTAGCCAGGCCCGGCCCAGTTTAGTTTTAGGCTTTCACATGCAGGTGGTATTATGTTGAGCACTATCACAATTTAGGAGATTCAATTGAATAAGTGAAAGAAAGGAACATTCTTGATGGGGAAATATTTGTTCCTGCTATATGTCAATGGAAAGAAACGAGAAATGAATTAGAAAAGTCTTTAATTTTGTCTGGTTTTATTTGACGTGAATGTGATGTTTTTCATTGTGTTTTTCTTATGTCTTGTTCTTGTGTTGTGTTTTTCAACCTTTTTTGAGCAAAGGCACACTTTTTTCATTGAAAAAAATCTTGCGGCACACCTTCTGTAGCCTATATTTACAATATAAAGTCATCCTTTTCAAAGTGCTTAAATCCAGGCCTTGACATTAAGCTTGGTTTAGTATTTCTCAATACAATGAGTTAACAAGAGTTTGGGAATAAAGTGGCACTAACTGTGGGAAAAGAAAACATACAAAAATCCACTCTCAGCCCAAAAAGTCAAATAATGACTCAGATGGCTCTTATGTGTGAAAAATAATGATTAAAAAAATGCCTTGCTGTGTGTTCTGTTTGATTTGTTCACAACATTTTACTTTTTTGCACAAATAACATGCATTTCTAATGCATGGGGAAAATGTAGGTATCTGAGCTTTAAATTCAGGAGTTTTGCGCTTCGGCAAGAGACACATGAGAGACTCGGGGAGAAACAGGAGATTGTCCTGAACACGAGTCAAGGGCCGCGCAGAAGGTTCTGTCCGCGACTCCATGGTTCTGTCCACGCGACGAGGGTCCGCGTGCGGCACCATGTTACAGATGTGCGTTCGCTGAGCTGTTGTCAAAGCGGCTGTCAGTACAACGCGGGCCACAGCTGCCCCGGGGTCAGAGCGGAGGATGTCAATCCTGTTCAGAAAAGGCATAATTCCTTTCACTTACCAAAATTTTCCCTGCTGCCTCTTTCGTTGGTTGCTCGCATCCAATTCTTACATTTCTCGCCACATTACTCCCCGCGCATTTGGTGGTTGCATACAATTCTTAAATTTCAAAGTACTACGCTATCTGCTGCCACCTACTGATATAAAAAAGTATTACGTGGTTACTCCACAGTCAGCGCTGGCCAATAGTGAATGCAGTTTTTAGACAAAGTCGGCGAATTTCTCACGGCACACCAGCCAATATCATACGGCACACTAGTGTGCCGCGGCACGCACAGATGTTGAAAAACACTGCTTTAATGTATATATTTGTGTCTTGATTGTCGCTACAAATTGAGTTGAATGCGGTCTGATTTGTTCACAAAATGTTACTTTTAAGACCGTTTCTGTTGGCACCGTTTATTACAGATAATAGAAAAGTTAGCTCTCAGGCTTTAAAATGACAATACGTTTTCAGTTTTGAATAAAGATGATGATGATCATTTCTGTTCAGATTTGAATTCATCGTAACAAACTTAACAAATGTTAACAGTTTATCAGGGCGACAGTAGCTCAGTTGGTTCGAGCCCACCTAAAGACTTTCACCATTGACTCCCACTGTCTGCTGTCGTTGTGTCCTTGGCAAGACACTTGACCTCTGAGAACACCTGATGCCACAGTGGGGCGGCTGCGGCTGTAAAGTGCCAAACTGCTGTTGTGTCCTTAGGCAAGACACTTCATCCCCATTGCCAAGAATGAGTCTGGTGTGTGTGAATGGTTGGTGGTGGTCAGAGGGGCCAATGGCACATACTGGTTGCCTCGCTTCTGTCAGTGTGCCCCAGGACAGCTGTGGCTACAGTAGTAGTTTATCACCACTGTGTTAGGAATGTATTAATAATGACATGTGAAGCGTCTTTGAGTGCCCAAAAAAGCGCTATATGAAAAAAAACAATGCATTATTATTGTAAAGAAAATACTTGGGATGATTGAGAAGCGAGATTTAATGTATATACATATAAGTAAATAGTAAATTTAATGCAAATTTCTGTCACTGCCATCACATTTCATTGCCAGATTCACCTTAGGCATGGTCAGTTTGAATGTTCTAGTTATGACTTTTATGAACTAGAACCATATACGGCTGTGAAAACAGTTTGGACACCACTGTCAGAGGCGTATTCAGCCTGGAGGGTGATAACAGACGTTTAGAGCCAAACTCCAGAGAAACTGCAGCATTTCCATTCTGCCGGCGACACAGCAGTCAGAAAGATCCTTGACTATAGCACGTCCATAGCATTGAGCCGTTTGCCGTGGTGATTATCCCCAGTCCACTAACACAGCGGCAGACGCTCTTCCTGAGCTGCACCAAACACATTCCCCGTGAGGGAGGAGACAGCGCCGGGCGAGATGCTCAGCTGGAGATAAACCACATCAACAAACATCAGGACAGACGCACCCTTCCTTCCTGTTATCACACAGAGCAACAAATCGCACACGCTACACGGCTACAATTAGCTTCAACTCAGCAGCAGGTGACGGACTGTAATGTGTAAAAGTATATGTTTAGAAAGACACTCAAATCAGAGATAAGTCTATAAGCAATCACTGTAAAATGTCAACACATCAATATTTTAATATGTAAAATACATTTTCAGGGATGTTTCATGTAAAATATCATTATTGTTTTTGTTTTTTCTTTAGGGGTGTGAAAGCGTAAGCAGGATGTTTGCAGTGAATATTAACACAAGCTAGTGAAAATACAATAACTCATTCATTTTAACTCCCAAACAGAGGACTGAAATAATAACTACTCAATACAATACAGTAATAACTTCAGAACGTGTTTGGGATTGTATAGGGGTTTAAAGTTTGAAGATTCATAAAAGATTATTCATCCATGGCCAAGATATTGCACTTTGTGATTCCACCAATCAAATTACAATGAATAATTTAGCCCTAATACACCAGTCTCAAATCACAAGTTGAGCCTGGGACAGAGAGCTCCTACATCTGCAATTAAGGAGTGTTTGATGGGAAGAGGTCCTCTGTAGAATCAATACTTTTGTAGATTTGATCATTAGGCTTTGACCGAGGATCCTCACACTCACACTCCTCTCCGCCGCTGTCTGAAATCTCACAGCCAAAAACCAGCGATAACCAAAGACGCCACGGACACAAGGTTCAAGTGCGGATTGTGATTTAGTATGCTCTCATGTTCAAAGTGGGGAATTGATTTTCTCGGTCTTCTCGGTCGGAGTCTTTCGTTGCTATTCCGGACAGGTAAATGTTTGTGCTGCAGTGCTGTCAGACACAGATCCCTTAAAGTCACACAGGAATGTCGGAAGAATTCTAAGCGATTAGAAGCCATGTTGGTTTAGTCTGTTTGTTGGTCGTTTGTTCATTAGAATAGTTTCTGCTAAATAATGTACTATGTCAAAGCATGTCAGGATTAGAGAGGAGCAGGGAATAGCGTAGGACAAACTAATGTTTAAAATGTCAAAGGCTGGAGGTTGTGTAGCAATGCAATCAGAATAGTTTAGCCAAGGGCATGATGCGATTCAGTAAGTGGTACTCTTCAATTCCACTTGGGAAAAGTGGCTGGATGTGGAATTAAGTCAAGTGTTTCTTTATGTACTAGTTAGATAAAGTTGGCACATATATTTAAAGCCAAAGAACCAAAGCATTTTTAAACTTACTTATCAGACATTCACATTAGATGGTAATTAAATAGTAACGGTAACAGCACTTGTATATCTTTTAAGGCACTTCAACCATCTGTGAACGCGGGTGATGTCACAACAGCAGCGTTCATCAAGAGTGATATTTACCATCTCATTTTAGATGGAATGGCATCAATTACACAGATGGGGGAATCATTTGATAGTAATCAGCATTACTAACATTTCTTTCATTTCAACTTTGACATTTCCTGTATCAAACCTTTTGTAAACGTTACATTCCGTCAAATAAAAACATGGTGTGCTCGAACGAGGCCACGATCGACAGCTTAATGACATTGGTGTTAGTAGGACGTCGGGACAAGATCATTGATATAATTAGCATCGCACAGATTTAGCTGGTTATTACAGATGTAGAGGATACGGCACAGCAAGACAGTAATGAGAGGCTCTGAGATCAGCAGGTGCAGAACATGCAACATGCACAATACATGAACTGTTTCCAGAGTTTCAAACAGACTCATTTAAAAACTGTGAAGTCTTAAATTTGTCATTCTCAGTTAAATTCTCACAATGTATATGGATTTTGTGCAGGCACATCTGAACTATAATTACTTTAGCTTTTATAAAAGAGGAGAGAAAATCAATGGGCTCTCTTTAAAGAACAGACAAACAGATGTTTTGTTTGCTTGAGTTTCTCTGGATTACAATCATTACAAAGAAAAGGGATGGAAAGGACTGTGTGCAAGTCTTTGACAGATTAACGTTTATACAAAACTAGAGTTCTCTCATCTATTCAAACTTCCAGTAGATATCGGACAAGACATTCAACAGAATGTGGTCAAATGACTTTTTGGTGTGAGCTATTTTTAGAGCTTCTTTGATGGACAGCTCTTGGCCACAGGAGGAACGGCTGCTCATCCCAGCTCAGCTTCAGTCCGCTGAGCCTCCGGGGCCACTGTCCCCAACAATAACTAATAGACCAGACATTTGTCTCTCTTTCTTTTCCAGAGAGCCATAAGTGAAGAAATACACATGTAAGGTCTTGCTCCTTCCACAACGCAATCCAACAAACTAGTTCGACTCAAGATTTTATTTTTTAAATGTGTATTTTGTACTCGTTCATTTTTTTTTTTTTACTCATGAGCAAATTTCTTATCCTTAAAACCACCAAAAAAAATCCATTCATCCAATAAATAAAAGTTTGTGACTTGAAATTGGAAACATATTTTTAAAATCATTATGATAGTAGTACAGTAAGTGATCATGATTTACAGTGCATCGCATATGCCACAGTCAAAACAAATGTACTTTTACTCCAAACACAGTGATGACAGGCGCCTTCGAACATCATCCATTTACTCACTCTTTACATTCAACCCTATGGTACTTGTGTTTAGTTTGTGTTTAGTTAGTTTGTGTTTGTTTGAATCAAAGCGCTAACCACTGCGCCACTGTGCCGCCGCTCTATGATCTGGAATTACTAACCACGAGAGACATTCAAAATCGACTGCTATAAATTGTCCGATTCTTGTTTTTTTAAGTTTCCATCATCTTTAATAAGTCCCCACATCTTCTCCAATTTGCCATAAGTACAAACATTTTAAACACCATTTGCATTCAAAGTTTGCTTGAAACTCTTGGTAAAACATAATTTCAAAGTCCATTGATTATGCCTCATGTACTTGTCAAGAGAGGACTGAGCTAATGCAGCAGGATGTACAGCGGCGGGTGTTGAGGGGGTGACGGAGGATGTTTTAAATTGAGCTGAGGCTGAAGAGGCAGGTGGCAGGAGGGATGCTGACCGTGCAGAGAGAGGATTGGCAGCTGTGGCCCAAACACCACTTAGATTAGGACTTAAAGAAACAATGCATGCACTGGCTAAGTACGACGCGCTCCTGGGGCTGAATGCAGGTGACGCACTCAAGAGACATCCACGTCAAAAACTAAAAGAGAGACGCCAGGTACGCTAGGTATCTACATGGCAATTTGAATGATGATGATATGGAGATCACAATTATTCAAGTCCTTTGCAGTAACTAATAAATCAAAGTAATCGAAGGGTTCATAAACTATAAATAAAAAGATTTTGTTGAGGGGGGCTGGTTTGTGGGTTGGGTTAGTAACAAAAATACTCATTGTCTATGTATTCCTTTGAAAAACAAATTGAAAATCTACTTTTTAGTCATTGTCTCACATATACTGTCTGGCGGCACGGTGGCTGAATGGGTAGCACTCTCGCTTCTCACCAAGAAAGTCCTGGGTTCGAATCCCGGTTGGAACAGGGTCTTTCGGAGTAGAGTTTGCATGTTCTCCCTGTGCCTGCGTAGGTTTCCTCCAGGTGCTCCTGTCTCCCATACCACTAAAAACATGCACACTAGGTTGAATCCTCCAGCTCCGGTAGTCCTGAGCCGAGTCCTAAGCCGAGCATCAACATCAGGAGATGGGTTCCCGGGCGCTGTTACTACGGCGACCACTGCTCCTGACTTAAGCCCTAGCTGCATCAGGATGGGTCAAATGCAGAGGATTGAATTGCCCTACGGGGATTAATAAAGTGCACCTTTACATGCATATTTATTTATCCGTGTTGTACATATTATTGTCCTATACTTCTGCTGCGGCATGGTGGTACTACTGATTAGATGCTAAAAAAAAAGTTGAATATTTCAGACTTTGTAATGACAATAAAGCTTAATCTAATCTAATCTAAAATTGAGTATGATCAACTTTAAAATTGAATTAAATTACCAAAGCTCAACAGTTGCTTATGCAGCTTTAGCAAAAATAAATATATAGACATATTTGAAATCAGATTCCCCGCTGTGCACACAGAAGCTGCAGCTCACCACAGTTCTTGTAAATCAGACAGTGGTCTTTGTATTCCTTGTTTAGTTTAGTTTTCTTTATCATTTGGATCCCCATTAGCAGAGCTTAAAAAACAGCTTTTCTTTCTAATTGTACCTTAAAATAACAAACTTGTAATCAAACTTACAAATCGGCGAGATGACAAACATTGCCAAAAAAAATACAGTCTAAGCATGCTTTTATATTCATGATAAATACATACCAAGATTGATGAATCATAATTAGATTTAATACTTCAATACAAAACACTACCCTTAATTCACAGATATCATTCCTAAAAACACTTACATTTCATTTTAAATACATAACGTGACTGTAATTCAATCAGGACAGACCTAGCACAGCACGACGGCTGAGTGGTTATCAGCGGACTTTGCAAATTCTCCCCATGTCTGTGTAGGTATCCTCCAGTTGCTCCAGTTTCCGCTACCACAAAAAAAAAAACATTTACCTGACCAAGCAGAGCATCAACATCTATGGCCATCACTGCACCTGACAGAGGCCCTATAGCGGTATTAAAGGTGGGGTAAAATGCAGAGGACATGTTTCTCTAATAAAAGGACAATGACGTATAACTGAGCTCAATATTGTGTAAAGCCTGAACCTAAATAATGTAGAAAAACGGAATGGCTTTAAGCATGGTGATATAACTTGAGCCTTGACTCGGGCCGGGGCAGCGATTGAGCACAATTTCATTCTTTTGATGCGAGCAGCTCCGGGCCTCGCTCTGGACCCACGACTGCCTTAGTTACCATGGAAATAGTCGACTTGAATTAGAGCACTCCCAGAGGACGCACTGATGCAGAAAAGTACAGGCGCGTGAAAGCCCTTCGGCAAACGATTGTTGAGTGCGTTGTGATGACTAAAGCGTTTATAGTGAACGGACAAAATGACATGTCAAGGGTCAAAGACACAAGACATGAGAAGAAAGTGAAAAATATGATGGAATAGTTCAATCCAGATGATTCTAAGCAGTGATTTCCAAACGCAATTATTTGGTATGAATATAAATCACTAGTATTTGTGGTATAGTAGTAGTAGTAGTAGCAGTTAGCTGAAAAATAGCATTAACAACAAACAAATACATTCTATAATTAGTTAATTTTTCTCTTGATTATACCTGAATAAAACTGGAATTGTAGTGTGGTCTTTAATTTCAAAAAAAGGGACAGGCCTTTTTAATTACCAGCCATTTTTTACATTTAGGACAAAATGGCTACCAGCAGTTTTCTTGACTCTGAGACTACTAAAGGGCGCTCTTCTATCAGATAGCAAAACTACTATAATTGGAAAGCTTTGAGAGTTTAGTTCTACTGTGTTTCTTTGGGAATGTGGTATTTTCCGGTTCAGAAGTCCAGCTGCATCTCATCTTTATGCAAACTCTTATGGTTACCGAGGCAACAGGTAACCAAACACCTTCAGCCACTTCACTGCCACTCGGGCGCCAACTTACGATTATTCATGCGTCACAGTCATGGCTGCAGCTGGAATCACATCCAGCATCGAGATCTATTTCAACATTGATTTGATAACTGCTCACTGTCCAATAGAAATGTAATGAAGAAAGATAAATACATACACACACACACACACACACAGAAAGAGGGAAAGAGACACGCGCACACACACATAGAGACACACACACAGAAAGAGGGAAAGAGACAAGCACACGCACACATGAAGAGACACACACACACACACACACACACACACAGAAAGAGGGAAAGAGATACGCGCACACACACATAAAGAGACACACACACACACAGAAGGAGGGAAAGAGACACGCGCACACACACACACAGAGAGAGAGAGAGACATAAAGAGAGAGAGTTCTACTGCAAATGACAAATACATTAATCTGAATCTGACAAGCACACACACACACACATGAAGAGAGAAACGCACACACAGACATAAAGAGAAACAAACAAACATAAAGAGAGACACAAACGCAGAGAGAGAGAGAGAGAGGCGCACACAGAAACACAGACATGAGACACACACAAATGAAGGGAAACACACACACACAGACAAAGAGAGAGAGATACACACACACAAACACATGCATGCCCGCCAGCCGGCACACACACATATTCATATGTGCCCACACAGACACATACATACGTGCATACACACACTCACATACACACGCAAACAGACACACTTATACGCACATACACACAGAGAGAGAGAGAGAGACGCACACACAAAACACATAGACACAGAGAGAGAGAGACACACACAACAGACGTAGAGACACACACAAGCTTATGTACTTTATTGTTGCATTGGATGTGATTCTCCATCTTTAGCAGTCCCTCGGAAACCAGTTCAGCCTCATGTTTTTATTGCGTTTCAATGTTTGCATTAATTGTTCTTTTGTTGTTGCCGTACTCCACAGAAAGCACTAACAAGACGAACAGTGGAAGGCAAAAGCTCCTCTGAGAGCTCATTTACACACAAAGAAGCAGAGAGGGCAGAAAGCATGTATTACTTTCCAGGAGTTTAGCACGCAGTCTGGCTTACTGACTTTAGAATATTTTAGATTTCACCTCAGGATGTGCGCATGCAGGTTATCATTAACATCAGCGCTCACTAAAATCTTGGAATTATCGTCCCGGCTGTACTGGTGTGTGAGCGACACCTGTTTGTTCACCAAATTTGAGAAGAAAACAAACATTGTAAGTAAATAGAACGCAGTTGATGTTCATTTTGTCAGGTACAAATGACCGAAATGCCAAGATAAGCTAATATTTAGCCTGACCCTAAACCCCTTTATCTGTTTGCATTATTAAATTTGGTGTTTTATGTTTTAAATACCAAGATTCTAGCTGAAGCAAACAGCTTATCTTAAACCCCATAAGCACGGGATTAGTATTACCTGTGGACCTCTGGTAATTTGTGATAATCGCGGAGGACGTCTGAGATCTTAGTCCTGTGTGAATGCGCCATGTCTGTATTTTGTAAGTAATAATTCCACCCGCAAATTACCTCCTGTATTTGTCCAAACACAGACGTCCTGTGATAATACTAATGCTGTGCGAATCTGCATGTCAGTGATTGTGATTGCTGTTGCCGCCCTCTCTACTTTCTGCATTGTTTTTGTCAATGTCTTGCGCCATTTTCCTTTCTCTTCCCAACCCAAACCACGAAGGCTGCGATCGAAATGTTTATTCGCAGTTTTGAAGCTTTTTAGCAGCAAACTATAAGACTGCTCGCACACATCGCAGCGAGTGACGAACGCCTGTCTTCAGGAGAGGGGAGCCACGTCACGCAAGGCGCACATGCGACCATTATGTGTCCGTTATTATTGTATGGCAGTGAAAATATAGTCGTTTACAGACATTGCTTATCCCGTGTGAATGCTCCACAAGTATGACAGAGGTGCGGCGGTAGTTTGAAAATTACCAGAGGTCCACAGGTAATACAAATCCCGTGGATTTGGGTTAATGGCCAAGTCTTAGCCATTAGCTTCCATGTCGGCATTGAATGGGATTCCAGCATTTTAATGATCTGTACTGACACTTTCAATACATCGCTTCTGAAACTCTCTCTCGTCCAATCACAATCTGACATGTATCACTCACAGTGACACAAAAGCTTCAACTTTGGGATTGTTGATCCAGCTTGAATTTCTGAGTTGAATGTTCTCATTCATTCCAAGTTTCCGAGATCACACAAACGTAGCATCTCTCCTTCGGTTTGTCATTCCATTGTGTTTATTACCCTGTTCCAGTTCTCATCCCCTCTGTGTACTTTGGTTCTGTTGTTTATATCCTGGACTTAATCATTTTGGATTTGCTTGTATTGAATTTTGATTTTCAGTTCATGTTGAATCTGTCCTTTATTTGAAATCACGACACAATCTATTGACATGTACTAATAAGAATGTGATTAGGCCTCCTGTCCACACACTCAGAGTCTCATTCCACTGCTGCCTCCGCTGCTGGGAGGTTTATGGTGATGATACAGCACAGACAAAATGGTGAACCGCATGGTTAAAAATGGACTGTGGCTTTGTAAGTGAAGTTACATGTTGGGGGTTTTCAGTGGCTTAACAGTGCCAATTAGAGCCATGGGTGTTTCCATGTCAGAAGAAGAATAAATAGAACGCTGGGTGGGAGCTAAACACAGCCGGGAACAATCGAGCAGAGATGAGAGATGCAGTTTAATGCAGTAAAACGGTCGGCCCAGACACAACAGTCTTGCAAATTATCCAGATTGGATGTTTTTGTTTTGAGTTTTTTTAATTGGTGCCATTTTACACCTTGCCTAGGGACTACAGTTGGAAACTAGCAGCCAATACTGACACATTTACATTAATGTTGATTAATTGGTACCGAAAAACAATGTTGTTCCTTTCCAAAGCAGGAGGGCCTTAGGGCGGAGATGATACGGGAAATGTAAGCACATTTATTAACATTTATGCCAATTCATCATGAAGCATCTTTGTGTGTGCAAAAAAGTGTAATTACCAATTATTTTGATAATCGTTTACTTATTTAAGCCCTGTAGCCACCAGCCCTACTTGTTATTTATTGTTTGTTTAAGGCATTTAGGGCCTTGCATTTGGCTCCATCACAATTGAAGGGCTTTGAAGGTGTTGGGGATGCCTTGTATGGCTGTATGGAGGCATGGCTGGATGGTTTCTCCTTCTAACCATTTGGGAACTTCAACAAATATCTATGACATTACATTTCACAAACATCTCAACAAAAAGGTCACAACTCAATCTGGAATGTACTCAGCTCTCAACACTGGCTCACATCACCGTCACATGTCATATCAGATACTTCCTGGTGCCACTAATCAGGGATTAATAGATTATGACTAACAGACTGACATAATGACCTGATGCAGCAGCGTTATATTATCACAGATGATGGGATAAAACTAATTGCATAAGCAGAGCATGAGCAGTGTCTGTCCCAATAGGGAAATTGGGACCACAACGTGTTCAGCAATCAGTATAATGGCCATATGCCCAAGTTCGTGTTGTTTTCAAATACTGCAGCAAAAAACACAGAAATAAAGAAAATACCAACAATTATAAACCCATTTATGAACATTTAAGATTTATTTACTCCTACTTGAAATTTTTTTTTAACCTCCAGGTTGTGAGCAATGACGTAACACCTGGCAACTGTGTAAAAACTGGGCTAAAATATTGTAACAAATCATTATGACAAATCATTGACATATTAACATTATAGGAATATATGGTTATTCAGTGAGTGTTATAAAAGTTTGTTTGTTTTAAATCGTTTACAACTTTACGAGGAGTACTATATTAAGGCCACCATGTCTGCAGTTTGAACCCTGATCTACAGCTTGGAAATCTATAATGTATTCCCCAATTCAGCTTCATAAATTATCATTTCTATTTTAGTCCGGCGACTTTTATAGAGAAAACATTTAATCGTTTACATAGGTCTTGCGAGTAACTATTTGACTTATAGCTGATTGGCTGAGTGAGGGTGGTCCTCTCTATAGTTACATGTATTTTATGACATCGTTCCATCTGTAGTGAAAAAGTTGAAATTTAGGAACCCCAGCTTTAAGACTGTGGATCTTCATCATCAGTATACAGTAATATACAGTATTAAACATTATTATACTCAGTGTGCCCCATAATAATCATAGTGTGGAGTTTCATCCTGTCCCATCCCGACCTCCAACTGTGAAGCATTGGATTATTACTGCAGCGACCGCCAAGATATGACCTTTATGGACTCGTCTGTCATCTTGCATTACAGCTTGTACCAGGAGATGGTCTCAGAGGAAGAAAAAGGAGAATCACAGAGCCTCCACAACAGTTATGTGAAGTCAAGGAAATGCACAAAAAGTGACATTTTGACGAAACTAAAATTTTGTCATCATCATAAGGGGTTTGTGTTAAATGTGTTGAAAATACAGGAGAAACTTTTACACTGTTTAAACCTAATGCAAGCTTGATTTAGATCATTTTCATCTCAATTTTAGTATAATCTACTAATGGGAGAAGAATATCATGTTAAGACATATTTTTGGCCACCTGAATGATAAGGAGACTTTTTAAATGTGGATAATGCATATGTTTTATGCTGCACTTTTCGGACACTCATAGACGCGTCACATGTCATTATTCATTCACTCCATATATACAGGGCTGATTAATTACAAGTGTAGCTACAGGTGCCCTGGGACACACTGACAGAAGCGAGGCAACCATCGGCCCGTCTGATCACCACCACGGCACTTGGCTGAGTTGATAGCACTCTCGCTTCTCAGCAAGAAGGTCCTGGGTTCAAATCCAGGTTGGACTTTCTGAATGGAGTTTGCATGTTCTCCCTGTGTCTGCATAGGTTTCCTCCGGGTGCTACGGGTTCCCCTACCACTAAAAACATGCACAATAGGTATGAATGTAATGAGAGATTGAATGGATGCGCAAGTATATTCGGCGCCTGCTACCTGTTACTAGAGGTCTCCCATGACAGTACTAACCAGGTTCAGAGGTCTGAGAAGATTTGGCTTTCACAAACAGGAGGCCCCACTTCCCCTAATTCTCGTTAATTCAAGCAATTAGTACTTCTTTACTAATCCCCCAGAAAAAAAATAAGTTACCAGTTAATTTCTTTAATAATCTGTTGTATAAGGAGGATGGATTTGAAAATATGGAAGTTCCCAGGCTGTATCCCTGGAGGAAATACTTTGGAAGTGCCACTGTCCATGTATGAGAATCCATCTTCACACAGACTGCAGTGCACACTCAAACAGCGAAGTCAAACAGCCGAGCGCAGCCACGGCGTGTTCCATCAAATAAGGGGAGCTGTCCTAATGTCGCTCATACACAATGATAGACGCAGTTAAACATGGCAGCAAGAAAGGTATCACAGTCAAGAATGGAATCACAAAACCAACACCCAACCAATATGCACTGACATGTAAGATGTGTCTGCTCCAGGAACTCAGAATCAGAGAGAATGAATGCAGATTTTTTAACCCTTTTACAACATTGTTCTCTCATCAAAAACAATCCTGGAGTTATTTTTAGATCCGTCCATGCTAAAATCAGGAATTTCTGTCACAACCGTGTATCGCTTCTGTCTAAAATCTCCTGTCTCAGTCCTGTAATAGTATGATGTCATTGCATCACTATGACATCACGCTAATACGTTTTCTAGAAAATTCTGAGTGTGTTTTACAATAACATGGCAGTGGTTGCAGCCGGTAATATGTTTTTAGAAATTAAAAATTAAATAAAACAATCTTCCCCTCCCTCTGGTGGTGGCATAGGGATAGCACTGGCTGATAGAATTGTTTACTTGTTTCACCGTATATTTTATGCATATATTTGACTCAGATAATTCTATAAGTATTTTTAAGACGTCTCTATGAAGATGATCCAGGGGCATCACTTACAAAGTAATCCTACAATCGCAGACCTGGCACATTTACACCTGGCACATTGGAAGAATAATCTGTTGATTCGCAAAATAATCATAAACCATAATCCAATACTGTTATTGGCTTCAAGTGAGGAGCTTAACCACTGAACCACCATTCACTAGTCACTTTACCTGTTATTATTAGTGATGTTTATTCTGCACATATTCTCCGCTGCTAAACAATACACACGTCTGTAAATACTTCTGAACCAAGTGCAATTATAGCTCCAGAGTTTATTTTAATCTATTTTTCCATCATATTTGAATTATATTATCTTAAATAATACTGTTTGATGTGTGCAATCTGAGTGCTCTTATTTCCTTCTTTCTCAGCTGTAATTTGACGATGACACAGACATTTCTCCACTGTGAGACAAATAAAGGTTTATCTTATCTTATGTCATAATAAGCTCTCTGTGGCTCTCTGTGGCTCTCTGTGGCTCTCTGTGGCTCTCTGTGGCTCTCTGTGGTTCTGCTGCTTGAGAATCCGCTGCAGTCAGGAAGTGGTAATGACAGGACATGAGTTTGAGGGGAAACTTTATCAATGGAAGGTTTCAACAACACTATATTAGTTTATGGTAATTACTTTGTATAAATGGAACAACACTCGCAAGATTTCCATTTCCAACTAACTTTTTCACTTAAAAATATATATTCTATTCATAATAATACATCCCTAGGCTTTATGAGGAGTACTTTCACTAGTGTTTGCAGATTGTGGAGAAAGATATCAGAATTAACAGCTTTCCTTAAAGATGGGGTTCCTAACTTTCAAACCACATCTAACTGCTGTAGTTTTTTTTATCTTTTAAACAGTTTGGTTCTATCACTAGTTTCCACATGCATGTATTTTTGGCCTCTCATTAAATCATTTTTTTCATATAGAAAAGAGAAAACGAGAGTACCACCCACACCCAGCCAATCATCTCTCAGACCAAAGTGACTTCAAGGCCATCACTTACAAAATAAGCTGTCTCCATCAAATACGATGAAGGAGGATTATGAAACATGTTGTGGTTCATTTTGTTCACAAATTTGGACGGTTACAAGACTCATTCTTCGTCAAACATGTAAAAATACTATAGTTTAAGGACTTGGAAACATCTTGGTTGTGTAAGGCCAGTATCCACCTCAGCTGTCGCTTTAACTCTAACCTTTTGACACTGCCATAACTACCCAATAATTGAGAGCAAAACACTGTTGGAGGGCCAATCTTTGAGTAACATTGAGTCGTGAAGCCATTCAACTTGTCATCCCCTGCACTTCATGACACTGCACAGGTCAAGACAAAGGACAAAACCAATCTGTGATCTTTGCGATTTACCTTCGGTTTCATCATAAACACTTTATTCCCACTGTTGTAGTTTTTGTTTGCTCCTTGGTTTTCAGTTAAAATCTACACCTCACAACCCTTTTTTCCCAAAGGCATTACTCAAAAACACTTCAACACCAGGCTGTACTTATAAAGGGTTACAGTACAAACATAGTTATTTCAAAGTAGTAGTGACATGACATTCTGCTGCTTATTAAAAGCTGGAGGATCACAGTTTGCAGTAGTTATAGTCCTTCTATAAATACCACCGCACTAGAGGTAAAATGATCACTGGCATTTGTATCTATCTATTTACCTTTATTTAAAAAGGAAAGTCTCAATTAGATTTCAGATTCTCTTTTCAGGGGAGTTCTAGTCCCTGAAGGGGCGTTCATGCCGCACAATGCGCTGTGTTGAGTTTCAATGCAAAGTCATCGTTGACGTACGACGGTGCAAATATCTGCATGTGCGTTGGTACAGGTTTGTTTGGTGCAGCAGACGCGTAATTGCAGCGCGGTAGAGGCGGTGGGTATGATGACTCCACGTCTGCTGCTCAACTTTTTTGCCGCACATGCAGCAACCAATCAGAGAGCAGCAAAGTGGTCACAGGGACGTAACCTAGTCAGAGACACTCGAAAACAGCCAAAACAGGAGCTGAACCAGGATTAATCCAGGATTAAACCAGGACTAACAAGGGGCCACTCAGCCCAGGAACTTATGAGAAGTAAGATTTGCAAGCAACATAACTCAAGAAACTAGAGCAATGGCAAAGCGAAAAAGGGATTTCATTGTTTTGGGATAATCACTACAATTATTGTTCAAACGAAAGCTTCAGGAAGTTGCTCAAATTTAAAGCAGGGAAAGAAAATGTGTCTGAAATGTACAAATATATTCTCAAATAAATACAGAAAAAGTATTACATGATTCAGTCAATACAATCTATCAACAAAGTCCATAATAAACTTGAACTTGTGATCAAAGGGCACACTTAGCTTTGGCATTCACTTCAGGCAAATCCTCCAATGCCTGTGTCAGATCAAACAGTGTAAATAACTTGAGTTGTGTTGTGTAAAAACTGCTGCCAAAGGGGAAACCACGATGCAGAATGACAGGAGATAATCTTGCCCCCAGTGTGCCAGATGCCTGTGTCCAGCCCTGGCGTCTTCCTCCACCATTTATCAGGCTTCCTTCACGGTCACTCAAATTACATGAGCGCTGATAGCAAACCGCCGCCGTGCTCAGCCTCTGTCAGCAGCGAAACTAAGTGACAAAGCATATGCATCGCCAAAGCCAAATAAATTGTACCCTCCAGTTAACACCTCCTCACAAAAGCATAAAGGCAACAAAACCACTGACGTATAACGCAAAGGGAAAAAAAAATATTTGTTTACATTAAAAGAGCAGCATGGGGGCAGGACTGACGGGGATGGGTCTATAGATAGTGACATCTTTAGTTATCACGATGCCAGCTTACATGTATAAAATGTCAATGTCTCCACAGTGGCATCTCTTTTGTGTGGAAACATAAAATCAGCATGAAAACCAGAAACAGACTGCATGCGAAAGAGAGCTCTAGTTTAAAGCCTCTTTAGCTAGCAAGTAAATAATTGATGTTTTAGGAGTTGCTCAAGGCTTCTACCATTTGAAGGTGTATTTAGGTGATTTGTGGATGTTTGAGTATATGTATCTGTATTCTCTTGCAATCAAAATGCGGTTGCTCCTATAATTTCGTTAAAAGGGCATTATGCAACTTAACTTGATGTTTAAAAAGTTGATATTTTTGCATATATGACCTTGTAGTGACCCAGTGGCTTCAACCTGGTGTTTTTACATTCCATTACAGCGGTCTCTAAAGTGCTATAGGATCAATTGTTCAGATTTTTGTCTGCTGTGGGACCCCATACACCAGAAAACCTAACCCTAAACATTAAACAAAGGTTAGATATAGATTATTATAGACATAGATTATAATTATATAGCAGACAAAATGAGAGAATGAAACTTCAGCTTCTGCAAAAACCCCTTAATCAACTATCTAACTAATTTTGTATTCTGAGCCAGTTTTGTGAACTTTCCTACCAAGTAAATATACAAAATGATGCTTGAAGTTGTTTTGGTCTGATCTATTTCCAGAGGGAATGTTTTTGAATGCAGAACAGCTTTCTCCTTTTAATAATTTCACCCGTGATATTTACATTCACACAGTGTTGACTGTTTTTCCATTTTATCTTTGTGCATTGTTATTCCTCAGGGGATACAAGTCTCATAACAGCAGGGCAACACGGCAATTTAATAATGTGACGTACAGTGTGCCCAAAACGTGACATATAGTCTGAGCAAAACATAAAAAAAGATTATTCAAAATTGTCAATATCTTTCAACCTCAGCTCCTGATGCAAGGTTTTCACACTGGACATGTATGTAATCCCAGGAGTCAATGCTGTTTTGAGACGGGACAAACTGTGAAAGATTGGCGACTTTTTATTCATCATTGAAACAGGGTAAACACCATCCGTAGTGCTCCATGCTAACCCCTAGGCCTGCTGCTGGTGCCCATAGCCAGGCCTGAACATCTGGAGAAAGCATTTTAAGATTATGCTCAAATCTGGAACAGTCCTCCTGAAAATGTGAGACAGGCTTCTAATGTGACAATGTTCAAATACATGTACATACAACCGGATTGATTTTTCACTCTTTTTAATGTACTGTGGAAAGAAGCAAGGCCACCCGTACGTGCCAACGGCCCCTCTGACCACCACCAACCATTCACACAAGCACCAGACTCATTCTCGGCAATGTGGAGGAAGGGCCTTGCCTGATGACACAATGGCAGTTTGGCACTTGCAGCAGCTGGTGTTCCTACAGGTCTCCCATCACCATACTAACTAGGCCCTGCTCTGCTTAGCTCTGGAGGTCTGACAGGATCTGGCTTAAACATGCAGGTGGTGCCACTTAAAATGTTTTTCTGCATTTTTATGATGTGAGGATTAACAAATATCATAATGGGCGACAGGGTGGCGCAGTGGTTAGCCCTTCTGCATCACAGCAAGATTCCACCTCCAGGCCTTTCTGTGTGAAGTTTGCATGTTCTCTCTGTGTCTGTGTAGGTTTCCTCCAGGGGCTCCGGATTCCGCTACCACTAAAAACCTGCTCTTATCACTGTGCCCATAATTGTAAAGCGCTAAATAACTGTGAAAGGCATTGTATAAGTAAAACGATGACTTACTTATTTAGTATATTTGGTATGGATGTCTGTAATATGTTTGTGACAATAAGTGTAGTAGTGAGTTTGGTAGAGGAGAATGTGTTTTGTTAATGGACATCTTTCAACAACTAAAGAGGACATGAGTGGCTAGATCAAAGTGGGAAAGTGCTACAAAGAGCTCTTGTACTTCAAACCAACACACTTCACAACAGCATCTCTGTGTCGCAGCTGCATCCAAGCATTCAAATCAAAGCTCGGAGAAATTACCACAGTTTTGCTTAATTCACTTCTTTAATGCAATTTGTTCAACCTATTAGTCTTTGTCTTTAAAAGGGGATGTTTATTGAGGTTAGACACGGCAGCAGAAATCAGCAGAGCGTCCAGGCGAGTCAAATCTCAGGCCTCTCAGTCCATCTGGAGCCATGTGCACCAGCGTATGTGTCTACACACTCGCTGCCCAACGGGGACAGAGCTCAAATGCTTTCCTTTCAAAAATGAGTGTATGATCATGTGTACTTCTAACTATGTTGCTGCCCTGTTTCCTCATCAAAAACAGACCCTGAGTTGTTTAGCTCCATTCACTCAATATCTGAAACTTCCGGCACAAATTCAGCGATCTGCAACTTTAGCTCAAATCCCTATCCTGGCACAGTTTGGAAATTGTCTCTAATGAAATTTAAAGTTCATGGATTTAACTGCAGTGTTTGGTCTTGATTTCCTCCATCCCCCACCAGATGGAGGCGTTTCATTTTTGAGTTACACTGTTTATCCATTTAACATGTTCCTAGTAATATCCATCCATCCATCCATTTTCTTCCCCTTAATCTATTTCTGGGTCGGGGGGTGGCAGTCAGAGCTGCACCCAGTACACAGAGCACCAGCTCCTCACTGATCCTCCTGCAGGTGGTGAGGCCACAGAAGCAAATTCATAGTAGTTTATAGTAATAGCACTCATATTATTCCACATAATAAAACTTGAAACATCGAAGTAAATAGTCTCAAGATCAAGCTCAAAAATAACAAAACTTAATCTTTAAGAGACATTATATCACAGTCTTATTACATCTCTACAAACATAGCAATACAAGTTGTTTGATAAAACAGGATCCTACTCCTCAATCAAATCACAATCTCATGTTTGACAGAAAAATCACAATCCTACCCATGCCCACATCCTGCAGCTCTGTTAAGTAGTGGTTTAAATCTTTTACAGCCACCTGTGGTTTACAGCAGCAGAGCCAGAAGCAGCTCTGCTCTGATAAGGGAAGTCCAAATTAATTTCGGAGCAGAAGTTCAATGAGATAGTGTGTGATAACAGGCTGTATCGCTCTTGTATTATGGCATCAGCAGGAGCCTGAACTAGAGGAAAATAATGATTTTATAAATGAGAAGGGTTAGGCGCTGTGTGAGGGAATTTTAATTAAAGGACTGGCACTGCCACGCCGCAGTTTGGCAGCACTATTACTTCAATGATGAAATATTTCTCTGGCAGAACAAATGTGGTTAGAATGGACTGTGTGTGCAGTTTGAGAGCATGCCTGGCTAGCGGGTTTTCCTGACCTTGGCTTTTGGTTACACACTCGCACCGAGAGGTGAGGTGGAGATGAGGGTAATTAATTGTAGTGTTCTTTTGCTCTGAGGCCAATGATAAACGATCAAACATTTTTGCTCTACATATGCAAAACAGTTTTCAACAGCTAAACTCAGGCAAACCTGAAAAAAATTTAGTTGCCGCCCCAAAAAAGAGAATCTGTTTACAGTCACTTCCAATTTCTCACTGGGTCCCCTACTAACCAGGTTGGAATCATAAGGGTGAAGCAAACGAGCTGTAAAACAGCTGCTGTATTCAAAACGCTGCAGTTCAAGTCCTGATTAGAACCAGGAAGTTTAATCACATTAGTCCATTTCTCAGGTCCATGCTCTGGCTTCCTGTGGCTCAGAGAATAGACTTTAAAGCAGCTCTGTTTGTTACAAGTCTCTCCATGGCCTCGCACCAAAACACATCTGTGACATGTTATTGCCATATGAACCAACTCGGACTCTGAGGAGCACAGGGACTGGCCTCCTGCTGGTGCCCAGAGTCAGGACCAGAAAAGGGAGTCAGCATTTCAAATGTATGCAGCTCGTCTTCCTGACAATGTTCAAACAACAGTTTAAAAACAGTTATTTTCAGCTGTGCTTACGACTGATTTTATGTAATCATGTATATTTAATTTCGAATATTATTTGTATTTTAACATGTTTTACCAAATTGTGCAAAGTAAATAAACTTTGATCAATCGAATGATTGATAGATTGATTAATTATTTGATAATTTCCTTCTTTTCCGCTTAATGGGGAGAACCTTTGTCTGGAGGGAAAAAGAAAATGTGCTTACAGCCCACACAAGTATCTGATCATATTCATAAACCAGGCTGTATCTGGTTTGTGACAAGCCACAAAAAGATACTAAAACGTTTTCTGACATACATGTCTTGGCCGAATGCATCTTTTGGCTGACAAGATTACCAGCAAAGATCTAAGAAAACAATTATGTCACACAGTGTGGTGCAGGAGATGAAACACCTGTACCACGCACCACTACCACCTCTGACAGATCTGTGGATGAACAGAACACCAGCTGTTTGGAGGCAGGAAGGCAACAGAAATAGCAAATAGTACGCACCAAACTAAAATAGATGACACAATATGGCACTGGGAAAGAGCAAAATGGGGCAGGGGCAACTTTGTCATTGTATTCTATCGCAACAGACAGATGCTTCTGTCCCATAACGTTGGATTTCAAATGGACTAGAAACTAAAATATTAGTCATGACTTTGCTCGGAACGGTTTACTTCTAAAGCGCCATGATGCAATATTGTATGTGAAAAATGTTAAGTATGGTGCCTTTACTTTTGAGCAATAAAAATGGATCCTGGAGCAAACTGTTTTGTAGGTTTTTCGGGTGCGGGGGCCCCTCAGCAGAGGAAAGCTTCCCAACAACTGATCCTACAGCATCCGCAAGACCACTGCTGATGTAAGTAAAGGCACTGAACCTCAAACAACCACAAGGTAAAATGTGCAAAAGTATATATTTTTTTCACATAAAATTTGCCAAAAAAAACAAAGATAATGAAGTGTTTTACTTTGTCATTTCATGTTTTAGAACATCATATAATTTCTTAAGTAGAAAATGTACTGTATGGTGAATGCCAGATGTTCTTGGATGGATCTAAAAACTAAATTCAACAATGCAACATCAGCATGTTGGCCAACTCTATTTTCTAAACTATATCCTGGATAGTTTGTTTGTACATAAGTTCTGACCTTCTTCTGGATCGTTCCGCGCCGATGCCTCCAGCAAAGCCACGTTAGCAGCGAACGACACGTGCCTCTTGAGCTCCCGCTGGTTGTTGTTGATGCAGCGGCTCTTCTTGTCTGCTTTCTTCTTCTTGCTCTGCATCTCCTTCTCGTACACGGCCCATCGCTTCAGTTGCTGGGTCCTCCTCTTCTGAGCCGCCCGCAGCCTCTCCAGACTGGGCACCTTGTCCAGCTGCTGCAGCTCCTGGATCAGCTCCAGGTGGTTGGCCATAGGGGGTCGAGGTGGGACGTCCCAGAGCCGTCAGGGGTGAGGTCAGGTCTGGTCTAGCGAGGACTGCACTTCCGGTAGCGGCCGGCTCTCTGCATCCTTGCTTTCATGGTTTGAGCAGCAGCACCTTTGGAGGGGGAAAAGAGAAACAAAAAAACATGTGATTGGAAGTTTTTTCACAATGTGCTTGTAACTGACAAAGAAACCAGCTTTAGCACTTCTAGTCTTAGTATTATTGCATGAGTTCATGAAGGAGGGGGAGGGCGTGACAGCTTGTACCAAAATGTGATAACTTGTAAAGTTTTGCCAATACATGATTGTATGAGTTGCAGGCGTTTATTATTTGCCTACACATTTTTCAGAATCACAACTGGGTTTGGAATTAGTCTGGCTCCAGCCAAACTTTAGCCCTGCCTACATAGCATTCCAGCGGGCAGGGAGTCAGCATTTCAGTCTTCCAGAAAGTTGAGAAAAGAGTTTCTATTAAATTCTTAGTTCTATTCAAAAGGACTTGTAAAGTGCTTAACATAGCAAGAAAATAAACATTAAAATCACACAAGAAAAAAAAACAAATAATCAAAGTACATTCAAAATAGTGAAGATACAGCCCTTCAGTTGTATGCACCGCTAAACAGAACTGTTTTAAACATTGTCAGAGCAGAAGCATGTCTCAGATTTTCAGGAAAACTGTTCCAGCTTCAGCTGCATAGATCTGAAACACTGCCTTCCCATGTTTATAGTTTTATTCTGTATGATAATTAGGCCTGACATAAATAATGACCTATCTATGTAAGACATCTTTTCAAGTTAAATGAATGCAGAGTGAGAATTTATTTTAATGCTTCCTCTTTTTGTTTTTCTCTAACCCTGTGTATGAATTTTGCTATACAAATACTTTTGTCTTAGAGAATCAAATATTCAATACTAGTCACACTAGAAATCATACTATATGATAACTATAGAGTAGTAATGAAAGAAAAAATATGTAATTTTTATTCAATAGTTTTATTGTGCTGTTTATATCCCGTTTCCTTTATCGTTCAGAAAGTTTGATTTCATGAACTTGGTCACACTCGCACATCAATTGGTGGAGCAGGTGCGTAGGAGAGGGGGAAAGAGTGAACTTAGTCACAACCAACAGAAATAAAAGCATATTATCCAACAGAAATAAAAGATACTCTATTGTGTTTGTTTTCTTACAATGATTGAGAAGTGTCTCTACAACATAAAGCATATGTCCTCCTCAAACACAGTGCTTCCCTCTCCTTGTGAGTTCCAGCCTCTTACAGCAGCAGTAAAGTCCGTTGAAGGAGACGGACCCAGGCTGACCCAGTGTTCGTAAAACTGTTACTGCTTCAAACTTTAATAAACACTTCACTCAATAAATGTGAAGTCACAGAAGAGTGCGGCTTATTGTAAATCTCAGATCAGATGCTCTGTGGGGGAACGCTGACATTTCCAAGCCTTGGTCCAGAATGCACTGCAGCAGATCACACAGAACTCTCGCACTTTTGGAGCCAAACTTCAAGCGGCTTCTATCAACCTGCCGTCTTCTGCACAAAACAGATGAAAAAGAGGCAAAACTATTCATATTCAAACAAACAAAAGCAAAATCAAACACATTTTTAAACTCTCAGAAACAGCTGCTTCAAAGCCAGTTTATTTGTATAGCACAGTCCATATAAAAGGCCAAGTGCTTAACCACAGCTAAGCAGAACTGTTTTTAACATGGATTTGAACATTGCCAGAGTAGAAGTTTTACTTTGAACAGTGAAGGCGTGTTTACAAATTCATTCAGTTCAAATTATTTGGGTGTATAAGTTGGCAGAAAGACAAATAAAATAACAACACATAATAATTTAAAGTGGAAGAGTTAATTTGCAAAAACACATGAAAAAAGGTCAAAAATGTGTAAACCTCGAGCAAAAATCTTCAACATGTTTTGTTAGTGGCCGTACATTTGAAAGGGTTTGCTCAAGAAGGGGTAAAACTAAAACTTGGTATAAAGCAAATCATCAGCCTTTCAAGTATGTGTTTTCTAAAGGCTCATCTCCAACTTACAGTATCTCTATTCAATTTCAATTACATATATTTACATCCCTAATCGCAACAGCAGTCGTCTAATAATGTGGTGAAGTATTAATCGAAACTCGCACATATTACATTTTGATTCTGAGTATTCTGAAAATAGAAAATACTATGTTTTTCGGAGTTATATAAATGTCCAGCCCTCCACAATATGACGAAATCCCAATGTGTCTCCCCAGAGAAAATAACTGCCTGGTCTCGTCTCGTGTGTTTTGTATTTGAATTATAATTATATTTACTAAATGAATCAATTAAAGCAAACATTTACCACTGGGTCTGTCACTTTTCATTTCAAAGTTTGATGGAAATTGCTTCAAAATCTGCTCTTAAGATTTCAGTGGGAGAAAACAAAATGCTACTTAAACGTTTCCCATGAATGTCGGTGTCTGTCATTTTTCCATTTGCGACGCGAGACGTTACGGTGCCATCTTCTCTCATGGTTAACCGCTTCCTGCGTGTGCTCAGAGACAGCAGCTGAAGAGACGCCGCAATAGACAAGATGAACAATATAAGCAGGGCCCTGAACCCAAGAGGGACTTTTAACTGTTGCTCAATACTATAGAGGGCTGTAATGGGACCGGGGCATATCGAACCCTATGGTCAGCCATTATGGTCACATTTTACAGCACTGAAGCTACTGTTGTTTTGCACATAAATATTTCCGATAAAAAATAAAACATTGCTTTTGTCTACAGTGCATTTGTCTACATATTAAGTATACATTTGATGCAGCGGTTGTATTCTAAGCTCCACATAACTCGTCGCTCGCAATGGGGTGAGAGCAAATGATTTGTCCAGGGCCGTCTCTGCAGCGTTCAGTTGTTGGGTAGCGAATTATTGTGCTCTTATTTCAAATTTGTCAGCAGTTTGCTTCGGCCGATTCGCTCAAGGCAGATAAATAAACCACTCAGAGCTGTAAATTGTACACCACGACTGCGGTAGTTTGTTCTGTGTCGTAATCGAAGAGTGGGAGGCGATACTGAAGTTTAGACAGAAGTCACAGGCTTGAAGCTGGAGTGTCTAACTCTTTTTGGACTTGTATCTTTTACACACTGGGAGCTGATGTGCTCAAACTGCTCCTAATGTACAGATGTGCTCAGACTGCTGCTAATGTACAGATGTAAACATACTGCTGCTAATGTACAGATGTAAACACACTGCTGCAAACATGTACAGATGTAAACACACTGCTGCTAACGTACAGATGAACATAGAATACATATTGCTTGCACTAGAATACATGATACTTTATACTTGCCTCTTATTTTGCCAAATGTAAAACTTGTATACTTCTTTTTTATTATTATTATTATTAATTATCAAGATAACGATTTAATACTTGTTTCTTTTATATTAGAGTTAGAGATTTTGTTTTGTTTTGTGATGCAACACTGAAATTTCCCCTCAGTGGGACGAATAAAGGATGTCTTAATCTTAATCTCAGGGAGGGCTGGTCCATTCTTTCTCACTGAAAAAGCTGTTATAAAAATGTGACGGTGGACAAAAATACATGCCGAGTGATACCAGTGACCTACGAGCAAGTGGATTTTATTACTGTCATTGTTTGAGGTTTTAAAGTTAGATACGTCTGCTTCAATGTTGGATGTGATTATAAGGACTTTAAACATGCTATGCTTATTTCTCAGTCCCATCCATCCATCCTCTTCCACTTCATCTGTTGCCACTGCTGGGCCCGCAATCACACATACACAAGACACTGTTCAGCCCGGGGAATCCTGAGGCGTTCCCAGGCCAGCTGAGATACAGTTTTCCAATGTTTCCTGGATCTCCCCCCTGGTGGCACACCTGATATTTTTAAGACCCATGCAAACAAAAAACAACAAATAATCCAAAAATGCTTGAAAATGTGTTATATTGCATCTTGATTTGAAGACGAAAACAACTAAATTCAAGATTATTTACAAATACTTTGATTCTTGTTTGTAAAAGGAAAAATCATGTTGAATAATAATCTTCTAGGATGAGTGTGTTTTTCTAATGCAACACTTCAAACATAATTTCTCAGGCAGAATTAATTGGCCAAGTTTATACCGTGCATTTATTGTTTATAAAATGTTTGTGTATTATGTTTTTTGTTTGAGTTTTTGTTTGTTTGTATTTTTGCATTATATGATTTATATTATTTAACTGCATTCAATTACATTATTTACTCAACTGTGCCATTGCCTGAAATAAATGAATAAATGAAAATGAATGAAAATAATCCCTCTTTAATAACATATCGTAAATGAAATCACAATTGCAATATTGGTCAGAAAAAAATGACAAAATTGTGTGGCCCTAAATGTTTTGGAGAGAAATATCACAAACATGGCGCCAAACCTCCACGTCTCACTCGGATCGTGCTTTTAAGTCCTCTCTCTGCCGCTGTGCCACCTGTGTGTTGCTCAACATCTCTGCTCTTTCTTTTAATCAAAGTGGGAGTCGTCTGGAACCCTTCACAGGTGATACGAGCTCCAACAATCCCTATAAATGAACTAAGCACTACAAACAGGAGCAAGCACACTCTGCTCTGACTTTGATGGTCTGATGCATTAGAGAAGGATATAAAACCCAGGAGCCTGTGGATCGCATCAAGAAAATTAGAGCAGAGGTAATGACATTATAAAAGCACACAGGGACAAGCATAGTTACAACACGCTTTTCAGACACACGGGTTTAAAGAGTCTAATTTACTTTAAGAATGAGAAGGTATCATCAAGCCTAATTTCCAAATCCTGTTAAAGCACGGATGTGAATGAAATCAAATTATGTTTTAGGACCTCTGGGTCCTATGGGGTCTGAGTCCTGGGCCTGGTGGGGTCTGGGGCCCCTCTCTCCTCTGGGTCCTGTGTCGTTCCCTGTGGCTGCAGCCGGCTCTCTACTCCTGGTGCAGATGGCTCCTTGGATGACGCTTCTTCAGCCGGTTACATCTGCTCCCAGCCCCGTTTCTTTTTATTGTTTTACCTATTTTACCTGATATGACTTTATACTTGTGTATGTGTGTGTGTGTGTGTATATGTGTCTGTGTGTGTGTGTGTGTGTGTGTGTGTGTGTGTGTGTGTGTGTGTGTGTGTGTGTGTGTGTGTGTGTGTGTGTGTGTGTGTGTGTGTATACGCATGTGGTTGTATATATAATTATAAATGTGGTTATGGGGGGTCTGTGGGGAGGAGGGTTTAGGGCTGGGCATGTTGGATTGTTTTTAACTAAACTGTAAAGCACTTTGTGTTACACTTTTTGTATGAAAAGCGCTTTATAAATAAAATTTGATTGATTGATTGATTGATGTTATGCACTCGCATATATTATAGTGATTTGAATCCACAAACGTGTCCTTGTTACACAGCAGTGAAGGTAGCAGACGATTGTGCTACAAAACACATTTATATGTTTGATAAAATGATAAGACTAAAAAGAAGGGACACGGCAAGCAAACTGTCCTGTCCTGAGACAAGTTTGAGTTTGATATGAACAATGCATTATGAAAGCTGGTCCATGATCACACCATCAGACCAATCCCACTGGAGGGTCACTGTTCTCATGGGAGAGGTTAGAGCTCCAGCTTCAAGCCACTTTTTTTAACTCAATTATGTTGTGAGATGTTGTACTCCTATAACCACCAAACCAAAATGTACAGTGGACTGTGTTTATGCAAAGGTATCCTCAGGAGGCCAAAAAGAAAATAGTTTTGAGATAGAGCAGGAAGCCGTGGGCAATTGTAAGTCCTTTGGTGCTATCACATCCGCTCCCCAGAGCCGAGCAAATCACAGATTGACCTCAATCATTTGCAAGCTGCACATACCAAAGGAGCAGCAGTCTCACATTTGAGGGCTCCATGATATGTACGTGCCTTCAAATAATAAAACACAAATACAAGTATTTTTAACAAAATATGCACATTATGCACATAGTTTAGTATGAATATCTTTTAACATGTACGCATTTTGAAACATCATATTGTAATATAATATACCCAAAATGTATAATAAATTATGTGTTAAGAAAACAATTTGTATAACATTGACATAAGATTACAAACAACATTTTAAGGCACAGAGTGGAAGTATGGTGATACACTAAATATCAGTGCATATACTTAGTGCTTTTATAGAAAGCAGAAAGTGGCTTTCTTTGAATCAATCAATCAGTGACCAGAGGTGAATGCTTTTTTTTCAGGAGGAATTAACCAAATGTTTGACATGTTCTCAGAAAACCTCATACAAGAACTGTTTTTGATGTCTGACGGTCATTACAGTAAATCGTTCTGTTCCCTTTATCACACAATCTGCACAGATATGTCTCAGTGTGACTCACTTCCTGTTTTTTTTGTTCATGATTTCACTCTTTTTAGATACATTAAATGTATCGACATTGCACAAGTGTAACAAAGTTTGTTAAAACATGTAAACATATAACATGCAGCCCCCTCCCCCTGTGAGCCTCCTCAGTCCTGCACCTCCTCCGTCCTCATTCAATCTCAATCATCAAATCTTTTGCATTTGATTCATTCATATTGAGAACCATCTTCACAACTGAACCAAATGCGTGAAGTGAACCCTGGTGCAGATCAGGATTCTACTGCGTGTCTACAAAATCTGAACCATCCGGGAAAAAAATGTGACTTGAGCCTCCGTCAGTCCAGCCTCAGTGCATTCATCACTGGTCCACAGCCTTGAGCTCGACTCCACCTCCAGAGTGTGGATGGAGGGTCCTTGAGCTTTTAAACCATCGGGACAAAAGGTCCCCGGCTTCAGCAGACATAAAAGAGGAGTTTCAAAAATTCAAAACCAATAAGAAAAATGTGTATGTAAAAAAGTTAAAATCCCGTATAAAGGATTTTAGTCAAATATAGAAATAATGGCATAGATTAATACATCAAATTACAAATACAATATTGGACATATATAATAATATACAAGAAAAAAATTGTAGTATGAAGTTTTCCTTCAATACAATGTTTGACAAAAAGTCGTTCATCAATAAATCCCCAGCACAATTCCTTTAAGCCAACAAAAAAAAAGAAAAAAAATCACATGCATCTCCACAAATCCCTGCTGCTGTTACTTCAGCTGTAGTCGCACTATGGAATTAAACAGATACATTTAAACAGAGAATATTTCACAGTACGGTTTTATCAAGAAGCTTTTCCACTCCCAGAACATACTGTTGCTTTAAGTTAAGTTAGTTAAGGGAGTAAAATGAAAATGCTCAGATGGTCTGGGCAGAAGGAGCAGGAGGAAGTAGATCATCTCTTCTTAGACTGCTGCCCCTGCAACCCGGCAGCGGATAAAGCAGAAGAAGATGTATGGATGGAACTGCTCATCATCACTACAGCCACTTTAGTCCTGGGATGAATAGCTACATTAACAATGACATTAAATAGGTTTGCTCTCATATTCATTATTGATATATTATGATTTCTATTGTTTCACTGTTTCTCCAAAGCCCGAACCATCTGCGCAGCTGTATCTCTGAGCTGTGTGTCATTATGCCTGGTTTTCCTGGATATCTTTCCCAATGTTAATGCTGTGTGTATTTTTCACTCTTCAAGGACAAACTGATATGCTTCAGATGTGTAAACTTGGAGCTTCCCTCTGGAGGCGTAAACACAGCTCAGCATCGCAAATAGGACGACAGCTTTCGATACAGACGTGTTCTAAGGTGAACTACTGCTGCTTTAATCATTCATTTCATTCACTCAATAATATCTCCTCAGAGCAGCCGGATCCAGGCCATTCATCAGTATTAGAAATGTGAACTGATGTATGCACAGTATATTACATTAGACTCCAGCTCTTAATCTGTGGACCTCTGCTGAAACGATTGCAACATTTTCCCTGCTTTTCATTTCTTGATTACTGCGTGTTTTTATTTGCATTTACTCCACTCCGAGCGCTACAAGCAGCATAATTGGATTGCCGCCGTGGTGCTGACTGGTCAGAGACAATATTATTTATGTGACATAACCTTTTGTATAGCTGTATGCAGGTCAAAAGATACACTTCTATATTCATACATTTCCTTAAGCTAAATGGGAGGTTCATAAAAATAGGGTTTGACCATTTATTTGAATAATTGCAGGTGATGAATGAATAATACTTTCCCTGTTTTTGAAACCTACACAGACTAGAACATGCTGTGAAAAGCAAGACAGCTGTAATTACAAATCAGACTGATCTCTGTCGCTCGTTGGTGATATGGACTTCATGTTTGAGCTTGTAATAGTCCATTCAAACAGAGTTCATCCGTTTGAATGGACTCCACTTCAGATCCTTTACTGTATGTTATTGCTTGACATTTCCTGTTTGTATGTGTTTTGATGTCCTATTCTGCTCAAATGAAATGCCCCGGTGGAATAAATAAAGTAGGGTGAATCTGAATTCAACGACTGTAGCATCTATGGACCAAAACTGTAAATAATAAATAAATAACTGAATAAATAAATAAATGTCACAATCTGCAAATATTTACTAAGATGACATACAAATTATGAGAGTTAATAAATATATATTATTATTTTTCAAAAAAAATGTTTTACAAAAATAAATAAAATAAAGCTATATTTTTTTCTGTCTGCATCTATTAATTTCAGAAAATAATAAAGCTTTGTTTTTGTTAAACAATTAATATCATGAATAATCGCTTGACTAACTTATCAAAGTATTTGTTACAGTGTCACAGCTACGGCAATAGACGCATTTTATTCAGGAAACGTATAAACACGAAGGCTCACAGTGTTCCTCTAATAAGACAAGACTGTAAAGAACCTAGTACTGCTTAATAAACCACATGCCTTGGCGTTAGACTTCCACTTTTGTCAAAGGTGATTGTTAGTTGTCATTACTGGATGCAGCCGGTCTGACAGATCAGGCAGATCCATCAGAGTGACCATGTCCTTTGGTCTCTGGAGAAGTGAGTCCCATGTGTGAGCCAAGGTCTCTGTGGATGGTCCATGTGTCCAGCTTCCTGATTTTACATTTTTCCAGAGACCACACCGCGACAAGGGGCGTGGTCATTCTGAGGGGGTGTGGTCAGTCTGATGGCGGAAGTCTCCCACCCAACCATGTGGTAATTAAGCAATAATAGCTTCTTTACACTCTTTGTTTTATGAGAAGACCACCTTAATCCTTGACAGAAGAAGAGAGAATGAACTTTCTACATTTAGTGAGATTACGGCACGGTGGCTGAGTGGATAGCACTCTCACCTCTCAGCAAGAAGGTCCTGGGTTCGAATCCCGGTTGGACCAGGGCCTTTCTTAGTGGAGTTTGCATGTTCTCCCCGTGTCTGCGGAGGTTTCCTCCGGGTGCTCCGGTTTCCCCTACCACTAAAAATATGCACAATAGGTCTGGCATGTGCCTCCTGTACTGGCACCCCCACTCCCAAAAATAACAATTGTAAACCGCTTTGAGACTCCGATGTGCAGTGAAAAGTCGGTATATAAATAAATAAATAAAGATTACTAATTATTGTTTACAACTTTAAGACCTTTGACAGTGACAGTTTGTTCACTAAAATTACAAGTCTCAGTCAGAATCATTTATTGAAAGATTGGATTGCTTGTGCTCACGCTTTTTTGTCTTGAAAAACAACCAAATGCGGGGTGAGAAATAGGTACGACCGATGCTAAATTGTAACTTGATTTAAATGTTCCAAATGGAAATGCTTTGCTTGCACTCAGCGGCCTTGTCCGTCTGCCAATAGAATCAGTGACTTTGCAATGATAGGCAATACATTAGATACAATAAATGTGTGGTGCCAAGATCTCAAAAGTCCAGCTCTAATCACCTCATCAAAATACACTGAAACTCAAAGCCAAAAACAACTCACTTTTTGGAAAATGTTTCTTGAATAAAACATTGTAATGGTTGACAAAGCAGTTGAACCGTTGCTGTGTCAGTCGTGCACACCTCTTCATTAGGCACAACTCATTTCAATTAGAACTACAGTCAGGGTGTTTACGTGGACGCCACAAAACTATAGTCCAATCAAATGTGTTTGTTCAAGATGCATGTTAATCTGCCGTGTCCAATGAGGTGTTGCAGATCAATTTACCCAAACTGTACCTGTACATCTGGTTGGAACAGTTTATAGTCCGATGTCCGCTACATGCAATCAATTATAAAATTCTATTTCTTGTACATGGTTAGTTTTCCAGCATAAAGGAAGAAGCTATTAGAGTGGAACTGTTTTCAATTCAATTTGTTTTGTATAGCCCTAAATTACAAAAGCAGCCGTCAGGGTTAGGGTTTATCGAGCCATTGGTCCATAGTCCATAAATGTCCTTAAATCTCCTGGATCATCTCTGTCCTCCTGCATCGGGGAGGCCCACAGTGAGAGAGTGATCTGCTCCCATGGTCGGACGGGCTATAGATCCAGGACTCGGGCTGTAGAACAAGGACTGAGGCTGAACTGTATCACAGCAAAGCATAGTAAAAAAGACAAAATGTGTCTACTGTAAAAGCAAAAGGAATTCATAATCTGCAATTTGAGATGAAAGACAGCTCATTCATATCTCAATATATCAATATAGACCAGGGGTCACCAACCTTTTTGAAACCAAGAGCTACTTCTTGGGTACTGATTAATGCGAAGGGCTACCAGTTTGTTACACACTTAAATAAATTGCCAGATATGGCCAATTTGCTCAATTTACCTTTAATTCTATGTTTTTACTAATAATTAATGATATTTATTTTGTGGAAAAACTTTTATATTTTCTCTAAGTGCACATTTTTCAAATTTAACAAATCCCAGTCCCATTTAATGGCAATTAATCACATTTTAATCGCATATAAATATTTGACCTGAGAACAGTGAGAAGTAATTTTTTTCACATGGATTTTTAGTTTACCATTGAATAATGACTGAATACATGAGGCTTAAGCAACACATGTTAATATGGAGTTTAAGGGATAACTTCTAAACATCAAATAACGTTTCTGTCATTGCCTCCACACTCTGACGACAACATATGCTCCTCCTCCTCCTCCTCCTCCTCCTCCTCACACTGACGACAACATATGCTCCTCCTCCTCCTCCTCCTCACACTGACGACAACATATGCTCCTCCTCCTCCTCCTCCTCACACTGACGACAACATATGCTCCTCCTCCTCCTCCTCACACTGACGACAACATATGCTCCTCCTCCTCCTCCTCACACTGACGACAACATACTCTTTTTAAGCCCAAAATCCACTGCACACGCTGTGAGCACTAAAGCTGGGCATGCGCTGTTTGCTAAAGCTTTTATAATACGTTTTTGATGTGTGCATTCGGAGTAAACATCAGCATTAGCAGCTCACACACCTGTGTCTCGCTCCTCCTTCTCCTCCTCCTCCTCCGCTCACACAGGAGTCACTGCTCCTCCTCCTCACACACAGAGTCCATCGCTCCATACACAGCGCTCATTCCCGTCTAATTTACTCGAATTTAAAGTTGGTCTCTGCTTGTAATAATGTACTTTTGAACAAGAAAAGTCACGGAGCTCCGGTTGGTGCGTCAGTTCAATTGGTCCGTCTGAAACTTATTCAGTGAGGAACGTTCCGCGGTGCAAAAATACATACGATTAAAATGCATAATTTTTTTAACGCGCTTTTTTGTGTGTAATTAATTAATCTTTATTAACTTGTTAAAGTCCCGGCTCTAGTTTATATGCCATTTGTAAGTTGCATGTAAGTATGATTTAAACAAGAATAGCACTGGTAAGTGCTGCCATTTGAGCTATTTTTAGAACAGGCCAGCGGGCGACTCATCTGGTCCTTGCGGGCGACCTGGTGCCCGCGGGCACCGCGTTGGTGACCCCTGATATAGACATATGAACATATGTCCCAATGAAGTGTTCTATGATTTCCCTTGAACGCACCACTACAACCAACAACAAACCTCGTTCTATGCTCGCTTTGGATCAACAGCTGAAAAGAACAGATGACAAAGAAAGGAGGGCGAGAGTTTTACTGAAAAATGCTTCTTTTTTTGGTCAAAACCTGTAGTTATTTTGCATTGTATTGATCTGGAGATACCTGGCATGAATATTGAAATATCAGGTGTTTCCAGTTGAATAGTTGAAAAAACCAGAGCCTCGTGAGCAGCAACTATCTCCAGATGCTCGGCTCGAGGAATTCACCTACAGTTCATGTGGCCGATAAGGAAACTCCACATAGAGATCAAGGTTTGAACCTACACCCTTTTCGTTGTGTTGAATGAGTGCTATTCAGTATCACTTGCTCAGTTTGTAAATCAGAATGTCCATCTATTTTCAAAGACAGACAAGGTATAATTAAATACACATCCAGCAGCAGAGATTTTCAGTTTATAGAGTCAAAGAAAATTGAGTTCAGGATTTTAATCTCACACAATTTTGATGACCTGGCATTGAATTGAAGCCAAGGTCCATCAGTCAGACTCAGATCAAAATGAACCCTCTTATTACAGTGACTCATATAGAGGAAGGACAGGCAGAGATGTGTGGCTTTGTATCGGTGTCTAAAATGTAGTTTATTTATTAGTCCCATGGGTGTTTTCCTCCATGGTCGTTCAGGATAAACACGTATTAGGAGGACACTTTACACACTCCACTCCCAGACATCCAAATATGCATTTCCTAAGCATTTGTCCGTCAAGTGATTCTCCAGATGTTAAACTTTATATAAAACACATTTGTCTCCACAGACACAAGTAAACATTGCGGCGAACAGCTGTAGACACATAGAGCTCCTCACTTATGCCCCTGGCTGCGTGACATTTACTGGTGAGAGGCGTGTGTCGTGTCAGGACGCCCCAAACACAGACACAGCGGCGGTAGTGTCCCTCACAATAGTCCTCTGTGCGCGTCTTTCCCTTCGCTTTTATAACGCATGCTTTCAGAGGAGCTGTTCTGAGATGGGACAGTGTACACAGGCCTCTATCCAACAGAGGGGTGCAGACGCTAATGTTTCAGACCTCATTTATTTAGTCAGCCGCTAACAACAGGGCAGCAAGAGAGCCTTTTATTCATCTCAGAGCGGGGATATTGCAGAATTTTCAGGATGTGCTACTCAATCGATAATTCCAGTGATTATTCTCTTACATCATCAGTTGCTAAGAGGGCAGAGTGAGATTTGCATTATTGCTTATTTGATTATGAATTTATTTGAGTCTTTTAACTAAAACTCAAGCATTTTCATGTTTCGAAGTTTGTATAAAGAGCAGTTAACAACTAACATTATTAAAATAGTTGTTGATTATTGGAAAAGCAATTAGTTGTGATAAATGTAATCATTGCAGTCCTTTAGTGTCACTATTGTGCTGGTGGGTGTGGTATATTTAAATGTATTATTATTGTAACTTTTTAAAAATTAAGGGGCCAAAGTCACTTGGATATATATTGTATTAATTATATTGACTTCAAAGTTTCCTGTATCTAAGTATATGAATGTAGATATCATATCAGCAAACTAAAAGTCACCCAGCCCTGCTTGTTAAGAGTATGTGCATTTCTGAATATGTTGAATTACATTAAATGGTATAATCCCATGTCTAGAAAAACAAGTATTGCTATTTCAAAACTTTTGGCTGACGATAAACAGATAGCTTTAAAATGCTGCCAAAGTTGGAAAAAGTGACTCTAAAGTAATTATCTTGCAGAGAAGAGTGTTTGTTGTTAATTATAACAAGAACCCAGGAACGAAAAGGGTATTTGCAAAGGCATTTACAAAGACTGAACTCAGCACAATTTCTCATTTAAAATAAGTATATTCTCACAAACACAAAATCAAATTATTTCTGTGCCTCTGTGGGTGCGACTATACAACCGAAAACTGAGGTTAATTTGTTCAGTCTTTATGAAAGCAATATGAGGGGTGGAGATAATTGCCACTGCTCTGCGTTTGTCACTGCTGGTGAATTGGAGGACCTTAGTTAGCAATGCATTAGTGTGTGCAGAAAATCAATACTTGGTCAAGTCTCTGCATACCAGAGAGACTGCAGCATTCAGCACATGGTAATAAGTACCTAAAGCATCGACCCCTAAACCTGTACATGTTTCTCTGTGCAACACGAGCGATGGCCTGGTGGAAGTTAAAAAGTCATAGCAGCAATTTAGGTGATTATTTTAAGTGTCAGTTTGGGCTACTGTTGCAGCGATTGGCAATTAAAACAAGAAACGTTTTGACCTGCGCCAATGGAGAGAGCGCGACCTGTCAGAAACCATTTGTTACGCACAGGCCACGGACAGATTTAGTTTCATTGACCAAGGAATCACAGGATTAGTAAAGGGATATAAAAAAATACTACAAATCAGGTGCTCAGGCAGGTCCATGAAAACGTAAATTGGTTTTGTCCATGTAGGTGGGGGGATCCACGATGTGTGTGCAAACAGACTCATGCTGGATTTAGACAATTAGGAAGAAGAACTGAGAGCAGTATCCGTCTGTAACTCTCACTGCATTTTACATCGTTTTGAAACTTAATTTAATTGTTATTTAACAACGTTTAGCATGTTGATTACCAGTCTGTTCGGCACCTCCTTTCTCACGTCTCTCGCTGCTTCTCTCTTGCACTTATGATCATTATAATCCATGTCACAAGAAGGTAAACAATTATTTTTGTCCTGTTTATGAGTGTGTTCTACATGAGGCCTTTTGTTTCAAACATCTTGCACGTGTTGAGAACGCACGTTTGTAATAAGGCTTAATCGTGCAAAGAATTTGTTTTTTCACAATGGCTGAGAGGATTGGCACTCTCGCTTCGCAGCAAGAAGGTTCTGGGTTCGAATCCTAGTCCGAACAGGCCTTTCGGAGTGGAGTTTGTATGCTCTCCCCGTGTCTGCAAAGGTTTCCTCTGAGTGCTCCGGTTTCCCCTACCACTAAAAACATGTACAATAGGTCTGGAATGCGCCTCCTGCATGGCGACCCCGCTCCCATGTCTACCCACAATTGTAAAGTGCTTTGTGACTCTGGTCTGTGTGCGTTATATAAATAAAGATTAGGGATAATTGCAAACTTTAAATGTGGAATTTCTGAGGTTCGTGGTGCAATCCTGAAATAAAGACAATGGTGATCCTGGGGACATGAGTGTGTGTACTTTATTGTACATTGCGTTTGTCAATCAGATGGAACAAAAATAAATCAAAGAATCAATAAAATGTGAGGGGAAAATCACTATTAATTAAAATGGATGTTTTACCATTCTCTGGTGCAGACAGTGTAGCCACTCATTTGTTCAGAAGTGATCCGTCACTTCAAATAAGTTTCAAAAGGAATCTGGAGTCCACGTGAACTCAAAGTCTCTAAAGTAACAGACTTTTACTACAATACAATCAGAGTGACTGGTATTTTTCTTTTTTTGGAAAACTTTTGACACCTGTCTCTGGAGCAGGTGTGCACATAGCAGTCAGACTTGCAGCTCATTCAAACGTGAAGGATCTTCAGTCTTCTTGCAAACACAAAACTTTGCTGTTCTGTAAATGAAGCACTGTAGACAAGGTGATTTTTTTTCTTTTCAAAATAAACTTGTAAACTAAAGAATCAAACTATGACAGAAAAGCTTTGGTTCCAATATTTACAGTGATAAACCTTACATGTTAGCAGCATGAGGTTCTGGGCTAAGATTTACAAAGTTAAGTGACAGTGGACACCTAATAGTGATTTATTAACAACATTAGTGTATAACTAGATGTCAGTGTTTCCCACACATAGACTAATCTGTGGCGCACCGCCACAGATTAGAGACCGCCCGCCACAAATTGCGTTTCGTATTATTATATATATTATTTTTTTGTTACGCTATTTAAAACATGCATCGTCTAGTGCCACCGCAGCGGTCAATTTGACAGCGGGGAGGGGGGTTTAAAATGTGGCGGCCCTTCGTAACTCTCACTCAAGCTACGCGTCTCTCCCACATACAGAGAGACCTACACACACACAGCCCCTCCCCTTCGTGCACACCGCGTGTCTCCGTCTCCATCAGCGATCATCGCTGTAAGCAGCTGTGTCTATTAATTTTGGTGCAGAGAAGACGGCTGGTGAAGTTCACTAAAGGTTGGTATCCCGTGATCTCGTAAATCACACATTAAAAAGTGCTGAATGTTCAGTGTCAATGTTGAATTTCCGTCCCGACTCCCTTAACAAGCGATGACGCTTTCTTTATAAAGTTAATTAGTCGCAAGTTTGCGGTATGTAGTTGGGTTGTCGGGGTCAAAACACTATGTAGCAGCTGTAGCAAGAAATAAAGTTATAAGTAACGTTATGTCATTTTTTTACTCTTACACTGAATGTTTGCTGCTTCAATCCAGATGAGTATTGAACAATATTTCCGCGATTGAAAAAGACACGCGTTGAGGATGAGGATCAGCCTGAACCAGAGGTATCGGTCTGAAACAGTCCGCAGTGTAATTAGCTATATAAGTTGTTTACAATATTTTCAGGCTTCAACCAGTGCTGCTCAAGCAGAAAGACAGGGTCAGGGAGAGAACGAGATAGAATTGATTATATTCAATATTATATTCAAGGTCAGTGAATTGACCTGACACACACACACACACACACACACACACACACACACACACACACACACACACACACACACACACACACACACTAATGCCACGACAAACCCTTATCTTTCAAGAACAAAACCAGGAGGAGCTCTTGTGTTTACTGGCAAGTGAGTTTGATGAGTGGGCCAACCTCTACCCCTGCCTGAGCCTTCTGGCAAGCATTGCTTTGCTTATCCCTGTTTCCTCTGTGAACTGTGAACGGGATTTCTCTGCAATGAACAGGGTAATAGCAATAAAAAATTCCCATTGTCTTTATATTGGTGCATTTTGCATTGATAATAATTTATCATTTTGCTTTATCTCCAGGTGAAAACAGACCTCAGGAACAAACTGCAAGGAGAACACCTGGCAGCTTGCTTGAGGATCTCCATCAATGGACCCTGTCCTGAGGACTTCCCTTATGATATGGCATTAAAATCTTTTTTTCGCCAGCCCCAAAAATCAGGTGCTCTGATAAAACATGCAAACTTTGCAACAAGTAGGTTTATACAGCGTTAACAGTATTTATAGTGTAATATAGTGTTTATACAGCGTGTGAATAATGTTATTTTTTGCAACAAGTAGGTTTATACAGCGTTAACAGTATTTATAGTGTAATATACAGCGTGTGAATAATGTTTGATATTTTGATCAGTCCAATAAAGCTGTATTTGACCAATTAACGATGTCATTGTTAATTTTTGCCGGCCGACCAGCACCCCCCCGCCGACGACCACCACACATTGCCTTCAAACCTGTGGGAAACACTGGATGTATTAGTTGTACTCATTAATTGTGGGTATGATTTCTTCTTAAAAATGTTACCAACCCCTTGTATAGTGCACAAGTATATACAAGTAAAAACAGAAATATATGAAACAAGCTGTATAGTTGCTATGAAATAAACTTAAATATTGCCATTTGCTTGATGCGAAATACTGTATCTGAATCTGTTAACTCAAGGTTTGTCTTCCGTCTTTGATTTCAAGGTCCCTTTATGCTCCTATACGTACGTATATGTTTAGGTTCAGTAAAGAAACTCATTTGAAGCATCAAAGAAGCAAAGCAGTATAGTGGGGACAGCTGCTGTGGAGGCTAAACAGATAAACAAAAACACATGGTCAGAGACTAGGATGAGGGGGAGGAGACCTGGCCTTCACTTAAATAAGACGACAGGTGAGCACAGGTGCAGTAAATATCCTCGTATTGTAAAATGTAAAGAATGCAGAACATACCAGACAAAGACTACCTCAGGTCCAACCTCAAGGTGACTCGCTCTGGTGGGTCTTAACGGAGTCTGTGAGGCATGACGGAGACAGCACGACTCCACCAAACCAGACAACTGAGGCTTTTCAACTGCTGTACAACATGCAAGCGTTTGAGTTGCTATACATGAGAAGAAGAAAACCATAAGAAAATATTCTCCAATTCACCTGTGAACAGTGCAACCCTAACTACGGCGGCACAGTGGCTGAGTGGATAGCACTCTCGCCTCTCAGCAAGAAGGTCCTGGGTTCGAATCCCGGCCGGACCAGGGCCTTTCTGAGTGGAGTTTGCATGTTCTCCCTGTGTCTGCGTAGGTTTCCTCCGGGTACTCCGGTTTCCCCTACCACTAAAAATATGTACAATAGGTCTGGCATGCGCCTCCTGTTCGGCGACCCCACTCCTGTCTCTGTGTGGAGTGAGAGGACAAGTGCCCAAAAAATAACAATTGTAAACCGCTTTGTGACTCTGGTCTGTGAAAGGCGGTATATAAATAAAGCTTACTTACTTACTTACAATTATGTCCAAATGTCCCTGAATACTTATTTACATGGTGAAGTTGTTTTTATACATTCCATTATACAAAATCTATGCAATTCCGGCCCTGTAAGAATCCCAGAATCTTTAAGCACATCTTTAGAGCAGGTAACAAATAATCAATAACAGATAAATGTCAACATTGATTAATAATGTTTGGCCATTAGTCATCACAGCCCTAAATAAAACTACAAAGTTAGCATAAGAAAACGCTTTTGTCAGAAGATGGCATATGAATAATTTGGACAAAACTCTCTAAAAATACAAAGTCAGAAAGTGCTGGAATACAAAACAGGCCGTGCTTGTAGAAGTTTTCCCTCATTCGCTCTCTGTGGGATTACCCAGCGTCTCTGGAGATGCACTGTCTGATAACATCCAAGCAATATTCCTCACGATATTCTTGAAGCGTGTCTTTCTCCTCTGTCCCGCACTCACTGATGCCCTTCAGCAGAGCAGTTTTGTTCGGACTAGATATATTGTCCTAGTTGGCTCAGGTTGAACTGTTGGAGAAGAGGGAATTCATGTCCTGCGAATGAAGGCTTGATTTAAAGAAGCCAGGTCAAACCGATTCTGGGTCACCGTCCTCCCAGATGTATTGGCTGAACCAGGGCAGCGCTACGGTAAAGCACTATCCACACAAGCAAGGTGTGGGAGTGGGGAATGGAGCTAAAGTCTACTTAAGACCAAGACTGCACTTGACTAGAGTATAGTAATGAGGCGTATAGTAATGAGGCGTTGTCTTTGAAAACGTTAAACGCATAAGATTACAGAGTACGTAAAAAATAACCTGGACTCTATTTGACGTTGCTTCAAACTAGTCTGGCTTTAAAGTCCTGTCTGGATGCACCCTACTGAGAAAATTGATCTTCGTGACGCTTTCAAGGGCACACTTGGAACCGGATGATAAAATTGCTATCATTTTATTGACCTTCTTTATTCAAGCAGAAATCCGAATCTCTTTTACGGGAGAGTCATGGCCCTGGAGTGAGGGAAGAGAAGTGAAATGTTTAGTGGTAGGGAGAATCCGAAGCAGACACAAGGAGAACATGTAAACTCCTCCAATAAAAAGCCACGTCCAGAGGTGGAATCGAATCCAGGACCACAGGCACCACTATGCTGCCCCATACAGAATAAAAACACTTTTGGATATCATAATCACGCTGCACCACGTTACGCTTGCTTTGAGCATTTGATTTTCCATAGTGCAATTAAACACTCTATGTTTCCTGCTTTTGCCGCACGTAATGAAACTTAATAATATTAGTGAATAAGAAAAACATTTAATACTTGTCCAAAATCATTTCTAACAAAATCTTTTCCCCATGCTCTTAAATGCATCTGCTGGATGTGTCTCAGTAGAATCGTAATAGTAAACAGAGTGGAAATGCCATCCATCCATCCATTTTCTTCCGCTTCATCCGTTGCCGGGTCGCGGGGGCAGCAGTCTAAGCAGAGACGCCCAGACTTCCCTATCCACACACACCTCCTCCAGCTCGTCCGGGGGAACCCTAAGGCGTTCCCAGGCCAGCTGAGAGACATAGTCCCTCCAGCGTGTCCTAGGTCTTCCCCGGGACCTCCTCCCGGTGGGACGTGCCCGGAACACCTCCCCAGGGAGGCGTCCAGGAGGCATCCGGAACAGATGCCCGAGCCACCTCAACTGGTTCCTCTCGACGTGGAGAAGCAGCGGCTCTACTCCGAGCTCCTCCCATGTGACTGAGCTCCTCACCCTATCTCTGAGGGAGCGCCCAGCCACTCTGCGGAGGAAGCTCATTTCGACCGCTTGTATCCGCGATCTCGTTCTTTCGGTCATTACCCAAAGCTCATCACCATAGGTGAGGGAGGCCTGTCAATCTCACGCTCCATCCTTCCCTCACTCGTGAACAAGACCCCGAGATACTTGAACTTCTCCACTTGAGGAAGGACCTCTCCACCCACCTGTAGAGGGCAAGGCACCTTTTTCCGGTCGAGCACCATGGCCTCAGATTTGGAGGTGCCGATTCTCATCCCAGCCGCTTCGCACTCGGCTGCAAACCGTCCCAGCGCATGTTGCAGGTCCTGGTTCGTTGGAGCCAACAGGACAACATGGTCCGCAAACAGCAGAGATGAAATCATGTGGTCCCCGAACCGGACCCCCTCCTGTCCCTGGCTGCGCCTAGAAATTCTGTCCATAAACACAGTGAACAGAACCGGTGACAAAGGGCAGCCCTGGCGGAAACCAACATGCACCAGGAACAGGTCTGACTTACTGCCGGCGATGCGGACAACAGAGTGGAAATGGTTTGATCTAATTACGCCAAACAGATTGGTTTTTCACACCTCAATCACTGCGTACGAGTTTATATGAGTCTTGATCAATCAAATTATCAAGGAAACGAAATGAACAAACGAGGAAAAGAATCTGGTTTATAGTTATGCTTCATAAACATACTCAAAACGGTGTGAAAAAACTACAAAAGATGCAAACAAAACAAAAGAGCTCTTTGTCACACACGACTGGGACTGGACAGTAAACCAAATGTACTTATATTGAGACGTGATATTTTGCTGGTATTATGTTATTGAAAGCAAGTGTTTTGTGTTAAGCCTGGTTCACACGGCAGGATATTTAGGCCGATTTAGACCCGATTTACCCCTTACGACAATCTTAAACGCTCCGATTTCCGTAACAAAATCTTACAGATTATCCTGCCGTGTGTGGTGTGTTAAGACTGCACTCGTCGCTCGGAAGGACATCGGGACTGCTCCCGATCTCAAATCGGGGATATCCAACATGTTGGATTGTTTTGGCCCGATTTCTTGTCGTGTGTGGTGTCCTCCGAGGACAAGCGAGCGCGTTGCCATGACTACGGCGTGTAGCCAATAAGAAGACGAGGTGACAAGCCGGTGAGGAAACACCGGAAAAAAAACCAAAACACAGCAGCATGGCTTTGACCATTGCCTTTTCTTTGGATTACGTGTCTTCTCTGTTAACAACAAACTGAACACTATCGCCACTGCATCCTCTTCGTCCGCCATGACTGTTTACTCTGAAGTCACGCTTGATCTCGAGAGATTTTGTGAGATTTCCGTCTGACCTGGGAATGCTCGGGGGGGGGGGGGATTTCCCAACAGTCAGGACAGTCACAATATTTACTTCTATAACAGCTTCTAACAAATACAGGCTTGATACATCTCACTTTGCGTGTAATGGCTGTCATGTATTAGTTTCACTCTGCATTTTGAATTACAGCAGTGAAAGGACTTTAGAGCAATATTCTGATTTTGCGAATTTTCTAGTTTTCAGTATTGTGACAACACTAATGTACCTAGAGCAGCCGAACCAAACACGTTCCTAAGCAGCAATCAAAGTCCAAAATACAACACGTGTCGGCCTAATTCACCTTGTACTGGGTCCGGCTGGCACGACCGGGTCAGATCTACCACAATCAGCCCTTTATGCAGTGACAGGACCAGGACAGAGCCAGAAATCACGACCCGCTCACTTTTGTCCGGACACAGAGGGGCCGGATTGATCGTATCAGCTGACTGGCACTGTGGCACATATTGTATATTGTCCAATGTCCATCTGGATGGAAGCCCAATCAACATTATTACACCATTGTCTCGCTGTTTGTTTGGAGCTGGTAGAATCCCCACTGCGTCGACAGTGGACTAGTGACTGTGCGCTAGAGACTGTGGAAGTGCGTGATGGGGTTTTTGTTCAGTGAATCAACAAAAAGCATTGACATTTCAGGCACGACTTTAATATTAAGTTATAATAATAATACAACGACGCTATAAAAAAGGTAAAGAGTTCTGAACTGCGTATAAAAAAATTCATTTATATAAAAACAGGAGAATCTTTGCGAAAAACAGGTTACTAAAAACTAGGAAATTGAAAAACACATATAATACTTATAAATTGAAAGTATATATGTTTTTCATTTAGAATTCCTTAAAGACTATATACAGAGATTCAATCACTTTAATTGTATGCTTGTCATATAATTTAACAGGGAAATTATGAAAGTGTGGAATCAGAAAGTAAAATAGACACCTCCATATGTACAAGGGTCACATTTTACTAAGTGGCAGATATTATTCAGTGCAGAAGGTCAGAGGTGTGCAAAGCTTATTACTTACTCTAATGACAAGTGGGCAAACAGGGGGATTGAAATCACTCTTACCCACAATACAATGTAAGCCATTTATGAGATGGTTTCTGAAAACAGTAATACATCTGTATCTACTTCCACCCAGTATTAGTTCTCTTATTACCATTTCCAGCATGACAGCGATTTTGGATGAAAAGCAGCAGATGCATTTCAAAGTTCTTCCTGTATTGTGTCTAAATATACACAGACGTATTTGTGCTGCATTCCTTTTCTCTGTCGGTACAAGACCGTGAGCCTCGTCTTACCTTTATGTAGATATAACATTTCAGACAATTCAGCATCTTTGAACATGAAAGAACTAAATGTAAGGAGCCTTTTGCAAGATTTTATCTATTCTGATAATTTTGAGTAATACAAACAGCAGTGTACCATTGTCTTGAACAATGAACCCCAATACTGGTCATGCTCCAACTCGCTCTGGCTCCTATTGACGTGTATTGAAAAGAATGCTTCTCAAACTCAGTAACCGTTTCTGTAACACATACCACTTTGGGCTATAAAAATTCATGACTTTTGCCAGCAAGTACCGCAAGAGGGGACAGACCAGGGCTGTCCTGATTGGCTTTTAGTAATTCGGCCGTTAATTAAATCCAACAACATTTGTATACATTTGGCTCCACATTCCCACTCAAATAGCCTGTTCGAGCTAGCTTCTGCATTAAAGCTAACACTTTGGGTGACGCCACTACTACTGCCCACCACGGGACCTGGCTAAGTTGGTAGAGCATTAGCCTTTGGGCCTGAAGGTTGCAGGTTCGAGCCCACCACGGGACCTTCTCACTGACTCCCACTGCTGTCGTTGTGTCCTTGGGCAAGACACTTCACCCCCATTGCCTAGAATGATTCTGGTATGTGTGTGAATGGTTGGTGGTGGTTGGAGGGGCCGATGGCACATACTGGTTGCTCGCTTCTGTCAGTGTGCCCCAGGGCAGCTGTGACTACAGTAATAGTTCAATGAATAATGACATGTAAAGCGTCTTTGAGTGTCCAAAAAAGCGCTATATAAAACCGATGCATTATTATTATTAGTATTATTGTTACTCAGTCATCCAACTCCTAACACACACGGCTCAGTTTTATATAGTTAGTACATTTGCAATTTCAGTGAGTCTTTGGATCTGTCGCAATCAGTGAAACGTTGTCACATCAATGACCTCAGTGCAGCTCAAGTTGAAGAATGGATTTTTTTTTCTTCCAGCAAAAGCAAAAGCAAAGGAAGTAAAAACAGTGGGAATGTCATGTAGAGTCCGGGGAAAGCCATGGTGAGAAATATGACTTGAGAAAACAACTAAAATATGGTCAAATCTAGCTTTTTCAAAGGCTTTATTGGATGTCAAGCAGTAGAAGTCTGAAAGGTTTGTGGCTGGATGTTGAGAGTGAATGTGTTGGAGGTGGGGGTGGTAGTAAAGGGGCAGTATGTTAAAAGTAGTTTAAAAATTCTATTTTGTTAGTACTGTATTATTGTTTCTGTTATAACATATGATTGGTGTATTTGTACAGTAACAATAGGATGCACGTGTACTGTAAAACTCTTAAAAACTGTTAAATACAGTGAAAGAAAGAAAGAAGTCTGATTATGTATCACAGCAGCAATATCAGATAAAAAAAATAATAATTACAGAAAAAACTCTATACACCCTAATAGAAAAGAGATAGGAAAACTGACTTGTACCTGCACAGCGCACATTCGGGTTGTGGTTGACCAAAGACATTTTTGGTCAACTAAAGACAAGGTGGGCGATGAATTGGTTGAAAATAAAAGGGGAGCTTGACATTAAGGGGATGTACAGTATCTGACCTAACCAACACCTGAAAACAATGTAGCCATTACATGTCCGGCTTATTCTACCATAGCTTCTCATTTCTACCATGTTCCTGAAGACATCCAACTAATACTTCACCAATGAATTTGTCGCCCAAAACCTGAGTTTGTCGACTTGAATGGCATCGACATCATCTCACTCTTTTAGAAATAAATGTTCCACTTTCCATAACCTACTTACCAAACTTACGACTCAAGCCCCTTACAGTCGGGCCAACGTCTTTCACATGCAATAACCAGATGATTGCACTAATCTGCTCAGACACTGCTCAGACACGGCCCGCGCTCGTGAGTTAAGGGGATCAATACTGTAGGTGCATCAGCTGGTCACAGTTTACAGTATAGTCTCATGAACTCTTGAACCTCGACTTTCTCACACAATCACACACAGAGGACTGGTCTCTAATTCAAAGAAGCTCATGATCTGATGATCTAGACGTCTGTACTATCTGTGTCATGCAAGTTCTTTGCACAACTTTCAGGGAACGTAGCTCTCACTAACAACAAAGAAATGTGACAGAGAATTTAATGGCATTCTTGTATGATCCAGAAATAAAGCATATTCACCTCACTTCTCACCTTGGTTTACTTCCTATGATGTTCTTATTTCTTTTTATGAGGCAAAAAGAGTTGATTTCTTGCTGTTACATCAGGAGAACAGCGTGTACCTGGGGGTCTATAAAAGGAGACAAAACTGGTGAAAGCCTTGGCACTTCCATTATTTTCATTATCATATATTGCTTGTGGCTAAAATTCAGAGAGAAACAGATCTGCAATTGTTATTTGTGGCAACCGGTTGTTTTATTGTCAGCTTTAATTCCAACTCTGAAATATGGGAGGTCTGTCTTTTCTGACATTCACAAGAGACACCAGAAGCTGTAACAAAAGAACAGACCATATTTATATGCTGTGTTTGGACACAGTAAAAGGCCACGGTCGCAAGGCAACTTATTTTGGGCTATTTTATTTTCAGTGCGAGTAAGAGGGTTGGAAATTCCGCCGGAATGATTTAAATCTGGCTTCGCCGTTTTTGCAGTCTGCTCTGGACGGATTCTGCCTGATTTTTGCGAAATATAAAAAGAATATAAAAAGAAAATATAAAAAGAAGTAGTTGAGCTGTGATAATCGTAATTGTAAAGTACACGCAATATCACAAACATATAAATAAATGTCAAAACCGATTTAACATTTTTGCAACGTTTATGTAGGGCTAGGCAATCCTGTGGGAAAAATAATGCAGTTGTTTTATCCCTCATAAATCTCAATGTTAGATTAGATTTTTGGACGTGCCGAGTTCTTTCTCCTTGACAGTGAGTGTAACTCCTCTTCAGCCTTCTCACTGCTACAGTCTCGATAATGTCTAAATAATCAAGATTGAACAAAGTTGAGTTTGGAATTTTTTCATTTTGGGCATTTCATTTCTGGGCCCTGACCCAGAAATGGATTAAAGGGTAGAAAATGGATGGATGGATGGGCATAGCCCTACCTTCTTTTGATATATTTCAACATTTCAATCGTTTTAAATACGTCTTGGTAGTGGAGTCAGTAAGTCATTAAAAAGTATTTCTATAGAACCTTTCACATACCAGGGTCAAAAAGGGCTTCTCATTAAATACATAAAAAAAAAATTAAACATATAAGTCATAAACAGATGTCGGAGAGAAGTTCAAAAACAGTGTCTGCTGATGCAGCATGCATCAGCAGACACAATACAGATAGGTCTATGTAGGGTGAGGTGAGAAAGCCTGCCTAAACAAATGCGTCTTAAGTTGACTTTAGAAAGTAATCAGAGTCCAACATGGGCAGAGACTGGAGACGCTCATTCCAAAGGCCAGGGGCAGCAACCTTGAATTATCAGTCTCCTCCGGTTTTAAATCAAGAGCAGGAGCCCATCAACAGGATCTGAGGCCCTCAGGATTCTTTTTCATGCACCATCTTTGTGCTGCAGCGAAGGTCCTGACCAAGTCCAGGGTCAAATGTAGAACACCAATTTCTCTACAGGGACAATAAAGGTACCTTAAACCTTGAATATGTATATAACACACATATTTTTTTTACTAGTCTAGAACTGTTAGTGTAAAGTCAGGCTTACAGAAAACATTTATGTAAGACAAAAACCTTGTTAAACAAGTGAAATGTGCAATATTTATAAAGATTCATAATTTACATACAATGGACATTAGGTTTTTTGTAAATGGAACAATATCTGTTAACAAATAAGGAAAAAAGGAGTATACTGTATGAGGACGGTATGAAGAATTTTAAAGCTAAGTCCATAACACACACAGGAAATACTCCAGGATTCTTTCATTCTTGCCCACCTACATTCCATTTCACTGTTGGCCATGACTGAATACTCTCTGCGTGGCCTTCTCGGAGCTTGCTGTCAGCTTCCTGGGTGCGGTTACTGCAACCATCTGCTCCTCTTTTCTCTCTCATACACAACTTTTGTTTATTCTCGTCCAATCTGTCTGTTTATTTAGAGGGTTTGACCATAACACGCCCTGGTCACTCGGTAACTGCTTCAGCTACTTTAATCCTCATTTCATACTGTGGATATCCAATTATTTTTGACGTTAGCATCTCATTCTGAAGCTGCACAGTTCAGTCACTTCGCTGCCCTAATGATGGTTTGAGTCCTCCCTAAGTCCCAGGCCAATACAAACACGGTATTAGACAGAGCTGGGCCACACCAAGTGTCACTTCTAATCAGGCGCTAAACCAGAGGCCGAGGAGCGCGTGCATTAAACTGCTAAGCACAAACAAAAATGTTATGTTAATAAGAATGAAATATGAAATTGTCTCTCTTATTCTTATTGGTGTTTGAAGTTGGTATAGCTGTAATGGTTGATTAACAAACAATGCTGAACTTGCTTAGCCAACTAAAAATATCTGGATCAGGTGAAAGCTTCTTGTATTGTACTTTCATTAGCTGTGTTGTGCACACAGGACAAACATCTATCGTTGTCCTGCTGCTTTCCTTTTATTTTCACATGTGGTCGAGACATCCTGTCGCTTGAGACTTAAAAACCATCATGTAACAGATTATTGACTGCTACGAGCTCCAACAAACAGTGAAGAAATCCTTCCATGCAACCAATTTGGAGATATCCAAAAAACAAGAGGATACTAAAAATACTGAAAAAGTGTAGCACTAGCTAATAAGAAAATTTGCAAATATAATTTATCAAATGCAACTATGACGTCATACCTTAATGATAGGCCTATAAACACGGCGTGACGTGCCCCCAGCTTTAGCAGTTTGCTATATACACCTTTTCTTGACAACCACAATTGACTTTTGACAACTTTATCAAGATAATTACAGTCCATTCATGATTCAATGCCAGTTGGAATTGTTCCATAATTAGATATAAATCCTTGAGCTACAGGCCATGTGTTGGGCTATTAAGAAATAATGGTTCTCAAGAACATTTGTTTACCCTTGTAACTAGGGAGTTGCATAAAGCTGTATAGCCTTTTCAAATAAAACACCTCTCAACAAAAACACCAGAAAATGTTTTTGAAGAGTAGAAGTTACAACTTGAAATGTGCTAGACTTTCAATATCCATCCATTTCCATCCATTTTCTACCCTTTAATCCATTTCTGGGTCAAGGGGGTGGCAGTCAGAGATGCCACCCAAGTCTCATAGCACCAGCCCCTCACTGACCCTCTGCAGGTGGTGAGTCCACAGGAGGACGGCTGCTCTCTGAGTGTGAGCATAGCCTTGATCTTTCAGTGGGGGCTTTGGGCAAAGTGGGGTTAAGTGTCTTGCCCAAGGACACAACGACAGCAGTCATCAGTGGGAGTCGGTGGAGAAGGTGCAGAGGTGGGAATTGAACCCACGACCTTCTGGCCTTAAGGCCAATGCTCTACCAACTGAGCTACTGTCGCCCTGAGACTTTGAAATAATGAAGTCAAAATCATTCTCAATATTAGTCTGGATTGATTATCATCTGATTGTATTTATCTGATTTGTATTTTGTTTGGAACACTCTGCAATGAAGTATTCAAGTGCAAGAGATAGTGGTTTCTCGTGTGATGATGGTTTTGTTTCATCAAGCCAAAGTGACCGGTCAGAATGTTCCTGCAGGTGGTTAATTAGATCCAAGCAGAGTCAGCAGGACGCAGAGCAGAAGGATCCATAGTAAAGAGTGGGAGCACTGTGTGTACTTCCTGGATATGCAGACAACACAGATTTATGCAGAAAGTCCAATAAATCACCATAGAGCTGGGCCAAACATTGGAAAAGCTAAATTTTGCAATCTCAATTTTGGTAGATTGTGATTATCGACAGACACAAATCATCAATTCCATTAATTTGGTATTGTGCAAAAAATATTAGACAACAATTGATTTTTTGTTTACATAAATTACAATACAACATTATAGTACTTTTTAAATGGTTTATATTAGTTCTAAGATCAATATCATTCAAAAACTGCTAACATTTTGCCCTTTTCATGATATTGACACGTTTGGAAATGTGTCAATGATAGTTTAGATTAATATCTGAGTTTTAATATTTTTGACAAACCTAGTTATGAAGCTGAAGCGGATATTCAGACTGAAAGACCGAGTGCAAATTCCCCCTTCCAAGCCTGGAAAGCACACAGCTCTGCCAGCCTCGAGCCTCAGCCAATCACACAGCTCTGCCAGCCCTGAGCCTCAGCCAATCACACAGCCCGGCCAGCCTCCTGCCAACCCTCTCACAGCAAAGCGGGCAGTTTAAAAGGCTGCCACTTCCTGACAAGCAACGCTTCCTGAGGCTCTTAAACACCCACCACTTCCCCAGCACCCCCTCTGACTCCTGCTCTGGCTCCTGCTCTGGCTTCTGCTCTGGCTATGCCCCATTCACACCATACTCTAGCCACCACCAGTGCTTCACCCCGGGGGATCTGAGATCATCTTCAGCTGCAATCGATCTCATCGCTGCAAGTGTCACTGCCGGGGTCAATGCACCAAACAAATAAATCATTTTATTGTATTAGATGGGGGAGTCCATCACCCTCCGTGATGGACTCCCCCATCACCTCTGTGGAGTCCTTCCGTTTCCTGGGCACCACCATCACCCAGGACCTCAAGTGGGAGCCGACCATCAGCTCCCTCATCAAGAAGGCCCAGCAGAGGATGTACTTCCTGCGGCAGCTCAGGAAAGCCAAGCTGCCTGCACAGATGTTGGTGCAGTTCTACACGGCCATCATCGAGTCCATCCTCACCTCCTCCGTCACCGTGTGGTTCGCTGGAGCCACAGTCAGGGACAAACAGAGACTACAGCGCATTGTGCGCTCTGCAGAGGAAGTGATCGGCCGCAGCCTTCCATCGCTGCAGGACCTGTACGTCGCCCGAGCTCGAGGCCAGGCTGGTTGTGTCACAGCCGACCCCTCTCACCCTGCACATGGACTATTCCAACCGCTCCCCTCAGGCAGGAGGCTGCGGTCCATCAGGACTAGAACCTCCCGCCACAAGAACAGTTTCTTCCCCTCTGCTGTTGGACTCTTGAACACTTCTTAACCTGTCCCCCCGCCCTTTATAAAGTCACTTTACTGCCCATCATACGTCACTTTACTTCACTGTACTGCTGTCACCTTACATTGTGTGCACCATGTGCACTTGTATATTGTAAATAGTAACTGTAACTCTATTTTAAATTTAAATTTATTCTTTAGAAGTGTTTTTTATTCTTATTTTTATTATCTCTTTTTGACTGTTGCACTGAGCCAAAGCAATTTCCAAGTCTGTGACCTCCTGTTACTTACGTGGCAATAAAAATGATTCTGATTCTGATTCTGATTCTGATTAATTGTGTCTTTAGTCTCTTCAAATTGAAATACACTATACACTCATGATTTGTTTTTGTTTTGAAATCAGAAGAGGTCAATATGGGGGGGATTGCTTTTATTTTCCCCAGATCGCCCATTACCATATCATCAAGTTACATGTTGCTAGTTTTAAAACGCATATAAGCCACAAATATTAGCAGCCCCTCCCCCTGCACTAAAGTCAGACCTCTTCCAATGAGCAGCAGAGACCGAAAACTAATTTGGAGTTTTTGTCTGGGAGAGACCGTAACATTTCTCAAAAACTGAGCCTTTAAACGGAAAGTGACTTCGACTCAACAACTTCATTCTCCCACGGAGTTGCATGTAGCGGTGCACTGCAAAGCAAAATAAATACATCACAACAGGTTTCAGGAATGTTTTTGAAAAGGGAGTAAAATCATATCATATCAGAGTATATTAGAGTATACCATGCAATAAAAAGTTTCAAAAAGTTGATTTCCACAACACGCTTCATAACTTATGTGCAGCTGCAGGAGCTTTCTAATAACTGATATTTGTTTACATAATCCTATTTATGGTGGTTTTATTTTGTCAAGTAGCAGCTTGTGGATCATGTCTGAACTCACATACATCAAAGCAAGGTTGTGCAAGTGCTAAAAAGATGGGAACATTTCTGGCGTTTGCCGAGGGAGCAGAAACCTTGGCACAAGAGAGAGAGAGAGACGTGTAGTGTGCTCTATTAGAAATGATAATTCTAAAACAGACCACTTTAATTCGTGTCGACTGTATTTAAAAAGCAATTCCACACCAAGAGTCAAATTCAACTCTTGATGCTTCTAGGAATTCATATTTTCAGGGACAGTATTGCAAGTTCTGCCCCTTAAGCCTTACAATTTCAGCTGCATTCTATTAAAGCTCAACTATTTGTCAGACTGCGTATTATGTATACGTACTCCTATGTGTGATTGTTTTATAGTCACAACGTGGAGAGGCATTCTCTAATATTACAGCTGTTTATAGTGTCATTCATAGGGGGTGAACTTGAGGAAATTAGAATATTGTTCAAAAGTCCATTCAAAGTTCATTTCTGTAATTAAGACAACAGCTTCAACAATGTGAGGCTAAAAGTATGAGAGAATTATTACATGAAAAGAGATAGAGGAAGATTATGTATAATGTTGATATTAGAATGATTAATTTATTTTTATTTTTGATGCTACTGGACACGTGAATTTTTCCTACGGGGATCAATTAAGTATCTATCTATCTATCTATCTATTTGGCTCACATTGTGTTATAATATTGATATTTGGCTCACATTGTGTTATAATGTTGATATTTGGCTCACAGCTTGTAAAAACACTAAAAAACACATTAGAATATTTAGAAAATGTAAGCCATAATCTTCTAAATTATAACAAAGACTTAGTCACTTTGCATGAAACGAGTATGTATCATGTATTGGTTTCCATTTTAAGTTTAATCACGGAAATGAATTAATTTTTGAACAATATTCTAATGAGTTTCACCTATACATCTTTAGTCTTTCCGATTTGTCATATGCTCTACAACACTGAAATTTCACCTACAACAGGGGTGTCAAACCGGTACCAGAAAGCCAAGCAGGAGCACACCACACTCCACCCATACACGGCCCAATATCCATATAAGCTCACAAAACAGCAGTGGACAACAAAGAATTGTGAGTACCTTTTTTGTTAAATGTCTCCTTGCTTTCTTTTCCAATTCTATGTTTCATGCTCATAACCGCAAGTCAACTAATATTGTTCAACAGCAAACTCTGTCTATTTGTTGCTAATCTTATCGCTGCTATGTCATGCTGCTCTATCATATCAGAGGGTGCTAAGAATGTGCGTTACCGAGCCAACCGTGCGTTCCACAACAATGTGAGGGAAAAAAGTCCTTCCTGAACCTGAACGCCATGAGCTCACGTCCTGTTTGCACTGCTCTCCTGACACACAGTTCTGGACACGACACTTCAGCATTAAGACAATATGAAACAGAGACAGCAGAGGCCCCAAAGGCATTCATCGTCTTCCTCTGACTTTAGTGGAGTCTTTAAGGAGCAGCTAGAGGGAAAATGCGTAAGATGCAGAAACTATTGCGATACGAGTGGAAATTAGAGAAAAGCTTTTTTGCTTCTGGTCAAATGTAATGCTTGTAACAGAACGTGTGACTTGAGGAATAATTTTTACGTTTAAGAAATTACTTTTCCAAACAGATATCTTTTTTTTTTCATTTAACGTATTTATATTAGAATTTTCTTATGACTTTAAGCATGCCTTTATATTTGTTTTTGTTTGCATAATATGCCAAAGCAAATTCCTAGTTTGACTTCCTGTGAATTACCATGTCAATAAACAGAATTCTGATTCTGCTTAAAAGCTATATGCAAATTAAATCTGCACACTGGTAAGAACAAATAGTATGTAAAGTAGAATGGAAGTCATGTATTTCTTCTACACATAAATCTATTAAACTAAAATATCCCCAAAAATAGATTCTCAACCAAGCAACATATAGACATGTAAATGCATATTTTCCTCATAGGAGTGTTGTGTAATTTTGACATAATGAAAAGGTATTTTTATGAGCGAATGAGCAAGTTGCTCTCATTTCAGCAGAGCATGAGCTGTGGAAGGCTAATTTCTAAATTCTCCACAATTAATGTTTAGCCAAGGGAAAATGTGGTACAAAAATCTGCACGGTTTTCATAAGATAATCCACAAGCTTATAGTTGCCATTAGTAAAGTCTGAAAGGCAAGAGAACAAAATGAAAGGGGGCCGCTGACGTCCTGGTGTGAACATTGGGAGATCCAGAGTGTGGTGGGAGCTCTTATCCTCACAGCGGGCGGCCCACAGTGGGCAGGGTCCAACATCTCATGTCTCCGCAGCAGGAGATCGATCACGGCTTCTGCTGATCACTTAAGTTTCAGAGCCATGACTTTCAACTTTTCTGCTTTTGAAACAAATGCAGCAAAATAAAACCACATTCAGAACAGACAGAGCAAGCACTTTTATTTTCAACCACTACTCTTAGCAGCAATTTGATAAACATACATTTAAATATATTTGAAATACAGTATCACCCACCTACAGTGTCTTGATGATAAAATCCCTTACAGAGCTGTAGCACAGCACATGTGTCTATAATAAATCAAAGCAGGTGAAAACCCAGGAGGAAGAGCTTGTGTTTGGTTCCAGAACAAGCATTTTTGTTCACACAAAACTAGTAACTTTGGCTTGTATTATGGAGGCATGGCTCGAGTTAGCAAACGCAAAGCATGAATCTCCAGGAAGTAGACATATGAAACGACAGGAAGTAATAAAGGTCATCAGTTAAAGGTGTGTAGCGTGGGCTGGGGCTGCTCCATGGTAAACAGTAACAGGTTCTTTATATGGTAGAGTCTACGACAAATCTATGTGTTTCATAAGGACCATAGATTCGCGTGTGTTATTGGACACACGCAAATCTGTGTGTAATTTAGCCAATTACACATTCAGTCGTAGCCAAGATGCTTGAATCTTGAATTGTTTCATTAGCTAGATCTTACATATTGAACTCAGGTCTCAGGTGGCTTCAGACGCCTCCCTTTCTCAAATGTGATGAAGTGCCTGTAACATTGAAAACTTTTCAGGGTCAGATAACTTTCAGCCAATACTTGGTGTGACAAGAAGCAAAATAGAGCTCACTAAAATGGAACCGAACAATGAGGTTCAAGGGCTTTTAAGTAGCTTTGATAGCTGCCCTGAGATTTGCCTGCCTCAGTATTAAGACCATAGATTAGCAGACAGCACAGGCCGCTCACTGTAATCAGACTGCTGATCTTGTATAATCGGTTTTCCATAGTAAGCAACACTCTGCTCGTGGGGATAGCTCGGAGGAAACATCTTAAAACAGTGGGGGGTCAAGCAGCAGATTTGGAAATTCAACATTTATGACAAGGCATTAGTGTTGCATGTGGAACTTTGATGTCAGAGCCAGACTTCTCTATAATGCTGCATAGAAAACATGAGCCCCTGGGAGATTCGACAAGTTTTAGTATTTTATGAGAACCAGCCAAATCACTGTGTTGAGATAATTAAACATGAGTTAGCTACAAAACTACAGCGAATATGCCATGAACGCTGCGAGAGGCCAATTCTCTGGAGGCTCATAACAGCCTGTCATTATTATTGTGTGAGTGACAAGAGAGTGAACAGTCCCTGGAGTCTAGTAAGTATTATCTAGGGGAAAATAATAATGAATGTCTTATCTTTCTACAAATAAGCATCTAAAATTGATGGCTAGTTTGTTTCATTGATACAGAAATTGATACACTAGTGTGGCAACTAACCATATTTTTTCTGTGGGTAGTGATTATTCAATTTCTTATATCTATTTCTCATATTTTTCAGTTTTATAATTCACAGCCAGGAGGTCAGGCTTCAGAATTGCAGTATCCAGTTCAATAATTTTAGAATCAGATTTCCACTTCTTATTCTTAGTCCTTGAAAACATTGTAACATGCAATTTGCCCAATAAGTAAAATGTTGAAATTATATCCACTCTGCGAATATCTGACAAATATCTTTGTGTAAGACTTGCCTTCAGCGCAAACATCAGGTCATAGAGTTTTCTTTCAGCTTCACTTACGGACGTCACATGTAAGAACCAGACGCTCCGGAGGCTAAAACGCTTCAACTTAAACTATATGTTAATATTCTGACATAAGAAGAGAAAATGTTTCATTGAACAAAATATGTCATACACTGCTTCAGCAATAAACAGGACCTTAAAAGAATGACTGAAAAATATATATGTGCTTTTGCCCAAGAAATGGTTACAACTGTGACATCTGTAAACATTATAAACAATATTCTCAAATTATGCCTACAAAAAATTTAAAACGGAATATTTGTTTCACCTGCTTTAGAGTTCTTTTAATCACTTTCTACAAAGTCAGACGTTCAATGTCTGTTTGTTTATGCAGAGTGGATGTTTTTTTCTAATTGAACTAAAAGGTCTGCACAACACAGCCAAATAGTCAGTGTATCACAACTAAAGAAAACAAAATTAACCACCAAAGTGAAGAACAGCCAGCATGTAATGGTGCAGGCTGACTTAAAAGCGCCATAAATTCAGGAGATTATAAATTACTCAAACAAAAATATAGCTCGAGTAATAATTTTATATTTTTCACGTCCTATATAAACACAAAAGCAATAGCCACACAGTAATTTGCATCTCAAACAGCTGTAAACAGTCAGTAGGCTGTATGTAACTCCCCCCATTCCTCTGTCTAATAAAAAACCACAACAATAAAGTCTTCCTGACTTCTGTTACAGCCCAAAACAACAGCTGAGTTGGAGAAAACAAGCACATGGTGTTGTGCTGCAGATCAATAATACTGTATGTGTACTGCATACCAGGAGAATAATACATATTAAATGTTACATGTTTTATCATCATTAATGAGAAGATGGTAGAACACACTTGACTCTAAAAGGTACATTAAATATTTCTTTTAAATAACTTGTGTATTCGATTACTATCAAAAGTTACAGTCACAAATCTCAGACAGTTTCTTAAATGTAGTATTCTGGATGACCATTCTCAACATATAGTCACTTCCCAACACGGACGGCCATAGTTACTGTTTTCCCCTGTCAAACTGCACTGAATCAGTATTTTGAAACCAGCTCATTACAGGAAAGCAGGTATTACAGCAGCAGGAGGAAGCACCGCAGAGGACTTCACACATCAAACATTTAGAAGCAAACAGACAGAGGGAGGCACTGTACCGTCAAACAACGTGAACATCTGGAATAAGGGAATAAGTCAGTGTCTGTTATTGATGTCAATTATGGTGCAAGCTGAATGAAACACAGACAATTAAGGCAAGTCTGTTTGTGTAAGTCCCCTTCCCTACAGCTGTCATAGTCCAGGCTATACTCAGGCTGCTACTCTTTGGACATAACAGTGATTGATTAAGGACATTCCTGGACTAACCCTAACCCAAATTTATGAAGATTGGACATCCACACCCTATGGACCAATGGTTCCTATGTGTTCGTTTGATTCTCTGTGTCTACAATTTTGTCAAGTCCTCCGAGACGACTGCTGTTGTGATTAAAGGCTGCACAAATATTAATCGAATTGAATTGCATCTAGATGATGATCTTGAAGACTATATGTATTAGTCAGCCATTTAGAAAAGCAATATGGATATGAGAAAACCGCTGTTGTGAGTTGAAGTGTGTCAGACAAGCTTTTTTCACAACCCCTATTCGGACAATCAATCGATAGGTCCGTCTTTAGTTCTATGATCGACTACAGCCCGAATACATCTACCCTTTTTGGGATTGAGCACCGATGCCTTACATGGAAAGGTAGTTGAGATTAATGCAATTTTTACCGCTGTCCTTACTAGTAAGTAAGTAAGTAATGTTTATTTATATATCGCATTTTACAGACCAAGGTCTTACAATGTTCAGAGTTCAGATATTGTTCCAATCATTCCACACACGGTGATGACAGAAGCGAGTCGCCGAACACACTGGCGCATCAGCCCCCAATCAACACCATCCATTCACTCGCTCATTGGGATGCTTGATAGTACGCTACACAGCATACACTACAAAATTTAAAATATCCTTCTTTAGCCCTGGCTCCATCAGTCTTACTTGGCCCTACTAAGCTGTACTCAACCCCAATCGGGAGCGTTTCCACCGGCCCTTGTGAATCGATACCAGGTACTTTCTAGTACCTGCTTGGCCCTGGTTCTATCCAGGCCAAGCTGGTACTAAAGTGTTCTAATTGACAGTGATTGGTAAGAGCGCTGCTGGATGACATGGTTACCAAGGAATTTCCATGGATACTGGTTTGTTGTGGGTAGGTTGCTAGGATACGGTACCAGATACTAAAGTGTAAAGGAAACACAACCAGGTAGAGTAGATCCGATTAGAGTAGGGCCAAGTAGGGCTGGTGGAAACGGGGCTTTTGGCGCACAAAGCACCAAGTTTGGAAGCACAATTTGAACTGCAAAGTTTCACATTGACTAAGACTTCCTTGTAAAGTTTGTCAAAGTTTGTTTGTCTGGTGATTCATTCAAACACGACCGAATGAAACTACAGCCCACCGTTTGATCGCTGTAGTAAAAAAGAAAGCCATGTGAAATCTGGCAACATCCCCGAGAGGATGTGAGCGACTCCGCGCAGGGCAGACAGGCGACAGCAGCGGAAACAGCGCAGTTTTCGGGTTTATAACAGGTTTATCAAGGCTTGGGGAGAACACAGTGCCATACAGCTCCAACTCCACAAAAGAACTGCACATGCTTCTGCCGTCCAGCGCTTCAACATTCAACCTCCAAACTATATCAGCGCGCACTCACCAGTCTGCAAAGTCGAGGCTGAGGGAGGAAAAGTAGCCTTGTGTGCAGAAATAAATATCCCCAGGGTTCGACTTGTTCCGTTGGAGCAGACAGCAACCCGGGAAAGAAGATTATTGTTGGGAATGCGTGTTGGATACTGCGTGAGCCCACAACGCCGCTACGGTCTGCCCGGGCAGGAGGCGGGGCTGCAGAGGGCGGGGGGAGGAGCCAGCAGAGGCGCAGACCAGAGCTCAGCGGGGGGGACTGCAGATCTGGGACCCTGAAGCTAGCTCACCCATCTCTCACCTTTACCAAACAGGGAAAAGAAAAGGGTCCCCTCATCATGACTGTAGCTCTATAATAATAATAATGATGATGATGATGATGATGCTAATGAAATGCACTGGCCTTCTTGCCTGGTAGTCTACTATGGCAGGGCAAGTTTATATACACAGCTCATTTACAAGGAAACTCAAAGTGCTTAACAAAACAAGATCAATCAGACAAGGCATTGAACTCACGAATAACCGCAGTACATTAAAAAAGAGTGAAGGAAGGTACAACAGACTGTTTTCAAGATGGATTTGAACTGTCAGATTGTCTCACATTTTCAGAAAGACTGTTCCAGATTTTAGTTGCATGAATCTTAATTAATGCTTTGGATGGATAAAAATCTGAAAGGCTGCCTCCTCATGTTTAGTCCTGACTCTGGGCACCAGCAGGAGGCCAGTCCCTGTGCTCCTCTGAGACAGAGTTGGTTCATATGGCACTAAGATGTACTTTGGTGCGAGACCATAGAGACTTGTACATAGGCAGTGGTGCTTTTAAGTCTATTCTCTGAGCCACAGAGAATAGACTATTCTAGTGTCACCTTGAAAGACAAAACAGACAACTTTTTCATCCATACCCAATCATTTCACAGGATGAATTATTTTTTTCAAAGCAATCAATCTATAAGAAATGTTGTTGTCATCAACAACATACTTTAATAGCCTACATTTTATCATCAGGAAAAGCGTTGTTGTTCCTGACTAAAGAAAAGGCTAGTAGTTTATGGCACTTTTCATACCTTTATGGCATTATTACCTGACCAGACCTCTGAATCTCTTTGCCACAGACACCCCACTGTGGCACCTGTGTTTTCAGAGTCCCATCACAGTATTAACCAGACCCTGCTCTGCTTAGCCATGTAACTAGTTCCTCACTCTTAAAACAGTTTGGTTATGTTACTCGTGTAAGATAACATATTTTCTAGTAATAATACAAACAACCTGTTGTGGTCTGATTTGTTCAAACAATGTTACTTAAACAAAGCTCTTTGTGTTGGGACAAAAAAATAAGTTATGAAACAAAAAAGTTAGGTATACCAGCTTTAAAGGTCAGTAACTTCGAATGTATTCAATTTTTAATATAATAAAACAATTTGAGTGCCCGGCCCTCGACTATAATGTAAAGCATACATTTTAGAAATAATCTGCAAATATATTCAACATCATTCCTTCCTTTGGCATAACCATCCGAAAGATTTTCTGGAGAGGAATAACTAGACCAATGGGGAGAGAACGTGCTGGCCATTCAACAGTTTGAATTAATTTTGTCCAATTAGGAAGCAGGGGAGGGGACTCCAACAGTTGCAGGATTCAGAAGATGTGGTTTTGTTGATATATTTTCCATCCGCATAATGAGAGTGTTTTAAATCTAAAATATACATGAACCTTCAACCTGATTTATAAACTAAAGTACAGTATGTGACCCGTCATGTGTCCGGTGGCATTGCTTGCTCGTCTTTAGATATGAGAAGATTCTTTATGCAAACAGATGGTAGTAAGGGGGCAGACACTCCTCAAGTCACATTCTGTACATTTTAGATTCAGTATTTTCAACAAAACATATGTTACTCCCTGGATGGACAAACCCTTTCAAAGAAGTTTGTAGAGTATGCAGTCCAAAATAAGTTTGAAAAGTTTATTTGTGCGACCTTCCCATGACAAAAAGAAACTTTAAAATGAAGCTATTACCTCACATTTGTATGTTTGATGAATATTTCAACAAAACAAGAGGCTGTGTGCTGAGAGGATGTCAGAAGCACAGATGACACTATTACAGTGTGTCTCTGGTGAAAGCTGTCGGGGGAATGTGCTTTGCTCATTAAAATGTATTGCATCTGATCGTTTCTCCCTGGAATTTCTGTTTCTTTTCGTCTCATTTGAATTCACAGCGCCCCCCTCTTTCCTTTCTCTATGGCATGTTTGTTTGGGGATGTTTGGGGAGCAACTCAACATGTGCATAAGTGTGTGAATATGTCGGCTTACAATGAACGATTTCAGACCATAACAGTAAAAAATGCACACATTCTGTAAATCTTCTGTAAACTGATCTGTCAAAAGGCATTAATAAAACATGCTCTTTTCAAATACTTCTTAATAGTAGTTCAGCCTAGTTAGTTTTATATCCCGCCCTCCACCTTTTTACCAATCAGAAAGTCAGTGATCCGGGTTGCCAGAACTCACCGCGCCGAACTAATCTCATTGGTAAAGTAACATGTCAGGCCAAAGAACTAAAAAAGGTCTCGTTATGATTCTCAAATCAGTAATGAAAAAACAAGGAATAAAACCAGAATTTCTATCTTTGTGAAAAAGTTGTTGTTGTTTTTTCCCAGCTGGATTTGTCTGCATATCTGGCAACCTGAGTCAGGGAGAGTGCAGTACCACCTTTGGCCAGATTTTTACATACTGCACCTTTAAAGTCTTCCTAACTTTTAGTCGAGAAACTGGGTTATGTGTATTTGTTCGCCCTTTCCTGCTCTTAACCTCAATCTCCCCAGTCCCGGGACAGCTCAAATTGAGGGGGCTTAGGACTTTCTTCTTCTACATATTTCATGGATTTGCACTTGGCCCAATTTCTTCAGTGAGAAAAAAGTTGTCGTGTTGGAAAATACATGCTGAATAATAATCATGTTTTTTTTCTTGCCAACAGTTACACAGACAACTCCGGTGTTGGAAAGCCTTTCTGTTAATAGTACACAGAAAGGATCATGTCCGCAGTGTGGAGACAGGTTGTCCATGCCATGTGTTTTTGTGGGGGCTCAAAAGGGTTCAAAAAAATCATAATAGCTATTGTCAACCAACAACAGACTCTGCCTTTTACGTGCTGGAATTCATCGGATGAGATAAAAACAGCTTTTAATGTCGGAGTGGCTCAAGTGGTCTCGGAATTGATGGGCACAACTTTGTAAACAAATGAATTGATAGAACAGAAGCTTTTGGGCTTTAGATTTGAAATGAATGAATAAATTAAGTATTTTGCAAGTGCATTCAAATTACAATGTAGGATCCTTTTACAAACTTAACTAATAATTCTCCATATGGAAGCTGTCTGATCCCCAAATAAGCCGCTATGTGGTCAGATTTGTTAATTTATGACTTGCCACAGGGCATTCTAAACACGCTGTAATAGCTCCTGTGTGATCGATCTTGCATCAATCAGTTGTATATTTATGGCTGCGTACTTTGACTATTCACCACTGGCCTTTTAGAGCCTGGTTATTGACCGCTCTCCTGTGGTTTTAACAGTGGCCAGAGCGCTGACAGGATTGTCGATACAATCATGCTTTACTCTTTCGCTTGAAAATCATGCTGTATTAAAATCGCTTAGTGGTGTTTTTTGTGTTTCTATTTTTTGCCCTTCACAATTCTCGCAGTTAAGTTTCTCTGCATTTCTCTGCATTTAAGAACTCTGCATTCTAATGTTTCTTTCTTTGCTATTTTAACAAAACCTTGACATTAGGTCAGGGTTATATCAGTTATAATGGTAAAGGTTTAAATGCTAGATGAAACTGCATGAGGAGATGGGAAAAATATATAAAACTTTTTAGAAAATCCTCAATAGAGATAATAACATGAACATTATAGATTCAAGCTGAAGGCCATATTTGAGTCGGATTTATGGAGATGAAGGCCAATCACAGGTTATTTTTGATGTAACCTAAATACAAAAATTTCCGTCCGTCCATTTTCTTCCACTTTATCTGTTGCTGGGTTGCAGGGGCAGCAGTCTAAGCAGAGACACACCCCGACTTCTCTATCCACAGACGCTTCCTCCAGCTCCTCTGTGGGAATTCTGATAATACTGAAACTTGAATTTTATATCAATAGACTAAGATTAAGAGATCCTTTATCAGTCCCAAAGTGGGGAAATTTCAGATATTAATAATAATAATGGTGATAATACTAATGATGCATCGGTTTTTATACAGCCCTTTTCAAGACACTCAAAGACGCTTCACATGCCAATATTCATTCACTCCAAACACGGTGGTGATAAACTACTACTGTAGCCACAGCTGCCCTGGGGCACACTGACAAAAGCGTGGCAACCAGCATGTGCCATCGGCCCCTCCGACCACCACCAACCTTTCACACACACACACCAGACTCATTCTAGGCAATGTGGGTGAAGTGTCTTGCCTAAGGACACAACAACAGTTTGTCACTTTACAGCCGCAGCTCCCCACTGGTGTTCCCAGAGGTCTCCCATCACAGTACTAACCAAGCCCTGCCCTGCACAGCTTCAGAGGTCTGACGGGAAGTATGGCCACAAGTATATATTGTTACATTGTTTTGCTTTCCCTTTTGAATACCTCTGAAGCCACACATAATGGGACACAGTCTAATGAAAGTACTTGATAAGTCAGTCTCTTATTTTATTATTATAAAACATTACACTGGAAATACATCATTTCACATGCGCCTGTGTCAGCCTATAGAACTGTGATTGCATGTGTGGCGAACAGAGCCAACTAATAGTGAGGTTTGTCATGAAGCAAAGATATAGTCCTTAAAAGCTTCATAGAGATGCAAATGTGGTGTCTGCAGATGACAGATGCTCCTGCAGTTTGTCCCAAGCCTTCTGCTCACTGGCCTCTATCGCGTCTCCGAAGACAAGAGGACGATTTCTCTGAGGACGTTTGGAGGAGTGTGGTGAGATGGATGAAGGAGGAAATCATTGTGAGTCATGTTTGGTATTTGGTTACTCTCACACGCCGTCAAACCCAACGATGGAAAAAGTGCTTTATGGCCTCTGTGCTCTTCTGCTGAGGGGAATATCTACAAACCCTCCAAAGCACGTAAATCTTGTGCAGCTCTTTTAGCCCGAGCAGGGAAACACATATTTTATCAGCAAGAGACATTACACTATCGCCTGACCTAAAAACCTGAACTCCCTGTCACGCTTTTGCAAATCAAGTACTTTCAGGGAACATTGTACAAGCAGAAACGCTGTTCTCAAACACAGCATATAAAAGATCCCTCTGGGCACACTGAGTTTTCTTTTGAGGAGGTTCTTGCTTATACCCAAATGTTCATTAACCTTGTTGACCTTATAAAGCTGATTTCATTCAACATTGATAGCAAAATAAAAGGATCTGAATAATATCTAAAGAAAATGCTTAGATTGGGAAACAAAAGCATGGTGATTTTTCTTCCCTAACACAAACGTCCCAAACCATTTTCTTTTTAATATTTATTAGCCAGAAACATTTCACCTTGAGAACCAGATCTTCCATCTTCCATGACAAATAGAGCAGATACCAGATAATGGCCACTGTGCTTCCATCGGCTGTGAAACTGGCTCTGCATATTCTTAGAGACCCAAATCGTGTGCTCCACTTTCAATCCAAGCTCAGTATTAACTCCTCAGAATCCCCTGTGTAAAAGCAACATTCTATGACAACTTGTAGTGACTGTGTAAGTGTGTCATCTGAAAAGTGTGTGTGTATTTTTGTCAATAATCCTCCACATTGTTCTGTATATATAATGGCCGACCCCTGCACAAAACCAATTTCTCCTGCCTAATACTAAAACAATCAACTTGAAACCTAAAGCACACAGAAAAACCTTTATTTTGGCTCATGAAAATAATGTCTTAATCCTCAAGGGGTCTCTCTCTCTCTCTCTCTCTTTCTCTCTCTCTCTCTCTCTCTCTGTCTCTCTCTCTCTCTGTCTCTCTCTCTCTCTCTTTCTTTTCTGTTTTATTCTTTCCAACTTGTTTTTGTAAGGCGCACAACATGTGGATGCCGGACTCAATAAGCCTGCTATAATTGTGTTTCTGGAGATCATACCCCAAAACCACTCTACCCATGATTGCCTTCTATCTTGGTGCGAGCTAAAATGGTATATTGGTCTACTAAATCTGCCTCCAACAACAACAGTAGACGGGCATTCTGAGCACTCAGGCCCATGCGAGGGACGTGTGCCAACAGATACAGCAGAGACCCCTGCTCCTGACAGGACATAGAAGGATGGGTCAAATGCACAGGACACATTTACCCGCAGGGACAATAAAGTAAGTAAAGTGAGTGAAATATACCTTACCTTACGCAGTACCTTACACTATCATAAAGTAATCACTAACATTTTAGACTGAGCCAGCATGAGTTATGTGAGGAATAATGTTCACAACGTTCCAGAGCAGACTACACGCCAACACTAATCAAAGTGCGCCCTCTGGTGTCCAGTTATGGTGAGTACATCTATCAGACCTCTGCAGTATGCCCTTCATGCGCAGGAGGGCGCTGTTGCTGCTTGTGCGCATAATGGAAAACCTGTTTGTTTAATTGAATTGAGCCTTGGTTTGTGATCAGTCATTCCAGCCTTTATTCATGGACCAACTAATCATCGTTAGTTTGATTTGGTCGGCTTAAACACTAGAAACTCTCAAATAAACAACAAACAAACATGCTTTTTAATGATCTATTATTTTACTTGTCTGTACTGTATTGTTCATTGTTTCATTCCTTGTTTTCTAAAGTCCTTTACATTTCCCTGTGAAGGAATTCAACATCACATTTACGATGACACTTTCTTTCTGTGTGTTCCTCATAGCACTTCTCTCTGGTCAGTTTGATTACATATCCCTGCTCTGACGTCATCAAACTCGCGGATAATTGAACTCAGTTTTCCTGCTCAAATCAGGGTTAATCCCAAAGGATATTACCGTGTTTAAAAATAGAACACATTTTAGGCCTCTGTGAATAGGGACTATTGTTTGGACGATTACGCAATAAATCCTGTCACATCTGATCATTTCTTTGGTCATTCATAGGAAACCATGCTGGTTCTTTACATACAATACATCACAGTTTAGGCTACATTTGGTGCAGCTTTTAAATGTTTTTGCCATGTACGAAATACAGGTGTTGAATGTTAAACATTATAAATGATTGATTTGTATTTATTTCTGTGAGAGGGTCTGACATTGTTTTGCCATTTGTATGCATAACAAAAGATAGTGTGACAGTACAACACAAAACCAACAAAAATTAAAAGAAGAAAAAATACGATTATGTCACTGAATAGTTAATATTTTCTTTTCTTTTAAATAGTTGAGATTCATTTTTTTAGGGGTTTGGGCAAAAATAAGTATTTATCTAACCTGGCAAAAGCCAGATTGATGATTGTGTAGAACTCTAACGCGTTCTCCGCGATTTATTCTCGAGTGTTTGTGAACTCACAAATACCGCGAGAATTCAGCTTGCAGGCAAGGTTAGTATTTATCTACAGTCTTAGACATTTAAAAGGGATGTAGAATCATTGTAATAAATCATAATAATTGTATTGCCATTGAAGGTTACAGGACGTCACAAACGAGGAATTTTCTTTGGTATTTGTTGCAAACAAGTACTATAATGTGAAAAAAGTAGGCATGGATAAAATATAATATGTAAATACACACAAAAGACAGTTCAGAGCAACAATTATCAATGAGTGTCCAGAGGTTTGGTGGTATAAAGTGATTTGATCATGAATAACATGATTGTTGAAGATTAAGTTTTATGCTACATGTTACCATCATTGATATGAGAACCTGTGTAATGAGTCATATTTAGATGGTCACAGTTGATCGTCACAGTTGATATAGGGGTTAGGCAGTCAGTATGAGTCTCGACTTCATCCTAAACCCCTTTCAGTCAGGCATTATTTAGCACTAAAACTCTTAGTATACACGATTTAGTTCTTTTTTTTCCCTTATTGGAAAATGTATACAATCTTTTAAAACATGTCACCTAAGATCTAATGTACAGAATAGCCAAAGAAATAAACTGCTACTACTGAAAGTTCAGCTTTGGCAGCACCAGGCTTCACGTGCAGGATGAGGTGAGATCACAGATGTCTTGGCCCGGTTCCCAAAGGCTTACTGAGGCTTATAGACCTGCGTTCACCCCGTGTCACTGTGGAAGCCAAACTGCATGTTTTTATGACACATTTTGTATCATCACTGTATTTGTACGAAAGACTGAGTCACATCATTCTAATATCGGCTTGTGGTCAGTGCTCATCTTCTCAATGGTGTAATATTTAAAAACAAGCAGCACAGGGTATAAAGGCGTGCTGTATCTTTAAAGCTGGGGTATCTAAGTTTCAACACCACCACAACAATGGAACTATGTGTAATCAAATCCATGTAACTCTAGATCCTCGCTACCACATGCATGTCTCTTTGGCCTCTCAATCAGCTTTTCCAGATTGAAAAGAGAAGAAGAGAGGACCGACCTGACTCAGCCGCAGTCTCTCAGCTCAGAGTGTCCAATAGGGACTTCCAACGGGCTCTTTCTTACAAGTATGCAAAAGATAACATGTTTTCTAGTAAGGTCATGATGTGGTCTGATTTTTTTGCATTATTATGAAAGACAACAGAGCAGACCAACACAACAACAACCACAAAAACACAAACACAAATAAATAAAAACATAAACTTATACAAAGCATATATGAAATTTGGCAAAACATGGTCTGATTTCTTTTACAGGACTCTTTCTGTTGGGACAATAATATTATTTGATGCGCCACCTCTAATTTCAAAATGTATTTTTTTGGACCTTGTACTGCTGGTCCTGCTTGAGGTGTGAATTATTTTTTCTAGTAAAATTCCATAACTAACTAACATAAATTCTTAGAAAAACATTCACCATTTCAAAATCTCATAAATAAGTGAACTGGGCTGGTTGAATGTGCACATGTTTACAAAATGTTTCAGTGAGTGGAAACACTTCAGATCGTTATGAGGATAAGCTCACATTCTGCAGATCAGATTTCATTCCCTCAACTGTTACTGTCACGAGTTTGTTCACACCAAACGCTCTCACGTGCAGGAAACAATTGGTAGGTGACAATCAAATGTGTGTTGCTTTATTTGGCAAGAAAAAATGTGCACACAGTTCCTTAAAACATTGTTATTCACTGGCTGTTGCAATGAAGTGCTGTTTCATTTTATTATTATTGTTAGCTACTTTTAGTAATATATTATTTATTGTACTTTTTGTTGTTGTTGGTATGGATGGATGTGTTTCTGAATTTGTACTACGGGGGATCAATAAAGTATCTAGTTGTCATTTCTAGTTGTTGATAATATTACTGTACATTTACATTTATGATAAAGAAACTGCGATATCCTTTTTTTAATCATAAAAAACACATTTGGTAACGAACTAATTTCTAATTTAAGCCAGATATAGAGAAAAACATTTGAGTAATTGTGGTACAAAAATGTTTTGTGTAGCTGGAGAAAGTCCAGTAAAAAAGCGCTAACCACTGTGCCAACCGTGCTGCCCAAAGTATAAGGTCTGTTTGTTCACAAAAGGATACAAAACACTGTTAGGGCATCAAAATGTATTTTGTTTTTAAATAATAAGAACAATACTACATTTCAACAACATTACACCTTACATTGCCAGGACACCAAATTGCTTTTAATGGGTTCATGTTTTTTGGATAAAAAGTTTCTGTATGTACTCCAGCTTTAACAAACTATGTCGCAACTTTCACTGCTCCATTGGGTGAATGTAAAAGTAAGTTATTTTTGCATCATCAACTCCTATAGAGACCAAATCAAACATGGGTTTTGACGCTGGATCTGATTAAATATTTCCCACTTTGCATCAGGATTGCATTTGCTCTTTTTGGCGTCTCTGTGGATGTCTCTCAACGGGCGACGCAATCATCTGCAGCAATACTACCCGTCTCCATAGAAACCCACAATTGGAGAGGCCCAATCAGAGGGTAGTGGCGGATGGTGCCCCCTGTGAGAGATGAGACAATAGCAGGAAGCGAGTCCAGGCTCCGTCCACCGCCCGATCCAAGGGCCAGTACTGACCCGGACAGTCTGCAAGAAACACCAAAGAGCAGTAAAAACAAAAAACAGGATACTTGACTGAAATTATCTGTCCATGAGGAGACATCTTTCCAACTAAAGCTGCAGCGAAGCGGGAGGCGAGAAAGCTTTGTGCAGAGCTTGCAATGATAGCGAGCAGAATGGAAGGGAATGAGTGATTTATGGCTTTAAAGAATACCAGGGTTGAGTCAGAGAATGTCATCCTCTAATTACATATAAGCTCTTGTCAATTAAAGTCTTTGGCAATTGGAAATTATAGGTTCAATAATGAGAGAAAGAATGTGTTGTATAAAGTATGTGAATGCTTATGATATTACCAATGAGTAATGAAATACATTAAAAAAATGTATCATATCATTAGAGTTGAAATATTTGCATTGTGTATTGTGCAAATGGATTTTTTACTTTTTAACTGACAGATCTCAGAGAGTGAAAATCAATGACTGTTTTTCTGATGTTGTTTCTGTGAGCACTGGTTCTCCTCAGGGATGTATTTTGAGTCCTTTGCTTTTTACTTTGTACACTCACGATTGTGTGTCCTCCTCTGACTCAAACTTGATCATCAAATATGCTGATGACACCACCATCATCGGTCTCATCAGTGACAATGATGAATCCTCTTATAGAGCAGAGATACAAAATGTGGTTCAGTGGAGTCAAACTAACAACCTCCAGTTGAACGCATCGAAAACATGTGAACTGGTCTACGACTTCAGTCGCAATAGTTCTCATTTGCCTGTCGTAATCGACAACTCCCAGGTGCAGATCGTAGAGGAGTGCAAGTTTCTGGGTTTAACTCTGTCTAACAACCTGAAATGGATTAAAAACACTGACCGAGTCGTTAAGAAAGCTCGTCAGCGTCTCTACTTTCTGCGTAAACTTAGAGAATTTACCACTAACTCTAAGAATCTGCTTAACTTTTACCGCTGCACCATTGAGAGTTTACTTGTTGGTTCTGTGTCTGTGTGGTTTGGTAACATCACAGAAGCTGTGAGCTTCCTGATCTGGAGGTTCTTTATAAATCCAGACTTTTAAACAAAGCTCGTAGGATTGTTAATGACTCTTCTGGCCACCCTGGAAAAGCCATGTTCCAGCTTCTTCCCTCTGGCAGAAGATATCGCTCTCTGAGATGCAGGACATCTCGTTACGCTAACAGTTTTTATCCACAAGCTGTTATCAGTGTGAACAGAGCACTTTAATGATTTGCACTTGTTTTGAAACTGTTTTAGTCGATTGATTTCACAGTGACATTTGTTTACTGTTTTATTTGTTTTACTTCTGTCTTTTAATGTTGTTTTATGTCTGTATTTGTCTGTGCACCCTGGAGACTTTTTGCTAATGTATTCCAATGTGGTGTTTTACTGCAAATGGCAAATAAACTGAATCTGATCTGAATCTGTATCTGTTGAAAATTAATAAGGTTTAAAGCTGGGGTTCCAAACCTTTTTTGTCATGAGTAATACATTTGTTTTTCCCAACAGAATGAGTCCAAAACACTTGTAATATTTTGCATGCTTTTAAGACAGAGCCCTGATTACTATTTTTTTTTACTAACCCTAACCCATTAAACATGTTTTAATAGATGCACTTAGTAATATGAATTCAACAGGGTGATTAGGTTTATTGACTGCCCTCCAGTGGTGCAAGAGATACTTCCATGATAGGACCTCATTTTGGCAAAGGTTATCCTGGTGTCAGCGAGACGAATGGATTCATTTCCAAGTCAAATGGCCAGGCTAATCAGTCAGACGGCCTGTGCTGCTGAAAATACAAATATATTATTCATTAAAATATTCAACTTTCAGGTAAGGACTTTTTTCTCTTGGATCAAGGATTGTGTGATGGCAATTCAACACAAGATATCAAGAGTTATCTTTTAAACAGTAAAAATATGCTGGAAATGTTTTATAAAACAAGAAGCTTAACCCAACTAATAGCCTAATATGCAGACTAATAAAATGCAGGGAGGTGAAAGAATATCCGTTGTAAATTCAGTTGGCTTTAGTATACAGCTATAGGCTTGAGTTTCCCTGATATGCCTACATGCTTGAAGCCTTAACACTAGAACACCCAGAGAAGCATAGACGTCGGAACTAGGGGTGCTGGGGGTGCGGCCGCACCCCCTCCGCGTGTGCCGGGAGCGAGAAGTTATTACTATCCTGCGTTCCTTGCAGCCCAAAACCCGGTCCATGCTGTCGGAGAAGCTTATGAAGCTCTGTCTGGCTAATATCTGTCGCAGCCTCTGAGCGCTCTTTCTCAGCCTTGCGCAGATAGTTCGGTAAAGTCAGCTTGATATTCACAGATTCGGACTTCCGCGGTGAATATCTTACGAAAGCTACGTTGTTAAACGAAAGTAATGGTGCCAAAATGATCACCTCTACTTAGGCTAACTACTACAACATCGATTTTTCAAATCCAATGCGCTGTTTTAATGCGGAGAAATCCATTCAATCCAAGTGCCGAGAAAAGCCCATAGGGAGCGTCAACAAGTATCAATACCAGCTTTGTAAACGAACAATAGCTGTTACTTGAAGCCATGTACACGCACAGAACTCTAGGACACAATAAATAACTAACACTTCTAACTTGTACAACCTTTGTTTTCAGCATTTGCCTCTTTTTTTATATTTTTTATGATGAAATATGACTACAAATCTTGAATAACTTTTTTTCTAAAAGGGGTGTGGTCACCAAATTCTCAGGTATGATCAATAACTGCCATATCTAACTACTACAACTTTTGTTTTCAGCAGAAATATCTTTTTTATATTTTTACGATTAAATATGATGAAATATGACTACAAATCTTGAATAACTTTTTTTCAAAAAGGGGCGTGGTCACCAAATTCTCAGGTATGATCAATAACTGCCATATCTAACTACTACAACCTTTGTTTTTTGTATTTTTCTCTTTTTTTATATTTTTTATGATTAAATATGAATATGATTTTTGAATAACTTTTTTTCAAAGAGGGGCGGGCGTGGTCACCAAATTCTCAGGTATCATCAATAACTGCCATATCTAACTACTACAACTTTTTTTTTCAGCAGAAATATCTTTTTTATATTTTTTATGATTAAATATGAATATGATTTTTGAATAACTTTTTTTCAAAAAGGGGCGTGGTCACCAAATTCTCAGGTATCATCAATAACTGCCATATCTAACTACTACAACTTTTGTTTTCAGCAGAAATATCTTTTTTATATTTTTTATGATTAAATATGAATATGATTTTTGAATAACTTTTTTTCAAAGAGGGGCGTGGTCACCAAATTCTCAGGTATCATCAATAACTGCCATATCTAACTACTACAACTTTTGTTTTCACAAGAAATATCTTTTTTATATTTTTTATGATTAAATATGAATATGATTTTTGAATAACTTTTTTTCAAAGAGGGGCGTGGTCACCAAATTCTCAGGTATCATCAATAACTGCCATATCTAACTACTACAACTTTTGTTTTCACAAGAAATATCTTTTTTATATTTTTTATGATTAAATATGAATATGATTTTTGAATAACTTTTTTTCAAAGAGGGGCGTGGTCACCAAATTCTCAGGTATCATCAATAACTGCCATATCTAACTACTACAAGTTGCTGAAAACAAAAGTTGTAGTAGTTAGATATGGCAGTTATTGATGATACCTGAGAATTTGGTGACCACGCCCCTTTTTGAAAAAAAGTTATTCAAAAATCATATTCATATTTAATCATAAAAAATATAAAAAAGATATTTCTGCTGAAAAAAAAAGTTGTAGTAGTTAGATATGGCAGTTATTGATGATACCTGAGAATTTGGTGACCACGCCCCTTTTTGAAAAAAAGTTATTCAAAAATCATATTCATATTTAATCATAAAAAATATAAAAAAGATATTTCTGCTGAAAACAAAAGTTGTAGTAGTTAGATATGGCAGTTATTGATGATACCTGAGAATTTGGTGACCACGCCCCTCTTTGAAAAAAAGTTATTCAAAAATCATATTCATATTTAATCATAAAAAATATAAAAAAAGAGAAAAATACAAAAAACAAAGGTTGTAGTAGTTAGATATGGCAGTTATTGATGATACCTGAGAATTTGGTGACCACGCCCCTTTTTGAAAAAAAGTTATTCAAAAATCATATTCATATTTAATCATAAAAAATATAAAAAAGATATTTCTGCTGAAAAAAAAAGTTGTAGTAGTTAGATATGGCAGTTATTGATGATACCTGAGAATTTGGTGACCACGCCCCTTTTTGAAAAAAAGTTATTCAAAAATCATATTCATATTTAATCATAAAAAATATAAAAAAGATATTTCTGCTGAAAACAAAAGTTGTAGTAGTTAGATATGGCAGTTATTGATGATACCTGAGAATTTGGTGACCACGCCCCTTTTTGAAAAAAAGTTATTCAAAAATCATATTCATATTTAATCATAAAAAATATAAAAAAGATATTTCTGCTGAAAACAAAAGTTGTAGTAGTTAGATATGGCAGTTATTGATGATACCTGAGAATTTGGTGACCACGCCCCTTTTTGAAAAAAAGTTATTCAAAAATCATATTCATATTTAATCATAAAAAATATAAAAAAAGAGAAAAATACAAAAAACAAAGGTTGTAGTAGTTAGATATGGCAGTTATTGATCATACCTGAGAATTTGGTGACCACGCCCCTTTTTTAAAAAAAGTTATTCAAAAATCATATTCATATTTAATCATAAAAAATATAAAAAAGATATTTCTGCTGAAAACAAAAGTTGTAGTAGTTAGATATGGCAGTTATTGATGATACCTGAGAATTTGGTGACCACGCCCCTCTTTGAAAAAAAGTTATTCAAAAATCATATTCATATTTAATCATAAAAAACATAAAAAAGATATTTCTGCTGAAAACAAAAGTTGTAGTAGTTAGATATGGCAGTTATTGATGATACCTGAGAATTTGGTGACCACGCCCCTTTTTGAAAAAAAGTTATTCAAAAATCATATTCATATTTAATCATAAAAAATATAAAAAAGATATTTCTGCTGAAAACAAAAGTTGTAGTAGTTAGATATGGCAGTTATTGATGATACCTGAGAATTTGGTGACCACGCCCCTTTTTGAAAAAAAGTTATTCAAAAATCATATTCATATTTAATCATAAAAAATATAAAAAAGATATTTCTTGTGAAAACAAAAGTTGTAGTAGTTAGATATGGCAGTTATTGATGATACCTGAGAATTTGGTGACCACGCCCCTTTTTGAAAAAAAGTTATTCAAAAATCATATTCATATTTAATCATAAAAAATATAAAAAAGATATTTCTGCTGAAAACAAAAGTTGTAGTAGTTAGATATGGCAGTTATTGATGATACCTGAGAATTTGGTGACCACGCCCCTTTTTGAAAAAAAGTTATTCAAAAATCATATTCATATTTAATCATAAAAAATATAAAAAAGATATTTCTTCTGAAAACAAAAGTTGTAGTAGTTAGATATGGCAGTTATTGATCATACCTGAGAATTTGGTGACCACGCCCCTCTTTGAAAAAAAGTTATTCAAAAATCATATTCATATTAAATCCTATTTATTCATAAAAAATACAAAAAAGAAACAAATGCTGAAAACAAAGGTTGTAGTAGTTAGATATGGTAGCTATTTATAGTATTTGAGAGTTTAGTGCGTGTACTTGGCTTAAAATAAAAACTATTGTTCGTTTACACAGCTGGTATTGGCATTTGTTGACGCTCCCTAAGTGCTTTTCTCGGCACTTGCGGCGCATTGGATTCAATGGATTTCTCTGCATTAAAACAGCGCATTGGATTTGAAAAATCGATGTTGTAGTAGTTAGCCTAAGTAGAGGTGATCATTTTGGCACCATTACTTTCGTTTAACAACGTAGCTTTCGTAAGATATTCACCGCGGAAGTCCGAATCTGTGAATATCAAGCTAACTTTACCGAACTTGCGCAGATTAGAGACCTGGCTACACCAGTGACGTGCGGTGGGGGAACAATCATGTGTTCATATGATTATACATCATATAAACCAACAGGACCTACAGGAACAGGAGCGGCTTATACACAATTTGTTTGGCTACAGCAGAATATGATTTAATGTCTGCATTGTTTTCTCATACAAAACGCAAACGTTTGTAAAAAGTACAAAGTGTGTTATGGGCCTTACCTTAGGTATTAATGAACAGCACAGACCACTTCAGTTAGGACCAGTTTCATGTTTAAGTCCAGATAATAGTTTGAGCACAGACATGTAATCCTCCATTTGGAAATAAGTTCAATGAGTTTTAAAAAGTAAAAAAAACGGGTGTCTCCTCCGTAAACTCCGAGTTTTGCTGCAGCCGACTCCCGGGTAAATCCAATTTCTAAATTCAACCTTACCCTTCACCTCCTTTTCTTATGATTCATATCATCATTGGAAGCAAAACATTACTCTAAGTGCATTTTAAATTATCTTAAAATGTATTATAGGTATGTTAGCCAAACCTGTAGCTGCCCTTAGCAGAAGAAGAACAAGAAAGGAGCTTTCTGATGGACTTGGATGCAGCCAAAGTTTGGGCTCACAAGCGCCCCCTTGAGGCTTTCCTCACTTACAAGCAGTGGTTGAGCGCGATTAAGACCCATATTTGCTTCAAAAACACAATTTATGAGCCATCCTCTTAAATGTAAACATGTTGATTGTAAATTAAATATTTTTGGACTTTTTAAACTGTGATAAACAGAGAAAACAGTTTGATAGCACCTCACAGGACTCTCCCTGTGAGCTGTTGCTTTTTACGTCTCCCAAGAGAGGCTCGCCTCACAGCACCGCTCTGTCAAATCTGCGATTTCAAGGTATAAATAAATGAAATAAGGCACAGCACAAATCACTTGATAAAGTGACCAAACATTATTGTATCCATTTTATTACTTTTCTTTCTATGATCTTAGGTGAGGGCCTTGCCTGCCTCATCTGACCGCACGTCACTGGGCTACACAACACAATGAAGCCACCGGAGAGACTGACGCATGAATGCGTATTGAAAAAAAAAAAGTTCAGTTTGATAAGTGACTCGCTTGATATATATTGTTTATTTTGTTTTTCTTAACAATTAAGATGGTATGTTATTATCCAGTGTAATCCAAGTATGAGTCTCTCCCTCGACTCTCCCAACAAAAACCCGCCCCCCCTCTCAGAAAATAGTTCCGACGTCCATGCAGAGAAGTCAATTTATACTTGGCTGGTCAAAGAATCACACTGCTTACTAGCAGCAGTTATCCTTTGGTATTCTTTCAACAAACCTTTGCTGTATTTTGTTTTATATTAAACAGTTTTAGCACAAAAGTGAGTAAAGGCAAAAAACCTTTTAAAATATTTACTAAATCTGGTGGAAAAAAAATGGATGGGAATTTATCAGAATGGAGCAGTCAAAATGCCGACTCTGGATCTGGGAGTTGTGGTAGTTTCAGAATTGTGTTGATCCTGTGTTTGCCCACAGACCGTGCATCATAGGCTTTGTTGTTGTGGCGCGTGCGGTGACGTCAGAGCAGGTGGCTGTTCCTCGGCTGTCATTACCAGTCTTTACTCTGAGCTCACTCGCTTCCATCCGCGCATGTGTCCCGGGTGTCGCTCTCTTCGTGAGCCCGAACACAGACACTATACTCGGGGGTCGGATGGACTTCATGGCGGTGGGCTTCTCCCGCGGGTTGACGAGGCTTCGCGCCCCGGGGCTCACGCTCCTCTCCCCGGTAAGAACAACCGATGACGAATGCTTTGTCTCTGCCTCTTCTCTGTGGAATACATGAAATTGTGATAAATAAACATTAACGCTGTCATCCTGTAGCAGATTCACCGTGTTTAGACTGGTCATGCTTGTGCTTAATATGTTTAGCTAACTAGTTGGTTAGCTAGTCTGTTTGTTTAACTTAGCGTGACTGGTTACCATGGTGTTATAAAGATGGCTGCATATGATGGACGTCGTTCTGCTCGACACAGATCCATGGTTAATAATATGGCATTTCCTGTGTTCAACTAAGAGTTTTCTTGTTTTTAAATACTTAAACCCATGAGTTGTTGTGGAGAACAGATGTACAGCGGGATTGCAATTTTTTCCCTGACTAGCAGCTTCTAACCTAACACCAGCCGAAAGGATCCACAAGTAATAAAGGGCTGTATATTTTATTATTAAAAGTATATAAGAAGATTTTCCTCAAATTTTAGGAAAGGAACAACCCTCTCCACTTTTTGAACAAAAATGGTCTTATTGAGCATCATCACCAGAATGATTGGCAATTGGGAGGACCAATAGTCTTGATGATCCACCCGGAAGTAGAAAATCCTCCAATACACCTTTAAGTTAGATAGAGTGGTTAAGTTAGTTAAGTAACGTGTAGCAGCCATTTCCACATATGTCATGAGTGGATAGCACTCTCACTTCTCAGCAAGAAGGTCCTGGGTTCGAACGTAGTCTATCTAAGTGGAGTTTGCTTGTTCTCCCCGTGCCTACATATTCACCAGGTGCTCCGGTTTCCCCTACCACTGAAAATACGTACAATAGGTAAATCCTTCAGCTCTGGTTGTCCTGACCAAGCCGAGCATCAACATCTGGAGATGGGTTCCTGAGCGCTGTTACTGACCCTGACCTAAGCCTTAATGGCATCAGGATGGGTCAAATGCAGAGAATGAATTGCCCTATGGTGAATTAATAAAGGGTCCCATAACCTTTATACAAAGTCAATTAAGTCTTTATTTCTTAGATGGTGTTTGAAAATGCATTCAGGTGCACAATACAAACATTTATGTAGACATTTTATTAATATTCACTATTCCAGAATATAATAATCTGGTTCTAATCCTAGCAAAATACTACATAACATGAAAAGTGGTTTCTGTGTGGTTTTTCTTTCTGTGTGGTTTTGAAATAATTGCATTGATAATGAAATGTAGTATTAGTTGATTGATTTGAAGACAGACCCCGGTATGAATGTATGTGTTTGGTGTTCCATATACATATTCGATATTGGTAATGGAAATAGTAATATATTCAACTATTGTATTCTGATTATATATTCTCAGTACATGTATTTTGTTACTCCCCAACACTGTGAATATCTTTGTAGTTACTTAACCTACAGGCCAAAAAGTTACAAAGAACATTAAATATATGCCTACCCATGGATTTCAGAATTATGAATGATTAGGACTGTTGACACTTTCCTTAGTGATTGAGAAAACAAAGGGGAAGAGGTCCTCAATGTGTTGCATGAAACAGAAATCCAAAACCATAAAACACAACTCTGAAGCATTAGGACTGTTGCCATATAGTCCAATCAAAATACTGCATCTTTAGAATATTTTTTTAAATATATAGTGCATTTCATATGGTCACACAAAAGGAAATGCACTTTACAGTTTGGTATATTAGTAGATTTTAAAATGAATTTCCAATGCGTTGTAGAAAACCAAGTATTGGCCTTAGATAGAAGTTCAGTTGAAGAATGAATGAATGAATGTATTTATTTTGGATTGATTAATAACAGATATTACATTCACTGACTGTATTACAACCAAAAAGGATTGGGCTGAAACACCTTGCTTTATTGTAGTATTGTATTTTAGTTTGCCTCATCACTGCCCATTGTGTGTGGACTTTGTCTTCTACTTTTCATTGCTGGAACAATAGCAAACAGGTTCTCATCAGAAGTAAGCAGGTAACAGATTTCCAACAATGTCAGCATTGTTCCTGATACTTGCAGCAGTACTGCCTGCTGTACTAAGCACTTTGCAGTTGTCAGCGTGTTGTGGTGAGTGTAATCCACTGTTGGTCCATATGGCACGTGAAAGGAGAAGAGAGTCAAAAGTCTGCAGCTTATAGACACGGCTCAGTGAAAGGGCGGCTCCCAGTTAACATTTCACTACGTTTGATTGATTCATAAAATGTTATTGAGGAAGTTTGATAAACGCTTTAGATGTTGTATTCTATTGAGAAATGATTTTGTAATTTTCTAAGATGATTGTTGTATTGTTATAAACTTCTTTGTCAATTTATATAGTCCATTATGATCAATGAGTCTTCATGTTGTTGTCTATTGGTCTCCTAATTGCTGTTACATAAGATAGTACTTGACATTTGGAACTTTTATTTGGTCATTAATTTTTCAATGGGACATTGTAGTCTAATGATGGGCCTTGTTTATGAGCGGAGGATGAGAGGTTTTCCATCTCAGTGCTCCTCTGTGCTTCAGAACCAGTTCATCAGCACGTCGGCCCGACATACTGTAATATTGATGATGAGTACATTGCCCTTGCACTCCTGGTGTGACAATGCAATAAGAAAAGAACGCAATAAAGTGTAAAGGTTTGTTCTTGTTCTCACACATCTTGATACAATATAATAATATATAAAAAGTAAACATTTGCTGGAATAAAGTAGTTTCCTTTATTGACTTTATAAGCTTGTCATCAGTGACATCTTCCTGCGGCACGAGGATGAGCCATCTGGCAGATCAGACCCAGATTTCTTCACGTTCTTGCAGCTCCTACCTACAGCACTAGAGCTGAGCCGGGCTGACAGCCTGAGGTCAAATCACACCGCCCCGATCAGCGAGACGGACTCCCTCTGTGCTGGAATGTCCCTGAATGATAAGGCATGAAGACAGAGTGACAGATCAGGGGCAAAGAGGTTAGATCTGCGCTCTGAATAGAAGGTCTATCTGTAAAATATGTCAATAGATAAATACTTGTTTTACTTTTTTGGTACAACTTTCGGGCCTCTAGGTTTTTTTTTGTTTTTTTTAAAGGACATCTCAGTTCATAATTTGCCAATAATAATGATTTGACAGTTTATAGATTGGTTTCACCCAGTTCTGAAGTCTGAAGGATTGTTTGGTGATGTAGCAGAAATGTTCAGATTCAGTTTATTTGCCATTTGCAGTTAAAAAAAACCACATTGGAATACCTTTGCAAAAGTCTCCAATGTACACAGACAAATACAGACAAAACACAACATTAAAAGTACAGAAATAAACAAATAAAACGGTAAACAATTGTCACTGCGAAAAACGATTTGACTAAAACAGTTTCAGTACAGGTGCAAGAACATTAAAGTGCTCTGTTCAGACTGATAACAGCTTGTGGGAAGAAGCTGTTAGCATGTCGAGATGTCCTGCATCCTGCAGTAGAGACGCTGACGAGCTTTCTTAATGACTCGGTTAGTGTTTTTAACCCATTTCAGGTCATTAGACAGAGTTAAACCGAGAAACGTGCACTCCTCTACAATCTGCACTTGGGAGTTGTCGATAGCAACAGGAGTGTGAGAACTGTTACGACTGAAGTCGTAGACCAGTTCACATGTTTTCGATGCGTTCAGCGGGAGGTTGCTTGCTTTACTCCACTGAACCACATTTTGGATCTCTGCTCTATATGAGGATTCATCAAATGTTGCAGTCCCAGGTCATTTTTTAGGAGTGTGTCACCCCAACTACACTCTGAACTCGTATTGTAGCCTATGAAGCCTTCCTGAGCACAACATGTTTAAACTGAATATATTTGTTTCATAGGACCATAGGAAATATGCCTTAATAGCAACACATCAACTGCTTAGCCTTAATACACTTATACTCTCAAATTTTATTATAGTGGGCAAGCTACATTGGGTTTGTTTTAAAATTGAATAGATAAAATAAAACCATGTAGTTCCTCACTCTCAAAACACTTTTCTGTCACTCGCTTTTTCAGACAGAAATGTTCACGAATAGAGGATCTTTCCAAAAAAAGTTGAATTATTCATACATTTTTACTTTATCTACACACTTTCATGTAAGTCAATCAGAATGTTGACTTACATTCTGATTGTTGACTTACATTCTGTTTATGCAGGAAAAGAGTTACATACCTAACCTTAGGGTAATAGTATTTTAGAGTATGTTCAACAACAACTCTCCGCTCTTTGACCTCATTGATGCTGATAAATCATTTAATCTGTGCAGTATCAGCAGCAGTGATTTACCACAGTTTCAGCTTTTATGCAACTTTTGTCTGTAGAGCCCGTTTTGCAAAGCCACATACATTTAGTTTAGTTATATGTTTTATGTGGTAGAAACAAGCTCCATATTGAAGAGCTCATATGACTAGACTGCCCTTGAGTTGAGCATGTTGTCAAAAGGCTATTTTAACTCATTCATTTTTACCACTGGGACATGAGACACACTCTGAGTCATTCCTTTAAGCCACACTCAGCTGTCTGGAGTAACAGATGTAATATCCACAGCCCATTCCCATCTCCAGAAAGCCTCTTCCCTTTTTGAAACACTATCCCAGCCCCCGGCAGAGCTCTTCCTGCTCCAGGATGCACAGTATTGACGCGTTTACCAGCGCAGCAGCCACTCAGTCCGTGCCTGTGCTGATGTGTTTGTGAGCGGCGGAGGAGAGGGGGAAGCAGCTGCGGTTTCCTCCAGACTCACTCACTCTCGGCCAGGCAGGACCTTCAGCACAATGCCCTGGGGCAGAGGGAGCTCCGCACTGCTTCTGCTCTCAGAGCGGGTCATGGGCAGAGCCAAGTCCAGGTAGGAGCATGGCTGTTTTAAGACCCACTTTTATGGCCTGGCTTTTAACACTGCATGAGCTGTGTGGTCATCTGTGGTTTGAATTTATTTTATTATATGTATTTATTATTTTGCATTAATTTATTTGAATTGTTTTAGTGTCTTATTGATTCGTTTTAACGCTTAAGTGCTATAAAGTGGATTGGAAGTACAGCCCAGTTCTGTTTGTGGTTCCGCTCGCTGTTCCTCTGCAAAGTCAATTGTTCAATCATTACCAAATGTGACGTTTTTACTTGTGTACCGAGGATCAAATTAAATTATTATTTTGACTGTCTTCATTCTTGCTTATACGGCTGTCTTTAATATTCATTAAAGACAGCCAATTGATATGATCATTGATATGTTTTCACATTTTGTATTTTGTCATTCAGAAATGTCCAAAAGCAAACCTGAATGCACAAACCAACCAAAAGTACAGAAATATATGTGTTTAATTGTGAGATTACAATGCAAGTTTTTGTGCTCAATTTCTGCTTATTCAGCTATTTATTTAGCTGCTTATTCAGCTCTATATTTTTTAACAGTATTTATTAAAGACTATACACAATACTAAATCAATTTGGAGATACGTATATCTGTTTTTTTAGTCCTTCTCCCATTATCCTTCTCTCTTACCTGCTCATGTGTTTGCAGTGGCAGATTTTGTTGCAGATTTTGTGAAGAAACTTTCAGGAGGTGCTCACTGCTGGAACTGTAAGAGGCTTGACGTGGATTAAGCTCTGGTCCTTTTAACATGAGCCTCAATCTCAAATGGATTTAGAGATTTCTCTCGCCCGGGGCGTGCGTGGCAGCGCTACCTTGTGATGAGCATTGTTGACTATTATTGTACACAGGAATTGACATTTATTCTATTCTTCTCTCCGAGTGGAAGCTTCCTGTTGATGTGTCGGCCATTGAAAAAAGAATGGTATTAAGAATGTGACCTTTTTAGGGCTAAAACAGAAGCAAAGGAAGAGACAGCGGTTAAGTTGTAGATTTGTAAGATTTTTTTTTTTTTTTTTTTTACAGTGAAACAAAGAAGAAAGGAAAATATTATTGACCTTACGACATATGACACCTGCATTCCTTTCCTGTATGCGCTGTGCCAATCAATAAGGTTTTTCCTCACGTATTTCATTACCTACATTCTATTCTTAAGTGCAAAAACAGCAGACTTCACTCTTTAAACTTTGTGACAGATTTGTTTTCATTTATTGCTTAACAAATATGAATTTCTTCCTGACCAATCACAGTCTGGGGGTTGGGCCCTGGGTTTCAAATTTTCATTTCATCATCCATTATCACTTGGATTTCTTGAACTGAACCAGTCCAGATGTGTTGTTTGTTACTATTTTTCACTTGGTTCTGGGATACCTAAACTTCAAAGGACAAAACATGTAAAAATCCCATTTAACTGGTTCTGGTTTTCACATGCATGTATGTTTGCCCTCTATCAGCTTTCTGCCCAAAATGTCAAATAGTTACTCACAGGGCTCTTTTTTACAAGCATGCTTGTAAAGCATAGATAATATCCATTCATCCAACCGACCCTTTTCTTCCACTTCATCTGTTTCTGGGTCGCAGTGGCAGCAGTCAAGAGCCCAATGTTTTCTAATAAGATGAAGACAGCATATTGCGGTCTGAATTATCTTTTTCTTTTGGGACATACATCTATTTATGAACAAAAATAGGTACAACAGCTATAAATGTTTAATATTTTTGTTTGATTATTTCTCTCATAATATCAGCTACTACTGTCTAATACTGTATTGCTGCCTTCTGTGTTATTGTTTGTTTGCATTATGTACAATTTGTTTTTAATCATAATTTTCTGTGCGCGTTCTTTGATGCACGTTGATAAAAAATCAGAAATTGTGCAATGAGATATAAATCATAGTATGCATCATTAGCTAAATAAGCATCTGTTTATTTGAAAGAAAAGGATGAGTCCATAATGGGGCTTTGGAATGAGATAAAGTTGATTGACGACTTTGCACTTCAGAGACTTTCACTGCTCTATGGCTCCTTCCTCTCTGCACTTTGTTGTGGCCCACATTTGTCACGTTGCTCTCAGCTGCATGACAGAACTTACGTCTCAGCGTTTAGTATGAGGACAGACAGGTAGGACGACTTCTGCAAAACCACAGACCACGTACCGCTGTCATACGATTTGATCCATTCACTTTTGTAACGATGCTAATACCAAAGCTGAAGGGTGTCGATGCATAATAATTATCTGGCACTGATCTGCAGTTCTGTATGGCTATTTCGAGAATCTGCTATGGTATTGACTTGTAAATTTTGGTTTCAGGCCAATTATTGTAATTAATGTTTTTTTCCTGTGGTTAAAGCTGGAGTACCAAAGTTGTTATTGTTTGTCCCAAGAGAAAGAATCTTGTAGCAATAGTTTATGAAATTCTACCATAACACACTGTCTTTATCTCGTTAATAAACATTGTATCTTGTATATACTGAAAGCTGATTGGCTGAGTGAGGGAGGTCCTCTCTTTATCACTCTTTTTTCTGAAAAAGCTGATCAAAAGACTCCAAAAGGGAAATAGTTTTACAAAATAGTTTTAAAGCCAGGAACTAGTTACATGTATTTTAATGCATAGCTATTTTTTTGTGGTTTCAAAGTTAGGTGCTTGAGCTTTAGTTAAATACTCACTGTACCTAGTTTGCCATATGAGATAACGGGTTAGCATTTTCCAAACGTATACTTATAAACAAAGTAGTGTAACCCCTCATTCGTCCATGAAATATACACATATATCGTATACAGATACTCAGACACAGTTTGTAAAAGCAGCTCCCGAGCACTTTTATTGCTGCTAAGTGGAGGATGACCACACATCCTCCACTTAGTTCCACTCTGGATGAGAACAACTGTTGTATTGTTATATCGGCCAATGTATTGTAGCATAAACAGGGCTCTGTGCATTCCAGCGCGTGTGTGTAAATGTAAAAGTACGTGCGTAGATACAGAAGGTGTGTCGGTCTCGGTGCCAAGTAGGCGGGGTCAGGTGTCACTGGCCCTCTGCTGTGAGAGTCGCTACTCCCTCTCACATACCAGACCAGCTTTCCGCAGCACTGCAACAACTGCTAATACTGAACCAGGCTCAGAGGAGATTTGAGCCCCAAGGAGACCTCACAGATTTGCTCTTTTTTAAGTTTTCATTTTTCTTTTGTTCTGTGGATATGGGAGGCAGAGAGGAGGTAGTGATGAGCATGCCGTTTCAAAGAGCCAGACTTAACCGCTTGAGACTCCGTCCAGGTCCAACCAACATCCGCAGACTCAAGCCTGCATCCCTCAAGAAGAAGAGCAGGTACAGCAGAGAAAGTCTGTGTAGGAGGATAGTTTACAGTTCATGGCATGGCTTAAGAGTGAAACGGATAAAGAGTCATATTTTTGTTTTTGTTTATACATATTGCTGTTGTGCACATACAACAAATGTCTCCAAATATAGAATTTTCTATAGAAAGTAAGTAGCATTGTTATGCACTAGTTTGTGTTATTGTATTGTTGCTTTGTTGAAATATTGCAGTTGTGAGTTGGATAGATATCTTTGTCCACAACTAAGGATGCATCAATACAATACTGGCATCGGATATCTGCGCTGATATCGGACATTTTGTTGGATTGGGTATTGGTGTAATGATTTCAGGTCAGTCGAGGTCTTGAATAGAACTATATTTTGATGCAAGTAGTCTGGTCTGTTTACTGACTGATTTTAGCCCAGAATGTCAAAGACAGTAGGCTCTTCAACAAGGACAGTAGCTGTGTCGTTACTTACAGGACCAACAGCTATAGTCTAACACAATTGGACTGATTTGTACTTTGATTTGTAAGGAGAAAATCTGCAGTCCCTTCACTGGATCGTACCGAGTATAGGCAGGTACTGAAGCTAAAGTCCTGTGGTTCGGTATCGGACTTAAAAAAGCTGCATTTGTGCATGTCTGTTCACAACAGTCCATAAAAAAGTTCTGGTTGACTACTGAAGACAACCAGAACATAGGACGGATCACAGTCATAGACATAGAGATGGCTGATGTTGCAGTTTTAGACTTTTGCTATTACAATATTATAAACTTGTAGTTATATCAACTCACATAGTATTATATGCACTATTCTAGTCAAGTTAAATTTACATCATGTTTACATGGGACTTTCCCATACTAACTTTCCTAAACCTAAGTAATATGGGTTTTTAATATAATACTAATATTACGGCATAAAACAACAAAGGAATAGTTGTTCAAAATACTCCATGTGCATTTTGTAAAAATAGACCTTTACAAAAACACAACCCATTAAAGCTCATAAGAAAGCCACTGATTTTATTACACTTTTTACAATGTTACCCAGCAAGTTATTCATGTATGAGTTCTTACAGCAGGTGCTATTGATGCATTGGACTTGTATGTTCACATTGCAAAATACTAAAAGTAGCATTGAAGTTGTATTTGTAGTATTGACTATTATTAGCCAAGGGGATTAAACATTGATCATAAATATTAAAAGCAGGGAGATGCATAATAGCTGTGTAACACGACAAATGTAAATGCTGGTACATAACAGGATGTGGTCAGCATGAATCCAACATGATAAATCATTGTAAAAGTGACCTTCAAAGAGACCCCAAGCACTAACTTATATTTAAGGATTAAACAACAAGGAGCCTTGCAAGGAGTGTGTTTCAATTGTTCAACCGCGTGGCTCTGATTTGTTCAATCCACTCATACCATAGTCACACAAAAAATGCTTTGTCCACTACACTATTTCTGGGGAAATGGACTACTTTATTTAGAGCCAATTGTCATATAGGCTCCTAAATGAACACACACACACAGAGGAAATAAGCTAAGTACATTTAACTCATAACTATACATATATATCATGCAAATTAATTCAACATGCAGCTATAATAGAGCTTTAAATAATAAAGTAATTCTACATACTGCAAGGTTTTACTATAGACACAGAAGCGATATGCGATATGTCCCACACTTCTTACTTATATTTCTGTATTTGTTTTTATTTAGTGACAGATAAAAGTCCATTCATTTATTTTTAGGCACATTATCACATACTCAAGATGTTTGACTGTTAAGTGGACTGGAGTATCTGCATTTCTGCATGTGTCACACCAAATGTGGGTATAGAATGTCCTTTAGCGATTGTGCTGATTGGAGGAATGTCACTGAGCAGCAAGCCAAGTGTCTGAGTCAGTTGACCACTTCCTATCTGTGCCAATCGGGGTGACACTACACTGCTCTCAAACTAAAGACGAGGGTGCTCCGGAAATTGTGTTGGATTGAGTATTGGTTTGGGGCTAGGGCTATCATTTTTATGTAATAAGTCTGTTTACCGGCCGATATTTGCGCAGAATGTCATATACAGTGGGTTTAACTTCAAAAAAGGTAGTAGTTCTGTCGCTACAAATACATTTTGGTCTAATTGTAGTAAGTTAGCATTGATTTGAGGTGTGAAAAATGATCAATTCTTTCCCTGGGTATTGATAGATTTTGAGTTTCGGGATCAGTATCAAACTTTTAGCTGGATCGGTGCATCTCTACTGAAGACCATCCACCGCGCTCTTTTACATTTAGGGAAAACAGACATGGGCTGGTCTGGCAGCTCGGCTCAGTGTAAAGGGAAATGAGAATCAAACCAACACAAACATGTTTTCGGGTTGGTTTGTATTGTGTCATACTGGCAGTCCGACATAATAGATTATATAGATAATCATTTAAGAAGTTCAGATTCAGATTCATTTATTTGCCATTTGCAGTAAAACCACATTGGAAAAACTGTGCAAGACTACCCCAGTGTGCACCAGACAGAGGCGGCACACACCAGAGCTCTTGCCACGGCACTTTTCTTCCTTAGCTTTCTATTCTATTCTATATCATGATAGTCAAGAATGTTATTATCATCAAAATCAATTCGGGCGTTCTGCTCTCCCAAAATTCCATCCGATGGGCGGGGGAGCGACTGAATTTTGCGTTGCAATATGGGTAACACTTGCCTTCGCAACTTCCGGTTCTCTCTGCCCGGCGCATTTTCTCTAAATGGTTGAGTGTTTTCGTCATTTTCTGTATGCAAATACATTCCCGTCTCTAACTAGTGGCATATCGCGCAAATCATCCGTCCAATTCACATTCTTCCCTCTTAGCTGAACTTCATTCTCATTGTTACCATCTGTCACTCGCACACACAGCCGTTTTCGTTCACTCTGCTCGCTGTCATCTTCTTCTAAATCTTCATAAACACAATCCGCTCGTTGAACTAGCAACAACAATTCCTCCTTTCGTTTTCCCACACTGCAAATACCCTTTCGCTTCAACCTTTCACGCAATTCAGGCACTGTCAATCGTTTGTTGTTTTCGTGAGCCATATTCGCCATTGTATGAAATCAACCGGAAGTGAACTGGGCAACAAACGGTGTCATTTTTTGATCACAGCGCCGCTCAGTGGATGAAATTTTGGGAGAGCAAAACGCCCGAATTACTGTGAGTTAAAATGTAATGCATTGTTATAACAGTAGACTGACCAAACTTCAAATTTAAAAGATTAAATATCATTAGAGTATAATTGAACCTCTAACCTCAAATTATATCTATAGTCTTTCATGACATAATATCTCCTTCTATGTTTGTATTTACAATGCAAATCATGTGGTGAGACCAGACAGACCTGATGGTAATCCTTTTATATTCTAGTTTAATACAATTCTAGTTTAATACAATTTATTGCGGGCTTACTGTTAATATTGTGTTACAGATTTCTACTGTTAATTGATTATACACTGTACATTATGATTTGTTACTATGTTACTCATACAAATACTTCTGTCTGTTCAATATTTGCTTGGTAATGGATTGTGATTCACCACTAAAGCTTAGGTCTCAGCTTAGATTCAGCGTCTTTTGTTTTGAGCTTGTTTTCAAAGCCTGAATCAATAAATGAGGGGTGTGACCACGAGGAAACCCCAGTTACAGAGACATCTAGTGGATTTACCAAGAACTGCGTCACTACCGCGCTTCATTAGAACAAAAGCCCCCCTTTGTGTGCGCTCTCTGCCGGGCCTCCTCCTCCTCCCATCCTTTTGTGTCTCCCACTCCGCGCATCCCATCACCTCGCCCGCCGTCTCCGCGTCTGTCCCGCACCCATTTGTTTGCATGCACGCGTGTAATTCATTCTTCCCATGTGTGTATGTCTGCACCAGAGATCCCAGCCCCACCGAGATGAGCGTGGAGCCATGGCCAAGCCCTCCGGACCAGGCAGCCGCTGAGAAAAACCAGGGCACTCTCCACAGCACGGCCTCTTCCTCATCCTCTGAGGACCTCCTGGACCAACGCCCCGATAAACTCTGCTTGGACGCCTTCTGGACCGAGGTGGAGACCATTAGACAGGGCAGCAGCGAAGCGGACATTGACTGCACAAGGAGAGACTCCAGACAGTCCGAAGGTCAGTAAACCACTCATGATATTGAGATAGACTGAATTTATCATTGAAAATCAAAATCCTAATTGTTTTACACCACGCACTGCACAAAATATAGATATAGATATAGATTAACTACTTCATGATGTTTATTTGCCCTAGCAACACAGGGTTCCCCTCGTGCTGCAAAGACTCATCTCCATGACGACGTTGTAAAACACGTTTTGATTGGGTTGGGGATTTTCATTCATATTTTTAATTTGTAGCTACTTTCTAAATGTTTGTATTGAATGAATACCTTTACCCTTTTTTACCTACATGTTTATATGTAATCAAAGCCATTTCCCTCCATCAAAAGTACTTCATCTTTATTGAGTGAAGGGAAATGTCACATGATCGCTTTCATCTGTTATGGAGAGAGCAGGAACACTCCTCCTCACACTTCAAATAGTCGACTTTGTAGATCAGTCCATAGCAGTGTGTTTTTCAAGTTATTACAGTACAGTATAGTGCACATGAGCTAACAACAAAAAAGAAGATGAACAGGGTATTTTTATTATCATTATTATCAATCTTTATTAAGGACACAATATATTACGGTCCATAGGTAAAAAATATACAACATGTAAAGTATATTGCATATAGAAAAAGAAATAGACTGCAAAAAGTGATGAAAACCAAGCCAAAAAATGTCTCTAATTCGGCACAATGTATCTTAATTGAGCACATTTTGTCTGCCTTGAAACAAGATTTGCCAATGGGACAAGCTAAATTATCTGGTTTTAAAAAGATTCAAGGATTGTCTCCCTTGCAATGAGAAAATAAAGCAACAATTTCTGAAATAATGCTAGATGGTTTGTCCCATTGGCAAATCATGTACTCAAATTATGATAAAAACGTCTTGATTCAGGCATGTATTACCTAATATTTTGCGGTGTATGTACACAAAAAAAAGAAAAACTTTCAATATGGCATTAAATCATTTTTTTTTACAAGGACTTTCATATGGGCCCCAACTCTCTCCAGCATCCGCCCCTATCCCATATGTGTCTTGAGGAATTACTATAATACTGTTTATTTACAATATTGTGCAATGGCTGTGTGTAAACGTGTGTCTCTGGTGCTTCAGACGGTGAGCAGGAAGAGCAGTGGTTGGCCGACGCTGGCTTGTCCACTCTGATCAGTGAAGACAGCGAGGAGGGTGAGGATGTGGACAAGGCCGCGCTGTTGTCCACCCTGACCAGGACCCAAGCCGAGGCCGTGCAGCGTCGAATAGATTCCTACACTCTGTCACTGCGCAAAAGGAACAAGCCCCCGCCCCGGGACGTGCGGGACATCTTCAACACCCCCTTATCCCAGGTGAGGGGCAAGACGCACACTGCCACACAACACTAACATTCATGGTGGTTTGGTGTTATAGTATCGTCAAATAGTTTTGTTTTATTTAGCTAATTTTACAGACCAAGGTCACCCAAAGCGCTTTATTGTTTGTGACAATGACATCACTTATTTTCATCTTAAAATGTGAGAAAGCCTCTCTTTGAAAAAGATTTAAACATCGCTTTAACGTTCTACAGAAGCGAGAGAGTTGTGTCTCCCTTTGTTCTCTCCTTTCAAAGTGTATGTCTTAAAATATCACGACAAATAAGATAAGATGGAGACATTTTAAAATACGTTTCTCTCTTTATGCATAACCACTATACCATAACATTTTATAGTCTTCTTTTGTACCTGGAGTTTTCTCGCTATTAAACTGAAAGGAAAAGTACAACAAAACGTTTCTTTGATACAGCATTGATACCGAAGAACAGTGATTCTCAAAGTGGGGTCAGGGGTCTCGAGGTACCTCAGGGGTGCCTCCAACAATTGAGATTTTATTTATATTTATGAATATTTAGTTATTTGGTAAATGTTCAACGTATGCACAAGATTTAAGATGAAGAGAATATATTTTTAAATGCAAAAGTAAAAACATATATTCTTCTAAAGAAAAGGTGAATTGTTAGTACAATTTTTCCTTTCTCTGGGGGTTTGCTTTCCAGACATCGGGAACGGCTGCTGTAGAACTTGAATACCACAATAAACCAATAGAAACTCAAATTTTCACTGTGCATAATTTGTATCTGTTATTGTCTCATTCTTGCTCACTGTAACAATGTAACATTTGTATTTGTTTGTACATTGTGGCTTCATTAAAGCGTTGTTAAATGTCATTATATAACGTTGGCCGATGAGTCCAGGTCTATATTTAAAGCATTATTCAAATGGCCCTTCCCTGGTGTCTGTCAGGGCGGAGTGAATGACCTACTCTGACAAAGGAGCGCTGTCACAATCAAAGAAAATCACATGTAAAGGCCGAGCTCCCTGCTCCTTTATTTGTCCAAGTAGCTACAGCTGCTCTGATCCTATCTGCTTTTCTCTGTGGAAACACTTGTATCGTCCTGCAGACAAAAGCCTGCTTTACTACTTTGCTCAGAGTCTGAAGTCTGAGCCCGGATCAATAGAATAATTCATTTATGGATATTAAACTCATTACAATTAAAACATCACTTTAACATAATAAACATTGCATTCATCAACACGCAAATCTGTTGTTGTTATTGTACTTACAACGTCCAGATAATCTGATTTTAAATGTCTTTCTTTTTTCTTCCAGTCTCTTCGGCCTGAGTCTAAACGCTCTGACGACATGGCATCTGTCAACAAATCTCCCCGTGCAGGTAAAACTTTGCCATATGTTAGAAATCAAAGAAAGTGGATCAGTCCTGCAGCTTGTTGGTTCGAGTTGTTGGTTAATCCTGGATCATCCAGATAGTGCTACGGAAGCAGTACTATTTGTCTCATTTGGTCTAATTTATTGTATGTACATGTACAGTACTAATATGCTTCCAGGTCTATGTATAGTGTGATGTTGCCTAAGTTAATTTGTCCCCATATTATGTCATTAGAAATAGTTCATTAGACAAACTTGAGTTTCATGGACAGATGGAGTGAGAAATCTGGCTTGAGTGTTCGATGAGTAATAATCTATCACTGAATCTGTTTGTCTGATGAACATTTTGATAAACAACATCATTTTTAATATTACCTGCCGCCAGTCATAAAATACTTACACCGTTGGGTTTTTTTAAGTCCATATCTATATCTTAAACTGCCCATCACTCGGGCAAAGAGTCATGTTTACAGAGTGAAGAATGTTGATCTTCTGGTTTCTTCCTCTTCATTATTGTTTACATTGTTCCCCCTGTAAGTTATTCCTTGTTACCGGTAGATAAAAGCAACAATTTTGTTCCTCCACTCATTCTTTTCAAATTTTCGTTTGGTTTTGTTTTGTATAGTTCTACCAAACTCAAATCAAGGAATTCAAAGTGCTGTGTTGTTTTTCTCCTTTTCAGCTATGACTTTAGACCAGCGCGGAGGACCAAAGGATGAGATTTTTATCACCGATGTGGCTTACTGTGAACAAGCAGTCATCCTAATCAAACAGGCCAAGCTCCCACAGACGGCCTATCAGCGGCGAAAAGAGGACGGAACACTGCCTGTAAGTCTGAATGTGACACACACACAGTAGAGATAGAGTTAGGCGTCGGGGGATTTGAACGTACTTTACAAGAGAGATCTTAGGCAGGTATGTACTGGTGAATCTTGGGAAATCAGAATACTGTTCAAAAGTGATATAGACTCGTTTTAACAGGGTTTTACAAGCTGTGAGCCAATTATCAACATTATAAGATAACCACTTTTAATCTAACTTTGCGTGTAATAAATCTATCACTTATTATTTTCGCTTTGTAAATAGAATCACAGAAGTGCATGGACCTTTGAGCGATTTTTTGAGTTTCATCTTTCCATGTTTAAATCTGGGGTACCTCATTTTCATAGCACATAAACTGCAAACATGTACTAAAATCCATTTAACAAGTTCCTGGTTCTATCACTAGTTTTATTTTTTTATTTTTGGCCCCTGTCACATTTTTAGATCCGCTTTTTCAGACAGTAAAAAGAAAAGACCCCCGTCTTTCAGCCCAAACCGTATAACTTTTATTTTTACAAGAGGAGGACAGCATGTTGTGGTCTGATTTGTTCACAACATTAGACATGCATTATTTATGAAATGACCAAAGTAAGGTGCCCCAGCTTTAATAGTTCACCGCTATGAATCATCACTGCAACAAAACACACATTTTCATTTTAATGCATATCTATATATCAATATCTAATCGATAACTTCATGAATTGTTATTACATACCTTTGCTTTGATTTACATCCATAAAGAAATGCAGAAGGGCATTGTTGAGCCATGTGTGTGCCAATAGGTAATAATGTCTATAGAAATAGTTCTTAGTACTATTATTAGCTCACTGAGGAAAGGGATTATGACGTAGCAGAGTCTAAATATAGATCTAATTTTTAGTTTGGGAATTGGGTCAGTCTAGAGTGAAATTATGTATAAAATTACTTCCCAGCCATTTGTCGCTGGTTAGATAACAGCATTAACAGGGGATGGATGAATAAGCCCCAAACAAAGGGATAGTTTTGTGAGATTATTTCCCTAATTGTGGTTGGATAAGTGATTTAGCCAAACCGGAAAAATGAATGGACACTAAGCACATTGTTTATGCCTCTGTGAATATAATTATCTCTGCTTCTTAGGCCTTATCCCGTTGCTGAAACCATATGTCATTATAATTATGATTATTATTCTTTAGAGAGTGGTCTGCCCCAAGTGCCGGCTCGGAGTGACACGGATCCAGGACTTGTCCCAGACCGACATGAAGAAAGTGAGGCAGTTGGCTCTTATCGACATGACGGCACTGAGCGACCTGTTAGAGCTGGAGGTCAAGAGGAACAAAAGTGGGAGGAGAAAAAATACAGGTATGTCAGATTACAAGTTCATGTGACCTTTACAACATTTTGGACTAAATATCTTTTAAGACTCTAACATGTAGATTGAGATAGAAAGACTGTTTCCCAGTTCAATATCTTCTCTAAACATAAAAAATTACATGCAAATTGTTTTACATCAGCTTCAGAAAGTGGTGCCATTGTCCAAACTTCAACTAATGATTTTGGTTACAGAGATTTTCCGATACCGTTTATTGGGATTTTATAACAACGCTTTCTATTTAGACAACATTTAAAATATGAGACTAATTTAGAAAATAACTAAAAAATATTTATTCCAATCCACTGTTTATCCAAAAGTGGCTGCACAGACACAAAAGTAAAACACAAAAGTCTGTTATACAGGTATGCCAGCTTTATTTGTAATGAGAAAATAGAAGATATATGATCCATTAAGATGTACAAAATTAAAAACAAATAATATAGCAATTATATACACATAAATACAAGTTTTAAAATAAATAAAATACAGTGGACCACACAACTCTTTTGTTAAAGTAGGTTTTAAGACGGCACTTAAAACATTACAACAAGGGAGCTGTTTTATTGGGGGCAGAGCGTTCCAAATCTTTGGTTTTTAGAGACATCCAAAACAATCACACTTAAAATGACTTGATATTGTGTTATCAATGTGGAAATCCTGAAGTCGAGTCAATGTGATTTTGCCAATACTGGTAATGGAGCATTCCTATTTGCTGTCAATCGAAAGAACTTTTAGCCAGGAGATTAATAGGACATGTTTGTAGAGGGAAATTTAACATCATGGGTTTGTAATTATCTTTAAAAAATCATAAATCGTCCATGGGCTTCCGTCCACCCTTCAGAATTTGTTTTATTTGAATTTGAATATTTTATGTTGAGCAATAAAAAATATTACTTTATGCGCCACACAGCAAGCACTGTAAACAATTGGGTAACAAATACATACAAAATGAAAAAAGTACAGGGAGAATCAGTACAACATATGCTACTATTACACAATATATGGCTCAAAAAGGTTTGGCTCAATAAGGAGTGCGAAGAAGAAATGATGACGTAATAACATTTCAGAACAAGCAATGCTGCATTTATTGAGCAACGCTAAAATGTATTTCACAGACTGACGCCATTTTGTTTTGCAGAGAGCACTCTTTTTGGACTTCCGTTGGCGACGCTGCTGGAGAATGACCAGAAAGTGAAGCCACACACCTCCATTCCTCTGTTTATGCAGGCAGTAAGTCACAGAGCTCTTTGTGTTGTCATGCTCCGAAAGAATGCAGTTGTGTTGCTCAATAATACTGTCACAATAGAAAAAGTAAACACAGAGAAATGTAATTTTGCCGTGGCTTTAAATTATGAACAGAAACGAGAAGCCACTTGTCATGTATTAACTTAATGCAAACGTTGAGAAAGAAATGCTTTTTATCTGTCAAAAACATTTCTTTGTGTGTATACATGTGCTTAGAATTCATATTAATTAACATTTTGTATGTATATACATGAAATAAATCAATATAAAATATAAATATATTTCCAGAGACAATGATATTAATTTATTTGCCAGTTCATTTATAAATTCACATGAATTTATTACTGTGAAAGCTCAAACATTCTATTTTAGCCCTTTTCATCTGAACTTGTATTGCAGTCTGCTGTTTGTGCTAATATGGACCACACCCTGTAGAAACAGTTACATTGAGTTACCAGTAGAGGTGATCATGAGATTGTTATCTTCCCTCCGCACACTGTTTGATAATGGCCCTTTACCCCTCTCTCTCTCTCGCTCTCTCTCTCTCTCTCTCTTTCTCTCTCTGCAGCTGCTGTCGTTTCTGGAGAAAGAAGGCTTGGACTCAGAGGGGATTCTGCGAGTCCCTGGCTCTCAATCCAGAATAAAGGTACAGCATCAACGCTTTCATAATCCCAATGAGAAAACATCTTTGCTCTTTGCACCTGTGTCATAAAATACACACAGAATATCTAGACTGAGCCAACTTTATACCATATAGATTTGCTGAAATGCCTCAGAGATGTTGAAAAAAAAAAACGAATACTTCCTCGATGTGACTACATTTGACATTTGGGGAGTTTGGTCTCAGTCTACAAGATCAATATTGTTGTGTATGTGACTGTTGTAGTGACACCAGTCTGAGAGGTAAAGTCAGTTACACAAAGTCACCAGCAGATGGCACCCTTTCTCCCTTTGTGTGCGGTTCTTTCTGCATTGCACTTGGTTGATTATCAGATGGTTTTCTTAGAGAGAAAAAGAAACAATCATATGTTGAAATGAGCAAGCGTAAAATACATTAAAACCCCCACTGTGCAACTGTGTAGCCAAACAACACTGTAGATGCTTTTACTGCACTGATAGTAACATTATCTGTCATTAACATTTGCTTATTTGCACGTTTTGGCCACAATCTTCCATCTTGTCACTAAACTGATCCATCTGCATAAAGAACGTTCCCAAGTATAGTTTTAACATTTGATTTCCTTGGACTCATGCTCCTCCACGAAGTCCTTGCCAAGGGTCTTAGAACAGTGATGATCCAGGATATGTAGCGACATAATTGACTTTTTTGGTATTTTGAGGACATTGATGCACATTTATTAAATGTATATAGGAGGATTTTCCGGGATTTTAGGAAAGAACCGCCCTCTCCAGAGGTATTCCCTTCTAAAACGTGTGTAAGAGACATGCAAAACCCACATGTCACATATCAACAGAATTATTGACAATTAGGAGGACCAATAGTCGACTCTATTGGTCCTCCACCCGGAAGAAGAAAATACTCTATTCTATTAACTTTTAACATTTAGGGATATTGGTCATCCGGCTCCCTATGGACCAACGACTCCTATGTGTTTGTTATTATTGCATTTCCTGTGTTTGAACTGATTCTATTATGTATTTTTGGTGAATCAACAACTTTGTACTTTGGTACTGCTGTTGGGATTTAGGGCTGCAACACAATTGAATTGAAATTAAATATTTTGAAACATTAAAAACATGTTTGGATCGGATGTTGCAAGTATAACACGTATATATAATCCCAAAGCCTTTTCTAAACAAAGTACATGTGTGTGTGTCTTCTTCAGAGCCTTCAGCAGAGTCTGGAGAGCACTTTTTACTCGGGTCAGTTCAGTTGGGATGAAGTGAGCGCCAACGACGCCGCCGCCCTCCTGAAAAAGTTTATCCGTGAACTTCCTGCTCCACTGCTCACACCGGAGTACCTCAACACATTCAGCGCTGTTAGAGGTACGAATACATAAAGACACAAACGCACAAATACACAAAGGGATCATTTTGGGGTCTTCTGCAATTGTGCTTTAGTTGTGTAGTTATTCTATAGTCTCTGGTTGTGCTATGTCACCACTGGGCCTCTCACGATAAATATTATATAGTGTTCAATAATTGATTGAAGGAACGATACATTTTTGGGTTCAATATAGTTCTTTTATTTATTTTCTTTGAGCTTTTGCTATTTTCTTTGTAATGTTATCATGTTATGTCTGTAGAGCAGGGGTGTCAAGTACTAGTATCTGCAATTGAAAACTAAAAACTAACAAACAAACATCCAGGATACGTCCCCTCAGTTCTCTCTATGGGTAATTTCATTTATATTTGTGGCTGAAAGTAGAAGCAGGAACTTGATCTTAGTTTAGCTCGGGCAATGCCTCATCTGAAAACCAATTAAAACATTGTACTGACGATCGTTACTGTGAGTTCTAATGGCTACAGGCAGATGAGTCAAAAGTTTTACAATCAAGTAAATGAGTGAATTTACAGCTTTGGACGATAAGTCACAGGCAGATTAGTACAATGGCTTTTTAAAATATACCAGTAACACTATTATACAAGCCTTTCTTAGAATATTTTCTTGGCTGACATAATCACAATGGAATTAAATGGTCGGATTGATGTAATGTTCTAGCCTCAGTAGATCTCTATTGTGAAAGCGGCCATTGTGTTGCATAGACACACCTTTACCTTATTTGGCAAAGACAAGGTGTTGCTACAGGGATAAAGCCAAGAAAGGAGTAAGCTTCTAGGTTACGAACATAGTATACGTTTCACTCTTGACGTTACCGCTTGAGGATTTATGATCTTGTTTTCAAACAGTTGTCTTGTAGCATATGCAGTGTATTAGTCATTTTGAGTAACTCATTCATTGATCCCTGTGGGAAAGGATTTATACAGCTCACAAAACACTTTATGGGAAATAAACAGGGATAATATTTTTGGACTAAATGTCTCCAATAGGATGAGGTTTGTAAAAAATAAAAAAAGCAAATTTCAAGTATCATATTAGACACACATTTTTGTTGTGGTTGTCTGTTCACCCATTGTGCCAAACAAGAAAAGTTACTAGAATACAATAATACCAAAAATAATAATACTGATAAATGCCTGGGTTACCTTTTTAATTCTACAACCAGTGCCATACGGAGAAACAAAAAGGACAAACAAAAAAACCCAAAAAATTACAGTTAAACACGATTTAAAAATGCGCACAGCTAAAGAGAACGGTTTTCAGCCTGGACTTAAACAATCCCAGAATTCAACAGGATTACATTTGTAGTTACTATTGCTTCATGTCTGACCCATTCGGACAGATTCAATGTACATTTTTCAGTCCCTTTCGCTCACAAATACAAGACAGGCCTTATAATTGTCGTCGCCTTGATGAACACAGTGGGATCCTTATCTCCACTCTGCCTCAGCTCCAGTAATCAGCCATCAAGATGAACAAGTCGATAGCGTTTTCATAAGCATCTTTGCCCTACATCGTCAAAAACACTACACTATGGAATGTGTCTACCCCCAGTGGCTGTAGGTAAAAGCAAATTATTATGAACGGGACCTGATTGATGACTCACTTATGAATGGTATGCAGGTGATGGATGGCATAAGGCCAAACAGACATAAGCTCACAAAGCTAATAGCCACTTGTCAGACCTGCCATTACTCAGACAAAACCAGGAAATGAAGCCGTAAGATCAAACTTCGATATCTCTTTATGATACACACACAACACACACAACTATATATTACTTGCACTAGAATATACAGCATTTTATACTTTTGTACCTAATTCTTGCTAAAGTTGGAGATTTTGAGACTTCTTTCCTTATTATGCTAAAGATAGAGATCGTATACGGATTCTTTTTATGCTAGAGTTAGATGTTTTATTTTTTTCTATTTTATTATAGAGTTGATGATAATTTGTCTTGTGTTGTGTGCTCCTCATTCCTACTGTTCTGTAATTTGTGATGCAACACTGAAATTTCCCTACTGTGGGACAAATAAAGGATCTCTTAATTTTAATCTTAATGCTTTGTCTTTTTCTCCCCCGTTTTTTTAGACATCGCAGACCTGAAACAGAAGCTCCACATGCTGAACTTACTGGTGCTGCTGCTGCCTGAACCCAATAGGAACACGCTGAAGGTGGGATACGCTGTCTTTCATTCTCTCCACTGTGAGAATTCAGTCGTGTAATTCAATTGAGCCGAATACATTAGCCACAACAACGACGGTATAAGCGTGATTGGCTGTTTACTGTCCCAGAAATCATAACCTATTTAAATTTAGACACATATATTGTAGTGTTTTGCCGTTTTACATTTTCCTACTTTTCCATGAAATGTATGCAGCGTTGTTGAGTTGAGGTTTAGCCCGTTATTATAATAGATCCATGGTTGGGCCTCATGATGTGGTATGTCCGGAAGTTGCTGTGAGGCGAGAGTGCTTGCTGTCCACTTTGTTGCAAGCTTTTAGAGCATGTTATTAATCCATCAAGAGTCATTCCGATGGCACAAGCTGAAAGCCTCTTAAACTAAACTAAATTATTCTGACTCCGACTGAATGGGAGATGTATGTGCAGTAAAGGGCCCATGACAGGTTGAACTGGTCTTTACTGGTATTTCAATTTCAGCTTTACTCCCGGTTTGCTTTTTAGTTTTTACTTACGACATCACTTTGTTGTGAACTGGTCAATTACATTTACAATGAATACTTAAAGTCAAGGCATTTGAAGCACAGTTTATATACAAGGCAACTCAAAGCAAAAAGAAAAAAACAAGGCATTCAAAAAAAAAAAATGATCAGAGTACATTACAACATAGTCAGAGTCGAAGCCTGTCTCACATTTTCAGGAAGACTGTTCCAGACAATCCTGACTCTGGGAACCAGCAGGAGACCAGTCCCTGTTCTCCTCGGCGTCTGAGTTGGTTCATATGGCACTAACAAGTCACGGATTGAACCCAAAACCTTTTACTTGACAGACAGAAATAAGAAAACACCCTATTTTTAGTTGAATTCAAATTTCAAATGTCTAAATTAATTCAAATTATCTAAATTGAGCCAGCATTTTGGGTGATTTCTGCGTCTCCTTAGTCAGATGTCATGAAATAACTTGTAATTTCATGTTTTTCCACTTCACAAGCTGCTTCCTGATTGGACATTCCAATTCATAATAACCTTTTTCACGCACTTTGCTTGAGCATTTTTACATTTTCCATTTGGGGCCTACACCTATGATTCTTCTTGTGTGGTTCAGGCTCTGCTGGAGTTCCTGTGCAAAGTGGTATCGAGGGAAAAGAAGAACCGGATGAACCTTTGGGCTGTAGCCACCATCATGGCTCCAAACCTCTTCCTCCACAAAGCGGTGCCCAGTAAACTGACCGAGGGCTCGGAGAAGGGCCAGGCTGAGAAGGCGGCCGATGTGATGCGGCTGCTGATCCGGTACCAGGACCTGCTCTGGACGGTATGAATATAGTTTAAATATTCAGTAGATTCATCAATAACTATGGAAACATCATACAAAAGAACTTCCATTTCTTGTATTTTAAGTTTTTACTTAAAATACTAGGTTACTAACAATAAATAACAATTTTCCAAAATGTTTTGTTGGAAGGAATGACACGAGAAGGAGTGAAAGTTTATTTTTATTGCACTAAAATGTATAATGTATAATATAATGTATAATGTAATGCATAAAAACTGCTGGGTAAAATTGTAACCAGATTTTTTATATGTATTTAAACCGCAGCAGGTGAAGTGACTAGTGGATTCTCAGTCCACTTATATACATCAATACTCCAGGCATAGAGGAATTTGAAGCAGTGATAATGCATACAACATTTTAAATGAAATAAAAATGGGTGTTACAGACATAGTTGCTGATGTGAGGATGACTCTGTGCAGGTCCCAAACTTCCTCTTGAGCCAGGTGCGCAGGCTGAACGAGAACACCAGCCGTCGATACCAGTTTTACGACCGGCGCATCAAGAACCTGCTGCGGAAGATCCACACGGACAGCCGCGAGAAACCAGAGAAGAACGTGCCTGAGGTGTGCATATTTTATACTTTAGAAATGTTTTATAATGCCTTTATCTTTCTCTACCTTGCCAAAGCTATTTCCTAGCCTGTGACTTCCTGTTACTTGCATATATATAAAAAAAAATATTCTGATTCTGATTGTACAGTATAGCCATACTTGATTTTAAACTAATACACCAAAAGACAAGAACAATAACTAACAAATATCATGTATTCTTGTATAGACCTTAATCACAACAGTAGTTATCTCGGAGGACTTAACATAAACCGTTGAATTTGCCAACACAGAGATAGAGATAAACCACAACTCACAATTTGAAAAGGAATTGGACTATTCAGTTCTAATATTTCTCTCTCATTTCTCTCTTATAAAACACACACGCACTCACACAGACCAGAGACAGGCACAAACGCTCTCTGACCCTACACCACGCCTCCATCCCTTGCTTACTCTACTGAGGCCGCATCACTCTCTGTCCTCCACACACTGAAGATTTTTTAAAGGAATCCAGTTTTAACACATTTTGAATTGTTGGTTCTGCTGTAGATGTGCCGCACGGTGAAGATCCAGGTCGGAGACACACAGACCAGCTCCATGGAAATTCATCTCAACATAAACTCTCGGAGCTCTGACATCTTGACTCAGTTTCAGCGCCAGTGTCTCCGCAGCCCTGAAAACGGAAAGGGGAAAATGAGAAGGTATATTACCGTACGATAGAGACAATAGCTTGCATTTGTGTGACATCACAACACTCCCAAAGAGCCTGTGGTTTAACACTGTTTAAGGGGAACTGGTAACTATGGTAACTGTCTTCTAGTCTTAGTCTAGTGCTAATTTCTGTGTAATTCCTGTGCCGATCAACATACAACCAAAGCGCACAGTTCCACTTTGTCTTTGTCAGTACATACAGTATAGAGTCTTATTATTATTATCATTATTAACGGTGTATATAAATTAGGGGTGGGAACCTCAGGGTACATCACGAGACAATACGATACGCAATACAAAGCTCACAATAACGATTATATCACGATATGACGATTATCAATATATTCGTCAGAAATATACTGTTATAGAAATCATTTAGTAAAGCAATCTGAATAAACATGAAATAGTTATAAGTGTAAATTAGCTAATTCTCAAAAAATACACTTGATTTCCATGATAAATGGAATGGAGATGCGTAATGTAACCATATATTAGGTTTATTACACTAATAAATTAAAATATATATATATGTATATATTTAGAAAAAATTAAAATAAAAAAGTATATTTTAATTTGAATTTTTTTAACTCGATACTTGGCAAAAGCATATCGATAATCAATTGCGTGAGAAAGTATCACGGTACATCACCATATCAATATATCGTCACACCCCTAATATAAATAGTGATAATATTAGGAAAAAACATGTGCATGATATTGGGCAGTAGAAAGGACTTTCATAAGAACAATTGTGAGGTTTGTAAATCTCCATCTCAAATAGATTTTTTTCATTATTTTTTTATTTAATCTTTTTTTAACCAGGTAAGTCCCCTTGAGATGAATAACCTCTTTTTCAAGGGTGTCCTGGACAAGAGCCAGCAAAAGTTACACACAGTTACATACAATTCCAGATGATGTCAGTTTGTATAGCATTAACTTAGATTTGTAGAGTTTGAATCCAGTTGTAACACAGTGATCTAATAGCCCAATGTGATGTACTTTGACAGAAATGGTTCAGTGGCCTATCCTGACTGCGCGCTGTACGAAGTGGGAGGTAACATCGGTAAGTAAAAGTAGCTGCACACTTTATCCACAGAGGCCAAACAGCTGACATTTGCACGTCTTTCTGCTCATTGAGTTGATGAAAGTAGCAATGTCTTATGTAATGAACTATGCTCCTGCCAGAGACACACGGGCTGTGCATCTGCAGTTATCAGAGCAGAGAAATGCCCATTACACACGTCTCTGATTCTCACCAGACCACAGTAGTCAAGAGAAAAACTCTACAAACTCTTTATAAAACTACTGTGGTTGTAGAGAATTAGATCATATGAAGATGGATTTCTGTTTGCGCTTCTGTGTCGAAACCATATAACAAAAAAGGCTTCAAGGATAGTCACCTGGACAGAGCTTTAAAGCTGGGGTACCTGACTTTCAAACCAAAAAACGAAATTGAACCATGTGATATAATTGCGAGTTCTCAAAACAGTTTGGTTCGGTCACTATTTTCGCATCCATCAGATTTTTCAGACCGTTAAGTGCAACATACTCAGACCAAAAGCATCCAATAGTGACTCTCGAGGCTTTTACACATACGCTAAATATAACACGTTTTCTGAAAATGAAAACAGCATGTTGTGGTCTTGTTTGTTCTCAAAATTCCAAAAGCATTTGCAGTCTGAAAACAAAAAGCTTGGTATCCCAGCTTTAATAAATCAGATGGAAGTCATGATATCTTGATTGCATTAAAAGTCCTGGATCTATAGGCTATAGTCTGTCCGTGGGAGTGGATCTCGTTATGAATATGAGGTTTGAGGTTTCTCACTTTTTTCGTTCCTTGGAGCAGGAGGGTCTAAAGACAATTTTCATGTTTTATGTTTTTATTTATTTGAATTTAGGAGAGTACATATTAATCAGCATCAACAGAAATATGCTGGATTTACCCCAATAGCTAAATTACATCCATTGTCCTAAGGCAGATAGAAACATTCAAACACACAGTTAGGAAACAGTACAAACTATAACTCGACAAGTAAGTAAGTCATCTTTATGTATATACCGCCTTTCACAGACCAGAGTCACAAAGCAGTTTACAATTGTGGACAAGCACAACGTAAAGAATTTAACAGAGAAAAGAAAAAGAAAGATGACAATGATGATCCGCGCCATTTAATTACTTTTATTAACATTTATGGACCTTCGTCATCCCGCTCCCCATGGATCAATGGCTCCTATGTGTTTGTAATTATTGCATTTCCTGTGTTCTGTTTGATTCTCTGATCTGTTGTCGATCAATAATCAATAACTTTATAAATCCTCCGAGAAGACTACATTTAATTTAATGGAATACTATCCTGACAATTCTCTGACAATGTTTAAATCCAGGTTAAAAAAAAATTTCGAGTTCAGGCTACTGGGATGTGCGGCCGTCTTTGAAACACTTTTATTACTTGATGTTATTGTGGATTTTTTCTTTAAACATGTTTGTTTTTGTGTTGCCTGTTTAGGAGAGCACTGCCTGGATCCGGACACCCACCTCCAGGACCTTTACAACAGTAACCCGGGCGGGGAGTGGGTCATACGACTGAAGCCCAAACTCGGGTGAAGCGTGGACATTCTGAGCAGTGACACGCAGCCGTCCCTCCTTATGGACCTTTGCAAAGACCTCACAGCAACAGGGGACACAGCAAAACATTAACAGATGGAGAGTGGCCCAGAGCCCGACCCGAGGACTCTCCACTCTCCCGCTGCATTTTGACTTTTCTTTTTTTTTTTGTTCATCTGCATGTTTCTGCCTCTCGTTTTACCGAGAGGCTGGGAGCTGACTCGAATCATTACTTCCAACATTGAACCTGCTGCAGAGAAAAGCAATCGTGGCAGCCATTACGGAGCAGATGGGGCCGAGTGGAGCACCTCTGGGCGAAAAAAGACGAGTTCCACCCCCACCAGGCCTCGCTCCGCTCCACAAACCACACAGCGCCATGTGTTCGCCTCCTACGCACTTTGCTTTCAGAAACTAGACTCTCCACGTCAGGGCGAGTGGTGCGGGAGGGACGTCATGAACCGATAGAAAAAGTGTTTCGAAGTTAGCATGACTAGCCTTAATATTACACTTTTTTTGGACATTTTTCGTGATCTAGAAGCCTTTTTCTTAACTGACCTGTGTTTGAAAACCTTAAACACTTGAAATAATCGGAGAATTCATTGGCAAGAGATAAAATGGGATAATAAAGTGGGAAAAGGGGCGAAGTAGCTATAGCTGTAAATGATCAATGTATAATAGACTTGCCTAAATCACACTGTAAAACATGGGGGGGCTGTTTCTGTTGATTAGTAATATGTTTTCAGATTTGCTTTTTTTGCCGTGTAGAAGGGTACAACACTGCAAGCCAAAGAGTGGGCTAAATATATCAAAAGTAAAAAAGTATTGCTTTTTGCTGGCATTTTACATGTATAGCTAACACTGGCACACTGGAAATATTGATTAAGTACTGTCCCTATTTAAATATGCTAATGAAATAAGAATGAAATTAATATACAAGTAGAAATACAGGAAAATAGAAAGTGAGAATCTTGTTTTAAAAGATTACAAATGTGTTCAATTCAAGAAGAAAACCCCACTTGATTCTTGCATTTATTATCTCACGTTAACATGTTTTGCAGTGTGATTTCTAAAGTCAATTTTTCAGGAAGACCGATCTCAGATTTCAGCTGCATAAATATGAAATGCTGCCTCCCTCTCCCTTGTAAACTTCAAATTCCCGCCCAAACTCTCTCAACACCGTCCTCCACTTCTCACTCACGCATTTTTTGTTGTCTTGAATCGTTTTGCTCACGAAGGAGACGGACTTCCACTACAACAGTATTCTCACATGCGAGGTAACACTACTCGACTGACTGATCGATGGATTGATCCGTTTGATTGATCCTTGGATTTCAGCTCGGTCGCGCAGTAAACAATGAGGAGACATCCCTGAATTGGCTTCTCCTCCTGCACCGATGAACTGATAAGCTGTTACCGCTCTCTCCCCTGGGCCTCGTATTATAAAAAGGCTTCGCGGTGTTGAATCATCCTCTTTGATTCGGACTGACGCTGTAAAAACGACGCTGTGTGAAGCTGGTCTTCCGTTCCAGACTGCGGGGGGAACATTTGTGGTTATTTATTTGAATATTTGTAACAGTATTTGTTGCCCTTTTGTTGCGTTGTAAATATGTGTCATGTTTTTTTTTCTTTTTTTATATATTTTGATCTTTTGTTATAAATGTACATACTGAATTGGATGTTGCTTAGCTCTTGTTTTGAGACACTAAAATATCTGACAGAGAACACTGCATTTGGTTTAAAAACGCAAAGGGTAAATTTCAGGGTTGCAATGCACAGTAAAGAGCAATGGGGATTGGAGGCACTCAAAAATGAAGCCGGGGTACCTAACTTTTTATTTTGTCGCAGCAGAAATCCTTTTGTGAAAGTCGTCTCAGATCAGAGAAGGAAACTGTTTGAACGCGGGAAAAAATAATAACAAACATATATTTCAACACCTAAATCACTCATTTATCACTCATAAATAGCGGGATGACTCATGTCCATAAATGTAAACAAATGTCCTGAAACATCTGAATCATCACTGTCCTTAGACCCTCAGCATCGTCAAGGAACGACTCAAAAAACAGAGGCAAATACTGTATGTGAGAAACCCATAGGCCCATAGATTTCTCACATTCAGACCACAACATGCTTTCTTCCTCATATCAGAAAAAAATTCATCTTTTGTATTCTTGTAAGAAAGAGCCCAGGGACAGTTCAATGCTGTGGGATGAGTGTGGGATGGTCCTCTCTTCTTCACTTTTCTGTCTGAAAAAGCTGATCTAAAGATTTGACAGATGCTAAAAATACATGCATGTGTTTTAGAGCTAGGAACTATAGTGACTTTTTTTTTTAATCATTCAATTTTGTTTGAAAGTAAGGTCCCACAGAACACACCTCTTTACCTGATTGAATTACTGTAGTTATTTCTGTCATCTTCTAACAGAGACAGGAAGTAACCCATCGAAAAGAGGAATCTAAATACTATGGGAAAACCTGAAATAAACGTCACAGTAGTCACTTAACTGAAGCTGGCAGTCCAATGTTTCTTTCCCCCACACATCATTCATGGAGTCTTATAAAAGTAAAATGTTGTGAACAAATCAGACCATACACGCTGTCTCCATCTTCAGGAAACATGTTATCTTTTGTATACTTGGAAAAGCCCCTGTGCTGAAAGCTGATTGGCTGAGTGAGGGTGGTCCTCTCTTTTTCACTTTTCTGTCTCGAAAATTTGATCTAAAGATGTGACAGAGGCCAAAAATACAAGTATATTAAAACTAATGATAGAACTACACTGTTTTAGAGCCTGGAACCTCAATGACATGGATTTTATTAATTTATTATAAATGTGGTTTAAAAGTTAGGTACCCCTGGTTTAAAATGCACCCTAGTATATCTTTTGAATGGGGAGTAATGTCTGACATTGCAAAGCGCCTGAACTATTCCAAATGTTATTCACAGCCCATTGGTGTGTCTGGCGTCCATCTGTAAACGCGATTCAATTTCGGCAACTCCCTGTCCGAGATCGCAGCCATGTTGGTTTGCGCCGTGGCCATTTTGTGAAGGTGCAGTGTGTCTCCTCTCGCCGCCACAGACTAAAGTAATGACAACCCCATCTATCAGCCGCCTCTGTCACCTCCCTGTAATGGATCGTAATGGTACTGCGACTGCAAACTGAGAAACCGCGTTTCTTGGAGGTTAATAAATAGCTGTTATAAATTCTCCGGGCCTCACGTACAGACTGCAGCATGTGTGTATGTATGTGTGTGTGTATGTGTGTGTGTGTTCGTGCATGTTTGAGATGAGCTTCATTACACAATAAGGTGCAATTGGCCTGTTCCCGGGGTCTCAGCCACAGTTCAGTGCCTCCACACAAAGCACTGCTGATGAAATGGCCTTCTGCTGCTGACAATCAGGAGAAGTAGGTCACCTCTGAAGGCACATCCCAGAGGGTATGTTTCAGCCCAGAGCACCCTGGGAGTCCGGACACATGGGCAACAAGCGCTTTAGCCCCAAAACCATCTCCATATTTATATATATATACACACACACACACCGCAAATCTGGAGTTAGTTCTGTTGACTGGAATTGTGAGCAAGTTTGGCCTTCTGTGTCCTTTTGTGTTCAAGCCACACCTTAAAAAAAGCAAAATTGTTAATAAATGTTGTCTTATTTCATGGTATTGTTCATGATCTTAAGCAAAGCAACTTCATGCCTGAAAATACAACCCTTTCCCTTTCAGCATGTCCAAACTATGGCACCCGGGAACCGTGTGTTGACGTTTTTACCTCATAAGACACCTTTTTATATATAGCCAAAATTACACTTTTTAATGTCCTGCCACTCTGCCGAACCCGTGCTACAGTCACCCTTTTTAACAATGTAAATGCTTTTTATATGAATGCAAAAAGATTGTTATGTTTTAGGCTTCGAGAGTTCTAATAAGACAAAAGCGTTTTTCAAGCAGTACTTGCTTTTTTACACTTCTGTCTCATTAGAAGAACTTTCTAAGGCTTAATGCTTCTTACATGAACCCGTTGACCTCCATTCGGTTTGCAATTTTGCATGCGGCCCTTGATATAAGAAGTTTGGAGTCCCCTGTTCTACATCTGTTTATCAAAGCTGGTCATAAGGAGAATCTCTTTGTAATGACTTCCAAACATTGTTTTTGTGCTGTTAAATCACCAATAACTGTGAGCAGGCCTCCCATCCATTTCTTAAATTATTTGTCATGTATTTATCTGCTCTGCTGCCATTTCTAGCTATGATAAAATAGTCAAAATGATTTCTATCCCGTTGACAAAGATGACCAAGTTGCACTCACATTCTTACTATGTACCCTAAAAGCCTTCCTCGTCCTGCAATTGTAACTTTTCTAACTCAAACACTGTTTCCTGCCTGTTACAAGTGAATGTACAAAATACCCAAGCCCTTTACATGTTTAAACACAAACACTATGGTGAAATAATAACTTTTTTTGTCAATAAATGTGACTCTAATGCCAGGTAAAGCATGATTTATTCCCCCATTGTGGACGGGAGGGTGTGGTGATGCTATCAACAGAAGCATCATTTGTCATGTATCTGTATCATCCATCTGCAATGTTTAAGCAGAGACAGTGACTCAGAGAAAGAGAAAGCGTGGAAAGAAGTATTGCTTTATTGCGCAGCAGTAATCAATGGAGAGATTAGGCTGGTAATGCCGTGTGCGGGTGGAGAGGCCAGGGCCGCTGTCTGATTAATCATGGACGTGGCTCCTGGAAAAACCATTTGCGACTAAATGCCTCATCAACTTCGATTATTCAAGGTCCCGCTGTGTCCAAAGGCACAGACAAAAAGACCGAACTGATGCACCTCCTCCTAATGATATTATTTGGGTTTGGGTTTTAAACATAGTCAATTGTCTATATACGCATTTTGTTCAGTTGTGGACAGTGCGGCATTCAAAGACAAGAGGATAATTTATTACAGGATTCAAAGTCTGGACCTTGAGGTAAATATTGGTCAAAATACAATAACCCAAACCTGCATGCATTAGTAGTCAGTTCGCATGAATAAAAAAATTGGGTGAAATTATAGTAGTGTGTATGACAAGTTTGTGTGACTTTATGATAACTTTATTAGCTTTTTTGGACACTCAAAGATGCTTCACATTTCATTATTCTTTCACTCCATACCCAGTGATGCTAGAATAACACTGTAGCCACAGCTGCCCTAGGGCACAGTAACAGACGCGAGGCAACCAGTGTGACTTTGGCCCCTCTGACCACCACTATTCACGCACACATCAGACTCATGCTAGGCAATGTGGGTCTTGCCTATGGACAGTCGTTTTAAGTATCAACTAGACCTATAAAAGTCAAATTATGCCAAGAAAAACAATAAATATATTTTTTGAATCTGCAGGAAGTTCCAGAACTGATGACATCACTGTATAAACATAGACTTATCCTCATGTTCGCACAAATTGCAGTGGTCCCTTGTTTATTGTGGGGATATGTTCTAATAATAACTAGCAATAAGCAAAGTGTAGAGGCTGTAAAACCCCTCAGCACACACTTTAAACACCTGCCTGAACACACGACTGCTGAAGAGCGAACACAGAGATTTTAAAACTGTTAGTTGTCGGTCTGAGTGCTGCTGCAGCTGTCAAAAGCTGTGCATACACTGTAAAACACAATGCGCTGAGGTTCAGGACTGAGGGCGGCGGGAAGACAGCGGTAATCTCTGAACTGATCACCGTGCACAAAAGCCACACAATATATCTTCTGACTTTAAATTTTAAAAACTGTTTTTTTTTTTTTTTTTTTTTAAACGCAATGATTCACTCAACAAAACAACTATGTATTATGTAATTAAGAGAGAGTGAAAACATAGAGGAGACAAGCACTGGTTAGGTCCGCCCATGCTCAGCCCTCAGCCTCCTGATTGGCCAAAATCAAATCCTTGAGGCCTTTGTCATTGGTTTTTCTATTCTCCTCCAGAAAATGTTACGGGTCGTTTATTTACCAAGGGGAGGAACTGTTTTGAGTATGTTACTGTTCTCACTGTGTACAATAATACTGTGTTCCTTGTTCAGAAATATACAACAAAAAGGAAACACAATTTAAAATGCTGACATCCCCTTTAACGTTTGAAATAATTTTGTCCTGTTTTTATTATACAGAATTTTAGCAACTTATTAATTATGTACATGTGACTCTGCGAATGAGAGCAGCTGGCTGTAATTTCCTTCGGGATCAATCAAGTTTATCTTATCTTTATGAAGTTTTTTTGAGCAAACCCAAATTGTAAAGCACAGAGCATACGGCCTGATGTAAAAACCCAGTTCTCTTGAAGAAACCTTGCCTTAACTCTTTTCTGGAACTGAAAATATTAAATGCAATTCTTCCCTTGAATTTAGATATTAGGATAAATTCAAGGGCAAACCAGTGCAGAAAATATCTCCCCAAAAAAATCACCAATGTGTCTGAGAGAACCACCCTTATACACCTCCTCCCCACTGCTTATTCTCATGAGACGTCATTCGCCAAATCGACTATAGATTCTATTTATTGGTGCCAACAGGAAGTCTTTGCAGAAGCAGAGAGAAGGTTCATTTCTGGCTCATGAAGACATTGTGCTCCGGTCAGCTCCAAACAAAACCACATAAAGCCCGAGAAGCACTTCCTCCTTCACCAGCGAGGGAAGTGGCCTGCTGCTCTGCGATTGGTCGAGAGGGAAGGCAGCTCATACAAGGCCCCTGATTGCTTTTCATCAAATGATTAGTGTAATTTAGACATGCAGCAGTGGAGAGGTCTGGGGACTGGCACTCTGTCTGATGCAGGGGAAAGTGAACGGGCGAAAAAAAACCAAAAAACATTACATGAACCAACAGAACATGTGTTTTCAGATGATTAGAACCATGGGTCAAAGGCGTCATTCAAGGTAAAAGTGTAAAGTGTGAAATACAAGGTGCAGGCATAGGAAACAAAAATAAGAACACGTTTATTCTGTGGGTATTTTAAATGGTGTTTCATGTTTGACTGTGATCGTGAATGTTTTAGATATAGCCTTAAATGTCCGCAAATGTCCTGGACCATCACTGTCTTCCTGCATCGGCATGGAACGACCCCAAAAAAGTGAGAAACCTTGGGGAGGCCGATATTGAGAGAGAGATTCACCCCCCATGGACGAACAGGCGATAAATCCACGACTCAGAAATGCCCAAAGGCTGAAAGGTGTGGAACATTTTTGTGCTTTCAACCATTTCTCTTCATATCACTTATGGGTCAGAAACATAACATATACTGTACATAATGTAAAAACTACAGGCACAAATTCAAGTAAATTGTTTGATTGTTCAAATTGGTCTAGAAAATAACAAGACCCCATGAACCTTAGTGCAATATTTCGGCTGTGTTCAAGTGAAATTATAAGTTAAGATAAGATAAACTTTATTGATCTCAAAATGGTGAAATTTACATCACTCGGAGTGTGCAAAGAGACAGAAGAAGTATGAAAACATGTTGAAAGGTTAAAATATAGTCTTTTTGTGCAAATATGTTATGTACAATAAAAAAAAAGTGACAGTAGATACAGTACATATCTGCTCATTATTCTCTCTCTCTCAAACCAAACGTATGATGATTTTTATTTAAAGGAGCAGTATGTTAAAATCTGTCCAAAAGTGGTTCCGCACTCTCCCTGACTCAGGTTGCCAGATATGCAGACGAATCCAGCTGGAACCATAATATCTGAATAAAGAGTTTTGTCAACAACAAATCTATAACCAACACCTTTTTCACAAAGATAGAAATCCTCGTTTCATTCCTTGTTTTGTAATTAATGATTTGAGAATCCTAACAAAACCTTTTTTAGTGCTGCGGCCGCATGTAACTTTACCAGAGAGATTAGCTCAACTTTCTGATTGGTAAAGCAGTGGAGGGCGGGACATCAAAATGAAAACAATAACAAGATTTAGGGGCTGTAAAACTAATTTTGAAATTCAAATATGATCTCAGCTGAACTACTTTTATCAGTTAAAAGCATGGTTTATTAAGGCCTTTTGACAGATTATGGCCCTTTAATGATGACTTGACATGAAAATCTTACATATTGCAACTTTAATTTCATTGTTTTCTGTCTTGTTGTATCATGCCTTTGAATTCCTGGATATGGATATTGGATATGGATATTGCCCCGTACACTTTCCGTGGCTCCCTTCTGTGCTTGAATGACCACTCGGCTGTAAAACCCCAGAGTACATACATGTGAAATGTGAGATTTGTGAGAACAGTCGAATCCGGGGATTATCAGTCTGCGTCGCTCACCTCCAGCTCTGAGGGGTGTGGGCCGAGGGAGGGGCTGTTTATCTCCCCCATCCAGCCTCACGCGTCTCCTGGCAACACTGCATGGAACACCTTTGTCTTTGATCCAGGCCTGATGATGATGCCACTGCTGCTGCTGTTGCTGCTGCTGCTGCTGCTGCTGCTGCTGCTGCTGCTGCTGCTGCTGCTGCTGCCGCTGCTGCTGGCACACTGTGCTACATCAGTTTAATTTCTTTTTTTAGAGATGGCTAATTAAAGATGGGGAACCTAACTCTCAGAGCACAAAAAAACTGTACGTAAACATATCTTTGTCACTCGTTCTTATGCATGTTTTTTTATTTTTTATTTTTTGCATCAATAACATCTAAGATTTACTTTTACAGACAGACAATTTTAAAAAGTGGCCCACCCTCACTCAGCCAATCAGCTCGCAGCCCAGTGTCCAATAGGGACTCATAATGTTTTCTATTAAACAGGTTAGCTGGTTACAGGTTTTATACTTTTATACTTCTGTGTAAAGATGAGGGACCTAAACTATGTTCTATAAAATACTACATTCTACACTACTCTACTCTACTCTACTATACTCTACTCTACTCTACTCTACTTGCTCTACTCTACTCTACTCTACTATGCTCTAGTCTTCTCGGCTCTGCTACCCGCTTGGTACTCGCTGTATCCAGGCCAAGCTGGTACTAAAGTGTTCTAACTGACAGTGAGTGACCAGAGAGCTGCTGGAAGCCATTGTTACCAAGGAATTTCCCTGCATACTGGTTTGTTGTGAGGTAGGATGCATATACTAAAGCGTAATTGAAACACAACCAGGTAGAGTAGAGACGAGCAGAGTTTAAGACTCCCATCCAAAGTCACATCACAGTACATATAAGTCATATGTGTAAGTAATCTTTATGTATATACCGCCTTTCACAGACCAGAGTCACAAAGCGGTTTAGTTATTTTTGGGCATTTGTCTCTCACTCCACACAGAGATGGGAGCGAGGTCGCCCATACAGGAGGCGCATGCCAGACCTATGTTTTTAGTGGTAGGGGAAACCAGAGTACGAGGAGGAAACCTACGCAGACACGGGGAGAACATGCAAACTCCACACAGAAAGGCCCTGTTCCGACCAGGATTTGAAGCCAGGACCTTCTTGCTGAGAAAGGTGCTATCCACTCAGTCACCGTGCCGCCCAAAATAAAAATACTGGAAATACTGGACTCCTGAGAACGTCTACCGGCCCTGGTACCACGCATTGAGAACCCCTTCCCTCCTTCTCCCTCTTCTCTCTCCATGTTTCTTGCTCTCCAGCCATATCAATGACGCACTCGAGAGCGACAGGCAGAAGAGGCTGCTCCTGTCAGCACTGTCACCGGGCCATCCAGACCACCACACATCTGAGAGCCCCGGCAGAATCAATTAGCATTTAAATTAACGAAGCGCATAATGAACTGAGCTATCTCCCTCCAAAAGTGAAAGATGAAGACCGTGTGTGCATCGGGACAGACATCAAATACATTCAAATAGGCCCTACACTTGCTAATTTTAGATGTGACACTGCCAAATTTTAGAATGGCTTTTAAGTAACCCCACAATATGAATGCAGTGTTCATATAATTGCATTTCCATATAAAAGGTGCTATTAATAAAGGCTGTAATTAAAGATAAAATGATTGCGTGAAAAGGAGAGCTTTTATCTCTCCGTAGCCATCAGTGGGAATGTGCTTAAAGCAGCCGAGGCAGCTTCCGGTGCTGATAACCCGGAGTGATGCCGCCGCCTACGACATTCAAGGGGTTTCTGTAAACGCCTCCTGCAGAAACAGCAAATATATGAACGCGTGGTAGAGACTGGTAACAGCTTATGTTCTTGCAGAATTACTCATAAAACAATTATTATTATGAAAAAAGGACAGATCGATTCGGTGTCTAAATGTGTTTTAAAAGTGTATGTATAAATATTACTGTAAAGCTGGCGTAACTGATTTTAAAACCAGAAAAAATATGTAACTAAATTGTAAGTTCCTCGCTCTCGAAACAGTTTGGATATGACTAGTTTTAATATGCATGTCTCTTTTGGCCTCTGTCACATATTTTTCAGACAGAAACCTGAAAAGGAATCCTTCAGCCAATCGACTCTCAGCCCAAAGTAAATAAGTAATATTCATTTATACACAATCGCCATACAATTGTTATGGTATTTGTTTCCTCTCACTCCACACAGTGATAGGAGTGGGGTCACCATCCAAGAGGCCAAAGTCACTGTGCTATATTTCTAGTTGTAAGGGAAACCGGTGCACCCAGAGGAAAACCTGTGCCGACACAGAGAGATAATGGGATGGAACCGATGTCAAAGCCTTATTCAGTGAATCACAGGGCTCTTGTCTTCATGTGTAAAAGGTACCATGTTTTCTAAGATGAAGACAGTGGTCGTTTTACTTTTACAGTCTTTCGTCTTTCGGTTAGAAATGTATTAGTAGAAAAAGGTACTAATTGAACATATATACATACCTTCATCATTGCATACATATAAACAGACAGACATACACATACACAAGCTTTAAAAGTCATATATTGGGGCTTTAAAACACTGAATTTTGATGAATTTTGAGACAAGAATTTCCCGGTCTGTTCGTCGGCAGAATCCATATTCCCAAAGCGTCCGAGCGTTCACCGCCTTTGTATCTTTTGTGCTTGTGACAGGAGCCCTCGTGTGACATCACCCTGACAGAACGACCTGCATCCAACAAACAAGACTGTATGTGTCACAGCCTCATGATGTACAAACGCCAGTCAGGGAGGGAGCCGGGGGAGTGGGGGGTAAGAGAGGGGGGGGGGTGTTTTTGTCCTGTCACACAAACCTTATCTCCACCACAGTTCTGTCCCGCGGCCACTGGAGCTGCTGCTGCCTTTTCTGCCGAGGTTCCCTCCTTCAGCCGGCGTGACTCAGAGGTTCATGATTCACTACAGACCCCCCATCCCCACCCCCCTCATCACCACCAGCAGCATCTTCCTCCTCCGTGGGTTCCAGAATGCATTGTGTTCATGTTGTAGACTTGTGTTTCAGTAGGAAGAAGTCACAATTTTGAAAAAGAAATAAAGAAGAGAAAGATTGTAATTTAACCGTGATCATATACTGTATATAGATGGACAATGCTATAACACGTAGCTCAACAAAGCCCAATATATTCTCATGGATGAAGTTTAAATCCAACTTACTCTGGATATTATTGACTTTATTTAACATTGAAAAATAATCTCCCCTATAGCCCAGTAACCTTTTGTGTCACACTCCCCATTTCCGGCGTAAAAAAATGTTTAGTGCTTTCTGTCTTTAGCAGGGGTAACTTCGCCTTGGCTTAGCAACCGTTTTAGCAACACGTCTGCCCCTGTTACGTGTGAAGCTAACGCCGACGGGGGGAAAAAGGCCCGTAAAAGAAATTGGCTCCAGCGAGCTTATGCTCAAATCAGCTTCTTCCTTAAAAAGTCCACTTGTAAAACACAGTCAATGAATTAGATCCACAAATCCAGAATATTATACTTATGTCTAAAAATGGTTCCTACAGGCCAACTAACCATTTCTAGATACCTTTACAAAACAAGTTTAGACCATATATAGTGAGTAAATGAGTAAGTTTCTGTGTCCTATGTATTGCCCCATAAATGATAAAAACTGGCTTTAAAATAAGACTTGGCTTTTGACACTAACCATTACAGAATTTTCAGCCGCCCTCCACCTCAATGTCAAACTGTGGGCTCTTTGGGTATTGTGATGTCACATGATCACAACCTATTCAAGTTCTTGTGTAGAGGCAACAAAAGGTATTGTGTATTTTCTACATTATCTTTTCGTGCTTTGTAATGGTTGTGCACACCGGGTGTTTTTGTGCAAATGTGGTTTTTAAGGCACATGAACAGCATCTGAATCTGTATTCAGTGAGTGTCCATTTTAAAGACAAATGTTTAATGTTTGAGATAAATGCTGCTGTACATGTGAACACTAACAACAAGCTGTAGTCACTTTGGTCATTTGGTAAGTAAGTATTCATAATTTAAATACATTTTAAAACATGTGTTAAAGCTTTGAAAACTTTTCTGTTCAGCATGAAAAGACCTACATCAGTAAGTCAAAAATTGAATCTAAATACACGGAATAATAATCAAAAAATAATAAAACTAATCCTCGTGTCTCTGCATCTGTTCTGCACCAAGTCGTGACTTCCTCCAAACCAAATCCAGACCCCTCCCTCCTCCTCGCTCTCTGCACGACAGCAGCCTCCAGGGGCTTTTCCCTCACTGCAGCCCCCGAGAGGAGGATGAGGGGGAGAGAAGAGGACAGAGGAGGCTGCGGGAGGTGAGAGCAGAGAGGAGGAGATAATAATAATAATAATAACAAATCTTTATTTGTATAACACTTTTAAAAACAGTGTTTACAAAGCGCTGCACAGTCAGCATAAAACAGTCATAAAAAATAAAAAAAAGTAAGGCAGAACAAAGCAGACAGACAACAAGGCAGACAACGTGGAACATCTAAACACAACTTGAGACGTTTTAAACCAATACTTAAAACTAAGTTGTTCAATAAAAGTGGGTTTTAACCTCCTAAGACCCGAGCACTTTTTTGCAATGCATTTTTTATTTATCTTGGCTAATTGGCCATATTGGGGCCAGATAAGAATATATACTAAGCATCATCTCTTGACATGATGTAAATTTTGAGAAAAATGCTGTCCACATATGTGGACGCTCGGTCTGAATTTCCATAAAAAAGGCAGTTAAGTAACGACTGTGTAATAAAGTGCAAAACGCTTTATTTCGACACAAACATTTGATAAATGAACAATATTGAACAAGGAACATGTTCAAACATATCTCAGTGCAAAAACAGCAAAAAGAGTACTCGGATGATCCTGGGAGCTATTTGTCTGGGGATTCATGCCCCTGGTAGGGTCTCCCATGGCAGACAGGTCTCAGGTGACGAATCAGACGAAGCGCAGTACAAAGCCAACATAAATAGCATGATATTAAGAACCGTGACGTCGCCCAGCATGGCACAGGGGTTGCAGAGGCAAAAACCCGGGACTGGGAGGAGTTTGGAGAGTCCATGGAGCATGACTATCGGTCGGCCTTAATAAATTGAAGATATTCTGGCAAACCGTCCGGCGCCTCAGGAGGGGGAAGCAGTTCTTTGCCAACACCGTGGACGGTGCCGGGCGAAGAGCTGCTGACCTCGACTGGGGATCTTGTCGGGCGGTGGAAGTAATACTTCAAGGTTCTCCTCAATCCCCCCGTCACGTCCTCCAGAACGGAGGCAGAGGCTGAGGATGTTGGGGCAGATACCTCCATCTCCCTGGCAGAGGTCACCAAGGTGGTTGGCAGCCTCCTTGGTGGCAAGGCTCTGGGAGTGGATGAGATCCGCAAAGCCTATCTAAAGTCTATTGTAGGACTGTCTTGGCTGACACGTCTCTGCAACATCGCGAGGCGATCGTGGGCAGACCGGGATGGTGGTCCCTCTCTACAAGAAGGGGGACCAGAGGGTGTGTTCCAATTATCGTGGGATCACACTCCTCAGCCTTCCCGGTAAGGTCCACTCCAAGGTACTGGAGAGGAGGCTACGGCCGATGGTCGAATCTCGGATTCAGGAGGAGCAGTGTGGTTTTCATCCCGGCCACGGAACACTGGACCAGCTCTATACTCTCCGTCGGTTCATTGAGTGTTCATGGGAGTTCGCCCCCAACCGGTCCACATGTGTTTGTGGATTTGGAGAAGGTGTTCGACCGTGTTCTCCGGGATGTCCTTTGGGGGGTTCTCCAGGAGTACGGGGTATTCTGCCTTAGGGCCTTACGGGCCCTGTATGACCGGAGCCAGAGCTGCGTTCGCATCAGCAGTAAGTCAGACCATGTTGGCCTCCGCCAGGGCTGCCCTTTGTCACCGGTTCTGTTTACTGTGTTTATGGACAGAATTTCTAGACGCAGGAGGGGGTCCGGTTCGGGGACCACAGGATTTCATCTCCGCTTTTTGCAGACGATGTTGTCCTGTTGGCTCCGAGGTGCCTTGCCCTCTCCAGGTGGGTGGAGAGGTCCTTCCTCAAGGAGTTCAAGTATCTCGGGGTCTTGTTCACGAGTGAGGGAAGGATGGAGCGTGAGATTGACAGGCGGATCGGTGCAGTGATGCGGTCGCGGTGAAGCTGAGCCGAAAGGCCTTGGGCTCCCCCGAAAGGCCTTGGGCTCCCCCCTGACAAACTGGAGTAAGTGTGTGTGGATAGGGAAGTCTGGGCATCTCTGCGACCCGGCAACGGATGAAGCGGAAGAAAATAGATAGATGGATGGATTTAACTCATAGAAAATAGACTAAATCAAAGAGTAAGTAAGCCCTAATTTTGGAATTATATAGTATGCTGGAAGCACACTGGCTTGATTCAACAGGTGGCCCTTTTAGTTGATGCTGACATAGAAAAACTTGACAATATTAGCAAAAAATTCCATCGAACACAGGTGCATTCCACATGCGATTAGAACAATTTTCAACAAAACTAAGTCCTTCTGTCCACATATGTGGACATCATGTTTAGCAGTCCAGACAATTGTTTTTAAATTGTAATTATTGTAAAATTTACATGCCATGACAAACTTACATCACTTATAAAACTATCTGAACAAGAATAATCTTTGAAATCGGATTGGAATTTTTACTTGGTGGATTTTTTGGTTGGGAACTTGCATGTGAACTTTCCTGTGCGTGGTCAGCCATTTTGTTTTGTGTTAGCTTTTGCTGTTATTCCTCCAACACTGCTAGAGGGCAGTGTAGGTATTGCTGTATGTGGACCCCAGGCCCCAATAAATCAGGATGAAGTATTATGTTTGTACAGCCCAAAATGTGATGTCCACACATGTGGACGGCAGGTCTTAGGAGGAAGGGATTTAAAAGAAGATACTAATGGTGCTGTAGGGGGGAGAGAGCAGATAGGAGGGGAGAGGATGCGAGATGAGGAGAGAATAGATGGGAGGAAAGAGGAGGAGAGAGGATGAGATGGGAGGAGAGAGGAGGACAGATGAGGGGAGCGATGAGAGAGGAGGAGAGAGGAGGACAGATGAGGGGAGCGATGAGAGAGGAGGAGAGAGGAGGACAGATGAGGGGAGCGATGAGGCTGAGAGAGGAGAGGAGAGGACATATGGGGGAAAGGAAGAAGGAGAGAGGAGCCCATGCAGACTGAAAGAGAAGAGAATAAGAGGGAGGCTGAAAGAGGGGTGAAAGGTCCCATATAGACTGGCTCTCTCTATGGAGATGTCAGAGGAGATGATATGACACCTCCGGCTGCAGGAGCAACTGGAGGTGGACTGTACTGGGACTGGGACTGTACTGGGACTGGGACAGGGACCAGAGAAAATCCAAAGTCCAGAGGCTCCAGTGAAAGAAACACTGTAAAAACCATTGGGGGAGGGTCCCAGCTCAAAAGTGGCCAAAATAACGTGCGCTGACATGCTTGCAATACCACCCCGGGCCGATGGGGGTGGACCCAGAAGAAGAATTAGCCAATGCTAACATATAGCATTGGCAGACCTCTCAAAAACGTCTTTACAGGATGGACCAAAAGTTGGCTCTTGGCCCAAAGCTCCGTTCCACATGTGTGTCAATGCTGAGGGGGGTAGATTTTTTTGGTCCACTCTAGTTTACTCGCTGTGAATTTTTGAAGTCTCTCGTTCAAATGAATGGAGTTGCGCCGGCTGACGCATGCGCAGATGCGTTTTTTCACAATTTTCTTGTGGGCGGGACCACTCGCGGCCATTTTGGAAATGTGCTCCAGTAGAGCACATTTTTTGGCCAATTAGTTAGAATGGCAGAGATAGGCGTGACTCTGTCCATTAATTTATACAGTCTATGGTAAAACCTGCATTTTTGTTACTTGTTTTGACTAGTTTTATGTTATAATTATCACAATCCTTACTACACTGTGAAGTTAGTGTTTCACAAAAGCCCATTCTATGGTTTCTAAAAGTAGAGTCTGAGTGTGTCTTAGTAGTGTTCACCCATTTTCACCCTTTGCAGAGAGGCTCCAGGTCCACTCATTCATTAGAAATCATGTCACAATAAAGAACAAATTGCAAATGACAATTCACCAAATATTCTAGTGCTTTATTTAGTGGTATTAAAATGTTAAAAGTATAATAATGCTGATGCAAGCAAGCCTATAACCTAGATTAAATTTTTTAAGTTTTTAGTATCAAAGTAAAGTACTTGAGTGCACCTGTATACAAACCACACCAGCTAAAGTTTAAAAATAAGTGAATTATGTCCTAAAACTCTCTATTTTCCCGCATTTGCAAATATCGGTCATCTGCTGTTCACATAAACACAATGGAAGCAGGAATGTGTGCTCATTCGCTCTGGGGGGAACAGAGCCGTTTACAAATCCCTTCTTGCACCCCAGGGGGAGCTCTAACAAAATAAAAATATGTATATTGGCTGCATCGCTATATAGGCCGCAGGGTTCAAATGACTTAAACAAAGTCAAGCCTTACAGTCCAGCAATTTTCTGTAGTATGTTGTATTGGATGAATTATTATGCCTCATCATTATGCCTTATCCTATCTTCAGATGTTTGGCATAGTTGTTTTTATACACATAATAAAAACAAACCAGGGAGCTCCCATCAAGTGAAGTCTTTGTGAAACAGCAGCTGGTACGACCACTTCCTGCTGCTAGTTTGTGCTGTCACCTCTGGTTGAAACTGATTTAAACCATTTGTTTTCTTTTATAAAAGTTTATTGACATTTTTACCTTTGTGGTTGTGTGTTTCTAAAAGACAATTATTTCTTCCTTGTCCACTCTTTCTGTCTTTTCTTGTTCAGTCTTCAGACAGCATCACAGACGGACACGCCCCCCTCCTGCTCCTCAATTATCGTGACCATGGCAACTATCTTCACTATAGCATGTGAATACATTGGCGATTACCAGGTCAGTGCGTGCAGTCTCGCTGTCTCCCATTGACACACAACACACGCTGCTCGAGGCTCTAATCACCGGCCGCCAAGCGAGGGAACACAAAGCTCCAAAAAAGGGAGACGAAGAATAACCATGGCAACAAATTTGAGGCAATTTCAGTAATAATATGAATTATATGGCAGCTGAATGATGTCAGGAAGCAAGCTCTCTGCTCGGCTTTGAAGAACACATTTTGTCCAGTATTTGGATTTTTGGACTGTAAAACAAAGCCACTGCGGCATGTACGCATATACTTTTATTTACGGCTAAAAGGCATATTTTTTCCGCCTGTGATAAGATGCACATGTAGCCACTCAATCAGAATAAACGGCAGCTGGAAAAACAGACTCAACCAAGCTTAAAAACATTCCGTGGTCTGATGTCCCCAGATATTGTCCCACAAGGCGCAAGGAGCAGTGACAGCCAAGACAGCATTAGACATGGAGTTTTGGATCAAACAGTAATAACCCTTCATGCCTAAATGCTTACGGGACTGGAACCATTGACTATTTTATACTATTTACTATTTTTCCTCTCTTTCACAAATTATAAAACCAGTGAATTTTACAATGTGAACTTTCATGTTTTAAATAAGCTGGCCAGAACCTGCACACTTTTGAAGGTGGAGTCAGGGAAATCTTTATTTAAACGAAGAATAACAACAATATGATTTAACGACAAGAACCTATTGAATAATGAATTATATGAATATCAGTGTTGATGTTTATAGATTGTTGTTAGTTAACATCTATTTGGTGTGTAACTAATCTCTAAAACACGCCAACCTTTCCCACTGGTTTCCCGAGTCCTGAGATGACTCCTTTTGATGTGGAGGAGCAGCAGCTTCACTCTGAGCTTCACCAGTGAACTGGTCGTCCCCCGGATCTACACAGCCTCAGTTCTGGATCTACAGCCTCAGTCCTGGATCTACAGCCTCAGTCCTGGATCTACAGCCTCAGTCCTGGATCTACAGCCTTAGTCCTGGATCTACAGCCTCAGTCCTGGATCTACAGCCTCAGTCCTGGATCTACAGCCTCAGTCCTGGATCTACAGCCTTAGTCCTGGATCTACAGCCTCAGTCCTGGATCTACAGCCTCAGTCCTGGATCTACAGTCTTAGTCCTGGATCTACAGCCTCAGTCCTAGCCTCAGTCCTGGATCTACAGCCTCAGTCCTGGATCTACAGCCTCAGTCCTGGTTTTACAGTTTCAGTCCTGGAGCAACAGCTTCAGTCCAGGATCTTCAGCCTCAGTCCTGGTTTTACTGGCTGAGTTCTGAATTTTCAACCTCTCTAAATGTGGGGTTCCCACAGATTTCCCCCTTTTTTCCCAGTTGTATTTTTTGAGTTGTTCATTGCCGATGTGATGACCGTCATCCTGTTCTATGTGGACGAATGGCAAATGTGTTTGTTATTATTGCATTTCCTGTGTTCAGATTGTTGGATTCTCTGATCTGTTGTTGGCAAAGTCAAATTTAATTGACTTTTTCCTGTTAGGCACAACTATATACTTGGGATTTTCAACATGTACTGGATGTTTTTCTGTTTCTGTTGTATAATGTAATATTCAATGGAAGGTAGCCCAATGGCACATATGCTAGCCATGCACATAAGCTAACCATCCATTTAACAAAACCAACTTCTCATACTATCAAAATTAGGCATTTATGCATCATAAGTATCTTGCTTAGGCAGATGTTATTTTAAAAGAAAAAAAAGGTTTGTTTGTGCTCTCATTTGGCCTCAGCTGCCAAGTTCACTCGAGCGAACAAATGTGCTAACTTTAGCAGATTTAAATGCAGCCACACCTGATGTCTGAACCATACACCATCAAAATATAAGTGAATTCTGAATATAGCATAGGATCGGACAAATTGTGTTTGTTTAATAAGACGTGTGATGGTGGAACCTAAGGCAAAGTTGATCACGGTCGTCATCTCTGGACACATTTACACTTACATTTTGGATGTGTTTCTATTTGTTAAATGTCTGTAAAGCACATTGTATTTGTGTGAGATGTGCCATATAAACACATTTCCTTCCTTCATGAGAGAGATTCACGTTGAAAGAAATCCCTTCACACTGAGAAACATGCGGTTTTCACAGTACTGTGTATGGACTCAGCATTTAACCCGCCTCACGATGTAGTCTTTTTGCGTGTTTAGTCTCTCCCAACAAATGTGGATGTAATTAAGACCAAACAAAACCAAACTGTTTTATAACTTCACACAAGTCACACAATGGATAATATTTTGAATGATTATCAAGGGTAGTTTGTTTGTTGTAGGACATTTCATACTCAAGGCAACTCAAATGGCCTAACAAAACAAAAGAACATCATACAAGGCATTAAAATCCTATATAATCCCAGTACATTCAAAAGAGTTAAGATACAATCCTTCAGTTGGATGCACAGCTAAACACAACCTGGATTTGAACATTTTCAGAAAAACAGTTTGTCTCACATTTTCAGGAAGAAATCTGAAACACTGCCTCCCCATGTTTAGTCCTGACTCTAGGCGCCAGTCTGACAAGAATGAAAGGAGAAGCAAACTCCCTGTTATCCCGACTACACTGCTCAAACACTTTAGAAGACTTATTTTGATTTTTTCTTTTTTTTTGACCCATTTTATTTTGACACGTTCCCGTCTTCCTCGTGGTGAAAAGCCAACACAGGTCAAAACAACACGCTAACTGTTCCCACTATTGTCCCGAGTCAACATGGCATTTCAACGTGGGTCAATAAACATGGGTCTGCAGTGTGAAAATGCCTACAAACTTTCCAAATGTGGCATACAAGCTATACTCTCCCTCTGGCTCAAAATGTCCCTTTTTAATTGCCAACACAAACCGAACCTTTGATAAAAACAACACACTTCCTGACATCTATCAACGACACAATAGGTCTGTCTTTGAACCCGGTGTGATTTTTACTTTACTTCACTCCACAGCCCCACGGCCATTTCAGTCATATCTTCTCACTCCAAATTGCTCAAAAATAGCCGACCGCTGTTCGTCAGATCGCAAATGGTGCATGTAAAGTGAGTGAGCTGGGTCTTTTCACCCTTCAGGAAGCAGCAGCTGCAGGAGACTGACGCTCAGTGGAGGGAGAGGGGGTAAAAATACAAGTGTGCCACCGCTATTAATCTCTGCTCTCATTCATGACACTACAATGGATTGCAGCTGCGGAGGCCGATAAACTGGGGTTTTTTTCTGCTGATTATCTGCATGCATATAGGCGGACGGTGGAGGTATGACCACTATAGAACAGAACACCCTGCAGAGGACATCGGAAAAATCTATCCCTGGTTCCAGCCTCCTGTTATTACGACAACGCTGTAAAGACAGGCCTATAACAGTGCTCCTATGTGGCAATGAGCTCCTATACTTCAAATCAATAACTAATTATATATATATATATTATACTCTATATTTTAACTAATAACTAATTCATCTAAAAGCTGTTTTAAAAGCCTTTTGATTCCAACCACCAAAAATAAAAATGTATTACATATTTTAATTGGCCTCAGATCTGCCCCTTTTTTGGGCAGTAAAGTGAAGAAGAGAGGACCACTTTCAGCCCAAACGGTCAAATATTGAAAAAAGATGCAAAAAGAACAGGCAAACAGCATTTGTTATTGTCATGGTGAAGACTTTTTGTTGATTTATTTGTACCTTTTTTTTCTGAATGTGTTACTTCCTCTCCTCTTACCGTGTTGATTTTCCCTTGTGTCTCCCTTTGTTTAAACGTCTAACTATCCATTTGTTGTTGGTCATTGTCAAAGTCTTCATCTCTGTGTTTTTGCCCTGGTTCCTGCATTCTGTTTGGATTCTTTGGGCTATTTTTTCACCTTGGACATTTATTTTTGAATTTAAACATTTGCCATTTGCCTTCTTGCTTTTTGAGTCCGTCCTTTGATTCCACCACATGATAGTTATCATTGAAAAAAGGTTGGGTACGCCAGCTTCAAATAGAAATGTATTGAAATTGATAGTATGTAGCGCAGAGTTCTGGACATCATTGTGTTTCTCAGGTTCAAGGTTTTTAATCCAGTCACCTTTACAGTCACACTGGAACGAGAGCCCAGCTAAATCAAAAATGCATTGAGAGTGTCTGAGTGGAGGTGAGAGGACGGACTGTGGCTTTTATGGGCTCTTTAATAATGTTAGTTTATCTGCAGCGAACACTGGCCACAATACAGATGTTATCCGGGAACCTCAGAGTGAGAAACATTTCAGATCACGCTGCAAAGGCGATAAGCTACATTTAAGATTGAATTAAGCTCTGCTGTGATCTGATAGCTGAGCTCGCTGGAGCAGGTTTGAATAAGTTTAGTCATAATACAAAAATAAATGATTTGACATGAGATTGGAGCATGTAGATTTCTATTAAGCATTATTAATGTGTTATTGGAGACTGTGAAACTGAGATGGGAAATGTTAGAGGAAATAAACAGTGGGGCAAAGGCAAGGCAAGCCCTCTCTCTTAAAATAATGAGAGATGCCTGTAATAGGTATACCTCAACTGTGAGAAACTACAGGAAAAATCCAGAAAATAACAATGTCTGAGTGAAAGTATTGATTTGCAAATTGTGGTGGATAATCAGTGTTTCATTTACAGCTGATGATCATGCAGACTTGTCATTTCTTAGAGGATTTTAATTCACTCCCATTACGATGGGCAGCGTTATGCCCATATATGGACTGTGTGGAAGTCCATATATGGCAGGATCCATCAATAGATAACTTATAGTATACTGTATATCCGATCCAGGCATAGTGGTTTATTTACCTCAAACAATATACAGAAATGTGTGGTCAACATTTACCATAATGTTGTGCTTGAAAATCTATTAAGTAGTAAACAAGTAAGTAAGTAATCTTTATTTATATAGTTCATTTCACAGACCAGAGTCAGGAGGTGCATGTCAGATCTATGGCTCATGTCAAGTTATATTAAATTGTCCCCATTCCTGTGTAATTTTGTTCTCTGCAATTGACCCATCCTGCAATGCCACTACAGTCGGAAACCCATCTCCAGATGTTGATGCTCGGTCAGGACGACTAGAGATGGAGGAATTTTACCGATTGTACATGTTTTTAGTGGGAGGAGCAACCAAAGCCCCCCGAGGAACATCAAAACTCCTCTCAGAAAGTCCCTGTTCCTGGGATTTGAACCCAGGACCTTCTTGCTGAGATTCTGTGCTGCATTTTCTATTAGTATTTCTGTTAAACTTCATCACATTTGACCAACTGCCTTTCAGTGTTATTTATAAATACAGTTAAAAGACACAATAGAACAAAATGCTCAACTTTAAAGCTCCATGGATCGTGTTTAACGTCAAGAAAATTTTAATTAAAAGTTTCCCTCACAATAAACTTCACATATTATAATGATTCTGCCCTTTCCTGGCCTTGGAGGAGTATTCTGACTGAGTGTGTATGAAATGCATGCCCTCCCTATGCCCTTGTGTGTCTGACTCTGTGTTTAAGCAGAGCAGTGCAGGCGCAACGCAATCAGGACCGGGCGGGGAGCGGGGAGCGGAGCGGGGGGTGGCGCCCTGGGGGGTCCTGTCGAGAGGTGAGACACAAGTTGACTTTATTGACACTTGTGAATGAGGCTTGTTGTTCTCCTCTGGGACAGCACTCAGGCGGAAAGCTACAGGACACACTCACCTCTGCTCCACGTGAGAATGACACCCGTGAATGGGACATTGATCCGACCGCTGCAGAAACACTGGAGATATGACAACGAGACGCTTCAGGGGATAAGGCGCGTTTACTGATTTGGTTCTGGAAAGTTACCAATTGCAAAGACTTGGGTGCAAACAGTGATGAAAAAGAAGTCAAAAATTGCTTATATTTGGCCAAATCGATCTTTATTTGAGCACATTTTGACTGCCTTGGAACAAGATTTTCCAAAGGGACAAGCAAAAAAGATACTCAAATTATCCTCAGTGGAATGAGAAAATAGAGCAACAGTTCTTGAAAAAAGACTAAATGGCTTTGTCCCATTTGCAAATCCTGTTTTAAGACAGTCAGAATGTACTAAGATCAAGATTTAAAGATTACTCAATTCAATAAATTATTATTATTATATCTTTTTGTTCTTTTTTTTGCAGTCTGAGACGATTTTTAGCATGGTTTTTGGACATGTGGCCTTCTATTCACTTAGTGTTAGAAGGCCACATGTGTTTTTTTTTTTTATCTTTATTTAATCTGGATATAAGAACTGGTGCTAAGCTGGACCATAGCTGCCCAGGGGTAGACTGAGGGAAGAAGGGGATGCCAAGCTACACCACCGACCGCACTGCTAAGTATTCATGCACACCCACACAAACACCCACACACCCACACACACACCCACACACACACACACACACACAGACACACACACACACACACATAGACGCACACACACACACAGACACACACATACACACCCACACACACACACACACACACACGCACACACACACCGGCCGAACACATACAAAGAAATGTCCCAACAGCACGACGTCACAGAACTGTTGATATGCCAACAACATTACAAAATAAGAAGTGCACTTATAAAACATCTAGGCACTGGTCCATAGAAGACAAGGTTTACCAATTTCCAGGATCCTCTCTCCTGACATCAATATCAGGCTTTTGGCAAGACGGCCACCTGAAGGTTCTTCCCATGATTTCTGTCAAAAAGTAAACAGAATCTAATGCTCAGTGAAATCATGAAGGCAGCACTGAGACTCAAATGAGACTCTTTGGGAGAGGGTGGTTCTTTTGTGTTTGCTTCTTGTCATTTTTCCAGATACATTTTTCCGGCCAATGAGCCCAAAATGACCCTCCTGTCTTCTCCTGTGTTGTTCCAGCTTTGACAGCGCCTCTCTACAGAGCACCATCACCTGTTCGGCTTAATTTGAAGTGAAACGGGCTCTCTGTCGGCTCCATGATGATGCTATTGACCTTCTGCCTAAATATAGAGCTGGTATGGGTCCATGGTGGCAGGACGATTACAGCCCTTAAAACACAAAAACACCTTTTGTGGCCACGGCGGCTGCATTCGTCTGTCACCTTCCAGCAGGAATCAATAGGCACGTCCATTTTTCCAGCACCTGTTTTGCGGTAGGTTTGTGATAAGTGCTGTTTTTTATGCTCTTGATTGTGGAGCAGTTAATGGCAGAACTGAGTGGGGGGAAGGGATGTGGAAGAACACACTTTCGTACTTGCTTTTTATTCATATACTGGGTGAAACGTGGACGTAGCTTTTGCCTTAGTGAAGCACTTTGGAGGGGCTCAATTAAATCAAAGCAACATCACAGGCAGAGGACAAAAAGCTTTCAGCCGGTTTGTGAGCGTCAATGAAACAGGATGATGTGCATTTCAATGAATCATTCAGACGTGGATGAGGAGAGGATACGGAGGGATGCTAATAAAAACACAGACATGAATAAGGAGAGAAAGGGAATCCCCAGTTCACAAAAATAAACAAGTATTCACCGCATGTCCGTGGGGATGTCACAGGCGCATTCAAGTGTCGTGGGGTTTACAACTTTCTATTTTTGTATTCATTTGATGGATTCATATCTGTTGGAAATACTGAGGACATTTTCACATCAATCAGGTAACAGTTTATGAAGGAAACATGAACAAGAAATAAAACCAGGAAGTTCTATTAGGATTGCACTGTGGGGAGATTCAGAATTTGCCCGAAATGTTGAATTTGTTCAATTAATCTCACCATTTTTTCTCTAAGCCTTTTTTCTTAGAACCCTGCAGCTTATATTGCAATGTGTGTATTTTTATTGTGGTAGAGTTGGGCTGTTGTCAGAAAAGAGTTTATGGACTTATTATTTTGACTTAATCAAGTTTTAGTAGCTATAGCAGACTTCGAAATAGACTGGTGAATGAATGAATGAGTACTGAGTTGAGCTGTTAAACTCATCATTAAATAATGATCGTCGTTCTGCTACATAACAACAGGAAAACCAGAGAGTACAGTACTTTTTCTGCCAAATAAGTCCAGAGAACAACAAGGAAAGTGTGATGTCATTTTTTTTATCATTGAATACAACTAATATTATATAGACAATCCAAGGGAAATACACTTGTACTAGTACTTGACTCACTTATAGAAATGTCTATGTAATTTTTTTGATTTTTTGTATGAATTTTTTATGAAGCACATTGGGTTGCATGTATTTGTAGGAATTGTGCTATAAAGAAGCACAGTTATATCATTAATAATATTATTGTTATTATAGATTATGTATTATTATTATTATCATTAAATACAACAGATCTAATACATAGAAAAAGAAGTTTAAAGTACATATATATATATATATATTGTTTACAGGCGGCAACACATCCACATCAGACAACTACAAAGAGATTGCATCCAATAAAAAGAATTTGGTGCAAACAAAAGAGAATGATTGTGTTTTTCAAATGCTTGAAATCCCGCTGGTGCTTGGAGCTGAGGACGGCTGTGTTTGGCGATAGGTGCAAAGAGAGAGAGGGTAACATCCAACTTTAATGAGAACAGGGTGTTACATGTGGCTTTGAGGGCTCTCCTTATTGACTGCAGACCACACACAGCTAACACTCACTCTCCAGAGGAACAAGTGCTTAACCCGCTCTGTCACAGTTATACGTACATCAATTATGCAGTGGATGTGTGAATGCAGGTTTATTTAAGCTTGGGGATGACACAAAGGCGCGTGGCGGTTCAATGTCCGTGCCCGGATTTGTACTGAAACGGTATTAGTATTAGCATGTGGACATTTGTTCTGGATTAAGTTATGACAAATGAGTGGAGTTTGCATGTTCTCCCTGTGCCTGCATAGGTTCCTCCGGGTACTCTGGTTTCCCCTACCACTAAAAACATGCTCACTAGGTCAAATCCTCCAGCTCTGGTGGTCCTGACCAAGCCGAGCATCAACATCTGGAGATGGGTTCCCGGGTGCTGTACTACGACAACCACTGCTCCTGACGTAAGCCTTCGCGGCATCAGAATGGGTCAAATGCAGAGGATTGAATTGCCCTACGGGGATTTATAAAATGCACCTTTATCTTTACCTAAAATAAATCTATTTTTCAAAAAACATCTTTCACATGTTTCTCTAATGGCTTCATAAATTAACTCTTTGATCTAAAGTATCAAATACTTTAGATCAAACCAAATGGACCATTTCAAAGATCCTGCACACAGCCCTGCAAGTCCATCTAAAAAGAAAGTATACAAAACTAGATAATGATCAAGAAGTCAGTCATTTCAGATAAAATGGCCAAGTTCTACAGCAAATAGGTCATTTGTAAAGAATCAAAGAATTGTTTAGGTTTGGTTCTAAAGTTTAACCCTATCTCCTAATACTACATGGTGTTGGTGGTAAAGGTTTGTCTTATAATACTTTCAAAAATAGTTCTCTCAGTTTATTTTTGTATAGCCCTAAACAAAAACCGATCAGAGACTCAAACAGTTTGAACACAGGAAATGCAGTAATCACAAACACATTAGAGCCATTGATCTAACGGGGGTTACATGATTGATGTTCATAAATGTGAATAAATGTCCTGGATCATCACCGTTCTTACTATAACATAGTTTTGGTCTCATCTCATCATAGCATAAGGAGCATCTGTGTCTTTTTTGTCTATTATGTAAATATGTGCAGGCATGAAATAAATAATGTAGTTTAAATGGACTGTTTTTTTAATCCTTTGTTCTTGTTCATCAGTTGTAATACACACTGATAATGAATATTAGTCGTTTTTCAAGCCGTCTAAACCAATCATGAGCTGCATGATTAGTATATTTGATGATATATGCATAAAGAATGCCCCGAGGCCTCAACAGGACACTTCACATCACGAGTTTCACTACAAATACATGCAGTCCGGTGTTGATAGCGCTGATATATTTTTTCTTCTCTCCTTCGTGTGAAAAATCGATGGCATAGCTTTGTGCCAGCCCCAGGCCCTGCAGGTCCCCGTGGACTGGCTCAGTTTATTGTGCACAAAAAAGGCAATTACAATGTTAATGTGTGGCAGCGGGAGGTGGAACTGTGCTGCCCCCCTCCCCTTGTCTGTCTGTGAGAGAGAGTGTGTGCGTGTGTGTGTGTGTGTGTGTGTGTGTGTGTGTGTGTGTGTGTGTGTGTGTGTGTGTGTGTGTGTGTGTGTGTGTGTGTGTGTGTGTGTGTGTGTGTGTGTGTGTGTGTGTGTGTGTGTGTGTGTGTGTGTGTGTGTGTCAGGGGGGTGATGGAGAGAGCAGAGTCAACGTGGGTTAACAGCAAAACGGCGTCTGGGGAGTTTTTGTGATCAAATGCGTACATGTACCCGACACAGCAGCCTTTGAATTAGCTCCAGTTCAAACTAAAGCTGTTGAGAAGCAAACAGCTAATATCTACGGACAACTTCCCACATATCTAGATTGAAATGATTGTTGTTTTGCTGTAGATATGTCTGTATGTACCGCGTTCTTCTGGTGGAGCCATCAGGCAGCACAAATACTCGCCCCAACACAGTGCAGTCTCAGGGGAGCCCATAATAAGCCATTAAACAGGCGCATTAGAGCTAATGAAAAGGCTCTCAGTGGTTTACACTGGGAGCACCTGGACTGATCAGCTCTGTCACTAAATAACACTAATGTATATACACACACAAAGAAGATTTATAGAGGTTTTATTTCAACGGCACCAATGCGCAGGAATGTATTTTTGTACGAGCTGAACTGATAAATTGAGTTATCCCTTTGTGTTAGCCATTGTTCTTCAGAAATTATGTGCAAAGCAGATAGACTATAGAGGACTGAAATTGTGTAAAGAAAGAAAGGAGCATAAGATAATCTTGCAGAATATGTGTAATTTTAAGACACTTAAATTGAAGTGTCAAGTAGAGTTTTGATAAAGGTAATGTATTGAATGTAGCTGAATACAACCACTATGGGTTTGTATGTCATTTTAAGTAGTGGAAAAATACTTTGAAAGAATATCTGCTAGATCTTGATTGTGAGTTTTGGGTGGAGATCAAGAGAATCCAGGTAAAAATCTATCACAGAAATAATTTTAAAAAAAAGAATTAGTGTATCTATGGTTGGTGGGTAGAACATTTCCTGGATTCAGAAGCTGCTACTTTGGTGCCAAAAGGGTTAAACACCAACGTTGTTATATTGTGGTATTAAAGATATGTGATTGTATGCACATGCTCATACAAACAATGCCAGCATAAAAACATGAAGCTAAACGCTACAGTTCTATAAACACATTTCAGAACGAGTGGATGATGCTGAGGAGCCGCTGTCCGTGGTGCTGAAATCCTCTCCACCTGTGATTGTGATGCAAATGCTAATGGAGTGAGAGGCGTAGCGTGATTAGCCGCTTCCCTCCTGGTCCCTTCAGAGACGACAGCCTTTTCTCTGCCTTTCACAGAGCGCCTGTTTTACGCTTGCTTTCACATACGCACTCACGATACAGGCTCAAGGGCTGCAGCTTACAAAGACATATGTAAACCTTTGGTCAAACATTCTTCATTTAAAAGATCAGAACCAAGCTAGATATTGGTTTGGCTGGATATAATTTCAATAGATCTATAAGTAATGTAACACAAGTAGAAGATGTCACGCTTTACTAACGTACAGGATATAAAACATGGTCAATATACTGTATATATGACTATGAAATGGGATTTTCAAACAGGGACATTGCACGATAGATGTATTGTTCAGACTGGACATTGTTTGATAGTTCATTTTCATCCATATGGGCAGAGCCAAAGTGACAGCAGGTTTACAGTGTGAAAAGAATTAATAAATAGATAGGCCTTGATAGAATTTAAATTACAGGTAAAATGTAACAGCCTTAACCACAAAGAGACGCAATATTAACAACATACACAACACACAATTATTTACAATCTTCCTATAATGACTGCACAAACGTATTATCTTTGAGGTGTGTCTTTGGGCTGAATTTAAACTATCCCAGTGAGCTTCACTCCCTCACAGACAGAGGTAGGGAGCTCCAAACCCCTGCTGCGTTTTACAGAGAACAGTTCTGTCCAAATGAGGAGGAGCTAAGTTCACACAACAGTCTCCTAGATGTGGCTCTGGTGTATTTAGATACTAGAATTTCCATGTTGTTTTTATTCATTCATAACAGTTAAGTGGCTGCTTCTTTGTTTGATTTTAAATACATAGAGAGATGCTTTGCAAAAACTGTTTAGCAATAATAGTATATGTAGTTGAATCAAGCTCAGTATGTCCATATTCAGCCCAGAATAATAAATAATAATAATTGTCCTTTATGTGAGATAAGAGCCTGGTGGAGATAATGAAAAATGAGCAGTCATGCAGTGATGAGGCTTTTACAGATACAAAAAAAATGTAATTTGATATTAGACAAAGCAGACAGACAAATGAAAATGTCTATTGTTGGTTGCAAGTGAGTTGTGAAACCCCTGAAGTAGTCTGATATCATCCACATACAGTACCATTGAAACGTACAATTGAATGCTGCTCTTTTCATATAAAACCACATACATTCTTTGTCTATCACCCGAGCCTGAAGAAAAGGAAGGTTGCATTAGACCAGGCTAAATCTACAACACATTATCAAAACACTAAACACAAGAAAATTCCCTTTTTTTTCCCCTGGCATTTTGCAGATTGAAAATAAAACCAGATGTTTATTGTTTGCGGAAGAGAAATCATTATTCAACTCTATAGGAAAACATTAACAAAGGGATTTTAGTGGTCTTTTCCTGCTGCCTTCTGGAAAATCAAGGCTTGTAATTGCCCAAATTGTGCTTTTATGTTGTGTGATTGGTGCTCAGGCTTGAGTGGAGGGAGCTGCTGATGACGGCGATGATTGAGGGGAGGGTCGAACCTTGTGCCAGCTCAGCCAAGTGTGTAATGTGAAATGAGAGCCGCAGAGAGGGTGGGGGTTGGTGTGTCGTGTATGGATTGAATAGCGTTTTGGAAATCTGAAGGTAGAAAGAAGCAGGTGGATGGTCGTCAAAAAATGAGATGGGACTGGTGTGCGTATATGGGACCACAAAAGCAACCAAAAGCATAAACAAAAAGGAGATTAAGAGATGTCATGGGTTATATCTGTGATGTGCAGAGGTGAGAACGCTCCCTGGGGATGTGCCACTCTGACCCCTAATGAACTGGGGATAAGCAGTCGGACACTGGGGAAGTCATGTAGGAATCTATCAGAAGAAACAGTCAGAATGTAAACATGTTCTTATGGTTGAAGGCAAATATTTTTAGCTTAGAATAACACTAAGAACATTTAAACATGAACTAATGCAGTCAAATATATGTATTTTATTATAATTGTTTTGATTTAGAATAGTGTTGTGACAGACAAAAATGAAAAAATATATATAGAATAGGTCCGCATACACCTCCTGTATGGCAACCTTGCTTCCATCACTGTGTGGAGTGAGAGAAAAAAAAAACTATAATTATTTACTTATTTCATAATGTTCTGAACCTGCCTTTTAATCTGGAACAGTCCTCCTAAAAATGTGAGATGTTCAAATCCAGGTTTGTTTAGCTGTGCATTGTGTCTTCACTAATATAATACAATGTGATTATTTATGATTAAAAATGCCTTGTGTGATTTTAATATTTTTTGTTCAGCACTTTTTAGTTACCTTATATGAACAGTACCATACAAATAAGCTTGCCTTAATCCTTGGCACACCAAAAATAACACAATACGCTTTTTTATTTTCTTCATGTATTTACACTAAAAGGCCCTGAATGTATATATTGAAACCTGCAGCCTGAAACCCTGCACTGTGAATCTTGCATGTATTTCGGGTGCACTGGGTTACTGTACCAGGTCACATGTGGGTCTGTGGGTCGCGTTGGGGATGGGGGCGCGCGTGTCAGTGCTGCTCTTTTCATCCCGCGGCTCATGCGCTCAGACAGCGGAGAGAGGAGAGGGCTGCGACGCGCTGATAACACCCGCTGTCATTAAGTCTCCCATTCACACGGAATAATGGCGACAAGCAGCCATGTTCGCGCGCACGAGATGAAAAAGACGACAAAAACAAAAAACAAAAAAACCCGTGCGTAAAGACAGACATAGTGTAGTATAGCGCGCGTGTATGTGTGTGTGTGTATTTTAGCAGGATCTGATGGCGGTGAAGATTAGAGGCCTATGGTGGATTCGGCCTGGAGGCTTAACTCGTAGTATTGTAATAACCCATTTCATGTTTGGGCTATTAATAATCAGCTAATTAAATTCCCTGCCAGTGTTTAGTGAGCACGTTTTGGATTTGTCTGAGCTTTCGTTGTGATGATGGCTTCCCAGTTCACAGACACACACACACAGACACACGTTAACATTAAACAAAACAAAGAAACGTGTGATATTTTTGTCAATGATTTTATTCACTATTCCATAAAGCTCTTATTATATGCACGTATTGACTCGCACTGTGTCAACATATAAAGCCCGACTCCCTCTCCCTGTATTGTAATGGGCAGGACTCATATGCCCTCAAACACACAAACACACACACACGGATCATATGACACTGTTTTGATAACAGACCAAACACAGGCACATGCTTCAGGAGCGCCAATTCTGTCTCGTAATATCTAAACTATTTTGTCACCATAGACGCGATGTTTTCCATTCTCTGTTTCTTATTGGGATGCGTCCCCCTTTACCCAAATATCCTCCGTTGCCCGGACCATCAGCAGGTATAGGCAGCGCATTTTGTCTGCAGTAATTAATGTCTGAGAAAACAGTCTGAATATCATTGTTACACAAAGCACATTGCGCTTTATTATCATTCATTACAATTGAAATTATGTGTAACGTAATAGACAAAATGCAAAAAAAGCAAAGGGATACATGTTAGTCCATACATTTACAACCCATAGCATATTTTTAACCCATAGCTCATTCTATTTACCTTACAACGTAGACTCGTAAATTGTCACTATTCATTTGGAAACAGTATTTTGTTCGTAAATAGAGCCACTTTGAATTCAATTCCTTTCCTTTTTGTGTAGCCCTAAATCACAACAACAGTCATTTCAGAGGACTTTACAAAGTTGTCGATTCGCAAAAAACAGATCAGAGAATCAAACTGTTCGAACACAGGAAATACAAAAATAACGTGCACGCAGAAAGGAGAAGGATGGCCACTGTCCATGAATGATAATAAATGTGCATGAATGTTCTTAAATGTCCCGGATCATCACAAGGAACGAGGAAAAAAACAGTTGGAAAAATGTGAGAAACCTCAGGGAGGCCTATGCGAACTTTGAATCCGATGAATGAATGAATGAATACTAAAAGTTGTCAATGACATTCTTTAGTCAAAAACGAAAGACAATGGATTTCGAAACATTCTGTGCGCCCTCGGTCCTTACCAGCAAAAACAAAACAAAAAGAGTCCCAATCCAAAAATCCAATAAGCTCCGCGTCCTCTTCATCCAAAGAACTTTATTTTTAGTTTTGGGTGAATGTTTGATAATAGCTCTTCCTCACATAGGTGTTCTTCATTTTCTTGGCATGCTTTTATACGCGTAAAGTTATGCAAGCTGCGAGGCCCCCAGAATGCCATTGGACGTGAGGCAGAGGTTTGGTGAGTTTAGGTTGGGGGGCGGAGAGGTGGGGGTTCTTGAAGCGCCTCCCCTAGAAATGCAGCAAATCTGTGGCGTTTTTTACGCGCGCGTGTCGGCGGGCACAGGAGGGAGGTTGGAGATCGCATTGGCAGTGAGTGGATGAGGACACGTGTCTGCCTCTCCCCCAGGGCTCCGCGGTACCGCATTGGCATCAGTGAAGGCACCTGAAAAGACACGGACAGCACGACGAAAGGGAGCTACGTCTGGGGCTTCTAAAAACAGAAGAGAGAAGAAAAAAACGTACTTTGTTTCGCGCTTTGGTGCGTAACCACTCTCTTTACGCACAGCCAAACGTCGACATCAGAGCGCAGCGCCAGGATAGACGGAGCAGCAGCACCTGAAGGTGACATGAACCTGGGCAGAATCAAGGCGCAAACCGTGAAGAAGTGGAGATAGCAACTCAGATCCTTTCAACTAGATCCCCACATCTTGTCGTGGCCTCTTACTTCACTCTTGGGGATTTTCATTAAGGAAATTAAAATGGCGACGTTAATTAGAGGGAAGCTGTCAAATAAACTGACAAACGCAGCCCATGCTGTATCTAACAAATCACAGGCGAAGGTGAGCGGCATGTTCGCGAGGATGGGCTTCCAGGCCGCCACCGACGAGGAGGGTCTGGGCTTCGCCGCGTGCGATGACTTGGACTACGACCACCGGCAAGGCATGCAGATGGACGTGCTCACGTCCGAGGAGATGATGGGCGGTGGGGGAGAAGGGGGAGAGGGCAGCGGGGACTTGATGGACGGGGACAGTCACTACCAGAGAGACGGCACCGGCCCACCAAAGTCTGCCTCCAAAGACGGAGCTTCACCCAACGAACTAAGCGAAGCCAAACCCAAAATCACCGCCTGGGAAGCGGGCTGGAACGTCACCAACGCCATCCAGGTAAAACTGTGAAATGACTCATCATATATTTCTAGAAATCAAACAAAGTTTTCTTTGAGAGTGGTGGTGGGGCTGATGATAATAATAGTAATACTTGACTTGTGTTGATTGGGTCTTTTTTGCCCGAGATAAAGGGCGTCAAATTGTTCTGCAAAAGGAGGTAAAAAGGCTGTGCCCCGTCACCCCTCCCTCCACACCGACGCGCACGCACGAATTCTTTGTTTGTGAAGTAATGCTCATCATGGCACCGATGCAATCTGCTTAAAACGCAGTACATGAAGCCAATATCTATATTGATGAAAGTGAATGAGTGAAGACTGTCGCTTGAACAAATAAGTATTTCATTAACGGATATTTAAGGCCTATTTGGTTTTAAATAAGCCCAGACAATTAATATAACTGCCTAATGCCATCACCAATATTTTTATTATTCAGCATGTGAGTTGCATATATGCAATAATTGCAAACATCATATCTGCAGTCTTTGGAACACATCATAAATCAAGACTGCAGGTGAAATGAGCTGAGTGGTCATGATGAACTTTTATCTACAGAAAGAGAAGAGGACATTTAAAACTGCAGTGTGTCCCTGCAAAGACACGTCTCTGCCACACATTAAACAAGATCACTAAGTATAGTGATCTGAAAGAGGCTCTGCGACAAAAAGCCCTTCACACGCGCTGCTTCGCCTTTTCTGGACATGTCACGTGACGTCGCGCGTCCCCTCCGTATCACTGTGACGTCAGAGATGCGCTTAAAGCAAATTGGAAAACCACCATATGAAAAAAATAAAACATAGCTATACTACATGGTGCATACAACTGTATAAACCTGTGACATTATGTGAACAATTTACCATAATGAATATATAACAATAAAGAAAGACAAAGTATACTCTAATGTGCTTCTCTGTCACCTCTGTGGGGAACTCACGCTGACAGCCTGCATGTGCTTGCTCCTACAGGGGATGTTTGTCCTGGGCCTGCCCTATGCCATTCTCCACGGTGGATACCTCGGACTCTTTCTCATTATTTTCGCCGCTGTCGTTTGCTGCTACACGGGGAAGATACTCATCGCCTGCCTGTACGAGGAAGACGAGGACGGACAACTGGTCCGCGTTAGAGACTCGTATGTGGACATCGCCAACGCCTGCTGCGCGCCCCGCTTCCCCTCTCTGGGCGGTCACGTCGTGAATGTAGCGCAGATCATTGAGCTGGTGATGACGTGCATCCTGTACGTGGTGGTGAGCGGGAACCTCATGTACAACAGCTTCCCAAACATGCCCATCTCTCAGAAGTCCTGGGCCATCATGGCCACTGCTGCGCTGCTGCCGTGCGCCTTCCTCAAAAACCTCAAAGCTGTGTCCAAGTTCAGCTTATTGTGCACTTTGGCTCATTTCGTTATCAACATTCTGGTTATTGCCTACTGTCTGTCCAGGGCAAGAGACTGGGCCTGGGACAAGGTCAAGTTTTACATAGACGTGAAGAAGTTCCCCATCTCCATTGGGATTATCGTGTTCAGCTACACGTCGCAGATCTTTCTGCCGTCACTGGAGGGAAACATGCAGAAACCAAGCGAGTTCCACTGCATGATGAACTGGACCCACATCGCTGCCTGCATCCTCAAAGGCCTCTTCGCACTTGTGGCCTACCTGACCTGGGCTGACGCAACCAAGGAGGTGATCACAGACAACTTACCTCCTGGCATTCGTGCTGTAGTCAACATATTTCTCGTGGCCAAAGCCTTGCTCTCATATCCTTTACCATTTTTCGCCGCTGTCGAGGTCTTAGAGAAATGCTTTTTCAAAGAAGCGGAACACACATATTTTCCAGATTGCTACGGGGGTGACGGCCGTCTCAAATCCTGGGGGCTCTCACTCCGCTGTGGCCTTGTGGTGTTCACCTTGCTTATGGCCATTTATGTCCCACACTTCGCGCTGCTCATGGGCCTCACGGGCAGCCTGACGGGCGCAGGCCTCTGCTTTCTGCTTCCCAGCCTCTTCCATCTTAAGCTGCTCTGGAGAAAACTCCTCTGGCATCAAGTTTTCTTCGACGTGGCAATCTTTGTAATAGGAGGTATATGCAGCATTTCTGGCTTCATTCATTCAATGGAGGGGCTCATAGAAGCATTTAGATATAACATAGAAGAATAGCTTGTAGATGTTAAAACAAATCCCCATTTAGTCATAGAAAAAATAACTTCCGACAGGCGCGATCCCTTCTGCTTAATCCATGCGTAAAAGGCACATGTTCATGTAGCCTTGTATCTTTCACAAAAACACATGCACGCACGTACAGGTGCGTGCGCATGGCATACGGCGGTGTCAAGAGTCCACCTTGTGGACAATGTTGTACAAATACATCTTTTGAGTCAAGTTTGTAATTGAATAAAATCAGATCCATTGTGGTGATTGGACATGTTTGGGTAATGGGATGAAATAAAAGAGGATATTAATTAAAACATAAAAACAAACAAAGAGTTCAAGACCCTCGAGTTTATCGTCACAAATTGCAATATTGAAGCAGATGATACGAAAACGAGGCAATAATACACATACAATGTGAAAGCATAGGGATATTAAACTTTATTTTTCTTTACACGTGAGGAATTGGACCTTTCCCCCGAAAGACACACAGCAGCTATACAAACTATGCATTGAATGTATGATACGAAGATACAGAACACTATTAAACACAAGTAGAAGCGAAACTCTGTTTTATTGCGTAAAAGCGTGGATATCTATTATTTTAACATATGTTTAACTTAACGTCATAAAGTAGACATATTACTTTGGCTTGAACAAATGTCACTTGTCCTTTCTGGTTGCAAGATAAAAAGCCCGCACTTTCTGTTCAACAAGACCTATTCTGAGGTTAAAATGGATTTACAATTTCCTAATTTGGTGTTTGAAATCGATAAAAAGAGGAAAATGTGCATACAGACATTTTTCATTTTGTGCAATCCAATGGGTCCTGTGGAAATGTTATAAATCCGTGTAGTGTGTTGTTGTGGTTTCAAAATGATGGAATGTATATCTCAAAGTCGTTAACATATATCGTGAAATTAATATTAATAAAGAAAGAAAAGTGACATTATATTGTAAAAACATGTGTGGTTTTATGTAAAACAAACAGTCAGAACATGTATTTTTTTTGTTCTATATAATAAAAGAAAGAAACATCCGGGCGTAGTGGCATTTATTTGTGTGTGTGTGTGTGTGTGTGTGTGTGTGTGTGTGTGTGTGTGTGTGTGTGTGTGTGTGTGTGTGTGTGTGTGTGTGTGTGTGTGTGTGTGTGTGTGTGTGTGTGTGTGTGTGTGTGTAGCAGCAGCTTTAGAGCCACAGGCCTCATCTCGTGTTGATCTGATCCTCACAGCTGTGCGCCCTCCTTCTACAGAGCTCATCTGTAGCGGTATAAACCACGGTTTCACGGCCAAGGACATGCTTTCTGGAAATGCTAAATACTATAAGTAGCACATCATTTATTGTAATATTTAAGGCTAAATATTGAAGAAAAAAAAGCAGTCAAGGGAAGCTCCTCACTGCTCTTATGGCCAACATCAAGAGAAACTCAATGACAAAGGAGCAAAAAGCACAAGGACCTAATAGATCCATGTCAAGGACTAGAAAGTTTTTTTCAAACCACGGGTGGGACTAGAAGCATTCAGTACCGGCAGAGAAAGTGTGTCACCTGGTGGACAATGTAAGAAATACACAATTTCTAGGTTCTCCAAGGATTGAAGCAAATTTAGGTTTTGTATCTGCAATTTCTGGTTCAAATGTATTTTACAATTATTCATTAAAGTCAGTGACTAATGACGTTTCTTTCACCCTTCGTTTGATGCATTAGGCTTTGTGTCACTAGGTATAACATGAATTGCACTGGTCAGAAACAGTACTCAGTGAAATTCTTTATTCAAGTATAAAGGAGCAGCCATAACAATTACCATTCCAAAACACATTGTTACTTATTCGCGAGAGCAACACAACATGGTTTAGGTGGAACGAGAGGTCCACGCACATCCCCCGGCTTTTATAAGGTTAAACTATCAATGTTCAGAATGTGCTTGGTCCAAGCTGAAGAATGTCCCGAAGTCATTTTAACACCAACCAGTATCCCATAAATAATGACACGGAATTTGGTGTAAGTTTTGAAGTAAACGTCACGGACAACTTAGTGCTTTTATATTTTCTCAAGAATACTTTTTCATGACCCCAGCCTCCTTTCAACATTACATTGAACACAAAGCTGAAACAAATGATTTCCCTTTTTTTAAATAAAGTATGAAACAGCGAAACATTAATGTAAACAAACAGACAAAGTGACACAGTCTGGAGCCAAAGCCTGACATGGGTTGGACCTGTCATCTCTAAAACTTTGTTACCATTGACCCCAAGGATCAATGACTCTGGGAACTGTAGTTTTAAGATCATTCTTGTCACTAAAATGTAGTCGCAACATGTGTTCTTTGTACCTGGAACGCCCTTAACCACAGCTTAGCCAATCCACTGAGGCGTTTAATGAAATTCACTAAAATGAGCCCAAGCTTTCTGGCAGAGCAGACCCTCCAGTTATTGGTTCAGCAATTTCATACATTACTTCAAGTATTTCATATCTTTTCAACTTCATGCCCAATATAACATTACCCTGACAATTGAAATGATAAATAGGAGATGAAAGATATACACTTGAGAAAATGAAAACACAGTTGGTCCTCTTCAATTTGGCCGTTTTCCCTCCCTTCTCCATCAACACTGGGATCACAAAAAAGAAGGTAAAAAAGAAAAGAAAAAAAAGCAAGGGGGAGGGCACATGGATCCCTCTTTCTACCTCAACCAATAAGACAAGGCTTCCTCAGCACATTCATATCAAGAAAAAAGGGAAACAATAATATTCATAATAAAATATTTACAATCAGAACAAGGACAAGGAAAGACACAGGATAAAAGTGGCTCTAAAACACTGGTTTGCACATTATATGAAATTACCACAGTCACAGATTTTGCAACCCCAGAGTCCTGTGAAGGCAGAGCAGCAGACGATTAGCTGGACGGTTCCTCCTTTAGAGTGGTGGGCTTCTTGGTGGAATTTTCTGTGACCCAGGGGTGAGTGAGAACTCCCTGGATGGGCAATCGGTGCAAAGGGTTGTGCTTCAGTAGTTTGGAAACAAGGTCTTTGGCTCCCTCGCTGAAAGTGTACTGTGGCGGGTAAGAGTATTCCACCTACAAAAAAAAAAAAATACATTTAAAAACAAGAAAAACGCTCCATCACAGCAGTAGGCAACAGTTTGACATTCCTTAAAGAGGGGCACTGGACTTTGAAAGGGCGACTAGAGCCACAATTATTGGGAAGAATAATGGTAGACTCAATCCTTTTACTACCATGTGAGAAACAGGAAGTCACAAACTGGAGACTCTTGGTGCAAACAAGTTAAAGCAGAATAAAAACAATGCATGCATTAAAAAAATAAAAAAAAATCTACATTAGGGATGCACAATACAATACTAGCATCGGTCATGCTCAGCAGATGTTCAGTCTGATGAGGCCTTAATCTTGATGGAACAATGACAGTTTACTCATTACAGTAGTTACTTCGAGGATACTTTTTTTTTTTAGAGATTGGAGGAAAGAAGACTTTATATTTTTTGGCTTTCAAGTCATGAAACAATACTGCTGAAGTATCAAGAAAAAGCTACATTGGTGCATCCCGAGACACTGACAGAAGGCAACCAGAACCAAATCGTTCAGGCACACTAAGGCAATGTGGGTGAAGGAAACAACGGAAATTTAGCACTTTACAGCCGTCCCACTGAGACACCTGGTGTTCCCAGATGTCTCCCATCACAGTACTAACCAGGCCCTGCACCGCTTTGCTCCTGAGGTCTCCTGGGATCAGGCTTTCACATGCAGGTGGTGCCAGAGAGATCATATAAAGCAAATTAAGTGAACTCAATCCCACCAGATGTCCTGCTCGCCACAACAGTTCAGATACTACTATGAATAGTGTGTGATCAGTTTATCACCGTCGCAGTGCGGAGTGAATGGATCATGCCTTGTTGAGTGTCTTTGATAAAAAAAGGATTCTGCAAAAATAGTCTTACCCTCGATATTCTTCGATAAGTCTCATCATGAGTCTTTGCCTCGAATGGAGGTTGTCCGACAAGGAATTCATAACAGAGGACGCCCAGACTCCACAAGTCAACATTTTGGTCGTGAGGTTTTCCTTCAATCATTTCTGGAGGAAGATAATCTAGGGTTCCACATAGAGTGGATCTCCTACAAGTCAAAATATCAGAAAATGTTTGACAGAGCAGATTAGAAACTACATGGAACAGAAGAATTGCAGGAATGCAACAGAAGTGCAGTGTTTTACGTCACAGCCACAGAAAATGACACCTTCACGACTGGTGGTCTGCTATACAGAAGACACCAATTTGTTCAGCTGATCTTTGCTGATGGTGGGTAACCAATCAGTCCTTTAAAAAGAGGCTATAATGGACTATGCAATTACATTCGCTTAACCTATGCACTCGACAGAGGAAAACCCTAGAGAGACTTTACAATGAGAATAGTATAGATTGAAATCTTCTGTCCCACTTTATAACAGAGCATTATTAGCTTCTTGATATATAGCCCGCCCATTCGTGTGGAGCGGATCCCTCTGAATGCGTGTGTCTCCGAGGTTTCTCACTTTTTCCCCACTGGGTTTTAGTGAGTTTTTCCTTGCCGATGCAGGAGGGTCTATTGGACAGTTAGTGTCCAACAAAAAGGACTGTGGTGGTGATCCATATTTTAATGTATGGACATTAATAAACATGTGTTGGCAATTTTTTGGTGTCTTAACTGTTGATTCTCTGATCTGTGTTGGTGATTTCAATGGTTTTGTTAAGCCCTCTGAGATGACTTCTGTTGTGATTTAGGGCTATCCAAGAATAAATGGTATTGTAAGTGTATTGTATTAGCGAAGCTGGCATTGATGAAGCCAACCTCTGGGAGAAGACTCAAGCCGAGACATGACTTTATATCAGGGAAGTTTCCAAAATGAAAGGTCCATTAGAACATTTAGTAGTTTTCTCAGAATGTATACCTTGCAGAAGGCGCATGAACAGACCAGCCAAAGTCTGCAATTTTCAGCTCTCCATTGGCCCCGAGGAGTAGGTTTTCTGGTTTAATATCTCGATGAATCACATTCTTTGAGTGGCAATATTTTAGGGCATCTGCCAGTTCCATGATGTACTGTAAGAACATTCAACTTCAGCATATCGATAATAAAACGAAAATAAAACCTCGACAACACCCAAAACAAATGGACTCACAGTGGCACTTCGATCTTCAGAAAACCGTCCACATCGCTGTAGCTCACAATAGAGTTGCCCTTTAGGAGCAAACTCCAGAATGAGGTACACTCGAGAGGCATCGTGGAAGTAGCCGTAAAGACGCAGGATATTGGGATGTCTGAAACGGGAAAGCAGACTGAATAACCCAAAATCTGGACAAGACAAGTATGCACCATAGTTATTAAAGACTTTAAATTCAATGTCGGAGAGTGTTTGGGTTGTGTGTTTTGTCCGTCTTGTACAATCTGTGGTAGTATTGTATTACTGTTTGTACTGTACAGTTGTATGTTTGAGAATTCTACTGCATGATATTGTTGAATTAGTGCATGTGTGATGGGGTTGGAATCCAATAAGCATCCGCTTCATCCAACCACTTTTCGAACCAGGTTATGTGTCTTTTAAATTGATACATGTAAAAATTACGTAAACCTACTGCTGCTTACATGTACAAACGCTAACATATAATACACATGGCTTGCACTAGAGTACACAGTACTTTATGCTTGCCTCTTATTTTTCCAAATGTAAAACTTTATACCCTTTATTATCATGTTCAAGGGGGAGATTTTTGTGTTCTTTATTTTTAATTATCTTTGACTGTTGCACTGAGCTAAAGCCATTTCCAAGTCTGTGACTTCCTGTTACCTACGTGGCAATAAAAATTATTCTGATTAAACTCGTTTCTTTGTTAGAGATTTTGTTTTATTTTAATTAGTGAAAGCTATTTGTTAACTTGATCTCTTAATGTATTGTGCAGGTAAATGAAAAGAAAAAAAAAAAATAGGGAGGGCTGTAATGGACCAGGCTCCTTGCTTTAGTATTTAACAAAACACTCATGAAAAATCTTAACAGATCTGGACCAAGTTACCTTAAATGAGACTGTATCTCCACTTCCCTCCTCAGCTGATGTTCTACACCGGCCTTCTCCAGCTGCTTCTTAAAGAGGACTTTCAAAGCAGAGATAAACATGCTCTGTCGCTCTCTGGCCAGGTAGACATTGCCAAACTTTCCTTTTCCAAGCGGCCGCCCAATCTCAAAGTCCTCCAGGCTCCACGGCTTTCTATAGGACAAAATGCAGTTATTTTATAAACATTTAAATCACTAAACTAGGAATGGGACAACACATTCACACCCATTAAAATCATATTATTGAGCTTGTTCAATCACTTACTTCAGCCCTTTTGTGGGTTTACCTGCAAAGAAACACAATGTTCAATATTTGAGGTAAAAGCGGGTGGAAAACACATGTACCCTAGTGTCTCATACTTAGTGCCTTTTCAGTTTTTGAAGGACCAGTTACAGATACAGTCTTTTGCCGCTCTGCCTTAGTCTTTGGCTCCTGTGTTTTTGGTGGGTGAGTTTGTGTCTTTTGTTGTACATTCTGATGAACTGGTTTAGTATTTTCCAAATTAGCAGAGGTTGTCTTCACGACTGCAGAGATCTGAGATACAGGTTTTGGATGAGTTGCTGGTTGCTGCAGTCTTTGAGGTCCGTTTGAGACTCCCATGACGCGCTGAGGCATCTGCGCATGTCGAGATACAGGAACACGCATCGGCTCACCAAACCTCATCTGCAATGAAAATTAAAACTTTAAAAAGTTAGATTGCACAGAGTGTGTTTGAGTTTATTCTTCAGTGAGTGTCTAAACTAAATCATGATGCCTGAATTCAATTGGGTCTAGGGGTTTTGTAATTGTAATGTCTCCAAAAACAGTGGCGCTGGATGCTTCTTTAGCTTTAACAACTAAAGCTAAAGCAGCATTTAAAACTTCAGCACTTGCTGAAATATGAGCCGCAACTTTTCAACTATACCAATGTGGCCATTTTAATTTCATTAGCACGCTGCTGGAGCACAGGAGCGATTTTGAACAAAGCTTTATTCCAAATGTAATGTACAATGCAGAGATTTCCCCACTGTAGGATGAATAAAAGGTCAGAATTGCCATGTAAGTAACAGGAAGTCAGACTAGGAAATTGCTGTGGCTCAGTGCAACAGTCAAAGAAGAGCGGTGAAGAATAGAGTGAGGCATATTAAAAATCACCACACACTTCTAAAAAAGGTGTAGAAATTAAGACAACATTATTACAATTACAATATTGGAAGTAATAAAAAAAGATTTATTTGTTTCACAAGTGAGGAAAATATCTGTTTCCACAAACATTACAGAACAGGAATAAATGTTATATAGTATAAACACTAAATAACTAGAAGATTAGTAAGTGCTACAACCAGTAGGGTTTCAGGCTAATATTTCTAGTGATGACTACAACAGTTTATGCATTAGTAGACAGAATAGCAGAAAAAAGTGACAAGGGGACATATTGAGATACTTGCATAACCAATACTACATTAGAATCATTTTTATTGCCATGTTAGTAACAGGAAGTCACAGAGTAGGAAATTGCTTTGGCTCTCGGTGCGAACAAGTAAAGAGTAGAGAGTATAATAAAACATTTCTAAAGTATACAATTCTCTAAAATGAAAAAATAAAATATAAATGATTATGATTACTTTAAACAAGTGCATACATTAAGAAATTCAGTAAGGTGACTGCATTAAAGTGCCTTTATAAAAAGGCAGTAAAGAGACTTTATAAAGGGCACTTTATATAATACATAGTCTGGCTCATAATTACTACTGGTTAATGGCACCGACGGAGTTGGTAAATTATATTACTTGGAAGTATACCTAATACGTATGTTAATCATATTATCCGTTTGCAGTCCACCTGTCGGGAGTACTTCTGAACAAAAAAAATTGTCGATTACCTGAGATTGTAGTACAGTATAATAATGCTGACAGCTATGGGCATGATACTTCACAATGTATGGAAATACAGATTTTCTGCAAAGCACTGTTTCGTGGTTATTAACAGGCCTCTGAGCAACAGTCTGGGGAAAACAATTGTTTTAAACGCCAAGCCAAGTAGGAAAGCGAAAGTAACACTACCTTTGCAACATACTAACAGAGTGAAGCCATCGCTACAATTGTTATGGTAAAAAGAAAGGCAGAAGAGGCTAGCAGGTTCTGCTAACTACACGTCAGTGTATCTTACCTTTGGTTCGGTCTTTAGTGGATTGACTTCCTTAGACATTTTGACTCTTGCAGAAGAATCCATTGCCTTCAACAGAATATAAATAATTCATTCAGAGGAGATAGATATATATATATATATATATATATATATATACTGAAACAGCTTCGAAATTAGCAATGGCTTCCGTTACTGAGAATGACCCGACAGCCACACCAACTAACTACAACACATCATGGAAAAAGGCCATTGTACAAAACACAAATGCCATTAGAAGACTAAAACTCTATATATGTTGGACTTACCTAATGTGGTTTTCCCGTTTCTTTAAACAGTTTAAAATCCGATGTGTTGGTATTCGGTTGGGTCGTTAGCCTTTAGCAATGTGGAACGATGAACTTACCCTAAAACCACAATGCCAAATATGCTTTACCTTCAACAACTCCACGTATATGGGGAGTGTCGTCTCAGCAGACAATGACAGATGTCTGTAAAGTGCCAGAATGTGCTTTTAAGGAGAATAGTGCACCGCAAGAGTCTGCATGGGCTGTGTATACTATGATATGGCACAGACTCAAACGCTTTTTTCAAAGAAACACTTCAAAACCTTTAAATCCAGCACAGCTTTCTGATTGGCCAGCGCAAACAGTCTGCATTATTCCCATTGGCTCTGAAGATCTGACGTAGAGACGTAAGAAGCATGACACAGACGCATGGAGGGCACAGATGTACATATATTTTGTTTAATAATTATATATATTTTTTTCATTTAAACATTATTTTCATCCTGGCGCCGGTTTTTCTATAATACATAATCACAGAGTTACTGTTTGCATTGTTTTGTTTAGTTCAATATAGTGCAATACCAGAACACCCCACATGAAGGCAGTAATTCTCAAAACCGCTAAGACTAAACTTTTTTTTGGGTGACAGTGGTTAGCGCTCCTCGCTTAACAGGGCCGAAATTCTGGGCGGAGTTTACATGTTTTTCCCATGTTCTAGAAGCTCGTCCCTAGCATTAAAAACATTTACAATTGGTCAAATCCAGCTCTGGTCTTGACCAAACCAAGCATTAACATCTGGACATTGGCACTGTACTATGGCGACCACTGCTCCTGATAGAGGAAGATTACATGATGGGTAGATATGTATAACTTAACTTAGAGAATGCATTGTTGACAAGGAGGTATTATATTTTTAAGATTGCTTTTTGATGATGGTCAACAAAGGGAGAAAACAATATTATGAAAAAGTTGTTTTATTTTTATTCACCATGGTCTAAATAAATATGACACTTGATTACAATTGAAGAAACTATTGGCACCAATGCAACTGTAACAAAAACCACAATACTGATATCAGCATATCTTTCAGCGTGCAACTGTAGCAGCAGTTTTGTTTTCATATGTTAGTGCAAATACCTGTCAAAATGACATACTGTAAAGACATGCTGAATATGAGAACGTATTATATTCATATATAGTCCAGGTACCACAAACAAACATAACAAACAGAAGTTACAACCAATAAGTCTCTATGGCAGAAGGACTGATCCCTTCATTCTACAATAGGCTTTTGTGCAGAGGTTTCAGGGTCCCGTGTGAAATTATGCAAACATGTATTTATTAATAATAATATATTATGATTAAACAAAATATAATAATAATAAAAACATTCACTGATGCTGAGATGCATTCTATTACATATTCACAACAGTTAAGAATGTTCTGCTGGCATCATGAGGTCGTGTTCATAATTGGTATATTTTTCCAAGTGCATTCTGTGACCTCTTTTGTTCTTCACCAACACTACCATCTCTAAAAAGTCTTGTCCCTGAGTAGGTTTTCAGAGTGGTCCAGTCAAAAGGCAGTCATGGTGAGACTGGAGAGATGTTGGCAGCTTCCAGCCCCAGACTGTCCTAAAGGTGAATGGAGATGGATCTTTTCCCAGATGGGTCACACTGAGTGTCATTTCTCTGTGACTGCTGCGGCTGCCATAGGAGCCCGCATGGTTCCGCGGGCTGTGGCTGCTAGTTCTTCAATTTCAGTATTCAAACGTCTTATTACCCACTCCATGGCTTCACGGCCCTGTGCAACAGAACATATTTAATAATGGAACACGAGAGCACCAAAGTTGAAGTGTCAGTCTTTGTCAATCAAAATGAATGGATGTTTTTCACACAGATTATTCGTAGGGTCTTTTGGTAAAAATATGATTATTTAAAAGACTTACCTTTCCAGCGTTAGCAGAGATGGTACTCGCCATAACTCCCTCCAGATAACTGCTCAGACTTACTCCTTTCACCGAGATAATAGCTTCCTGTGTCAGTATTGTTCTAGAATGATGGAATTGTATTATTAACGTAATAGATTTATACATGGAAGCAAACATCAAAGACACAATTGTGAGTGCTTACTTTTCTGAATCTTCTGGGTGAGGCTTGTACGTTAACTTCTCATCCACAGAAACTAAGTTTGTAAAAGTAATCTGAAAAAAACACAACAAAGAAAAAGAAAATAAGGCTAAATAGGAACACCTCCTGGATCTGAAATGGTAAGATGTGTGCTCTTTGGTGAGGGGATTGTCAGTGTGCGATGACGGGGTCTAATTAATATTTTTTAAGACATGCAATAATCAATAAAGGCAACTTAAGAAGAAGAAAGGGCATTATTTGATATATTCTTTAAGACAATAAGTTTAGTTTGTATTTTTGGAGACTAATCAGGTCAGTCACTTCTGCAGTAAACAACTGAGCAAATATTATCTTTTAGATATAGTATCTATGCCACAAGAAGAAATATAATTATATATCAATCAATAGAGCAATGCTGACAAAACAATCAGCATTTAAACAACAGCAAAGTCGATCATATTATTGAGGTTGAGAATGCATCAGCTGCTTGTATCTTTATAAAGGGACTCACATTAGTTGACTGAAGCTCGAGTGTCTTCTCTTGAGGGTCCACAACTGAATGCTCTTGAACATAAGTGTAAGTCCGTGAGTTCCCAATAATCTGAGGAAACAAATCAAGGTACCTTTTACTATACTACTCCTTTTTCATAACTACATGTTCTAATGTATAGGACATACACAGTGAATACACAGACAGCATGGACTATAACCTAATAACTTGGAAATTGTATGGTCAGTCCATTAAAGCCCCATGTAATGATATTTCTGCTTTGTCTTTACAAACTTGTAACTTCTGAATATTCTTTCAATCATGTTTTTGTTGAATCCTACAAGAAACATACCTACAAATCTTACAAGTTCAGGTTCAGTTGAGTTAGGCAATACTTTATTGGCCCAGAGAGGAAATTTGACCTTGGTCAGCAGCAGTGGTCGGATGTACTATGCCGTGTTACAGAGTCTATAAAATCTGTCAGCCCAAAAATCTGAGAGCCGTATGTTTAGGTCACAGTGAGAACTAACTCAGAAGAGCAAATAAAATATGATAAATATAATCACTACATTATAAAAGACTGTAATCATCAAACTCATGTCAGGCTTCATGAATATCTTGAAGTACAGGTTTTGAGATTCAACAAAAGTTACATCACATGTAAGTTATGGGTGACTGACACCTAAGTAATGACTGGAATGACACCGTGGCTCACCGCCATGAACCAGCTTTTATTCTGTGAGCAGCGCATGTCGCTCAACAGAAATAGCCACATTGGTTAGGGGCAAGTTTGGGGCATTATAGAGGTGCATATAAAGCCAGTGAGGAGACGTCTTAGGACACAAAATACAGTTATTAGAGGCATTTTGAATAATGCATTACTCATTTAAGTAACATATTCTAGAAATTTGGGATTGGATTTAAAACAGCTTAATGTTAGTTTAGATTTTATTTTACATGTATCTATCACAAAAAAAGAGGATAAAATAATAATAAATGATACATCTATAGATTTTCAATATGTAGGCAAAGATGTAACATGTACAGATCAACGTGTGAGATCAATAAAGTTGTATCTTATCTTTATTAATGACGTTTGTGATAAAGGAATACTTACAGATTTCACTATAGACGGTAGGCCCCACTCTGTGCTGAGGAGTCTTTTACTGTGGAGACGGCCCTGGGTGTCGATCGATCGGTCCAAAACATCGACGCCTATCACACTGGGATTCATGGGGTTTGGGTACTTCTGCATGGCAGCATTGGTCACGGTTTCCCATGGATGGCTGCAACAAAGAGCCAAAAGTGACTAAATTGTCATCATGTTCTGTTGGGGTTATATGCATTAGATAATAAGGAGGTTGCAGTAGAAATTTTATAATGAAGTAAAGTCAAGAAAAGTCAAGAGACAAAGCAGTGTAATCCCTCAGGTTTCAAAAGCAGTCATCTTGAAGCTTTCAGGTACTTTGCTTGACTCATCCAGGTGTCATTTTTAGGACACACTTTATTTTACTTTAACACCAGGCATTCTATCAGATAATCAATGTATTTAAAAAAACATGTAAGTATAATATTGCCCATGGGATATACTCGTGTGTAGGTCTATCATTATTGTTAGGTTTTATATACTAGATTGGAGATCAAATTCATGAATGAAAAAAAATTCTTGTCCGTGACGTCAACGCAATAAGAGAATAATAATAAAAAATAATAAAAAGATTTGACTACTTTTGAAAGATAATATAAAACCTTTAAATAAAAATGTAAATTGACTGACAGTACCAGTCATGAATGGTTGCCAAGGAGACGGGTGACGGAGCTGCGGTTGCGTCCAAAATCAAAGACATACTTACTTATTATGCCTTCCTTCTCATTCTTGCAATAAAAAGTATTTTAAAAAGGTGTTTACTTTCACTTGACTGAATCGGGAGCTGCCTCGTTCCGTAACAGGTCATTTTTGATGCACGATAAGGACAAGTAAAGATAAGCAAGAAGTATTTATGGTGGATTCGGATGCAGAAAATGTACGAGCGGGTGACGTAACAACGCACGTTATGAAGTGGGGGAAAGGTTGCGTCTGGTGCCGACCGGCGACTCATGCAACACTAAGGTCATTTTTGACATGGTTCATTCATATCCTCACGTCTATGAGCGCATTTTGGCATCGAACTACGGAATAAACGAAGCGTAAAGACGAGGTTACATAGACATCTCTTTGTCTTACATCCCGGGTCAACCATTTTGGGATTACATAGATTAACATACTAACCCATGGCCGACGTAATGTGTTTTGGCATGTCTCGATATAGTCCCGACAGACAGCTGTCTAATGTATACTTTAACTTTAATTTAACACATTTCATCCTTCATTCAGTAACTCACGTGTGAAGCCTCGACCATGGTAGATAGAAATCAAGGCAAACAGTCTACCCCAGAACTACAGAGCATTCGAAAAACGTTGACTCACTTAAAGATGTGTTCTGATGTCCAAATCTTCATGGTGTATCCTGGATTTATGGGAGCGTTTTGGAGTGGGGCCGAATGTGGGAATCTCAGTGAGGAAGACGACGATCCACGCTCCAGGACTGCACTTATGGCTCCACCCACCTCCACGGACCCGCCCCCCGCTGTCACGAGCGACAGACGCACATCCACAAGGTTACCAGTATAACCATCTGACAGACCATGTGAAGGCTAATGGAAAGTATTCAGACTATCCAGGCGCACTTTCTGTAACTATATATACATTATTGGACATTTCGTTCACTAAGAAGAGCGAAAAGAATAACCGTGAATGCTCCTCTAAAAGATTATGTAAACTCATTCTGTGGAGCATTCTCCATGGTTGGATTTGTAAATTCTCAAAGCCAGGTCATAATTTGTGATAATGCAACCCTTTTGATTCAATAAATTAGTATGGAAGGATATATATTAGTATGGATAAACATTTATTATAACACCATATCAATATCTTTGTCTGTAGGACTATTCTTAATGAGTACCAACCCAGTCTTTACCATAGACGACAATATGTATGTAGAACAATATGAATATGACTTCAAATAAAGATTGTGGTAAATGTGATAACACAAAGACCACTTTAGATCTCATTCTTTCCATACACTGTGTAGGAGCCTAAATAGAGGTTTAGTTTAGTTTGATTTTATTTTGATACATTTCTATTTGTTTGTATTATTATTTGATTTGAAATACGTTATTTTTGTGATTAGATTAGATTTATGATTAATTGGCAATTAATTAATTTTGATATTTTGCATCTAATTTAGTTAGCTGTTTTGTAAGTCATTATTGCTAAGTTAATCATTGATTTATTTTGATTTAATATATATTTTTGTATTTTTTCTCAGTCCTGGCCCCAGGCTAGTTAAGGTGCAGGTGTGCCAGGGAAAGCGTGGAGAGTGGAGTGGAGCCACACAGTTTTTTGACCTCGATACTCTCTCCCAACTCTCGATATACTCTCTCCTCTAGTTCTTCTCTTTTTGTACAGTATGTGTTTTTGTTTTGTGAATATTCAGTAAAGAGTTTTTAATTGCATTTTACTGTTCCCTGGATTTATTCACTCACTTTACACACTATATGGATTATGAGAGCGTCAACTACATGGCTTCACTGTTTGGACCCTACACACTGTGCTGATAAGCTCCTACTCTTGCTAGCTGTCCTTGAGAAGGAAGCAAGGCTGCCATTCGGTGCCGTCCGCCCCTCATGCACCAGATTCATTGACAGTGCGGTTGAAGTGTCTTGCTCAAGGACACAGCAATGACGCAGCAATTATTTTATTCAATTCTGTTTATTTTGTGTTGCCCAAAATCACAACAACAGAACCACCAACTCCCAATGACAGACTGGGGACCGATCCTCAAGTCCAGGGCAGGGAGTCCCATATGTATTCATGAAGCAGAGGAACATCGGGTGTAGGTTCCAAGTAATCTGGGCCTAACTTCACTTAGAATCTGATATCTTTGACAAACAGGCATGGTCGGAGCAGGCATGGTTGTTAGAGCTGAATGAAGAGACATAAAACTGCATGGGAATATAATGCAGAAGCGTCTTAAAGACCTTCCGATTGATCTGATTTGTTTTTGCAGCTTCCGTCTATACCTATCGGAGTCTAGTAAAAGCTTGTTGTCCCTGTCAACCCAGGTTGTGAGTTTACTAGGACATGCTCCACTGTGTGGCATAATCTAGATAAGACCAGGCAGTGGCCTTGGCGAGCTGCCACGACAAACATGTGAAATGAATTAATACAGTAATTGAACTGTAGAGGAAATCTTTGTACCCCCAGAGAGAGATTTAGTACTTCCAGTGGTACATGTATATCGTTGTTTCAGAAATAGTAACTAACAAAATTTACACATCTATGTAAAATACTCATCAGAGTGTTTAGTCCTGACCATTTAATAATTCATGTTGAATTAAAGCTGCAAGTGGCATCAAACAGCCCACGCATGCCATGCATCATACACCATCCTTACTGGAGACGCTGTTGCGCCTTCTAAAATGATTTATGGTAAAATGTTGTACCTAATTCATATGTTTTGGGTAAACCCAAAGTAATCGGTTTGAGACTTTACCAGGTCATTTACACGTCATGCCTGCTTATCTACAGACACAGGCTCTCCAACCTACTTATGTGTAATCACCATGTCCCAGACTGAGTGGGAGGAAACTCTGTGGTTGCATTGAGCTGCAGTGTCACCGAGCTGTCAGCATGCTGTCCATCAAACAAATAAAAGAACAAGCATCACACCAGCCATCTGTTTTGAAGAAAGAAAAATAAACATACAAATACAATTGTACATTAATGTATTTTATTTAAGCTGTTTGAACACTGCAGATCACATAGTAACATCTTATATATGTATATATATGCTTTATATAAACGGACAGGGGACAGGCAATAAATCACATGTTTGCTTTGCAACTATAAAATCAACCACGTTTCTCACAGATCATTACATCCAACTTTCAAATTGAATTGAATCACAATATACCTGGTGACCAATTGTATTATGTGTATATATACATGTTTTGTGTTACCCTGTGAACTTATCTATTTAATCTAATGTTTCACCACTAAGCTCTGTGACGGTTTCTAACATTCTAACATCCATTTGGGGCTGCACTTTGGCTGCTGGTCGAGAAAAGGGGACCTCCACTTCCTCTTCCTCATCATCTTCATCCGTTTCTATTTGAGCGTCTTGGTACTGTTGGTACTCTGACACCAGGTCGTTCATGTTGCTCTCAGCTTCCGTAAACTCCATCTCATCCATACCTTCTCCAGTGTACCAATGCAAAAATGCCTTCCGCCTAAACATGAGAGAAAACTGCTCGCCCACCCGTCTGAAGATTTCCTGGATGGCCGTGTTATTGCCAATGAACGTGGACGCCATTTTGAGACCACATGGCGGGATGTCGCACACAGCCACCTTGACATTATGAGGGATCCACTCCACAAAGTAGTTGCTATTCTTCTGTTGAATCGCAAGCATTTGTTCATCCACTTCTTTCGTTGACATTCGCCCACGAAAAATAGCTGCCACTGTTAGGTAGCGCCCTCTCCTGGGGTCACACGCGGTCATCATATTCCGAGCATCGAACATTTGCTGCGTGAGCTCGGGAACGGTCAGGGCTCTATACTGCTGGCTTCCACGCGCAGTTAAAGGGGCAAAGCCTGGCATGAAGAAGTGAAGGCGGGGGAAGGGCACCATGTTTACCGCAAGCTTTCTCAAGTCTGCATTGAGCTGCCCTGGAAACCTAAGCGAGGTCGTGACCCCGCTCATGGTCATGGAGACGAGATGGTTTAGATCTCCGTACGTTGGCGTTGTGAGCTTCAGCGTACGGAAGCATATGTCATAGAGGGCTTCGTTGTCAATGCAAAAAGTCTCGTCGGTGTTTTCCAGGAGTTGATGCACGGACAAAGTGGCATTATAGGGCTCCACTACTGTGTCAGAAACCTTTGGTGATGGCATGACACTGAAGCTGTTCATGATACGATCTGGGTACTCTTCCCTGATTTTATTGAGGATGAGGGTGCCCATGCCCGAGCCCGTGCCTCCGCCCAAGGAGTGCACGAGCTGGAAGCCCTGGAGGCAGTCGCAGCTTTCACTCTCCGTCCTGACCCGGTCTATCACCTGCTCCACCAGCTCAGCCCCCTCTGTGTAGTGGCCCTTTGCCCAGTTGTTCCCCGCGCCAGAGTTTCCTAAGAAACAGAAGTAGCATTGACCTCCAAGAAACTTTTCACAATCACACCACAACATCTTCTCCCTCTTTCCAATTCATTAGACAATGACAATCACTGACACTCACATGGCATTATTCATTTTCTCTGTGGGTGAGAAACTACTGGGGAGCTGCCCTGGGGAGCTTGATAGAAGCGAGGCAACCAGTACGTTTCATCGACCCCTTCGGACACCACCAACCATTCACACACACACTCGCTCCAGGCAATGTGGGTGATGTGTCTTGCCAAAAGACACAACAACAGTTTGGTACTTTACTAAGACTGTGGCACCTGGTCACAGTACTAACCAGGCCCTGCACTGCTTAGCTTCAGAAGTCTGACAGGATCCTTTTATAATTTGTTGTATAGTAAAATTAAACCATACCTGAAATAAATTTCTGTAACAAATGTCATAATAAAGAACATAACTTCAGTAATATGCAATGTGATCTTACCATGAATAAAATTGTCCGGTCGAAAAAGGGCCCCAATCCGACTCCCTCTGACACTGTCCATTGTTCCTGGTTCCAGGTCGACAAGTAGCGCTCTGGGGACATATTTTCCACCTGAGAAAAAGATTGTCTCTGCATAGATGAGCTGGTATCGCTGCAGCTTTGAACACTAATAATGTAGTTTTATTGTCGAAATTCCAATGAAGACTATTGCAGAAAAGCAACAATGCTGACCCAACATTCAATTAGACAGTGACAGTATGTTCTGCTGTGTGTGAGCTTAAACTGCTGACCTCAACCACAGCTGGCCAAGTCAGTGGTCATTAAGTCACTGAATGTACAATTGTGTTTTATTTACCGTGTGCTTCGTTGAAGTAGACGTTGACCCTCTCCAGCTGCACACTGGAATCTCCTTCATAGATTCCTTTGGCATTGATGCCATGTTCCTCACTGATCACTTCCCAAAACTGAAACACAACAAGCTTATTTTTAGAGCATAATATTCACAGTATTTAGAGTTTTACAGAAGGACAGAACGCTAACAGTATCATACAAACAAATTAGTCAGAAACTAAAACATTATTTTAATTGAGAGACAGATGAAACTCCTATCATTTTGATAATCATAGTGTTAGTGATAGGTGATCATAATAAAATGAGTCATTAATCATTGGCACAATGTTTATAATTGTTTGAGATAAAGAGATAGATACTTCCTCCATAGGAGAAATTCAGGTGTCCAGTAGCAGCAGAACCACATTCAACAATACAAACAAAACAAATGAATTCTAAAAGCAGCTAACAATAGTAATAGACTGGCAGGTGGTTGCTTAGTATAGCTCGTCAGTGGTCTCTTCCAAACAAATTCAGATCCTGTATTGGTTTGGGGAATACCAGGTGAAAAAGAGAGCGGGATTGAGCACATTTGTGCGACTGCTCAAAAATGTGGCTCACTTTCTGACTCAGACAAGAAAAAGATCTCACGTTTCGCCTATATTTGGAAAAAAATCTTCTCTAGCTCCAAATTCAGGCATTGATTTACTTTAAAATCATTCTTCTGGTTTATAAAGCCCTACACAGTCTGGCGCCTTCATATATTTCTGATTCACTTGTGGTTTGAACCTCTGTGCAGCCTCAGATCCTCGGACCTGGATCTTCCCGTTCCTTGTGTAAAACTTAAAAGAACCAGCTTTCTCCCTGTACGCTGCTTGTGAATGTAGCACAATGCCTAATGTCATCAATTGTTCTCCGACACAGCAACACTGCTGTTGTATTTATGCTCATATTCAGTTTGTTTCATGTTGTTTCTAAAATACTGTAGAAAAAAAACATATTTCCATTTATATTTTTGAGACGGCATGATAAAACTGTCCCGCCCATGCCAGTTTAGTGAGACGCTCTTATCTTTTCAAACAGCCTTTGCCACTCCGAACTGATGGCAGCTACTGGCTTTAATATAGAGACATTCACAAAAGTTATTGATGAAAATGTGAGAATGCACCATTATAATAAAACAAAATTGTATTTATTATTAAGGCACTGTGCTTCTTTTGCAAAAGCGAAACAAAATGTATCATATATACATACCTAGATGTATACATGCATACATACACACACATAGATACACACAGGTAGACAGGCGACAAAAGGATGTGCAAAGGCAAAGGGTAGAAGTGAGGGGAAGGAGGTTAATCACCAGAAATTTCAGATTAATCAAGCCAGTGAAAGTGAGAGGTGCTTTTTTACAAAACGAGAAATAAGCGATTGAACATAAAAGTGATATATTGTGTATTTGAATTGTTTCGTCTATTTAAGGGACAGCAAACTAAAATACACACATAAGTCAGAATGAGGAAATTAAATCAACTTTGAATGATTTTACATTTATAAACATTTAAATCTGTTGCTGTTTTATACTGTTGCAAAAACTAAACGGCTGCTTATCCTAAACCTTTTGGTGTAGCTCACTGACCTTAGGGGTTCAGACAAGGACAACATGAGGCCCCAGTGATACAGCATTTAGAGCAACACAAATAATGCCATAAAACATTATGAAATATTTATCCCAAAAATACTGAAAAATTTATGATTTTGAGATAAAGTTTTTTCATATCCCTGTCATTTACAAGTTGAAGAAGAGATGCATGAAAGCTAGTGTGATGAGGCTTTAAATATATGAAATATGTGAGATGTAATTACCTTTGAGCCAATCTGGTTGCCACACTGTCCGATTTGGAGATGTACAATTTCCCGCATGTTGCTGGAGTTATGAAAAGGTTGCTTTTGGTTTCTGATGCGAGATGAGTTTCATGATGGGAGTTTTATACTGTGCTCCTATTGATGTCATCAGTGATGTCAGAAGGTCTTCGTACAGCACCAACATTATAAGAGAAACATCAAAACTACAAAACTATTCTCTCAGGCCATGTGTCATTTTTAATATTAAAGTTATTTGAACATTTTAAGGTAAATTTATCAGTAAAAATATCCCAAAAGTTAAGTTCAAAACTTGAACATTAAAATCATGATGAGAAACGTTTGAAAGTTGCTGCCATCTTCTGGTCCAAAGGAGGAACATCTTCACCTACAATAAACCTTATGATAAAAGTTGAAACCTTTTTGTGCAGAGCTCAAAAACTTGTTGGATGGAAAGAAATAATAGGGTTTGGTTATTGGCTTCAAAGATGCCTGCTAGTGTAGTGTTGGTGTAAACCTCCCGCCTGTCCTCAGCACATACATTTTTTCATTTCTTGGGAAAAAAATAGAAAATTTCTATTTAATTTCCCGAGCTTATGCGAGGAAAACTAATATAGAGCCTCACCTAAAGCCTAAATATTAGTTTTCACCGTTACACCTGACAGACAAAATGCCAATGGCCTGCAAGTTCTTAGAAGAAAACGTCACAATCCAGCTAATTCAAGAACAAATGAGGGAAATCTCAAATGCATCCTAGAAAAGGCTTCTTCCATTATCCAAATCTGGGAAAACAGATTGGGTACAGTAGTGAACCTTTCCAGAAGTGGTCCAACTCCAAACCAAATTGACTCCAAGTGTCCAACGAGAACTCATCCAGGAGGAATCAAAGACCCCAGCAGGATCAAAAGAACTGATGGCAGCGCTGGTCTCAGTCAAGCCATGTGTTCAAGACTAATGAACACTTGGCTTGACTCTCATGAGAGAGTTCCAATTCATAAAACACTGTTCGCACAAAGGGGAAAAAAGGGCATTTGCTGCAAACATGCTTCCAAGACTATAAATGTTATTTCGCTATAAATGTGGCATGAGTTCTCATTTGGCCTGGGGGTCGTGACTGTGGAGAAACCAAACAACTCCATATTTACGTTTCCTGAGGAGGGTCCAGCACCTTCTTGACTTATGTGCATCCACTTGCTTCGTCCCTGAGCCACACTGTGGCATTAAACCCACACCACCGAGCCGGACAACAGGGAAAGTTTGAGGTTAGCACATTTCTTTGTGTAGCAGCAGAAATTAATACTGATGTGTTCACAACATGTTTATGATCCAATGCACATATTAGCAAATGAGAATATTCTGCTCAGTACAAACAGGAAACCGATCCGGAATATGGGGCCTGGGTGTGAATAGAGGTTATTAGACACTGTGCGCAGAGAATGGGTAATCTGCCCTGATTTATTTTGTGTGTGAAAAAGTGTTGAACATTCATGCATGTGAATACCTTGGTTTAGCTTTAAGACCATGTTGGGACCTTCTTCGTGACGCTTTGGACAAATCATGTGATCCAGAAAGGCTCTATCTTCTACACAGTACAGTGTGGATCACTAATGCTCCACACTGATACAATCTATACAGTCTATAGACTGTATCTTTCTAACCTCTAGAGACTATGGTCCACACCATAAACCATGTCCTTCTCCAGTATAGTGTGGACCAAGGACTGTGCCCTTCTCTTGTACATTGTGTGGACCATATCCTTCTCCACTCTCAGAGTCTATGGTGTGGATGGTTCAGGTCAGAAAGCTGGGACAACAAGGGATCAGCCTGTTCTGCAGATCATGTTTCAAAATAAAAGCATGCGTGGGGTTCTATGTGAAAGACAGAATATTGACTACAGCTGGATACAGCCCCCAAGCATTCACTATATTTTGCTTTCTTGGCCTTGTCATAGCTTTAATGTATTGGAAAATACACGAAATACACGAAAATACATGTGCTGTGTATTTTCCAATACATTTAATTTCTGCTCCAGCACATGCACCTCATGAGAAGAACTTGGTGTGCGTTTTTGTTTTTCTAGTTTCACTTGTCATAGCTTTAACACGTTTCTATTTTGTGTGCATTTATGAATAATGTCTCAATCCCTTCTCATAACTATGCCTACTGTCATGTTGCACCTGCATTGTCTGTGCGCAATACTGATGGATTATTATTACTTGTGATCTAATTTACTATTTGTGCACTTTATACTGACCTAACCATTGTTGATTTTTTTTTTTTTTACATGGATTATTAAGGACATATTTGTAGCTGACTATAAGTGCATAATCAAAGCAGCTAGAAACTATGATTGAATGTGTTGCAGACTAAACAAAAGAAACAAGTCAAGACATCCAAGTTCCACTTTTCAATCAGAGAACCCAAAACCAGAACATAAACAAAGTCATCATTCAAGAACACGCCAACACAGACTGCTCATATTTATCAGCCCAAATAAAATATAGATTTTCTGCTCGACTGAAACATGGATTTTGTTGACTAAATTGACAACTGGTAGACTAAAATAAAACGTAAAAAGAGTACTATTAGAGATAAGTATAGCTGTAAATGCTTCTAAAATAGCAGTAAATGCTTCATAATAAGCAATAAGTATATCAATATAAATATACTGTACAGACCAAAAGTTTGGACACACTTTCTCATTCAATGAGAAAGTGTGTCCTTTCTTTTCATGAATATTGACTGTAGATTCACACCCAGGCTGTGTAAGGGCTATTTGTCCAATAAGGAGAGTGGTGGGTGCTGGGCCAGATGACCCGGCCTCCACAGTCACCGGACCTGAACCCAATCCAGATGGTTTTGGACCTGAACCCAATCCAGTGATCGGTGCACTACCCTGGGTGCACCAATCACCAGGGGCACTACTGTCACCTTTACCCTCCAGGCCCTCTCCGGCTTCTCTCTGAGCCCTTGGTATTTCTTAAGCTTTTCGTGTTCTTTTTTCCTGGTGTAACCATCACTTGGAATTGCCATGTCCACCGCTATGGCTTTCCTCTGCCCTTTGTCTACCACCACAATGTCAGGTTGGTTCACCATCACCATTCGGTCGGTCTGTATCTGGAAGGATCTTTGCACGCTCATTCTCCACCACCTTTGGAGGAGTTTCCCATTTAGACCTTGGGACCCATACTCTGCCACCCTCTTGCACCCTGCAGTTATGTGTTGGATTGTCTCAGGTCCTTCTTTGCACAACCGACACCTTGGGTCCTGTCTGTTCTGGTATATCTGGGCCTCTATCAGTCTGGTGCTCAGGGCCTGATCCTGTGCAGCCATGATGAGTGGGTCAGCACTAGATCATATACGGAATCGGGACGGAAGTGGAAGTAAATATAACCAACTACCTATTTATGCCTAAACTTTACCAGCCATTCCCATAGAATAACCCCAACCCACCCTTAACTCTAATCTTAACCATCTTACTCAGACACCTAAAACTTAACCAGTCACCACTTAAGGACTTATTAGTCTAAAACTAATTTGAAAGTAGGATTGTTACTTCCGCTTCGGTCCAGATTCCGTATATGATCTAGTGCCGAACATGATGAGTGCCTCTGTGCTGTCCTGTAGGTCAGCCCTTTCTAGCCATTGGTAGGACTTCTTGAGATCTGCCACTTCTGCAATGTTCCGGTGGTACATGCCGTGTAGGGGCTTGTCCTCCCGTCCACATACCCTAATGTAACCTAGCACATTATGGAAGAGTAATTGCAGTATTGCACATGATTGCAGTTTTTCACTATTTACAGTTGAGATGACATGTAGAGGCTCTGCAATTCTCATTGTGCAGTCTGTCAGCAGCAGGAAGCAAAAGACTTGCAGATCCTCTCCTTCATACAGTGATGGTGGATCAGTATGTCACTGAAGCTGCTCTCCAGGGTAGACTGAGCAACTTACAGAGTTGAAAGTCACGGTCACGGTATAGTATAAAACTCTATACTATACAATGTGATTTCTGTCTGATGCATTTATAGTATTCTAATTAGATTGAAAAGGTTAAATCTAGGACATTGTTTTTTGTGTGTATTTTTGTTGTTGTTTGTTTTATTGTGAAAGTCTCCAGCGGATGTTGTCGCTGCTTCTCGCCCGCTTCACGCTCGTTCCCAGGGTTCCGTGAGAGCGGTTTGCCCCACCCCATCTCCACAGCGCTATCTGTCTCAAATGTACAATCCTCTGAGAAAAAGGAGGCCAAATAAATTCAGGCTAACGCTGCGAACAAGCGCCTGATTCTCCGGAGCCGACGCCGCCGCTGGAGCTGCCACGGCCGGGCTTCGTGGCCGTAAACCGCGCGGTATGTTCCCGTGCACATGTAACCACAGTCTGCCATACGGAGTCAAAGGGAACACAAAAACCTGTGAGACTTGACAGTGAGCCGTGCATGCGCCAAACAACGCCTTCACACAGATTCCACCTGGATATTGCGTTTTATTCAAGGACAAATTGTGTCGGGGAAAAAAACCTGCGAAGAGACGACTCTCCGAAATACAATTTATAACGCCACACAGACAAGAGGGGACGGACAAGGGGCCTTTTTTGGGGTCTGGTGAAATCCTACGCAAAAAGCGGCACCAGCATCTTGAAGAAAACCGTATTGACACAAAAAAGATACTATTTCAAACGTGGATCAGTCACGACGACAGCCCGTGTGTAATGTGACCGATTGGAAGGCAGCAGTTCTGGAGAAAGCCTGATGATTCACACGACATCATTTCAACAGGAATATTTATTTTGCATTTCTTTCCCACCCTCCCCCTGATGTGATTCGAGAGGAAATTGCGAACAATCCTTTCTTTTTTGAGACCAAAACCCCATTTTCCCCCCCCACAAACAAAAGGGACACGCTTCACATAAACACGGCTTTTTAGTGGTGTGTGGACATGAATTGAATGGCAGTAGGAGGTATCTGCCAAAGATGGGCTCAAGTGGAGACTAAGCAAATCCTATAGAGGAAAAAGGCCAGAATATATGTATGTGAAAGCTGCCAGCGATTGCCTTCGTACTAGCTTGTAATAAACAGGATCGACTGGATTGGCCTGGTCCTGAGACGCTTTCACATCCTCTCATAACACTAGATGACTTCATTGCGGAATTACAGTTAAAAACACAGGATCCAGGACAGCATCGTTCTCTTGCTTTTGACTGCTGAGAAATTGACAGTAAAACGCTTATCCAACATCCATTCAGTGCCAAGCCCAGTGGAGCTCACATTTTTGCCTTATTTCTCTGTCATTTTTTCCTCATCGCTTATCTTCCTACATAAATGTCACACTGTTTGGGTCACGTGTTCCTTTATTGGCCTACCATAAAGGCTTTTCGGATTCATTGATAGTTTTTTTCTATTATTATTATTATTAGTGTTGTTATTTTTATATATTTTGTACCGCCCTTCTTCCAAGCTACTCACTCAAGCAAGCACCCTGCCTCCCTCCAACCTGCCCAAATTGTGGGTTTTTGGGAAGATGGGCTGCCTGAGCAATAGTAAGACTGAAGACCAGCGGAATGAGGAGAAGGCGCAGCGGGAGGCCAACAAAAAGATAGAGAAACAGCTTCAAAAGGACAAGCAGATATACCGGGCAACTCACCGGCTACTTCTATTAGGTGGGTGTTGGCACGTTTCCACATTTACTTTTTTCCATTTCTACCCCATGTATTTCCATTAGACTGAAACACTGATAATATTTCCAATGCAGGCTATTCATGTCATGCTGTTTTTCTGTCATTTTGAGCCTGGTGTTGATGTTTTATAAGCCTTGACACTATTTTTCATCTTATGCACTTTCTCTCTCTCACTACTCACTACTCGCACTTCCACCACTGCCATTGTCAAATATATAATTATATTCTAATAATTTCCTCAATATAAAGTATGTATAGCTTACCTTTCGGTGTTGATTCAAATCAACGTTTTATCCAAAGTGGAGCCCTGCTCACAAATATAGCGTGGGCACTTGTATGGTGTCAAATTTAGCCTGTATTTTATTGTACAAATGGTATAACATATTGTGGTACTGCCCAGAGAAACACAAGGGACATTCTTGAATCTTTACAAGCACAAAAAAGCCATTTAGTCAGAAAAAAAACAAGTGGGACTAGGATGTTCTATAAATGTCTATAGATGTCTATAAAAAGACTTTTTTGTCTTTTTATATATAGTCAAAACCTGAGTGACTGAAGGACTGAGCTGACATTATGTAGACCGGCTATCAGCCATATTACTCCTCTATAAGCCTGAGATTAAACGAGTGAAAATGGCCTTATTTCCTGATTTAGTTAGAATAACTTACATCCTAATTTATTTATAATTACCGCAGACATTTTTTTTAATTTATTTTGTATTTTCTTAAAAAGGTAGTTTCAAAGACAAGTCTCCCCAAACTCAAATGAACAACATGAGATTTTGATATGCTAAATCTATTTGTGGATTTGTCTTTGAGGCCTTCGTGTTGTGGCCATAGTATCGCAACTAAGCCTCTTGAACAGCAAATTAGGATTACTATTAGGATTATAGCTTCCTCTTGAACGACTTCCCTGTTTTAATCCGTAATTGATAGGAGATTTGTACACAGTTACACTTAGCCCGTGGAATAGCCTCTGTTTAGCATAGCTGCTAAGCCCGGCTGCTCCCTCTGTGCAGAGGGTGGTTTCCATTCAATTTGCTCTTTACAAAATTGGCATGTTATTTTATATAAATGACATGCTAATATTAAAATGCATAAAACACCTGCAACAATTTGATTGAGTATAAACTAAAAACTAAACTTTTTATTTATTTAAATTCCAGTGTTTAAAAAAGTATATTGTACAAGATAATCCGTAATTTTCTCCAGGTTGTTGTGTGACTGTGATTGTCCCTAAATTCTTCTTGTTATTCTCCTTTCTTCTCGCAGGTGCTGGTGAATCTGGAAAAAGCACCATCGTCAAACAAATGCGAATACTTCATGTCAATGGGTTCAATGCAGAGTAAGTTATATGACTTAGTCATTTTAACACTTTAGAACAAAACTCAATGTTTGCACCTTCAGTGGCTCTGCTGCAGCTGAGTGGTTAGCAGGCGGAGGATACCTGTGTGTGTCTCGGGGATTTCCTCCAGGTGCTCCGGTTGGGGTGGGTCCCTGATCTTGACTGGCTTCATTTGCATGGTGTTCTCAGGGGACTACAAAGTATACCCTAACTGTATCATACAGTATTCTTACAGTCTCTGGATAATCCAGATGATATTAAGGACAAAGGTGATATACATAGGCCTATTTATAACACATTTCTGAGCTTTAAGGCACTTCTGAGCTTGACCAAAAGTCTTGAAGATAAAGCTTTAGTTCAGACTGGAGTTATGAAAGATTGTAAATACTGATACATAATCTACCATTCTGGTAGACTGGTTTTAGAATTGTAAAAACAAGACAAACACTAAATGCATAATTCTTGAATTACTTTGATTTATTGCGGAAAGGTTCAGATTGTAATCATTAGTTGTAGTCAGTGTAATCGTCATTACTGACTTTCGTCGTGAGGAGAAGTCAAACAGTTGGTGTTTTGGAGTAAACGGTTTTGACTGAAGAAGTGTTTCAGGTTTTATAGAATCATGGCCTCGGGTGTCGTGAGCCACTTGATCTTGTGAATTTCCTCAAACTTTATTCCATGATTACATAACGCAAACAAAGTTTCACTTGTATCTTCTCTCAATCAGTCTTTTCCTAGAATGAACTTCTCGTCATGTGCTTTAGGATCGCAGCAATTGGTCAACAAATGCTGACTAACCGTCGACTGATTGAATTACTTGTAATACAATTTTGATAATCATAATTGTTAACACGACACAGGACTCTAAAATGACGTAATTCTTTTCCAACAGAATTTTCTTCATAATGTCTAAAATAAAATCAGATTTTATCTTTATAATACATTTTTTTAATACGAATAATGTTGTATTTATTCAATTTCAATCTTTTTATTTTTAAACACATTTTAAAGACAAATTCCGTTATTATTTGACTCAGTCGGCTTTTGATTTGCTGAGTTATGACCATGAAGCGTCATTGAATTATCTAATAAGTGATTGAGCATTGGCTCTGCCGATACAAAACAATTCAAAATAATCCCTATACTAGACTTTTTTTTAATGTGAAAAAAACGAATAAATTAGCTCTGGTGAGTGTCTGGTGTCTCACTTGTCCCGCACGTACACCACACTTCTCACTGCTTACTTTTTTATAACATTTTGAAATGATACAGTTACAGGAATCGTGGGGTTATATATTACTGACTCAATATTTTCTAACACCCCTAACACCAGTAAGTGTTCCTTCTGTATAGTCAGGTTTGTTGATTCATCATGTTATTATTTCTTAAGAACTTCTATTGAAACTTCTTTTGAAATGTCAATAGAAGTGTTTCAACTGTTTTTGTGACACATCCAACTTAAAAAAGATAGCGTTTTTGCAAAGTTTGAAAGATAGCAGCCAAGTCCCGGCAGCAGCCAAGTCCCGGCACAGAGAACGACTACAGGAGCAGTTTGGTAACAACGATACTGCTTCTGTCTGGAGGGGCCTACGGGAGATCACCAACTACAAACCCAAAGCCCCCCCCTGTGCTGATGACCACAAGCTAGCTGACGATCTGAACTTATTTTTCAGTCGCTTTGATGCTGCCCCTGACACCTCTCCTCCCCCACCCCCCACTACTCTAACGACCCACCCATCAGCCCTGCCCCTAGCCTAACAATAGCCGCTAAAGAGATTAAACAACTCTTCCTGAGGCTGCACCCCCGCAAAGCTCCTGGCCCGGACCACGTGTCTCCGGCCACTCTGAGACACTGCGCCAGTGAGCTTACTCCTGTGTTCACGGACATTTTCAACTCCTCTCTGCAGTCCTGCCATGTCCCGGCCTGCTTCAAATCCTCCATCATTGTCCCCGTCCCGAAGAAGCCCAGGATCACAGGACTCAATGACTACAGACCTGTAGCACTTACGTCTGTCGTCATGAAGTCATTTGAACGCCTGGTTCTCTCCCATCTCAAGTCCCTCACCTCCCCCCTCCTGGACCCCCTGCAGTTCGCCTACAGAGCCAACAGATCTGTAGACGACGCCATTAACCTGGCCCTCCACCACATCCTACAGCACCTGGACTCCCCGGGGACCTACGCCAGGGTCCTGTTCGTGGACTTCAGCTCTGCCTTCAACACAATCCTGCCATCCCTGCTCCAGGACAAGCTCTCCCAGCTCAACGTGCCCGATTCCACCTGCAGGTGGATCACTGACTTCCTGACGGACAGGAAGCAGCGAGTGCGTCTGGGGAAGAATGTCTCGGACTCTCGGATTATAAATACAGGAGCCCCACAGGGCTGTGTTCTTTCTCCCCTGCTCTTCTCCCTGTACACCAACCACTGCACCTCCAGCCACGACTCCGTGAAGCTGATCAAGTTCGCGGACGACACCACCCTCATTGGACTCATCTCCAACAACGATGAGTCCGCCTACAGGAGGGAGGTGGACCGGCTGGTGTCCTGGTGCAGTGGTAACAACCTGGAGCTGAACGCCCAGAAGACAGTGGAGATGATTGTGGACTTCAGGAAGAGCACTGTCCCCCCGCCCCCACCCTCCGTGATGGACTCCCCCATCACCTCTGTGGAGTCCTTCCGTTTCCTGGGCACCACCATCACCCAGGACCTCAAGTGGGAGCCGACCATCAGCTCTCTCATCAAGAAGGCCCAGCAGAGGATGTACTTCCTGCGGCAGCTCAGGAAAGCCAAGCTGCCTGCACAGATGTTGGTGCAGTTCTACACGGCCATCATCGAGTCCATCCTCACCTCCTCCATCACCGTGTGGTTCGCTGGAGCCACAGTCAGGGACAAACAGAGACTACAGCGCATTGTGCGCTCTGCAGAGGAAGTGATCGGCCGCAGCCTTCCATCGCTGCAGGACCTGTACGTCGCCCGAGCTCGAGGCCGGGCTGGTCGTATCACAGCCGACCCCTCTCACCCTGCACATGGACTATTCCAACCACTCCCCTCAGGCAGGAGGCTGCGGTCCATCAGGACTAGAACCTCCCGCCACAAGAACAGTTTCTTCCCCTCTGCTGTTGGACTCTTGAACACTTCTTAACCTGTCCCCCCGCCCTTTATAAAGTCACTTTACTGCCCATCATACGTCACTTTACTTCACTGTACTGCTGTCACCTTACATTGTGTGCACCATGTGCACTTGTATATTGTAAATAGTAACTGTAACTCTATTTTAAATTTAAATTTATTCTTTAGAAGTGTTTTTTATTCTTATTTTTATTATCTCTTTTTGACTGTTGCACTGAGCCAAAGCAATTTCCAAGTCTGTGACCTCCCGTTACTTACGTTGGCAATAAAAATGATTCTGATTCTGATTCTGATTCTGATTCTGATATGTGCCACTTAAATGATTTATTTCTCAAAAACCTGATCACATTCACTGTTATCAGCCATTGCTTAAACTGCTGCTGTGTGATTTTGAAATGGCTGCAGACTGACGATACAGCAAGTGTGACTGGGTTTTGCAATAGGCTTTTGATGCACGACTACACCAGTTCTACACAAATGACAAATTCTCTCGCATCACTTTGGGTCACTAGAAAGAAGAATATTTATTAAGTTAATGTAAATACTATTTATTTTGTAGCTTGCAGTCAGCAGAGCGTTTTCAGATTCAGAAATGTTTAAAAAGAACTGTTAAAACCATCTGGTATCTGTGTTACATAAATATTAATATTGTTATCTGTCCCCTGCTCTTTCTAGGGAGAAAAAGCAGAAAATACATGATATTAAAAACAACATTAAAGAAGCTATAGAGGTAAGAACACAGTCTGCATAAGTTACAGTCTGATAGATTTGTTTCTTTTTTTTTTCTACATGTCATAACTGAGAGTTTTGCTCGTTTCTCAGACTATTGTGGCTGCCATGAGCACGCTGACGCCGCCCTGCAAGATAGCCTGTCCTGCAAACCAGTCCCGAATCGAGTATGTCATGAACTTAGTAAATCAGAAAGACTTCGAGTTTCCTTCGGTAAGTACACAGGGATCTTTCTTAACAAGGCATGGTTTTTTTATTCTGTCGCAATGAATAGTTTTTTTGTCCATTCATCGTCCACTGTCCGACCAACTTCAGCTACGCTATATCATTGTTTGTCTTTACTGATCAGGATTTTTCGGGACTAGACTGACAGAGTGCGGATGTTGCCCATAGTGTTTGCCGAATGCGAAAGAAGCCGATTTGAACATAAGCCGACTTGAGTGAATGTCCTTTTACGGGTATTTGTTCCGACAGGTTTCACTTCATGACATACTTGGGGCACACGTGTTGCTAAGGCAAGCTGTAGTTTCCCTTGCAAATGAAGGCCTCTGATTGATAAATTCTAATGGCTCGTATCCGGATCTCCAAAGGCAATTTTAAAATCTAAACACCAGAATTATATAGGGCACCAAACCCCAGATTATAAAAAGCCCATAAGGGTGAGTGTGACGCAAAGACTTACTGAGCTAAGTCAGTAGGAGCCAGAGCGAGTTGGAGCAAGACTTCGTCCATGAGCACTTCTCTATTGGGCTTTGTGGGGCCAGGGGGTTAGCAATGTCTACCTATATACAGTCTATGGTTATTAGTGATATAATGTAGCTATAGAGCAAGTAAACTAAATTTGTCTTTCAGGCAACGTCAGCTCCCTCAGGTATGAATCATTATAGAAATATTTTATATTCATTTTAAAGCTCAGAGCTCTGGGTAACTGAAGTGGCTGTCTTACTAAAAAGTTTGGATACCTCTGCAATGTACAAACACAAGGATTGAATATTTTTTTATATGTTCCACTTCACAAGCGCGTACCTGCAGATCAGCCGTTATTATTATAATTAGACTATAATGCGTTTTCACATGAATGCATGACTTGGCTTCTCCTGTTGAATGTTGTCGTTTTAGCATTAGCATTAGCAGTTGTAATGAATCCCTCTGTGGTTGTTTGGGTTGTGGCCTGGTGCCTCAGGTGAGCGTCCACTGGGGACCGTGTCAATTGAATAAAGTCTCACATGAGAGATCTACAATGATTAGCTCATTGTCGCTAATGACCTTAAATGTCTCCAGTGGAATCGACTGTGCCACAAACAATAATAACAATGAAAGAACCATACATTGCTTTTATATTGGGTTCATGCAGCTAATGCTCAAATCAATACTACTCTGTTGGATTAAAAAAAGAATTGTGGAATAGTAAAATGTCTAACTATTTCTACATTAGTAAATAGACTATACCCAATACCAGTTTTGTATAGTCTTTATTATGACGTCATAAGTCTGTTTATTGGCTGTCCAGAATGTCCAGATTGTCATATACAGTGGGTAAATCAAGGTCAGGATAATGTGCAAGTGTCTTCTGGCCTCTAGTTTAGCAGCGACTGTATACAACAGGGCAGTCCACAAAGAACAGATGGTTTTCAAAAAGGCACAACAGAGATTATATTTGACATGTCGGAGTATGTTTAATACTTTTATTATTGTTTGGGAAATCAAAAATGTAATTGAAATCAAATATTGATCTTTTTCTATAAACCTTCCTTATCAGCCCTAGTTTGTTTATTTACCTTTATCTAACCAGGAAAGTCTCACTGTGATTTCATTATCTCCTTTTTATTTTTTATTTTTTTAGGGGACTCCCACCCCCAGGGAGAGAGGGGGCGGGAGTGGGGTTGGGGAGGGTGTTATGGGGAACTATTGTACCTGTTTTTTAGTGGTAGAGGAAACTTGCGCAGACACGGGGAGAACATGCAAACTCCACACAGAAGGGCCACCCAGGACCTGGGAAGCTCTTTTTAATGAAGTGAACATAAATATATACATATTTTTCTTGTTTTGTGGTATGTTACCATTTATGTAAAGGACTGTTAGACATAATTTTGACTCAAATGTATTAGGAAAACCTTTTGGGAAGTGCTTCTTGGGCTATTATTCTGCCGGATTAAAATCTCAGAAGATGGCAGAAAGATGTCTTCATGTCTTGGTCTTCTAATTTGATATTTTTTAACATGTTACTTCAAAACAAGCCATTACAATGTACCCAAGAACACAACGAAATACAAACACGATATGCACTCCCCTCTTTTAATTGATATGAGCGTCATGTGACAGAAAGGTTACATGTTTGTGGACAAAACAAAGTGTGGTCCTGCAGTGTTTTTCCAACTTTAGTCCAGACGCTCTCTTGTGTATTTGTATGTAAGCACAAGACAGGCTCCTGGTGTTGTGTCTGCTGCGTCACGTCAACTTACAAATGCGGGACAATTTCATAAGTCCATAGTCCAGATCCTTGTGCCATATGTGTCCCCAATAGTAATGACCATTAAATATAGAAAAAATCTCTTTTAACCATTGAATCTCCGTTCAGGTTGAGATTCAAGTGACAGTAAGTAAATTGTCAAATCTACATTCACCATCTTTAGTTTTAGGTGAGATAGAAAGATAATACTTTATTGATCCCTAGATTGCTCAATGCTATGCTTTCTATTTCAGAGCAGGGCAAGGCAAGTTTATTTATATAGTTCATGAGGCAACACAAGTGCTTAACAAAGAAAAGAAACATTAAAAGCACACAGGGAAAATCATAGATAATCACAGTGCATTAAAATAAGTGAATAAATATAGGCCTCGAATCTGTGATTGAATTATTTGCTTAGGTTTTTTTTCCTACACATTTGTCTCTAACCCTATTTTTGATGTATACTGGGGCCTCTAACGCTATTTAGATGTAGTTCAGAAAATTAGAACTACATCTAATTTCATGATTCATAATCATCAAAATGATAACAAATAAAGGCATACATTGCTTTGTATGAGATGAGTCCATATCATACATTTCACATTTTAAGTTCAATAACATTTTTAAACTTTTGAACAATATTCGAACTTTCTGAGTTTCTCCTGTATCTTTATCGATTCGTTTACAATATGTCGGTCAGCCCTCAACCAGACAACCACTTTTGAAACGTACTTCTTGATAAGATGGTTATAATTATTACAGTGTCAACCCTGAATAATTGTACAACCCTTTGAAATTGGCTTTAGTTGGTTAAAACGGCCACATAATTAAACGTACAGGTTGCAGAAGGCCATGGGTTATTTATTCCAAAATGTTAGTGTTTTGTTTTAGAACCTTAATATTAGTCCAGTTTCACACATCATTATATATTATTAACTTTATTATGGTATGCAATTCTTCATTTGCTCATATTTCTTGGCATAATGAGGGCCAGAAATAAACTACGACGGCCGCATTGCACTCAGGGTACTTTGGACACACCTGCCCTAAATGGATTTGGATGAATAAGGAAGGGTGTAGTGGGAGAAATTTAACATTTTGGACAGATTATTTCCACTTAGATTCAGTTTGACTGTCTAATAGGACTGAACTAACGTCACCCTTGCTCTGACTGGTTCTAGGGGTGACAATGAGGTGCCAATATTCCTATAACAACAGGTGCTTTAGCTTTTTTGTTGCAGCCAAAGAACCAATCAGGAGTGAGGCTGCTGATTTAAAAAAAAAAAAAAAAAAAAATACTGTAAAAAGCATCAGCTGTAACAAATATAAAAGAAAGGAATGGTTATATTTAAGTGTGCGTAATTTACACTATCAAAGCTGTTCAGTGATGTTTTCCATTTATTGTTTTACCGGGTTACATGGTCTTGTGCAAGTTTGTGGCAGTTTCTTTATGAACTCTGAACTGTGATTACTGTCACACATCTCCTGCTCCGATCGTCTGTCCTTCAGCCCTTTCACAGTACAATGAACTGTCCCCTTATTTAAAAACATTATTCAAATAAAATAATTCAATCAAGGATGAAGTAGAGTCTGGTTAATTCATGAAATAAATAAAGAATTTGTGAGAAATTATTTTAAAACTTTCTTGACATGCCCATGTTTCTTCTTTCCAGGAATTTTATGACCATGCAAAGTTCCTGTGGCAAGACGAGGGTGTGCGAGCCTGCTGGGAACGGTCCAATGAATATCAACTCATCGACTGTGCGCAGTAGTAAGTGTCATTTGTCTCACAAGTTCCACGCATTTACTGCTTAAGACTCTGCTATGTGAGCTTCCCTCCAACCAGTGCTTCATGGGAGGTGTAAAAGTTCACATGGTAATGATGAGTACACCTTCCATGAGTCTGTTCAAGCCCGTTGGACAAAAGACGCAGAAAGCAATAATTTGCACGGGTCTGAATTTTGTGTCTGTGGAAGTAAGACATTTGTTTGTTCTAATAATGTCCGGCAGGGAGATGTCGTTCTTTACATTTGATCAATTTCATGATTATTTTAATAATTTTGACTCATTTGTGGACAGACTGTGACCTCTCTCAACACACACCAATAACTTTCTTTCACATCACTGAAAAAAGTAATATTGCATTGGATTGCACCAATGGCATGTTAAAGTTCTTACTGTATATTAGTTAATCCTGTGTCTACCCATATAATACTGCTGGAACGTGAAGCAGCATTGACCCTCTATGAAGCGATATCGGTGTATCTCTCCTCGTTAATCTGTTCATGTGTGTTTCTAAAACAAACCAACAATATCAACAGGAAGATTTGGCCTAATTGATTATAATTCTTCTCCCCTCACCTGCCGTTGTTCAGATTCACCTGTAGTTTCTGCTGAATGCTGCCGGACAGTAGTATTAAAAATAGAGTGTAGCAGTTATTCAATGTCAGAATACAAGAGGGCTGGTTGATCCAAATGCAATCATTGTTGTTATTGAAAAAGACAATTTAGTATCTGAAAAGACTCAATGATGAAAGAAGAATGTTTATTGAGTTGTGTTTGCATGAAGTATATTGGTTACTACAATACATTCAGCCGACATATGGGCACAATATTTATATATATATATATATATTATAGAATTTATATATATATATATATTATAGGATTTATATTATTTGAAACATGAAATGTTGTGGTGGTGGACGCTGAGCCAATGACACTGTTGCAGTGGGGATGAGGAGGTGGGTTGCTGCACAAAGCTGCTTGATTTAGAGACTGAGACGCTGTTTAAATGAAGCCAGAGAAGGTGCTGCTGATGAGCACAGGCACATGTGTGTAGTAGAGGAATGGTTGGCAGTGTGGCAGTGGGATAGAGAAATCTAGAATTACAGTCTGAATATTTCACTTTTAGTTCCATCTGACAGTTGGTGGTTGACCTCTCAATGACGATCAGAGTTTTCTCTTTGTTGGCACTGCCCTTATAACAATTTTAGTCCAAAACGGCTGTGATTATTGAAATTGGCTTGGACTGTCAATATTTTGTCCTTTCTCGACTGTTTTATTCAGGAACATGGCCCCAATAACCAGACCGTCCTGGGCAAACAAAGCACCTGCACATCGTTCTTATTCAGTTCTAATGTTAGAAAAGGGAATTGGTGGCAAGGAGAAAGAGATCGAAATAGCAAATCGTAGGGCTTCCCTGCATTGCGGGATCTCTCCTCCCTCCTCTCTCCCACATCCAGCAGCCCCAGTGGTACGGATCAGATGCTGTGCTGGGTGGCCGGACCGGAAGTGCTCCCCTCCCCCCGGCCGTGCAGCTTATGTAAACGGAGAAGGAGAGAAAAAGAGAGGGTAGTGCTATTTTTAACTAGGGCAGCTACAGAACGAACAAGTAGAAGCGAGTATGTTAGCACAAGTTGAGAATTATTGATGGAGCTTGTTATAATTAAAGCACAAGCCCACAAATGGTTCCTTATTGCAGCATTTTTGGTTATGGAATACGTTGTAACAGTTGTCATGGCTGAAGCTTTCCTTAGTCCTCATTTTTGCTTGGTCATAGTCATCTGAAGCTTGTTTCTGTCCAGCTTTGATTTTCTGGTGTTTTAAAGACCACTTCCCTGAGCTGTAATGTCACATGCTTAGTGCAAAGATGACACTGTTGTCCTTGATTGCACAATGGCGTCTTGTGTTGGTACTGCAGACAACCACTCATAGATATGTTGTTTGAACTTTGTCAGCTCTATAAGGATAAATACACATATGAATTACAATATTACAGAATACATTTTGTGCCACCAAAAAACATTAAAAAATATATGATAACCAAATATTTCTTTCTTCCTAATATTATCAAACTTGGTATAAATGCTCAATACACCCATTTCTATGAGACATTGTTTGCAAGTCTGTCTAAATCTGTTTCAGTCAGAATTAATTCATTAATTCAGGGAGATTCAAGATAATCAATCTCCTTTACAGATGTGTCTCCGGCTAGCCACTCTAAACGCCACTCTAAGTAATGCTCAGTTTTTGTATTTTTGAAAGGGTTTGGAAAGGGGTCATAACTCGTCAGTATTTGGTGTAATCCCCATTTTCCTCACGCTGTGCAACACACCTCCTTCTGAGTTGATCAGGTTGTCGATTGTGGCCTTTTGAATGTTAGGCCCTGTTTACACAGAGACAAAGCCAAGCAATTCACAAAAACGACCCCACTGCAAAGCACGGCGGGTGAAACAATGTAGTTCTAGCGCCTGGCCAGTAGTGGGCTGTGGAACTTTACGTGACACGCTTGACCCCCACCACTATAACCGCTTCCTCAACAACATCCCCATCAGGCCGACGCAAAGCTGGGAAAGAATGCACCAACAGCATTCTGCATTTAACAGGAGCAGCGAAAATGGAAACTGAAACTACAGCTTTGAGTGGTTTTGTTTGGACAAAGGAGTAGAATTGCTCCTCCGTGTAACGCTAGAAGCACACAAAGCATTAGTTGATCTGCCGCCATTGTTGTTTACGTTTGTTCTCTGCTACTGCGCATGTCCAATAGTATGGGGGGGGCAGTGGTGACGTCATTGCAGCCAGAGATTTTGCACATTTTTCTTCACACAGCATGCAGCGCCATTCTGGTTTTACGCTAGTCAACTCTATCGTCTTACTGTCACAGCGTCTCTGTAAACAGGGCCCTGGGTCTACCCCTCTTCAATGCTGTGCAAAGTTGCTAGACATTGACAGGAACAGGAACATGCTGTCATATACGGCGATCCGGAGCATCCCAAACATGCTCAATGGGTGACAAGTCCGGTGAGTTTGCTGGCCACGCAAAGACTACTTACCATCTTGATATACCATACCTGTGACGTAGGATGGATTTGATTTAAGTGCTCCCTTCGCCCCATTTTGGAGGTTACTTGAAAAGGTCCAAAAAAAGTAATATCAATAAAGTAAAATCTTATGGGTCAATGAAACAACCCTATTTGTCATGTTTTGTCATCCTATTGCATTTAGGCCAGACTTGTGAAACTACAACAAACGTGACTCAGAGCGCAAATTAGATGTTACCTTTCTTTGAGATGTACCAGCCTTTCTGGTTCATCTTGTTTTAGTTTTTTTTGTATTAATTGTGCTTACAGTAAAATTCAAAGCCGTGTGACAAAGACAAGTTGAAATTCAAGTGAAACTAAAATGATGAAAAACTCAAACTTCTTTTGGGGCCCCAGACCTAACCAAACCTAAATTTAATCCATTCCAACACATTTTTTTGCTTCAAACCAATCTGTCGTATGACAATCTATGTCTACATTATTTCACATACAAGGTATTCACCACAGTGAGTTTATAAACTTGACATTCCCGCTCTGAATACAGTCACTTTACTGCAGCCGCTGCATGATCTGTGATCTGATTTTATGAGCAAATTTGAGAAATGACTTGAAAACAGGAGTCACTAAAGCACCTAAACAGCGGAATAATGAAACTGCTAGTGTTTGATTTACCTCTGTGACGTGCTGACGGAGCCTTGTTGTGGAATCAAAACTTAATGCAAATTGTCAGTAGCACAGGCTACATGCATGACTTTGTGTGTTTCTACAGGCCTCTCTTCTTTTTATCTCAAACTCAAAAATCACTGGTGATAATCTAATTCAACTGAAAATGAATTCACCTAACGTATCACAGGATTGGTACTGATTAGTGTCAGAAATTACAAATGTATGTGTCAAATCAGAATTAGTACAAGCTTTTTGATGATTCATCTTGTCTTCTTTTTAGAATAAAGTTATTTGGATCTTCTATACCAGACAATTGTAAGATAGCGATAGGATTGGTACGTCCCTGATTAGAAAGACTGAAGTGTTACACCCGCCAAACAATCTTTTAAATCAAACTTTTGTTCGAGGGAACCAAACAATGGTCCGTTTAAGCAGAAAAGCTGCTTTTATATGAATGCAGTTTGTACTTCACGTTTGACTTCCACATAAACTACGAATAATATGTGGTTTATAATCAATTATTATGATTTAGTCACTTTAAATATTCAAAGTAATTGGCTGTTTAGGATAGGATCTGCTTATCAAAAATATGTTTATCTTAATTTCATTATTAGTAGTTGTTCTAATGATGAACTAGAATTTCCATGTGTAATTGTAAAGAGCTTAAAGCCTCTGACGGACGCCTGGGGGAACGATGAAGAGCACTGAGCATCATGAGACATTGTCGACCCGTTGCAGATGATTCTGGATTTGTAGACGGAAAAGCAAAAGCCTGTTCACATGTTGTGTGCACATAACATGGCTTCCTTTCTTTTTGAATTGCATGTGACTTGGGCCAGCCCCTGAGGAAAGACTTTTGAAGCAAATCTTTATCATTATCTATATTAGGCACCAACCAATTTGGATTTTTCTGGAACCGATGCAGCATTTTTGGGATTCTCCTCTGCCCATTAAGAATTTAGCAATGTCTCCTATTTGTTTGTTTTATCACTGAATTTTCTGTGTTCTAAATGTTTGACTCTTAAATCTGTTGTTGGTGTGAGCTGGTTGGTGAGGTTTGGTCAGCAAAATATTGGAATTTTTGGCCGATCAGTGATGTCTTAGAGTGCCAAAAATTGCAATCTCACCACTCAATTGTTGACGTGTCTTTTAAAATTGAGAGTCATGCAAGGTTTCCACAATGATTTCATCAATGTTTGGATTAAATAATCATCATTTAATTTATTATGGTCAGTGTTCTCCCCTCCAATTGCACAAGTTTAGGTATCTCACATTTGAATCATCTAAAGTTAAGATTGGTCAATACAAAACATGGCCCAGCCTTGGTGTGCAAGTTAGAGATTTCAACCAACTTGTGTGCTTTACTGAGTTCAAGGTATTTGTGCAAAGAATGGCATTTACCAATTTTTGAAAACCTGAACGTCTCATTTCTAACAGCTGTGGTTCCTCTTCAGAACGTGTGACTTTTGCCTTTGTCTCTGGCTCCTCAATCGCTCCTTTTCTTCTCTCTTCTCGCCCATTTCCCTCTCCCTGGCCCCTCTCCAGTCACACAAGATTTGGAGCCGATTGTCTATTTATAGCGCCTGTGGTTCCGTCGCCATGACAACCGAGCTGGAGGCCAGGGCGCCAGGGAGCTATTTTTGGTGCTGCGCTGTAATGTCAGACACAGCCTCTCCTTCTCCGTCTCTCCACTCTCTCTCTGTCTCAGTCTCTTCACTAGGGCTGCACGATTAATCGCGTTCGGATTGCAATGTTTGCGATTTGCCAATTGCGACCACACAAAGACTAAAATTGGTTATGTGCTTTGCAAAAAATCTACAACAAAACTCACTTGAATTTGGCAAGATTTGTCAAGGGAACTTGTGTCTTTTGTCATGTTGTCGGGCAGAAGCATTATTTTCTCATTGAGAATTTCATTTAGTTTAAGTCAAAACTGTCTGACTACATGACAAAAGATAACTTAAACAACTTAATTCAGGCCTTTGTATTTAATATTCTTTCAGTGAACGTTGTATTTCTACTTCAAAATGGTTGTGCTATGAGTTAGTATGAGGTAGAGGCTTTATATGTGGCAAGGTAGGGCATTTTTTGTATAGTGCAGTTCAAACGGTCATCTCAAAGTGCTTAAAGACAAAAACATTGAAATCACACAAGGCTTTCAAATATGTGGGTTTTTTTCATCTCTATTGAAACTGGTATTTTGACCTTGGAACAATTGAACATTTTGCCATCATTGTGAAGCCCTACTCTTCACTCTCCGTTTTTTCTTTTTACTTTGGCGTATGGAATCAAAGAAATGCTTGGTCAACTAAATACTAAACAGTTTTGTTCAGAGTGGTCACGTGATGTTCCTGTGATGTCTGAGGAACACTGCACCAGCAGTCAAAACTGTCTGGTACAATTAAAACACTCAAACTTGTAGAATCAGAAAAACAAATGAACCTCGTTGGACTACTAAATACTAAAGCATTTCTCAGGTAGATCCAGTGGTTGACAAAAAGGGATTATGAAGCGAGAATTTTCCTGCTTTAAACCCAACATACAGTATATACCAAAATGTAAGGTTTGCTTCAATCCTTGTTTTTACTATTTCCACTACCACTACCGTTTCCACTACCATTAAAAACGTGTAAATAGCTCCGGCGTCCGTATGGCGCCTCCCATCTCTGTGTGGAGTTACAGGGCAACTGCCCACAACAATTGTAATGTGCTTTGTTACCGTGGTTTGTGAAAGGTGCTATATAAATAAAGATTACTTACTTACTTGCTATGTTGCCGTTTGAGAGATGGAAACGGCATCAGTTTCCATCAAGTACTGTACAGTTTCCATCAAGTACTGTACATGCATTTTATATTTCTTTCAAACCATCACATACGCGACATCATTTTCACCTGTTAATGGAGCTGCAAATGCCCCCCATGAAAGACAATAATGATAGATTTTTTCATTAATGACAAGAACATTATGGAAGTATAGTCCAAATTGTTTCTCTTTATGTCCATTATGACCATCTTGGCTTTGATTGAACTTAATCGGAGATTTATCAAACAGGATACTTCAGCATTTTCTTTTGCTAAATATACTTCAGCGACATAGTAAGCAAAATCGACTAAAAACAGATAGAGCTCCATCTATACTATCACTAGATTATCAGGAACTTCTGAGACAAACATGACTCCGCCCCTTCTGTCTAAAAGCACCTGTATCAGTCCTGTAATAGTTTGATGTCAATGTACCATCACCATCAGAGCAGTTTTCTACCTTTTTAAAACAATAGTATTGTCCATAAAATAGCTTTGTTAGTTTCTCGGGTGAAGTTCTACTGAAATTCTTGGGAATTTCAAAGTTATCTTTTCCTCTTCTAAAACATTAAATGACAAATTAAATGGTGTCAATATGTTTATAATGGCCAAAAATGTATCCATCATATTTCTTTCATATTTGTGTTGCTTTGTTAGTTTTCTATTAGAATTTTGTTGTGGATTTAAAGTAGGTGCTTTTGTATGAATAAGACATAATGGAAAGTGGCAAATACATCACATTATCATGTCACGTTTGAAGGACTGAAAAAGCTGTTAAAATTATAAATAAGAGCATCAAGTAATAATTCCTCTTTAATTTAATCTTCTCTCAAAATACAGAAGAAGCTTTCGAGACGACAAAATTTTAACGAGCCAGTTTTCCATCAACAGTAGCCTCCATTGTGTGTATAAACTCAATGCATTTATTCATAATTAAGTCTTCTTTAGATTCACTCAGTCTTCTAAACACATGAAACGCCCGGACTATTTTTAGTGAAATGAAATTGTTGAGTTTGTCACCCCCTCTATAAATATCTTTCCCCTTCTGACATTTCTCTTTCAGTTTTATTTTTGTAACATTCCACTGTTGTACAGTATTTTTGCAAAGACGCAACATAAATAACCAGATCACTGCAAATGTAGGGTTGGTTTTTTATGTTGTGGTTTTAACGTGAAGATTAGTGCAACATTCTGGAGTCTCGTCAGCGCTGACGCTGTTTAACTGCGATGCTCTGTTCTACTGCTGCCACTTTATACAGATCACTGTTTTATAAAGGAAGTGTTTTGGGACGTACAGCGCTATTCTAATATTAGAAGGAGGTACATCTGGTTTGTTTTGTTGAAATGGTAGGTTGTAATGAAGACCTCCCAAATCTGGATTTGTTTTGGAATCTCAAATTCACTGTTGAATAATGTTAAGATAAAAATATAATATATTACACAGTTTGTATTCTTTGTTTTAGGGTAGCCTCACAGAAAGAAGGCTGTGGGTTTTATCCCATGTCGACCCAGGTCTGACTGTACTTGCATGTTTCTCCCCGTGTCTTGGTGGATATCCTTCGGGCGCTCCGGTTTCCCCCACCACTCAACACATGCACCATTATGAATGTGGTGAGTGATGGTCGGAAGGAGACTGGGCCCTTGCTTCCGTCACCACTGAGTGTGGAGTGAATGAATAGTGACTTCAGTGTAGCACTTCAAGCCTGTAATGCGATATAAAAGTGCAAGGCATTATTTTATCAGAAGTCGATGGTATAAGTAATCGTCTGTCCACTGTGATATTTTTATTTCCAGGTTGACCTAAGCTGCATGCCTGTTCACTGTTACTGGGGCTGCTGCTGTTATGTAGTTGTACATACCAGTTATTTTTGGCTCTTCTATTTGGGAGAAGTGCTAAAAACAGATTATGCTGCTTCTGTCCTGGGTGTTGAACCTGCTGCACGGTGGCAGGAAGGTCATGAGTTCGATTCCCATGTCATCCTGGGTCTTTCTGAATCGAGTTTTCATGTTTCTCCCTGTGTCTGGATGAGTTTCCTCTGGTTTCCCCCATCACCCAAAATACCATAGGTAAAATCCTCCCGCTCCAGTAGCAACCAAGACCATCATCATCTGGAGATCCCTGACAGGTTACTAGTTCCACTGCATTGGAAGGGTCAAATCCAATGCAGTGGACAAATTCCCATACATGGACATTAATCGTCCCATAACCAAATATTAATGTGGTCAAAACTGCCTTATAGTGATATATTAAAAAAATATTTCATTTTTTCTAGGCATAATATTTGAAATCTTTTACTGGCTACTCTCCCGTTTTAACATGTCTTTGTTTGATTTCCAGCTCTAAAACAATGTATAATAATTACTGCTGTCAGACACGTTAATAATGGCGATAATGTAAACAAATTATAATGGGCGTAAATTTTTTAACGCGTGATTAACTGAAAGCCACATTACCGCACAGCAGAAATACCTTTTGGTCATATTTTTGGCTGACGAGTGCTTGTGCTCCAGGCTTCTACCACGGGCACGTACTGTATCTGAAATCAGCTGCGGCCTCCTCCGTGCGCCGTTGAGGAAAGCGGAGAGACAAGTCTTTCTGCTTCCGATGACTGTGTAGAGAACGTAAGGTCCAGCAGGCGTTGGGGAAATGTAGACCATGGATAGACATGCGATTAATCACAAGGTCAAAGGTCAAGGTCAAATTTATTTATAAAGCACATTTACAAAACAGCCATCACTGCCCCAAAGTGCTGTACACAGTACAATAATACAACACTACAAAAACACAACAATATAACACGATAAGAAAGTAAAAATGTAAACTGTAAAAATATGAAAAATGCTCAGCTCATCTTGTGTTAAAAGCCTGCGTAAAAAGGTAAGTCTTTACCAGAGTTTTGAAGCTCTCAACTGATGTAGCCTGTCTAATGTTCACAGGGAGGGAGTTCCACAGTTTAGGGCCTGCTACTGCAAAAGCTCTATCTCCTTTAGTTTTTAAATGAGATCTTGGACGATCCAGCAAACTTTGGCCCGAGGATCGCAGAGCTCTGACAGGGGCGTGCAAAGACAACAAAACAAGTTAACTATGACATGAATTCGATTATTCCGATTAATTTATTTTAATAGTCTGTCAGCAAAAATAATATTTGTTTTGAAGCAGTGTTTTGTTGTTTAAAGCCTTGACCATAAATGGCGATTGTGATGTTTTTAATTCAACATTTCTCTGCCCTGCGTCTGTGATTTGACAGGCATCTTTCACCCTCTGTTGGCCTGAGCGTACTACCTGCAGAGCCTTGTCACATTTCACCCCTGCGTGCCACATTCCTCCTTATCTAACAGGGGGCTACATACCTTTACCATGAAGCACGAGCACTGGGCTGTTTCACTTCAGCAAACGTGGGCCCTGTCAACCCGGCGGCAGCGCAGACCGAAAACTATTATTGTATTGCCAATCGTATTTGTTGATGATATGATGATAATACAAACAGGTTTAGCTGCTGTTCATAGGTGTTAAGAGCTTAACATGAACTTCTGTTGTGTCTACACTTTGGAGCCTTTTTGTGTTCTTAAATACATTTCTTGACCTGCCGCACAAAAGGAATGCTAAACCTTTCATTTAGTGCGGCCTTGTTTGATTATATACTGTCTGTTAACAACAAAGCCTGTTAAAAGCAATAGGATTACATTTTTAGATGACCTATAGATTTATTTTTATTAGCAGTATTTTTGTAAACATTCATCGCCTTATAATTTCACAATCCTATCCCAGATCCTATTCAGTGTACAGTTTTGTCATTGGCGTCGGACATTGAGTTCTAAGTCATGGCAGTCAGTAACCCTGATACAGTCATCACGAAAACATCAGGGCCACTTCTCTCCTGTCAGACACACACACACACACTTTGAAAGCCACTTAAATGTAGGCCAGTTCATCAGAAACCATTTGCTTGTGTTCCAAACCCTTCTTGACGGGTATAGATGCTCTGTGGTCCCACAACCCACCCACGCTCTGGCTGCGGCTACAGATGTGTGCAGCTCTCTCCCCCTTCTACAAGTGCTACTACAGCGGCTCCATTGAGAGGCTCCTGTGACAGAGCAAACTGCTGCTGCTGGTGACTCAGACCGAGCTCTTATCTACTCCACTATTAGAACGCACGCCCTCTGGTGGACACTGTCGTCACACTCGCAAACCCATGAAAGATATTTTATCCTATTCAGACGAAAGCGTTAAGTGATAAAGACATGGACAACATCTCAACTATGACAAAAAATACATCAAAGATCATTGAAAAATAAAAAAATCCAGCTTGTGCGACATAGTAAAAGATGCATTTACTATTTAGTCGTGACATCGTGAGGGACTTGAGGACTGGTTTAATGTTGTCCTTACAATTTTTGTAATGGAAAATACCGCTCACTTCATGAGACTTGAACTGGAAACATTTGTCAAACTTTGGGAATCCTGGAAACTGTTGCTCCTCTTAGATCAGACTTCAATTGAATGTCAGCTGTAACCACTGCATTATTGTTTTTTTCATATCTCCATCTGTTATGTTGAAGGGGAAATATAATCTTACTGTTTATATGACATAAAAGGGACTATATACACGCCAATGTTGGATTAATTGACTATTAATTACTCCTAATAAATATTCCTACCTTCCCTGCAGTTTGGAAACATTGACCTGAACGATCACTATTGAACTCCTTAGACGCCAAAGTAGCTTCATAAACGTTGGAATCCGGGGACAACCTGGTCTCCCACAAACATTTTCGTTCATGTCCGTCCGTGGGAGCGGATCCCTCTCTCATTATGGGCCATCCTGTCGTTCCTTGTCGACCACAGGAGGGTCTAAGAACATTGATGATCCAGGACATTAACATTAACATTTATGGATATTGGTCATCCCTCTCCCTATGGACTAATGTGTTTGTTATTATTGCATTTCCTGCGTTTGAACTGTTTGATTCTCTGATCTGTTGTTGGCGAATTGTCATCTTTGTCAAGTCCTCCGAGATAACTACTTTTGAATTTATTACATTTTTCATACATATTGTTATATTATTTATTTCTGTTATTGCCTTTAGTAGTCTTCTATCTCTGATAATCTTTCAAAGTTTTGTATTTGACACTGTACATTTATAAACAAGTTCTAACTGCATATTGTGCTTTTTTCAGCTTTTTAGACCGAATCGATGTGGTCAGGCAACACGACTACACCCCGACAGACCAGGTATGTGATGTATACATTTCGTACGTGACAGCACTGTACTACTACGTCTATAGTCAGGGAAACATATTTTTTATGTACAGTATACTTGCTGGACTATAAGGAGCTTCTTTCGTCACAATTTTTTCCCCTGCGGTCTATTAAGGCGATGCGGCCAATGTAATGTATTTTTCTTTGGTTAGAGCTCTCCCGAGGCTGTAGGAATGGAAATGGACATAGCTCTATCAACTGTATCAGTGTTAGACTCATATAGTCTTAGTAGGAATGTTGCTGTCACTAAAGATTGTATTTACCAGAGCGCTTCGATCATCACAAGTCATCAGTCCGTTGTTTAGCTCAATTGGCTTTTGCCTAAGTATTATGTTACAACATGAAACCCTAGGGCCTGTATATGGACAAATTCAAATTTCTCAAAATGTAGCTGTTCCAGTTTATGTATATGTGTGCTTAATAGTTCAGCAAGTATTGTATTTATGTATTTATAAAAACATTTCATTCATTCATTCATTCATTTAAACGGGGACTATCATGCATTGTACGATTCTGCAGCACGTTTTGTTAAGCACTTCGCCAGTTCCCTTGTGTACGCCTGACCTGAACATTTCTGTATATGTACAATGCTATTTTTCAATTGTAATCCCTGGGTAAAATGTAAAGATGCCATTAAAACAAGACATTAGCAATTGGTACATAAAAAAAGAGTAAAAGTTCATCACCTCATTCATTTCTTCAATCTCTTGTACCACTTTCGACCAGGACCTGTTGAGATGCCGAGTGCTTACGTCTGGGATTTTCGAGACGAGATTTCAAATAGACAAAGTCAATTTTCAGTAGGTTGACACTTTGTTCATGTGTAGTATATTTTTAAGTCTGTTTTGAAGTCACCAATTCTTTGCTTTACAGCATGTTTGACGTTGGGGGTCAAAGAGATGAACGTCGAAAATGGATCCAGTGTTTTAACGGTGAGATTGAGAAGGCATATTGACGTCCTGTTCATGTCCTTGGATTTGATATTAAAGCTGGGTTGCCTAACTTCTTAATACTTAAATTTTTTCATATTTATTTTTATTTGCCTTTTCCTGCAGATGTGACAGCTATCATCTTTGTGGTGGCGAGTAGTAGTTACAACATGGTGATCAGAGAGGACAATCAGACCAACAGGCTACAGGAGGCCCTCAACCTATTTAAGAACATATGGAATAACAGGTCATTTTCTGCTCATTTTCCCTTTCGACCATGTAGCCAATTTTCCCCATGGAGGTGTTTTTTATTCCACAGTATTGAAAACTGGTGATTTACTTTGTTTTTTTTTTTTTATTTATTTAAAGGGCACCTAACATGACAAATCTACTTTTCATCGATTTTGACTATGTTATAGTTGTGTTTTAGTAATTTGTGCCTGTGAGAGGAGACCACATATCCCAAGACTCAGAGCTGACTGGTTTTGTTGAAATGCCCACTAGTTTCACTGATTTCACTTTATGAATCTTTGTTACTTACTTTGTTCGCCGATTTAATTTCTAAATTTGATATGCAGATGACTTGAAGGAATTTTTTCTCAAGGAAAAAAAAATCTACTGTTTGCTAAGTTTATGGAGCTTTGATGTCTCGTTTCACTGACGTTGAGAAGGGGCAGAGGGTAGATCCATCTGGCTGGACTAAATACTGTAGAATATGGAGATTTTGGCTTTATGGATACAGTTATAATTTGTTAGTTAACGGCAAATTCATAGTGCATGTATGAAATAATAACAGTGGGGCGGCTGAGGCTGTAAAGTGCCAAACTGCCGTTGTGTCCTTAGGCAAGACACTTCACCCCCATTGCCTAGAATGAGTCTGGTGTGTGTGTGTGTGAATGGTTGGTGGTGGGTGGAGGGGCCAATGGCACATACTGGTTGCCTCGCTTCTGTCAGTGTGCCCCAGGGCAGCTGTGGCTACAGTAGTCGTTTATAATCACCGTGTATGGAGTGAATGAATAATGACATGAAGCGTCTTTGAGTGTCCAAAAAAGCGCTTTATAACCGATGCATTATTATTATTATTATTAATACATGCATGTCTACATAAGAATAACTCTGCTGTAAATTAATGTGGGAATACAATAGTTAAAGCCAGATGGATCAATAGATGTATAAATAGTTGTGGTCAAAATTGTGAAATACTGCCTTATACTCATGTTTTAAAAGGGTATTTCCTCGTGACTTTCATCTTATCCCATCCCGACATGTATGCTGCATTTAAATATATGAAGACAGTGTATGCCGCTGCCTCTCGCTGGTTTTCTTAGTTTTAACCGACTCTTTCTCCTTTTTCAGGTGGCTACGGACCATTTCAGTAATTCTCTTTCTGAACAAGCAGGACCTGCTTGCTGAAAAGGTTTTGGCTGCGAAGTCTAAAATTGAGGACTATTTTGCAGAGTTTGCACGATACACTACACCTGATGATGGTAAGACAGTCATAGTTCAAAAGTTCAGTCAACAACGCTGCTTCCTGTAGCAGAAAATGTATCAAAGATTAGTTTTAAAGCCATTACATTTTTTCTACATTTTTTTCTTTTCTTTTATTATATTTGTAATTTTTTTCTAATTTTTATCTCACCAGCCATACCAGAACAAGGTGAGGACCCTCGTGTCACAAGAGCAAAATACTTCATTCGAGACGAGTTTCTGGTGAGTTTTAAAAAGTGTAGTCTCACAACAGGGTTCCTGTGTTCTTTATATCGTTTTTTTTCCAAATGAGTTATCATAACACAAGAAAGTTACATTTTGTCTCTTTAAAACTCTAACTTTATTCATAAATTATACAACAGAAAGTGTTTCGTAAAAGTAAAATGTTGTGAACAACTCTTACCTCTGCTGAGAGATGATGAGGGTGGTCCTCTCTTTTTCACTTTTCTGTCTGAAAAGCCGCTTTCAGCCGGTGACAGAAGCATAAAAATTATGGATAGAACCAAACTGTAATTAGTGCAAAGAACCAACTAGATTGTATTACACACCAGTTGTTCCATTTTTGGGGTTGCAAGATTAGGCACCACCAGTGGCGTTCCAAGGGTACACGGGGCCCCAGGCAACAGAGTCCTTGGGGGCCCCGATACCGACCACATAACCACATGAAAAGGTTTATATTACAGTAGGTATAAATATATATTTGATTATAAGGTAAAATGCAACATCTATTACTTGTTTACATTAATATAATTAAATTTAGATAATTTCTTATTTTAACAATAAATCGATAGGCCTGGGGCCTGCCTGGCATACTGTACAGTCTACCATAGACAATTGTGAGTACTTCAGAACTTATCGTGACACAAAGCAATGAGAAATAATTTAGCATGTCTTTTTATAAGCTTGTTCACTACACTCATCATGTTATAATTAAATACAAAAACTACCTATCAAAGTGTGTTAATCCTACAAAATCTAATCTTTCATTTGGCCCTCAGTCTTTATATAGTCTATATAAACACGGAGTGCCCTATGACAGATTAGGCTCTTACCTTTAATCTGCCAATAACTGCTTGTTTTTACCTTTTACCGTTCTTGAGAAATCTCTCGTAGAATATAATATATATAGTTTAATCCAAAACACGGATCTCACACAGATTCGAACACGGGTCATCGTGGCACAAGCGCTGCGCCTTAACCACTAGACCACTATTACATACAAAACACAACAGTTCTCAGGCAGGCTTTTTAATTGTTAATGAAGAACGTGGCAAGTTTTGCATCAGACGAAAAGTTTTTGTCCGCCAACTCGTCACTGCAGGTAGCTGTTGTAGCCTGTACAAGTTGACCACTTGTGTCAAATCAGTTGGCCCTAGGGGGCCCCCTGCCGGTTTGGGGGACGCCGCCGGGCACTACAACTTGAACTGGTTAGCATATATATATATGATTAGCATATATATGATTAGCATATAATCATATTAGTGCTTTAAAAGAGAGAGGCATGACACTTGGCTCTTTGCAGCAGTTTAGACCAGCTTTTTTTTTTTTTTTGAAAAAATGTTATAGATTGCTTCCTGTTTTGTTCTTTTTCTTCTAAATTGTCTTTCTAAACTTTTAAACTGTTCTGCAGCGAATCAGCACAGCCAGTGGGGACGGCCGCCACTACTGCTATCCTCACTTCACATGTGCGGTGGACACCGAGAACATCCGCCGTGTCTTCAATGACTGCCGCGACATCATTCAGAGGATGCATCTACGGCAGTATGAGCTCTTGTGATGGGCTAAAGTCCTCTCCAGTATCTACCTATGACCTACCTGTCTCCCTGTGCCACCAGTTAGCCAATCACCCGACACTGTCACCAAACTCGAGCAAATGCCTGCCCACCCTGAAGCCCCCACAGCTCCTACTCCAAAGTTGCCAATCCCAGCACAGACTGTGGAGAGACTTTTTTTTTTAGCTGACTTAAACTAGTCGAGACTTAAGACTTTGCAGGCTCTTCCCCCTAATCAGCTCTATCACTTATATCAATAATCAACACAGCAGAAGACGTTTAAAAGCCACATAGTATGAATACATTTAAACTGCTGCTTTAAAGCTGAAGAATGAGCGTTTTCACTACAGTGGACCAAGAGGACGATAGTGAAATAAGTGAACTACAAGAAGGCAGTAACGGTGGCCTGACTTTTCCCTGTGGATATGAGCGTGACTCAAACACATGACCACATGGATCTCATGACGCTCTCTTCAATGATGGATGGAAAACAAGTTAAAAAGTTAAAAAAGAGAAAAATACCATATAAATGCATAAATCATGCATACCAGTGAACTTCATGCAGTGCAAAAAATCCAAGCTATATATATAGATATTTATATATGAGTGTATATAAATATGTATATATATATAAATATATATAAATCTATAAATATTAATATTATATATTCCTGTAATAACACGTTCAGCTTTTAATTTTTTGTTAGTTTTTACCCCGTGTGTGTGTGTTGGTGGACACTGTGTGGTCAGCATTAGTGCACCATTTAAAACCCTTGCTCTCAATATTAGAGAGTCACCCATCACCAGGACGTGCTGCTGTGTTAGTCCGGAATTGTTGATGTTGAGATGGACGTCAGCTCCAACAACTATACAGTCCAATCATAACGCACTTTTAAAGTGCAAGGCAAATTACTACAATACTCATTGAGGAGAGATGCAAGTACAGCGCAGACCTCCGTCAAGAGGTACAATTCCATTGCTTTAATAAATTCTTGTATTGCTGTGATCCAAATTGCCTCAAATGTATCGTAAAGATTTGGCCATATCTTTTGGAATTATGTTGCAAACAAACAGACCCAACAAACCCAGATGATAATGATGACACAATCCCCTGGTTTATAACATACATGTACATTTGTTGTTGTCCTGTTGTTACTTGCCACTATTGATTTCAATTGCTCCTTCCTGCATAATTAAAAATGCCGGACTAACACGATGTTGTAGATGCAAACAAACGTGGTTGAGTAAGAAGGTGTTGAACGTAAAGAAAATATTCATATCGAGAGGATCCACACTGAAGCCAGGGACGCCCCATCATCGCCTGAGGCTCACAGAACCCTCCCACACCCACTCTGGCTTTAATATGTCTTTATTTTACTGCTGGACTATTATTCTTGTACAGACTGTAAAATGTATTATTTTGTACAACTTTATTGAAGAAAAAATAACTTGTAGAAGATCCCTGTGCCTTGATCACGACTGTACGTGTAAAAATGAGCTAATATGTAAGTTATGTTTCACTGCGCTGTACAGCTGGACAGAGGCAGCGGGCAAAGGCCTTTTGTCTGTTGCTTTGTTTCCATTTCCCCACATTTTCTGTCAATTCATTTGTTTTGCATTGACTCTCCTGTTTTATATATTAGGATTTTAAAAACTGAAAAGATAATCAAGCACCACCTTAATGCTGTGTCGTGGAAAATACTGAACACAAGTTAATATATATAAAATATATTTCAGATTTTATATTTTATATATATGTGTATATCTACTGTACACTTCTATCCCCCTGTGTGAACTATTCCCAGGTTTTAGTTTGATTTCAGTCTGTAACATCAGTCTATTTTTCAGAACGCGGCCGTGCTGGGTGCAATGGATGGTGTACTTTTTTTAATCCATTTTGTTTTTTATTTTATTTTAGCTTTAACTTTGAAGGAGAGGACATTATCCAATTGCAAAACATTGCTTGTTTTTACATAAACCAAATTATTTTGCCTAAACAAGAGGCAGTTGTCATAGTGTTTGGTTTATTTCCATGATTCAGACCTCATTTTTTAGCACACTGAAAACATGCCTTGCAAGACCACATTATGATTTTTTTTTTTTAACCCAACAGATTTGATCAGGGCTAACTTCATCGTTTCTAGCTTTTTGTTGTAATAAAGATTGAAATGTTATGAGTAATTTATAAATTACAAAACTAAATTTTAATAAAATGGTAACGCTTAAAGAATAACTACTATGGATTATTGGGTACTGTTTAGTAAAAAGGCATAAACTTCGAACATTTCAATGATAGATGGGCTAAATATTAAAATGTTTTATAACAATATACTCTTTCTTTTGTTAGATGTGAAATTAACGAGATTTTCAGATCATGGGTTGTAGCCGTCGCATGGATAATGGGTCTATTATAAATCTTTAGTCCTTGATGAGCTCATATTCTGACAATGCAGGTTTTCTGAAAACTTGCACACAAAAGTAACTAGTTACTTTGGTTTATTCCTTTTTGAAGTAACTCAGTATTGTGACCCATTACAAATGTAAAATTAAAATCCTCTATATTTTATTTCCTTGATTTTTAAAACTTAAATCATGATCATGGAAATAGACATTCCACAATTTCAAACTCATTTTAAGAAAAATGTATGAGGCGGAACTGTTTGATGAAAAGAGCTTTCAGAACTCTGAAACATCAATATTATGTGTTTATCCTTGAATCAAACTAACAAAAATGACCTCACTTATCTCTGTAACGAGTAATATATTTTAACTTATCCAACACTGGCAATAACTACTCCAGTGTGGCTCAGCTGAACGATTCAGAAAGATACACCAAAAATAGTTATGGTGTGTGTGGGTGTGTTATGGATCTATTATAATATTGTGTGCGTGTGTGCACTGTATCAACAAAAGACTGTCCTCTCTCTTCTTACAAACATAAAACACCTAAGATACAAACAGATTTACTGCCTCAGACAGACTGGATGCATCAGAGTTCATAAAAAAAAAATCCATTCTTGAGCTTAAATGTATGGTTTGAGATGGGGTAGCCCCTTTTAAAGATGGCAGCTTAGGTCATAACACATACAGTCTATGGGTCATATGTATACCATAGAGTCTAATACAAATCAGCAAGGAAAATTGTTTTTATTTTATTCTTATTAAATCTGATTCAGGGCTTGTTCCATAGACCTTACGTTGTGTTTTGAGCTTCAGCCTGAGCCCCCGCTGCCCCCTGATGGAACATCTATGAAACAGCATTTCGTTTACCGTGGTCACGTAATCAGTGTTTCTGAATCGTGTTTTGAATGCGTTTCGTTGCTTTGATTAATCGGGACGGTGGAGCACCGCGGTGAAGTTAGTTTGAAGTTGGATATCCGACAGACATTCGCCGCAACATTTTAGTGCACCCCTACTACACACAGTACGGTAAACACGCGGAGACATGTACGCTGGTCTAATATTTACATATAAAAAATCATTAAAAATACTTACAACATTTTAATGATAAAATAAGAGGTGTACCCCCTGTATCTAGTGGATGACTATGATCCTGACCTGATTTGGAGTCAATAGGTCACATGACCTGGAAGCTATTGAGCTAAAATGCTAATATTTGCCTTTAAAAATTCATTAAAAATTCTTAAAAAAAACTTAAATGACAAAAGAAGAGGTGTACCCCCTACAGCTAGGGGAGGACTATGATCCTGACCTGATTTGGAGTCAATAGTATTGACTCCAAATCAGGTCAGGATCATAGTCCTCCACTAGATACAGGGGGTACACCTCTTCTTTTATCATTAAAATGTTGTAAGTATTTTTAATGATTTTTTATATGTAAATATTAGCCCAGGGTACATGTCTCCGCGTGTTTACCGTACGGTGTGTAGTAGGGGTGCACTAAAATGTTGGAGCGGCTTTCGAGTCGCTCTGAACCCAGAGAGAAGGAGAGGTGTACCGAGAGGGAATGACCGTTGAATGTCTGTCGGATATCCAACTTCAAACTAACTTCACCGCGGTCCTTGGAGCCCCGTTGCTAGAGGCCGGTTTTGGTTTTGGTTTGGTGAAAAGTTCAGGTTTAACTCTCGTTTTCCTGCTGCTGAAAAGAGTTTAGGTTCAGTTGTGTGTCAGTCACAGCGGTAACATGCTCCAAACGGTAAAGAGCCGCTCATCAAGATTGACACTGGGTCGGTTGGCTCCAATACTGTGATACGTGTACACGGATTTATTATCATGACTGTAGTGTGGAATTATTATAGATCCATGGGAATGAGGCGCCAGTGTATGTGACTGAACACTTCATCAACACCCAATGTTGGAAGGAGTGTAATTATGTCAGACGCACATATGTACCACTGATATATACATCCACGGACATGTCACATACGTCCAAGGACATACATCCATACCACAAACAGGCGCCAGTTTAGTAAACAGAGCAGCCCACGTGGACAGAGGCGGAAGTCGGAAGTGCTCGTGCGTGGCCCCGCCCCGGTGTCCCACGCGTTGGCGCGCTCCGCTCATGCTCTGCTCTGTAGCCGCTCTCTCTGCTCTTCTCTGGGGCTGCTCTGTCTCTATGAGCTGGTAGCAGGCCCTCTGACTCTGTAGGACCGCTCCGGGCACAACTCAGATGGCGGCGGGTAGTGGCCAGTCCGGTTCGGCGTTAGGCCCAGTCCAACAGGGTCTGAAAGAGGCGCTTATTGAGACTCTGACGGCGATCCTGTCCCCCGTGCAAGAAGTGCGCGCGGCTGCGGAGGAGCAGGTCAAAGTGCTGGAAGTGACAGAGGGTGAGTGCCGAGGATAAAACACATGCACATGTTTAACTACACCATCATAAATGCACATGGTACCTGCCCTGCTTTTCACACCGTAGACTGTTGCTTCCCCATAAGCTAAGGTAACTGGTAGCTTAGCTGTATACAGGCCAGTTGTACACTTCACTCATCCCTAACCATAACCTGGGTTCCTTTTTTGTTTGTGCAAGATTTGAGTCTTGCCTACTCTGTTTCCTAAAATGTATTTGCCACAATCAATGCCAGTCATTTGAGAAAAAAAAAATGCTAGCAGCAGTTATTAGACTTGAGCTCATGGACTCTGCTGGATCTAAAAACCTAAACTCACTCCTTAATTATGTGTAGTTAACTACTTACTAAACGATATTTGTAAGTTCATATTTGCACTTGCTTTGTTGGGTTCTGAAGGATGCTTCGGTATGGTGAAATTGTAACCCTACTTGCCATTTTTTTTTTGTGTCATTCTTTTGACACAGTGGATGCAGGTCATCCTCTTCCATCAACAGTTTTAACCAGATCTGCTTCTCTATAAGGAATTGATTCAACAGCTGGGTGGACTCTTGTTTCCTGCATTTATTTTTGCATTTAACGTTTGAATTTGAAAGACTGTGCATGTATGTATGAAGACACAATATTAGTAGGTCTGAATCTGAATATGTATCAAATAGTTGGCCTGTTCAAGCGCTCGAACATGTGCTGCTACATCTTTTGCTTATTCCCCAAAAGCAGTGGTCCTGAAAAAAGTAATTAATTAATCAAACAAAACCATAATACTAGTTTATATTTATTTACACTGTTTTAGGTTGCTACTCACACAAAAAAGGAGCTACAAGGTTCTGCTATGCAACTGTCTTACGCTACTCAAATTATTATTAAATCTTGTTCTCCCTGTGTTTGAGGGGTCTCCTGTTTCCCCCACCACCCAAAACATGCACCATGGATAAAATCATCCAGCTCTGGTCTTACTCTTGACCAACATTTGGCGATAACGCAATGTAGCATCCAGAGAGCTAACTATGTAACTATCTACCTTCAGAGCTTTCCAGCAAAACTGTAAACAACAACCCCAGGTTTACCAACTGCGTGAGTCTACTTTAATGCATGTGACGTGGGAGCAGCTCCATGGTGTTCTTCAGTCAGATATGGGAAATATCCCAGTTGCCTGGAACAAAGCATAAATTACTCCCCACAACTGCTTAAAGTGTTACTACATATGTATCAAGGCATCCCAGGTTCACCCTCTTAAAACTGCATCGTATGGTACAATAACAAATGGGATTTCTCTTTTTTGTGTCAATGGCATGTTTTATATGACACAAATATTATTTTTGACAGTGCTTAAAGTCACTGGTGGCAGGTTCTCTGTTTATCTTATTGTTATTTTGGGTTCTACTGACAAATTCACTGACGCATATAGCTTTCATTTCATATAGTTTATTATGTAGAAAAGGTGTATTTTTAAATCGGATTTCATTCACACAAAGCAAATATATTTTTTATTTTTTCTGTAAAAGTGTGTGTGATGTTTGTTCATGTTTGACATAATTTCATTCATAAATTGCATTGCAGATAGCTGCTGGCTGCCGGCTCTGTGCTGTTTGATCAGCCTCATGTTCTAAGCCTCTGCGGCCCCTCTTACATCCACATCAGCACTAGCTTTGTCTTCTGGCTCCTGACGTCACTCTTACTAAACCCAGTCTCGCAGAAAGGGCAAGTCCATTCTCGGACAGAACTGCAAACATTATCAAGTTAGAAAATTTTTGCAAAGACTGAATAGATTTTGGTAATACACTTTCATTTTTATTCGGAACAGGTTCTTTGACGTAACTACAAACACAATCCAAACTCTTGATGCCAGTGCCTCGCCTGTGGATGCTCCTCCAGCTCCGATTTCTACTTTCTTGTCCATTGTTTTAGTAATAGGAGAATGAAATCAGAATTTTGATCAGAAAATATGCAATTAGATTTATACATGTCAATCTCAGGTCTGGGGACAATGATGGATATGTAAATAACATTTTTGCATGCTTTTAAAAGCCAATATTTCAGCTGGGTTTTTAATACTTTATAAATGATGTTTACATGTTATTTTTTATGCATAATGGATTACATTTAGTGTTGTGTTGTTTTTTCTTCATAGAATTTGGAGTCCATCTAGCAGAACTCACCGTCGACACCCAAGGAGCCCTCGCTATTCGTCAGGTGAGATGGTTTAATGAGGACGAATAAAAGATCTCTTAATCTAATGTTTTATTTCGTTTTATTAATTTACTTTTTATATTCTTTCCAGTTGGCGTCGGTCATCCTGAAGCAGTATGTTGAGACCCACTGGTGTTCACAGTCAGAAAAATTTAGGCCCCCAGAAACTTCAGATCAGGTCAGTATGGTGACTTGTGTAAAAAATGTTTCTGTGACCAGCATGCTTGACTGACTCCAGGAAGAATAGATGTACTTGTTACAACTAATGGAGATCAAATAAATACAAGTATTCAGCAGTGCATTGTCCACACCCTTTTGATTCTGACACAGAAAGTTTGCCGGGATTGTTCGGTTCATTTGGACTAATGCGAATACACAAACTAATGGCTTAAAACATGACTTGATGTCATGTTTGAGTGATACACATCCATATAGGCCATATTGTTTAACACAAACCTGACTAATATAAATGCATTACTCCAGTTGTGACCTCTAAAACGTCCTCTCTTTTTGTCAAAACAAATTGATATAAAAGTAAATTTGTCACATACATGAGCTTATCTTCCCAGGCTAAAGCAGCTATTCGAGAGCTGTTACCAGGTGGCCTCCGCGAGTCCATCAGTAAAGTCCGCTCCAGTGTGGCCTATGCTGTCTCTGCCATTGCGCACTGGGATTGGCCTGAAGCTTGGCCTCAGCTTTTCACTCTGCTCATGGAGATGCTGGTCAGTGGAAACATAAACGCTGTTCACGGAGCCATGAGGGTCCTCACCGGTGTGTAACCATTATCTGCATGAGCGTTACACAAATAAAATGTATTATTAATGGTTTGTATTCATCCTGCTTTCAGAGTTCACACGAGAAGTCACAGACACACAGATGCCTTTAGTGGCTCCAGTCATTTTACCTGAAATGTACAAGATTTTTACTATGGCTGAAGTATGATATGGTTTCTCATTCAAAACCCATATTATTAGATACGTTATTCTGATTGATTTCTTTGTTGCAGGTGTACAGCATCAGAACGCGTTCAAGAGCAGTGGAAATTTTTACTACTTGTGCAAACCTCATTTGTGCAATCGAGGAACTTGAAAAGGTGTGACCTCAGTTCTAATATGCACACCAACAAGAATCTCTTATTATTTTAATTACAGACCAGACAAATGATTTGTATTCTATGTTGAGGCTGAAATGTACATGTTTTTGTCGTAGGGAGCAGCCAAAGCCTTGATCTTCCCTGTAGTGCAGCAGTTTACAGTAGCCTTTGTGCAGGCTTTGCAGATGCCTGATGGTTCCACGTCAGACAGTGGTCTTAAGATGGAAGTCCTCAAGGTGAGCCTCCCTTTGATCTCACCGACGTAAAGTTATTTCACTGTCCCTTTTCTGATTATTATTTCATAGGCGGTGACGGCTTTAGTGAAGAACTTTCCCAAACCCATGGTATCATCAATGCAGCAGATATTACCAATAGTTTGGAATACCTTGACCGAAAGTGCTGCTTTATATCCTTTTTTGTTTTTCAAATTATGAAAATTGTATGACTTTTACAAAGTTTGAGATGATAATCTATACAGCACTTGCTGGACTAAAGCCCACCTATCTATAAACCGCAACAGTAAGTTATGTCAAGGTGTTTTTGAAGCATTCCTGTTGATAAAAGCACTCTGTTAAATGCAATATATTTTGACCACAAACATGCTTCCCATCCCAATGAGTACTTAATAGAGATAAGATAATGTAACAGGACAAAAGTACAAAAAATACTAGGGGGACTCGCAGTTTATAGTGTGGCAAGTACTGTGCTGTACATTGTTACTTTTTACTGTATTTTTTAAAAGATACATTAAAAGAGTTACAGTAAGACAAGACATGGACTCACTATAACAAACTACTGAAAGCATTGACACTAAAGTTAAGAATGGGTAACAAGGTGAGATCAGTTTTTACAATAGTCCACTATAGCGCTTTGGGTGACCTTGGTCTGTAAAAAGCCCTAGTTTATATGAATACTAGGGCTGTCAAAATTATCGCGTAAATCCACGTTAATTACGATATCATTAACGCACATTAACTGCCATTGACGTGTTAACACGTCAATTGAGTTCCCCGCTATTTTCACGTTCCCAGATGTCTATTGTATCAAATATGTAAGGCTTGAGGCAATATTCTATCGAGCCAGCAAATGGCAGCATTGCTCTATAAATGGTTTGAAAACAGCTAGATTCACATGTGCCTCTTTTTTCTCAGCTTTCTGGTGATTTCGATAAAACTTACCTCTACTCGACTGGGGATTACAGGGGAACGAAACAAGCTAGAAACAAAATTATTGTTGCTGATGAAAGTAGACAGTCCATTCTTTCAGAATCTGGTTGGATTTCAGATAGTCATAGTACACAATATTCTGTGGGTCTTGAAAATTCAGTAAAAATCATCAGAAACGGCTGCCAATATGGGAGTACCTGTTCTGAAATAGGCTGGCAGTCAATCGCATGTCCGAATGACCCGCCCATTTATAATATCACTCAGAATGCCGCGGACACGTGCGTATATACGCACAGGGGCCATTCTCTGATGTTGTGTGACACACGGAGGAGAGGAGGAGACACGCTGAAATGCAACCAAACTCGCAAAATTAAAGCTGGGGTACCTACATTTTCCCTTTCATTGACAGCTCTTGTTGGTTGTACCCAAAAGAAGGTTGTGAGCAAGTCAGATTTAAGTACATTTGGTCTGAATAACAATGTGTCATTACATTTGAAAATCTCATTTAACTTCAATTGGAGTGGATTTGAAATAGAATGTTAAAAATGCGATTAATTAACTATGCGATTAATCAACTAAAAAAAAATTATCGTTTGACAGCCCTAAAATAAACCTTACCTTGCTTACTTATAGTAGACTCTTGCATCCATAGTAAAATATATTTTCAAACGCCACGTTTCCCTTAACATCTTCACCTATGTCAGAACAGAGGTCAACTACACAGAGGAAGTGGACGACCCGGTAGATTCAGATGGTGTGTCTTTGTCTTTTCAACCAAATTTTAGTCGTATTGTCCCATTGTCCTAATCTCACACTTTGGATTATTCCACAGGTGAGGTTTTGGGCTTTGAGAATCTGGTCTTTAGTATTTTTGAGTTTGTACACACACTTTTGGAGAACAACAAGTTCAAGAGCACGGTGAAGAAGGCTCTGCCAGAACTGATCTATTACATTATCCTCTACATGCAGATCACTGAAGACCAGGTGAGGGCCGAGGGTGTGGCACTATCATTACTGCACAATTCTAAAAAAAAACGTTCATACATGCGTTTTGTCAGATTAAAGTGTGGACCGCCAACCCGCAACAGTTTGTGGAGGATGAAGATGATGACACCTTTTCTTATACTGTAAGGATCTCAGCTCAAGACCTGCTGCTGGTGAGATTAATCCTCCTACATAATTTATTTTTTCAAACTCTAGGTCCACGATCAAGAAAAAATAGCATATGAAAGACATTTATACCAGTGTTTCCATAAAGGAAACTTGTGTGTATGTGTATATAACACACGGGGTACCAACGTGTATAAACAGTTAATTTTAATTTTACAACATTTTTATATTTATGTAGTATGCTATTCAAAGTACAGAGTACTACCCTCAGCCCTTCTCAGGATTATTTAAATTTTGAGAATAGAACAGATCATTTTCAATTAATCACAGTGGTATTTAAATTGGTCTATAAGTTCAATAGTATCAACATTTTTGGACACATTTTGAAATGTTAATATTGTCGTAAGTAACACTACTTGCAAAGCCCCCAATCTGAGTCTGTTTTTACCAAGCCCCCGGCGATCCAAGATGGCGCCGTATTCAAATGAATGATTGTGCTCAGTGGCGCTTTGTGCCGGCACGGTCGCTGACATATTAGCGGAACTCGCCTGAAACTCGTAAAGATCCATGGCAATCTCGCCTGTGTTTGGGCATTGTCTGGTCCTCCCGGTTCTGCTCAGTGGATTATCTCGCATGATGTGTTGCGCCAAATATGCGCGTGTGGGTCTCATGCACGCGCACAGAGGGGCTCGGCTGCGTTGTGACCAATCAGAGCTGCTGATCAGATCAGGAGTTAGAGCGAGAGCCAGACGAACAGTTTGTGGCAGTAAAGTGTGGATTTAAAGAAAACTGAAGGATTTAGGAAGAAAAAAAGTTCAGAATGACAAGGGACACTAAAATCCCCACAAAATCCCACCTTTATGAAAGCTGTAGGTTCTCTGTCAGCTGAGGTCGTGCTGTTTTAATTTACATTGAGTTCTATGGGGAACATTTCTGGGTAGCCCAAGTGAATTTAGGCCCTGTCCACACGAAGTCAAGCTCAGGCCTAAACGCAAAAATACTTTATCAATCCAGTGTATCGTCCATACGAGGCCGGCGTTTTGGGGGGGTGTAAACGAACATTTTTGAAACCAGGTCCCAGAGTGGAAAGATTTCAAAACTCCGTATATGCCGCTCCGTGGTTACTGCCTCTCCGCAATGTATCTGAGACGCTTGCGTCATCGCCCCGCCTCTTGTTAAAGCACGCATGCGCCGCACTCAGAAAATAATGACAACAACAATGTAGCTTGTTGGTTTTGTAATCCAGTGTGACCCGAAGCAACAGTTCAACCTCATCGTCCGTCCATACTAATGTAGTACCAGCTCGCCCACTCGCCATGTTGTCTGTTTACAAAATTCCGCGCATGCCCAGTTCCCGTCACGGAAGTTTGGGCTTGATCCCGTCATTGCGTCACAGCGCCACCAACAGGTCTGGCATAGTTTCACAGCGTTTTCAGGCGTATTGACTACATTCATATGGACGCACACATTTACTGAGCTAACTCCGTGTTTACAGAAAAAGTTTCTGAAATTATAAGCGTTTTGTCTTCGTGTGGATATAGCCTTAGTCTTGTTTAGTTTGCAGTACCGCGAGAATCCCCTGAGCATACATTGGTTCTTCAGCTATAAACTAGAAATGCCCTATCCAGTTATTATAATAGATCCATGGTTTTTACTGACTCTGCTTCATGTGAGGATTTGACACTCTCTGCCATTTTTGTCATTTGAAATGGATCTCCAGCACAAAATGTATTGAATAATAAGGCACCACAAATATAATTTTCAGATTAAAAGATTTAAACTCTGGAGATGTGCAGAAATGACCCTTGTATTTCTCCTTGCGTCCTGTGCAGGCTGTAGCTGCTGAGTTCCAGAACGAAAGTGCGGTTGCTCTGGCGGCGGCAGCAACCAGACACCTGCAGGAGGCAGAGCAGGCAAAAAACGGCGGCAACGAGCACTGGTATGACACCCTAACATGGAGAGTAAACTTTCTAAAATCTTTAAAGGTTTCCCAATATGTGGCTACACAAACCACAGTCAAAATAATGTAGTAAAGTTTGTTTATTGGCTCCTATGATCAGTAATTTGTAATAAACATAATACATTCCACTGTAATTTTATACGGTAAAAAATCCTTTACCTCCAAATTTAGCAGCACCTGTGCTGGGGAAAATGGGCATTGTTCACATGGGGACCCTCAGTGCCACCTCGTGGCTAGGGAAAGGTACATAATGGCTCCCTACAATCTGCATTATTCTGTTATAAACATGGATCTATTATAATGTCTGGATAGGGTATTACTAGCTTAGAGCTGTCCCACCAATGGGCACAAGGAGCGCCCACAGTACAGAAGACTAAATTCACGTGGGCTACTCAGAAAAATGTAAAAACAGTGAAAAAAAATCCGCACAGCTATGTAGCTCCCAATCAGTGTATTTTATTTACACACCAAAAAACTTTACGTTTCGGGCTGAGGCCCTTCGTCAGACATAAAATCCAGACACACCTGGTAGCAATTTTAAAGATCCAGTCACGTGAGCAAGGACTGTCACGTGACTGGTCCTAAATACACACATGCATATTTTGTACTTTATGACGAGCTGCCCCCTTTTTATCCACTTATGGTGGATGTATGCATGTGTATGTGTATATTTATATACATGCATATTTTTGTAAATGTGTTTGTGTATGGGTGTATACCTACGTGTGCATGTATGTACATATTTTGCATATTTTTTGATGTATTGTATATCTTCTGTGTATTTAGGACCAGTCACGTGACAGTCCTTGCTCACGTGACTGGATCTTTAAAATTGCTACCAGGTGTGTCTGGATTTTATGTCTGACGAAGGGCCTCAGCCCGAAACGTAACGTTTTTTGGTGTGTAAATAAAATACACTGATTGGGAGCTACATAGCTGTACGGATTTTTTTTCACTGTTTTTACATCTTACATTTTTTTTTAATCCAGAACGCTAGCTCAAACTACAGGGATGTGCGGCCTTATTTGAAACTTTCTTGCACTACCCAGAAAAATGTCCCATAGAACTCTGTGTAATTGAATACAGCTCGACCTCAGCTGACAGAGAACCTACAGCTACAAAAGGAACGCATTTTTTGGGGATTTTAATGTCCCTCTTTTTCTTGTTAAATCCTTGGGTTTTCTTTAAATACAACAAACTGCTTGTTTGGCTCCCGCTCTGATCACCAGCCGCAGATGGGTCAATCCGCGGCCGTACCCCTCTGCACATGCATGAGAGCCACACGCGCGTATTTGGCGCAAAGCATCATGGGATCCCGTCCACTGCGCAGAACTGGGAGGACCAGACGATGCCCAAATATGGGCGAGTTCCGCTAATCTTTTGGTCCCCATGGATGTCTCGTGCGCCGCTGAACACAAGCCATTCATTTGAATTTGGTGCCATCTTGGATTGTTGGGGCTTGGCTTTAACTCAGGCAGTACAATTCTTTATCACTGAGTGCGACATTAAAACGTATGAAATCAAGAGACGGACCATGAAGAATCATTCAAACAGTTGTAACTGTCAGCCTTAAATCAGTATCATATCAAAAGCAACAGGCAGCAGAGGACAAACATGGATTTGACTGAGGGACGCACAGGGAAACTTTAACCAAAAGGAAGTTTCAGCCTAATCTGCCTAGCACATCACTCCTATTCTCAAACAGCTCCATTGGTTACCGATTCCCTCCCGTATAGAATACAAAATTCTCCTCCTCGCCTTCAAAGCACTTCATAACCTCGCACCTCCATACCTGTCAGATCTCCTTCAGACATACACACCCTCCCGCCCACTTCTCTGCTCTCTGTCCCTCCAGCCAAAATGTCCACCATGGGCCTCAGGGCCTTCAGCCGCTCTGCCCCCATACTCTGGAATCATCTCTCACAAGACACTCGTGCAATAGTCTCTATCACCACATTTAAATCTCGACTCAAAACTGAGCTATTCAGAAGCGCCTATCCCACATAATCCTCCATATTTCTCATATCTTTCTATAGAACTTCTGCCACTCCACACTGTATTTTACTTCTGGGCCTTGTATTGTATTGTATTAATGTGTGTTTTATACTGTTTTTATGCTGCCTGTAAGGTGACCTTGGAAATTTTGAAAGGCGCCCACAAATAAAATCTATTATTATTATTAATTATTTAGTTATTGTTCAAACTGAATCAACAATGCATGTGTTTTATAGACTTCCCACTTGACTGCTGCTAAAGATTATAAAAATTACGTGTTATTAAGTGTTTTTGTAGAGTTTGGATGCCATTTTTCCAACATGGTCAAAATAAATGTTTTTTCCACAGGTGGAAGATCCATGAAGCCTGTATGTTGGCCCTGGGCTCAGTTAAAACCATTATCACAGAAAACGTGAAAACTGGTCGCATTCAGTTTGATATGCACGGCTTTCTGGCTGGCGTCATTTTAGCCGATCTTAACCTCTCTGGTAAGAACTATTGCACTTGGACTAACCTCTTATCATAAAATATCTAGTTCAGGGGCATTATAAGCTAGTTGCATAAATAAGTATTGGTCCCTTTCTGAAATATTTGTAAATAGCTTTTTGATTCTATCACAATATTGTCAATGTTTGAATCTCTAAAATAAATGTTTCATTATTTCACCAAGTCAACTAAAGGGGGCGCTCACACTGGACAATCTGATGTTGTTGAGCTCAGTTTTCAAGTCATATCTAGTTTTTGATTAGACAAAGATGTGTCACCACTGACAGAAGGCAGGACATCAAAACATTAATTTTTACACACTTTGTCTTTAAAAAAAGAAAATCCAATCTCCCTTAAACATAAATATATTGACTTTCTAAATGTGAATGTTTTTGGTGACATAATGTATACTGTAAATAGAAGAAACCTTACTGCATGTGTTAGCCATTCATACTGTGGTGTTGTGATTTTTTTTGAGCAGCAGCTTCTCCCTTCCTCCTCGGCCGTGCTCTGTGGGCGGCCAGTCGCTTCACTGCTGCCATGTCTCCAGAACTCATCCAGCAGTTCCTCCAGGCCACAGTGAGCGGCCTCCATGAGAGCCAATCCCCATCTGTGCGCATCTCTGCAGTCAGAGCCATCTGGGGGTGAGGGCGCTTTTCTTATGGGAAATATTAGCTGTCTGCAAAGACTGTCTAATCAAATATATAATGCCTATATTCAAGATTCAAGAATTTATTTTCATTTTGCAGTAAAACCACATTAGACCACCCTAGTGTGCACCAAATATTGACACAAGCCAACATTAAACTGTTGATATTTTAGGGCAATTAAAAATGTTAATTGGACTATTACAATGTGGTATTATTTATCATTTAATGTTTTTCTAAATTTTAAAATTACACCACTGCATTTATAAAGAGCGTCATTTCACTTTTGAAATTACAAAAAGAATTGCCAAGACTAATGGATCGACACCACTAAAAGCAGAAAAATAGTGGTACAATGACATCATGTTTCTGATATTAGCTTGTATGGTTCTAAAAACACTCCTGATTGTTTTTTGATGCGGGAACAATGTTTTAACATGGTTGCAAGCTCAAACAAGTCTTTAAATCTTGTCACTTTGACTGTTTTTCCAAATGTCATATCCTCACTGTATATACATTTACAGATACTGTGACCAGCTGAAGCTGTCGGATAGTACTCAGGTGCTGCAGCCCTTCCTGCCCAGTGTCCTGGATGGCCTGGTGCAGCTGGCCGCTCAGTTCAGTTCCGAAGTGCTCACCCTCGTCATGGAAACGCTGTGCATAGTCTGCACTGTGGACCCCGCCTTCACCACGAGTGCAGAGAACAAGATTTGCCCACTCACTATTGCCATCTTTCTAAAATATAATAATGGTAATGTTGTTTTATTTATTTTTTATGGTTGAGAAAGATATGAGACACTATATTTAGAGCAATATAGATGAACCTGTCTGTGTTATTTTAGTTTTGTGGTCGGAGTAAGTAATTTATATAGGCCATTTTACAGACCAAGGTCACCCAAAGCACTTTACAATGTTCAGATATTTTTCCATTCACACACGGTGATTACTGAAGTGAGATGCTAAACAAACTGGCGCATCAAAGCCTCCAACCAACACCCTCCATTCCATCACTCATTACATTCATACCTATTGTACAGGGTTTTTAGTGGTAAACCGAAGCACCAGGAGGAAATCTATGCAGGCACAGGGAGAACATGTAAATTCCACCAGAAAGGCCCTGTTCCGACCGGGATTTGACTCCAACTGTGCCGCCCATGTGTCATGTCACATGAACAAAAACGAGCAATTGGTTGATGTTTTTTAAGAAAAGTTTGGTCCTGGACACAAAGTGTAATGTGAGCGTTTATCCAGTATGTTTCTCCTGATGCGACAGACTTCTACCAATCTGTTCACACTGGTCCATCCATGGCATCAAGTTTATGAAAGTCTGTAGTTACAGTTGGTCTAGTGCTTCTCTCAAAAGCCTACAGCATCATCGCAAAGGGATAAAAACCCCCAATAGCAAATCACACAAGTGTAATGTTTTTCATTTATAACTGAGCCTCGGATCTCTATGTCCATAGCAGTTGACCTAGTTGACAGTTGGCTTATTGCACTTGTCTTGTTTGCCTCCTGTTAGACCCAGTGGTGGCGTCGTTGGTCACCGATATCTTCAAGGAGTTGGCACAGATTGAAGGATGTCAAGGTCCAATGCAAATGCGCCTCATCCCCACATTAATTAGCATAATGCAGGCGCCGTCCGACAAGATTCCCACTGGGCTTTGTGCTGTGAGTAGTTTTTTTGAGCTGCCAGCACATTGTAATTCATTTTACTTGAAATTGCCATTACTAATTTATTGCCAATACTCAGTTTTCATTTTTTCAAAGCTGAAAACTAAGTATGATAGAATTACATCATACTATTACAGGACTGACACTGGAGTGTTTAAATAAAGGGGGAGGAGTTACATGTTTGTGCGAGAAGTTCCTGATATTGGCGTGGGTGAATAAAAGTTGTTTTATTTTCTTTGTTGCTCCCTTATAGACGTCCATAGATATTCTGACCACAGTGGTGAGGAACAGTAAACCTCCATTATCTGAGATGCTTGTCTGCCAGGCCTTTCCTGTGGTGGCCCAGTGTACTTTGCGCACGGACGATAACGCTATAATGCAGGTGAGTTCTATTGTGGTCATGCGCCTTGTGTTGTTAATTTAAAGCCATTCGTTCTCCATCTGGCAGAATGGCGGGGAGTGTCTTCGTGCCTACGTGTCGGTGGCTCTGGAGCAGATCGCTCAGTGGAGGGACGAGCAGGGGAACAGTGGACTGTGGTACGTCATGCAGGTGGTCAACCAGCTGCTGGACCCCCGCACCTCCGAGTTCACCGCTGCTTTTGTGGGCCGCTTGGTGTCCACTCTGATCTCTCGAGCCGGGACGGAGCTGGGAGAACAGCTCGATCAAATCCTCCGGGCGATTCTGAGCAAAATGCAACAAGCAGAAACGCTCAGTGTGATGCAGGTACAGTCACGTTTTAAGTAACACATCCATGCAAAATCTTGAGTTTGACCCGTGTCACATGTTACAAACTTAGCTGGAGTCGTTTTTAGCTCCACCCACACTGATATCAGGAAAATTGTAGTATTTGGAGTCTCTCAGAGCTCATTTCTTGTTTCCATGTGGCCCTCTGACCTTTTCCTGTCTGCAAACTGTATATAGTCTCGCTGTTTTTAAATTAAAGGAAATTAATACCCAAGGAAGGTTTGCAACTTCATGAGTGCTACAATGGTATGTTATACCTAATATTTTTGTTTTTATCTTTATTTGAATTGGGACAGTGCACATTGATCAACATGCGTTTTTCAACATGTAAATGTGCCAGAGTTAGTCATGTTGGCTATTTTTCATCAAAAGCATTCATCTGCAATACTTCGCCATCTTTAGCTTTAGTCCAGCTTTAATTCAAGCAAAGCAAAGATGATAGTCTAAAGTAAAAAAAAATATAAAATTTAAATTAAAAAGAAATACTTAATATTTAATAAAATAAGAATATCCTCCAAGTCAGTCTCATTGTAAATGGGTGAAACAAAAATATAGACCCTGATGTGAAAGTTCAGCCAACATACAAACTCAAAGGTAACATTGGATATCTTCAGGTTTCCCTCTTTCTCTCCAGGGAATACTTAGTTTTTCAAATGCACACTTTTTGTATTTTTTTTTAAATTGATGTAGCTTACACTCAAATATGATGTTTCAAGTTCAAAAAAATGTTAACCACATGAAAACGAGGTTGGCCTTCCGCAATTTACCAATATTCCAAAGTAGCCCCCCCGGAGAAAATAATTGCCCTCCCCTGATCTTGATTTCCAATTTGATTTATTTACATGCTAACAAAAACAAAACTGGTATGTCCATCCATCTGCAAATTAGACTTACAACTGTGACTATAATAAGAACTTGCTATGTTAGATGTATAGATCTAAATGTTGCAGTTATGTAATATGAAGGCAAGGTTGTGGTCTACATCGATCCCCATTAGGTAATTGGTCCTCTGCATTTGACCCATCCTGCAATGCCACTAATATCCCCACTTTAAACTCTACTTGGGAGTCTCTACTGCAATCTCTTCTACTTCAGTAATTGTCTCTTATTCAAAATCATGAAATGCCTCTGTTAATGTTTAGGGTTCATAATTGTAGTTCTTTAAAGTCTTTGACCAGAAGGACAATGCTGAATATTCTTTATGTGCCCCTGTCTCTCTCCAGTCTCTGATCATGGTGTTTGCTCACCTGGTCCACTCTCAGCTCGAGCCGCTGCTGGAGTTTTTGTGTAGTTTACCTGGACCCACTGGAAAACCAGCTCTGGAGTTTGTCATGACAGAGTGGATGAGCCGGCAGCACCTTTTCTATGGACAGTACGAAGGAAAAGTCAGGTAAGATGAAATTTTTTCTTGAATACGATCAATCTAAGTGACAAATCACACCTTGACATTCATCTCACTTAAAGCTGCACTAACTGATCTGGAGACATTTTCAAATGCGAGCGATGGCCTCAAGCTCTCTGCTCGCCCTCCCCACACCCACGGAGCTTTCGCCCCCCCCACTACCCATTCCCCCGCAGCCTGTGCTCTGTGCTGTTGTTAGCTTCGGAGCTAGCGTCTCACAAAATGGCACTTTTGCACGTGGAAGGCGTGACCATAGAATGACAGAACCGGGAAGCGCGGAGAGGACGAGACTTTCTTTTGGATGGATGTTTCGCTGTGTAAGCAGTAACGAAGACACAGGAAGATTCAGGTTAGCCTCGGCCGCTTGTTGTGCTAACTCAGCTGTCGGTGCTAACCAGAGACCTATGGCTTTTCTCAAGAAAGCGGGGGTCAGTGGTCCGCTGTGATTGGTCACAATCTGAGAACCGAAACACATTCTCTTCCTTGTTTCATGAAAACTCGATCTAAAATATGTTACGCCAGCACAAACCTGCGCTACTTATTCTTCAAAAGGACGTATATTCCAATGCACTGCATGGATATGGATTGCATTTTCGTAATGAATACGAAAAAAGTCATTTAGTGCAGCTTTAAGACTTTCATCTTGTCTGTCGATTTAATGCTCAATCATTTGTTCTGCATTAGCGATGGGAATGTTGGCCCTCTGACCGATATGTTTCATCTGCTGTGATCCGATTTTAATTAATATTTATTTGCCACAACAAACGGCGCGATATATAAAGCATTTGCATCTCTTTTCACATGCCACAGATTTTTTTTGGCCGTGATTTGAAACCACTGCCATTTCATTTTTTCCCAAACGTCATTTTAAAATACAGACTTTATTATGGAATATTATGTTTATTCAAGCTCTTCAGGAATAGTTTTAGTGTTGTGGAGGGAGTATTTTCTTTCTCTTCCTGGCGTGATGTCTCCAGAAAAATGCTTCAGAAGTTGAGCCTTGGTGGGAAGGTAACATTACTGGGCACATTGTGATAACATATTGCACATTCTTACAAATACTACAATAAAAACTGTCAAGGCCTACAAGTAGAATCTTGTCACCCTCCAGTTGACTAAACTTCTCCTGTCATGTTTATGCGTTTACAGCACAGTTGCTTTGTGCAAACTCTTGCAACATGGTCTGAACGCTGATGACAAACGACTCCAGGACATCGTGGTTAAAGGAGAGGAGATCTATGCCCCGTGTGAGGGAATACGTACTCGCTCCAAATCAGCCAAAAGTAAGGCACACTGCTGAGTTTACCCAAAGACGCACACAGAGCCACAGTGGAATACAGATTACAATACATGAATAAAAAACCTTTTAAAGAAATGCACATAATACTATGTGCAATACTATGTGCATCTCTGTGTGAGTCTGCAGGGAGAGCTCTGGGCTCCATTGTGAGTAAAATGAAAATTGTCCCAGACTTAAGTTTCTCTGTTTATACACAACTGTATGACTCTTTGGTCAGCTCTATTCTATTCTATGCAGCGGGAGTTTGGGGTTTCAAGGAGATTGATCACGTTAATGCTCTCCAGAATAGAGCTATTAGAACATTTTTGGGAGTGCATAAATTCACCCCAATACCAGCGATACAGGGGGACATGGGATGGGAGCCGTGTCTCATTAAGCAAAGGGCTGAAATGGTGCGTTTATGGAACCGCCTCATCCAGCTGCCCAATCACAGGCTCACAAAAAAGATTTTTATTTGGAATTGTTCAAACAATTACCCCTGGTCTAGAGAAATGGCGGAAGTGTTCTTAAGTTCTCATTTAAATTATGTTTATTTAAATAAACTAAAATGTGATAAGTTTGTTTAGACAAAACGCATTAACAGAGTTTAAAGCACAATGGAAACTTGATATTTGCACGAAACCTAAGTTAAGACTTATTAATTATATTTTATTCAAACAGGAGTTTTACACAGAACTGTACGTACAGTTAAATGTACCGAGAAGGCAGCGCTCTCTGTTAGCCCAGCTGAGGACCGGCACTTTGCCTCTAGCAGTGGAGGTGGGCCGCTTTAAAGCGGTTCCTGAAGAGGCCCGTCTCTGTACAGTGTGTGACCTGGGGGTGGTAGAAGATGAGCCTCATTTTGTTTTGTATTGTCCACTTTACTTTGAATATCGAAACATTTTATTTGAAAAAGTGAATGCTTCTAACCCAGAGGTTTTTTGGTGGCCTGAGGGAGAAATTATGAACTGGATGTATTGCCATGAAGTTTTTGCCTTTGCTTCTTTTGTTGCTAAAGCCTGGGAGAGGAGACAACAGATTCTGTACCCTGGATAATGCACCAAATTGTAAATCTTTTTCTGTTTTTCATGTCTGTATATGGTCTGTATATGGTCTGCAGCCATCAGATGTTGTTGTCCAGTGTCATATAAGCCCATGTGGGCTGGGCACTTTTGTGCATGACACTTAAATAAATAAACTCAAACTCAAACAAACTATGGACTGGGATTGTATTTTAACCCTCCAGTTCTTTCACCTCTGTTGCTCTGTCTGAGCCCCACTGTTCACCTGTGATGCATGGATTTAACACAACTTTCTTTCATTTATTTTGTCCCAAAGACCCAGAGCGATGGACCAACATTCCCTTGCTGGTGAAGATTTTCAAACTTATTATCAACGAGCTGGCAACTGTTGTTGAGTCAAATGCCAGCAGAGCAAGTGCAGCTGACTGGAGTCAAGGTTAGTACTTCACATAGAACATTCCTTCAGTCCTTTTTTAAAGTTCAGACTTATCTGCATTGTCCAAGAAATTGGCAAAAGTCTAACAGAGGTACATTTTAACCTGAGGTTTAAGTTTTGCAAAGTGAATCTTGGAAGACCAGGTCAATAAAAGGTATAGGTACTGGACATGAGCTCAAAATAAGCTGCATTTTTGTTCATGGACAATAGTTTGTAACAGAAAAACCACATAGTTTTAGATTTACTTTTTTCATGTTCTAACTATGACACCGCATGAGTCTGATGTAAAAAAAACAAAAACAAAATGTCTTTACATCAGACTCGACTGGGATGTGGGAGGAGGACGAAGATGAAGGGGACGATGATGAAGAGGATGATGAAGGCCTCGCGGGACAGCTGCTTTCCGATATCATTGCCTCTAATAAATATGGTCAATCCATTTTCTGTTCTCCAGTTTCCAATGTTCCTTCTACGATCTCGTTAAACGTGTTAATTGCTGTGTACAGATGATGACTTTTATGAAGATGATGAAGAGGATGATGCAGACGCTTTAAAAGACCCTATCAATCAAATAGACCTTCAGGTAGAGTTTCAAGATAATGAAAATGCACCAATTTAAATGTTGGGGTAAATGTGTTATAGTCACGTCACAGAAGACCCTTATGAAGTCTAATAAACCATTGTCTCCTAAACCTGTTAAAATTGAATGATTTGTTGCGAGTGTGCTGAAATATATTTGTTTTGTCTTTTGTTCAGGCTTACTTAACGGACTTCCTGACACAGTTCGCACAGCAACCTTGTTACAGCATGTTTTCAGGCCACCTCAACAACAACGAGCGGCAAACCCTGCAGTCAATCGGACTTTAGCCCTGCCTCAAACTACTGCATCACTTGAATATGAATTTAGAGCGTTTTTGAGTGGAAGGACTTTTGGAGATGAGCTCTAAGATTCAAGAAGTCCACTTGTCTGTTGCTCCCGGTTCCCCCTTGTTTGTGATGGGACAAAGAACTTGGAAGATGTTCAAGAAGATACTAAATGACATTTATGTGGAGATTTCAGACATTTTGATGTCTTCAGCACTTAAGAGAAGCAGATATTTGAAAAAGGGTTGCAGAGTAAATTATTAAACATGAACATTTACTTCTTTGTCCTGTTTGTAAGTCAGCCCTTTGTCTTTGCGTCTCTTTAAACATGGAGAACCCAATATTACAATCTTCCTGATGCATGAAGACGCATTTCAGCTGCCTTATAATCCAGTGGACAATGACTGTTTCTTATTTGTATGAAAAGCTCAAAGACCTGCCATCATGACTAGGGAAGATGATGGTATTTAGGAACCCTCACTGTTACAATGTCGTAATCACCATTGTATCACCATTTCCCTTTTCAGATGCTGAATTTATTACAATTGTGAAATATCGCATAATGAATTATCCATATTTTTTGTATTTTTTGTCTTCTGCAATACACCATCTTAAAAAATCTATTTTTGAGAACTGTGTGAATTGACATCAAACGAGCTCTGGACTGAAGACTAAAAGTGAAGAAATAATACGTGGTTTTAGTGTTAATCCTACTGGACACTGGACTTGTTTGTCTTATTGTCGGGGGTAAAATTTTACATTTTAAAGCTTAAATAAATAAAAATTGACATAATATAACGGAACCGTACGTGTTTTTTTCAACCAGTGTGATCAGAGAGCATCGTCTAATGTTATGGGCGTGGTTTCACTGATTCCGGTCTCCTTCGGGTCAGATCTGGCACCCCTGCACCTCTAGGCGCTATGTAAATGCTACAGCTAGCCCAGCATCGCACTGTTTAGCTCTGCTGCGCTTTTTTTGCATGATACTTTTCTTTGTGTTATGATTTTAAACTTGGATATGAGATTTCCTGCTGGGAGCATGTCTCTCACCGCGTCGTGTGTGGTGCTGCTCGCCGTGGTGCTGAGCTCGTCCCCGGGTAAGCTCTGTGTCCAGGCCGCTGCACTGTTATCCCTGCGGCGCCTGGTTATTTACCTCCATGATGACCACCTTTGCGTTTATTAAGCGATCACCATAGACCTGTTGAGTTCAGGTTTTATTTCATATTCAGATTTAAAACGTCTAGAAGACCCTGACATTTAAAGCGCATTTAGTGTAATCGCTAAAGCTTCTGGTAGCGTTAGGAGCATTATAGCTAGGTGTGTGTGTGTGTGTGTGTGTGTGTGTACGTATCTTTTAGCTATACGTATGTGTGTGGATGGATGCGTGTATAAAACCTGTGTTACCATGCATTTGACATTTAGAGCTGTCGTGTCTTGAATAAAACGTAATATCCAAAAGAGTCAAAGTAAAATGTTGTGGTTAAATGAGACCACAACATGCTGCCTTTATCTCATTAGAACACATTGTATATGTTGTGTACTTGTGCAAAAGAGCCCTGTGAGTCACTATCTGCCTCTATGAGCTGAAAGATGATTGGCTGAGTGGGGCTGGGGGGGCTCTTTAATCATTTGAAAAAAAACGGATGTGGCCAGAAATGTATACAAACTTGTTGAATAGTTTTATTATGACTTGTATAGCTCTATTTTATTGTGGTTTGAAAGTTAGGTACCAAAGCTTTAAGTGCTCAGTAAGCTTACTTTAAAAAAAAATCTCTCTGGAGATGTACTTTCAAACACCATTGAATTATAAAGAATTATTCCTCATAGGCATTGATATACTGAATATATATTATAAATTATATACGTAAAATATAACAGGTTTGGGTGTAATTATATAAATTTTCACAGTGAATAATGATGCAAAAGGACCGTATTTATAAAAGAGTTGGCCTTTAAACTTGCCCCAGACCAAGCAACGTCCTGTGTTTACAGGTTATTGTTTATGAAAGGAAAATATCGGCCACTTTTATGAAACACACAGTTGAGGATGTTTGGTTGCCTTTAAACCCTATAGCTGACACCAACCACTTAGTCACAGTGGGACTTTGTGAATTTTCATTATAAGGTCTTCCATAATATAGGTCAACTACAATTGCCTGTAATTGCAGTTTTTTAAAGAAAGGTGGAACGTAAACAAATGTCTGTCCTAGGTTGGACCAGTGATTGGAAAACCTGACAGTCTTATATTACTTGTCTTGCAGTGAGTGGAAATGAAGATTGTCTGTGGTATGTGGATAAAAACGGCACATGGCACAATGGCTTTGACTGCCCTCTCATCACCTTTTGCTGCGGTAATTGCCACCGCCGCTACTGCTGCCTGGATGCCTTCAAGATGATCACGGAACGTGAACAAAAGCGATGCATGCTCTTTCAGTTCAGGTGAGGCCCACGTCTGTAATCTCATTGACTTATTAATGTGGTTGCACCAAGACTCAGAGGTTGGGTTTACCTTTGCCAGGATTATGTGTCCTTTTGTGTTTCAAAACATTCACCCAGGGTTGATTATTCTCTCACCTTATCAATCATCGTTTATGATCTCTTAATACAGAGATGTAGACTAACTAGAATTCATTTGTAGGACCAGAAACAATTGTAATGTACTTGAGTCAGTAAGGTTGATATGTCAAAAAACATGGCTTCCATAGTCACTAAATGTTTTGATCTCTATTTACAGTATGCTCTCATTTTATCTTAGTCTAAACAGGTAACAGTGGTTCAGTTGTTGTTTTGTCCCTGGACAAGACACAAAACCCCACCCCCTACCCCTTACAGGAGTATCTTGTAAAGAGGATGAATGGGGGATATATTGTGCTTTTTCACGTAATTGTATTTTTGGGTTATAAGCCAAACATTGAATTTGCAATTTCGATATATCTTTCTTGGCTACTCTGAAAGCTTGTCTTTTTCACTGTCTGTTCAGTGACATGTTTCAAATTTCGATTCTAGTTGTATAAATAAGGGGGAAAAAGTGGAAACATGATTTCTAACCTCCTCTCCTGCTTTTGTGACTTTCTTCAGCCCCACTACTCTGGCTGGCATTGCCTCATCAATTCTGCTGTTTGTGGCTATTATTGCGACTATGGTCTGCTGCTTCATGTGCTCCTGCTGTTACCTTTACCAGAGAAGACAGCACCGAGGGAGGACGCCTTACGAGGGTATGCCTTGGTTTCATTATTATTGCCTACAATCTTACTATAAAATGTAAATATTAACCTGGGCCTGTTACTTTGATTAGTATTTCAACTTATCGCTCAATAAATGATGGCTGGAACAACATAGTTTTGGACCCTTTCTTTACAATAGCAGGGACATTTCAGCTAATATGACCAGATATGCCTTGGGTTACTCACTATTAAACAATATATGTAATTAACCAATCTATCTAAATATAAAAACATAAAACATTGAGTCTCACTGGCTTCTGAGCCTGTACTGAGGCTGATGGCTGTATCATGGTCTGGTCCTGTCTCTTTTGTCTGTGTATTTTCGACCACATATTTATTTAAGCTTTTTCAGACAGAAAAGTGAAAAAGAGAGGACCCTGCTCACTCAGCCAATCAGCCCTCAGCCCAATGCCTTCAATAGTGACTCTTAGGGCTCCTTCACTCTGTAAAAGATAACGATGAAGATGGCCTGTTGTGGTCTGCTTTGCTCAGAATATTTTAATTTTACCAGACAGTTCTGTACAAAAAAACATATGTTAGATGACAATAATGACTACTTTACTGCGCTCACGCTGCTGATAATGATCTCAGTGTTGTTTCATTACTAGCAACAACATCAGCAGAAGCTATATATCCACCATAATTATTTGTAATCATGACCGGCTGAAATCTAAGTCGAGTAGGTTGTCTTTAGAATTTAATCTTAAAGACATTATATTTAACATTATTTCCTCCATCCTAAACCACTGGAATACAAAAATGCAATGCTTGGTGTGTTTCCAACTCTAGCCCAGCACATCCCAATGGCCAGTTATCCAGTGGAGCCCATGTACGATGCCTACGGGAAGCCTTTAGGACCAGCAGAGTACTTGCACGCAGGCTACCCAATGGCCCCTCATTATCCAGGCATGCCGGTTCACTACCCCATGATGCACCCTGGTCCATATCCACCACCCCCTATAGATCCTGCCTACAGCCAGGGTAAGCACCGACTGGTTCATTATAAAGCTAATGCAAGGAACTAGAGGTGAATGTTTTGTTTGTTTTTTGTTTTTTGTCCTCAGCCCCGCCTCCGTACTCACCGCCCCAGTATCCAGGGCACTGATGGCGTCGCACAGCAGAAGTACGACAGCGGAAAGAGAGCGGAACACTCGAAAAGGCAAAAGAAGAACAAGAACAAGTTGATACAACAATAGCCCAAAAAGATATTTGACTGAGGTTTTGCTAGAAATTACTGCACTTTAGGCATTTTGGAAACAGCTCCACTTGCCGTAAGACTGAATACATGTGTGAAGCTGAAATTTTATTATGATAGCACCTTCTGCCAGTTTATATTCCTATGCCTAGATTTCTCTCTACTTTCTAAATTGAGAACTTGGCCTTCATGCAAAAAAGTACATAATTGACAGTAATTAAATGCACCTACATAATGTGTCATTTGGATCTGAAACTGAGAGAATTTCTAACTTTAAAGAGGACATAACATGCTAAATCATCTTTTCGCAGCTTTTGACCATGTTATAGTTATTCTCTCATGCCCATGGTGCTCTTCCCTGGTTTCTCTGGCCACCCCCAATCTGACACACACACTTACGTTTGCACTTGGAAGTTTACACACGCAGCCAGAGATTTTGGCCATAGTTTGGAGATTATGAATGATAACATGAAAAAACAGTGTTGTCCAGTCATTGTTACTGGTTGTGTGAAGCCATATCATATAGACATATTTTCTATTTTCAACATATAACATCTGTGGAGATCTCAAATGTTCAGTGCATGCAAGGCGGTCCAGAAATGTACAGGAATTGGAGGCTCTTTGGCTAGAAGAACAGGCATCTTTACCATCAGAGAGGATTAAGAGCCTCATAGTCTCTCAACTACCACGAGAGACTCCACTCTGTCATAGATGTTAAAGGGGAAACACTCATTTGAGTGGTTTGAAATTAAAACGTTTATTTGACAATAAAAGGCTTCATATAAGTTCACACAACCCTGAACAATGAGTGCATGAAAAGTGTTTGCGTTATCATTAAGAATCTCTAAAATATGGCCCCAAAAAAAAGTCACGCGCAATGAATTTGACAAAAAATGCACTTTGAAAGTTCTTCTAATAGAGTAAGAGTGTAAAGAAGCTGGTTCTGCTTAATTCCCTGACATGTTTGGGTGGTAGACTTCCGCCTTGGTTAGAGGTGACAATGCGGCCAGTCTTGACGGATCTGATGGAAGTCCAAACACATCAGGTAACCAAGCAGCTTCTTTACATAATCTCTACATAATGAACTTTTTACATTTAACTTCTTCGATGTGGCCACGTTTCTGCTGACGTTGCGTAGAGCGATACAGATGTGCAGAGTACAGAAGCCTTTTCTAACATTGTATTAGATCAGGGGTGTCATACAGGTCCTCAAAGAGTTCCAACCTGAGCCGGAGCACACCAGACTCCACCCATGCACCGTGCTCCTGCTGAATGCTGGACCTAAAACCTGCAGTTATACCGTCCCTTTTAGAGACACCCCTGTTTTAGAGTTGAGAGTTTTGAGCCGTGGGTGTCATACATTCTCACAATGCAGCAGATGCAGGTTATGTCCTTTTTAAACTGTCTAAAGTTCAAAGATTCTCCTATACTTTGCTTAGTGTTTTGCGGAGATACTGGAAACGGTGTGATTTGGCCTGGTTTTTGTAGATGCAGCCATTGCCTCGTTCTAAGTTTTGTCAACCCTCTATTTCTCATGCATCCCCTTTAGGCCGTACGTGCTGTCTTCTGTTAGCATCTCTACAACAGCATGCTACACCCAGTTCAACGTCTGTCCTTTTCTCTTTAAAGCTTTCGAATAGCTCGTCTTTTTGCTGTTGTCAGATGCAATTGAATAATATGTTATTTATTATTGTAACATATCAGATGGGAGGAGCTGCAGGTCAGGCCGTGTAGTTCACCTCACAACAAATAACAAGGTAATACATACACAATTACTTATTTTGTAAATTTTAGCTGGATATTTTATTACATCAAATGGCATTGTGCAGAATTTGACGGTGTCTCTTCCATTTTGCAAATTAAAGATCATCTATTATTCTTCCTGGAGTTAGAAATGAGTGAAGGCCTATTGCTGCGTACAGGTCTTTGACAACAAATGTTCCAACTTCTTGAAAGAATCAGGGATAGTAGCTGATTTTCCTACACAGCCATAAGTATTTTATTTATTATCCGATCAGTATTTGCATTTATAGTTTCAAACGTGGACAAACTTTATTTATCCACAAGGGACATTTCTAGGGACACACTTGATAAAATTGCAAAAAAAACATATTGAGCATTCTATACTAAGCACTAGAAAACCCAATGCGATTTATCTTTAGTAAATGTTGTCGGTCTTAACACCGGCCATTTTCACCTGAATGGAGAACAAATTTGCTACAACCCTTGAAAAAAGTTATTTTTGCTTATTCCATTAGCAGATCAAAATGTTCTTGAATCAAGATTAACCTTAAGAACCTTGTATCTAATTATTTTAAATATAGGGCCCATTTTTATTATTAGCCTTTTTTAGAACACACAACAGTTCATGAATATTAAAAAGACATCCAGTAACGGACAATAAGAAAGACATGTGTTATGAGCTTTTAAAAGAAGTATAAAAGTATAATTGTGGTCTTTACATCCTATGAGATTGAGCTAATAAAGCCATTTTTATAAGGCTTAATATTGTTGAAAAATGTTGGAATTTGACTCTTTACCTTTGAATTGGCTGCATAGATTCCAGGGCCGACAGATATTCGATAATATTGTGTGAATGATGTATTCAGATGACTACTAATGGTTAAGCACAAAACTTATATTTATGGTGAGATGCTTTTTATGTAGTTCCTTTTGCTCAATGCTGTTGATATTTATTTGTGCTCCATGAGTGTGTTTAAGAAGAGTTGAGTTGAAAAAACTCGTCTGAACGTGGCGTGGTGTCAGAGAACTAAGACATTGTAATATAGTGTGGTTTAATTTCTATTAACATAAACTTTAACTTTGGAAAAAAAGAAAATGTGTTTTTGTTTTGTTGACTCCTCAAAGTTTCTGTATCTCAAGTACTACCACTAGAGGTCAGCATAATTCCCACTTTAGGATTATTTAGCACACTCCATACATAAGGCAACTGAAAATGTTTTGCAAAATATAAATAGTTATGAGCCAAACAAGTAAAACAGTCTCAACACATTTACATTCAGAAGAAGAGCAGCGGAGATAACATTTTCAAAACCCTGAAAGGCCCCTTCATAATCCAGTCACATGTAAACGGGTCCATGTGTTTCACGTGTGTCCACCGATGGTGCATTAAAGGAGACATAGAAAATGTGCAGAAATATGTATATGAAATTGGATGTCTGAAACTTCATATAGAAACTCAAAACAAATGCATAAAGACTGACAACCAAGTAACCAGTCTGTGTCATCAGCCTCTCTGACCACCAACCACACTCTCTCTCACACACACACCAGACTCATACTGGGCAGTGTAGGTGAAGTGTCTTGCCTAAAGACAAAACCACAGTTTGTGCCCAGTGTAGCACCTAACGTTCCCAAAGGTCTCCCATCACAGTACTGACCAAGCTCTGCCCTGTCTCGCTTCTGAGGTTTTTCTAAGATGTTAAAAGGCTGAAAACATATTTGACATCTGTTACAAGAATTAACAAGTTAATGTATTCGGCAACTGAATTGACCAAAAATATCGTAAATAGCTTTTACACACTTAACATGAGGGTGATCACCGCTGCTAATTACTATAAGATTCTTGTTGCAAATGGTTTTTGACTATGTTTTTTAGATAAATATATAACCATCATTGAACTACAAATGCACATAAGAAGCTGCTATTGAGATAAATGTAATAAGAATATAATAATGTCTTAACAATACTAGAAAACAATGTGATAAAAGATTAGCCTATGGATAGTTTTTAGATTCAAGTCAAACAACCAGATGGAGAGAAAGGTTTCCCTTCATTGCATTGTACTTTGAACTTGTGTATTTCTAGAAGAATTCTCTATCATAACTTTTATTTTCCCCATCTGTCTTCAAAAACCTATTACCTTTTTAAATGAAGTGGTGCACTCCAAAACCTTGTAATACATATGCCAGAGATAGAGCCATCACTAGAAATGAAACTTTCGAGAGAACTGATCTTAAAACTGGTTATTGAACATATAATCCGACAGAATTAATACAAATATATATTGGGCAGTAGGAAATCTGTGTAGCTTGTGCTCTGGAGTGTGTATGCTGCAGCCCTTCCCATTACCATTAAAGGAGAGTGGACCCTGCACTAAATATGGACATGCACTTTCACAGGATTTTGAAGAATGTTTTTGCTCGCCAGTGCATTTTGATGATGCGAGCTTCGTGTAGTCCGTCACTGCGCCCCTTTAATGCAAGACAGCCTCCTCAAACCAGCTCAAACAGAATCTGCTCCCTTAGATTGTTTCTCTTGCCCACATTTAGGCTGTATTTACCCATTATATTTTAAAGGAGACGTATAGCACCCTGACAAATGATAGAAAACTCCAAAAATGTCCAGAAGAAAAATGAAGGGACTGACACAGACAGGGCGCCAGGTGAGCGAGGACCCGGATTTGGACAAACTGCTGTCCACCCTGTCTCCAGAGGAAGTCGAGGCGCTGCAGATAGACCTCAGCAAAGTGCCAGACATCAATCCAGAAGACGGAGCTGTGGCTGCCCGGGGAGAAAGCCAGACCCGGGACTCGAGAGGGGGTAACCAAAAGGAGAATGACTCAAACAGGAGGCTCAGTCAGAGGGAGCAGTCACTGGAGGTAAGAGCACACTGTAGACTAAAGGGTGATTTATGAGAACAGCCCAATGCTTCTCTTCTGTACTCATAAAATGTAAGAGGCAACCAACCCAATGTTCTGTGCATATGGTTTTGCCTGGTGAATGAAATGGTTAAAAAAGTTAACCACAAATACATTATAATCCTTCTAATGATTTCAGCTATTGCAACATATCTAATATTTCCAATGATCCTTTGGTCTCAATAAAGACACAGAATGATGTAACATTATGCGTCTTTTCAATGTAACATCATGGAAAAGACTCATAAATTCCTTTGATCTCCACTGTACTACTGTTCCCAAACACAAGAATAATTGCTGTAAACAATTCATAGCTTAAGATCGAATGGTCAATATGTGTCCCCACAATTATGTTTAGCCTCTGACTAATGGATTCCTCTGTTGCATAACAAACCTCAGCTCTGTGTAATGATAGCCCTCATATGGCATTTTTCTTTAAGCCAACAATCGCCTCGGCTCATAAGTGCTGGTCCCTCAAGCTGTTTCAGTGCCAGGAACTTTTTCTTTTGGGATTAGTTTGTTGCAAATCTCACATGCTTGTTTTTTGGTACCACAAATCAGAGAAACAAGGTTGTCTAAACTGTACTTGTGGTTCTGAACAGTGTCCTAATCCCAGTTTGAAGGAATTCCTTGGTTGATTGCTCCGACGCTCACTTCCTTTTAAGGATACATCTGCCAGAGCCAGCAAACAGATGGAGACTCACAAATCAAACACTTACAGAGCTATTCACAGCAAATGTATTCCAGCTCTGTAAAAAGGTTCCTTTGGGGACTGTAAACACTGGGCTCTGGAGATGAGAGTGTGTTTACCAGTGACCTCCTGGTCATGTGTGACTGACAAGACTGAAGTTTGGGCTGAGATGATGTTCAGTGATTACAATTCATGTGCAGGAGTAAAATATATACTTACAACATGAGATCTCCCACAGCAGTCAATTTGACAGCTTTTAGTTTAATTTTTGGTCCTGATAAGTAATAACCGAGTGACTGTATTTCTGTGTTTTTAGCAAATTATGTTTTACTTTTGAAATTTCAGTAATTTTATCTCTAACAACAAGAGCAGTCGGTTTTAACCAGTGTTAGTTTCCATAGTAACACATTGTTTACTTGCAGTTTGTTAGCATTTAGCCTTTCAACAAACTATTTTTCCTGTATTGCAAGTTATATTTACCAGTTAGCACTTATTAAAAATGAGTTGTGGGAATAAACCAAATAAATGACTTACTTTGAATAAATCTGAAGACAAATTAAACATTTTTGGGGGGAATGTCTCAGAATAGATTCCATTGGTTTGAATTGGAGCAGTCAAAATGACGGCTCTGGGAGTTCTTATAGTTTCAGAATTCAGGAAGTCCTGGTGTTGAAGAAGAGAGATTCAAACTTACATTGAAGGTCAGCCATGCAGCATTGAGCCATATACCTTGGCGTGGCATACGTGGGTAAAGTTAGAATGAGGGAGTGTTTTCACTGTAACGTCAATCTAAATAACATTTTGCTATGTTTGTTTCACAGCAGACAGACCCAAAGGACAGTCGGAAGCAGGAATACCCGAAGAGAACCAGCTTGAATCAAGAGGGGAAATGTGACACAAGTTCAAGTCTACAAAGAAAAAGAGAGAGCACCGCTAAAAAGTTGGACGACCAAAACAGCAAAGATCCTGAAAGTTTGAAGGGGAATAGAAGTCAGTTGTTAAGTAGATCTAAAGAAGAGGAGAGCAGCCGCAGTGAGGTTAACCAGAGAGACTATAAACTGCAACGAGAAAGTGTGGGCAGCAAAGCCAAGGATATGATTTCCAAGCTCCAAGAGAAGAAGGAGGACAAGGAAAAGGAAAGGAGAGAGGATTTTAGAAGAAGGGACGACAGTAAAACAAAAGATATAATCTCAAAACTGAAAGAAAAAAGTGAGAAAGATCTTTCCAAGGAGAGAAGATCTGAAAGTTTTCGCACACAGGGTCTGGTTTCAAAAATGTTAGAGAAGCAAAGTAAAGCACAGGAAAATCAGGAGAGCAAGACAGAAATACACAAAAGCAAAACAGCTGAGGAAAGGAACAGAAGTGATGTGAAAGTAGAAGAGAAAGCGGCTGGCAAAGGAGGTGAAGAGTTGCTCAACCACAGTGATCAGGTAGAAGAGAAAAGTAAGAAAGCAGTTGATCAGAAAGCAGATGATAAAAAAGCAGATGATGAGAAAACAGACGAGAAAATGACAGACTCGAAAGGGAAAGATAAAACAAGCACAACAGACATGAAGATCACAAACTGCGTGACCAACAACAGCCAAAAGACTAAGACAAAAGAGGAAGACGAGGATGAAGATTCCAGTATGTTCGATGAACTGATGGAGCAAGTTCGCACCAATGACCACACCCTCACAGAGCTCAATGTCAACAACTCTGAGGTCATCAAAACCAAAACACTGATTGAGTTTGCTGAAGCGCTGAAAAACAACACAAACATCAAGAGTTTTGCTTTGGCCAACTGCCGAGCTGACGACCACGTAGCCTACGCCATAGCGGGCATGCTAAGGCACAACAAGACCATCACAAGCCTCAATGTGGACTCAAACCTTCTCACAGGCAAAGGCATCTTGTCACTCATTCAAGCACTACAATACAACTGCACTCTGACTGAGCTTCGATTTCAGAACCAGCGCCATATTTGTGGTGGAAAAACAGAAATGGAGTTGGTGAAGATACTTAAAGATAACACCACACTGCTTAAATTGGGTTACCACTTTGAATTGGCAGGACCCAGGATGACGGCGACTAATATTTTGAGTCGCAATATGGACCGACAGAGACAAAAAAGGCTACAAGAGCAGAAACAAGCACAAGCAAATGGTGAGAAGAAAGGAACGTTGGATGTGCCCAAAGCAGGATCTTTAAGGAATTCACCCAAAACGTCGCCCAAACCGTCCCCTATCCCATCCCCAATGCCATCTCCTAAGCTGGCCTCCAAAAGGAGAACAGTGGGAGGACTGATGACACCACCACCACCTCCTCCACCTCCAGCTGGTGTACCTCCGCCTCCCCCTCCACCAATGCTGGACATAGACTTGCTGAAAAACTCACTCACACCAGTTTCACAAAGAAAATTAGATAGTAAAGGCACAGGAGGGAGTAAGAACTCAAGGGACCAACTGCTGGCTTCAATCAGAACAAGCAATATTCACCATCTTAAAAAGGTCTGTATATCTTGTCAGCCAGCGTCACAATACACATTTGAGAATTTTCATTATTGGATTTATCAAATTTAGTTTATTTTATGCGTTATCTAAAATCCCAACGTTGATAGATCTCAGTCACTAGGCTTGTTAACATTATCTAAATAATGCACTGGTTTTATATAGTGCTTTCTGGACACTCAAAGACGGAGCTTTCACATGTCATTATTCATTCACTACATAGACAGTGGTGATAAACTACTACTGTAGCCACAACTGCCCTGGGGCACAGTAATAGAAGCGAGGCAACCAGTGTCTGCCCTCCGACCACCACTTACCCTTCATGCATACACCAGACTCTTTCCAGTCAATGTGGGTGAAGAGATTGTAAATATTACAATTGACATATTTTTCTGTCCTAGGTACCTGTGCCAAAGTGGCTGCAGTAAGAGGTTGCAAAGACACGCCTCTCACCACAGACCGAAACACTTTCAAGAATTGCATGGACTGAAATGAATATGATCTGATTCACTGAGAAGGTGCCCAACAAAAAAACATTGAGAGATATTTAGATGAAAGGATTGTATACTACAAGAACTTTGAATATATCTACAATAAACAACAGGTCATTGGACTTAAGCCAAGCATCACACACTGGACCAAAGGATGTTATGAAAATGAATGTATAATGTTTGTTCGTAATATTGCTTTGCGCATATGAGTATTTGCACTAGAATATATAGCGGATATAATATTATGCATTAAATGGTTAAATACAGTAACATTGTTATTGATAATATCACCCTATTGATGGTAGGACTATTTATTTACAGAGCCATAAGTTTGGGATTCATGCTTTTGGAATGGGAAATTCAGGGAATTTACTAACATTATGAAGACGATTTTTATTTTGTGCCAAATGGTTTCAATTAGGGCAGTGGTTACTTCATTTGAAATGCTCAGAATCAAAAGATGCTTCCTGGGATTGTTTATAAATTGCTCAGTATGATCAGAACATGTTATGGTTTACAGCATTTTAGTTATAAAGTTACGATAGATGGAACCCATTTGTTGTTAGGTTTGAATGTGTTGAGAATGATACATTCGTATATACCAAAACCTCTGTCTCTAAATAAATGATCTGATGTGTTACAAAATTGGTAGCCAACCTTTGTTTGAACTATCAATCTTAAATATTTTTAAGGAGGATGCAAGTGGGGCACATGAGCAGCTTAGATTTAGATGTATTCGAGCTTTGAGCTTTTAAACATGTACATGCATTGTTATAAGCATTTACATTAAACAGAAATTCCTGTGAGTAATAATACATAACATGTGCCAAAAACGTTATACACAGCTCGAAAAGGGAGTGAGAAGAAGTAAACTTATGTACTCCCACCCTCTCCCATTACAGACAAGCGGTTGCAATTTTTTATATAAACATACATTTACACAACACTGTTAATCAATACAAGAATGTGGCTACTGAATTCAGAACTACAGCAGCCTAAATTCCTAAATGTGATAACTCATTTGAACTGTTTTTGTTTAAATATTTAGCGTGGCCCCCTGTTCACTGATTCAGTTAAGGGCTGTGTGGACAAACATCAGCTTTGTGTTCACTACACAGAGCAGTTAGTTTGTCTCCATCGCTCTCCGTCTGCATCCATATTTGGGCAATTCTCAATGAATACTTGCTCTGCCATTCGTTTCTTTCTTGTGCCCAATAATCGACCCGACATCGATCTTTTTACTACGGTATAGTAGTAGTAAAAATACATATATATCTATACAATACTAGACTAGACTAGACTAGACTAGACTAGACTAGACTAGACTAGACTAGACTAGACTAGACTAGACTAGACTAGACTAGACTAGACTAGACTAGACTAGACTAGACAGTAAGACCTTGTTTGTCCTCCAACCTACAAAATTGTTCCAATAAAAATATGGGACCATTTTCTTTTCTTTTTGCTGCAATAATGTATTATGTCTATGACAGCAATCGTACATAGGATATCCTGGTAACAGTTCCATGTATAGTACTTTTTGTCCTTTTACCACAGTGAAATGTTTCATTTGTATTTGTGAAATAAAAAATTCCCCAAGATTATACTTAAATGGATTGATAGATTTTTCAAAGGGCATGATCCACTTGCTATTAGACCAAATTATACATTTTCTATGTTTAAACTGGTTTTCCATGGTCCATTGGTTTTGGAACTGACAGACACCCCAAAAGGCATACATTCTTAAAATATATGCACTGCAGTTGCCACATTTGCTAAGCAAAATAATTATTTCTCTATCAAAACAAAAACATTGCATAAACAAGGCGCATGGATGGATGTGACTCAGGTTATGCTCAGGTTATGCTCATGTTATGTTATGACCATAGTTATGACGCGTAATAAAGAAGGGGCGTGTATGTACGCATCGTCAGGTGTTACGTCAGAGGGAACGTTCAGGGAACAAAATGGAGGAATATGCCAGAGAGCCTTGGTGAGAACTTTCCCAAATATTATATTATTCCCGATTTCCAAAATGTTTCGTTACCTGAAAATAGTACGATATGACTGACTCATTGACTTTCCCATTAAGTTTGTAAATACCGTTTGTTAGCATCAACGCTAGCTTCACATAGACCTGTGAAGAGTGTGTGCTAGCATCAGGGGTTATATCACGTTGTAGTGACCTTGCATGGTCCACATGTCGTTTATTCGAAATGGTCAAAATTGACATCTCTTAGCCTTCACTCTAAAGACCGTAGGGAGACGCCAAAACACTCTAGTTCACGTCATTCGTTGTTGTTGTTGCTATGATTACGAACGATTGCAGTATGAACTCTTGAAGCTAAATGGCTAGTTAGCTTTTAGCTTAACTAGCAGCTCGTGGCTCAGCTAGATCCAAGTCTGACATTAGTTAAGATAACCTAATAGCACCTACATAACATGAGCCTTACGTCTTGGGCATTCATAGTTTGATTACTCTAAACAATCTAGCTGGGACAAGAGGGTTGTCAATGCAAATAACTTTGTTAGAACGCTTCGTGCCATTTCTCTCATTTCTAGATCTGGAATGTTTCTCCTGCTGTACTTCCGAGTCCCTGTAGAATAAGAGTGCGCGCAGGGTCGTTCTTCTTGATTAAAAGGTTTTCAAGCGGTTAGGCGCAATTGTTACTCTAAAGTTGCATTGCTGTTGTTGTTGTTTTTTTTTTTTTTTAAATATAGCTGTCATATGTATTTAACTGCATTCTGACGTTAAAAGAAACAACCTGGCTTTCGCATTTATTGCCATTATTTTACATAAGAAAATGTACATTTTTAATAACGTTGTTGTAAATTTACCAAATCATTTGCTTTAAAAAATAACCTTTCTCCTGCTTTCACGTTGCAAATATGTATTTACTGTAATCCTTCATGTTCATTTGTGCTGTCAGTTAATAAAGGCGTAACATGTGTAGGATGTATGCTTAGCAAATGCTTTACTGTAATAATAATAAAAATAAAAATACATCTGTTTTTGCGTACATTTATATACCAGTACTTACAGGACTATAAGATGCTATATAGGTTTTTTGACCTCTGCAGCTTATGTAGATATGCAACCAATGTATGTTGTTTTATTTTGTTTGAGGGCCCCTTAGTGTAGGAACCGGTTTTGGACACAACTTTATCAGCTATTGATCTCCAGAGCTAATGACATGTGCCACAGAGAGAGCTGATGCAGAAGAGAGCTGATGCAGAAGAGTGTTGGGAAAATACACAGGTCTTATTATTGATGTGATTAGGTCAAAGCAAAGTTTATGGACTTATTATTTTGACTCAAAATCAAGTTTTAGTTGGAATGTTATTGTCAATAATAAGCTGATGGTTAAGTGCTTAACTTAACAAGAAACCTGTGGCTCATATTCAACTACTTCCTAAATGTGTAAAAAAGGATTTGTCTTAAAATTATATTATATACATAGTTTATATACAGGGGGTTTTAATAGTCCAGCCAGTACTGACTGTAAACATCTATTCCAGCGTATGTAAATATGAGCTCACAGTGATTAAATGTCTATACTATATCTACTGTATAACCAACGTATACTCTCTGCTTTTGTAGTCCATGGAGGATTGTTGATGACTGTGGAGGAGCTTTCACCATGGGGGCTATTGGTGGTGGCATTTTTCAGGCTGTAAAAGGTTTCAGAAATGCACCTTCAGTAAGTATGCCAATATTTTACATACAATACTTTTATATAACTAACACCTATCAAATGTTAAACTTTTTGGCTTTAATGTTTGTAGGGTATGAGTCACAGAATGAGAGGGAGTTTAACAGCCATCAAAACTAGAGCCCCGCAGCTCGGAGGTAAAGTGTTTTACTCATGTTTGATATTTATTTTCCATGGTTCATTGGTTTTTGTAAAACACGTGTTTCTATTTATTACAACACATGCATCAATAACAATATCCTGTATGTTGTAATTTATGAATTTGCCTTTAGGGACTACAGATAACTTTGTAGCTATAATCTGGCATGTTTGCGTTTGTTTTATATTTATGTTCATGAATCTGCATTGTCACTATAAAATACATTAAAAGTATTTACTGTTTGAACATTATTTGTTCTTCTGTTGTAACCTGTATGAAAATTCAGCTATATTATACAAGTTTCCATAACCCTACCCCATGATGAAAAGGAGCCTAGTTGTTTCCAAATTGTCATTTTTGCTTTTGTATTTGTTACTAACAAAGTAATTTTAATGAATTCTTATCAGTAATTAATTCTGGACATTTTACACAAATTCTACATTCACAGGTGTGTCTGTTAGTTAGCAAGGTAATTCGCATTTCTACGGCATTTTCAGTACATTTCTGAAATGAGACACACAAATTATTACATTTTAAGGTGATCCGAAACTGACTCTTGACAGAGGTCTCCACTTTGATTATTTATTATAATAAATTTACCCTTAAAACATTTTAGTAACATCTATCCCATTGTGCCTTCAGGGAGCTTTGCAGTGTGGGGAGGTCTGTTCTCTATGATCGACTGTGGTTTAGTCAAAGTACGAGGCAAAGAAGATCCATGGAACTCTATAACAAGTGGAGCTATGACCGGAGCTATCCTCGCTGCCAGAAGTAAGTACCTCATCTCAGAATATTGATTACGATGCAGTGTATTTTAATAAAGATGATAAAGAATTTCTCGCCGTCCTGTAAACTATCTTTTTACAGTAGTAATTAGTAGTAATCTTTATTTATATACCGCCTTTTCACTGCACATCGGAGTCTCAAAGCGGTTTACAATTGTTATTTTTTTGGGAGTGGAGGTGCCAGTACAGGAGGCACATGCCAGACCTATTGTACATATTTGTTGTGCTAACCCAAACCGGAGCACCCGGAGGAAACCTACGCAGACACGGGGAGAACATGCAAACTCCACTCAGAAAGGCCCTGGTCCAACCGGGATTCGAACCCAGGACCTTCTTGCTGAGAGGCGAGAGTGCTATCCACTCAGCCACTGTGCCGGCCGTAGTGTATGTGTACAGTGTATGTCAGATTTAACGTGCAGTGAAGATGCAACTAGCAGAATGAAAAGGATGTTATTTTTTTAAAACAACCAATTTGGTTTAAACTCTGCTTCAGTGGCATCACTTTAGCTTTATAGGAAATACAATACGTTTAAACAGTCGTCTTGAATCCTAAGTGATCAGGAAGTGGCTGAAACAGTGGCTTTAAACTTTTATCATCAGGGCGCATTGGTTGTGTTTCAAGCAGACAAAATTGTATTTGCAACAAGGTATTCATCCATAATCTGAGCATATTCAATGGCCTTTCAAGATCTAAACAATGCATTGATTAATCAATAGGATAATCGTTAGATGAATTTTCCTAATCTTCCTAATCCAAACGGTAATAATGTGTCTTGTTCTGATAGATGGGCCTGTGGCCATGTTTGGCTCAGCAGCAATGGGTGGCATCCTCCTGGCGTTGATAGAGGGCGCTGGTATCCTGTTGACTAGATTCGCTTCTTCACAATTCCCAACTGGTTAGTAATATTGAACAATAGACACGTTCTCACATGAAAAGCATGATATAAATTAAGTTTACTTATTAATGATCTCTTCTAATTCTTCAGGCCCTCAGTTTGCGGAAGAGCCAGGCCCTGCCCCAATGGGATCCTCATCGTTTGGAGACTATAGACAATATCAGTGAGAGATGTTTACTCTACATTTGAATTCCTTGCTGAAGTTACCACAAATGGAGATGAAGACCATGCATCACTCATCACATGGACTATGGAAAACCTGCCTTCTGTCCTTTCAGCCATGTCATCTGCATCCTTTCCGTTGGGATTTGGCATGCTATGGAATTGCTTGTGTGTTGCTTTGAGATGTTTTTTTTTCTTGAGTGACATGGAACGTTGCAGATTAAAAAGAAAGATGTTGTAGATGCTCTATACTGCATAATATTACAGAGTCATTATTGACTCCGTAATATACTTTCAGACTTTGTCTACACTTTACCTCTATCTAGCCATCTTCAAAAACTTGTTTTTCAAATAATTTATTTATTCTGTTGCGTAACATCATGGGGGATAAAAAGTGTAACATTTGGAATGACAACTGACTGGCAGATGGCCTGGATAAACAAAAGCAAGGGATTGTTGATCATAATTTATGTCTGTATTACAGATTGATGTTCGTTTAGAAATAATAAATAAAATCTACAATAACACGTTTGTTACACTTCCCTGTGTATTGTCCACTAGATGGCAGCCTACCTTGAGCAAAGCATAGACACAGATGGATCTTACTAGTTTCTTTGGTTTTATCAGTCGGTATCCAGTTTTAACTTGTATAATGATATATACCTGGATGACTCATAATACTCATCTTTATCTGTCTTAAACCCTTTCCTCTTCTTAATATTGAGTAAAACAAAAAACACAATCCCTCAAACTTACATGACTGACTACTGATCAGAATAGTACAGTTTTGACTTTTGTTACTATTCTGTGATAAATCTGTCAAGGTCTGTTTATTTATTAATCTGATGTATTCTGTGTTAACAAGTGTAACAATGTTTGCAATTGATTGGATCTTTGAGTGTTAAATGAAATGTTAAAGACTATGACATTCAAAACGTTTATACAATCACTTGTGACATTTGATACCTGACTTAAAACATTCAAAGAGGAAGCCTGGTCTTGAACGCTTGAGACCATGTTGGTCTGATGGACATGAATGGGAAGTTGATTCTACAGCACAAGAGCTTTAGTTAAACATTCTATATCTTACTGTGCTTTTAGACACTCTAGGAACCAGAAGTCTTGCGTTTTGAAGTGCTTTGATTGATTTGACCCAAGGTATCCTGGAGGTAAGAAGGTGTCATACCATTTATGGCCTTGAATGTCAAAATTAGATTTTTTTTATTATTATCAGATCTTAGAATGATTGTATTTATTGATATCTGTATGAATTGATGTTTCTGCTGCTGGACAAGTGTATTTCTTCGAGGGACATCAATAAAGTATCTATCTAATCTATTGTGCTTTAAGGCAAAAAGGTCCTGAGTTCAATTCGACCTCCAGACGGGGTCTTTCTCTGTGGAGTTTGCATGATCTCCCCGTGTCTGCGTAGGTTTCCTCTGGGTACTCCGGGTTCCCCTACCACTAAAAACATGTGCAATTGGTCTGAATGTAATGAAAGCCTGAAATGATATGGTGATGGTCAGGGGCTTCAATACGCCATTGTGTTGGGAGTTTTGCTTTTATCGTTGCTGTGTGCCAAGAATGGGATTGTTTAAATTGGTTTCATTGATGAAAAAAAAAAAATAATACGCTGTAGGCAGTGGAAGTTAATACCGTATTTTGTTTTGTTGTATTATGTTGCCCAATAGTAGCAAAATTGGGTCTCCAAATGTTCGAACAAGGTGGGGACTTCTGATTCATGTTAAATGTTCATGATACAGGTAGGAGCCTGCCGTATTCTCTTGTACCTTCTGTGAGCCAGAGGCTTTGGTTGTAGGTCAAATGTTGTTGTTGAATGGCATATTGTATGTTTGTACGTAGATATGTGGTCCGTGTTCTTGAGATTGTGTGTTATTTTATTAAGTTTATTTTAAAAAACAAAAAATAATCTAGTATTATTTCTTTTCTCCCTAAAGAGACAGGGTGGGGAGCTCAGTCACATGGGAGGAGCTCGAAGTAGAGCCGCTGCATCTTCAGTGCAAGAAGGAGCCGCTGTCAGACTGTAAAATAACTCACTTTAGGTCACTCTTGCACTATAGGACTAAAAAACTGCACTACTATTGCCATTGTTTCTTTATTTGCCACTTTTTTTGTACATAATATATTTTTTTGCCTTTTGCATGCTTGCACACTTCTCTCTTTTGCACAAATCAGAGTGATTCTATCCATGCCAAATGTGACAAGTAAATTTCTCCAGTGTGAGATCAATGAAGTCCATCTTAACTTAACTTCACATTAAGAAGTGACTTGGGCATCTGTTTTGGATGTCTCTTTGGGGATAGGAGACCTCAGGGAAGACACACTGTTGCCATACATCACCAGCTCATTAGGAAACCCACGGATGAGTGGGAGGAGGGGGTGTGCTTGGACCATAGACAGAGGTTTGGGGTCTCTGCTTGGACTCCTACCTCTAAGACCCAGTTCTGGGCAATACATACAGTAGATACAATGAAAAATATAACATTTGTGGAGGTGATTTATGTAGCTCAAAAGGAGTAGGCAGAAGTATAAAATAAACACTGCCCTTCTGTGCATAATTTGATTAAATGTATGTTCAAAGTCATGCATACATTTCAGAACTGGAGTATTCATGTTGACTGTACCAGCATTAATGAATAACAGCTTTTTGAATTCTATGTCTTTAAGATGGTTTTATACGGGTTGCCCATAGACTGTAAAGTGTTACCCCAGATCTGATGTATGGCAAACAAAGTGGCCGAAAATGGATATGAACATGTAAGTGGAAAACATCTACAGAAGAGTAGTTTTAGAAAAAGTGGAAAGTTAATACAGAATTTATTGATTTACATTTTCTATTGTGTTAGCCATTCTATGTAACGTTCTCCACACTAAAGGCCACAGTGTTGAGCGGTCCTTATTCTTAATTGAGCCGTTATGTGTCCATGATGTGCTTGTGTCCTGCCCTTTTAAGAAAAGGGGAAACAGCGGAGGTGCGTCCTGCGCAGTGAGCAGCAGGAGTTGACACTTCGCGAGCGACAAACGGTGAGTGGAAATGCAAACTTTGAGAGCAGCTAAACCTGCTGCAAGAATGAATGTGGACATGGACATAAACGCGTATTGTTCAGATGCCGTGGGGGAAATACACTAGTGCGCACAGTGCGCCTGTTTTGGTACTATACTAAATATAAAGAATGTGCACATGCACAAGCGGAGTGTGCACTCCCATTTTAGTCAAGGCCAGGCGGAAGGGCAGGTAACGTTAGCTGTGCCGGGTATCTTTGAAGCCATAGGGCATATAGGCGGGTATTGAGTCCAGCGACCACGTCCTTCATAGCTCTGTAGATCTGGCTACTGAGTGTGTTTTTGACAACTGGCTTTGGGTGAGATGTACTCACTGGAAAGGAATGTGGCAGCTAGCTAGCCTGTTGCTAACAAGCCGAGGCTAGCGGCTGTGAAGTGTCGGCGGCCCGTTGAAAGCAGCGCTCAGAGCTAAGCTAGCTAGTTAGCTGGTTAGCTAACAAGCAGCATAACTGTGCCTGACACAGAAGCGTGGATGAAATTGGATTGTTTATGAGCAGATGTCGTCCTCGGTCCATCGGATTAAACACGGTGATGTTAGAAGGATTTATGTGTAAGTAGGCTTATTATTAAAGCCCCGGTATTGGGTGTAATTATCACATAGTAAACGCTAATAAATCAGTAGTTTTTTCCCCGGGACTTTGCATGGCCCAAAGAGATGTGGTCACTGACATTTATAACGCGACTTGACTCGATTTTAAATAATTCATTGTCTCTCATAGTATCGTAAATTTACATGTGTAATTCCTTGTCTTTAGATTAATGAATGAGTCATATGTGTTGACTAACAGAACTCACTAGTTTACATAAACCCTGTAAGCCAGCTCTAAACAGCACATCCATCAGCGGACTGTAATTTTATCAACTCTTCAGCTACACCATACATGATTTTTTATTAGGTGATGGTTAAGTGGTGTATTTATTTTTTTGTTTGCTGCATTAGTAGTTTTCTTGTCCATGTTTTGCGAATAGCGCCTAGCTGTAGTCGTATTTTAATCGTTCTTCCAAGTGTCTCTGCGTCTCCCTCCAGTTTCGAGACAGCATGTTGACCCCACTTCCCCATCTGTGTTGCGGTGTTGCTGCTGTCTTCCTAAGCACCAAACAGGAACAGAGACTGAAGGGGGCTATTTTAGTGCCACCTCCTCCTGTTGCATCCCCTCAGCATGTGCCTGTCTTCAACAGAGATCTGGAAAGAGGATGTGGTTACAGGTCAGGGTCTGTGACACAGGGATGCCTCTGACTGGCAGCATTTTTGTCATTTCACATCATTGTCAGAATAACTCTCTTTGCACTTTTGAGTGGCAGCTGCACTTTCACACTGGCTCACAAACCTGTCTCTGAGTTTAGATTAACCCCACCAAGTTGATTTACAGACACCAGAGGATTCATTCTCAATAAAAAATATTATTTTTTTACTGGTTTTCCAGTTGCCAATAGTTTGCAGACTTGACCACGCCTGGCGGTAAAACCAAATAGTTTATTAGCTCTGTTGAAACAAACTAATTATAAACATAAATAGTTAGTTACAATGATAGACCTCCCTTTTTAATGAACAGTAATTTATTTATTTTATTTATTATATTTAGACTATTAAGTATTCATATAGGATCCATCGCTGATAAGATGAAGAAAGAGCAAGGTGTTATTTTAAGAACATAATATTTACATGCTTTCACATACGACAGCTTGTGCACTCGCATACAGAGAAGCATGCCAGTGACTCAAGTTTGGAAGTTAACCTCGTTGTTACACATAGTAGTTACAATATCCACTAACGTATTGAATAGAAGTTTATATTGAAAATGTAACTACAAAACTGCAGACTTCACATTTACATGGAGGATATGATGAATTTTCAAATTGGAAAGACCTCAACATTTTAGTTAAACAGCTTTCAACTTTACAACCTGACCTAGTAAGTTATCTCGAGAAAAACAAGTTACATGGATGCCACTCTCACTGTAGTGCAGTGGTGGATGAACTACTAAGTTCTATATAATTGTATCGGGTTTAGAAGATTGCTCAGGTCATCAGACCACAGGTCTAATGGACGGATGATAAACACATGACAGAAAACCTAGACAAACAATATTTAGAGCGTTTGATTTTTTTGAACCTAATGATATTGCTAGTCATTTACTAAACATTTCCAAACTTATTCTAAACTGTTAGTTGTAACTCAATTCAATGCAAATTAAAAATCCCGCAGATTACCAAACAATTGTCAGAAGTACACCTTCTCCTTGTTCCATAATTATGGATAGTTTGATCAAACTAGAGCAGTAACGATTATTGGCTTAATTTAAGTTTTTGTTAAATGTTTGTCAAATATAATAATTGATACATCGTTGATTGCTCTAAATGCAGACTGAGAGGAATTTTAAGACTTAAGAGATGTTACTACATACAATAAAATGTGTAAATGTCTCATTTAATGATGAAACTGTCTCGTCTGAGAGCGGGATGTGCTCCAGCGACTTCAGGGGCCGTATTCCTAAAGATTCTGAGAGTCCTCTCAGAGAGCTCTTATCTTAACCTAAAAACTCCTAGCTAGGAGTCTTAGCTTAAAAGTTATTCCAGAACACTCTTAGAGAACTCTGAGCAAGGAATTGACAACAACTTTTATCTTAGTGAGGAGGCATGGCCGACCCCGTTGCTAGGTATGAGTCATCATTTCAGACGCTGTGATTGGTTGATCCTAAAAGTTAGAAAAAACATATTTTTGATGATAATAGGCAAAATAAGGGCCCTAAAATGGACAAACTCAATCATGGAATCTAATTTTAGGAACACTGTGTTATTGTAAATAATAACCAAAAGCTATAAAGTCAGATATATCAATGGTACATAAATACTGTGAATAGTAAAGTTAGACTTATACACCATCATCAGAGCTTGCTCAGCACCAATTTATCACACATAGTACGTATATATCATGAGCACTTATAATTTTATATATATATATATATATATATTATACATATAATTTAAATATTACTCTATATATAATATACATGATAAAGAAAATTATTATTATAAATATTATATGGATAAATGATGATAATGATAACGTTAGGATTAGTAAAGGCTGTGATATTTATAGACTTATAAGGAAGTAAGGAAACAATATTAATATAAACATATTATACATACACTGTACAAATCAAGTACAAGGGAGTTTAAAAGTCTTATCCTCTCCCACTCCTTTTTGAGCTGGATTGTTGTTAATAAAACAAAACTGTACATTTGTACTTCTATTCTGTTGTTGTTTTGTTTGTTTTTGTCCTTTTTTCTTGTTTGCCATGGCTCAAAATAAAGTATTCATTCATTTGTACTGAATGTGTGACAATTTAGGACCACTTTTTCCTCTCTTTCAACTTTTACCATTTCTACTTACTTTTGTGTAACAAAGGTAAAATGGATGAGGTGTTATTGCTGACCAGTCAATAAGAAGCTGGTCACATGATTGACTTTTAAATATACCACAAACATGATTCCTGCTTGAATCTGTAGCGTTTCACTGATTCACTGTCATCCAGTGTATAGAATATTTCTCCTGTCTCCACCGTCCACCATTTTGTGCTCTTAGGGAACTTTTAAGTCGCTAAAAGTCCTCCTCTCAACTCTTAAGGGATCTCCCCTTAAGAGCACTCTTAAGAGCTAGGATTTTTTAGGAATAGCTTTTATCTTAACTAGGAGCTACTCCTCACTTTTAGGGGAAATTCTAAGAGTTGGTCAAGATTCTAAGAAAATTCTTAGAATTTGGCCACTAGGAGCAACTTTTAGCAGTAAGAATCTTTAGGAATACGGCCCCAGGTCTATTTGAGTCAAAATGTGCTGCTCTGTTGTGTTCTGTTGATGGGCAGCTTTCAGGCTGATTCGTCACAAAGCCTGTGTCTGAAGTAATGAGTAACCAGGGGATCATTGGCATAAAGACGTGCCTCTGGACATCCACACCACAGGTGACTGTAGCACTTTAATTGTTGTGTTTGCTGAAAAACAACCAAGCATAAACCTCTTTTGAACCACAGGATATTAGTGTCTTCATCTTCCGCAACAGTATGAACGGATAAGAGGCGAGGAAGGGAGCAGGGCAGCTGTCAGTCAGACAAAAGCTGAGTCAGTTGTTGTGACAGCTTTGTGTCCAGAACTACCCACAACAGAGCAGGAAATTGTGCACAAGGAGGCTTATAATTCATATCAGTTTGACACTGAACTATTCATACTAATATGAATGTGTATCAATTCTGAAACAGTATTTTGTTAAAGAACAAATATTATCCATTATTTGTGTTCAATATAGTTTATAAAGTATAATAATATTATGCAATATTTGCAAGATATCTTTGTCTACACTTAACTTTCTTTGTTCAATTAAATTAAATTAAAATGTATTCTTGTATAGCACATAACAACACATAGAGCCATTAATCCAAAATGACCAATGTCCATAAATGTTGAATGTCGAGTGTCCTGATCACCACTGTCCTTTGACCCTCCTGCATCATTTGAAGCTTAAATACTAGGGTTGGGCGATATGGGCCTCAGCATATATCACGATTTTTGTTGGTATGTATCACGATATGACAATATGATAATTTTAACAAAGCCTCATATAAAAGCTATAAAAACTTAGCACTGATAATTTTAAACACACTTGCCTCAAAGTGCATTTACTGATTTATTGGCAGCAAAATGTGTAATACAACTATTGTATATAAAACTTATTAACAAAACTGAATTGTATAGAATTCTGTTTTGTACATACTGAAAATTGCAGGCAAAATGTAATGAAGGTGAACATTTGTAATTTGTAAAATATATAAAAGTTTGTCCTTTGTAATATAAAGTGTAGCATTATCAAATAATTATTTGATCACTTTGGCTTATGTTTCCTAATCCCAATATAGTCAAAATGATCAAATACTGTATATATTTTTTGTATCTTTTTGCGTTTCTATAATTATGTAATTATAACTTATTTGTAATTATATTGCAATGTAGACAAACGCATGCATTGAAGTAAAATGAATGACAGTAACCAGTAAATAAAGCTTACCAATGGCACTAAGAGAGAGAGAGAGAGCGAGTGTCCGAAGCAAACCACTCGAGTCCAGTTGTTTAGGGCAGCTGCTTTCACAACATTAGATCCACTGTCGATAGTTACACACAATTGCTTCTTTTTATCTAGTTCCCAAACTACTCCCATATGTTTGAGGTAGCTCCGCGTTTTGGCACAATGTCTTCTACAATCTGCATGTCTTCACCATGGTCTTCACCGCCGCCCTCAGCCATGTTTGCTCTCTGCTTTGTTGTTGTTGTCCCTGCACGCCGCTCTGCTACACGTGCCGCGCTGATGCGTCATCAAAGTGCGCCGCACACAAACGTTTCTTCCGCTCGCTGTTTTCAGTGTTAAATGATCGTTTTCACCGGTATAAGGCATTTTCTTATCATTTAATTTACTTATACCGGTATACCGGTACAAAAAAAATATCGCCCAACCCTATTAAATACATTGTAATTTCAGTCGTTTCTTAAGCTTTAAATCTATAACTGTCTTCGTGCAACAAAAATATGTTCATGACATAAAAGTGAGACCTCTTCATCTGAATTGTTTTTCACTCAGGGTCCACTGATTTTCCCGAAAGCCGATAATTATTTGTCAAGGATATATTGAGCAATATTAATTTGCAGAAAAAAAATAAAATAATACAAACTCCAACACATTACTTTGTCTAAATGCCTGAAACATGTGTGTGTTTAACAAACAAATAATACAATAATCGCTCCCACTGTAGACTGGGTGATGTAAAGGAGTGATCTTGGGTCACAGATGCTGACTTTTATTTCATGTGGTTTTATCCATTGAAGTTGACTTGAACTAAATTTAACCAATCAGACGATATTGTGCAGCCCTAATTTACAGGCTCGAAGAGTTTGAGAGGCGTGTGATGATTCATCAGATTTTTTGATTATAACAAGCTTTGATCACACTTTCATTTCTTTGATTAATTGGTTAATTTTCATGTATTTGTTGTCAGGTATTAAACCAGCTCCCATTGGTGACTGCTGCAGTTCTTGGGCAAGACACTCTCCCAGTGTCTGCATAGAATGGTTTCACATCTCCACAGATAATGCATTTCTGCCCTAATGAATTCAGTCCCAAGTGAGTTAGTTCCCTTTAAGTGAAGTGTGAACACGCTCTGAATGTGCAGGTGAATGGGTGACTGGTTCCTTGACGTGAATTGCTTTATAAATGTTAAAACGTTTCCGTGTGGGGCTTGCTCTGCGCTGGAAGCAACATGCTGATTTTTTAAAATAAAAAATATAAAATGTATTCAAACGGTATTGCTATGAAACCTATCTCTTCTTTCTGGATTCACATTCCTTTTGTACTTTGTAGTAATGGGTCACTGATAATTTGGTTACTATAATGACTGATGGTTGCAGCCATACCTGCATACCTTAGTTCAGAATGAGCTCTTATTATATTAATACAGTAAATATCTGCTGCTTGGTACAAGTTCAGTTAATGGAAACTGATACATGTACAAATTAAAGAATAAAAAATATACTTGTATCTCAAATTTTGGACTCAGAATCATAATCATCTTGACGTCCCTTTCTTGGGCCTGATGTTGTGGATGTGACAGTGATGTGCGTTGGGACAATGGTGTAGTAGTGAAGCGGTTTCCTCAGAGATGTCCTTAAATGGCCCTGTGATTTTTAGAGCAGGGAGATGGTGCGCAACGACTCAAGTTTTCCTGGAATCTAACTTTGTATACAAGACAAGAGCGCCTCCCATTGTGTCATGGCCTGAATATAGATGTGGATCAGTGTAGAAGCCTGAGGTGTGGCGGACGATGACATTTGAGAAGCTTTACCTCATTTCATTAATAAAAATTAGTCCGCAGATATAATTTTTATTTTTCCAATAATTTTACCAGTGACTCGTATGCATAATTTTATTCAACAAAAGTTTACAAAAGACATAATATTGTTTGTTTTCATCCCTCACCCCCAAAATCTCAGGTTGTGCAATTGCCAGAGCAAGGGTACAGTAGGAAACTTCTAAAAACCATAAAATGCTCAAGCTCATCCAAATATCCTCTGCCCATGAATATTTAAATGGCTTATTGTACCACCCTGAGATTTCAATGTACTACACTCAATATTTACATAACATTTATTTAACTATAAAACTAACTCCGTATTCATAACGGCCACACACAATGTTCAGTTTTAGAGGGAAGCACAAGTTATACGTTTATTATTGCTAATTTATTCATTCACAAGTCTACTTTTAGAATCCATGTAATAATTACGGTAAAAGTAAAAAACCCTTCCCTTTTTTATTTTTGAGAAACTTATTTCTGACCATAATTTTTAAATGTCTGTGTTCTCTCCACCAGTGTCAAGATTTAGTTTCTAAATGATTGATTATAACTTTTATATAATTTAAATAAGCTAAACAATACAATATTCCAGCACATGGTAGATCTAAACCAAAACCATACATTGACCATATATTAGGAGTAGACTAACAAAGCCGATTTGAACATCTATTGTGTAGCTGTCAATTTTCCTTATACATCTGTTTTAACAGAGTTTGCTTCACGTCGTAACAGGGGCAGACGTGTCGCTAAAATGGTTGCTAAGGAAACCTGAGTTTGCCTTGTGAATGAAGGCATCTGATTGTACATCCAGATATGGGTCATAAAAGGATTGACCAAAGACAATATCAAAATACAAACACCAGGATCATAGAAAAAGCACAATTTTATACAGTCTATAATCTAAACAAAGAGCTTTCTCATCTGAACCCCGTCGGTTTGAGCAGGCATCACTGACTATCGAACAGAATCACAAGACTTGCTGTGGAATTGTTTGTAGTCGATGAGAATTTGAGTTGCTCAGCAGAAAGTATTAAACGAACATTATAAAAACCCTTTAAGCCATTACATTGCAATAACGGGTCTGAAGTTCAATTATTATTTCTTAAACAAGAAATGGCAAAGTACATATCAAGGTTTTTAATGGCCTAGAATAATGCAGAATATTTATTCAATTAATTTAATTGGTTTTCATAAAAATGTTGGTGCATTCTGCTCGTGGTGATCTGTCTCTGATGCCTGCAGAGACTACGGCCACACCACAACTCCATATCTCACTCTTGCAAGCTGGTGGTCACTGGATCTTTCTCGAGCCCACTGAGCATTAGTGTCTGAAAAGAACTGTGTAGGTGTGGATCATCTGCCCCTGAGAACAGTCCCAGATTCACTTACTAGACTTATTGGGATTGGTGCTGGACAACCCAAGCAGGTGGGTGGTTTCCAGCTGCCAGAGTATGGGCAGGCATATGAGAACCATTTGTGATTTGTACTAAAAAATCTGCATCCATTCATTGTCCATCTGAATCTGAGTATGTATTTATGGAGTGTATGCAGTTTATTCACCTATATTTATTAAGACTTGTCTCTAATTTTAGTTTGTTTATTGCAACATCTAGCATAAAACACAAATTAATAATGGAGGTCTTTTTTTATTTTCTGCAGTGATGACCAAACCCAATCGTTGCATGGCAGCCTCTCCCTCTGCTGGCTCGAGTTGTTGTAGTGACCTATTTGGCCGCGCGTAGAACCCCCACCATCGTCCTCGTCTAAGGGATATTCCAGTGATTTCACAATTTCCTGCCCCTCACTGTTCCTACTTCCCTCAGCTGTGCAGTGTCACCAGTCAAACAGCCCTCTGTGTATCACTGCTCAAATGACTGATCAGTGCCATATCTAGAGCAGCATCAGGGCGTGTTGTGTTGGGATGAAGCCTGGTCCTTGGTGTCATACTGAACTGTATTGCTGCCGATCGGCTGAGAGCAAACACACCGCAGCTGGTTTGTGTTAGCGAGGGGTCACGCAGTCCTCACCTCCTCCACCCTGCAGCCGCTCCGTTGATGGGTGTTCCCATCTATTGTTGTGCTTCTTCATGTCCATAACCTCCAGGAATGACTAGAATCCTTCTCCTTTTCCCCTCAGTGGAAATATCTTTGCTTTGAGTGTATAAATCTGGATAACCGGACGCTTTGTTTTAAATGTAGATTCTTTAATTTATTTAGTTCTCACTGGCTGTGTCCCTGTGCTCATCTGTTTGTCCAGTGTAGACTGTTGGCTGTCTGCTGAAGTGATCTCGCCATGCGTGAATACAAGCTAGTGGTGTTAGGCTCTGGAGGTGTGGGCAAGTCCGCTCTGGTAAGTACCATCTTCCCCTTTGCATCTCTTCTCACTACTGTTCTGTACAACTATAAAGGACAGCCTAAAATTCCTCCTTGTTTTAACATGTAAAACTTGATGAACATAAGAGACTTGCAAAGTGGCACATCGACACTTGCATGTCTAGTCTCGATTTTTACCCAACCGTTCTGTTCTTGATGAGTTTTACATGAATGTTCTGATTACATCATTCAAATGTTCTCAATGTACTGAGGTTTACCACTTTTATTGAAGTGATTAAACCCGGCATTGCAGTTTGATTTACCCAACTCATGTCAATACAATGTTTGGCTCCTTTAACCACATCCAGATTCCTCTTTGGACGAGAAATGGCATTTGAGTTAATGGGATAAGAAACAGTAAATGTACAGCACGGTGGCTGAGTGGATAGCACTCTCGCCTTTCAGCAAGAAGGTCCTGGGTTCGAATCCCGGTTGGACCAGGGCCTTTCTGAGTGGAGTTTGCATGTTCTCCCCGTGTCTGCGTAGGTTTCCTCCGGGTGCTCCGGTTTCCCCTACCACTAAAAATATGTACAATAGGTCTGGCATGTGCCTCCTGTACTGGCGCCTTCTGTACTGGCACCCCCACTCCCAAAAATAACAATTGTAAACCGCTTTGAAACTCCGATGTGCAGTGAAAAGGCGCTATATAAATAAAGATTACTTACTACTTACTTACTTACAGTGGTACGTACATACTGTATGCAGACTCTTGCTGTGATCATCCACATTGCTTACCCAGCACTCCCTCCTACACACCACGATAGTAGTGCAGATTCTTGTTTTAATCAGCAACATTAAACAAAAGCAAAATTGTCAAAATAAAGAAGCGTAAGAAAATAACTAGTCAAAGCCCAAACCAAACCCTTACTGTTATAGAAATTACAGTTGCAATCGTTGCTAAATAAAGTAAGAGGTTTATTGTCCAAAAAGAGCTGTTATTACCAATCGCCGTGGTATCTAAATTGGTATTGAGTTTTGTTCTTCTTGTAACGGGTTTGAAATGTAGTATTATGACAACATTACAATCCTCCTGTGTTAAAGGTGAGATAAGACTGACTGAAAGTGACCCAAAGTTGTTAAAAGTGAACCCTGACCCTCGGAGCTCCTGTAGGCCAGGTGTTGAGGTCGGTTCATCCTTCACTCTGGACTCAAGATGTTATCGCACCTGTCAGCCCCTAATGTAAATCCCACTGCAAGTTTAGACACCGTTCAAACCAGGACAATACGCCAGCTTTAACTCCGCCAGATTTGTGTGGTTACGAAGGGCAGTGTGTAAAACAATAGGTGTATTTGCTGTGTTTTATGGATGTTGGAAGAGTACTGACCGAGGCTCCTTCTGTTTCTCACTCTTGCAGACAGTTCAGTTTGTGCAGGGAATCTTTGTGGAGAAATACGACCCGACAATAGAAGACTCGTACAGAAAGGTGAGTTCTTCTGCGCTCGTGATTAGTAGCAGCTGTGGCAGGTTCACTTCTGTTCAATGTCTTTCCACTCTCAATGCGGTGACGCGCAAGCAGAGAAATGCAAACTATTTCCTCCGAGCGCCATTACCATTTGGAGATCTCAAAATCACCATTGCAGTTGTACAAAAAGCTACACAATTCTTATAGTAATGCTCTCTTTCTACAGCGGTTGTCGGTTAGATGACACATATACATAGACTCTGACATACGTGAGATAAAACTGGATATTTCAAATCTAAAAATCTTGCCTTGTGATATTTTAAAGTTTGAAATTTTACTTCTTGGTTGGACATGAAAGACGGACTGATAGGATGTAGAAGTAGTATGTTTAGTAGTTTGTTTTATATCTTCTTTGTTTTCTTTCTCTCAATTTAAAGATGTTTATTTATTTAATTCCTTCTTCCAGTATACAGTTGTGTTATACTTAAGCACACAACAAAGTAAGGTAATATTATCTTACTTAATTCTAAGGCGGCAGTCGATAGCACTCTCGCTTCTCAGCAAGAAGGTCCTGGGTTCGAATCCCGGTCCTAACTAGGCCTTTCTGAGTGGAGTTTGCATGTTCTCCCCGTGTCTGCGTAGGTTTCCTCCGGGTACTCTGGTTCTACCACTAAAAACATGTAAAATAGGACTGGCATGCGCCTCCTGTTTGGCGACCCCTGCTCCCATCTCTGTGTGGAGTGAGAGACAAATGCCCGAAAATAACGATTGTAAACCGCTTTGTGACTCTGGTCTGTGAAAGGCGGTATATAAATAAAGATTACTTACATCCTCACTTAATCTTAATCTCATAACATTTCCCACCAACTACAGTCCTCACAAAGACTGAAGCATGACTTATTCAAGCTTGGATACCTTAACATTTAGTTTGTCCCAACAGAAAGAGTAAAGACAACACATCTTCACCTTCTTAGATTACACTTTATCTCTAGAATACTGAGAAAGAACGCTGACTCTTTTGGACACTTTGGGCTGATTGGCTGAGTGAGGGTGGTCCTCTTCTCTTAAATCGTTACAGAATACATGCATGTGAAAACAGTTGGGTGAATCTTGATATATAGATATTGGTTGTGGTTTTAAACTTGGGTTCCCCAGCTTTAATTAAAGACTATGAATTGAGTCAGAATCAGAATCATTTTTATGATTTTTATGATGAGTCTTGAGTTGTAAGTCCAAGGCAATTTTTGGAGGGACACGAAAGTTAAGGAATTTCCTTTTTAGATCTCTGAATTTACTTTCAATTGTTGTCATATCTGCTTGGCTAATGTAAAACTATTTAGATGTCGGCTAATGTAAAACTATGTAAATGTAGGCTAATATAAAACCATATAGATGAAGTCTACAAACGAATATAAAATGCCACTTGTTTTGTTCTACAAAACGAGTGAAAAACACTAATATTTTGTTAGTGAACCTTTTGAGAACCTTTTTGAATGTTACAATAGCAGATTCGATTCAAAACTACTCACTATGATCTATGAATGTTGCCTTTTTATAAGCCCATTGTAGATAAATTGGCTAAATCATTCGTGATAAATTGTGTTTCATTGTGATTCATTTTCACGCAGCAAGTGGAGGTAGATGGCCAGCAGTGCATGCTTGAAATTCTCGACACGGCGGGCACAGTAAGTGAACTGGTCTAATGACTTTGATCCAAATGAGTTGGCGGAGAATAGATAATAGAGTATTGATCGTCTGTCTGCCCCTCGCTTGTGTTTAGGAGCAGTTCACGGCGATGAGGGACCTGTACATGAAGAACGGTCAGGGATTTGCTTTGGTCTACTCCATCACAGCACAGTCCACCTTTAATGACCTCCAGGACCTGAGGGAGCAGATCCTCCGAGTAAAGGACACGGAAGATGTGAGTGGCGCTTTTATCCAGACAACTGCTTTGAGTTGGTTGCTATGGGCAGACGAATGTATGCGCACAGCTGCATTTGTTTCTATTGGTAACTATGTATTGTGAATGTTTGGTGTAGGCTGTAGTACAACCTGCAGTCATTGCCGTTTGTTTACAGCCATTGTCCATGTTGCTATTGGATTCCATTCTCACTCCCTGTATTTTGAAGGCTCATGCCAAAACTAGCTCCAGACCAGACCGGTTCATTTTTATTATTGAGTTAGTAAACTGTCAGTGTTTTGGTCACAGCTAGTTCTGTGTGTGTGTCTCTATGTGTGTCCCTGTGTATGTTTGTGTGTGTGTATGGATCAGCTGCCAAACACAAAGAGCATGTGCGACCTCATTATCTATTTTCTCGCCTGCTAAATGCCGAGGCCTCTGGAGTGATGGCGCTCTCCATCCCTCTCTGCTCGGACTGATTTGACGTCAGCAGAACCAGGGATGCCCTTTTTTGGTGATCTTCGAATGTTCGTGTCCCCTGTGTGCTTCTTACTCCCATCAACCTTCTTGGCTTAATATAGGAATATAAAGCTACTCTCTTATTGTGTGTGTGTGTGAGAACTGGTTATAATAGTGTTTGGAAAAGATTCATTGAGTTGACTAATCCAAAAAATGAAAATCTCACAATTACTAACATTGATTAATTGTGGGAGAAACTTGTTTTGGCACATTCTTAAAAAAATTTGCCAAAACTGCACTTGTTGATAATATTATTATAATGATTATTTTTATTAATAATAATACATTCTATTTATTGCGCTTTTCAAAGTGACAGGTTAACAAAAAATATAATAAAAAGCTTTTAGACAATTTTGAGCAGTGATTTGAAGTTCCCTTGAATTGCTGAATTCAAGGGAGAATTGAGAAATGTTGCTCAATTAGGTCTTCCCGATGTGAGTAAAGCAGGACAAAGGGACACTTTTCAGGTTGATCCAAAGGGAGGCATCTCTTCTGCAGCCCTCCCTGACCTCTGCAGGAGATATGCAGCTGGTTAACTTCTCAGCCTGACACGCACCGTTTACAGCAGCACTGGCAGAACACTCAAATTGCTCCTTTTCATCTGTTCCACTTCAGAGTTATGCTAAATTTCTAACAAGGCATTAATGGTAATGGTAACAGAGCAATTCAGTTGCAAGGCTGACCCCCTCCTCACTTCCTCGTTCTTATGCAACCAAGGTCTCATGACTTCTGCATATCTGACTGTCACTGCTCGCATGGCTGGGAGGCTGCTTATTCTCCAGTGTGACTCACTGATGCTGAGGCCACGCCATAGAAACACTTCCAGTGACGCAATCAAGCTGCATGGACATTTTGATTTGGATGAAAAGGTTTTGTGTGTTGCCTGCTTCTTTTTAGTAAAAAATTCTTCAAATAACTCTAAAATTCCTTAACCGCTTGGGCTCCAAAACCCTCAAGCAATTCATGCTATTATTCTAGTTCACATTCTGAAGGCAAAGTCTGTTAAACAAACTAAACATGAAAACAGAATATTTGTTAATTGTGTGTTTTGCTTTATACACAACTTTAACATAAGAAACTTTATTGATCTCACAATGGAGAAATTTACATTAAGAATTTGCTATTTTGGTTGTACTTGAGAATGTCCTGCAAACTTCTATAATTATCCAACTTTGGGAGGAGTAGTATAACATCTTTAATGATCTTACTAATAATTATCTTAATTGCAGCTAAATATTTTCTGACCAGTTTGGACAGTGTACGAAGAGATGCCTTTTCGTACACCAGTTTGTTTTGTTTGTGACAGGTCTAAGGAAGCAGCAATGTTCCCATAGGCTAAAGTTTTTATTACCACAATGCAGCCTGTTCATCTGCAGCGCAGCGCCTACATTGCCCCTCCCCACTCCCCCCTTAGCTGCATTCCTCTGTGGGTGGGACGACTCATGCCAAAATATCAGTCAATGATTTTCTTTTCCTGAGTCTGGACTCAAATGTTAAATATGTGAATTAGTTTCTGATTTTTACCATTTTTATTTTAACAAACCGCTTCAGAAAATGATCTAAATACTGTGGGGCTCGGTGTAGTGTGACTAATGGTGACTCATTGAATATATGAATACTATATTAAGTAAAAGTCTTCATCTGGGGTTTGTTTTGTTTTAGTATTTCAGGGTAATTACCCTCCGCCTGCATACCATAGGCCTGGCTTACAGCTTGTTGGTGGAACATACCAAAGCTTCTCCTGAGACCCCAGAGAAATGCAGCTCTGAGTTCAGTCTACAGCTTGTTTGGAGATCAAACATCAAGCCGCAATGTTCTCTGGATGAATCTAAACATGGACTCTTCCTGCCGCCTGCCTTCAGTGAAAGGAGGTTAAAGATAAACATTAAGGAAAAAAATCTCTTTCCTCAATATGCACATATTATTTTTTCTTGCATCAAAGTACACACACATGTTCTGTTTCTTTGAAATATAAGGACTTGTGTATAAGCTGAAACCTGCTGCTTATCAGCATCATGTATCCAATCTCTGAAATTCAACTAAATCTGAAAGAAATGCAGATCATTTTATTTGCGTTTTGACCTGGCCCAAGGTTGTGGACCCAAACACTTCAGCACAAATTCAGCTGTAAACATTCAGGAAGGAAGACGATGTTATCCTGGTTTGGGCGGGGCTTCCTCCGGGCCTGAAGCTCCCCAGATAAATGAGTCAGGAAACTGGCAGGAAGAGATGCATCCCCTCTGCCCCTGGTCCTCTGCCCCTGGTCCTCTGCCCCAGGTCCTCTGCCCCAGGTCCTCTGCCCCAGGTCCTCTGCCCCAGGTCCTCTGCCCCAGGTCCTCTGCCCCAGGTCCTCTGCCCCAGGTCCTCTGCCCCAGGTCCTCTGCCCCAGGTCCTCTGCCCCTGGTCCTCTGCCCCTGGCCCTCTGCCCCTGGTCTCACTCAGGACAGCAGCAGTGATACCTGCTGATGATGAGGTGCATTACCATACATATTTCAGTGGACATTGCATAAGATAAGCCTCATGAGAGCTACTCAAGTCACCAACATCATTTAAGATCAATATTCCAGTAGCAGAGGAGTGAGCTGCAGGAAAGACAAACGCCTCCTGCTTGAAAAGTGAGAGAATCTGGGATGCTTCCTTTTTATTCATTCTTTATTCTTCAGCTTTGAAAACAACTAAAGGTCTATCGCCTCAGAGCAGAGCGCCAGTGCTTTAACTGGCTCTCCAAAGGTCTGCAGCTTTCAAGTAGTGCACTGTATAAGACAGAGACACAGTGATTCAGAGACACAGTGATTCATTCATTTATGTTTTCAGGTCGGAAATAAATCAGTGGCACGTCGCTTCATAAAAACTAGATAGTTTTGCTTTGTATAATTTTATAGATTCCCAACTTAAGAGGTTTCTTTATTTGAAGAATAAATGTTTTCATATATGTTGTTTAAGAATACATAGTAGGTGCATTAGTAATACTTGTGTATTTGCAGGTACCAATGATCCTGGTTGGAAACAAGTGCGATTTGGAGGATGAGCGTGTGGTGGGGAAGGAGCAGGGCCAGAACTTGGCGCGACAGTGGAACCACTGTGCCTTTTTAGAGTCCTCTGCAAAGTCAAAGATCAACGTTCTCGATGTGAGTGGACTGAACGATAAGTGCCGAAGGACAAAATGGACACACTTCAGACTTTTTCCAATGCTATTAACTTCATTACTGTGTCTGGCTTTGTCATTCGCATTTTAGTGCAACTTAATAGTATGGGACTTTTCAGAGATTTTCCCTGTAGTCATCATTAAATGCATATGAAATGGTTTATCATTTCTTTCAGATCTTCTATGACCTGGTCAGACAGATAAATAGGAAAACGCCAGTGGAAAAGAAGAAGGCGAAAAAGAAATCTAATTGTGTCCTGCTTTAAGCCCCTCCCCGGCGCCCTGCAGCAGCTCTGAGCCAGGTGCGTTCTCGTCTGCTTTCACTTCACATCAGGACACTGTCGGCCTGTTTATACCAACTCCCATCATCCTCAAGAGAGTGGGACTGGAGAAGACCAACTGTGTTTCAGGAGTTTACTAATAGGACATAGAGAAGGACTATACAATGACAATTATGTACAACTAGTCAAACTTGATTCTTCTGTCCCTATTAATCTGGGTCAACTTTGAGGCTTTTTAATTAAAGCCTGTAAGTAATTTATAATTTGTGTAGAAGTGAAAGTTTTATTTTTCTTGCAGCTGGTTCCTCTGTATTTTAATTGAGTCATTATGTGGCATTATTATTACTGCTTCACAATGTAATGTTTCATATCCCTGATTTATTTTAGTTTTTTGTTACGGGACTGTTTCTGTTTTTGACAGAAACGGTCGTAATGGGGAAGTATGCCACTTTGCGACGAATATTTTCCATAAAACTTTGAATTGAGCTGAGTAAATGTACAAAGATGGGAAATCACTGTATTTTTGAAATGTGAATGGAAGATGTGTCTGGGGCAGCACATTACTGTAATGATGGATGTGAAGTGCTCACTCTTTGTTTTCGTTTACACTGCTCATCCAATGAACTAACTGCATCATGGCCTCGGAGTCTGGGAAGCAATTTCTCATCCACAATACATCCATTAAAACACACACACACACAAGAAATGTGTGTGTGTGTGTAAATGTACAGTACAGACCAAAAGTTTGGACACACTTTCTCATTCAATGAGTTTCCTTTCTTTTCCTGACTATTGACTGTAGATTCACACCAGGCTGTGTAAGGGCTATTTGACCAATAAGGAGAGTGGTGGGTGCTGGGCCAGATGACCTCCTCAGTCACTGGACCTGAACCCAATCCAGAAGGTTTTGAGGTGAGCTGGATCACAGAGTGAAAGCGAAAGGACCAACAAGTGCTAAGCATCTCTGGGAACTCCTTCAAGACTGTTGGAGACCATTTCCGGTCACTACCTCATCAAGAGATTGCCTGCCAAGAGTGAGCAAAGCAGTAATCAGTGCAAAAGGCGAACCGAGAATATAAGACATATTTCAGTTGTTTCATACTTTTCTTTTTGTACGTACATAATTCAGTTAATTCATAGTTTTGATGCCTCTAGTGTGAATCTACAATTTTCATAATCATGAAAATAAAAACTCTTTGAATGATCATTTGTGTCCAAACTTTTGGTCTGTACTGTGTATATGTTTATCTTGTGGGGAGATGGAGACAAACACTGTATGTAAGGTATCCTCATGTCTCACCACAAGGGGGCAGCAAAGCTTGAGATTTGACCTTTTGAAAGCCTCCGTGATCACAGTCAAAGGGTTTATAAATCTTTAAAAAATGTATTACATGTGAAGGAGACACAAGATTTTTGATCAAAAGGGAATGAAAGTTTGGAGATTCAACAATACATTTGGTCGCTCCCAAAGATCCAATGGAAATAGAAAATATCCTTTCACCTTGTTTATCACTGTGTAAATAGGATTAGCCTTATAAAATTGAAAGGGGTTTGTACAGTTATGAAAAAGTCAACATGTCTTTTAAAAGCCCTAGAAACTATTTGGAATTTGACTGGGCCTTATAAATATAAAATGGTTGCATTTATGTATGGCAGTTCTAGTGTTTCATGCAACACTGAATAGATAGATTTGTCAAGTGTTGGAATATATTCCTATTTTGAGATTACTTGTGAGCGCTCACTGTTGTAAGTAAATGGTGCATCTCTTGTTTCAGAAATGCTGTAATGAAGAACTGTTGCCCTGATTGGAACGTGCCAGCTTTCCAACAGCCCACCCCTCCTTCCATCAGCCATAAGTCCGTCGAGCAAACTTCTCCGACTGTTCTGAGCCGGAGGAACTCAAGCAGAGCGATGGAGGGATTTAAGATGGACAGTGGGGAGAGCAGACTGGAATCTCTCGCCTCTGTCTTCAAACGGGACACAATCACTCCAACCGTCTGCTACAACATGCCCCTAAACTCATAAAGGTGTCCTCAGCCTCTTGTGGCTGAAAAGTCCTTTTTCGTATTTTAATTATTGACTTTTAACAGAAAATGTGATTAGAGGGTGTTTTGAAGTTGTGTGGTATATGTGGTACTTTAATATATGATTTTTATATTTTTAGCAGGAATTTAAAACCACCAAGGCGTCAATGGACAGTGCTCTGTACACCTGCTCAGTGCTATTATTTTAAACGTGTTATTGATTAATAGCAGTGCTTCTAACTGCTTCTACCTTCAGTACCATGTTGTAACTATATTCGAGTGCCACATATGCCATTTCAAAAGTCCTTGCGTCCTTAGTGAAGTTGAATCATGGCTTTCAGTATATTTCACCTTTCAGATAACAATATTGTTTTTGAAAGACTTGGGCGTTACCTCCTTAGTTGTATGACTATAAATATTCTTCGAAATGAGCATGAAAAAGTACACCATGTGTAGATGTCTTCAAGTGAAATCCAGTGGAAAAGTGCAAATTCTTCTGTCGCCATACACCTGTCCACGCCGCCATGTGATCATAGAGCAAGGTCTATATTATGTATTATTTTGTATGGTTTTCTCTTGCCCCGTTTTCCATGGACTCTTTCTGCAGATTCTCTGATGTGACTTAATTTTATACTTGGTCACTGGGATTTCATAGCTCCCATAATATATTCTAATGCCATTTTTGCATAACAATGCCTGAGAAAAAATGGGTCTTTTATAGAACTATGGGGGAAAATAACGATTGATTTCTATGTCTCTTGAAGCTGAAATATATTATACTAAACCAACTCTAATAATGCTTCTTGTGTTTTTCTGTCAATGATGTTCCAGCTTTTATGAATTATTAAAGTACATTTTAGTACATTTTCATTATATTGGTCAATGTATTTTTGTGAATTAAACTTTTATCCAAAGCTGATTTGACTGATAAACTTGCTTTACAAAACGTTTTTGTATTCTTTAGTTACAGAATTATTTATTTCTTCAATATATTACAATATACATAGTTAATAAAAGCATGATTGTTACATCTTTATAATGAGTAAAAACATAAATAATAATTTAAGATCAACTATATCTCAACCATCCCTGAGCTACATAGTTGTGGAATGGCTTTCTGGTTGTTCCCTTGTGTTCATGCTGCGTTCACAGACTTGAATTCAGACCAGTTTTAATCTTGTAAAGCGGTTTGATCCTGTTCCAGTCGACATCAGAGTTGACAAACTGAAATCTTCTCTGCGTCCGTCACTGCGTTGTGCCTCTTGTAATGGTTCAGCAGTTTTGTCCAAGCGCCACTGCAATTCAGCAACTCCTGGTTACCTGTTGATAAAGTTGGCACATTTAACCAATATTTCAGTTTAAATGAAGTCAGTGCTGAGAGATGTAGATGGGGTCTGTATTTAGTTTCACTCACTTATTCAAATGCTGTTGAAATAATTACAACTGACAATGTGCCAAAAATTGAAACCACCAACAGATCGATGAGTCTTCCCTATAGCATATTGATAGGTAAGGTTGTATTTCAAGTCGTAAGTAATAACACAGATGGTCAGTCAGGCTGCATGGAAACCTTTTGCTGGGAAAAGTGTGGTAACTTGAGCACTATTCTCACCTCTCCTACGTTATCTGTCATTATGGCTTCAGCTGTAGTCAGTTCAGTCCTATTCACCCACTGTCCCATTGGCTGTTTCCTGACGTGATGATGGGACCCCTGAATCCAACCACTTTCATGCACCTGTAGACTGGACTCCCCCGCCTGAGCTTGTTGGCTTCACTTATTTCTCTCTGGGTTTTTGAATCATTTTGTATGTTCCGTTTCTGATTCATGTCCCGGACAGTGAGGATCAGGACAAATTTATAAACATGTAACTTTTATGGGCAGTGGTCATCTCGCTCCCTGGACCAATGGCTCCTATGTGTCGTTATTAATGCATTTTCTCTTTTCCGTTGGACAACTTTGTAAAGTAATTGAATGAAGGGCTCAGAATCATGGAAAATTATACATGGACAGATTTTTTCATTCTTCATACAGACTCTCAAAGCACTCGCCTCCACCGTTGAAACTAATGTGACCACTTTTGCCTTCTGTGGGGATTTTTCAAAATGGAAAATGTGAAAAAACGCATTTGTGCATGCGTCAGCCGGCATTAGCATCATTTATTTGAAGAGCGCATTTAAAATTCCACAGTGGCTAAACTAGACTAATCCAAAAAAAAAATACTCCCCTCAGCATTGACACACATCTGGAACGTAGCTTTGAGCCAAGAGCCAACTTTTGGACCATCCTATAAAGCCATTTTTGAGAGGAATGACGACGCCATACAAAAGCATTGGGTAATTCTCTTTCTGGGTACACCCCCACCTGCCCGGAGTGAGATTGCAAGCATTGAGCCCCCATTGACCCAGAGGTGGACACCCCTACCTTTTTGCCGCACTTGTCCCTGTCTCGGTGTTAGCTTAAGCGCTCACGGCTAACGTTTGGTGACCACTTTCTACACATGTTTGTTTTCCTCCTTGGTAAGTTTTGTCTGTTGATGTTAAAATTTCATCAAGTTCTTTTTTCCAGCGCCAGCTGAGCAGCTAGCCACTTCGGCTCTCTCCTCTTCTGACTCTTTCTCTATTTATTTCTTGTAGATGTGCTTTTTTAAAATAATTTTTTTGTTTAAGTAGGTGTTACATTGTACTCGGACTTTTTGCTGGATTAGTCATGTTTTCAGCACTTTTTGATTTCCCCGCTCACACCGCCACAAGCCCCCCCAAGTGTCCCATTGTTTACACACGGGCGCAGCTTCTTGGACTAAGAGACTCCGCTTTCCTGCACTCTGAGAAGCCGGTGATCCCCGAGGAGATCCGCAGAGGCTCCAGAGGAGGCCGCAAGAAGAAGAGGAGACTGTACCTCCCCTCCATCATCATGGGAAACGTTTTGATGCTAACAAAATTTTGCTAGCGGCTTGTTGTGTAAAGATCTTCTCCAATAATGCAGCTTTGAAGCGTGTCTGTGTTCAGAGACCTTCCACAGACTTTATATAGCAGCAGAATGTGTTCACGGAGGTGCGCAATAAGTTTATTTTAATATTAAACGGTACTTCCGCATCGGCGAACACGCTCGAAGCAGTTGCATAAAGTCACGGGAGCATGAAAACTCACATGTTAACAAGCACTATGTCCCCCATTGTCAACCCTGGTTTAGTCCTGATGTAGCTCCTGTTTTGGCTGTTTACGAGTATTTTCAGTCTGCTCGCTCAGACCACTAATGTTCCCGTGACCACTTTGCGGCTCTCTGATTGGTCGCTGCACGAGCGTCCCGAGGAAAGGTTGAGCAATGTTTATCTCCTGCGTGCGTCGATTTTCCGCTCCTGCTCCTCCCCTTCGACTTTCCCGCGCCAAAGCCCAGTTGCCACGGTCACAACGCACCTAAAGCCCGGTTCTAATCGCAAAGTGGGCCCTGGCCCACTTAAACCGGGCCTTAGGCTGCGCATGTCACTTTAAGCCGCTCGCATTAGGACTGAAAAACCTGCACTAGTAGTGACACGGTTTCTTGTACATAATATATCCTACATGTTTGCACATTTCTTTCTTTTGCACAATCTTGAGTGATTCTATCCATGCCAGATGTGACATGTAAATTTCTCCTGTGTGAGATCAATAAAGTCTATCCTATCTATCTTATCTTTAGTCAATCGCGTTTGAAGGTAGTTTCGGCGTTACTATGCCCTCAGACTTTGAATCGGAGGTCAAAAAAACCACATCGGGCCATATGAACCGCTAAAGTGGAGAGCGTTGGAACAATTCCGGATTCTGGATCGGCGCTCCAGTTAGCCAACACGTCTATGTTTGCGTTCTTTTCAGCAGAAAACCACCGTAAAGAAGATGCCCGTGACAAATTTAACTTTATGAAATGTTTTTATACCCTGCTGAAGTGAATAACGGGTGCATTTTTTCAGCCCAATGTGTCAGCTTAGGATACGTATAGTTCATCATTTGAATCACAGTAGCAGGTGGGTGTGATTATAGAGAGGACAACATGTTAAAAAAGACTGTTAAAGAAATCAAATTTGTGCACTTTTTGGTGTGTATTTTTCTAATCTATCGTTTGTATAGATGTAAGGACAGGCCAAGGACAATTTTTGCCACTGGCGTTTTTAGTGGCATCTAAAATGGCAAGTACATGGGGGTCTTCATGTCTATAGTAATAGTTGTGGGTTCAATCTCTGCACCAGACTACTGGGTCCTTAGGCAAGACACTGGATAACATGTAAAATGTTCAAGATACATAGCAGATTTGATGTTTGTATTGGCAGAGTTAATATAAATACTTAATTCTTATATAGTTAATTGCTGGTAAATAAATGGTTTGTAGTGTTTGAATTAATCCACCTTTCTTAGGAATTTTTCCTCAATTATGCAATTATTAGCTGGAGGTAAATCCTCTACAAAAGCAGACTGAACACAGAGATAGTACTGTGTCTAAGCAATGCACAGTTTATCCCATAACCTGTGTACTCTACTTCATCTTTATCTGTGCTCAGAACTGTGTTGCTATAGGTCTATTATCTATAGCATTATCAGCCTGTATTAGGGCTATATAAAGGAGACAATAGGGCAGGGATGGGCAATTATATTTGTGGAGGGCCGGACTCGTTTTCATCTAGTTATCATTTGATTTAATATGGAACAACAGATATTGTTAGAAGAAAAGGAGTGGGAAACCTGAGTATATCCAATGTTATTTTTGTGTAAAGCTGATGTTTTGCATCTGCAGCTCTATTTTTATTTGAACCCTTTACAAGGATTTCTTTATCTTTATCTGTTAACGGATTCATGTTTTTTTTCATCCTGTGAATTTTTTTTACGAGGTTTAACTTGCCATTGTAGCTCTCACAAAGTTGCAAACCTTCATTGGATAGTCATTAGGGGGGAGAGAGTATGAAATTTGTGGATAGGAAAAGGTCAGAGGCCCACATAGAAACGTGAATCATGCCACACTTTGCCCAGGTCTGCGATAGGGTGTTGTTAATGCTTTGAAATAGTTAATTCTAAAAGTTTAAACATGTTGTTTTCCAGCAATATATAAAATACACACTTTATCTGAGATTCTTTTACCTGTATAATACAAACAAAGCGCCCTGTCCTTAACAGTGAACGAGCGAGTCCTGGTCTCTGACAACAGTGCAAGTCCGGTCCACATATGTCTCCCCGTACTATACGCTGCAGCACCAATGGGTGTAACAATTCCCATCACGCAGACAGGCACTGACTGCTGGGTCCACACATCACATGGTGCGAGATCAGAGGGAATACTCAGGCAGAGCTAGATATACATTTATTGTTTACATTGAATTTGTATAACTAGGGGTGGGCGATATATATATTGTAGAAGATAATATCACAAAAGTGAATTTAAAGATATGCTTTTCGCATTGTTGTCTTTATTTATTTCTTTTTACATATCTCCAATACATATTACAATTAGAGCAGTTAAGATGCCCATTTGTCAAATGCGTGCCTTAAAGGCCAATCACTGCCTTATTTGTACATTTCAGTAAATATTGTATGTGTTCTTGCCGTGTTACTTGAATTTGATTTTAATGTAAATATATGTTTGTGCATGTTTTGCAAAGATGTGTGAAGCGCTTTACAAAAAAAAAAACCCTGCTATTTAGATCTACACTGTCTCTATCTAGATGCCCTGGCAAGCAAAACATTGCAGATCATTTTGTATTAAATGTGATTTTAAAGATATCGTGACAATATTGTTTTCAGGTGTTGGGAAAAAAATATGGAGATATTAATTTTTGCCCATATCGCCCACCCCTAGATGTAACATATAACATTCATTAGGCTACACTAGTGTATTGATGGGAATATGAAGCCTCAAAAAGCAGTGAGGCATCGCAGCCTACATGGTTCAAAGTTATGAAGGGATTAATTCCACTACACCATCATGTGGATACAAAAATGTATAACACGCCAAGTGCTTACAATAAATGATGGGAGTCTGAACATGGTAGGGTTAGCTTCACAAACTATTTCAGGCTTTAAGTAATTTAATAGATCTGTCTATCTCATAAGTGCAGTAGCTCTGTGGTGTGTGTCTGTGTGTGGGAGCGCGCCTTGAGGTAGACGGAGACAGAGCGAGAGCTAAGAGAGCGGAGTGTATGTAAAGTTTGCCAGGGAACGAGTGCATGGTATGTTGGATTGGAAGAAACAATAAAGCTCCACTCTTGAGCAACAGTCCGGAGTGTCTTTGAATCCGCACCACACTTTTGACAGCGAGGGTCAAACTGAGAAGGGAGTTACGCCCTGGCCTGGAGGAACGCATCCCTTCGACCCTGGAGCAGCGAATCTCCCCTGCGTCCCTCGACCACGGTCTGGGGGCTTAAAACAGGAAAGGCGTAACATTGTACGTTTAATCTTGTTAGCTAGGTTCGTCAACCTGGCATTTGCTCTACCAACCAATGCTCTACCAACAGATCCAATGTACCACTCATTTTGGACTTTTGCATACCTGCCATTTTGGACGCCACTGAAAACACAAGTGGCACAAAAGATCTCTTCGGACCCATTTAGACCCCACTCCATATTTGAAGTGCACAGTGTCTACACAGCAACAAAAACAATGTAGTTCTAGCGCCTAGCCAGTAGGGGGCAGTATAATGCAACACACATGACCCCCACCAGTAAAACTACTTCCTCAACAACATCGTCCTCAGTCCACTGTAAAGCCGGGAAATAATGCACCAACATCATTATGTATTTAAAAGTAGCAGTGAAAATGGAAATTGCAACCACAGCTTTGCGTGGTTTCGTTTGGACGGAAGTAGAAGTAGAATTGCTCCTCTATGAAGCTCCTCTATGCCGCCCACCATGTGGGCGGCACGGTGGCTGAGTGGGTAGCACTCTCGCCTCTCAGCAAGAAGGTCCTGGGTTCAAATCCTGGCCAGACCAGGGCCTTTCTGAGTGGAGTTTGCATGTTCTCCCCGTGTCTGTGTAGGTTTCCTCCGGGTACTCCGGTTTCCCCTACCACTAAAAATATGTACAATAGGTCTGGCATGCGCCTTCTGTTCGGCGACCCCGCTCCCATCTCTGTCTGGAGTGAGAGGACAAGTGCCCAAAAAAATAATAACAATTGTAAACCGCTTTGTGACCCTTGTCTGTGAAAGGCGGTATATAAATAAACATTACTTACTTACTTACTGAAAGCACACATAGCACTCGAAGCACACATAGCATTAGTTGATCTCAGCTACTGCGTATACGTCCAAATGCACGTACGGAAAGTGATGAGGTCATTGCAACCAGAGAATTCACACATTTTTCTTTACACGGCTGTGACACAACCCCCGCGGCGCGGCGCGGCACAGCTGTGTTGTTCCACTCTGGAGGCCGGTTTTCAATGCTTGTGTTTTCAACCCTCTGAAACACCGTCTCTGTGTGAACACAAGGCCAATCCTTGCACCATAAAACTCTATCGTTTTATGGTGCCAATGGGTCCTAAAATTATCACTGACTCTCCTAGTTACCCTGGTAAAACCATGTTCTAACTTCTTCCTTCTGACAGAAGATATTGTTTGTTGAGATGCAGGAGATCTTGTTTTGCTAACATCTTCTTTCCACAAGCTGTTTTAGTTTTAACAAAGCACGTTAATGATTTTGTATTTATTTGAAACTGTTTTTTTTTTGATCGATTTCACAGTGACAATTGTATTCTGTATTTTTTAAGCTGTTTTTTTCCTGTACTATTTAGCTTGTTTTAATTATGTACTTGTCTGGGGCACACTGGGGACTTTTGCATATGTATTTCAATGTGGTTTTACTGTAAATGGAAAATAAAATTAATCAGAGTCTGAAAGTGTGGGATGGTTCCATGTCTGTGTTGGTGCACTATACTTATGGTTTTGTGTGTTCAGGAGTTCCCTTCAGGAGAGCCAAAAGTAGCTCTGTTGCGTTACCTATGATGCACAGTCCTTCTTTGGCTCTGGTGATGGCCACATTGATCTGGTTAGCGTCACCAACAAAGCCCACATGTTTGGAGAGCCATGAGCCGTCTGGTTCTGACATGATCTCGTTGCTGGGCAGGGAGCAGACTGTTGATATAATCACATAACGCCACTCACTTCCTGCAAATGAAATGATGGAGGTGTGATTCAGATTCTAAACTTGAACATTGTGACAAAACAAGCTGAAGTGCTCTGACCTTGACTTGTTGTAATGGTGTTCACGTTGACGTCTTTCAGTTCTTCCTTTTTCAACGCTTCCTTGATTTCAAAGACTTGTGCATTGTAAGGAGAAAGAACTACTATTTCTTTTTGCGCAATTTTAGCGTTTCTTGTCAGTTTTTTGGCAATGGCCACCTAGAATCAAAAAAAACAGATTATCAATACACTGAATGTGCAAATGTGAAAAGTTCACCAGCGTCAAAACAAAACACATACCACTATTTGTGTCTCTTCTCGGTTAGCTTTGGAGTTCTCGTTGCCTTTTGAAGAACTGACCACCTGGCGAACAGTTGTTCCGATGACATGTCCAAACACAACAGGCATTGTCTTTTTGTCCACACGCAGCACGCTGCTTCGTTGCTCCACTCCAGTTTGTAACTTTCCCTCGTAATATTCCTCTGATGGAAACTTGCAAATGTCCTTGTGCTAAGAATAAAAGCAATTATTAAAGGCAGGCGTCACTCAGTCACAAAACACAAGTAAATATAATCTCACCATTCTGTATTGTGTATCCAGCATTACACTCCTCTTTTCCAATTGGGTGTAGCAGCGTTCAAACAGGGACTTGGACATGCCCAGCTTCCGCACGCGGTCATTTATCACAACAGGCCGCAACTGTTTGTGGTCCCCAATAAGCACAATCTGGAAGAAGGTTTAATTCAATTGTTTTGAATATGTTCCATTTGATGCCATTTATTCAGTATCCCTATCAGTGGTGGAGCCACATGGATAGTTGGGGTGACAAGTGACAGACAAAGTCCTTGCCACCCTGCCACCACCTTGCATTATTGTGTTTTAAAATAGAGCCTTATCCATATAACTTTGAGTCACCTCTTTCTTGCAATGTATGCAGCCCTTCCTTCGCACTGATAAGACCCAGCCTCCCTGTATTCAGGGGAGGCTGGGTCTCTCTGTAGGAGGCCTACCGTCAATACTTCTGAGTCAGCTTTATCTATTGCCTCAAGATGGCCTTTCAACTAGGCCTGAGAATCGGACAACCCCTGGACCAGGGCCTGGAACCATGGAGCAACCCACAAAGCAGTTTTATGAACTGTGAACAGATGTTGGCTTCTACCACATGGACACAATCATGAGCTCTTGCTTTCCAAAGAGCAAGACCTCATTTAGAAGGACAATGGTCCTTACTAGAGGTGCACCGATCGATCGGTAGCCGATTATATTCGGCCGATGACGGCTTAATTTGCGTGATCGGTGAAATGTGCTGATCAAAAAGACCGATCATATGACATGGGGGTTCGTGCACACACGTTACTTTCTCTTCTCAAAAATGCGTAAACAAGCAACTCATGCAGCTATAAGTTACGGAGATTCTACTGCGGCAACAACCATATAGTAATGACGGTAAGAAACAAAACGGAATATGCACGAAAGTTAGGGATATTTTTTCCCTGTGCCACCAGCTCTTGTTTGTTGCGGAAAGCGCTGGGTTCAAACGACTCATGTCCACTGCTTCAATATGCCATCACGGAAATATTTGACTGATGTCTGCCTGCTGCAGCTTTACCAAACTGTATATTCTCACATTGACACTCCAAGCCCAGCCAGAGTCATACAGCGCAGACACACGAACACACTCAACAGCGAGGCGCTGAGCTCCCAGCCACAGGCAGAAACATCCCGTGTTGGGACTTTGCATGTTATGTTCACAGAAATGTTGGAGGGAGATGAGTGTAGTGGCAGTACAGACAGTCCTACTGTGTTGCTTACCTAGCGAAACTAGTTACGCCTCGGACCGGACAGCCGCTTGTTTATTGGAAGGAAAAGAAAAGCCGCTTCCCTGCATTGGCCAAAGCAGCGTAAGCTTTCCTCTGCGCTCCATTTACAAGTGTAGACAGTGAGCGGCTGTTTATGCAGCGGGACTATTCAGGATTATAAACGTAATAAACTAACCTAATGCTAATGCTGAGATGCTAATATTCCTGAAGAAAAAACATTGCCTTAACTATCTCTTAATCAGTTTAGAAATGCAGCATATACAGTATTGCTGTATTTGTATTTTTTTTATGTATCTCAATGCTCTGTAACATATACCTTTTTGTCTTGAGTACCCCTAGGGCATTTTATTTATACTACATAGTACCTTGATGGTTTTGAAAGATTAGTTATAAAGTGAATAACTAGTGCTATTCATTTATCTAAAAAAATATCAACATTTGATCGGATCGGCCATGATCGGTATCGGCAGGTCAAAATTGTAATGATCGGTGATCGGCCAAAAAACCTCTAGTCCTTACCATAGCCTTATCCCACCTTAGCCTTAGTATTTTAACCGTATATATTTTAATCAGCATTATAACCATATATCTAGCGTTTTCTTCATGTTATTCTTGACAATTTGCATATTTCATATCTAATCTGTATTGTATATACTGCATTAAATCTACAAAAACATCTTTGTCTGAAAGTGATATTTGTGCCGATTTAACTCCAGAAATCAGTCACTGATTTGTACAAGGATTCACGCCTTCAGATTCTATTGAAGAGAAATGGACTTATAACTAATTAAATAATTAAGGAATCATAAGATTACTGAATCAATTTATGAGCCAAATAATAGATAACGTGACGTCATACACACGTTATCAGTTGTGATTTATTCACTGGTGCCCTGAAATAAAGCTATTGTATTTATTACATGATTGCGTTTGACCTAATTCTCCGATATCAAATAAACAACTTAAAGAAGCTATACCCGATTTATTTTCTAATGAGTTCATAAAAATGCTTTATTACTACATACAAGTAGTATTAAAATCCGTAATTTAATTGAAAATTTGAGCTCGTTGATTCAGTGTATGAATTCAGGCTGTAAAAAGTGCTGAGTGCGCAGTTGCGAACAGGCTGCCTCCAAGCCCCGGTGATCCAAGATGGCGCTCTATTCAAATGAATGGCTTGTGCTCAGTAACACATGGGACTTCACGGAGACCGGGAGATTAGCTGAACTCGCCTATATTTGGGTATCGTCTGGTCCTCCCGGTTCTGCCCAGTGGACGAGCTCCCATGATGCGTTGCACCAAATACTCGTGTGTGGCTCTCATGCACGTGCACAGAGGGGCTCGGCCGCGCTTTGACCAATCAGAGCTGCTGATCAGAGCAGCGGTAGAGCGGAGTCAGAGCGGGAAAGGAGCAGTAAAGTGTGGATTTAAAGAAAACCGAAGGATTTAAGAAGAAAAAAGTTCAGGATGACAAGGGACACTAAAATCCCTGAAAGCTATTTCTGAAAGCTGTAGGCTCTCTGTCAGCTGAGGTCGAGCTGTTTTAATTTACATTGAGGGACTTATTTCTGGGCAGCCCACGTGAATTTAGTTTGCAGTAGGACAGCTTTAAGCTAGTAATACACTATCAAGTTATTATTATAGATCCATGGCTGCATCCCATAGTGTCTGCAGCGCAGGTAAACACAGCTGCATGATTGCAGAAAGTGGCTATACTTCCTCTGGCTGTAACTGCATACACAGCAACATAGCCCAAACGACGCAACAGTGAGGAAGAGAAGAGGGAACTGAAGCGAAAAAATGATCAAAGAAGAAATCAAGCCCGAATGAACATAGCTACTGTAGCTTACATCGAGTCCTCTGGAGAGACCTGCAGGAGCGGGACCGCCTCGGACTACATTTGGACGCGAAACTAGCGGTAACCTTTCAGTTATATATTTTGTTAGCAGTGCGTTGCTTTTGTAAAATTTCATCAGTGATTGTTTGAAGTTGCGCTAATGTTTGCATACGTATCAGATCGCAAATAAAACTAGGGGGCTTCGTGGCAGGAGAGCGTAGGGGAAATGAGAAGCCTGTGAGCGAGTTGGGGGGCGGTGCTAAACATTCAAACTGTGCGATATCGTCTTCGATAACCCTTTATACGTTTGACCACTAATTTAGTAGCCTGACTCTCGCCAGACGCTTGTAGTTCCGCCATGCTCCACCAGAGGCGTTTCACTGAATACAAGGGTCAGGGATCGAGCGCATTGCAAACTCCTTCAGGAGATCAAAAAATAATTGGCCAATCAGGATCGCCAGTGTTACGTCAAGTTTGCACCGCCTTCTTGTGCGTCTCAGCCATGGATCTATTATCAAACCAAGATGGCTGACATAAAGCCCGTGATTAATACAAAAAAAAAGCTTAAATACAAACAAATTAAGACACAGATGTCACTTTTAATGCAATTTGAGGCGAGATGTTGATGGTTCTATGTTGTTATATGGGTGTCAAATGCTAGTGTAAAGTTTGGTTTAGTTAAGTGCTCATCACAACAATACACAGCAGGGTTTCCAGGTTGGGTAGTTTCCCGCATTCTTGGGTTTCATATGACGTCGGGGCAGTGGGCGAATGACATACGGACAGGACCGGACCGGACATGCCCTGGTGGTACAGTCGGCCGGGTATACACACGGCGTGTGCGATGTACGGTTGTAGCAACCATGCGAATAGAGAGAAAGACAAGATTTTCTTTCGTGTTCCAACTGTGGTCTCATATAAAGGAGTACACTTTGAAAAAATCACTCGAATGAGGCAGGCAAGGTGGATCAAGGATTTCCCAGATAAGCGCCCCCTGTAGGCCATCCGAATGAAACGCAGCAATTTCTTCTGTTATTTTTTCCAAAAAGGCCCGATATCAAGATTCTTCTAAGAAATATTTTTTTGTACTCCCTTAGAATTGAGTGTCCCCCTCCCGATTAAGACTGTTACAACAACTGTACACCGCACAGGATGACAGTCTTTTGACTCCAAAACAGACAATATTTACATGGTTTTCAATGGGGGAAACAGAGTTGTCCCATCTCTGCTCATTAATCCCAAGAATACTTTTGTTCCAAGCGACTTGTAGGTAATAAATAGACAGAGACAAAAACAGAATCATGATAGCCCAAGTTGATTGCAATACATTTTTAGTCCTCCGGGTACTCCGGTTTCCCCTACCACTAAAAATATGTACAATAGTTCTGGCATGCGCCTCCTGTTCGGCGACCCGCTCCCATCTCTGTGTGGAGTGAGAGACAAGTGCCCAAAAAATAACAATTGTAAACCGCTTTGTGACTCTGGTCTGTGAAAGGCGGTATATAAATAAAGCTTACTTACTTACTTACTTACTTACTTACTTACTTTAGTCAAAAATAAATTCTGGGTGGGTTTTTTTGGGGCATTCCCGCGGGTTTTGGGCTGGAAAATCTTGCCTGCATTTGGCAATCCAGCAACGCAGTGTTCTGAATTGTGTGCTTTGATGTGAGTGGTTGAGGGAACACATCATTTAAGATACCAGACAAGTGGTTATTCGAATCACATACAAGGTTTTTTTTATTTTTTATTACAAGGCCCCGCCTACTTAGGTCTGGTCGTTTAAAAAAAGGCAAAAAAAAAGCTTCTCATTTTGAGAAACTTTCTGGCACTTTCTGATGCCATGCTGTCCTTGTTTACCTGCGCTGCAGACGCTAGAGGAGGCGTGTTTGCAACTGCGCCGCTCTCGATGCTTGTTCTGCTTGTTGGAGCAGAACAAGCATCACTCAAAGTGACTCTTCAGCACCTTGCATGGTCTGAATTCATACACAAGCTGAATCAATGAGCTCAATTTTTCAATGAAATAACGGGTTTTAATACAACTTGTATGTAGTAATACGTATTTTTATGAACTCTTAGAAAATAAATCAGGTATAGCTCCTTTAAGGGATTGAAATGCATCCTTAGTGTAAAGTGGTGCTACCTTCTCTGGGTTGTAGGAGACGAGTGGAATGAGAGCTTGTGGTTCTGTTGCCATGGCGCATTCATCAATGAGGATCTGTCGAGCACTCACTGCACGCATCAGGCCCGGGGTCGACGACTGAGTGCAAGTGCACAGGATGATGTCATGTCTCTCCAGTTCGTATTTACGAGCTTTTACAAGGAGTTTTCTGAATCTGAAAGAGTCAGAGTTTAATAAGCCAATCGCACACTGTTCACTCCTCCAACATGTTATATTCTAAACCACTTACTTTTTTACTTCCTCTGCGGTGAAGGGTTTTTTTGCAGCGATAGCTGCTTGAATTCTTTTATCCCACGCTTTGATTTCACCTGAATGTGGATTTGAATCTTCTCTCATGCAATAATGCAACGTGATTTTCCTTGAAAAACAATGTCAAACAGTGAATATATATTTTAGGCTTTTTCTTCTACATTTTCTTTATTTGATCCTAAACTTCTGGATGATAATTTATTATACCTGAGACTGTTTTTGGAACGCTCCGGACGTGTCTTTGTAGAGAACTGAAGAACACTCTCTGGGTACGGATAGTCACAATTCTCCACTTGTTCACTGTAGACTCTGAGGGCTCTCAGATTGTCCTCAAACTTCAACATGTACTCTACATTTAAGCATCACATTTATATTATTCAAAAGGTTAATCCAATCTTGTACTGTTTTGACATAGGGAGTTTTACCTGCAACCACATCCACAGACTTATTGGACGGACCACAATACAGAATCACTTCTTTCTTGTCTTTGTCCTTGTCGTCTATAATCACTTTTCTGGGATTCTCTTTGTTTATCTCCAAAAAACAGAGCAAAATGTACACTCCAACTACGGTCTTCCCCGTTCCTATGGAAAATATTCTGTTACTGAAGGCAACATAACGTGCTAAAAGGACTTCATATTTAGCTCTATTCGACCTGTTATTCGCCTCAAACCACCGCCACTGTGTGTACAGTGATATGCGGATGATTAAGCAGCAAAACAACATTATTTTTAGTTAAAAAAAAGGCAAACAATCTGATCATCACCAACATTATCTGCAGTTTGAGCAGTTATCAATACAAAATCTGTGCTTACCAGGGGGCCCTTGGATAAGTGTAAAAGTGCTATTCAAAGCCTTATCCACTGCCTGGAACTGACTGTGATTCAGAGGTGGAAGTTCGTTTGAGAAGGCCTTACGCTTTACGATTGGTCTTGACAAGTCTTCAAAAGGCATAATTAATCATTTAAATGGTGATAAAACAATTGACACTTTGTAAGGTTGAATAATATTTACCTTCTCTTGGAATGTGATGTCCAAGTGCTATGCTCTTTACAAGTGCACATGCTTTGGGAACATTAAGTACTGCACTTTCTTTTCGTCTGTGGAAATGAAATCAGACCAGGTTAAAACTTCCAAACGGAATCTGTTGTAGATCAAAAAGTCAATCTGACTTACACGTCAGGTAGTGTCTTTGGGACCAATTCAACTGTGAAAGTTCTATTCTTGAAAATGATATCAGGAATAAGTTTCATTGGACGGTGGTTGACGTAAAAATGAACCAGATTTCCTGCTGGTTCCTTTTTTTTCTCTTCAGAAAAAGTTGTGACTCCGTGGACCACCCATGTGAATTCTGAAGGGTCTCCTGGTTTGATATGATCTATTAAATCATATTTTTCAATAATGTCTTGTTTTAAAGGCAGACCTGGTTTGCGTATGCACAACAAGCACTGTGAAAGGTTGAACCCAGTGATAGCCCAATCTTCAATCCATTCTAAAGGTAAGAAGAAGCTTCCTTCAAGTGAATCTCCGGTTTTTTGACTAAAGTTCACCTCTAAGTTTTCAATAATGACTCCTTCCCCGTCCCTGACGGCAGAAGTTGCTGATTCCATTTCACACAGAGGTTTCCAGATACGTACATAGTCCTCAGGACTCTTGTAGTGAATCTGAGAAGGATTATCTGCACACCTGGAGAAGCAGGTAACAGGGTTTTTGGCATGATCCACACAGACCTCAAACCTTGGTGTGACGCTCACCAGCTGAATGGCAGGTCTCCAGTAGCCCCTGTGCACCTCACAGGTCATTTGGACCCGTAGAGTGTTTCCAGGCTTCAACAGGAGGCTGATTTCTACCACATGTTCAATCTTCCCTGAGTACACAGTGGTCTGTGGGGGCATCTGCTCTGTCTTTGCACTCAATATAAGGGATTTGACTTCATTCCACTTTCCTTGCTTTACTGCATCAACAGTTGACTTCCACACATTGAATGGAACAATCAAAGACGGACTTTGGTGACATTGTCTTCCCATCTCTATGTGTAGTCTCTCTTTGTCAGCAGCATAAATTCTTTTCCGCCATCTTAGTTCCACACATTGGTTGGTCTCATCATATTGTGGCTGATCATCCAGATTTAGATTTTTGTACATACACAAAATGTCTGAAAACATATCTCTGTGAAAAGGTAAAGACAGAAGGAAACTGTCCGATTCCACATCAGCCTTCACCACAAATGCTGTTTTACAAACACTGTGTTCCATGATACCTACAGCGCAGGAAATATTTACTGTTTGTTGTTCATACTCTCTGGCGTTCTTTGCATTTTGGTCATAGTCAGTGCACAGACTGCTAATCTCCTCTCTGGTGAAGGGAACCTGACTTTTCAGTATGGAGCAGTGCAACAGTCTCTGCAGCACTATGTCGATGTAACGTCGTATTGGTGAGGAGGCCTGAGTGTAACTCTGTAACTGGAGAGAATAGTGGCCCACCTCTGCGCTCTGGGACGACAGGGAGCGAATATAATAGGCTTTATTTAAGCACTTCCTGAACTGAGTAGTGAGGGGTCTCAGCTGTGGGTGGATGTCATCAGCAGCGATGAGATCCACCAACCTATCAGTATCACCAGCTTCTGCAGCTGCCTGGATCTTCGTCCATATGTACTGGAGCACACAAAAGGAATCACAATCAGGACTTTGCTGCTCATCACACTTCACTTTATGCCACAGACTAAACGACACCGGTATGAGATCTGTATATTGTTTCTTTAGTTTGTCCAGACTTTGTTGAGATGGTTCTGGTTGGCAGCGAAGAGGTACAAAACCACTTGTCTCTCGTGAGCTGCAGAGTTTTTCTGATACATACTTGTTGAATAGCACACTTAGTTCCTCGATCATTAAATGAGCCTTACGTTCTCCAGGAATCTCATCATCATCAGGCTGAGCATACGGCCAGTTCTTAAGCCTTTCCTTCCTTCGGGCTTTTGCAAACTCAAAAGCCAATTTGAGTTTCCTGTCATCAGGATTTTCTGGCACACTGTTGATTATATTTTCTGCTTCTTCATATGTCAGCTTTCTGTCAGATTTAATTGTTGAGAGCTCAAACTCTGGCGGCTCCATAATTCTATGTGTTTGTTTATCCACTTTGAACATGAGTGACACTACTCCACGATCTTCTCCTGGGAGGAGGCTGAAGAGTCCAGTGCTTAGCTCCCGAGGAAACATATGGATGGTGCGTTTTGGTTCATTACGGCAGTAATAGGACGTGCCGCGTTGTTTTGCATCTTCATCCAGTTCGTCACCAATATGTACAAAGCTTGCTACATCAGCAATGTGGATCCCTAAACTGTAGTGTTTATCATATGATTCTAGACTGATAGCATCATCCAGGTCTTTGGATCCAGGAGGGTCAATGGTGAAGGTAGTTCTGCTGCTCCGGTCCGTTCTGTGTGTCTTGTTAGTATCCTCCAGGTCTTCTGATGCACATATTGAAGGACCAACATTGTATTGCATATTGAGATTCCGAAGACCATCACTCAACGAACGCCCAATAGGCAGAACATCAGTTACATAACCCAGAGGGCACCAATACTCCTTTTTCCAGGTAATTACTTGCACCCAAAAAACATTATTCTGTTTTAAAATGTCATCAATTTTTCTGAATTCTACAGGAGTCCAGTTACCATAGATTTTCTTCCACAGCGGGAGATCACGACGTCTTTTCTTATTGATGAGCACATTGATTACTGGAGCAGACTTACAGATAGGTATCATAGTTCGACAAATGAAATTACTAGAAATATTTTTCTTTTTGCTGTGATCTTCGTCCTGTAGATAGCACAAAAGTTTCCGAGCTGAGTCGCATTCCTTTGTGATGGCAGTCACTTTTCCTTTTTCTATTATCACTTCATCTCCAGTAAAGGCATTCCCTAGACTCCTTCTTCCAGTTATATTTACTCGCAAATGAGGCCTTGTGGATGATATCACATAGCCGTGTTTGGGAGACTCTCGGACAAGTTTTCCTTGTATGTCAAGCTGTTCATGGGGTTTTTCTGAATGATCTGAATCAGTCTCTGTAGAAGGTGTCTTTGTTTTTTTTGGACTATCTTGAACATTCACACCATCATTGTCATCATCACTGACCAATTCTTTATTGAATTGTTCATACTCAGTTTTTAGTTCCTGAAGAATTGTATCATTTTCAGTGAGGTTTTGCTGAACTTCAACACATTTCAGAAACTGTTTGGTTTCAATTAAATTTTTTTCAAAGAAATCTTTTGAAAAATATGGTGGCTCAACACTGTTGCTGTGAATGCAATAGTCTACGTAATTCTTCCAGATCTGAGAGCACTGTCCAAAGCAGCAGAGAGCAGCAGCATCACCAACAACTAACACCAGTGAGCGAGCTCTGGTCAGCGCAGTGTTGAAAACACGCACATCGTTGAACAGTTCGGGACAAGACAGGGCCTTAAGAGAGTCACAAGAGTGCACAGCAGATATAATGACCACTCGAAACTGCAAACCTGAGGAGGAAATAATCATTTGGGTTGTAGAATAGACACAGATTCATTTGAAGCAAAGAATTGAATTCATTACCTTGAACATTTGCAAGATTGAGAACGTTCACCTCATTAAGGCCTTGATTTGACATTTTCCTTCTTATTTGTTTGACCTGTGAGACACAATTACAATTGATAATTACAGTGATACTCACTGTACTTCAAATGAAATATAGATAAGAAAATTACCTGAAACCCCTCTGATAGAACACATATAGACTGTGGTCCCCAGGATGATGGCCAGTCTCGAAGTAGATCCTTAACAGCTTCGACCACTCTGTCGGCTTCTTCGCTGTTGTACCATGTGCCTGTCTCTCTGTCTAAGCGGCACTCTCCTCGGACATGGCTGAACCTGAGGGCGTGGCCGTTTGGAGGAGGAGGCACTTCTTCCGTGGATTTGATTACATCACCTTTACCAGAGTAGAAATGCGCAGAAACAAAGTCTACAATTTCTCTGGTAGAACGGTAGTTGTCACTCAGTATGATTCGACTCCTTCGTGCAGACTCGCCCTTGTGGATCTGATAAAAGTGGAATAAGCGTGTAAGCAGAGTGTGATCCGAACGCTTGTGGTCTTCCACAGAGAAAAGCTTTGGTCCCAACTGCATGTGATCTCCTGCTAAGGCCACTCGTGTCTTTGCTCCGGCAAGACCAAGGGCTGACAGAGCCTCACACTCCAACATCTGAGAGGCTTCATCGATCAGAATGTGGCTGAAGTAACCCTCTGGGAGCTTCAGGTCGTGCAGCTGGCGTGCCATAGTTGTGGTGACGACAATGACATTGTGCTGATCTAACTTTGCTTTGGTTGGTGGTAGAAACTTGCTCTTATCTTCATTGAGAAAACAGAACTTCAAGGTAATCTCATCTGTGGCCCATAGTCCCCGGTCTGTGTTCGCTTTGACCCGAAGTGGCCGAATGTTAGCGTCTGTTTTGTGAAAATGGTCTCTCACATACAAATCTGCAGAACTGAAATCAAAGAAAACATATTTGAGTTCAGATTAATACAAAGCATTTTGGTTATTTATTTATTCATTCTATCAGAAGATTTTCTGTATGCTAGGGAAATCTCTGGTGAGATCAGCTTACCTGTTGGTGTGGGTGCAGATAAGAACTTTGTTGTTGGGTTGCTGACACATCTCCATTGCAGCTGTAGCGAGGGTGAATGTTTTTCCTGTGCCGAACGGGCCATAAATGAGCAACGGAGCAACACATTTCTGATTATCTGCCTTTCCCATCATGAATCGTACTGCTTCTTGTTGTTTTGCGTTCAACTTGTCAAACTGATTGTTGTTTGTGGGAACAGTGCAATTTTCAAGGTCTGGAAGAACTCTGCTTGTATCAGGAAGTAGGTCCACAGCTTTGTGCAGACTGCAGAAGTGGTAACGGTTGAGCTGAAACTGGACCTCCATCTCAAGTGATGTATTGCGTTTAAGTGCGAGCTCAGAACAGCACCTTTTTGACAGTTTCAAATACAACACATTCTCAGAAGTCTTGTCCTGCACAATGATGGCTTCATAGACTTTACTGTTTGCTGTGCTAGATGCAGGGGCGATCAGTGCTGAGTGGATGCTTCGCCGCAGAGCCAGGCCTTCAGCCGTCCCTGCAGTGAGACTGAAGGGAAGAGAGATCTCTCCAAAAAGCTCTCGCTCCCCTGTGCCCCACAGTGTGATGTGGTCTTTGACTCTCATTTCTCCACTTATGTTTAACCTGCAGAAAATACAATACAGTTAGCTGTACAATCAAACTGACAATCTTTTTAGTAATCAATTAATATAGTTTTTTACCGTGGGTACCAAACATTATGTTTGTCCCACCCGAAATAGTCTTTCAGTAACATTTTGTGAACAAATCAGACCACATTGTGCTGTCTTCATTGTATTAGGGAAAATGTTTGTAATCTTGGCCCTTTTACAAGATAATACAGCATTGGGAGTCAGTATATGGTACTGGGCTGAGATCTGGCTGGCTGAACAAGGGTGGTCCTCTCTTTGTCTCTCTTCTGCATGATCAGGCAACTCTCAGATCTGTCTCACTTATTACTGCTAGAAAACATGGACCAGTGGACTCACTCCTTAACTGCATCCAACATGTTATCAGAACAGACAGTGAGGTGATGAATACTAACTTTCTTCAGCTAAACTCAAACAAAATTAAATCTTGGGGTAATATCTAACTCAGACATACATTTTAATAGACATATCAAATCAGACCTTAGCAGATTGGATGGATGGATATAGCCATTGATTTGTGAGTCCATTTGTGACAATGTATCCCAATAATCTGGCATGTTTACATTAATAACATTAACATACTGTACATGTTCCTAATTAGCAAAAACACATACTTTGACACAGCTCGGTCCTCTGCCCGCTCCTCACTGTACAGAAAATGATGCATCTGCTCCTTGTAGTTCTCATGACTCAGTTCTGTGTGGAGATTAAGGGCGGGTTTGAATTGAAAGTTAATTTGTGGTGGTTTGTATCGTTTCAGTAGTTCCTCTTGTTCCTCAGTCCGGTTTATACAATGGACAATCAGTCTGTTTCCCGAGTGCCAGCGTTCGAGCGTTTGAGCGACTGCAGCATTTACGGCCGTCTCTTCATAATCATCGGTCGAGCGCTGACCCACCACTACTCTTAGTTTTTTCAACAACACAGGCCTAATGTCAAACTCCAGTACAAGCCACTGCTCATACAGGCCAGGCACATCTGAAGTGAAACACACAGGGATTGTGTAAGTGGTGTTATCGGTGTAAAAGCTGGGACCAGATGAATAGATGCAAATGGTGCCGTCTTCAAGAGAAAAGCATGCTCCAGGCTCCTGCTTCAGCAACGCCACATGCTCAAGTGCCCTCTAAACAAAACACGCAGGGTATGTCAGGGTTAGTGTGCTCAACTGATTAGTCTGTCAGTGCTAAGAATGTGAATGGATATTATTATAACAAGCTATGCAAAAGTGAACTCCATAATTTCTTAATAGAAAGAATTTGCAGTGAAATCTAAAAACAGCCAAATCAAAGGGTAAAACTATTGCTACAAATCAAAACCAAGCTTTGTCTAGTTTCTTCTGCAGTAACATTATACCTCTGTTTCTACTGTGAAGTTCCACTGCAGCTTTGTGTGAACCTGATCACAATATAAAGTCAAATCTTCATCACTAGAGATGGACACGTCGTCGACATACTCAGACATCTGTTAGAACAATCCAAAACAATTATGGTTAAGCAGTGAGAGGTGTCAGTCAGTTTAGTCTTACTGGTACTCACAATGTGGACCTCATTGCTGCAGCTTCTGTATTCCTGCAGGAGTCTTTCGTTATAACTCATGAGGCCCTCAGCTTCAATGTTCTGTCTGATCTCGTCCACTTCTTCAGTGCGCATTATCCACTCCTGGAGCTCCTCTTTAGAATGAGCTTTGGGACATTTTCCTCCATATTCACACGATTCAGGTCTAAAAGAGACATGGCAGTTCTATCAGTCACGATGAGAATCTAGGCAGTGTCCAATATACATTAAATATTTTGTCTATTTTTCTAAGCATGTTGAGATTTTCATTTTGATTAAACATTGCTATGTTTGTTGTTATTGAATATTATTTATTATTATCACCCTCTAACCAGGTTGCTAGAACCTTTTGTTATTGACTTTATTTAGGCAGTGTCCATATCACAGAAGGTTCTATGAGAATGTATCAGTCAAAACAATGCAAAATCAGTCAACAAAGTCAACAAAAAATCCTTGCCTAACATATCTTACAATAAACTAAAATTGGACATGTACAGATACTGTGCGAGTGTTTTCCTGACCTGTCACAGAGCCAGAATTCTGCCCGTCTGCTGTGAGGAGGTGGACGTTTTCTCCACCAGACGCTGGTGTCCTGTCGCAGTAACTGGGCGTGCTCTACAGAGGAGCAGTGCTTGTAGAAGCTCTCAGCAGAGGACAGGATGAGGAAGCACACTTTGCAGTAAAAGGAGATCTGCTGTGTTTCCTGTTGTGGCTGAAGCTGTAGGATCAGCGGGCGCAGGTTCAGGCCCTGCTGTTCAGCCATCCACACCTGCATCTCTACCTCACTCTGAGCCGATTTGCAGTGAGCAGGGTTGTGCCAGCAGGGCTTTCCATCACGGACATGGCTGCAAAACTTAAGCAATGATGTTTGGGGAAGAGGTCTAATATGGCTGATCTTTTTGCCCTGTTCTTCTGGGTGATGGACAAGAAGAGGCTTCCATTCATGAGCTGCATCTGCAGAACAAGTGTCATTCCACCTTTTGACTACCAACTTCATTGGTCGATCATAAAAGCATTGGGCACATAGCTCATTAAATCGGCCAGGAAAGCTTTGCATGAGGCCTTGAGCTGCCTGTTCTGGGGTCATTACACTGGCCAGAGCCACTTGTCCAATGAAGTCCTTTAAAAGAATCTGATTGTTCCTGATATGGTTCCACACAGCTGCCTCTTCACTGCTCCGAGCAAAGGTGCAGCCATTTCCATGTGCTGTGCATCCAGAGCCTTCAATAAAAAAGTGGCACACTTGATAATGGAGATTTGGACCAAAGGTGCCATTCAAAGGTCGATCTGCCACAGGACGCCATTGATCTGAAGTCTTGTCTTTAGCTAAAAGAAGACTTCCAGTGCAATTGTGAACAGCTGATAAAATAGTGTAGGTGATTTCCTTCTCTTGAACACAACACTGATCACAGACAGCCTTTAAGTCTAGAGCTACGAGGTCTAGAGGCTGGGTAGACTTGGACCCAGCACGTTTGCTTGACTGAGCAAGTATATTACAGAGATCCAGATGGTTGGTCTTATTGTTTTTCTCAAAGTTCCACACAGCAGCTTCCTCCTCACTCCTGGCAAAGGTGCAGCGGTTCTTATGCTGTGAGCAGCCAGAGCCCTCCCTGAAGAACCAGCAGACCTCATACACACTGGGATTTGGGAACAAGGGGCACTTGGAAACGGGCCTCCAGTGGCTGCCTCCTTTGACCCGACATAACAGCAGACTGTGGGCACACCGATGTTGCTCTGGGTCACACTTAAGTGTCATGTAAGTAATTTCTCCTTTCTTCACAGAGCACTGATTACAAACAAGCCTCAGGTCATATTGGGCCAACAGTGGCTCCAGACGAGAGGCTGCAGCAGCCATGACAAGCTGTCAACACCTCAGGGACTGCTACCTGGGTTAGAGTTGGGGATGGGGAGATTATAATAGATTATTGGACTTGATACATGGGACCATAACAATGTCATATTAACCGCTGATGTAGCTGACGACGCCTGGCAGTGATGTGCACATCATTGTCTCTGTGAAAACAGCAAAGACTTAGATTCAACGCTGAAACACACAACTCTGTTCAAAGGGCACATTTTAGAAATATATCCTGTTGTGTGAACATTGGGTAGAATATGAATATTCTTGTTCACTCCAGCAGAGGTCGCCCAGTACAGAGTCAGGAGGTTTTCTAGGAGACTAGACAAATACCACGGAAGTATTTTATGTTTAAAATACGCCATTGTTGCAACAATAAAAATTGTGGGACAGTTGGGAACACAAAGAAAAAAAAGGAAGTTATGATTTTCCGGTCATCACTTAAAGAGGGTAAAGATGCAGTTCAAAACTGATTCCAATTCACACAAAATGAACACACCCGCCTGGTTTAGGGCGAAGATTCCCCTGTAAAAAATATTGCTGGGTCTATATAAATGTCAATAAAATACAGGATGACAAACGGGCACATCTACGTGTATAATAGAATAAATCCATGATTAGCATAGTTATTTTCACAATACGGAAATTGAAATAAAAAAAAATATCCCACTTCTGCGCGCATCTCCCATGCATCTAGAGTGTTTTAGGAGGAAGAAAATAGAAAATATAACTCACCCACCACGCTCGGGTATTTTTATTCCCAAGAATGACATGGAGCAGCCGCAAGGTGCGAATATAAAGGCACGAACTTAAGTTTCGTTTCCTTATTATTCCGTCAGTATCGTTTGCAGCCATGCGCATGCGTGTTGAAGGCAGAGCGGCACGCGCTGCTGATGTCAGTCTGTTTTTGATAGATCCATGAGTATTTGGTCCTATCCTCCAGTGTCAGAGTCCCATCATGGTCCCTCTGGTCCCTCTCCACATGTGTAACGTGTACAAACCTGCAGACGAGCTGACATTTGAAACTGTTATAATGCAGGTATAAATGCGCGTTTGGGCGCGTCCACTGGACAGAAGATTACACGGGATGCAAAGTTCATGGCTCATACGGACAGCACATAAATCAGTCGCCATATTAATTTGTAAATTAAAACATATATATTTGGAATAGTTAAAAGATCTTTGAAATGGTAAGGTTCTATTTAATGAACTGGAGACATAAAAATTTAAAACTAAAAAAATTAAAATTGTAAAATGTAAAGATTCGTCTGAAGTAAGGCATAACCCTGAAACATCAATGGAAGTGAGGAAGAGATATTGGAAGAGAAAATTAAGTAAGAGCCTATTAGATTAAATTATAGATTAAATACAAGCCTCTCACCAGTTTATTATCAATAATCATCTATTGAAGAAAAGGAAACTGAAAAGGATGTAGTTCTGGTGAAATCGAAACACAAAATTTCAAAGTAAACGGCTGGGAGTCACATTCTGATTGTATGAGTGTTTGTCATATTGTATTTAGTTTTATTTTCCTTCTTGAACAACACATTCCTCAATGTTCTTAAAAGCTGTGTACATTTGGTAAACGTCAGGGATTATGAATGATCATCAAACCCATTAAAGCAACACATCGTCACTTTAGTTACTGTCTGTAAAGTCATATGACCTTCTCCATTGCGATACATGTGTTTTATGTTTTACTCTGCCACAAATCGGCAACAAGAAAGCCCTCCTGAAGCTAAAGTGGATTAATTTTATTAGGGCATTGGAATCACTCAGAAACAAATGTGTATGTGTCTATTTTCTGGTTTAAAAAGCATAGTAGCACTGCCTTTGTTTGCTTTATATTTTAATGAACGCAGCAGATGGAAGCGTATCTGTTCAACTATAATCTGGCATATTCGTTTACAATGTATCAGATATTCATGAACGTGTCCCTATATCAGATAATAAATACCATTACAACCTATGACAAATCATCTTCAGTTATGAGTCAAAGATCAAATTCAATGTTTGATTACTAATGAAACGGATGTATTGCTACACCTGAGCTAAATCAAACCCGAGAGCGTTGGCCAACATGTGAAAGGATTTAAAGACTTGACAGCTTAAGAAAATTGTCATGAAACTATGACGTCATGAAGGTGCGCGGAACTATGAGAGTCTTTGTTGTGTCTCTTCTGTGTTTTGCTCTGTTTGCTTTGTGTTTCTGTATCTAATTATTTTGACCTTGTATTATGACTGTTTTTTATTGTTTATCATGCTGACTGTGCAGCGCTTTGTAAACATTGTTTTTAAAAGTGCCATACAAATAAAGATTATTATAATATTATTAGTACTAAATATAAAATAAATATCCGTTTGTTCCACGTCAAGCCCTGATACGGTGGGTGTATTTAATTCGAGTTTTGTTTGTAGAAGAGCAGGTATTAGCAGGTATTGTTGTTGATCCCATACTATCTCATACTTGCGGTCTGTGGGTGTGTCTGCGTTGCTAGTGCGTGCCAGATAAATACACACAGCTGTTTTCGGCCTAGAGTCCCAGTACCAGACGATCTTTGACAATGTTTGACACAGAGTTCTCTATGTTCACACAACGGGTTTGAAACGTGGCTATCAGGTGAAAACTTTACTTCTAACTAGTTGTTTTCTATTCCTGAGAAATGCCAAGCTAAAAGTGGATAGTTTTCATCCTTTTTGATGTCTCTTTAACCCGAGATAAAGGCTTTTTAATATAATATACACACACGCACAGTTTCACTCAAACTGTCAGTCTCATAAAACTTACTTGAAATTCAGCCAAAACAGATTGTTGAAATTCGACCGAATGCTAAAGTAAACAATGTGTTGCTATGGTAACTGTGGTCACTTCTCTGTCTGAAAGCAAGACCTCAAGGTCCTGAACCAGCATTTTGAGGTCTTGGTTGAAAAACAGGGCTTGAATGTTGTGTATCTTACCAAGCAACTGAAAAAAGCTACATTTGAATTTGAATTATTCACATTTCAAAACAATAGATAATTTCATTAAAAGAATGACATGGAAATAAACTGCATATACAGAAAGGCAAAGTTAGGAAGACCAAAAATGTACAAACAATGAGTAATTACACTTCCAAAACTAAAGACCATAGAAGTTACTACACCAAAAAAAACGTGTTAATAGAAGAGTTCAAAGAGTCCACTCATGTTTTGATGGAAATGTACTGATCATATTTCTGGTAAATATATTTGAGCAGAAATAAAATATACTTTTAAAATGTTTTTTGAGCACTGATGATATGTTTCCAAATGTATTTGTATTATGTTTAAGTACAATTTAAGTTGTTTAAAAAGTGTAATAATACTGAACTTTTAGTCTATTTTTATGGTGTTTAAAATAGAACAGAAACATAATGTAAATACATTTTATTTGTACTTTAACATATTTTAGTAATATGCTTGAAGTATATTTTTGTGTACATTTTCACAAGTACATCTTTAATATACTAAAAATCTAAAAAGTTGTTCCATTTTAACACAACTTAATATATTCAAAATATACAAAAGTTGAACTAAAGATGATATAAAATGTAACTTAATGTGTAATTAGTTGTTCCAAAATAACACACTTAAAGCATATTCAGTATAGTGGAATGAAAGTATATTTAATACTATAAAACAAGTATAACCTAAATGTATTTTTTTTTTACCTGGGAACTCAGCAGGCTTGAATGCTGAGATTGATGAAACTGGATGCGTGTGACTCAGGGCTGGTTCAGGGTGAGTGTTTATGAGTGGGACTGAGACAATAGATGGAAATGAGTCCAAAGTTTCAATCCGGTGTTTTTACAGAACATGCTGTTCACAAATACACACTATCCCGTTCAACCAAATAAATATGCGCCACACAAACATTGTCCATTCCCACCACAAGAGAGCAGCAAAGCTTGAGATGCTGTTTCTCGCTCAACAAAACAACCTGTGCTTAATTCTATAGAAAGGATGAGTGCATTGTTAAAATTAATATTACATTTGATGGCGACATAAGCTATGTGAGAGACAAGACACTTCATCCCTTGTAAATAATTTAAGTTTATTCGTTCCATGATGTAGACATTTCAGTGTTGCATCACAAGTTACACAACAGTAGGAATGAAGAGCACAGAATACAAGTGAATATGATTAAGAATAGCACAACTCTACTTAAAAAAACAACCTCTAATCTTGATGGGCAACTGAAGCAAATAAGGAAGGAGGTGCTGTACGCTCTATTCTTGACTGATTTGAGTATATTTACCTGCAGCTAGTTGTGTTGTATCCAGGCAAACTCTGGTGCGTACCTTCCATGACGCACAGCCACATGTAAAAAAAACTGGAAATACGTTTTGTGGGTTTCGTTGTAAAACAGTGGCTCTTATGAGAGTTACAGCAGATTTAGGCCCATGAGTAACAAACTTGAAACAAATATGTGCTAAATGTGCGATACTAAGTGTGTGAAACAAAATTTGCAATACTAAATGTGTGATAAGATATTCCTTTATTTGTCCCACAGTGAGGAAATTGAAGTGATATAAAGTGTACAGATACAGATACAAAGGGTGCGATACTAAGTGTGTGATGAGGGGATTTTTATTTTTTTGGTCAACGTATTTTTGTGAATTAAACTTTTATCCAAAGCTGATTTGACTGAAAAACTAGATTTACAAAACTTGTTTGTATTTTGTAGTCACAGAGTCATTTATTTTGTCAATATAATGTTAAAATATACATAGTTATTAAAAGTATACCATCTTTATAATGAGTAAAAACATAAATAATTTAAGATCAACTATATCTCAACCATCCCTGAGCTACATAGTTGTGGAATGGCTTTCTGGTTGTTCCCTTGTGTTCATGCTGCGTTCACAGACTTTAATTCAGACCAGTTTTAATCTTGTAAAGCGGTTTGATCCTGTTCCAGTCGACATCAGAGTTGACAAACTGAAATCTTCTCTGCGTCAGTCACTGCGTTGTGCCTCTTGTAATGGTTCAGCAGTTTTGTCCAAGCTCCACTGCAATTCAGCAACTCCTGGTTACCTGTTGATAAAGTTGGCACATTTAACCAATGAAGTTTAAATGAAGTCAGTGCTGAGAGTTGTAGTTGTGTTCTGTATTTAGTTTCACTCAGACTTATTCTAATGCTGTTGAAATAATTACAAGAACTGACAATGTGCCAAAAATGTAAACTGATAATCGATCTATGAAGAAAATGTGGAAAATTATACATGGGCAGGAAAATGAGTCCTGTTCATGAAGAGTTTGACCATTACCCCGGATGTGGAGGAGCTGTCAAAACTTGTGATTCTCTTGTGAAGGAAAAGGAGAGGATTTTTATTCAAGGTTACAGATGTGCTTTGGAATTGTTTATTAAGGCTGCGCTTCACTAATTCTATTTTCAGTCATCGCATCAGAAAGATCAGAGCATCACAGTGCTTTGTTGACTGCTTCATTGTTGTGAGGTCTGACGCTTTGATGTCGTTGTGATCTTTGTTTGAACACATTTAATTGTATTTGATTGTGTGCGACCAGGACACAGCCGGTGGATAATTAAATAATAATAAATAAATAAAAATTGCATACAAACAAGTTAATCTACTGTGTGAAACTTGGAAAAAAACAAAAAACTCTAACTCATCTTCTCTTTTGTAGGGAAATCCTGAGTACACATAACCTTCACACATGCCTTAGCTCTGTTGCGTTACCTATGATGCACAGTCCTTCTTTGGCTCTGGTGATGGCCACATTGATCTGGTTAGCGTCACCAACAAAGCCCACATGTTTGGAGAGCCATGAGCCGTCTGGTTCTGACATGATCTCGTTGCTGGGCAGGGAGCAGACTGTTGATATAATCACATAACGCCACTCACTTCCTGCAAATGAAATGATGGAGGTGTGATTCAGATTCTAAACTTGAACCTTGTGACAAAACAAGCTGAAGTGCTGTCTGACCTTGACTTGTTGTAATGGTGTTCACGTTGACGTCTTTCAGTCCTTCCTTTTTCAATGCTTCCTTGATTTCAAAGACTTGTGCATTGTAAGGAGAAAGAACGACTATTTCTTTTTGCGCAATTTTAGCGTTTCTTGTCAGTTTTTTTACAATGGCTACCTATAATTCAAAACAGAATGTCATATTAGTGTGTTCAGTACCCTTTCTTTTCACAGGTGTTATTATAAAAACGCATACCACTGTTTGTGTCTCTTCTCGGTTAGCTTTGGAGTTCTCGTTGCCTTTTGAAGAACTGACCACCTGGCGAACAGTTGTTCCGATGACATGTCCAAACACAACAGGCATTGTCTTTTTGTTCACACGCAGCACGCTGCTTCGTTGCTCCACTCCAGTTTGTAACTTTCCCTCGTAATATTCCTCTGATGGAAACTTGCAAATGTCCTTGTGCTAAGAATAAAAGCAATTATTAAAGGCAGGCGTCACTCAGTCACAAAACACAAGTAAATATAATCTCACCATTCTGTATTGTGTATCCAGCATTACACTCCTTTTTTCCAATTGGGTGTAGCAGCGTTCAAACAGGGACTTGGACATGCCCAGCTTCCGCACGCGGTCATTTATCACAACAGGCCGCAACTGTTTGTGGTCCCCAATAAGCACAATCTGGAAGAAGGTTTAATTCAATTGTTTTGAACATGTTTCATTCAAAGCCATTTGTCTCAGTATCTGGGCTCCCAAATCTCCACACACAACTTTCACACTCTGAAACTACTACTGCACTACTCTGCACTCTGCACTCACACTATAGTCTGCTTCCATCAGGGCAAAGGTACAGGTCCCTCCCATTCAAAACGAAAAGGGCCACATCCAGATTCCTCCCCCCTCAATTCGCCTTTTACACAGCTTGGGAGATGATCCGTTTCGACTGAAGCAGATTATGATCTGTTTTATGTATTTTATACAAAATTTCTGCACTTTTATTGTGTTTTGTATCTTGTATTTATTGTCTGCAAATGAAGTTCCTCACAGATAAATAAAGTTATTTAAATTGAATTTAATTGATACCTATTACTACACATATTTTATGGATTACACACCAGGGTATATATGTAGAGAGCTAAAAAACAAGACCTCAACATTTTGGGAAACCAGTTACAACATCAAGTAAATATGAATTGAGATCATATTCACCAAAATAACAGGAAATGCGTGAATGTGAAGATGGCTTGAAATGCATCCTTAGTGTAAAGTGGTGCTACCTTCTCTGGGTTGTAGGAGACGAGTGGAATGAGAGCTTGTGGTTCTGTTGCCATGGCGCATTCATCAATGAGGATCTGTCGAGCACTCACTGCACGCTTCAGGCCCGGGGCCGACGACTGAGTGCAAGTGCACAGGATGATGTCATGTCTCTCCAGTTCGTATTTACGAGCTTTTACAAGGAGTTTTCTGAATCTGAAAGAGTCAGAGTTTAATAAGCCAATCGCACACTGTTCACTCCTCCAACACATTATATTCTAAACCACTTACTGTTTCACTTCCTCTGCGGTGAAGGGTTTTTTCGCAGCAATGGCTGCTTGAATTCTTTTATCCCACGCTTTGATTTCACCTGAATCTGGATTTGAATCTTCTCTGATGCAGTGATGCAACGTGATTTTCCTTGAAAAACAATGTCAAACAGTGAATATATATTTTAAGCTTTTTCTTCAACATTTTCTTTATTTGATCCTGAACTTCTGAATGATTATATATTATACCTCAGACTGTTTTTGGAACGCTCCGCACGTGTCTTTGTAGAGAACTGAAGAACACTCTCTGGGTACGGATAGTCACAATTCTCCACTTGTTCACTGTAGACTCTGAGGGCTCTCAGATTGTCCTCAAACTTCAACATGTACTCTACATTTAAGCATCACATTTATATTATTCAAAAGGTTAATCCAATCTTGTACTGTTTTGACATAGGGAGTTTTACCTGCAACCACATCCACAGACTTATTGGACGGACCACAATACAGAATCACTTCTTTCTTGTCTTTGTCCTTGTCGTCTATAATCACTTTTCTGGGATTCTCTTTGTTTATCTCCAAAAAACAGAGCAAAATGTACACTCCAACTACGGTCTTCCCCGTTCCTATGGAAAATATTCTGTTACTGAAGGCAACATAACGTGCTAAAAGGACTTAATATTTCGCCTCTAACCACCGCCACTGTGTGTACAGTGATATGCAGATGATTCAGCAGCAAAGCAACAGTATTTTTAGTTTTTTTTAAATAATCTGATCATCATCAACATTATCTGCAGTTTGAGCAGTTATCAATACAAAAATCTGTGCTTACCAGGGGGCCCTTGGATAAGTGTAAAAGTGCTATTCAAAGCCTTATCCACTGCCTGGAACTGACTGTGATTCAGAAGTGGAAGTTTGTTTGGGAAGGTCGTACGCTTTACGATTGGTCTCACCAAGACTTCAAAAAGCATAATTAATCATTTAAATGGTGATAAAACAATTGACTCTTTGTCAAGTTGAATAAGATTTACCTTCTCTTGGAATGCGATGTCCAAGTGCTATGCTCTTTACAAGTGCACATGCTTTGGGAACATTAAGTACTGCACTTTCTTTTCGTCTGTGGAAATGAAATCAGACCAGGTTAAAACTTCCAAACGGAATCTGTTGTAGATCAAAAAGTGAATCTGACTTACACGTCAGGTAGTGTCTTTGGGACCAATTCAACTGTGAAAGTTCTGTTCTTGAAAATGATGTCAGGAATAAGTTTCATTGGACGGTGATTGACGTAAAAATTGACCAGATTTCCTGCTGGTTCCTTTTTTTTCATTTCAGAATAGATTGTGACTCCGTGGACCACCCATGTGAATTCTGAAGGGTCTCCTGGTTTGATATGATCTATTAAATCATATTTTTCAATAATGTCTTGTTTTAAAGGCAGACCTGGTTTGCGTATGCACAACAAGCACTTTGAAAGATTGAACCCAGTGATAGCCCAATCTTCAATCCATTCTGAAGGTAAGAAGAAGCTCCCTTCAAGTGACTCTACGGTTTTTTGACTAAAGTTCACCTCTAAGTTTTCAATAATGACTCCTTCCCCGTCCCTGACGGCAGAAGTTGCTGATTCCATTTCACACAGAGGTTTCCAGATACGTACATAGTCCTCAGGGCTCTTGTAGTGAATCTGAGAAGGACTGTCTGCACACCTGGAGAAGCAGGTAACAGGGTTTTTGGCATGATCCACACAGACCTCAAACCTTGGTGTGACGCTCACCAGCTGAATGGCAGGTCTCCAGTAGCCCCTGTCCACCTCACAGGTCATTTGGACCCGTAGAGTGTTTCCAGGCTTCAACAGGAGGCTGATTTCTACCACATGTTCAATCTTCCCTGAGTACACAGTGGTCTGTGGGGGCATCTGCTCTGTCTTTGCACTCAATATAAGGGATTTGACTTCATTCCACTTTCCTTGCTTTACTGCATCAACAGTTGACTTCCACACATTGAATGGAACAATCAAAGACGGACTTTGGTGACATTGTCTTCCCATCTCTATGTGTAGTCTCTCTTTGTCAGCAGCATAAATTCTTTTCCTCCATCTTAGTTCCACACATTGGTTGGTCTCATCATATTGTGGCTGATCATCCAGATTTAGATTTTTGTACATACAAAAAATGTCTGAAAACATATCTCTGTGAAAAGGTAAAGACAGAAGGAAACTGTCCGATTCCGCATCAGCCACAAATGCTGTTTTACAAACACTGTGTTCCATGATACCCACAGCGCAGGAAATATTTACTGTTTGTTGTTCATACTCTCTGGCGTTCTTTGCATTTTGGTCATAGTCAGTGCACAGACTGCTAATGTCCTCTCTGGTGAAGGGAACCTGACTTTTCAGTATGTAGCAGTGCAACAGTCTCTGCAGCACTATGTCGATGTAACGTCGTATTGGTGAGGAGGCCTGAGTGTAACTCTGTAACTGGAGAGAGTAGTGGCCCACCTCTGCACTCTGGGACAGACTATAATAGGCTTTGTTTAAGCACTTCCTGAACTGAGTAGTGAGGGGTCTCAGCTGTGGGTGGATGTCATCAGCAGCGATGAGATCCACCAACCTATCAATATCACCAGCTTTTGCAGCTGCCTGGATCTTCGTCCATATGTACTGGAGCACACAAAAGGATTCACGCTCAGGACTTTGCTGCTCATCACACTCCACTTTATGCCACAGACTAAACGACACCGGTATAAAATCTGTATATTGTTTTTTTAGTTTGTCCAGACTTTGTTGAGATGGTTCTGGTTGGCAGCGAAGAGGTACACAACCACTTGTCTCTTGTGAGGTGCAGAGTTTTTCTGATACATACTTGTTGAATAGCACACTTAGTTCCTCGATCATTAAATGAGCCTTACGTTCTCCAGGAATCTTATCATCATCAGGCTGAACATACGGCCAGTTCTTGAGCCTTTCCTTCCTTCGGGCTTTTGCAAACTCAAAAGTCAATTTAAGGCACCTGTCAACTGAATTTTCTGGCACACTGTTGATTATATTTTCCGCTTCTTCATATGTCAGCTTTCTGTCAGATTTAATTGTTGAGAGCTCAAACTCTGGCGGCTCCATAATTCTATGTGTTTGTTTATCCACTTTGAACATGAGTGACACTACTCCACGATCTTTTCCTGGGAGGAGGCTGAAGAGTCCAGTGCTTAGCTCCAGAGGAAACATATGGATGGTGCGTTTTGGTTCATTACGGCAGTAATAGGACGTGCCGCGTTGTTTTGCATCTTCATCCAGTTCGTCACCAATATGTACAAAGCTTGCTACATCAGCAATGTGGATCCCTAAACTGTAGTGTTTATCATATGATTCTAGACTGATAGCATCATCCAGGACTTCGGCTCGAGGAGGGTCAATGGTGAAGGTAGTTCTGCTGCTCCGGTCCCTTCTGTGTGTCTTGTTAGTATCCTCCAGGTCGTCTGATGCACATATTAAAGGACCAACATTGTATTGCATATTGAGATTCCGAAGACCATCACTCAACGAACGCCCAATAGGCAGAACATCAGTTACATTACCCAGAGGGCACCAATACTCCTTTTTCCAGGTAATTACTTGCACCCAAAAAACATTATTCTGTTTTAAAATGTCATCAATTTTTCTGAATTCTACAGGAGTCCAGTTACCATAGATTTTCTTCCACAGCGGGAGATCACGACGTCTTTTCTTATTGATGTGCACATTGATTACTGGAGCAGACTTACAGATAGGTATCATAGTTTGACAAATGAAATTACTAGAAATATTTTTCTTTTTGCTGTGATCTTCGTCCTGTAGATAGCACAAAAGTTTCCGAGCTGAGTCGCATTCCTTTGTGATGGCAGTCACTTTTCCTTTTTCTATTATCACTTCATCTCCAGTAAAGGCATTCCCTAGACTGCTTCTTCCAGTTATATTTACTCGCAAATGAGGCCTTGTGGATGATATCACATAGCCACTGTTGAAAGACTCTCGGACAAGTTTTCCTTGTATGTCAAGCTGTTCATGGGGTTTTTCTGAATGGTCTGAATCAGTCTCTGTAGAAAATGTCATTGTTTTTTTTGGACTATCTTGAACATTCACACCATCATTGTCATCATCACTGACCAATTCTTTATTGAATTGTTCATACTCAGTTTTTAGTTCCTGAAGAATTGTATCATTTTCAGTGAGGTTTTCCTGAACTTCGACACATTTCAGAAACTGTTTGGTTTCAATGAGAATTTTTTCAAAGAAGTCTTTTGAAAAATATGGTGGGTCAACACTGTTGCAGTGAATGCAATGGTCTACGTAATTCTTCCAGATCTGAGAGCACTGTCCAAAGCAGCAGAGAGCAGCAGCATCACCAACAACTAACACCAGTGAGCGAGCTCTGGTCAGCGCAGTGTTGAAAACACGCACATCGTGGAACAGTTCGGGACAAGACAGGGCCTTAAGAGAGTCACAAGAGTGCACAGCAGATATAATGACCACTCGAAACTGCAAACCTGCGGAGGAAATAATCATTTGGGTTGTAGAATAGACACAGATTCATTTGAAGCAAAGAATCAATCATTACCTTGAATATTTGCAAGATTGAGAACGTTCACCTCCTTAAGGCCTTGATTTGACATTTTCCTTCTTATTTTATTGACCTTTGTGACACAAATACAATTAATAATTACAGTGATACTCACTATTCTTTAAATTAAATATAGATGAGAAAATTACCTGAAACCCCTCTGATAGAACACATATAGACTGTGGTCCCCAGGATGATGGCCAGTCTTGAAGTAGATCCTTAACAGCTTCGACCACTCTGTCGGCTTCTTTGCTGTTGTACCATGTACCTGTCTCTCTGTCTAAGCGGCACTCTCCTCGGACATGGCTGAACCTGAGGGCGTGGCCGTTTGGAGGAGGAGGCACTTCTTCTGTGGATTTAATTACATCATCTTTACCAGAGTAGAAATGCGCAGAAACAAAGTCTACAATTTCTTTGGTAGAACGGTAGTTGTCACTCAGTATGATTCGACTCCTTCGTGCAGACTCGCACTTGTGGATCTGATAAAAATGGAATAAGCGTGTAAGCAGAGTGTGATCCGAACGCTTGTGGTCTTCCACAGAGAAAAGCTTTGGTCCCATCTGCATGTGATCTCCTGCTAAGGCCACGCGTGTCTTTGCTCCGGCAAGACCAAGGGCTGACAGAGCCTCACACTCCAACATCTGAGAGGCTTCATCGATCAGAATGTGGCTGAAGTAACCCTCTGGGAGCTTCAGGTTGTGCAGCTGGCGTGCCATAGTTGTGGTGACGACAATGACATTGTGCTGATCTAACTTTGCTTTGGTTGGTGGTAGAAACTTGCTCTTATCTTCATTGAGAAAACAGTACTTAAGGGTAATCTCATCTGTGGCCCATAGTCCCCGGTCTGTGTTCGCTTTGACCCGAAGTGGCCGAATGTTAGCGTCTGTTTTGTGAAAATGGTCTCTCACATACAAATCTGCAGAACTGAAATCAATAGAAATAATTTTGGTTATTAATTATTGGCTCATTCCATCAGCGCTTTTTCTGTATGCTAGGGAAATCTCTGGTGAGATCAGCTTACCTGTTGGTGTGGGTGCAGATAAGAACTTTGTTGTTGGGTTGCTGACACATCTCCATTGCAGCTGTAGCGAGGGTGAAGGTTTTTCCTGTGCCGAACGGGCCATAAATGAGCAACGGAGCGACACATTTCTGATTTTCTGCCTTTCCCATCATGAATCGTACTGCTTCTTGTTGTTTTGCGTTTAACTTGTCAAACTGAATGTTGTTTGTGGGAACAGTGCAATTTTCAAGGTCTGGAAGAACTCTGCTTGTATCAGGAAGTAGGTCCACAGCTTTGTGCAGACTGCAGAAGTGGTAACGGTTGAGCTGAAACTGGACCTCCACCTCAAGTGATGTATTACGTTTAAGTGCGAGCTCAGAACAGCACCTTTTTGACAGTTTCAAATACAACACATTCTCAGAAGTCTTGTCCTGCACAATGATGGCTTCATAGACTTTACTGTTTGCTGTGCTAGATGCAGGGGCGATCAGTGCTGAGTGGATGCTTCGCCGCAGAGCCAGGCCTTCAGTAGTCCCTGCAGTGAGACTGAAGGGAAGAGAGATCTCGCCGAAAAGCTCTCGTCCCCCTGTGCCCCACAGTGTGAAATGGTCTTTGACTCTCATTTCTCCACTTATGTTTAACCTGCAGATTACGGTATACGGTTAGATGTACAATTAAACTTCAACTGGCTATTTTTTTAGTTTTTCCAAATTGAGTACCAAACATTTTTGTTGTCCCACCTGAAAGTAACATTTTGTGAACAAATCCGACCATGCCATCCAGTCTTTATCATACAATTAGAGTTTTGAAAATTTGGAAGAAAAATCCCAGGAAGTCAATATATGATGCTTTGGGAAGAGATCTGAGTGGCTGAACAAGGGAGGTCCTCACTTTTGAAATGTTCTGTACATAAATTATATTATAAAGAAGTGATAGAGGTCAAAACTAGAGATTGACTGTTGGGGCCCGTCTCAATTCTAAGTACCCTCCCATAGGGGAGTGCAAGCGCAAGATATTCTCCCTGCGAAAAGGGACAACCATGAATCTAGGGGACAATATGCAAATCGACGCAGCAAACGTGTTCCAAGTCACACACAACATCGATGTGTCTGTTTTCACCACAGATAAGATATGACCAGCTCCGTTTTGATTGGTCCGTGTGTGTGTTTTGGACGGAAGCATGAAGCGGCTGCAGGGAGCATGGACAACGCACTTCGGAGCAGATAGCTTCGTGCTTCGAAGAAACCAAAGGAAAAGTTGTTTGGGCTCGTGGCTCAGAGCCTGATATACGCGGAGACTGAGGACTAGAGTTCTGTTGCATATTCAACATATATACGTATATATATACAGTGCCTTGCGAAAGGATTCAGCCCCCTTGAACCTTTCAACATTTCGCCACATTTCAGGCTTCAAACATAAAGATAGAAAAATTATTTTTTTTGTCAAGAATCAACAACAAGTGGGACACAATCGTGAAGTGGAACAATAATTTAAACTTTTTTAACAAATAAAAAACTGAAAAATGGGGCGTGCAATATTATTCGGCCCCCTTGCTAATACTTTGAAGCTCCACCTTTTGCTGCAATTACAGCTGCAAGTCGCTTGGGGTATGTCTCTATCAGTTTTGCACATCGAGAGACTGGAATTCTTGCCCATTCTTCCTTGCAAAACAGCTCGAGCTCAGTGAGGTTGGATGGAGAGCGTTTGTGAACAGCAGTCTTCAGCTCTTTCCACAGATTCTCATTTGGATTCAGGTCTGGACTTTGACTTGGCTATTCTAACACCTGGATACGTCTATTTGTGAACCATTCCATTGTAGATTTGGCTTTATGTTTTGGTTCATTGTCCTGTTGGAAAATAAATCTCCGTCCCAGTCTCAGGTTTTCTTCCAGAATGGTCCTGTATTTGGCTCCATCCATCTTCCTATCAATTTCAGCCATCTTCCCTGTCCCTGCTGAAGAAAAGCAGGCCCAAACCATGATGCTGCCACCACCATGTTTGACAGTGGGGATGGTGTGTTCAGGGTGATGAGCTGTGTTGCTTTTACGCCAAACATATCGTTTTGCATTGTGGCCAAAAAGTTCGATTTTGGTTTCATCTGACCAGAGCACCTTCTTCCACATGTTTGGTGTGTCTCCCAGGTGGCTTGTGGCAAACTTTAAACGAGACTTTTTATGGATATCTTTGAGAAATGGCTTTCTTCTTGCCACTCTTCCATAAAGGCCAGATTTGTACAGTGCACGACTGATTGTTGTCCTATGGACAGACTCTCCCACCTCAGCTGTAGTTATCTGCAGTTCATCCAGAGTGATCATGGGCCTCTTGGCTGCATCTCTAATCAGTCTTCTCCTTGTTTCAGATGAATGTTTGGAGGGACGGCCGGGTCTTGGTAGATTTGCAGTGGTCTGATACTCCTTCCATTTCAATATAATTGCTTGCACAGTGCTCCTTGAGATGTTTAAAACTTGGGAACTCTTTTTGTATCCAAATCCGGCTTTAAACCGTATCTCGGACCTGCCTGGTGTGTTCCTTTGTCTTCATGGTTCTCTCTGCGCTTTAAACAGAACCCTGAGACTATCAAAGAGCAGGTGCATTTATGCGGAGACTTGATTACACACAGGTGCATTCTATTTATCATCATCAGTCATTTAGGACAACATTGGATCATTCAAAGATCCTCACTGAACTTCTGGAGTGAGTTTGCTGCACTGAAAGTAAAGGGGCCGAATAATATTGCACGCCCCACTTTTCAGTTTTTTATTTGTTAAAAAAGTTTAAATCATCCAATAAATTTCGTTCCACTTCACGATTGTGTCCCACTTGTCGATTCATGAAAAAAATACTTTCGCAAGGTACTGTAACTTATAAACTGTACAGTTGTTTCTTTTGCACTGTCTTTGTTTGAATCTGCACTTGTAGCTTATTGCGTCTGTTGCATTCCTCCTGCACTTATAAATCGTTCACGTTTGGTCTCAGATATTACGACTTATTGTTTTGCTGCTTGTGCTGAATGCAATTTAATAATAACTATGTTTCCACCAAGAACTGAGTCTTCACAGCACCACAATTGAAATGACCAATAAAGCAATAAATCCATAGAACTATCACATAAACCTACACTAGATACACATGAAATGATCTCAAACAGCTTGGTCTTCTAATGTTTTTGTTCTGAAGAGGAGAAAGTAGAAGCGTATGGGGAAACGCGATCTACCAATACTACCTTTGCGATCGACTGGTAGATTGCGATTGACGTATTGAGCACCCCTGCTCCAGAGGATAGGGGTGTCCATGTTGTCCATGTTTGTAATCTGTGTGAGTCCTTTTTTATCATCTGCAAATGAGGTAAATCTCATTGACACTGGAATATTTGAGAATCTTGACATTTCTGGTTGGTGTTTTGACTATAACCATGGCAACTACTGGACATTTGTAATTTTTATCGAGTTTATAAAAAATCTTATTATTACATACAAGTTGTATTATAATCCGTAATTTAATTGAAAACTTGAGCTCTTGATTCAGCTGTGTATGAATTCAGGCCGTAAAAAGTGCTGATTAGAGACATAGCGTGACGCTCGTTCTCCTCCACTCACAGAATGAGGCTGCGTCCTAGCCTCTACAGCAGGCATGTCAAAGTCAAATACATCAGAGGGCCAAAAATCAAATTTGCTGCGAGCCGAGGGCCGGACTTGTTCAATGTTTATTAACTCATTGCCTGCCAGCCTATTTCAGAACAGGTACTCCCATATTGCCAGCAGTTTCTGATGATTTTTATAGATTTTTCAAGACCCACAGAATATTGTGTATCAGAATCAGAATAATTTTTATTGCCACGTAAGTAACAGGAGGTCACAGACTTGGAAATTGCTTTGGCTCAGTGCAACAGTCAGAAAGAGATAATACAAAATAAAGAATAAAAAACACTTCTAAGGAATAAATGTAAATTTAAAATAGAGTTGCAGTTACTATTTACAATATACAAGTGCACATGGTGCACACAATGTAAGGTGACAGCAGTACAGTGAAGTAAAGTGACGTATGATGGGCAGTAAAGTGACTTTATAAAGGGCGGGGGGACAGGTTAAGAAGTCTTCAAGAGTCCAACAGCAGAGGGGAAGAAACTGTTCTTGTGGCGGGAGGTTCTAGTCCTGATGGACCGCAGTCTCCTGCCTGAGGGGAGTGGTTGGAATAGTCCATGTGCAGGTGAGAGGGGTCGGCTGTGATACGACCAGCCCGGCCTCGAGCTCGGGCGACGTACAGGTCCTGCAGCGATGGAAGGCTGCGGCCGATCACTTCCTCTGCAGAGCGCACAATGCACTGTAGTCTCTGTTTGTCCCTGACAGTGGCTCCAGCGAACCACACGGTGATGGAGGAGGTGATGGAGGTGGTGACGGAGGAGGTGATGGAGGAGGTGATGGAGGAGGTGATGGAGGAGGTGATGGAGGAGGTGACGGAGGAGGTGATGGAGGAGGTGATGGAGGAGGTGATGGAGGAGGTGATGGAGGGGGTGATGGAGGAGGTGATGAGGAGGTGATGAAGGAGGTGATGGAAGTGGTGATGGAGGAGGTGATGGAGGAGGTGATGAAGGAGGTGATGGAGGAGGTGAGGATGGACTCGATGGCCGTGTAGAACTGCACCAACATCTGTGCATCTGTACTATGACTATCTGAAATCCGAAACCAGATTCTGAAAGAATGGACTGTCTACTTTTGTTAATAATAATAATAATATTACTGAAATGACCAAAAAGTTGAGAAAAAAGAGGCACAACAAGTGCATCTAGCTGTTTTCAAACCATTCAGAGAGCGCTGCTGCCACCTGCTGGCTCGATTCAATATGCTCTCAAGCTTATCCCCAAACATATTAGATATAATAGACATCTGGGAACATGAAAATAGCGGAAAACGCAATTGACGTAATAGTGCGTCAATGGCAGGCCATGTAAAATTCATTCGCGGGCCGGATTTGGCCCGCGGGCCTTGACTTTGACACATGTGCTCTACAGCACTGCTAAACACAGTAGCATGTTAGCAGAATTGGCTACAACTCCTCTTGCTGTAGCTGCATACAGAAGCATCACCACCAAATTTCACATTTGAATCTGAAATACGGGAAAACAAAAAAGGAGGAGGCTTAGCTGCCATTTTCAGAGACCACTTTGTCTCCCATATAATGTCTCTTGGGAAGTTTTCGTCATTTGAATAATGTCTTTTAACCTTTTAAGGATCCCCCTCCCTGTACAGGGAGGATTCAGATATTTTTCATTTAACAGCATCAGTATTAGAATTCACTTGTGTCAATATAGTCAAGCTATACCTCTTTTGAAAGCTTATTCCCACCTCTAAACGCGTATTATGTTAAAATAAACATGAAATATAACTAAAAGTAAGAAAAAGTAGTCAAACTGTATATGTATATAAAATATATATCGTCCTTTCTTACCTTTCCATGCTAATATTCTGGGGCAAATCACGTCTAATCCACACATGTGTGCATTCATTTTGTTCGTGAGGGTTCATAGAATAATTATATCCAGTTGTTTTTTCTACAAAGTCATCCTTATAGTAGATATCCAGTTGTAACGACACATTTGAGTATTGAAAGTTGCACAAACGAAAATAAAACCTGTTCTTTGCGCACTGTATGAAGTAGGCATGTTACTATTTACCTAGCGTCACTGGGTATGTTCGTCTTCCTCTCAGTCTTCCCTTCAAAACAAGCCCATTCCCGAACTTTTCAGTGCTATGGTTTGGAGGTAGATCAAGTTGACTAAAACAAGCGCACCTAGCTTTACCGCTCCAGTCATATAGATATCTGTGCGTCACGACAGCATTGTCTTGACTACCATTGGCCGATTTGGATGTCAATCAAACCATCTTGTAGCCAATAATCTCAGGTTTCAGGCGATGTGTCGGACTTCAAGGTTCCTCCCACTGTTCGAGTCTTATTTGAATGGGTAAAGAGGAAGGCGGAGCATTTTCACGGAGAACACGCGCTATATCTATATAAATAATAGCTTTTCTGCAAACATTTCAATATCTGGAAAAAATCCTATTTATAGCAAGAGTAATAGCCAAAAAATGATATAATTTGATTTTTGGTGTAATAACATTGATAATTTGCATGTAAAACACTTTGGCACAATTGGCACAAAAATGGACCACTTGTGCCGAATGTGCCCATTAGTCACAAAAAAGCCCCCAGCATCAAAATGGTTCCACCTAAAGGTCTAAAATTTCCTACACTTGTTGCCAAAACCACAGACATCTGCTCTGGTGAGTTTGAACAACATACCATAAAGTATGTTTTCAGGAGATTATTTTGAAATTGCCTTTTTTTTTCCGAGACAAAAAAAACTAACTTTGACTCATGTTTGAGAAGGTGTAGTGCAGACTGGGTCCTTCCTTACAAACTGTAACATACGTTTCCAGAAACTAGAAGGTGTTACCTTTCAAATGAGGCATCATAACACAAAATCAGACACAAGATGTCCACACAATAAGCATTTCCATTTGAGTATCATAATTCAAGAAGGAGCAGGCGAAATTAGGTGATCCTTAAAGGGTTAAAATACAACAAAAACAATCTCCTCCAATACTCTTCATTGTCCTATACAAGCCACCGCAGTCATGTCACAGTTTTATTGATAATTTTACCGAGTTGCTTTCAGTTGTATGCACAGATTTTGATAGTTTGGTTATTACAGGTGATTTTAATATTCATGTGGATAATGCTGATGACAGAAATGCAAATGAGCTGAGTTCTGTATTTGAATCCTTTGATCTCACTCAGCACGTAAGTGGCCCCACCCACAGCAGAGGGCACACTCTAGATCTGTTAGTTACTAAGGGGGTGAATATTTCAAATGTAAACGTGGTCGATGTTGCTCTTTCGGATAATTTCTGTGTTTTTTTTAACATTTGTTTCACTAACAAACCACCAGTGGACTCTGCAACTGTTCGAAGAAGGCGCATAAATGAAAATACGAGTGATCTATTTATGGGAATGATAAACTTTGAGAATGCATCGTGTTCTACTGTAGATGAACTGTTTAACTCTGTCACCTCTAGTGTTTTGAATGTTCTGGATACCGTTGCCCCTGTGAAGGTTAAAATAGTGAAAAATAAGCAGAAGGCGCCATGGGCTAAAGCAGATTCGGTCAGGGCACAAAAGAGAAAGTGCCGGAGGGCCGAGCGGAAGTGGCGCAAGTCAAACCTCCAGGTTGATTACGAGATCTTCAAAGATAAGTTGTGCGAGTTTAACCGGGTGCTACGTAGTACGAGAGAAAGGTATTTTTCTGAAATGATTGAAGGCTGCAGCAACAATCTGCATGTTCTGTTCTCAACAGTTAATAGATTAACAAACCCCCCTGTTCAAATGCCATTAGATCTTACTTCCAAACGTAAATGCAATGAGTTCGCTAATTTTTTCAATGATTGATTTCAATGAGGTTCAAGGCATCAAAAACGCCATTGTCTCCAATCCACAGATAACCATCCAACAGCCAAAAAGGCTCTCTGAGCTAACTCACTTTGCACCTGTAAATGATAAAACTGTCCAAGAGATAATCTCCAGTTTGAGCTCCTCCACATGCAGCTTGGATGTACTACCCACTAGATTTCTGAAGTCTGTTCTGAGCAGTCTGTTACCTTCACTCACACAGATAGTAAACATGTCCCTTCATTCTGAAATATTCCCAAAGGCCCTGAAAACTGCAGTCATCAGGCCCCTGCTAAAAAAGAGCAGTCTGGGTGCTACGGTACTTAACAACTATCGTCCCATCTCAAATATGCCATTTATGGGGAAAGTCCTTGAGAAAGTTGTCTACAGGACCTCAAGTGGGAGCCGACCATCAGCTCCCTCATCAAGAAGGCCCAGCAGAGGATGTACTTCCTGCGGCAGCTCAGGAAAGCCAAGCTGCCAGCACAGATGTTGGTGCAGTTCTACACGGCCATCATCGAGTCCATCCTCACCTCCTCCGTCACCGTGTGGTTCGCTGGAGCCACAGTCAGGGACAAACAGAGACTACAGCGCATTGTGCGCTCTGCAGAGGAAGTGATCGGCCGCAGCCTTCCATCGCTGCAGGACCTGTACGTCGCCCGAGCTCGAGGCCGGGCTGGTCGTATCACAGCCGACCCCTCTCACCCTGCACATGGACTATTCCAACCACTCCCCTCAGGCAGGAGGCTGCGGTCCATCAGGACTAGAACCTCCCGCCACAAGAACAGTTTCTTCCCCTCTGCTGTTGGACTCTTGAAGACTTCTTAACCTGTCCCCCCGCCCTTTATAAAGTCACTTTACTGCCCATCATACGTCACTTTACTTCACTGTACTGCTGTCACCTTACATTGTGTGCACCATGTGCACTTGTATATTGTAAATAGTAACTGTAACTCTATTTTAAATTTAAATGTATTCTTTAGAAGTGTTTTTTATTCTTATTTTTATTATCTCCTTTTGACTGTTGCACTGAGCCAAAGCAATTTCCTAGTCTGTGACCTCCTGTTACTTACGTGGCAATAAAAATGATTCTGATTCTGATTCTGATTCTGATACCTACAGCTTACTAGATTTCTTATAATCAACAACTCATTTGATATGTTTCAGTCCGGTTTTAGACCCCACCACAGCACTGAGACTGCTCTCGTTAAGGTTACAAACGATATCCGGCTGAACACTGACGCAGGCAAAGTCTCAATCTTAATCTTGTTAGATCTAAGTGCTGCCTTTGACACTGTCGACCATGAGATCCTCTTACAGAGAATCTAGGACTGGGTTGGCGTCGCTGGCACCGCCCTAAGTTGGTTTGGGTCTTACCTTGAGGACAGGAAGTACTTTGTGGAGATTGGAAACTGTGTCTCAGATCATATGGCCCTGACCTGTGGAGTACCACAGGGGTCGATCCTGGGACCTCTTCTGTTCAATCTCTACATGCTGCCGTTAGGTCAGTTAATACGCAGAAACAAAGTGTCCTATCACAACTATGCAGACGACACTCAGATCTATGTCTCACTGACTGCAGGAGAACATGGACCAGTGGACTCACTCCTTCACTGTATCCAACAGATCAGTGAGTGGATGCAAAACAACTTCCTTCAGCTAAACGCAGACAAAACTGAAATGATTGTCTTTGGTCCCCAGAAACCAAGAGAGAGCGTCATCTGTCACCTACAGTCTCTCTCCCTAAAACCTTCAAACAAGGTCAGAAATCTAGGGGTAATACTGGACTCAGACTTAAATTTTAATAGCCACATCAAATCAGTAACATCAGCAGCTTTTTACCATCTAAAAAACATTGCCAGGATCAAAAACATATTGTCTAAAGCAGACTTGGAGATTCTTATCCATGCATTTGTCTCCAGTAGGTTAGACTACTGCAATGGCCTGCTCACAGGTCTGTCCAAACAGGCTGTAAAACAGCTGCAGTACATTCAAAATGCAGCAGCTCGAGTCCTGACTAGAACCAGGAAGTACGACCACATTAGTCCAGTTCTCAGGTCTCTGAACTGGCTTCCTGTGGCTCAGAGAATAGACTTTAAAACAGCTCTGCTTGTGTACAAGTCTCTCCATGGCCTCGCACCAAAATATATTAGTGACATGTTAGTCCCATATGAACCAGCCCGGACTCTGAGGAGCACAGGGACTGGACTCCTGTTAGTGCCCAGAGTCAGAACTAAACATGGGGAGGCTGCTTTTCAGATTCATGCTGCTAAAATCTGGAATAGTCTTCCTGAAGATGTGAGACAGGCCTCCTCTCTGACAATGTTTAAAACCAGGTCAAAGACATTTCTGTTTAGCTGTGCAAACAACTGAGGGATTTTATACTTTTAGCTTTCTTTTTAATGTTCTGTGATTATTTATGATTTTAATACTTTCTTGTTTTGTTCAGCACTTTGAATTGCCTTGTGTATGAATTGTGCTATATAAATAAACTTGCCTTGCCTTGCCTTACACAGCAAAACAGCCCAAACGACACAACAGTAAGGAAGAGAAGAGGGAACTGAAAGAAAATGATCAAAGAAGAAATCCAGCCCGGGTGAACATAGCTAACATACATTGTATTCTCTGGAGCAGGGGTGCTCAATACGTCGATCGCAATCTAACAGTCGATCGCAATCTAACAGTCGATCGCAATCTACTAGTCGATCGCAATCTACCAGTCGATCGCAATCTACCAGTCGATCGCAAAGGTAGTATTGGTAGATCGCATTACATCAAAAAAATTATCCGTTTATGCATTTGCGTGTAGTCAGAGATAACCGGAGTTTTGCGTTTTTGCACGCCACAGTATGCCCCCAAAACTACAACAAACAAAACGTGCGACCTCTGATCACTGAAGAAGCATGGATCTTACTGCCTTAAAAACTGTTCTCTGCTGCGAGCGGGTCGCAGCAGAGAACATCCTCCACATCAGAGAGCCGCAAAGTGATCACGGGGACTCTCGCTCGAAAACAACCAAAACAGGAGCTAAACCAGGATCAAACCAGGGCTGAGGACGGGGGTCAGTGCTTGTAAACGTATGTCTTTACCATGGCTCTTCCTTCCGGCCCCGTCAAGCACAGACGTGTCTCAGACCGCTCCTGCTTCTGACCGCTTGCTCTATCTTGTTTTTGTCTTTTTCCTGGAGTTTTGCCACAGACGACTAACAAGAATTATGGATTTCATTAACTGATCCCTCAACGGAATTGACACTATTTTTTAAACACGTAAGGGAGGACCGGGAGAGGCATCCTGCCCAGACGGGACTGCACCTGCGGGTTACACTTTCGACAGCTGGGGGAGGTGGAACCCGTTATGTCTGTCGCCCCTGTCTATCGAAGATTTGGAAGACGTCTATATCTTTGGATTTCTGGTGGTTGGGATCCTCCTTTTCGGGCTTGGAGCAGTCCTTTTCCACCGCAAATTGTGAGGGATGGCAGCTCATAAAATTCACGACCTGCTGTCCAACAAAATTGAGGAGGTGTACAAAGAGTTGACCCGGGTGGTGGTTGAGAGCGCCATGGCTGGACAACGTAGAGTTGTGCTTGTGGAACAGTTACAGGTTGGAGGGTTGAACTCCTTTAGCAGATTGAAACGATTGGATCTGAGTTTACCGTGACGTATGTAATGCGACTCTGTTGTTAGCATTTAGCATTTAGCCTAGCCATCTCCTTTGGCGCTAATGGAGCCCGTGGGGAGTAGCGCCACAATTTATTCCAGCGACTACATTTGCTAAACATTCCTATTGCTCTGGCTTCAATTTCTTGCAATAGTGCATATCATACCTTGACACAGCTCGGTCCTCTTCCTGCTCCTCACTGTACAGAAAATGATGCATCTGCTCCTTGTAGTTCTCATGACTCAGTTCTGTGTGGAGATAAAGGGCGGGTTTGAATTGAAAGTTAATTTGTGGTGGTTTGTATCGTTTCAGTAGTTCCTCTTGTTCCTCGGTCCGGTTTATACAATGAACAATCAGTCTGTTTCCCGAGTGCCAGCGTTCGAGCGTTTGAGCGACTGCAGCATTTACGGCCGTCTCTTCATAATCATCGGTCGAGCGCTGACCCACCACTACTCTTAGTTTTTTCAACAACACAGGCCTAATGTCAAACTCCAGTACAAGCCACTGCTCATACAGGCCTGGCACATCTGAAGTGAAACACACAGGGATTGTATAAGTGGTGTCATCGGTGTAAAAGCTGGGTCCAGATGAATAGATGCAAATGATGCCGTCTTCAAGAGAAAAGCATGCTCCAGGCTCCTGCTTCAGCAACGCCACATGCTCAAGTGCCCTCTAAACAAAACACGCAGGGTATGTCAGGGTTAGTGTGCTCAACTGATTAGTCTGTCAGTGCTAAGAATGTGAATGGATATTATTAAAACAAGCTATGCAAAAGTGAATTTCTATAATTTCTTAATAGAAACAAATTGCAGTGAAATCTAAAAACCAACAGCCAAATCAAAGGGTAAAACTATTGCTACCAATCAAAACCAAGCTTTGTCTAGTTTCTTCTGCAGTAACATTATACCTCTGTTTCTACTGTGAACTTCCACTGCAGCTTTGTGTGAACCTGATCACAATATAAAGTCAAATCTTCATCACTAGAGATGGACACGTTGTCGACATACTCAGACATCTGTTAGAACAATCCAAAACAATTATGGTTAAGCAGTGAGAGGTGTCAGTCAGTTTAGTCTTACTGGTACTCACAATGTGGACCTCATTGCTGCAGCTTCTGTATTCCTGCAGGAGTCTTTCGTTATAACTCATGAGGCCCTCAGCTTCAATGTTCTGTCTGATCTCGTCCACTTCTTCAGTGCGCATTATCCACTCCTGGAGCTCCTCTTTAGAATGAGCTTTGGGACATTTTCCTCCATATTCACACGATTCAGGTCTAAAAGAGACATGGCAGTTCTATCAGTCACGATGAGATTCTAGGCATTTTCATTTTTCCATTTTCCAATTAAATGTATGGGCTTCCTGTTTGTCAGGGGGAGTGGTCCTAACAACATGTTTTTCATGTCTTGAGTTGAACCGAATTTCGTAGCTCTACGACAAACTTGACCTCAGACCCTCTCCCATAGGCGCAATGTAAACTGACTTTTGTAGGTGGCGCTGTTCTGGCATTTTATTAGTCCCATAAAAATAAACACCAAAAAGGTTAATTTTTCACGGGTTCTGAATTGTGGGCAAAATTTGGCAAGTTTTCATGCATGTTCAGGGGGTCAAATTAAGCGTTTGAGTTTAGATAGATAGATAGATGCTTTAATGATCCCCGTAGGAGAAATTCAGATGTCCAGTAGTAGCAAAAATAAAAATAAAATTGATCATTCTAAAAACATAATAACAGTAATTATCAGCAACAGCCCTTCAGGTCATGCACCGCTACTTCTTGCATTCACCAATGTGAAAGCACGGGCCTAATCAGTCAACAAAGTCAACAAAAAATCCTTGCCTAACATATCTTACAATAAACTAAAATTGGACATGTACAGATACTGTGCGAGTATTTTCCTGACCTGTCACAGAGCCAGAATTCTGCCCGTCTGCTGTGAGGAGGTGGACGTTTTCCCCACCAGAAGCTGGTGTCCTGTCGCAGTAACTGGGCGTGCTCTACAGAGGAGCAGTGCTTGTAGAAGCTCTCAGCAGAGGACAGGATGAGGAAGCACACTTTGCAGTAAAAGGAGATCTGCTGTGTTTCCTGTTGTGGCTGAAGCTGTAGGATCAGCGGGCGCAGGTTCAGGCCCTGCTGCTCAGCCATCCACACCTGCATCTCTACCTCACTCTGAGCCGATTTGCAGTGAGCAGGGTTGTGCCAGCAGGGCTTTCCATCACGGACATGGCTGCAAAACTTAAGCAATGATGTTTGGGGAAGAGGTCTAATATGGCTGATCTTTTTGCCCTGTTCTTCTGGGTGATGGACAAGAAGAGGCTTCCATTCATGAGCTGCATCTGCAGAACAAGTGTCATTCCACCTTTTGACTACCAACTTCATTGGTCGATCATAAAAGCATTGGGTACATAGCTCATTAAATCGGCCAGGAAAGCTTTGCATGAGGCCTTGAGCTGCCTGTTCTGGGGTCATTACACTGGCCAGAGCCACTTGTCCAATGAAGTCCTTTAAAAGAATCTGATTGTTCCTGATATGGTTCCACACAGCTGCCTCTTCACTGCTCCGAGCAAAGCTGCAGCCATTTCCATGCGCTGTGCATCCAGAGCCTTCAATAAAAAAGCGGCACGCTTGATAATGGACATTTGGACCAAAGGTGCCATTCAAAGGTCGATCTGCCACAGGACGCCATTGATCTGAAGTCTTGTCTTTAGCTAAAAGAAGACTTCCAGGGCAATTGTGAAAATCTGATTTAATAGTGTAGGTGATTTCCTTCTCTTGAACACAACACTGATCACAGACAGCCTTTAAGTCTAGAGCTACGAGGTCTAGAGGCTGGGTAGACTTGGACCCAGCACGTTTGCTTGACTGAGCAAGTATATTACAGAGATCCAGATGGTTGGTCTTATTGTTTTTCTCAAAGTTCCACACAGCAGCTTCCTCCTCACTCCTGGCAAAGGTGCAACGGTTCTTATGCTGTGAGCAGCCAGAGCCCTCCCTGAAGAACCAGCAGACCTCATACACACTGGGATTTGGGAACAAGGGGCACTTGGAAACAGGCCTCCAGTGGCTGCCTCCTTTGACCCGACATAACAGCAGACTGTGGGCACACCGATGTTGCTCTGGGTCACACTTAAGTGTCATGTAAGTAATTTCTCCTTTCTTCACAGAGCACTGATTACAAACAAGCCTCAGGTCATATTGGGCCAACAGTGGCTCCAGACGAGAGGCTGCAGCAGCCATGACAAGCTGTCAACACCTCAGGGACTGCTACCTGGGTTACAGTTGGGGATGGGGAGATTATAATTAATCTCATGTAAAAAGACGGGGGTTGTCCCAAAACAGCTGATGAATCTTGGCAATGATGTGCATCATTGTGCCTGTGAAAACAAACACAAAAGCAAGCAGTGTGTTTTCATGTTGTTGTTGCTGAAACACATACCAGAACCTGCAGGACTGTTTGAACTGGATTTAAGACCTTATGACGGGTTTGATTGATTTAGAAATACAGTTTTAACCATTTTACATTAGAAGAGAACTACTGAAGGTTTCAAAATCAGTTGTTGTTTTTTTCGTCTGATCCCCCCAAATCGAAATAACCCCATAGCAACGCCCTTAGAGACGAAAAAACTTCACAGCCCTTGGCGACGTCAGAGTGGGTGGTAAGTTGTTTACAATTTGGTATTCGTTCTTTTTTCACGGATATTCAAGATGACAAGGCCGTGTACAGCGGGTGTGACATAAATACTAGATTGTAACTCTTTATAGGCACTGAGATAGTCCAGTGGTTGTGTCGATGGACTGCCAATCCAGAAACTGGGGTTCAAATTCCACCTCAGACACTTTTTCAATCTCAAACAGCAATTTATGTGTAGTGAGCAATTGTCACCTGTAGAGTGCAGTATTGTGTTGGGCATCAGTGGAGAGAAGAGAGAAAAGGCATTCCTGTGGCATAGATCCATGGTTTCAATGCATGGGCGTTACCCACTATGACGTTACACACAGAGCATAGACAACTTAAAGAGCGACTAAACACCTGTGCCCAGCCTTACTCCGCCCACATGAAGATTTGAAAATTTTCTCTAAAAAGGGCGTTGCCTGGAGGACCAAGGGACAAGAAGGGGGGCTTAGAGTTGGGCGTGGTCTGGGCTGTGATTGACAGCTCACTTGTCACACAAAAAAAAACAGACAGTTGTCATTGCTGCTTAAAGCAATAGTTTACAGACCAGAAAGTCTCATTCAACCCTTGTTTACACACTAAGATAATTGTAAAGCTACACACCTGAACCTAATCACATTCAATAATCTCAGAATGACTCATGTAATTTAATTTTAATCCACTAGATGGCGCCAGAATACTCCAAACTGCAGCTGGGGCGTGTGTGAGAGTTGAATGGGTTCACATCACTGGCTCTGACAGACTGACATCACACAAAACAACTGATGTCATAGAGAACTTCAGAGTCAATGGAGAGGCCAGAACCAAATTCAAATGTAGTACCACCAGAAAGGTTGAGAGGGCACCACACAGACGTTTTTTGGCTCAAAAGTGATATTTTATCTAATTTGAACTAAAATGTCAAAAAAATGACCAGGATATGTAGACAGCACTACAATAAACATACTTATGCAGTTTATGAGTTAAAAAAAGTTGATTTGGTGTTTAGTCGCTCTTTAAATTCATGAAAAACACGTTCTTTTTATAAAATATAGGATTTTTTTGCCGGAATCTCTTTCAGATTGACATTGTCATGCAATTTTGATAACCACAATTTTTTTTTTTTTAAACCCGTCATAAGGTCTTTAACGTCTCAAACATTTGATATCAAACATTTTCTGTTTTGATTTAATAATTAATATATATTAATTATAGAGGATAATCTTGTGTTCTTTTCAATGTAGTTTCTAATTTACCCTTTTCTTTAAAAGATGAATGTAGCCTGTTATCACACGTTAGATGCAGTCGCACCAGACGGTAAAACAACTGTGTTGCTCTCCATCTCTCGTTTATTCAAAGGTACAGCCGTTAATAAGACTTCGTTGTCTAGCAACATGTAACAACAACAGAGTATGGTGCGTGTCCATACCCACTGTAAAGAATTTCCTTGCAGAAAAACGGTAAATAGCTGGCAAATATGGTTCCAGGAATTTACCGTTTTCTCAACATGGCATTACCGTTGCTAATTTTAACGGTTAAAGACTGTTTCACTGAATCACGTTATGCCTTTGTGATTTCAGGATTTAACTGTATGTTCCTGTTAATTCACATACAACAAAAACAGCATTATAATGTTAATGTTGTGTTATAACACCGAATGACTGTTTCTGTTTATAATTAGTTTTATTGAACAAAAAGCTGCACAGTTTAATTTGTTTTACTTTAATGAATATAACTTTTCAATTATTTTTTAACATCTTCAGTTTATACGAGAACATTGGTGAATTCTTTAACTCTATAACATGCTTAATGCAAAAGCATCATTAAAGCATCAGTTTACATGTGTAAGAGGCACCTTTTACACTCATGGTTGCTCGCTAGCAAAAATGTCACATTATATATGTATTATAATCACATTATAATTGTGGTAATAAAACGCCACTGGATGTTTTTTAACCAATTTATACTTAAATTTGCATGTTTGAATTGTTTTTCAAAATACCATTTGTTCAATGTTGAAATTTCATTGTAATTTTACAGACATTTGTTACAGTGTACTCACTCAAATCATATCTCATTACAATCATATTGTCATGACATTTTCTAAATCAAATCAAATATTAATCAAGACATGAAAATTATGTAAATACAATAAACATGTAAAAATGGCGCTTACATTAATTATGAAAATTCCTAGACCTTTGATATGTTGTTATAACATATTATTGAGTGATATCAACCAAAAGCGCAATAAAGAGACGGATAGATCTGCCAAGCTCTGATCGCGAATACAGGCGGTCAAGTTTCCACCGCTGAGCGGCTGAGCTCAGAATTACTTACTTTTGCTAAACACATCATCGGTGGGGTGAAACTAACCTGTCTCAAAACGGTCTAAGCCATCTATATCTGGACCAAATAAAGATTAAGAACTAATAATCCGTATGCAGCTTTTGGAAAAAATATTGCTTGTAGGCTAAGCGCTCGAGTCCGGTGCGGTCTTGGGCCTGGGAAAGTTGTCACCGTAATGTATGTGTAGTGGAGAATATATTTTCGTTCACACTCTATGGTTCACACCAGTAGAGGTCACTGTAAGTCAGCAGGGATGTCTGATCAACAGATTTGTTCGCGACAATTCCCATTTCAAAACGGATTCTAATTGTACAAATATGATAAGATATTTGTGTCTTGGAATCAAAATTAGAAGAACTGTTGCTGCAGTTAAGATAATGGCATTGCATATTTGCAGATTTAACTTTAACATATGTTTTTGGGATTATGTGATTTTGTAATTTTAACTAATTTTGAATAACAATTGTATTGAAGCCTCAAAGGAATCCAAAGCAAGGAATGTGAGTGCTGCAGAGGGTCCATGTGGTAGAAGGCTTGACAGAGACTGTGCTCTTCAGAGACAGGGCAATCTTAGCAGATCCAGGATGTTTTTGACTCGATCATCGTTAACCTGACGAAGATGATCAAGGTTTTCCTGAGGCAAGATTTTCTCATCAGAAATAAGTGAAACACAATCTGTCTTTCTAAAGGGTAGTAATTCACAATAATATTAGACTTCTGCTGGGTACAATTCATTATTTTGATTCTCTTGATGAAAATATAGCTTCATACTTTTCCTTGAGTTTTTGATTCATTTAAAATACATTAGATAACTTTGGATTTGGTGAAAACGTTAATAACTGTATGCTTTACAATGACATGGAAAGATCATTTTTTCTGGGACATGGTACTTTGATTTAATATTGAAAAAGCTATATGGACGTTATCCACTCGTTCACAATTGTTGCTGAGGTGATTTTATACTGTGGCTTAGCTGGAATTTTTGGCAGAATGCTTCTCAAATGCTTCTATTCACACATGAATACATATCCACACCTAGGGGTGGCACGGTGGCTGAGTGGATAGCACTCTTGCCTCTGAGCATGAAAGTCCTGGGCTTGATTCCCAGTAGGGCGAGGAGTGGAGGTTGCATGTTCTCCCCGTGTCTGCGCAGGTTTCGCCTACCACTAAAAACATACACAATAGATCTGATGCTTGTCTTCGGCGATCTCACTCCCATCTTTGAGTGGAGTGAGAGGACAAATGCCCAAAAATTAACAATTGTAAACGACTTTGTGACTGGTCTGAGAAAGGCGATAAATAAAGAACACTTACATATGAACTTGCAATAAAGGATCAAATTGTTTTTTTTCTATTGTTATGACAAGACGTTCTCTGATGAACAGTTTTCTTTTTGAATTGGTGGCTACAGAGATCTATCCATATTTGGTTGCGTTTTTCAACAAAAATGGATAGTCTCGGAATTGATTCATCCTTCTATTCATCCTGGAATTACTAAAAACAAATGGTTCAAACTTTAATTTAATCTTACATTATGTTTGTATGTTGAAGATTAAGTGAATGAAGATATGTGTACAAAATGTTCAATCTGGTTTCATAATCTCAATTTAATATTTACAAAGTTATAGGTCCTGATTTTCTTTCAAAAGAGGATTTTGATTTGACAAAACTTACAATGACTTTAAATATTCAACTATGCCCATATCTCCTGTGCATCTAGAGTGTTAAAGGCAAAGGTAAATTTAAGAAATACAACTCACCCACAATCATTTTGGGTTTTTTTTGCTGAAGAATGACTTGGAACAGCCACAAGATGCGACAGTATTAAAGCCTCTGAAAATTCCAACTCAAAACTACCAAGTGTACATGGCTAAAGTAATAGTTTGAACTGCTGATGGCACTGACCAACACACAGCTTTACAAAGGTAGGAGTTGTCTTGAAACTACGTCATATAAGGTGTATTAGCAGGTCATCATAAAAATTAGCTTTAACTACCAGCTAGTACTTCCTTGTGTTCCAGCAGATCCACCAGATGGATTACATTCTTTCGAGATCATTTTGTTAAGTCAGGCTTGTTTGGAACAATAATAGAAACCAAGTGTGAGTGTGGACATTGGTTTTGTGAGGAATTTGTATGTTTTTCCTGATGGTTTCCTCTGGGTGCTACGGTTATATGGGGCATACACAGCTACAACCCTCCAGCTTTGGTAGTCCTAACTACGCTGAGCATCAACATCTTGCATGGTACTGACCACTGATACTGACAGGTTGCCTTAACCCTTGTTCTATCCACGGATTCAATAATTGACCTGAGCTTGACCAGCCCTGGGCCATTTAGACCATTTTATACCCCAACTTTGGATACTTTTATCTACTTTTAAATCACTGTGGCAGGTCATGTTGACTCATTTTTGGGTCTTTTCCCCAACTCCAGCCCTGACAAAAACCCGGGCACTACACTAGTCAGCTCCGTCCTGGCAGAGGGATGGGCCGCTCTTTGCATCAAATTGATCCACCACAGTGAATAAAAATACCCTAAATACTTTTTTTTGCGTAATTTTGGGGTATTTGGTATTTTTCTTCTACTTTTTATTACTGTGACCCAAGTGTAGCACAAGTGTTAATCATCGACCAGCTACAGGTGTGCGATTTAGCGCTACAAAGTGAAAACGTACACTGCTGCATGTGACACTTTATTATAGAAATACTACACATTAATCATAAAATTTATAATAAAACAAGTGGCATTTTCTAAATTACATTTATGTCTTGTGGAGAAGAAAATCTAATTTAGGCTTTTCAGGTCAAGTTCAAGAAATATGCTTTAGAGTTTAGTGAAGGCACAGGGTGTATTCAGAAAATGAACACAAGGTTTAAGCACTTCTCATAGTATTATGCAGCTTTTCCTGTTTGAGGGTTACCACCCATTTAAATCCATGTGATGCTATACTCATTACTTTAATGAGTTTCTGTAATTAAAACCATTATTAGTATAGGGATGGCAGCAGTTTCAGTAGAAGCATAAAAAAACACTTTGGATCCTTTTCTCTGACATGAATTTGTACTGAAACTGATTAAGAACTTAAGACAAGATTAATGTAATAGTTGCAGTCTTTTAAAGAAGAGTAAAGTTGGTTAGGGTTGATTAATTTAACTGAAGAAAGCAGTTTAACCTTTCCACTACCCTTGGGTCAAATTGAACTGCCACAGTGCTTATAAGTAGAAGAAAAATACTCCAATACCAAAAAAACGAAATTATGGTCTAGAAGGGTCTAAATGGCCCAAAGCCAGTCTTTAGGAAAAACAATCAAAATGCTGCTTGAAAACATTTTTTTGGTGGTTTTTAATCAGTGTGGCTTGTGTTATTCTGAAGGTAGCAAAAGGGTTTAATACATGTTGAAAAAAATATGCACATTCCTTGGTCTTGTATTATAGTAAGAAGCCTTCTGTTTAAATCTGGAGCTGGTGAAGGGTCTGGGAACTTCAAGGAATCGTACTGAACCTATGGTTTTGCTGTATGATGCGACGACACATGTTTTTGATAAAGAGTCTGGCGTGTGAAGATTTGCTCACAATCAGAACACTGTATTGGGTTTCCGGGCGTGCACCTTCATGTGGAGAGTGACGTGACTATTTCTTGTATACGTTTTGTCACAGACTGGACAGCTGAAAGGCCGCTCTCTGCTATGGACTTTCAAGTGGCTAAGATAATGTGCCCTTTGCTTAAACTCCGTGCCGCACTCAGAACAACCGTGGGGCCGCTCTCCAGAATGACTCCTCTCATGTCGGTCACGCGTCGCTCTGTGAGTAAAACATTTCTCACAAACTGAACAGCTGAAAGGTTTCTCTCCAGTGTGAGTTCTTGCATGTGCTTTAAGATGCCCAGCCTCTGTGAAGGATTTGGTGCACACCTGGCAACAGTGAGGCCGCTTGCCTTTGTGTATCAACATGTGATTTTTCAAATTGTCCTCTCGAGAAAAGCACTTGGCACAAACTTTACAAATTAATCTTTTTTTCTTAGTGGTATGAACGCTACTGGGACGCTCTCGATGTTGTTTGGATCCAGCACTGCATGATAAACAGGTTAAACTGTTTATTTTATCATTGTTTCCCGTTGCATTTACTGAAAACCCTTTGCGCAGAAAAGTCTTTTGACACAGAGAGCATTCAAACACGACTTCCTCTTCGTTGCTCAGTCCACATCGAGACTCGCGTCCGGAAAGAGTCTCTGAATCCCAGTCAGTGTCAGACGAGTTTTGAAGTTCCACGTCATTATTATTATTATTATTATGATTATAATCAAGGAAGTGCTCAGAGCCTGTGTCTGATGAGTGATCGGTCTCATCCATTAGGTTAGAATGTAGGTGTGGCTCAGACCCGAGCGGCTGGAGTGCAGGCGCCTCATCTTCAGTTTTAGCGGTAACAGGAGCACACGTGACCTCCTGTTTGATGGAGAGTTCCTCTGGCTCCTCTTTGATAACTGCAGTTGTAACCAGGTCCAACTGAGACTCAATGTGAATTTGGACGTCTGCAGAAAGACAAAAGCTGACTTAGGTTAAAGTCATTTCACATTGGGAATGTTTGCCTAGATCTTGCCACATAAGGTTACTGCAATTACACAAACCGTATTCTCTCCTACATAAGCAATACGATGTAACAAATTTAAAAGTTACAATTCATGCCAATTACAAACACGAATGAACTTCAATGACATATCTGCACATGATTGGGCATAGGCATTAAGAGCAGCAGGAAATCAGCCACATCTAGAGCTGAAGTATTTAAAGTCGCAAAAGATGTTTAAACCAATCCAACCAGTTTGCAGCTTGAAAATATAATTACTAATCATTATAAATACTAGCCTCTGGTACAGCTTTAGAACAGAAATGGCAACTTTAAAGACAATCTCTCAGCCAAAAGTGTAAAGATGTGTTTTAGTTCAGTGTTTTTCAACTTGTGCACTGTATTCAATATCACCAAATTGGTTAAAAATAATGTGAAACGAAAACTATGAATAGATTAGAAAAGACTTTATCATCAAAGTGTATTAACATCAAACAAGTGCTAATCGCATTGTTTGGCTCAGAGTTTCATTTCTGCATCAGTTTCAGCTTGTAGTGTGCCACGGTTAAAAAACACTTAGTCAAATGACGACTGCGCAACATGGTCTGTATTCTCATGACAGTTTGGGCCTTCTCCAGGTTCTCTGTAGGGTAAACAAGCATGAATAAACGAACACCAGAACTCCCAGATCAGTCATTTTAACTTTTTAGTTTTGGAAGTGTAATTATTCAAGTTTATGTGCATTTGATGTCATCACTTTCTGACATTCCTTGTCCCTACATGTAGTTTATTTCTGTCATTAGCTTAATTATTTTTTTTAAATATATTAGTTCTACCTTCGCTCCTTTCTTTTGAATAGATCGGTTGCTTTGTAACCAACATTCTCTGACAGGAAATGCCCCTTTATTAAGGTGCTGATTCTAGACTGGTTCTGGACTAAGTCAAGTCAGCTTGGTTTTCCACCAGAAAGGAGGAAGTGCTAGTTACCATAGCAACACACTGTCAGAAGTTAGCATTTACAACCGTTTTATAAACTGTTGTGAGGATTAGATAGCTATATGGCCTACGTGCAGGACAACTGCAAGACTATTCAAGGACTCTGTGCATCCATATTTTGACTATGATATGCACTGTCTCTGTGTGACACGCATGTCTTTCGATGTGTGACTTCTGTCACACATAGACTTCTGTGTGTATTCTGTCTGAGAGAAAGAAACATCAGAAACCACTGGAACTTGAGAGTAACCAAAAAAAAAAACTTCAAGAGTTTGGCGCACCATGATCCGTCTCTGTCTGGTTCATTCCTGACACTGTATTTCAAGTTGTATGATCCTAAACTGATTTAGGACTAAACAGATCACATGACCTGGAGGCTATTGAGCTAAAATGCATTTTTATGTTTAAATATGTAACATTTTAGCTCAATAGCTTCCAGGTCATGTGATTGAATGACAGTTTAGGATCATAGTTCTCCACTAGCTGCAGGGGGTACACCTTTTGTATTCTTTTTTTTTTTTAAAGACATTTTCTAAATATTTGTTTACCACACTGTAGTAGGGGTGCACTTACAGTGCCTTGCGAAAGTATTCGGCCCCCATTGAACCTTTTGCCACATTTCAGGCTTCAAAATAAAGATACAATTTAATTTTTATTTGTCATGAATCAACAAGTGGGACGCAATCGTGAAGTGGAACGAAATGTATTGGATAATTTAAACAAAAAACTGAAGTGGGGCGTGCAATATTATTCAGCCCCTTTACTTTCAGTGCAGCAAACTCACTCCAGAAGTTCAGTGAGGATCTTTGAATGATCCAATGTTGTCCTAAATGACTGATTATGATAAATAGAATGCACTTGTGTGTAATCAAGTCTCCGTATAAATGCACCTGCTCTTTGATAGTCTCAGGGTTCTGTTTAAAGCACAGAGAGAACCATGAAGACAAAGGAACACACCAGGCAGGTCCGAGATACTGTTGTGGAGAAGTTTAAAGCCGGATTTGGATACAAAACGATTTCCCAAGCTTTAAACATCAAGGAGCACTGTGCAAGCAATTATTGAAATGGAAGGAGTATCAGACCACTGCAAATCTACCAAGACCCGGCCGTCCCTCCAAACTTTCATCTCAAAACAAGACTGATCAGAGATGCAGCCAAGAGGCCCCACTGTAAACCCTAACTTCAATCTTACTTCAGATATCAGTTATTTTAAATTGATTTTTCCCAGTAAGTGAATATTACTCATTTATTGTTGAGTTTACTTGGTGATAAAGTAAAGGTTGTACTCGAATTCCAGTGAAGTTAATATGCAATTTATTTCCATGTTTTCTTCAAGTAAACTTTACTTGTCAGGGTTCACTCTGGATGAACTGCACCTGAGGTGGGAGAGAGTGTCCATAGGACAACAATCAGTCGTGCACTGCACAAATCTGGCCTTTATGGAAGAGTGGCAAGAAGAAAGCCATTTCTCAAAGATATCCATAAAAAGTCTCGTTTAAAGTTCGCCACAAGCCACCTGGGAGACACCAAACATGTGGAAGAAGGTGCTCTGGTCAGATGAAACCAAAATCAAACTTTTTGGCCACAATGCAAAACGATATGTTTGGCGTAAAAGCAACACAGCTCATCACCCTGAACACACCATCCCCACTGTCAAACATGGTGGTGGCAGCATCATGGTTTGGGGCTGCTTTTCTTCAGCAGGGACAGGGAAGATGGCTGGAGCCAAATACAGGACCATTCTGGAATAAAACCTGTTGGAGTCTGCAAAAGACCTGAGACTTGGACGGAGATTCATCCAACAGGACAATGATCCAAAACATAAAGCCAAATCTACAATGGAATGGTTCACAAATAGACGTATCCAGGTGTTAGAATGGCCAAGTCAATGTCCAGACCTGAATCCAATCGAGAATCTGTGGAAATAGCTGAAAACTGCTGTTCACAAACGCTCTCCATCCAACCTCACTGAGCTTGAGCTGTTTTGCAAGGAAGAATGGGCAAGAATTCCAGTCTCTCGATGTACAAAACTGATAGACATACCCCAAGCGACTTGCAGCTGTAATTGCAGCAAAAGTTGGCGCTACAAAGTATTAGCAAGGGGGCCAAATAATATTGCACGCCCCACTTTTTTTTATTTAAGTTTAAATTATCCCATGAATTTCGTTCCACTTCGAGTGTGTCCCACTTGTTGATTCTTGACAACAAAAAATATTTGTATATCTTTGTTTGAAGCCTGAAATGTGGCGAAAGGTTCAAGGGGGCCGAATACTTTCGCAAGGCACTGTAAATGTTGGAGGCTTGGTTAGAGTCATAGGCGTTATGAGTCACACTGTACACAGAGCAAAGAAGAGATTTTCCGAGAGAGAATGTCTGTTGAATATTCAACTTGAAACTAACTTCACCGCGGTTAGTTTGCATAGGAGCGGTCAAAAGGACGGCTTTGGGAGTTCGAATAGTTTCAGATACAAAGTCAGGGACCAGCTTTAACTCCCCCCATGTTAATGAGCAAAAATGAGCCAGATTAGCAGACCTGTTCTGTCTAACACAACGCGGGGGTTCAGCACCGAGTCCAGGAGGAGCTCCCGTCTCATGTCGCGCTCCTGAAGTGAAACCAGTCCCTCGAACAGCTCACATATCTCCCGGGACATCGCAGCCAGTCGCTCCTTCAGCTTCACCCTGAGCACATGCACAGCTTCAGACATTTCGACAAACTGTGAGATACTTATCCCGTGTTTTCAAGAGAAGAGAACTTTCTGAGCTCTGAGGAGATCCTGGACTGACGCGCCCTGCAGGATGACTGTCTGGGCAGGGGCCTGATTGGATTGATTAGTTTCAGGTGCTGAGCAGAAATCAGCTGTGTTTGCTAAAAGGGCTTTGGGTAATAAAAGGCTACATGACATTAGCATAGACACCTATCCGTTTCTTCTCTTTTTACAATGACCTCATTTCTTCAGCACATGAGTTTGTTTTATAATAAAGATAAGAGAACCTTTATTCGTAAACTTGCATTTGTGTTGCACATGATTGCAGTATTTCACCAGTTGTTTCTCAAGACTTTATTTGAATTATGGAATGATTTATTCTTTTAATTATTGCCACATATATTATTTAACCAATGATTAACTGAATTCATTGTACTTTTTTCAAACTAATACATTTATCTAGTTACTTATTTATTTGATTGTTTAAATTAATTTGAATTTACACTGGTGTCATTTTTTCAACAGAGAAAGTCAGGATAAGTAACTAAATTTACAAACTTTTCATTTGATCTATGCACATGCACATACAGTGACAGTTAGGGAAGAATGTTATATTACAATAACATCCTAAGAGCAGAGAGAACATTCGTTTTCTTGTTGCTATGGAAGGTAATTATATTTTAAGAGTTTAAATGCGGCTATAGCCCACAGAGAATTGATATTTCCTCTTTGCCATCAGAAACTGTTAGGACTTCGGCTCATCAGGTTACAGACGCACATATCGGAATGCCATCTTCTCTGATCTCTCCAGCATTCCTGCACAATTGTTGTATATTGCGGTTGGGTTTGTTATCAGGTTCTAGCTAGAGGCAAATCTCTAATGTGTATGTGTACTTAAAGATAAATGATCTGCATTATAATAGGTTATTTGCCATGCTCGGAAGACCTGCCCCGGTGTCCTGTGGGTCATCTCGGGATTAGTGTGACGTCACGCAGGCAGGAGCGCAGTGGTCGCGGGACTCGGGACGCGCGGCAGTGTGTGGTGCGCGCTCATGGGGGCTGTTCTGGACGCCTTCTCCCTGGCAGCATGGGTGAGTCCACTGTCCACTGTTAGATTGTTCTTAGAAATAAAAAATGTGATTCATGCTGGCTGCTATCTTTACTGTGCTGCGCTATACAGCTTCATGTTTACAGATAAGGCTGGAAGGAAAAGGGAATAGAAACTTATCGTGTGTGTATGTTTGTGTATGAAACCTTATATTCCAAATGCAAAAGTCTGTGATCGGTATGGCTCTTCAAAGCAAGGCTAAATCACAACCCAGTCATCTGCTTCCACGTGATTAATTGGATTACTGGTTGTTGTTGTTGTATCGCTAAGCACACGGGAGAATACAGTGCAGTCAGGGAATGATCTCGCCTATTTGGTTTCCACATCTATAAGCAATGGTTTTTTGTTATCTGTTTGAGAATTCAGTCTCCCCCTTTTGTCTCTGTGTCTCTCACCACCACCTCAAAATTGATTGATTATTTAACCCCAAGAAATATAGACTCACTTGTGTAATGTCAGTGCCCCAGACATCACTAATCTGAAGGAGTATTAACTTGTGTTTGTGGCTCTTATCTTTCTTGTGTTGTTTGGTCCTGGTCTTTCAAATTCAAGATGGCGCCTCGTACGGTCGACATGGCTCTTTGCTGCTCTCTTTTTCTTTTGTTTTTACTTTTTAACTGTGCATCTGGCTGTTCCTACACCCGTGAGGAACTTATGAACATCCGACCCACCGTTCCCATGGACCTACTGCCTGTTTTCTTGGCATCTGCGGCTGATTTAGTTCATGTTCTAGCCAAAAAAGTGTGGGCCCGTAAAAGGGGAAAGCGAGGAGGCCTGCTCGTGCGTCTTAGGAGGAGAGGAGCGCGCACGGCTCTCCCCGGCATTTTTCTCTCCAACGTACGCTCACTGGGCAATAAGATGGACGAACTCAGCCTGCTCATGAGAAGAAACAAGGACTTCGCCACATCCTGTGTCCTCTGCTTCACTGAGACCTGGCTAAATGAGCGGATCCCGGACTGCGCTCTGGAGCTGCAGGGCTTTGGGCTGTTTCGCGCGGATCGCCATTGTGCGCTCTCAGGGAAGAGCAGAGGCGGAGGGCTCTGTTTCTACGTCAATACAAACTGGTGTAACGATGTGACAGTGATCTCCAAGCACTGCTCTCCTGCTCTGGAATATCTTTTCATCCATTGTAAACCATATTACTCCCCGCGGGAAATTGTTTCATTCATTCTTGCCTCTGTTTACATACCGCCATGCGCGGACGCGCGCGAGGCTCAGCGCGCACTCGCAGAGCAAGTACTGTGTATGGAACGCTTATACCCGGACTCTCTGATTATTATCCTGGGGGATTTTAATAAGGGAAACTTGAGCCAGGAATTACCCAAATACAGACAGTTTATCAAATGCCCGACCAGAGAGGAGAACACTCTGGATCACTGTTACACCACCGTGCGCGGAGCTTTTCGCGCTGTTCCCAAGCCAGCCCTCGGCTTCTCAGATCACTCCATGATACATCTGGTTCCTGCTTACAGACAGAGACTAAAGCTCTCGAAACCTGCAGTGAGGAGCTCCAAAGTGTGGTCTGATGAAGCTGTGGAAGAGCTGCGCGCATGCATGGAATCTACAGACTGGGACCTTTTCAGAGCTGCCACAGACAGCTTGGATGAATATACGGACACTGTGACGTCATACATCCACTTCTGTGAGGATAGCATCATTCCAACAAGGACCAGGGTCATCTATAACAACGACAAACCCTGGTTCACTGCTAAACTCCGGCAGCTCAGGAAAGCAAAGGAGTCTGCTTTCAGGGAGGGTGACCGCAGCGGCTACAAAGCAGCTAAATATCAGTTCAGGAAAGAACTGAAAGCAGCCAAGTCCCGGCACAGAGAACGACTACAGGAGCAGTTTGGTAACAACGATACTGCTTCTGTCTGGAGGGGCCTACGGGAGATCACCAACTACAAACCCAAAGCCCCCCCCTGTGCTGATGACCACAAGCTAGCTGACGATCTGAACTTATTTTTCAGTCGCTTTGATGCTGCCCCTGACACCTCTCCCTCCCCCACCCCCCACTACTCTAACGACCCACCCATCAGCCCTGCCCCCAGCCTAACAATAGCCGCTAAAGAGATTAAACAACTCTTCCTGAGGCTGCACCCCCGCAAAGCTCCTGGCCCGGACCACGTGTCTCCGGCCACTCTGAGACACTGCGCCAGTGAGCTTACTCCTGTGTTCACGGACATTTTCAACTCCTCTCTGCAGTCCTGCCATGTCCCGGCCTGCTTCAAATCCTCCATCATTGTCCCCGTCCCGAAGAAGCCCAGGATCACAGGACTCAATGACTACAGACCTGTAGCACTTACGTCTGTCGTCATGAAGTCATTTGAACGCCTGGTTCTCTCCCATCTCAAGTCCCTCACCTCCCCCCTCCTGGACCCCCTGCAGTTCGCCTACAGAGCCAACAGATCTGTAGACGACGCCATTAACCTGGCCCTCCACCACATCCTACAGCACCTGGACTCCCCGGGGACCTACGCCAGGGTCCTGTTCGTGGACTTCAGCTCTGCCTTCAACACAATCCTGCCATCCCTGCTCCAGGACAAGCTCTCCCAGCTCAACGTGCCCGATTCCACCTGCAGGTGGATCACTGACTTCCTGACGGACAGGAAGCAGCGAGTGCGTCTGGGGAAGAATGTCTCGGACTCTCGGATTATAAATACAGGAGCCCCACAGGGCTGTGTTCTTTCTCCCCTGCTCTTCTCCCTGTACACCAACCCTGCACCTCCAGCCACGACTCCGTGAAGCTGATCAAGTTCGCGGACGACACCACCCTCATTGGACTCATCTCCAACAACGATGAGTCCGCCTACAGGAGGGAGGTGGACCGGCTGGTGTCCTGGTGCAGTGGTAACAACCTGGAGCTGAACGCCCAGAAGACAGTGGAGATGATTGTGGACTTCAGGAAGAGCACTGTCCCCCCGCCCCCACCCTCCGTGATGGACTCCCCCATCACCTCTGTGGAGTCCTTCCGTTTCCTGGGCACCACCATCACCCAGGACCTCAAGTGGGAGCCGACCATCAGCTCCCTCATCAAGAAGGCCCAGCAGAGGATGTACTTCCTGCGGCAGCTCAGGAAAGCCAAGCTGCCTGCACAGATGTTGGTGCAGTTCTACACGGCCATCATCGAGTCCATCCTCACCTCCTCCATCACCGTGTGGTTCGCTGGAGCCACAGTCAGGGACAAACAGAGACTACAGCGCATTGTGCGCTCTGCAGAGGAAGTGATCGGCCGCAGCCTTCCATCGCTGCAGGACCTGTACGTCGCCCGAGCTCGAGGCCGGGCTGGTCGTATCACAGCCGACCCCTCTCACCCTGCACATGGACTATTCCAACCACTCCCCTCAGGCAGGAGGCTGCGGTCCATCAGGACTAGAACCTCCCGCCACAAGAACAGTTTCTTCCCCTCTGCTGTTGGACTCTTGAACACTTCTTAACCTGTCCCCCCGCCCTTTATAAAGTCACTTTACTGCCCATCATACGTCACTTTACTTCACTGTACTGCTGTCACCTTACATTGTGTGCACCATGTGCACTTGTATATTGTAAATAGTAACTGTAACTCTATTTTAAATTTAAATTTATTCTTTAGAAGTGTTTTTTATTCTTATTTTTATTATCTCTTTTCGACTGTTGCACTGAGCCAAAGCAATTTCCAAGTCTGTGACCTCCCGTTACTTACGTTGGCAATAAAAATGATTCTGATCTGATTCTGATTAAGGGTTTTAAAATATGTCTGCAGCTGTTTTCAAGGTAAGTCCAAACTGTATAGATCTGAACTAAGGCCACTTGCATTAGCTTTTAAATTGGTTTTGATATACAATCCAAGCCAATTTAAAAGTTAACACAAGTTATGAATTCTTTGCCCTTATTTCACTGTCCTAAATGGGCCTTTTTCAACTTTTACTTATTTGCTTCACTGGTGTGGATTTACATTCCTTGTAGATTATATTATTAGTGCTTAAAAATATCTTTAGTGAGAAGTAAGTGATGTTTATTCATACCGCGCAGGTCACACAAAGCACTTTACCATGTGGTGTACTGGTCATTTCCCAGCTTCGGCACGGTGGCTGAGTGGATAGCACTCTCGCCTCTCAGCAAGAAGGTGGGTTCGATTCCAGGGCCTTTCTGAGTGGAGTTTGCATGTTCTCCCCGTGTCTGCGTAGGTTTCCTCCGGGTACTCCGGTTTCCCCTACCACTAAAACCATGTACAATGGGTCTGGCATGCGCCTCCTGTTCGGCGACCCTGCTCCCATCTCTGTGTGGAGTGAGAGGACAAATGCCCCAAAAAAAAACATTACAATTGTAAACCGCTTTGTGACTCTGCTCTGTGAAAGGCGGTATATAGATAAAGATTACTTACTTACTTACTTCTCCACGGACATACAGCTTAGTGAAATACTTATTTCCGATGTAAAAGTGACGTTTATTGTCAAACTTTATAGATATCCTGGTAAAGCATAAGGGGGTTCTTTGCTCACTGCTTTGTAATTTCCCTGAAGGGAAGAACCTGGCTTTAGGAACCACACTGTCTTTTTGAGAATATAGGCTAAAAGAACTTCAGTATCTCATCCTCCACAAGAGATTTGTTTGGAGCACAATATCAAATGTAGTCTTAAATGGGTTTTCTGTCAACGATTGCAACAGCAGTGACCATGACACGGTACATATCTGATTTGAGTATGCATAAGTGATGTCAGATGACACTTTACCATGACATTTTTATCAGCTAAACAACGCTGTAATCTCAACCAAGAAATCTGTCATGTGCCACTGGTTTACCCTCTCATTTACTTTCCCATTACGTTTCTGATAAGCTATTTATTCCCACCCCCTCAGAAAGTAACTAAATCTGGCATAGGGCAATAAGACATCATGGTCTTAACCAAGCTGCAGTAATGTGATTTTGTATCGATGTATTAGTCAGATACAACGATACAAAATATAACGGATGATCCTGGGAGCTATGCTGTCTGGGGCTTCATGCCCCTGGTAGGGCCTCCCATGGCAGACAGGTCTCAGGTGACGAGTCAGACGAAGCGCAGTCCAAAAACCACCATGGATCGCACTATAACGAGAACAGTGACGTCGCCCGGCATGGCGCAGCCGGGGCCCCACCCTGGAGCCAGGCCTGGGGTCGGGGCTCGTATGCGAGCGCCTGGTGGCCGGGCCTTAGCCCACGGGGCCCGGCCGGGCTCAGCCCGAAGGGATGACGTGGGCAGTCCCTCCTGTGGGCCCACCACCTGCAGAGGGGTCCGTGGTGGCGCGGTGCTGAGAGGACTGGGCGGCAGTCGAAGGCGGAGACCTCGGCGACCCAGTCCGCACACACAACATCTGGCTCTTGGGACGTGGAACGTCACCTCACTGGGGGGGAAGGAGCCCGAGCTCGTGGGGGAGGTCGAGCGATACCGACTAGAGATAGTCGGCCTCACCTCCACACACAGCTTGGGCTCTGGAACCCAACTCCTTGAGAGGGGTTGGACGCTCCACTTTTCTGGAGTTTCCCGCGGGGAGAGGCGGCGAGCTGGGGTGGCCATTCTCATTGCCCCCCATCTCAGCCGCCATGTGTTGGAGTTCTCCCCGGTGAATGAGAGGGTCGCGTCCCTCCGCCTCCGGGTGGGGGACAAGTCTCTCATTGTTGTGACGGCCTACGGGCCTAACAGCAGTGCAGAGTACCCGGCCTTCTTGGAGTCCTTGGGAGGGGTACTGGACGGTGCACCGCCCGGGGACTCCGTTATTCTCCTGGGGGACTTCAACGCCCATGTGGGAGTCGCCAGTGACACTTGGAGAGGGGTGATCGGAAAGAACGGCCCCCCTGATTTGAACCCGAGTGGTGTTCAGTTGTTGGACTTCTGTGCCAGTCACAGTTTGTCCATCACGAACACCATGTTCGAGCACAAGGGTGTCCACCAGTGCACGTGGCACCAGGACACCCTAGGTCGGAGGTCGATGATCGACTTTGTTGTCGTATCATCTGACCTTCGACCGCGTGTCTCTGACACTCGGGTAAAGAGAGGGGCGGAGCTGTCAACCGATCATCACCTGGTCGTGAGTTGGATCCGCTGGCAGGGGAAGAAGCCGGTCAGACCTGGCAGACCCAAGCGTATAGTGAGGGTCTGCTGGGAACGTCTCGCTGAGCCCCCTGTCAGACGGACTTTCAACTCGCACCTCCGGGAGAGTTTCTCCCAGGTCCCGGCGGAGGAGGGGGACATGGAGTCCGAGTGGACCATGTTCTCTGCCTCAATCGCCGATGCGGCAGCTCGTAGCTGTGGTCGCAAGGTCTCTGGTGCTGGTCCCGACGGCAACCCCCGAACCCGGTGGTGGACACCGGCAGTAAGGGATGCTGCCAGGCTGAAGGAGTCCTATCGAGCCATGATGGTTCGGGGGACTCCTGAGGCAGCTGTCCAGTACCGGCAGGCCAAGCGTGCCGCGGCCCGGGCCGTTGCAGAGGCAAAAACCCGGGACTGGGAGGAGTTCGGAGAGTCCATGGAGCATGACTATCGGTCGGCCTCGAAGAGATTCTGGCAAACCATCCGGCGCCTCAGGAGGGGGAAGCAGTTCTTTGCCAACACCATGTACGGTGCGGGTGGAGAGCTGCTGACCTCGACTGGGGATATTGTCGGACGGTGGAAGGAATACTTTGAGGTTCTCCTCAATCCCCCCGTCACGTCCTCTGTTACAGAGGCAGAGGTTGAGGATGTTGGGGCGGATACATCCATCTCCCTGGCTGAGGTCACCAAGGTGGTTGGTAGCCTCCATGGTGGCAAGGCTCCGGGTGTGGATGAGATCCGCCCTGATTATCTAAAGTCTCTGGATGTTGTAGGACTGTCTTGGCTGACACGTCTCTGCAACATCGCGTGGCGATCGGGGGCAGTGCCAATGGAGTGGCAGACCGGGGTGGTGGTCCCTCTCTACAAGAAGGGGGACCGGAGGGTGTGTTCCAATTATCGTGGGATCACACTCCTCAGCCTCCCCGGTAAGGTCTACTCCAGGGTACTGGAGAGGAGGTTACGGCCGATGGTCGAATCTCGGATCCAGGAGGAGCAGTGTGGTTTTCGTCCCGGTCGCGGAACACTGGACCAGCTCTATACTCTCCATCGGATACTCGAGGGTTCATGGGAGTTCGCCCAACCTGTCCACATGTGTTTTGTGGATTTGGAGAAGGCGTTCGACTGTGTTCCCCGGGGTGTCCTTTGGGGGGTTCTCCGGGAGTACGGGGTCGGGGGTCCTCTGCTGAGGGCCATCCGATCCCTGTATGACCGGAGCCAGAGCTGTGTTCGCATTGCCGGCAGTAAGTCAGACCTGTTCCCGGTGAGTGTTGGCCTCCGACAGGGCTGCCCTTTGTCACCGGTTCTGTTCACTGTATTTATGGACAGAATATCTAGGCGCAGCCAGGGGTCGGAGGGGGTCCGGTTCGGAGACCACAGGATTTCATCTCTGCTGTTTGCGGACGATGTTGTCCTGTTGGCTCCAACGAACCAGGACCTGCAACATGCACTGGGGCGGTTTGCAGCCGAGTGTGAAGCGGCTGGGATGAGAATCAGCACCTCCAAATCCGAGGCCATGGTGCTCGACCGGAAAAAGGTGCCTTGCCCTCTTCAGGTGGGTGGAGAGGTCCTTCCTCAAGTGGAGGAGTTCAAGTATCTCGGGGTCTTGTTCACGAGTGAGGGAAGAATGGAGCGTGAGATTGACAGGCGGATCGGTGCAGCGTGCGCAGTGATGCGGTCGCTGTATCGGACCGTTGTGGTAAAAAGGGAGCTGAGCCGAAAGGCAAAGCTCTCAATTCACCGGTCAATCTTCGTTCCCTCCCTCACCTATGGTCATGTGCTTTGGGTATTGACCTAAAGAACGAGATCGCGGATACAAGCGGTCGAAATGAGCTTCCTCCGCAGAGTGGCTGGGCGCTCCCTTAGAGATAGGGTGAGGAGCTCAGTCACACGGGAGGAGCTCGGAGTAGAGCCGCTGCTTCTCCACGTCGAGAGGAACCAGTTGAGGTGGCTCGGGCATCTGTTCCGGATGCCTCCTGGACGCCTCCCTGGGGAGGTGTTCCGGGCACGTCCCACCGGGAGGAGGCCCCGCGGAAGACCTAGGACACGCTGGAGGGACTATGTCTCTCAGCTGGCCTGGGAACGCCATGGGGTCCCCCCAGACGAGCTGGAGGAAGTGTGTGTGGATAGGGAAGTCTGGGCGTCTCTGCTTAGACTGCTGCCCCCGCAACCCGACAACGGATAAAGCGGAAGAAAATGGATGGATGGATGGGATTAGTCATTGCTGAATGTGTTTGTCTCCAGGTGCCGTGCCTGTGCAGCAGTGCCACTTGTCTGATCTGCAGTTGCTGCCCTCACAGTAGAAACTCCACAGTCACCAGAATCATCTATGCCTTTTTCCTGCTGCTCGGGACCATTGTGGCCTGTGTCATGCTGTCGCCGGGCGTGGATCAACAACTGAAGAGGGTATTAATCACAGCATTCATAAATCGCATACTCAAATCGAAATAGCCATTTTCGTGATTGCACATAAACACACCACAAATACTTCAATTATTTAAGTTATTGACAAACAAAATAGATCTAAGAATATCATCTATAGAAAAAAACACTTCAATTTGGAAACATTTTTCTTGATTTGAGTATATTTTAACGATGTAAATGAAACAAGAAATTATCTTTGGACCAGTGTTTTCAAACAAAGATGGCTGCATGTGTATCTTGGCAGCAGAGATAGAGCTTTACTCTATTTTGTAGCATGATCCAAAATTTGACCAGTAAGGAAGAACAAGACATCCAAGAGTTCGATCCAAATAATATTTAATTCCCTTTACAATTAAATGCTATTACAACTCTTTCACCTCCTATTTCCCTTACTATACCTATAGCTGAGCCAAAAACTGACCCCACAGGCCTACAGTATATAGAGAACTTCCAAGCACTCTGCTAAGTCCTCTCTCTCCCTGCTCAGACTGACTCATACAGATTCAGTTAAAACAGTTTTATCAAAATGTGAAGAAGAAGAGAAAGTGACTCCGAAGACGTTGGCTCCACATTTGGGAGAAGTCCTAAGACCGGTAGTCCAAGTCCTGGACTGGTCTGAGTCCTGGTCTGGCTCCCGTACTCCCTTTTTATCGAGAGATAAGACTCCAACTTTTCGCAGAAAACACTGGGCTTCATTGTTTCATGAAGGACAAATCAGCGAGGAAGTGTCTGCCTCATTACACATAGATTAATACAAAAATACCTTATGATTAATACAAAAACACTTCATAAATAATATAACTGTTAAAATTAGGTTGTTATATTTTATTCACTGTGTTTTTGAGTCAGCGTGTGTCAGAATTTCATCTTATTCTTTTAATTTCTGCCCTGGACGTGTGTTTGTTGACTGTTGACTGTAGTAGTAGTAGTAGTAGTAGTAGTAGTAGTAGTAGTAGTAGTAGTAGTAGTAGTAGTAGTAGTAGTAGTAGTAGTAGTAGTAGTAGTAGTAGTAGTAGTAGTAGTAGTAGTAGTAGTAGTAGTAGTAGTAGTAGTAGTAGTAGTAGTAGTAGTAGTAGTAGTAGTAGTAGTAGTAGTAGTAGTAGTAGTAGTCCTTTGACTTTCTTCTGAACATAACTTTGTGCAGATTCCAGGCTTCTGTGGGAACGGGGCCGGATCCTCTGTTCCAGATTTTGAGGCGAATGTCAACTGTAAGATGTTTGTTGGCTACAAAGCTGTGTACCGGGTCTGTTTTGGCATGAGCGTGTGGTTCCTGTGCCTGTCTGCTTTCATGACTAATGTTAAAAACAGCAGAGACCCCCGTGCTGCAATACACAATGGGTAAGTTCAATCTATCAACATATTTCTTTCAAAATGTGTGTACTGTCATTATTACTAAATTAGTATTGCTATTTGCACTATATGACAGGTAGGTTTATGCTATTTTGGACTGCTTTTGGTTATATGTAAAAATCAATTAGAAGCGGGCCCTAACCCTGCTGTAGAGTTACAGCAACATGAAGTACTTGCTGGACTGCACACCTGTCAATAAACTGCACCTGCTACATTTGAAAAGAAAGAAGAAAATAATAGTAATATTTATACAGTATATAGCCGAACCTGTTATACATGTTATAGGTAGGGGAAACTAGAGCACCCGGAGGAAACCTGCAGGAACTTGCAGACTCCACACTGAACGGTCCTGGAGGTGGGATTGAACCCAGGACCTTCTAGCTTTGAAGCACACTCATTTTTTTTCTCAAGTGAGTCCAACCTGAAAATGAGTGAGTCCATTGTGCTCTTGCTTGGTTGGAATGAAAACCTGCAGCCACTCAGCTCTTTGAGGACAGAGAATACCTCTGCTCTAACAAAATTAAGATGCACACATTGGCCACATTGCTATAAAGACCACAGCTCAAAGAACTTTAAAAAAGTAGTGGCTTATAGTCCGGCTATTACAATGCTTATTTAAAACAAAATAAAGGTGATTGTTATATTATGCAAAAACTCCTTATTGGTTCAACTTTGAATTTTATTTTTCTAAAATGTTTGTTTACAATGCATTTAATTGTGTTTTGTGGGAAAAAATTTTTTTGTGATAATTAAATATGATAATTTATAGAATACCCAATTACTAAAATGAACGGTAGCTGTAGCCCGAGTTTTGGAGATATCTGTTTGTTTTTCATATTTATACATATTTTCTTATTTCATTTCTTACTAGATTTTGGTTCTTTAAATTTGCTTCGTTATTGGCAATAACAGCTGGTGCCTTCTACATCCCAGATGAACCCTTTACTTACGGTGAGATATCATTTATTTACCTACTATGAAACACAAGGTTACAGTGCTCAATATCAAATGTCTCATTAATGTCTCCTTCTTTGTGTTGCAGTGTGGTTTATAATTGGTTCTGCTGGAGCGTTCTTTTTCATCCTAATCCAGCTAATTCTGCTGGTCGACTTTGCCCACTCTTGGAACGAGGCCTGGGTGGGGAACATGAATGCCAGCAGCTCCAGAGGCTGGTATGCAGGTCAGTGACCCTGTATAATTGTAATAATGCTGTGTGCACATGTGGCTCACAGAATGACCTGAAGGGTTCTCACTATTCATGATAGATCTGATAATAACCACAACATGTTAAGATTAGATAAGATAAGATAGAGATCCTTTATTCGTCCTGAAGTGAGGGAATTTCAATGTTGCAGGGCACATACAGGACAGTAGTAAGAGCAGTATATATATATATATATATATATATATATATATATATATATATATATATATATATATATATAGTGCAAAGTTATACATATTGGGTAAGATAGTAAGTAGATAAAGTGACATTCAGTGAACACTTTGAAATTGAAGTATTGCACTTTGCACATGATTGGACATAGTTTCAACATTTTGTGAGTCAAACTCACTCCTGTGAAATGTGTTCCAGCCTTACTGTGTGTGACTGTCTTCAACTACCTGCTGTCAGCCGTGTCTATCATCATGAGCTTCCTCTTCTACACAAAACCGGAGCAGTGCCAGCTCAACAAGTTCTTCATTAGCTCCAACATGCTGCTCTGTATTCTAGCCTCTGTCATCTCCATTCTGCCTAAAGTCCAGGTTAGCGGCATAGACACAGATATGTGATAGCTAGTCCACGAGGATCTGAATTGATTCATACTGTGTGCAGGAGAACCAGCCACGCTCCGGTCTCCTGCAGTCGTCCATCATCACCTTGTACACTATATTTCTGACCTGGTCGGCCATGACCAACGAGCCTGGTGGGTTCAACTTATAAATTACATAAATTATTGAGGTGTTTAGATAGTAACACGTTGTCCCCTTAGATATATTATTTTTTATCTGCAGCTTTGGGTTGATATTGAGTTTTAAAGTTATGACCATCGCGTAATGGTATGAGGAAATTATGAGAACCAAAAGAAAATGTGCCAAACAGCAGACAGCCTTTATGCAGGTGTTTAGACTCACATGACTGACTGTTATGGCACCTCAGCACAGATAAGGCTGTTCCTCTTTCTGTCTGGCCTTGGATAGAGGCAGCTGAGCTGATGAAGATGTAGTAGAAGCCTATTTGAGCAGTTTTACAATGCATTTTTACAAGTACACATAATTTCAAGAAGCAATGTACAGTACAAGGTAATTGTAGATCCACTTATGAAGTACAAATGTAGCCTTAGCCATTCGTACACTCCGGTCGTCAGCATTTCTCTGCAAAATGTAATTTGTACTATGGTGTGGTACGACCAGGCTGGTAAAAATTTCTAACTCAAAAAAGTATATATTTTTATTTCTTGGTACCCAAGCATTGGTACCCAAGTTAAAAACTAACTGTGAAAGGAGTGTGTCATCCACTGTCCTGGGGGAAACCCAGTCAGAACAGGGCATGTTGCGTGGTTTCCCTGTGTCTGTGTAGTTTCCTCCTTTCTCGTATCTATCACATGCATGAATGTTTTACTGTGGAACAGGTTTTTCAGGCTGTAAAGAGTAGAAGCGATAACTATAAAGTTTGAAGAGGCAAACACGATGAAGACAACATGTATTGTATTTTTGTGACAAAGTTCTGCAATCCCCTGTCTGGAGAAAATGGACAGGTTGCATTTCTTTTGGAGGTCAATAAAATATCCCCTTATTTTTTATAAATGTGTCAGTAGTAAGTAAAATGAGCATCTAGAATACATAAAACTACTCACAGCTGCAGGGGAAGTTGTAGAGGATCTCGACTAGTACTTGGGACAAAGCCACTAAATCATTCAGTTTTTGTCAAAAGAAACATAAACACAGTTAAACTGCTGTCACATCAAAGTCACCAATCATTTCTGTTCTTTCCATAGATCGCAGTTGCAACCCCAGCCTGCTGAGTATCTTGCAGCACATCGCGGCTCCCACCACGCCCCCCCTGGAAACGGAGAATCAAACAGCCGTCATCATCATCGGCACAGAGGAGCCCGTGCTCACCTCCCCCTACCTCAGGTGGTGGGACGCACAGAACATCGTTGGACTGTCTATTTTTGTCTTCAGCATCCTTTATTCAAGGTACAACAATTTTCGGATAGAACCGCTTCTTTCCTAAAATTTCGGGAAATCCTCCTATCTACCTTTTAAGATCAACTTTTTTCAGACTGAAAAGTTAAAAAGAGACCTCACTCAGTGACTCACTGGGGCCAAAAGATAACAGGTTTCCTAATGAAAAAACATATTATCCTCTTCCTTTTTGTTTTAAAAGTACATTATACTTTTAAAACAAAAAGTATGAGAATAACATGTCTCTTTATTAATAAGTACACAAGTAAAATGTACAAGGTAAACAAGCATTTTGTTGTCATGGGTACAAAGACACTTTATGCCTTATGATTGGTCAAAACTAGAACAAGCACAGAGCATAGATAGAACTAATTCTTAGCAGACAAAATGGCTTCATTGGTTATAAATGATTATCAATGGATGCTGCATTAAGACTGGCCCAAAGATATGGACGGATTGTTTTATAGCCTTGGCCTTACTGCTTGTGATTTTTCCGCTGTGCCCATGTCGATTGGCTGCAAATTTATCAGTCAATTTTACGACCTTTTTGTAGAACCCCAAAATCAAAATGAAAACCCTGATGAAAGCCCAGCATCAAAACACGTTAGCTTTTTAAGTTAGTTTCCATATGAGATCAGAGGCTTTTAGATATATCCCTTTTTGAGTGGCTGAGGATTCTATATTCTCACTGTATTTTTTTTTTTTTTTCTTTGCCGATTCAGAAGGTTCTAAACTAAGCGTCTGGGACATTTATGGACACTTATTAACATTTATAGACAGTAGCCATCCTGCTCCTTATGGACCAATGCCTCCTATGTGCTTGTTGCATTTCCTGTGTTCGATTCTCTTATCTGTTGTTGGCGAATCAACGACTTTCTGATGGCCGAGACAACTGATTTTGTGATTTAGGGCTATACAAAATTTTTATTTTTTTGTTTGTTTAATTCAAATTGTATTAAACTCAATATTTACATGTTTTTTGCACTTTGAAAATGTGTTGATTTGCAAATAGCAGATAAGACAAACAATAAAAACAGTCATTGGTTACGAAAGACAAGATGATAAAACTTGGATGGATGAATGTCTCGGAGCATCCCGTAACTTTTGACCCTCCTTCTGTTTTTCACAAGGAAAAGGTGAAAAACAGAAAACATGAAAGAAAAAGGATAGGCTGCCGTTCAAGTAGGAAATTAGTATGAATCGAGGTCAATCCAGATAAAATGGATTAAACACGGGTCTATGAAAATTATGGATCAGTATGTTCTGGTGAACTATGGACAAGGGGTAGGATTCTTCCTGTTTCCCTTTTGAGATGTGTTCACACTAGTATCATTGTAGACTTGTTTGTGACTCAATACAATCATTTTCATTCCAGCATCCGCTCGTCCAACACCAGCCAAGTGAACAAGTTGACAATGGCGTCCAAAGACTCTGTGATCCTTGCGGAGAGCGGCAGCAGTGTGGAGCTGTCGGAGGAGGTTTCCGCACACAGACGAGTCCAGGATAATGAGAAGGACATGGTGCAGTACAGTTACTCCTTCTTTCACTTCATGCTCTTCCTGGCCTCGCTCTACATCATGATGACACTCACCAGCTGGTACAGGTTTGTGTCTGGAACACCAGGTGCCACAGTGGGGGGGCTGCGGCTGCCAATCTGTTGTTGTGCTCTTGAGCAAGACACTTCACCCACATTGTGAAGTGAGGGATGTGTTTTATATCACACTGATGGTAGTACTTTGCAAAATTATTTTTTTTACGCCAAAGATTGATTTATAACTACATGTAGTAAATTTATGGCCACAAAATAGTTACGAGAAAAATCCTGATGTTTTATTTAAGAATTCCATATTGCTCCTGTATATTATTGTCACTGCTGTATGTGTCTGTGTGCATCTGTGTGTGTGTCTGTGTGCGTCTGTGTGTATCTGTGTGTGTGTCTGTGTGCATCTGTGTGCGTCTGTGTGTGTGTGTGTGTGTGTGTGTGCGTCTGTGTGCATCTGTGTGTGTGTCTTTGTGTGTCACCCGCTCCTCATGAATGCTGTGATTTTGGGAAGTCTGAAGATTACGTAAATAATGGAACAGTGATGTGTGTTTGTGTTTTGGCAGCCCGGAGGCGGACTACTCGGTCAGCAGCACGTGGCCGGCAGTGTGGGTGAAGATCTCGTCCAGTTGGGTTTGTCTGGGCCTCTACATGTGGACCCTAGTGGCACCCATGATCCTCACCAACCGCGACTTTACATGAACTTCAGTGTCTTTACCGTGACTTTACTTTGCCAGACTTGTGCCTCGTATTTCATCACTGCCAAATGTGTGCATGATGTTCAGTCAATTATGAACCGAATACATAAGCTGTTACATGTATTTTTTATTATTTAACCAGGAACGCCCCATTGAGATTAAGAACCTCTTTTTCAAGGGAAGAGGCAGCAAAAAACACAATAAAATAAAATAACAGATTATATAAAACAGTTACGTGTCAATGAGGATGTCTCAAGTGCTCTCCATCCAGTCCTTTTACAAAACTTAGCAGAGTATATAAAAGCCTTTTTTCCGAGTTCTGTGCGATTAATATCCGAGTTTGATAGTGTATGTGTATTGTGTTGTATTACTGTGCCTGAAATATATCAATCTAATATTTTTTATTTGCATGAACACTTTTTTATGACCAGATTCATAACTTCAGAGGTACAAGAGCAAGACACCTTTCTATGAAATGATGGAGAAAAAAAATCCCTCTATTCAGGGGCCATTGAATTATGCGTGTAATCCAGATTATGGTTTCAGAAATCACAAAAATTCCATGTTTATTTGGAAAAACAGGCTCAGTTTCATAGCAGTAAATAATAAAAAGCTACTCTTCTTCCACTAAATTAAGGGTGGTCTTCAAAGGGCTGCAGGGTTATTTTTATAAGCTGCACAGTGGTTCTGTAGGATCTCTCATGTTTGTGCACAGAGGGACATGTGAGTGTCCTAACCAATCAGTGCATGCTGATCAGAACAGGAAATTTATGGAAAACCAATGGAAATCAAAAGAAAACAAGTTCATGATGACAAAGGACATGTGTTTACCTTTGTGAAAGGCTCTTTTACAGCCCATGCAGGAGGCCCCTTGTTTTTGTCCGTGTGAGGTTAAAGCTAGCAAGGCTTACCCTGATGATTCCGGAGCTGGCCATGTGAGGGCGTAGCAGCGCTCCTCGGGCTGGATCTGAGCGCTGTGCTCCACGCGGCAGCGGAAGCGACAATTCCTCTGTTCCCCTTTGGAGCTGAGTTTGAGGAAGCTGTACATGGAGTACAGTCCGTTTATGTTGAGACTGGGAGGCGTGTTAAAGACACTGCTGCCGTCCACTGGTTCTCCGTCCATTGTCCAGGTCACCGTAATGTGTTTGGGACAAAAGTCTTTAATGCACAGGTGTAATGTGTTCTCCTCGGGGCTCTGAGACTCACAGTCAATGAACATGACGTTGGGTGGAGTTCCTACACAAGAAGCAGACAGAGATGGAGACAGTTATTCCTCTGTTCATCTTTCAAACTAACTCTATGGATACCTGAAATGTTTCTGGAATTTGATGTGAAGCAAAAAAAGTGGTGCCCCAAAATTGTATAGATGTAGCCCAGGAATGGCCAAACTTCTCCTCCTGGGCCACAGTGAAATATCAGCCTGCTGTTTGGGGCCAGACATCATTTTAAAGGTTTTTCGCATAAAAAAAAGAAAATAGCAATAATAATATACAGGATTGGTTTAACCCAAATCGGTGATCGTGACACACATGGTTACTGAGCTAGAGGAGTTTACTTTTACATATAAATCAATGAGAGCCAGAGCGAGTTGGAGAAAAACTTCACCCATGAGCACTTCTCTATTGGACTTGGAGCCCTATGCTGCCTCTAGGCCCACTAATCGGAAAGGTCTGGCATCATGCTGGACCTATCCAATCAATTCTGTCCTCACCGTGAGTGTTGATGTGGTACAAGGCGTCCTTGTACCCAGGGGGGCCGAAACTTGAGTGGTAAACCCGACAAGTGTACACAGCACTCTCGTCCTCCGTTGCCATGGTGAGCTGGATCTTGCTCCACACGCTGTAGAGGTGGCTGTGGTCTGAGAAGGGGCCATAGTAGGTGGCAGGGGGCACCGGCTCCCCGTCGTTCCGGAACCACTCCAGGTTGATGTTCGAAGGGTAAAAGTTTTCCACACGACAGCACAGGACCAGAAGGCGCTGGACTTTGGGAATCTGAGGGATGCTGGAGACCTGGAGGAACGAGGGCTGTACTGTGGAGAAAAGAAGTTTATGGATTGTTTTTTTAATTAATTGATTTATTCGACTGGAACAGTACAAGTCAATGAGCATTTTGAGACACTGATTAAACATGAGGGGATTTTTTTACTTTACATAGCGAGATATAGAAATATACACTAAAATGTTATCTGCCGATATCTAAATGTCTTTCCAAAGACTTTCCCATGTTTTTGGTATACGGTGTGACAGTAATGTGTAAATCATTAAATAAAATGTTTTAATGAACTGGGATTTGTGTCAGATTATTTGTATGTAAAGCACTTTGTAAATAACGAATGATTTGTCAGTTGCCTGATCCTGTCAGACCTCAGAAGCTAAGATGGGAGACCTCGAGGAACACCAGGTGCCAGTGGGGCGGCTGCCAAACTGATATTATGTTCTCAGGTAAGACACTCCACTGAGAGTGCCTTTCATCAGTCTGCGGCTACAGCAGTTACAGTAGTAGTTTATGAATGATGTGGGTCAGGCATGTCAAACTCAGGCGTGACCATCTTTAGTGGCCCATAAAATTAGTTTCAGTTATCTTTATCACAGTAAACTGCTAGCCTGGCTCTGCCAGACCCTTGTAGTTCCGCCATGCTCCACCAGAGGCGTTTGGCTGAACCACATGGGTCTGGTATCGAGCCCATAGCAAACGCCTTCCCCAGAATACTTTTTAATCGACCAATCAGGATTGCCGGTGTTACGTGGGGTTTGCACTGCCTCCTCACGCTTCTCTCATCCAGCAGCGAGAGAAATCCAAGATGGCGGACATAAAGTACGCGAATCTTTTTAAAAGAGTAAATACGATCGAATTAAGACACGGATGTCACTTTTAATGCAATTTGAGGCGAGATGTAGATGGTTCTATGTTGATATATTTGTGTTTTAAGAGTCAAATGTTCCTGTAAAGTTTGGTTGAAGCACTGGTTCAGTGTTCCTGTTTACACACTTTGCAGCAGGGTTGCCAGGTTTGGTGGTTCTCGCATTTTTTTCCAAGAGACTTGTAGGTATTAAATAAAGAGAAAGACAATAAACAGAATCATGACAGCCCAAGTTGATTACATTACGTTTTTAGCCAAAAAATCATTCTGAGTGTTTTTTTTGGGGGGGGGGTATTCTCGTGGATTTTGGGTTGGAAAATCTTGCTGGGATTTGGCAACCTATGGGAGCCGTGTGCTTCGATGTGAGTGGTTGAAAGCAGACTTCATGCAAGATAACGGACAAGTGGTCTATCCAATCACATACAAAGATTTTTTTACAAGGCCCTGCCTTCTGAAATCCAACCACTATGGCTCAGTACCAGACTCATGTGTGAAGCATAGACTGTATATATTAACTAGAGATGCACCGATCCAGCTTTTTTACTACCGATACCGATACCAGAGCTATGGGTATCTGCCGATACCGATATTGACCGATACCGGAAATGATCATGCTAAAATGTATTTAATAATTGAACTCTTTGTTCAAGTAACTGCAAAAGCAGTGGATGAACTAAAGCGCTAAACTTTCCAGATAAAAATGGATTCAACATAAATGTGCAATACTGCAACTATAAAGAGCTGCTCAATGTTCACATTAAACATTCCAACAGTGTATTATACCTTATACATTTATTGAATATAAATGTACTTATATTAACTGTGTTTGAATAAAAAAAACACTCAACACTCAAACACTCAAACAAAACACGCTGCATGAAAATGTAAATAAATAATAGTACCGTAGCTTTAACTGGATTTCAGATATGTATTTGGCGACGGCATGTACCTGGGTTCCAAATGGTCTATGGGGCTGCGAGCCCAAACTGATGAACTCCAACACTTTCGGGTTGTTGCTGAAAAGCTTTTTGTGACGCTGCGTCAGTGTCATCTGTGTCTCGTTGTTTTCACGTAATCTCCTTTTGATGCAAAAACTCCCCATGCTGTTTCTCGAGGTGCTTAGTCGTGTTGTATTTCGCTAGTTTACCACCGCGTGAACAGGGTTAGGGTTGATTCTTTCATGCGCTCCATGCTGTTGTTGTTGTTGTTGTAGAGCGCCACGAGGAAATGACGTGTACGTCAGATCTGATAAATTACTTTTAATTAATTCATTTTATACGTATATGTACACTATGCACAATGTATTTTAAGACATTGTGCGGTACCTGGTATGTATTAAAAAATATATATAATTTAAAAAAAAAAAAGAAAAGAAAATGGATCGGCAGCACGGCGCCTCTCTACGCAGATATCCGATCCAGTATTTTTTCTGGTATCAGCGCCGATATCGATACCAGTATCGGATCGGTGCATCCCTAATATTAACGGAAGCCGTTAAGTCACGCCTATCTCCACCGTTCTAACTAATGGGCCAAAAAAATGCTCTACTGGAGCTATCCAAAATGGCCGCGAGTGGTCCCGCCCGCAAGAAAATTGTGAAAAAACGCATCTGCGCATGCGTCAGCCGGAGCAGCTCCATTCATTTGAACGAGAGACTTAAACTAGAGTGGACCAAAAAAGTTCACCCCCCTCAGCATTGACACACATGTGGAACGGAGCTTTGGGCCAAGAGCCAACTTTTGGTCCATCCTGTAAAGACGTTTTTGAGAGGTCTGCCAATGCTATATGTTAGCATTGGCTAATTCTTCTTCCGGGTCCACCCCCATCGGCCCGGGGTGGTATTGCAAGCATGTCAGCGCACGTCATTTTGGCCACTTTTGAGCTGGGACCCGCCCCCACTGGTGTGAAGTGCAGCGAACTACATGGGTCTGGCGAGTCAGGCTAGTAAACTGCAGCAATAAAGCCTATTGTCTCAGGACAAATGCGTTAACTGAAATGTAATAAGAAGTTATAGTTATTTCATTATTTATTTTTCATATTTTTTCTACATCTGTTCTTAATATTTGTCACTAATGTGGTTGAATCCAAACATACTAGAAAATATATGTTGAGTCTCCAAAAAAAGCGTTATTTAAAACCGATGCATTATCAATATTATTATCAAACCTTTAGACGCCACCAGAAAACAAAAGATGAAGCACAGACGATAATAAATAAACAAAAAAAAACTGTAAGGAAGTCTTTTGTAGCAATAATTTTTACTCTTGGGTATAATAATAACAATAATGTGTGTTTTTGTCCATCTCACCTCTCACTCGGACCGTTGTCTCGCGGGTGAATGTCTGACCGTTCCATTGGACCACACACCTGTAGCTGCTGCCGTCCTGCTCCGTGGACAGACGGAGGCTCAGGACAGAGGTGTGGTGGCTGCCGTCTGACTTCAGCCGGGAACTGCCCGTTACATCCTCCCACAGCAGCAGAGCCACCTCAGCGTCTCCACTGTCCCCCGTTCCACTGTCCCCCATTCCAGTCAGCTGATACCACTGGACCTGGAACTCCCCCGCTCCCACACCGCTGATCATGCACTTCAGCACATCCTCCACATTCGCATAAGTGACGCTGGGTTGGCAGATTTCAGAAATATTTGGTGGAGCTGATGGAAAACATAAAGTATTAGCTTCTTTCTATTACAAAATTGACCCTTGAGAATTAAAAGGTTCTCTCTACGTTCTGGGTTGTTCTGAGAGATTTTAAAGTACTGTTCATAAAAAATATTTAAAATATATTTATTTTGAGACAAACCTAAAGAAATGCACCAAAGGCAACACATTAAAGGCACGCACTTAAAGCTGGGGCTCAACTTTCAAACCACAAAAGTTATAATTATGAAATAAAACCCATTTTTAAAATAGTTTTTTCAGGCGGAAAACTAAAAAGAAAGACCACCTTGAGCCATAGTGACTCATAGAGCTCTTTCATACTAATGTGCAAAAGATAACATGTTTTCTAATGATATCAAGACATGCTGTGGCCTGAAATGTTCATTCATTTATTAATATTATTTACTAAGAAAACAAAATGGTACCCCAGTTGGAAGGTGATCAGGACTATGAATATTGAAAAAAATATCTTTCAACAAAGACATCAAATAGAACTAATCCTAAGGGGATGGAATGTACATTGTGGCATTTTCAATCACATATTGCTGAAATATTTGTGACTTACCATTCCAAATTGCCTTTCTCCTAGAATACCGGAGGGAAAGTAACACTGCTCCAACAGCCAGTAGAACTAGGACACTGGACACGCTGATGCCAGCCATCAACGTCATATGCTGTCCAGGCAAAGCTGCAACAAATCACTCTCATTTTTTGATGATTGTATTGAGAAATTAACATAGAAAAAATGCATGTATTCCATTAAAAGAAATACAGAATACTAGTTCACCTTGAGTCAAAGTAACAGACATGTTGAAGGAGCCAGGCTGAAAGGTCTTGTGCTCCACTTGACAGATGAGTTGGATTGGGCCGCTCTCCAGCATAGAGGATTGTGCCGTGATGCCACTGCGAATGCTGTATGTGCCGTCTGCATTGGGGATATCCATTTCGGTACAAACTCGATAGGGATGGCTGACCCTCGAGGGAACAGCGTGCGAGTCGTTTTGTAGAAACCAGCTGATAGCCAACTTTCTCGGGAAGTAGTCACGTACATCACACACTATCAACTTCTCCTCTCCGTGGGCAATGGATGCTTTATTATCCAGCCTCACTACAGGCCGGGCTGCGGAAAAGAGTGATTGAGAAGTTTTAGGATTTTAGGAACATACTGCTCTCTCCACATTTTGAACAAAACTCTCTGGTCTTATTTGACGAGCATGTATCACCAGAATATTGACAATTGGGAGGACCAATAGTCTTTATGATCCACATGGAGGTAGAAAATCCTCCAATATACCTTTAACTTAAGCCAGACAAACTCAAATAATCACTGGGATCTGCCATGGGTGGAATAACAAAAAAGTGTCAATTAAAAAAATAAGGTTACAAAACATGCTGCTTCTCCGTGAAACTGCCTTAAAATAAAAATTTAAATAAAACAATATGGCCAGCAGGTATTGCCCACATTTATAGTAGTAGTTGCCACCATCTACAAAAACATACCTATTTTTTTATATTAACATTTAGCAAATTAATTACCAAAATTTGGCACAAAAATAATACATGTTTATGCCAGGGATAAAAGGCAATTCTATTTCATTCATTTATCTGAATACTAACTTTTTAATGAAATTGACCAATCCTTGAAGCTGGGGTATTTATCTTAAAACAGTTTGGTTCCATCTCCGGTTTTCATGTATTTTTTCGGGTTTGAAATGGGGTAATTCATGCACATTTCAGATAGTTATTGTTTCATTACGGCAGGTGGAGCTAACGTACAAACCACACTAAAATGTAGCATGTTATAAAACCCATCTCACCAGTTCCTCGCTCTGAAATCAGTTTGCTTCAAACCATAAGTTTTTACTTTTACATGTTTAGCATAGTGATAAAAAGAGCATGTTGTAGGATTTGTTCACAACACTTTTACTTTTACAAATCTCCCCCAGCTTTGATGGTGCCATGCCAGCTGGTTGGGAGAAGGTCGAGGTTGAGGTCAAGTCAAACGAAGAGAAATCCATACCTTTCACCTCCAGATGGGCCGTGCATGAGTCCACAACAGGTGTGATGACCCGGCAGGTGTACGGCCCGGCATCCCACACACTGATGTTGACGATCTTGAGAGAGACGTTTCTGTGCAGCATCCCTGTCCTGTCCACATCAGCACCTTTTCTGTGGGGTTGAGAGAAGCCATGTTCAAAACTATACACTGCTTTCGGCTTCCCGTCTGCTTCTTCTTTGATCCACTCCACGGTCAGTGAGGTCAAGTTCAACGGCGAGGGTAGTTTGGCAGACAGACAGTGGAGGGTCACGGTGGAGCCGACCAGAGCACTGTAGGCGGCAGCACTGGGTAGAGCAACTGCAACGAAAAGGCCATCAGAGAGAAGTAATCAATCCATCTCTTAGATCATTAAACTCGACTTTTAAATACAGAGAAGGGGAAAATTACTGTAGGACTGTAGTCGACCAACGTAATTATTGGTCAATCGGCTGACCAAAAAAAGATAAAGAGTAACATTTAAATCTGCTTTTCTATGTTTTAACAATTAAGGAATCAATAACCCATCAGTATATGCAGACACTGTCTTAACCAAGGAGACACAGCTGCATTCACCAAAGTGAGCCATCTGTCAGTGTCAGTCGATCTGACCGTGCAACCAAGAAGCAGGATTTGAACAGCTTAGAGAATACCCACTGAACCAACTGAGCTACTCAAGCAACAAAAGCTCTCAAAACTCTTCCAGCCCAGTGACAGAATGTGAAGTTTGGAAAAGGCAGGGGCAGCTCTTTAACTTGCACTGTCTTTAAGATATTGACTGTATGTAGTGTCCTTTAGTGATACTATCATTATAAAGCACCTGGATCATCAGTGTGACATGTGTTCCCATGTCAAAACATTAGTGAGTAACACAACTTAAAACTGGGTTACAGGCTTCCCTGTCAAACGCCTTCATGGCATCGAGAGAACTGCTGGTAGTAGTAGAGGTGCCATCAGTTATGTGCAACAGCCTCCTCGTGTTGTCAGCTGCAGGTCTTGATTTTATAAAACCTGTTTGACTGAAAGATTTTCAGATCAGCGTTTGACAGACAGAAGGGCCTACGACCCCGACAGTGGGTCCTCTGTTTTTGTTTTTTTTGGAAATCTAGAAATTATTAGCAATTAAAAAATGTTAATTCAGCATTTGAATAAATGTGCTCAAGAAGGGGTGAAACTTTATTTGTATGGTACTAGAGTAGATGGGAAAGATGGGAAAATTGATAAATGAATAGAGATGACTTACTCGCTCCCATTTCTGTGTGGAGTGAAAGACAAAATACCTAAAAAACAACAATTGTAAACTGCTTTGTGGCTGGTCTGTGAAAGGCACTATAGAAATAAAGATTACTCACTTATTGACTTACTAGTTAATTACATTTTAAGCCTTTCAAATGTATGT